>CP125974.1:179201737-180488612 GCA_030063025.1 Avena longiglumis | reverse complement strand
CGACCCGCGAACGCGGCACTCTCCACCAACGACCCACGGCCGGCGAACAACTTCATCGCCGCCAACGGGCAGCCCGTCGACGCACGCACCCACATCATCAACAACCAGAGCTGGCGCGCACGCCAGCCTAAATACCTGAGGCATACCCTCACCAATCGTCGCGACGGCAAACCAAGGGGATCGCTGAGCCGAGTCGGACCCCAGTGCTTCAGACTGATGATCCGAGGCGAAAGATACCCGGTGAACTTCAAAGCGCCGAAGGAAATCGAGAAGTACGACCCCTCGTACGATCTGTCTGTGTGGCTGGACACTTACCTCATGGCGATGGGGATCGCCGGCCACACCGACCTACTCGCCGCCCGCTACCTTCCCCTGATGATGGAGGGAGCGTGCAGGCAGTGGATTAACACCCTCCCCGCGGATAGCATCGACTCCTAGGAGGAAATGCGCGATGCCTTCGTTAGGAACTTCGAGGGTTCATACACCCGCACCACCACCATCGAGGACCTGGAGCGATGCGTCCAGGGACCCCGCGAGTCGACCCGCAGTTGGGTCCAACGGTGGCAAGACCTGTGGTATAACGCGGCCGAAATCCACCCGGACACCGCGATCCACTGCTTCAAGACCTCGTGCCGCTACGAGCCCCTGGTCGCCAAGCTCAAGCGAGTGCACAGAACACTCGACAACATACCGGGACCTCCTGGAGATCGCAAAGAGGCACATGGAGGAGGACCCAAACCAAGAAACCGACGACGAGTCGGGAGTAAATCGCCGCACGAGCGGCCACGACAACGGGAGGCGACCCGAGTTACGCTACAGCAACACTCGCCTCACTGGCAAACGCCGCGGTGACGGGCGAGTCGACTTCGTCGCCAACGCCGGATACGCGCCGCGCGAACCCAAGAGCTTCCGCCGCGATGGAGGACATCGCCGCGATGGTGGCAACTACAAGGCAAAGCCGAGGTTCGATCCCACGGACCTCCTCAACCAACCTTGTGTGTTTCATATCAGGGAAGGAAATCCCACCACGCACACGACTGTCGACTGCCACTCTCTCAAGGAGATCGAGAAGGCACAGCACGCGCGGGAAGACCCCGAAAACAACCCGCCAAATGGTGGAAAGTTCGGCAGTATCGTCGGCTCGCTCCACACCTTCACAGGCTTCAACACGAAGTGCGAGAAGAAGGTCATCGTCCGCGCCGTCGCCGTCAACGCGGTGTCCCAGATAGACATCCCCCAGTTCCTCAACTGGTCCGAGCAACCAATCACCTGGAGCCGCAAGGACCACTCGCCACAGATCGAATATCCGGGCCGAGTTGCCCTAGTGGTCAAGCCCAAGGTGGGATACTACTGGCTCCCCAAAACGCTGATGGACGGCGGCAGCTCCATCAACATCCCGTACCTGGACACGTTCAGGAGACTGCGGCTCCCGCAGTCGATGATCAAGACGACCTACACCACCTTCCATGGCATCGTCCCCGGTCGGAAGGCGTACCCGATTGGCAAGGTGACACTGCCAGTCACCTTCGGCACACCAGCAAACTTCTGCACTGAGCGGATCGTCTTCGAGCTTGTGCCATTCAATAGCCCCTACCACTGCGTCCTGGGGCGCCAGGCGTTCGCCAAATTCATGGCAGCGCCCCACTATGCATACAATGCGATGAAGCTACCTGGGCCATGCGGCATCATCACTGTCCATGGCGACCCCGACATGGCCACAGAATGCAAGGCCAAAGGCGCCGAACTCGCTGACGCCGTCATCGCGGCGGAGGCCAACCACGCCGAGGAGCTCGCCAAGTACGAGAGCGGGGTCAACAACGACGACCCCACCATACTCAAGAAGCCCAATTCGGAGGGTGGCTACTCCACCGCCTTCGAGGCAACGACACACACCCGCACCGTCGAGCTGGTCCCAGGCGACTCCAGCCAGACGATGACGATCGGAACGGGCATGAGCCCAGCATAGGAAGGCGCGCACATCGAGTTCCTCCGTGAGAATAGGGACATCTTCGCATGGAAGCCATCTGACATGCCTGGTGTCCCGAGGGAACTCGCTGAGCACAAACTCAACGCCGACCCCAAAGTGCGACCTGTCAAGTAGTCGCTGTGGCCCTTCAATGAAGAGCGCCGACGAGCCATCGCCGAGGAGGTGCAGCGTCTACTAGCTGCAGGCTTCATTTGGCCAATCAAGTACTCCAAGTGGCTGGCAAACCCAGTCCTGGTCGAGAAGAAAAACGGGACCTGGAGAATGTGTATCGATTACACAAATTTAAACAGCGCCTGCCCGAAGGAGCAATTCGTCCTCCCACGTATCGACCAAATCATCGATTCCACCGCGGGCTCGGAGGCGCCATGCTTCCTCGACGCCTACTCTAGGTACAACCAGATCAAAATGGCCATCGAGGATGAAGATAAGACGTCGTTCATCATGCCATTCGGAGCCTTCTGCTACACTGCCATGAACTTCGGCCTTAAAAACGTCGGGGTGACCTAATAGCGGTGCATGCAGGAGTGCCTTGTGAGCCAAATTGGCCGCAATATCCATGTCTACATCGACGATGTGGTGGTGAAATCCACTCGCCAGGGCGATCTACTCGCCGACCTGGCGGAAACCTTCGCCAACCTGCGAAGGTACAAGATAAAGCTAAACCCAGGAAAGTGCACCTTCGGTGTACCAACTGGACAGCTACTGGGATACGTCTTCTCCAAGCGCGGGATCGAGGCGAACACCTCCAAGATCAACACGATCGCCCGACTCGGCAGACCCGAGTGCCTACGCAACGTCCATAAGCTGGCCGGCGAGTCGCGGCACTCAGTCGCTTCATCCCCCGGTTAGACGAGAAGGCGATTCCCCTTTATTGCCTAATGCGCAAGAACTCCACTTTCCAGTGGGAAAAGGAGGAAGATGACACGCTCCACGCTCTCAAGAAGGTGATACTCGCAGTACCGCTACTCGTCGCCCCGTCGACAAGGAACCCATGCTAGTCTACGTCGCGGCTTCCGAGCACGTAGTCAGCGCCGTCATGGTCGTCGAATGGCCAGAGGAAGGGAAGAAACACCTGGTGCAGCGACCCGTATACTACATCAGCGAAGTTCTCACCGAGTCGCGCCAGCGCTACCCGCAGTACCAGAAATTGGTATACACGGTCTTCAGAGCACAGCGGCGACTGCCGCACTACTTCCAGGAGCACCCAATAATGGTCGTCTCCTCAACACCGTTGTAGGACATCATCCGCAACCGCGAGGCGAACGGGCGAGTCGCCAAGTGGGCCGTCGAGATCGGCGTCCACAACATCAAGTAGGAGCCGCGCAAGGCGATCAAGTCGCAGGCTCTCGCAGACTTCCTCGCCGACTGGGAGGAGGTCCAGCAGCCGGAGAAGCTACCATACCTCCATTACTGGAGCCTACACTTCGACGGCTCCAAGAATGCAGACGGTGCAGGAGCGGGGATCGTGCTGACATCTCCGAAGGGCGACAAGCTCCGCTACGTCCTCTACCTCGACTTCACCCCCTGCACCAACAACATGGCCAAGTACGAGGTGCTACTCCACGGCATGCGAGCAGCCAAGGAGATGCACATCAATCACCTGCGCTGCTACGGAGACTCCAATCTTGTTGCCGGGCAAGTCGCCGGCACCTGCGACGCCGTCTCCCCCACCAGTGGACCAGCTGGGAGGACACTTCGCAGGCTACTCCGTCGAGTGGATCGACAGGCGGAAGAACGAGGAGGCCGACGCACTCTCTCGCATCGGTTCAGATCGACTCGCACCACCCGCTGGCGTCTTCCTCGATACGATCACCAAACCCTTCGTCTCTCCCCCAAGGGAGATCGACATTGGAATCCCGCTGCAACCAGAAGCAGCCCTGGTCGCACTAATCGCCAAGCCAAGCGACTGGACCGCACCATACGTGCTTACCTGGAGGGAGGCACCCTACCCACGGACGAACTGGAGGCCCGGATTATAGCACGCCGCTGCAAGTCCTTCTTCATCATCAACGGTGAGCTCCACAAGCGCAGCGTGACCGGCGTATTCCAACGCTGTGTCCAACCCGTTGAAGGACGCAAAATCCTCCAAGACATCCACTCCGGCGACTACGGCCACCACGCCGGCGCCCGCTCTCTAGTCACAAAGGCCATGCGATACGGCTTCTACTGGCTCACCGCACACGCAGACGCTGTCGACATTGTCCAGCGGTGCGTCGGATGCCAGAAATACGCCAACCAGACTCACGTGCCAAGCTCGGTGCTCAAGACAATCCCCATCACCTGGCCGTTCGCCGTGTGTGGCATGGACATGGTAGGCCCCTTCAAGAAGGCCCCCTCTGGCTTCACCCACCTCCTAGTCGTAGTCGACAAATTCACAAAATGGGTGGAGGCCAAGCCAGTCTGCAAGTGCGACGGGAAGACCGCTACCAAGTTCCTACACGAGCTCATCTATCGCTACGGGTTCCCAAACAGCATCATCATGGACAACGGCACCAACTTTGCCAAGGGAGCCATGGCCGAGTTCTGCGAAGAGCACACCATCCGACTCGACCTCGCCTCAGTCGCTCACTCAGAGTCCAATGGCCAGGTGGAACGCGCCAATCAGAGCATCCTCCATGGCCTGAAGCCACGGCTACAAGTCCCACTCGAGCACACCACCGGGTGCTGGGTCGAGGAACTCCCCTCTGTCATCTGGGGCATCCGCACCTTCGTCAACAGGTCGACAGGATTCACCCCCTTCTTTATGGTTTACGGTGCCAAGGCAGTCATGCCAACCGACCTCGAGCACGACTCACCAAGGGTGGTCAAGTACACGGAGGCCGACAACAAGCTCGCACGCCACGACGGAGTCGACCAGCTCGACGAAGCACGCGACCTAGCTCGCTCCCGCACCGCCATCTACCAGCAAGGGATCTGCCGCTACCATAGCCGGCGAGTACGGACTCGTACTTTCCAGGAAGGCGACCTAGTACTGTGCCTAATCCAGGACAAGAAAGGCATGCACAAGCTCTCACCCCCTTGGGAGGGACCATTCGCCATCGGGCGAGTCCTGGGCAACGACGCCTACTACCTCACCGACGTCCGAGGCACAACGTCAAGCGGCCATGGAAGTAAACCTCCTACGGAAGTTCTACTCTTAGAACTCCAGACATGTACCCCCTACCCGCTATGAAATAAAACAGATTGGTTACCACAAAATTGCGTCTACTCTCTGTGTCTTGTGCCACTCGCACTCGTAATAACAGCGTTACGCTATTCGCAGAAGTCAACCTTTGGCAAAGCGACCGGCACGGCCAAGTAGTGCGGTACGAGGGCACTGGGAAAACTCAGGCCTCGTACCGTCCACGAAAAACGCTAACCCGGAGCCCCATTGGAGTCACCTAGCCTGACTGGCTCCCCGAGCCAAGACAACTGCACTCGCTCCCCACAGCGACCAAGTCCTCCGCATCCTCGGTGCAGCGACTCGAATGGAAAAATACCATGCTTGGGGACTGACACTCGACCAAAGACGAGCGGTTAGGGAAAAACACCAAGTATGAGAGCGTGCCTAGGACAAGCCATGCGACTGATCTTACGGATCAGGCAGGAGTGACGTGCCTAACATAACGCGCTTAGTCCTCACCTACCTTGGGCTTGCGACTAGAACGACCAAGTACCACGCTTGGGGACTTGGCAACCCGACCCCGTTCGCGCCCGGAAAATGGACAAGTAAAGAGCACCCCTAGGAGTCGCCACGCGACTGGCTTTCCGAGCCATGGTGAGTCGACCTTAATTCACTAACAGTTCACAAAACATATAAAAATGAGGAAAACCCCATAAAAAGGGCGGACGCGCTCGGGGACTTGCACAACCAACATCCAAATCGCAAAACGACTGACAAAATAACACGGGCATTCCTTTATAGCAGCAAAATTTGTTTCGCGTACAAGGAGAGTTACATTGTTATTCTATACTAATGCCGACTGGCAAAACATTTTTACTCCGCAGGCTTTGACGAAAATGCGCCACCATCCCTGCGGCTGCGGATAAAGGGCATGTAAGGGTTTGACGGGTACGTCGTCAGCTCGCCTGCCATCACCGCACGGAACGGCTGTTCCACCTTGAAGTCCCGGTGCTTCAGCTTAGGGTCATTGGGGGCGACAATTGTCTCCTGGTAGGGGATGAGGTCGCCCAGCGCCCAAACGCGGTCGGAGTATACCGTGGCTCGGTCCGTCAGCTTCAACACCTCGGCAATCTCCACTGAGCCCGTCGACAAGGGGTAACCGCTCGTGACATCATCGAGGTCGAAGTCATCCGGGAAGTGGGCGAGCCCAAGGCTGAGCGTCGTCGCCGCCCCATGATGGAAGGCCGACCGCGTCATGAATTCCACGACCGACGGGGCCTTCTCCAGGTAGCGCCATACCTCGACAAGGTCGCTGGGAATCACCTCTGTGGGTGATATCTCCTGAAGGTATGCATGGAGGCAAGTCGCTGACAACGTGGCTGAGTCGACCAGGGTGGTCACACACTACCGCGTGTCGTACGACTGCGCCTCTTCCGCATTATCAGTGATCTGGCCTATAGCACACAAACAAGCAGTAAGCAAAACATCAAAACCGCAACACGGTACGTGCAATCGGAATTCGGCTGAAGGAAAGCTTACCAATCAGCGAGCGGCAGAGGACCATGATGAAACTTTGAAGAGAAGAGAAATTATTTTGCAACCCAGCAACGAGCGCATTAGATACCTTCCGTTCTTCAGCGGTAGAAGTGACGGCAGCCTTGGCTCGTCCTTCTGTCGAGCTCGCTTCCGCCTTCGCCTCCTTGAGCTCACGCTCCAGATCGGCGATTCGCTTTTCGTCCACGCTCAAAGCAGATTGAGCCGCCGTCAAGTCACCTACAGGGACAAGGCCTTGGCGAGCCTCCTTCACCTTAGCCACACTACTCTCTGTTTCTAGAAAAAAACGGTCAACACTGTGACAAGTAAGAGACGAGTGCCACTTAAGGTATATACTAACCCGCAGCCGCTTGAAGCTCCTTGTTTGTCTCCTGGACGGTGACGAGCTCCTTCTCCACGCGGCACTTCGCAGCAAGCCGCTCGGCTGACTCGCGCTGCAGACCTTGTGCAACAACCACAACGTCAACAACAAACAATTCCTAAGCGCCCAGCCGCTGAAATTCGGCGACTGGGCACTTGGGGACTGGACAACAAATTCCTCAGTGCCCACCCGCTGAAATTCAGCGAATAGGCACTCGGGGACTGGACACCAAATTCCTCAGTGCCCACCCGATGAAATTCAGCGACTAGGCACTCGGGGACTGGACAACAAATTCCTAAATGCCCAGCCGCTGAAATTCAGCGACTAGGCACTCGAGGACTGTATAACGTAAAAAGTATTAAGAATCCGACCACTAAAATTCAGTGGCCAGATCCTCGGGGACTGGACATACCTGGATGGCAGCACCTAGCATACCATGAAGTTCCATCGCATCCACCGACGCGAGCACAAGCGGAGTGTGGCCACGACGTTGTTCAACCTCCGTGTCGGCGGCCCCAGGAAGGTGGCTTGGTGGCACTGAGGCACTCGCTGCGGTAGACTTCGCCACGAAGCGAGGGAATGTCGCCACTACGACCACTGTGCCACTCGAGGTCGGCTCGACCACATCGGTTGAGCCAGCAAGCACCGTACGTTGTGACCTCGCATCTTCCGTGGCCTTCGAAGCTACTTCCGTTGCGGTTGGAGGCTCGCTCGGGGCAGTCGCCGGCTCGCCCGAGACCGTGACGATGTCGTCACCCTTTGTTCTTTTGATACCTTCGGCGGGAGCAATGACTTCGTCGCCCTTCCTCTTCCGCGAGGAATCAACTGGCACCTCTGCGGCGACCGGCGGAACCTTGGCCACTGAAGGATGGCCTATCTTCTTAACTCCAGTCCTGCGAAACAATTTTGTCAATAAAGCTCTCCGATCAGAACACAAGGCAACCAGACGAGTAAAAGATCAAGGAGCACTCACTTGGCGACCGGAAGAAATCGCAGGCCGGTGCGGATGCTGGCCGCTTTTCCAGTTCTGGCCCTAGTTGTGTGCCCAAAACACTGATGGCTTCTTCGAAGATGAAGCCGTAGCGGGAGCCTCTGTGGCAATTGTTGTGGGAGCTTCCCTTGGAGGCGAGGCCCCTGCGGCTAGAGCGGCCCCCAAGCTAGTGACTGGGGCGAATGGCGGTGGCAACAACGCCAGTGGCACTTCGTCCATTTTGACGACGGCACCAGTCGCCGCGCCGTGTGCACCGCTTTTTCCTCGGCCGAGCTGGTGGTGTTGGAGCTACTCGCAGACCGAGGCGGAGACGCCGTCTTCGCCGGTTTCACCTTCTTGTTCGGCGGAGCTCGCTTCTTCTTCTTCGACGGTGTAGCCTCACGGTGTGAGGTGTGCTCAGGAAGCTCGTCGTCGTCATCATCATGGGCCTCGAGGCTCTTGCTGGCCTCGAGTTCGCGCTGGTGCTGCCCGCGAGTCTTGCGAACTGTGGGGGCAGCAACCTCCACGGGGTCGTCGTCTTCATCATTGTCATTACCGCCCTCATCACTCTCGAAGTTGCCCTTGTCGGGCGATGACTCGCTCCCATCCTGGGCAGACGAGCTCGAGTTCTCATCGTCTACGGGCGGGAGCCACCCTTCCACCACTTGAAACAACTGCACCAAAAATAGACGAAATTAGCACAACCGTGAATGCACAAACTGCGACTGCAAGTGCAAAAGGAATAACAGCTTACTGTTGGAGCTAGGCGCCTCGCGGTATAAGGTGTGACCCCGGCCTTCGCATCGAGATACACCGCCTGGGTGATCTTCTTCAAGGCTAGGGTGTAGTCGTTGAGTCTCCACTCAACAAGGCAGGATTTCGTCGGGTCGTCCTTGCCCGTATACTCGTACATGTAATGTTCACGGCTGACCTGGGGCACGAGCCATCGCCCGAGACAGCAGTTGTAAAGGTTGATGGTTTGGAGGCCTTTCTTCTTCAAATTGCGAATGGTCTGCAGCATCTCGTCGACAACCATCCGCTGCTCCAGCGGGAGTTTGATAACCTGGAGCCGACGCGGCTCGGGCCGGTCGGCGGAGTACCTTGGAAGCGCCACTTCGTTTCCTGGGGTCAATTCGGTGACGTAGAACCAGCTCTTCTTCCACTCGTTCACCGCTTTGGCGGGCAGCATCAAATCGAAGAACGATGCCTTCAACTTCAGCTGGAAAGTCAGGCCGCCCGTGGCTAGCATTGGGCCGCCAGTCTCTTCGTGGCTGATTCTCCCGTGGAATAGATCTTGCCACAGGGGAAGTACGGCTTGCAGCCCAGGTAGCACTCGCAGAACGCCACGAAAATGGCGAGCTGCTCGATGCTGTGCGGACCCAGATCTGACGGCTGGATGCGTAATAAGCATAGAAACGCCGGAAGAAGAGGGAGGTTGGGAAGCCAAGCCCCTGCTCCAGGTGACTGGTGAAGCAGATGAATTCCCCTTCGCGCAGATCTGGAATTACTTCTCTAGCCACGGGGATGCGCCATCTCCCGGCACGGAGGATCCCCGCCTCCTCGAATGATTTTAGTAGTGCCTTCGTGCACTTGGATCTGCCCCATGGTTCGATGGGAGGAGCCATCGGCCGGATGATCGTGGGATTCGGAACTCTCTGGATTGTTCTGGTCGCTGCGCGGAATGAGGAAACAAGGATGCGCGAGATCGGAGGAAGTGAGGGAAGCATTTTCCCCGTTCGCCCTTCACTCTCCTTATATAGCGGTTGTTACCCGCAATTTTCGGGAGCCGTTACTACGCGGTGATTACGCCAATATTACCGTTGGGTTACCCAACGGCTAGTTTGACCTAAACTGACGGTCCAACTTCATCTACTTGACTCGCTGCCTCCAACGACTCGACGATTCGCCGACCCATTCGCCAAGCTGCGATATGATTGGTCGTTGTTATTGCGACTAAAAATGACTAGTTCTTTCCTTTGTTCAGGAGTCCGCCACCGATTCGACTAGGCGTCCGCATTGGACCCGCATACTCCGACTGCCAGCAAACGCCTGCAACAAATCAACGACGGCCTCGGGGACTACTGATGGGGATATGCCTACCGGGGTATGCCCAGCAAGATGTTTCCTATTGGCCCAAGCCGCCAGCGAGTGGGCCTACAGAACGGCGACTGGACCGAGACTTGGCGAGGATTCAGCGGAAGGGAGGCCCGTACATAGCTGTGCCCGGTCGGACTAGGTCAAAGAACCACCGAATCCTTAACTAATTCGGTTGTAATATGTAAACCCTAGCAAGGTGAGCCTATATAAACCTCCCTAGGGTACACATAGAGGATACGTTCCATCATACACTCAAGCGACTCGCCACCTAGTCGTCGAGCTCGCCCCCTTGTACTCTCACCATAATACAATCTAGCAGGAGTAGGTCTTTACCCTCCGGGGGGGCGAACCTGGGTAAAACCTCGTGTCTTCGCCCTCATCTCGCACCGCAGATGGCTGGCCGCCCTTGCCCCATGTTCTACTACTCGCTGCCGATTGCATCATCTGCCGTGGTCATTCCCGCGACAATAGGTCTTTGCATCTACATGCTCTAAGAGTGACTAAGTTAGAAAACCTCTCACTGTAGCCCCCAAGCATGTAGGTGGAATGAAATATTCCGGCTAGATGCTTTTAAGAGTAGCATATGCAGTGTTTTATAAATTTCAATATTGTAGCCCCCAAGCCTCTAGTTGTAACTAAATTAGTTCCGACTAGATGCTTAAAGAAAAGCTAAGCATACATCCGAGTTAAAAACTTTATACTGTAGCCCCCAAGCTTCTAATCGAAAACTGAATTAGTTCCGACTAGATGCTTAAAGAAAATCTAAGCATAATGCTAAGTCAAAAATTCCCGCTATAGCCCCCGAGCGTCTAGGTGGAAAATTTCTAGCTATATGCTCCAAGCAGACCAAACAACGTTTTAACTTTGACCTTTTTTCCACAGAACGATAGTGCTCGAAGGGGCATGGCCAACGACAAGTACCAGAAGATGCGCGCAGATTTGGAAGCTGAAAAGGGTAAAACTGCCTTCTTGAAGGAACAAATCACCAAGAGTAAGCGTCTGTTTTCTTTTTCGCATTCCGACTTGGTTTTGTGCGCATATTATCCGAGTACTCACTGTGTACTTTGATTTCTCCGACTTGCAGAAACCATTGCTAAGGCCAAGAATATTGTCGAGCAATCCAAGCACATTCAAGAGCTGGATAGCGAGAACAAAATTCTTAAGAAGGAGAGGAAGGACATGCTGAAAATGCATGAGGATTCAATGAAGGCCCTGCAGGACTCCGCCACCGAGGAAATCAATCGCTTGAAGGAGGATATCTCTATCTTAAGAGATCAGAAGCAAGCTGCCGATGAGCAGAATCAACGCCATTGTGAGGCGTATAAGCTCCTCCAACAAGCTGAGGCCAGCATCTTCAGTAAGTTTTCTCCGTCTTGGATTTCTATAGTCTGGGTACTCTGAATTGTTGAACTCATGCGCTCCTTGTCAGAATTTGCATCTCCTATGGGTTTAACCCGATCGCCTCCTCTAGCCAAGGAATGCATGGTTCTTGCCGACACCTTCATCAACACCGCATCACGCAAGCTAAGGAGATCGCCAAGCCCCTCCAGATAAATATCAAGGCATCGGACTCCGTGGCGAAGTACTCGGAGATTCTCTGCCGAGCCCCCGAGCGTATCACAAGATGGAAGGCTTCATGTGCACGGATGGCGCTATCAATGGTGAAGGCACACTATGAAGATGCCGACATCGACATGGTGACCTCTGGCGACTATGGCAAAGAGATTAACCATGAATCCATCTTGTTGTCCCTCGCGGGTTATGACACCAGAGTTGCCGACTTGGTCGACATCAACGTCTTCGTGCCGATGAACACCATCGATGGCGGCAACCAAAGCTCCTCCGAGTCTCTTCACACCGCCGACTTCGAGGGTGACTCTCCTGCTGGTGATGACGCTGCTTCTAAGCCTCCTGCGCCAAAGGAATGAAGAACAACTTTGTAATATTTGTTTCACCTTTGGTGCATGTGCGAAAAAGACTTATTGATGTAACTTAAGGCGGAAAATAGTAGTTGTTATTTCCTGCTACTCAAGAACTAGTTTCCAGCATGTATATATATATTTTTAAGCAAGTGCTGGCTTATCCATTACTTTGGTTCTTATGCTTGACTTTTCGTGAGTCGCAAGACTCTTTGTCAGAACCATGCGCTTAGGTGATGATGCCCAATGGCACCGTCAATAACCTAAGTACAAAATCACCGACAATAAGTGCCTAAAATCACTACTCCAGAATCCACATAAAAACGACAAAGAACGTGTAGACCAGAAAACTTAAGCTAACGCCCGTAGGCGGAATTTTCACAAGTGCAATCGCAAAACTTGTGCATAAAGGTTCTACATGATCCAAAAAAGAACATTAAAGGAGGTAACAGACTCAGAAATATGAGTGAACTAGAGAGCTTTATTTCATTGATCATATAAGAGGTACACAATTAGATAAAAAATGCTAAGTGTAAAAGGGACGTAGCTATGCTATGTCCCATGGCCGATCAAGCTCCGGGTAGTCATTATCCGGGTCATGTCGCTTACGCTTATGATCCTCGTTGGGTCTATCCTTCAGTTCATGATTGTCAACGAGGTAGTAAGACCCATTGAGTAGCGCCTTGCTTATGATGAACGGTCCTTCCCATGGCGGGGATAATTTGTGTGACTTCTTCTGCTTAAGTCAGAGCACCAAATCCCCCTCTTTAAACGAGCGATGCCGAACACGGCGACTATGGTAGCTATGTAGATTCTGCTGGTAGATGGCGGATCTTTGGCATGCCAAAACGCGCTCCTCCTCGAGAAGGTCCACATCTAGGCGTCTGGATTCTTCAGCGTCATCTGCGTCGTAGGCGGCAACCCTTGGTGCATCGTGAAGTACGTCGGAAGGCAGGATAACTTCTGCTCCATATACCATGAAGTAAGGGGTGTAGCCGGTGGATCTGTTGGGTGTAGTTCATAAACTCCATAGCATAGATGGCAATTCTTCCGCCCAGGCTCCAGCTGCTCTATGTAGCGGTGCCTCAAGACGTGGCTTGATTCCCTGCAGAATTAATCCATTGGCTCGCTCAACCTGACCATTGGATTGTGGGTGTGCCACAGATGCAAGGTCAAGTAGGATGCCTTTCTCCCGACAATAAGCCTCCACTTCTCCGAGTGACAAATTGCTGCCGTTGTCGGTGATAATGCTATGTGGGAGACCAAATATCACCACTAGATCCCGGAAAAACCTGAGGGCAGTTGCCCCATCAAGCTTTCTAATGGGTTTAGCTTCTATCCATCTAGTGAATTTATCAACTGCTACAAGCAGATGCGTAAACCCACAAGGTGCCGTCTGTAACGGTCCCACCATGTATAGCCCCCAGACTGTGAACGGCCAAGTTATTGGTATTGTTTGCAATTCTTCAGCAGGAACATGTGGTTGTCGGGCATAATACTAGCATCCCATGCATGTCTCAACCATCTTGTCGGCGTCCGCCTTTGCGGTCAGCCAGTAGAATCCTTGCCGGAAGGATTTCGCGACCAATAATTGAGGAGCGGCGTGATGCCCACAATCTTCGAGATGGATTTCGCGTAGGATTTCCATACCTTCTAGCTGGGAAACACACTTTAGGTATACACCCGTAGTGATCCTCTTTTAGAGTTGTCCATTGATTATGGTATAACCCTTTGCTCGTCGTACTATTTGCCGTCTTTCGACCTCGTCGTCAGGCAAAGTTCCGTGTTCGAGATATTACATGAACGGTTTTGTCCAATCCGGAGGGACCTTGGTCACCATGTTGACGAAAGAGTCAGCTCTATCCGGGTTGTCGATGTCAGCTCCCTTCACGGATGGTGTGCACAGATGTTCTCGGAAAACTCCTGGCAGAATTTTCTTGCGCCCTAATCCAAGCTTAGAAAGCAGATCATCCACCTCGTTTTGCTCGTTAGGTACATACTGACTTCGTAGCACAAGAAGCTCTTGGCTATCTCGTCCACTTCATCTCTATATGCCGCCATCATATGGTTCCGCGCATTCCAGGTGCCAACCACCTGCTGGGAAACCAAGTCGGAATCTCCACAGCAAACTATGCGCTTGATGCCAATATCCATGGCTACACGTAGTCCGTGAATGAGTGCTTCATACTCTGCCATTTTGTTTGTAGCCTCGAAGTGGATCTGCAGAACGTAGTGTAGCTTGTCTCCTGTTGGTGACTGTAGCAATACACCAGCCCCCGAGCCATTGAGCAGCTTTGATCCGTCAAGGTGCATCACCCAGTACTCTGGTTCCGACAACGGAGTAGCGTCTGGCATCTCCATCCAATCTGCAACAAAATCCGCCAAGGCTTGTGACTTGATAGCGTCGTGTCTCTTGTAAGTGATATCGAAGGCGGCAAGTTCAATGCCCCACTTCGCGACCCTTCCTGTAGCATCGTTGTTGTTGATTATGTTGGACAGTGGAGTTTTGCTCACCACTGTGATTGGGTGCTCCTGAAAGTAGTGCCTCAGCTTTCGAGAAGCAAGGAATACTCCATAAGCTATCTTCTGGTTGTTGGGGATATGCAATATGGGTATCCTCATAGCATGTCACTTATCCGGATAACCCAGGTGGCCCATAGTTGGTAGCATGGCCTATGGCCTGCTGGGCGACCCAGTTAGATGGATCCAAAAGGGAGGCCCATGCCGGATAAAGGAAGGCTACGGTGGAGTCACCAACGTACCCGGAGCCTTGGAGTGCAAGATACACAAGACTAGTAATAGACGGTGTAGGACTCTGTAACCTGTCTGGCTAGGACTTTTCCCTGTAAGCCTAGGACCTGGCGACTATATAAGTCGGGCCTATGGGAGCCTTTAGGGCACAACTTCAGACAACCTAGTGTCGACTACGACGCACCTCGCGCAGCGAACCAATCTCTGTAACTCGGCGTATTGCCCTTATAGTGATTTATAGCAGGAGTAGGATTTCGCCACCGTTGTGGGATCTGAACCTGGGTAAGATGTGTTACCTCGTACCCGTCAACCGTCCGCCTTCCCCCACGTCTCTAAACACGCACTATGAGGACCCCTCCATGGCGTACTCGTCGGCAATACCACGACAGTTGGCGCCCACCATGGGGCAAGAGGCGCTTCAGGCTCTTCAGCGGGCGAGGACCAAGATCTTCGTGGGAATCGGAAAAACCGTAGCCATCGGTCGCGTTCTCTTCTCCGGCAACGTTCTGATCGTCCCACCCGACGAGTTCTGGATCCCGGCGAAGACGAACCCTATGTGGTGTTCGATCGTTCCTATCGGAGACATCCACCTCTTCATTGGCGAAACCGACTCGGGCACTAGTTCCCTAGGAGTCGGAGGAGCATCAAGACCCGCACGGACCGCCTACGGGCTGGATACGTTCGCGGAAGGATCAATGTCGGATCTCTCTTCGGAGTTTGCCGGCAAAGATCGGAAAGCACCAAGGCCCACACGGACCGCCTACGGGCATGATACTTTTGCGGAAGGATCAATGTCGGATCTCTCCTCGGAGTTTGCCGGCAAAGATCGAAAAAATTTAAGGCCCACCCAAACCGCCCTTGTGCAGGATATAACGGTGGAAGATCGCTGCAAATCCGTCGGGTTCGTCCGTGCGTCTGGACAGCAGAGATCCAAGTTCGTCGGCGTGGTTACTATCTTCGATCTGGCGCGCTGCATTCAGAGAGAGGGTGAAAACCCCCACGATTACCTGGCCAGGTGGCTCCGCATACGAGCCGATCTGGCCCACTACCCCGATGATAATGCTTTGTATCACTTCGTGGAAGGACTGGACTGTGGTACACTTCTCCGACATTCTTTAAGACTGCAGCAGGCAATGGGACGCCTTACCCTCGAAGAGATGGTGAGCACCATCAACAGCTACACGGAAGCTGACAGAGCAGCCCAAATGGAGCTTGCGCTCAGATACGGAGAACCTCCGATTCAGCAGCCGACACCGCCTCCCAACGCCATCGTCGCAGCAGCACCACCACCTCCAGTCATCGTCAAGGCCGTTGCACCTCCACAGCCCGTCATCGAGGAAATCCGGGCACCCTCCGACTCTGTCATTGACGCGCTTTATGCTGATTTCAGTGCAGATTCAGAGGAGATAGACTTCAGTCCAGAAGAGCTAGACTCCGCTATGCAGGAGTTGGAGGAGGAGTACTCACGCGACAAGCAAGCCAACAACACCGTCACGTCTCGAGGGTTGTTTGTCACCATTGGGACGGAGATGGATGAAGATCAACCAGGACGAGCTCCGCCTACGGCACTAGAAAAGGGGAAGGGACCACTTATTGCTGCTGACCCAGTGCAGCAGCCGCAGGAACTCGGCACCGGCCCGAGCAACAACAACACCGCAAACATGCCGCCTCCAGCATCTACGTCTGCAACAGCCCAAGTCACTCCAGCTGATAGAGTCATGTACGGCAATCTCCTCGTCGAGCCACTAACCATTGCTCATATCTGGAACGTGACCCAGCTTGACGAGAAGCGCCAGCAGCTGCTGGAGGAAGCGCAGGCCATCGCGAAGCAAGGCGCTCAACTAGATCGAGATCAGGTCAACACGCAGAATTCCATAGAGAAAGCTAGAGCAATGGAGGCCGAGTACAAGACTTTGCTGCAGCAACAGAAGGCTAAAGTCCTGTTTGTTTGGGATTTTAGCTGCTTTCCAGTAGAAAAAGCCAAAAAAACTAGCCAAACGGGGTAGCTGTTCTTTGGGCTTCGGCAGAAGCGGTGGGCAAAACAGGCGATCCCGGGAAGCACGTCCGGGGGTGCTTCCCGCGGCTTCCCACGGACCGCAAAACGTTTCGGTCCAAAATTACAGACGAGATGCCATCGACACCAGCAGCCCGTGTGCAGAGCAAAATCCTGGACCAAAAGAAAAAAACGTAAGCCAAATCCACCCGACCATGAACTCTTGGAGGCGTACGTAGGGTTCGAGCTCCTCGCCGCCAGAGGATACCCGCCGCCCGACCTCCTCCACCGCCTCCATACCTTCCACTGCCGCCCGACCTCCTCCCCCGCCGCCATAGCTTGACCCGCTGCCCTGACCTCCTCCCCTGCCGCCATAGCTTGCCCCGCCACCGAGTTCCTCCCTACCCTGGAGCATCCCCTGCCGCCAAGCCTCTCCCTTCCGAGAACGGTGCTTCCCCCGCCGGCGACCCTCTCCCTCCCGCCGGCGACCCTCTCTGTCTCGCCGCCAAGCCTCTCCCTCCCGCGGCCGAGCTTCTTCCTCCCGCCATCGACCTCGTCACAGGAAAGGTGAGACCTTTGTTGATGTATGGCTTGATGTACTCGACAGGGGAAGGATGGGTTCTCCCCCTGTATGATTGATGTTAGTATCCTTTTCAGTTTTTGTACACAGCAAATACGCAACATCTTGCTTAATGCTTAATTTAATCCATACAGATAACTCACATGTTCCCTCGTATGTGTTCATCCTAGCTAGAGCAAGGTAGTAGGACTGGCTCCGGCCAGCAAGACCAGGCGCGCGCCCTCAACCAACCTCCACCTTCCACTGGTTGCTAATTTAGAAAGAGAGATTGAGAGAGATTGAGAAAGATAGAGAAAGAAAGAGAGATTGAGGGACGTGCTGCTGGTCGCTAATTCAGAAAGAAAGTGACAAAGATAGATATATATATACGTGTTGCTTCTTGTTTGCTGGAGTCTGTCCAGGACATCACACTTTCCTCTTGCAATTATGTTGTACATCAGGCGTATAGCATGTAGCTGCACGCTTAGAAAACAAATACTACCGGACACCATTTAGTTTATAGCTGAGGATAAAAGGTTTTTGCAGAACATGCCTATTCTTTATTAACCGCCAGGCTAGTGAATGGGTCGGAAAAGATTACCGATGATTTTGTTTGCGTTATTTAGCTCATATGGTATAGGAAAGGTGATGCTACTGCTCGTAATTTAGCTCATATGGTATAGGAAAGGTGATTCTACTGCTCGTAATTTAGCTCATATGGTATAGGAAAGGTGATGCTACTCCTCGTAATTTATCTCATATGGTACTGGTCTAAAATTTCCTGATGTACTCGAAATTTGCTTGATGTATTGTGTTATGTGCTACTCCTCGCAATTTTGTACTATGTTGATGTTGTGCTGCTATAATTTTGATGTTGTCTGCCGCTACTACTATGATATTGAAGTAATGTTTTTCTGCTATAGCTTATTATTACTTTGCAATGTCAAAGGCGGTTTGGGATGCATACCACACTAGAGTTTTCTGTGATATTTGCATGGAGGAAGTGAACGGTAACAATACGGAGGGGGGTTGCTTGAGTAGAAAGGGTTACAAGAATCTTGGGGACAAATTTGCTGAGAAAACAGGGGATAGAAGAACGCAAAAGCAATTCAAGAACAAATGGGATGCTATGAAGAAGGATTACACGGGATGGATGGAATTGCTAAATGCGACTGGGCTAGGTTGGGATCCTATAGGAAAAACTATGGATGCAGATGATGATTGGTGGAAGAATCACATAGCTGTAAGTTATCATGTCTTTACTTGCTTTTTCTTTCGTATTGTTATTATGATCATTGGACTGAAATCTTTGTAATGTTTTTATTTTCAGATTCGTTCTGACCATGCAAAGTTTAGGAATGGTCCACCTGCCAACTTGGAACAACAGGATGTTATGTTTGGAAAAGCTCATGTCACTGGAGAATCAGCTGCCATTGCAGGTGAGGAAAAAGAAACTGGCAATGAAGCTCCAATAATGCTTGATGATGATACATGCGGGCAAGCTAGCTCAAAGAAAACAGGGAAGCGCAAGCATGTAGAGAAGGATTTTTTCTCGGCTTACAACAATGCATTGAACACAATTGTTTCAAGGCACACCGAGGGCAGTTCTTGCAGCAAAGGTGATGAGGTCCCAACTATGAAGGAATTTTTAGGGATGGTTCGAGATTGTGGAGTGCTTGAAGGAACTGCTATCATGTATACTGCGGGCAAGCTAGCTATGAACAAGGATCAAAGAGAGGTGTTTGCAGCATTTGCAACAATTGAGGGCAGGCTCGATTGGCTCCAGAGGACACATGATGAGATGAACAAGTAGTGTGTGCACCATTTATTTATTGTCATTACAGAACTTGTGTGTACCATGTATTATTCCTTTCCTGTTTATTTGGTCGGGACTATTTGTGATGATTGTAAAACTATTACTTATTATTCAATTCATGTACCACTATGGATATTATTTGGTGATATTTGTTGTTTGATGTGTGTCTAGTAAATTGTTGTGTGAAGCATTTGTTGATTGATGGGTGTCTAGTAAATTGTTGTGTGAAGCATTTGTTGATTGATGCGTGTTTAGTAAATTGTTGTGTGAAACATTTGTTGATTGTTGGATGTCTAGTAAATTAGTGTGTGAAGTATTTTGACATGTTTTAATTTTCTCTTTGCAGATGGATGATGGTGACGATGATCGTGAGTACGAACTAGAAAGGACACGGCAGTTGCTCGGAATGGCTCATGATCTTGCCGTGTTGGGGTACTATGGTAATCTCTATAGCCAAAAGTATTTGAATAAAGAACCTAGGAGGATTCCGGAGCAAACTGGGCTTGAATGGGTGAATGAACAACTTGGAAATAGGAAAAGATGCTACGAAATGTTTAGAATGTACCCTGATGTGTTTCATGAATTGCATAACCTTCTAGTTTCTAGATATGGGTTGGTGTCAACTAGAGACATGTCATCTGTTGAATGCCTAGCTATGTTTCTATGGATGGTTGGAGGACCACAGTCATTTAGACAAGTTGAAAACCATTTTTGTCGTTCAACCGAAACAATTCATAGAAAGTTTCACATGGTTTTGAATTTCTTGAACAAGTTGGGTAAGGATAACATAAAGCCAGTAGATCGAAATTTCAAGGATGTGCATCCAAGACTTCAAGATGCACGCTTTTGGCCTCATTTCAAAGATGCTATTGGCGCCATAGACGGGTCACACATTCCAGTTGAAGTACCCGCAGAAGAGACGGTTAACCATACAGGAAGGCATGGTTACACATCATAGAATATTCTGGCGATATGTGACTTCGATTTGAGATTCACCTTTGTTGTTGCTGGATGGCCTGGTTCGGCGCATGATACACGGATTCTAAAACGCGCCATTGAGAAGTATCCAATACAGTTTCCGACCCCTCCCGGTGGTAATTTTCTATATCTTTGTCTACATGGTACACATAGTTACAAATGCATTGTCGTAGTTGTTTAATTTTTTTCATATGCAGATACATATTACCTCGTTGATTCTGGTTATCCCAATAGAAAAGGGTTCTTGGCTCCTTTCAAGGAGAACACATACCACATACCAGATTTTCGTCGAGAAGGGAGACCAACAAATAGGGAAGAGATTTTCAACTATCTACACTCATCGCTACGGAATGCTATCGAGCGTGTCTTTGGTATCTTAAAAAACAAGTGGCGCATATTGAAGTATATTCCTTCTTATGGTCTGGTTACACAGAAAAGAATTATTCTTGCTTGCATCGCACTTCACAATTTTATTAGAGACTCCAACCTACGAGATAAGCAGTTTGATCGGTGTGATGCAGATGAGAACTACCTTCCTAAGGTCCAAAGTCAATCAGTAACATCAGCCGGTGATACCGCTCCGAGTGGACTACACATGGTAGACATGAACTCAACACGCGATCGTATCGCCACCGCATTGTACAATGCTAGAAGAAGATGATCAGTGTGGATGTATATATGTTCATTATGATGCTATCTTGTTTTGTGTAACGGTCGGATATGTATTTTGGACAAACTACTATGTGACATATGGTATTTTAATAATGACATATGCGTTTATGCACTTCAGTAGTCAAATATACATGTTATATGAATTACAGGAACATTACAAACAATTCCTTAGCATACAGCCAGACAGCTAACCAAATTGCCAAACAGTCAAACTCAGAGAAGTAGCTTTTCCTGCACAGCAGCTTTCCCTGCACAGCAGCACAGCCAGCCACAGCTAGCCAGCCACAGCCCAAACAAACAGGCCCTAAGAAAGCTCCGGATCGCATCATCAACGATCCTGGTGTACGGCGCAACCTAGGATGGGCTCCCTTGAAGCCGGCACAGGCCAAGCCATACATTGACAGCGAAGGCAAGCAGGTGATGCCCACCCCACTCCTTAACCTCGCCGTCGCCAAGACCCTTCTGGAGCAGGATAGATCACCGGAGGCAGTGGAACAGGTCTATGACCTAGTGGCCAAGGCGGTGAAGCAGCAGGAAAAGGCCACCTCTCAGAGACTTGAGTCTGACCCAGTGCTCTGCCAATCTAGCCAGTACAAGCCGCCAAGGGACAGATCTCCTCTTGATGTCGGGTCCCAGACTGGCTCATCAGAACGAAGACGGAGGTATGCGCGCAACAGGAAGGTTGCTATCCCCATATCCTCCGATCACGGAGAAAAGGCCCGACCTCGTTGCCCATCGCCACCGCCCCGATCCCCCCGACATCGCGAAGATTACAAGGCTCACCATCATACGGATATGCCCCCACCAAAGCAGTGTGGCATCGTCATCCGCGACAACGCGGAGCAGACCCGTCATGACGGAGAGCGCAACCACGGGCACAGGAGCAGGTCACACCACGACCCTCCACGTCCGACAAGCAACCGTGATAGGCGTGAGGCGTCGCAGGAGGGTAACAGGAAGAAGGCTAACCCACCGCCACCTCCGCCTCCGTCACCGCCAAGAAGTCACCATGGCGGAGGAGGCCCAGGTCGTTCACGCAGCCCATCCCCTGGTGACAGAAAGAAGAAGAACCCGGAGTCATACGATGCACGTTCGCGGATCGATAAGACCTCACTCACATAGTAAACTGGTCGTTGAACTCTGTGCTTGTAGCCTGCTTCCTTCCATTCTACCACGACGACGATGCTGATTACCTGGTTGGTTGCCGCCATGTAGATTAACAGGGGCTCGCGGCTCGGGTGCTTCAAGGATAGGCGCTGAGAAAAGAATCTCCTTGAGCTGCTTCAATGATGCATCTTCTTCGTCCGTCCATGTGAATTGTCCGCCTTCTTCAGCAGCTTGTATAGTGGCAGATCCTTCTCTCCAAGTCAGCTGACGAACCGACTAACTGCTGCAACACAACCTGTTAGTCGTTGAATGTCCTTTAAGCATGTCAGACGGTTTATGTTTAAGATGGCCTTGATTTTCTCCGGGTTGACCTCGATTCCGCGCTGGGAAACGATGAAACCCAACAATTTGTCGGCTGGTACCCCGAAGACGCACTTCTTAGGGTTAAGCATCATGTTGTATTTCCGGAGATTATCAAAGGTTTCTTTTAAGTCGGAGATTAAGTCGTTTGACTTTTTAGACATCACCGCGATATCATCCACATAGGCGTGAACGTTCCAACCAATTTGGTGGTGAAGTCAATGTTGCATTGTCCGCTAGTACGTAGCACCTGCGTTTTTCAGCCCAAAGGGCATCGTAACATATCAAAACGTGTCGTATGGGGTAGTGAACGAAGTGGCCAATTGGTCCGACTTCCTCATCTTGATCTGGTGGTATCCTGAGTATGCATCGAGAAAACACAAAAGTTCCGAGCCAGCCGTTGAGTCAATGACTTGGTCAATGCGAGGCAAAGCAAATGGATCTTTGGGACATTCTTTGTTCAAGCCGGTGTAATCAACGCACATTCTTAATTCATTGGTTCCCTTTTTGGGGACAAGTACAGGATTGGCCACCCATTGGGTGTGAAGGACTTCTCGGATAAATCTAGCCTTAAGTAACCTAGCTATCTCTTTGCCAATGGCCCGTCTCTTCTCATCTCCAAAGCGTCATAGAGGTTGTTTCACTGGTTTAAATTTTGGATCAATGTTTAAGCTGTGCTCGGCAAGTTCCCTAGGTACACCATTCATGCCGGCAGGTTGCCAGGCAAAGATGTCCCTATTTTCACGAAGGAACTCGATGAGCGCGCTTTCCTATTTGGGATCCAGGTCCGTCCCAATGGCGGTGACCTTGGAGGCATCGCCTACCACAAGTTCCACCGGCTTGGTCTCGATGACGACCTTGAACGCAGGAGCGGAGTCGGATATCTGCTTCTTCAACGCGGGCATCTCTGAGTCATCGACCTTTCTCTTGATCTCTTTGAATTCTTCGTTGTAGAGGACAGCTTCCGCAACGGCTGCTTCAGTGATCTCGCAGTCCCTTGCCTTGGTAAAGCTTCCAGATACGGTGATGACACCGTTTGATCCGGGTATCTTGAGTTTGTTGTAGATAAAGCATGGCTTGGCCATGAACGTGTGGAAGATGTCGCAGCCGAATATGACGTGGTACATGCTCTTGAAGGGGACCACCTCGAAGGTCATGCGCTCTTGGCGGTAATTATTAACATCACCAGGAACTACGCCATGGAAGATGGTGTTGGTCCGCCTTAGGTTTGCCTCCGTCAAGTTCATCAGCAGGACTCCGTGTCTTCCTTGAGGTCGTTGACAAACTTGTAGTGTCGATTGGTATGGGTGGCCTTGCCTTTGACGTCGAGGTGCACGAGGCACGACATATCGCGGTACTCCTCGTAGGCTTGGGGAACGCGGAGCGGCGCCGAGGTAGTTTCACTTCCTTGTTGCTGCCCACGACCATCTCCCCGTCCTCAGCCACGTTGTCCGCCATCACCTCGTCCTGCAAAAGTCATATCGACCATGTCGGTAGATTGCTTTTCTTCTGGAGCAGTTTTCCGCTTTGTACTGCTGTTCCTCCGAGCTTGAGTTGGAACGGCCGTTGCCGGCAAAGAGCCGCGAGCATCATCGTCGGCAGCTGCAAACTCACTGGCCAACTGGATCATCTGATTCAAGTCAAGCTTGTGATTGTCCTGCAAGTGCTTCAGCTTATGTCGGAGCAACGTGCCCCTTTCCAACCCATCGATGAAGGCGGCCATGGCGGTCTGAGCGTGCACTCCTGCGCAGTAATTCTTCATGTCCAGCCAGTGGTAGAGGTAGGCGCGAGATGTCTCGTCTTTCTCTTGCACACACCACTGTAGATCACCCACAGTGCAGGGACGCTTGTATGTACCCTCAAAGTTCTTAGTGAACGCTTCTTGCATGTCCAGCCAATTGTAGATAGATTTCTCTGGCAAGTCGTCGATCCATTGACGGGTCGTGCCCGCCAACATTAACGGGAGGTACTTGACGGTGATGTTGGGGTTACCTCCGGCAATCTCCACCGTGTTTCCGTAGTCCTGCAACAATGTGGATGGCTTGGCGGTGCCGTCATAGGGCTTGATGGTCTTGTCAACCCGGAAACCTTTGGGGTAAGTTGTGGACCGTATTGCAGGTCCAAAGCAACGTGATCCTAGGTATGGTCCTTCCCGGGCCTCATGGATCTTATTGATCCGTGAACATGCATCGTATGGCTCCGGGTTCTTCTTCTTGTCAACAGGGGATGGTCTGCGTGAACGACGCGGGCCTCCTCCGCCATGGTGACTTCTTGGTGGTGACGGAGGCGGAGGTGGCGGTGTGTTAGCCTTCTTGCTGTTACCCTCCTGTAACGCCTCACGCTTGTCACGGTTTCTTGTCGGACGCGGAGGGTCATGGCGTGACCTGCTCTTGTGTCCTTGGTTGCTCTCTCCGTCATGACGGGTCTGCTCCGTGTTGTCGCGGATGACGATGCCACACTCCTTTGGTGGGGGCATATCCGTACGATGGTGAGCCTTGTGATCTTCGCGATGTCGTGGGGACCGAGGCGGTGGCGATGGACGACGAGGTCGGGCCTTTTTTCCGTGGTTGGAGGATATGGGGATAGAATCCTTCCTGTTGCGCGCATCCCTCTGTCTTCGTTCTGATGAACCCGTCTGGGACCCGACATCAAGAGGAGATCTGTCCATTGGCGGATTATACTGGCTAGATTGGCAAAGCGCTGGGTCGGACTCAAGCCTCTGAGAGGTGGCCTTTTCCTGCTGCTTCACCGCCTTGCCACTACGTCATACACCTGTTCCACTACCAGGGGCAATATATCCTGCTCTAGAAGGGTCTTGGCGACGGCGAGGTTAAGGAGTGGGGTGGGCATCACCTGCTTGCCTTCACTGTCAATGTATGGCTTGGCCTGTGCCGGCTTCGAGGGAGCCCATCCTAGGTTTCGCCTTACACCAGGATCGTTGATGACACGAGACGGAGCTTTCTTTGCCTTCTGCTGCTGCAGCAGGGTCTTGTATTCGGCCTCCATTGCTCTAGCTTTCTCTATGGACTTCTGCGCATTGACCAGATCTCGATCTAGCTTAGCGCCTTGATCCACGATGGCCTGCGCTTTCTCCAGCAGCTGCTGGCGCTTCTCGTCAAGATGAGTCACGTTCTGGATATGAGCTATGGTCAGTGGTTCAACGAGGAGATTGTCGTACATCACTCTATCAGCTGGAGTAACTTGGGCTGCTGCAGACGTAGAGAGAGGGCGAAAACCCCCGCAAACTTGGATCTCTGTTGTCCAGACGCACGGGCGAAGCCGGCGGATTTGCCGCGATCTTCCACCTTTATATCCTGCACAGGGGCGGTTTGGGTGGGCCTTGAATTTTCCAATCTTTGTCCGCAAAATCCAAAGAGAGATCTGACATCGATCCTTCCGCGAACGTATCCTGCCCGTAGGCGGTCCGTGCGGGCCTTGATGCTGCTCCGACTCCCAGGGAACTAGTGCCCGAGTCGGTTTCGCCAATGAAGAGATGGATGTCTCCGATAGGAACGATCGAACACCGCGTAGGGTTCGTCTTCGCCGGGATCCAGAACTCGTCAGGGGGGACGATCGGAATGTTGCCATAGAAGAGAACGCGACCGGTGGCTACGGTTTCGCTGATTCCCGCGAAGATCTTGCTGAAGATCCTGAAGCACCTCTTGCCCCACGGTGGGAGCCAACTGTCGTGGTATTGCCGATGAGTACTCCATGGAGGGGTCCTCACAGTGCGTGTATAGAGACGTGGGGGAAGGCGGACGGTTGACGGGTATGAGGTAACACATCTTACCCAGGTTCAGATTCCACGACGGTGGCAGAATCCTACTCCTGCTATAAATCACTATAAGGGCAATACGCCGAGTTACAGAGATAGGTTCGCTATGCGAGGTTTTCTGAAGTTATGCCCTAAAGGCTCCCATAGACCCTAGGGTTACAGGGAAAAGTCCTAGCCGGACAGGTTACATAGTCCTACACCGTCTAGTACTAGTCTTGTGTATCTTGCACTCCAAGGCTCCGGCTACGCCGGTGACTCCAACCGTAGCCTTCCTTTATCCGGCATGGGCCTCCCTTCTGGATCCATCTAACTGGGTCGCCCAGCAGGCCATGGGCCATGCTACCAACTATGGGCCACCCGGGTTATCTGGATAGGAGACATGCTATGAGGATACCCATATAGCATATCCCCAACAAGTCCGTCAGAGACATCATAGATCGAACCATATCCAATAAAGTACGATTACGACGTTCCGACACACCATTTCTCTGTGGTGTTCTGGCAGGTGTTAGTTGTGAAACAATTCCACACTCTTTCATGTGAATGCTAAACTCGTAACTTAGATACTCACCTTCATGGTCGGACCGTAGAAATTTGATCTTTCTATTACGATGATTTTCCACTTCATTCTGAAATTCCTTAAACTTTTCAAAGGTTTCAGACTTGTGTTTCATCAAGTAGATATAACCGTATCTACTCAAATCATCCGTGAAAGTAACAAAATAAAGATATCCACCTCGCGCCGACACACTCATTAGACTACATACATCAGAATGTATAATTTCCAATAAATCTGTCGCCCGTTCCATTGAACCAGAAAACGGTGTTCTAGTCATCTTGCCCATAAGGCATGGCTCACATGTATCAAATTATTAAAAATCAAGTGATTCCAAAAGTCCATCCGAATGGAGCTTCTTCATGCGTTTAACGCCAATATGACCTAGACGGCAGTGCCACATATATGCGTATATATCATCATTAAGTTTAATCCTTTTAGCATCAACATTATGAATATGTGTAACATTATCATCAAGATCTAATAGAAATAAACCATTCATCATCGGTGCATGACCATAAAAGATTGCATTCATATAAATAGAACCACCATTGTTCTCGGATTTAAATGAATAACCACTTCGCATCAAACACGATCCAGATACAATGTTCATGCTCAGTGTAGGCACCAGATAACTATTATTCAAGTTTATAACTAATCCCGACGGCAAATGGAGAGGTAGCGTTCCGACGGCAATCACATCAACGCTTGATCCATTGTCGACACGCATCTTGACCTCACCCATTTCTAGCGGTCGCTTGTTCCGCAGCCCCTGATTCGAGTTACAAATATTAGCAACGAACGATTAAAACCCAAAGCTACTGCGAGCACTAGTCAAGTACACATCAATAACATGTATATCATATATACCTTTTTTTGCCTTGTCGGACTTCTTGTCTGCCATATACTTGGGGCAGTTGCGCTTCCAGTGGCCAGTCCCCTTACAATAGTAACACTCGGTATCAGACTTAGGTCCAACTCGGGGTTTCTTTTCAGGCATGGCAACCATCTTGCCGCCCTTACTTCCCTTCCGTTTTCCCTTATTGTCTTTCTTGAAACCAGTGTTCTTATTGATCATCAACACTAGATGTTCCTTTTTGATCTCCACTTCTGCAGTTTTAAGCATTGAAACAAGCTCGGGGAGAGACTTCTTCATGCCTTGCATATTATAGTTCATCACAAAGTTCTTATAGCTAGGTGGCAGAGACTGCAGAACACGATGGATGCCTAGGTCAATGGGAATCGATATTCCCAAGGACACAAGCTTATCGGCGTAACCCGACATCTTGAGTACATGCTCACTAACGGAGTTGTGCTCTTCCATCATGCAGCTAAAGAACTTTTTTGAAGCATTGTAGCTCTCTACAACAGCATGTGTGTCAAAAATCATTTTCAACTCACCCATTGTATCAAATGCATTGCTGTTTTCGAAATGCTTTCGAAGTTCCGTCTCTATCCCATACAATATGCCGCAATGAACTAAGTTGTGGTCCTCCTGACGAGTCTGATAAACATTCTTCTCCTCGTCAGGGGCATCCTCAAAAGGTGGGGGGCCTAGCGGCCCCTCTAGCACATATTTCTTTTGTGCAGCAGAGAGGAGAATCCTCAAATTCATGGCCCATTTGGTAAAGTTGCTACCGTTCGTTGCAAGTTTCTCTTTCTCCATGAACACATTGAAATTAAAAGCAGGTGGTGCCATCTACAAAATAATTTGTTAAGTTTAGACTAAGTTTATGATAGATTGAGTTCAACTAATCCATATTACGAATGAACTCCCACTCAAAAACGACATCCCTTGTGTCTTTTTGGTGATTACATGAACCAAATCCACTATACCAAGTCCGATCATCACGTGAGTCGGTATAGCTTCAAAGGCGAGCATCAAATGGGCATCATATCTACTATATGACTCATGCTTAACCTTTCGGTCCGTGTTCCGAGGCCGTGTCTGTACATGCTAGGCTCACCAAGTAAGAACCTTAGTATTCGCGCGTGTAACTGTCTTACACCCAAAATATGGTCGTGGATCCAAGAAGACCCGATCATCACGTGATGTCTTGGTTTGACGAAAACATAATCGGTGCATACTAAAGGAAGAACACATTCTTATCTTGATATTTAAATGAGGGATCATCTTATTATGCTAATAAAACGCCAAACAAGCAATATAAGATGCTATCAAACATCACATGTTTATTAGTGGAATGATATGGTTCCCGCATATGATCTCTATCATGTGCACCGTGGTATGATCACTATCATACCTATATGTGTAAGTCCAAGGTCTATGGAGATTACACGTTATGTGTGTTGTAAGAGTATCATCTCATATTTCTACTTACAACATCACCATATCATAACACTAGCCCAGCAACAATCTAAACTAGACACCTCTAATTTATCCATTGCAAATTTTACGTGGCTTAGGGCTTTAGAGATAGAACCGTTCATACCTATGAACATGAACCACAACGAGGATAACCAAATTGTTGACAACTCGTTGCAAAATAGATATTGACTATAGTAGGAGAAACAGACACCCGCTAGCCACTTATGCAAACTAGTTGCATGTCAAGTGTGGAACAGGTCTCATGTGCGAGGACATGTAAAGTTTGTCCGGGCCGCTTCATCCCACTATGCCACCAATACCCAAAATTACAACTAAGGAGAAACAACATGATCATCATCGCCCACATACTCATATGTGTACTACCCGTGTAAAGTATCTACGCATAGATCCGGCTCTGATACCACTATAGGGTTCGCAGCATAGAAAACAAAAAATTTCCTACGATGGGAACTTGTACCAAGATCTATCTACTAGATACAAACAACGGTCGGATGTATATCCGTAGAGAACATACCCTTGAAGACCGACAAAGCTTAACGAGTTCGACTCGTGGTTGATGTAGACGATCTCTTGCCGATCTCAAGATCGAGAGGAAGTCATAGCGCCGCAAATCAGTAGCGCATCCGTGCTTGCACACACGTTCGGGGTGGCCGGCGCATGGGTGCTTCCCCTTGCCCTCCCCTCATTCATGTGGGTGGACACTCCACTCAAAAAATCTTTTCAAATCCCTCCACTCAAATCCCACTCAAACTTGCCATTAAATGTCCACCAAAGTTAATGCAAACTCTCATAAATAATTCTCCTTTTATTTATTCAGAATTTTGTCAATTACTTTAATGACAAACATTCACATATAACCCCTTGCTAGAATTCTATTTCACATGCATAACCACTTTATGCAATTTCACCTGAAAACCTGTTTCGGTATCTAGTGAAATAAATTCCTGCGCTTGTTTATTCTTTCGGCATGAAACTTTTGCTCCAATTGGATGTCGGTGTCTCTTAAGTGTGTCACCCTACGGTTCGTGAATAATGCGGACATGATCGAGACCCCTCTCGGATCAATAATCAGAAGCAGGATCTGGAGACCCATACTGACTCCCACACATTCAACGATGACTTTCTTGTGGTCGTCGGAACCTTTTACGCTAGTATCTTAATCCCTTTGTTTCGTGATATATTACATGTCCGAGATTCGATCATCGGTATCTCTATACCTAGTTTGATCTTGTTACTGACATGCACTCTTTTCTCGTTCCCGTGATATAACATTCTAGTGATCAAATCACTTGCTTGCAAGCTAACCAATATGATATCACCGAGAGGGCCCAGAGTATAACTATCCGTCATCGGGATAAACTAATTCCACTCATGATCCATGGGCCTCAACATAACACTTTCTTAGTCCTGAACCCATCTTTATAATCACACTGTTACAGTATGATGTTTGATGTTATCAAGAAACTCTTATGGTGTTAGTGATTGACATGATCTCATGGTCTAAGGATTAGGATCACTTTGTAAGTTGTTATAGCAATATAAACTCAATGAATTTAATCATAATGCTATACTTCGGATGAATGTTCATCACACCATTACACTAATGTTGTGATCCCGTTATTAACAACATCCAATGTCTATGATCAGGAAATCTTGATCATCTTGTTAATCAACGAGCTAGTTTATAAGAGAGGCATAACTAGGAACTTTCTGTTTGTTTATTAAACACACATGTATTAACGTTTTCGTATTAATACAATTATAGCATGCAAAATAAACATCTATCATATACTTGGAATACACATAATAAACACTTTATTATTGCCTCTCAGGACATATTCCTTTCAACCCCATGATAATAAAAGCCAAAAGCTTCGAAACACACACCCTCTGAAACCAAACGGTCAGAGTAAAACATGGGTGCGTACGACGAATTCAATCCTTCCAGCAAACTCACGGGATGATAGCACTTATGGAGTTCGCCGGTGGAGCCTTTCGGAACACGACATAGAAACCAGATCAATGAAGCCCAATATCCGGCAAAACATCATCTTGGTTTGAGAGGGATCCAGGACCACCTCCTTTATTGAAACCGAGCCAGCAGCCCCCACGCCACCCGCCGGAAACTAGTAGGATCCGTCGCAAGACGGCAAGACCACCCGGCCGACCATTCCGACGAAGAAGGAGTCCACCACCACCATGCCGGGGGCAGATGCCCCAAGCGCCCTAGTGTCACGGACAAGGCCCGGGTCGCCTGGGCGCCGGCGCCGAGGCCAACGTACGGGACAGATCGCGGCTAGGCCCAGATCCCCGTCGCCGCCTGCCGTCATCTAGGCCGAGGATCACCGGCCGCCGCTCGCCGCAACACCACCGCCAAACCAACGGGGACGGACGCCGCCGCCTTCCCACCAGTTCGCGATCAGGGACGCCACCGCCGCCACGTCCCCAGGTCTTTGCCTCGCAACGATCCGAACGACGGCAGCAGGGAGGAGAGACCACAGGAGGGAAGGTTCGGCGGGGAGGGGAGGCCGTCCGGCACGGCGCGGCGCCGCCGCGCGGGTGCAGGAGGAGGAGGAGGAGGGGGTGAGATCTGTTTTGGGTCGAACCAGCAAAATTGCATGCGAGTGAGAATTCTAAACATCCATTTTGGCATTGTCTTTGTACTCCTTCGTGTGGATGAGAAGCAGTGTAGTACGAGTAGTTTTATTCCTACGAGTAGTTTTATTCCCACACAATGCTACAGAAGTTACGAACCGTCATCCGTTCGATAACCACCCAAATACTACGTGGCCTCCCTAATTTATGACCATCTACTTCATGCTAGAGCTACGAACACGCCCAAAAGAAAACGAAAAAGCAAGAAAGCCCGCTATCAGAAGATACATACTACTACTGCGCCTCCAGGTCCCTCTCCCCAACCTCCATCACCCGTTCCTCCTGCGGTGGCGGCGCAACAGCCCGGGACGTGCTGCCCACGTGTTCCTTCCCGGCGCGCTCCTCTCCGGCAGGCCTGCCGACCACCTCAGCTCGGCATACCGGGCACGTCGAGTGCTCCCTCAGCCAGACGTCGACGCAGCCCCGGTGGAACACGTGCATGCACCTGGGCAGCCGCCGCGCCGCCTCCCCGTCCACCATCGCGGCCAGGCACACCGCGCACTCCGCCTCCTCCTCCTCCTCCTCGCCGACCTCCTTCTGGTACAGGAACTCCGGCAGCGCCGCGATGGCGTCCGCGTCCAGCCCCGCCGACCGCTTCTTGGGCGCCGCGTCATCCGCCGCGGCCGCGGCCTCCTGCTGGCGCGCCGACCGGTGCACGAGGTACCACCGGATGACGCAGAGGACGAGCAGGATGGCGAGGAGGGAGCCGAAGCTGATGCTGAGGACGACGATGTAGGAGGTGGTGGTGCAGCACGCGGCGCGGGTAGCGCGGCGCGAGGGATAGGGCGGGCCCGTCGCCGAGAGCGCGAAGCAGGACTGGTCCGCGGGGAGGCAGCCGCCGGCCGTGGCTTCCTCGCGCGCGTCCGTGGACATGGCGCGGCCTGGGGGCCCGGCCGAATACGAGGAGGAGGAGGAGGACGACGGCATGTCGTGCGCGGGAGGTCAATAGGCGGTTGCGTGCGTGGAGGGCAGAGATTTTGAAGGGGCTGGTTCTGGTTGCATGGTGGTGTGTGGGGAGTGTGGAGCGAGCGAAGCGCGGGGGGGACGGACGGGGTTCTTGAGATGCGGAGTTGACCGCCGCGGCGAACGCGTTTGACAAGAATAGGTTCATCGCCGGTGGTGCCACGTTTCGGGTCCAAGGAGCGCCACATTTTCTTTCCCCATTTTGTTTGGATTAATTTGTATGAATATTTTCAAACGATCGTCGCATGGGTACAATTCTATTTTTTTTTACTACTCCATCCGACTCATATTAGTTGACTCACATTTATCTAAATTAAATGAATCTAGACACTATTTAGTATATAAATTTATCCACGTTAACTAATTTAGATCAGATGAAATAGCAAAATTGGTTGTTTAAATACTCCAACGGAAAGAAAACCCCCTCCGCGTCTAGCATTGCCCCTATTTTACCATAGGAGAGCGAGACCAACAATAACCACACAAGGGGGATTTTTTTTAGAAACACATCGTTTATGTGAACGAAAGACCTCACCTGGCTTGCACATTTCTACCTTTTAGGAAACTAGCATGGTGTCCTTCGCAAATGTGAGGGTGTCGTCTTTAGTGGGTTAGAAGTGGTCTACAAATAACATATAATATCGTTTCAGGGATATCACATTATCACTTTTTATGTGATAAGAAACTAAAATGCTCTATAACTATGGTGATTTGAGTCTTTGTAGCGATGGAAAATTGGCTGAGTGATCCGTGACTCGTGGGAGCGACTATTTGTGGAGGCCGATAACACAGGAGGAGTTCACAGTCAAACCTTGCAGGGTGAAGATCCAAGGTCTGACCTTAATTAGTTGTGTCTGGCAATGGCCTTGTTGAAGATATTGTTTTGTGAAAAGAGACTTTCTTCAGGGTGAAAACCTATGATTTTTGATCGGGCGACGATGGCGTTTGTGCACTGTTTCCTTCTTAAAGGTGTTACAATTGGAGTGGTTGGACTTTTGGTGTTGTTTTGGTGATGTTAGTGTCGTTGCTGCAAAGAATAGTTTTACTATAGCGGCATTTTTTTGTAATTCTTATTTTTTTTACTTGGTTGTGTGCATCCGTAAGGCCGTTGGGGCATGCGTTATTGTAGAGGCTGGACGTAATTGATATCTCCGCGATATTAATACATGCTTTTTTCCAAACAAAAAAAACTATAGAAAATATTATATGGTAACTAAAGTATCTTGTATGCGAGTAACACTTTTTGGCCATTGAATAATTATTATGTTATCTACAAGAACATCATGTGTTTTGTTTGTAAGTTACATTACATAAATAAATATAATTATTTTTTATTACACAATGTTAGGTCAGTATGTGAAGTTAGTTGATATTAAGACTGCATGCTTTTTAGATACCTTGACTTAAAATAGGATTGCTATTGTGTGTGTGTCTACTAAAGATCAAATATATCCATAAATTTTGTGGACAAAAAATAATAATGTGTAAGGATATTGAGAAAAATCAAGCATATCTCGTCCTATCCTTCAAAATCTACGACTGTACACTTTTGCTTGCATACATATAAATTGGAATTTGTTTCAAGGTCTTAATATCATAGTAGTAAGGCATCCACACATGTGCAAAATAATCAATAAAATGGCTTTCAGACCATATCTCTTTTTTATATATTGTCCTCAAGTTATAAATATGTACTTATCTTCAAACCAACTCGTGATTAGATGGTTAGAGCAAGATTGAAGCCGTAGTCCATCTATGATCAAATCCAAGGCTTTACGTCATGTCTCTCATTAATCTTGAATATTCTATTAATGGAGGGGGCATTATCACCGCTCGCAAGAATCTGTAGTGATTTAGTCCCTCATATGTCATTAAGAATGCTATTCAATGTGAAGGATGTCCCAGTGGATAGTCCAACTAATATGATGACTTCATAAGTTGAGCGACTTAAAACTTCTATACGCGTTTTGTGAGTGTGTGTGGGTCCGATGGCAGTCAAATAAAAAGGTCATTTTTGTGTAGAATACTGTCGATTGTTATATTATATTTTCTATTAAAATCTATGTTTATGCCATCCCGATCTTCAATTAATTGTCTCGACACACTCGATCAAATGTACTTTTCTGTTGCAACATGACTTCATGAATTGGACAAGATAGTTCCAGAATCTTAATCAGACCTCAGTTTCCTTGCACTATTGGAATGAGATGTGATGTTATGTTGGTATTTTAACATCAAAGAAAGAAATCAAAGAAATTTCAAAGAGTTTTGTGATATATATAAAACAATATCCACTTGAAAAATTCTTAAGAATTAGGATTCTACACTTTTTAGACCCCCTTAATAAAAATATGATTACCATGTTGTGTGGATACTAAAGATGAAACACCAATTCACCAGACAATGGTAACTTTTAGAGATATTGAGAACAATCCAACATTCCTCGTCCTATCCACTTGAAAATCATTTGATTGTATTTTTTCTTGAATAAAATTATAGGTTTGACACATGTGTCTCCTTAAGTTGGAATGTTCTTTTAATCGCTAGCGAGAATCTTTGATAATAAGTAAGCCTCTCATGTATCATTAGGAATACTATATTTTTGGTGTCAGCGGTCGGGTAGATGAGTCTGCATGGTAGATGAGTATGGTATAGCTGCATATCCAGAAATATAAATGGCCAGCTTGGACGTCGATCCAAGAAGAACAATTCAGCAATTTGCACGATTTAGCAGCAATAGTCTAGATAAATCTACCTTGTTCTGGTTTACTCCACCACGTACTCTGAAAAATATAAATGGCCAGCTTGGTCGATCCAAGGAGAACAATTCACCAAATTTGCATGTTTTAGCAGCAACCATGTAGATAAATCTACCTTGTTCCGGTTTACTCTACCACGTACTCTGGAAAATATAAATGGCCAGCTTGGTCGATCCAAGGAGAAAAATTCACCAAATTTGCATGATTTAGCAGCAACCATGTAGATGAAAATACAAATGGCCAGCTTCTTCCGGTTTCCTTTCCAATGCGTGTTGTTCTAAATTTGACACTGATGATCCTTCAAAAAGAATTCAGGCATTGATGATGGATCCTTTTAAACAAAATTGTGTATGTGAGTTTTGGGTTTCTTTTATTCTTTCACGGCTACCACGTTTCAGCTAGTTTTTTTCTGCGAATCAGAAGATTTTTGTTTGCAACTACCACCTTCGAGACATAGGGTACCTACCGTACACAGTTAATTTAAAAAATTGTGTATGTGAGGTTTCGGTTCCTTTTATTCGTTGACGGCCACCATGTTCTTGCTACATTTTTTTAGCGAATCAGACAGATTTTTGTCTACAACTACCTCCTTTGAGCCACAGGGTAGCTACCATACACGGTTAACTTTTTTATACCGTACACGTTCCTTTTATTTTTGTTCTGTTTTGAAGATTTTTTGAGCAAAAGCCACATGCCAAGCTTTGCGTTTGAGGAAACGGAATGCCGGCGAGCCAGGGTCACTGGTAGAAACGGGTCCATGCGTCCCGGTTGGTAAGGGCCATTAGTCCCGGTTGCCCAACCGGGACGGGACAATCGGGACTAAAGCTCTAACCATTAGTCCCGGTTGCCCCACCAACCGGGACAAATGGGGCACACGTGGCGGCATCAGAGCGCGAGGGGGGTGGAGCATTAGTCCCGGTTCGTATTTCTCTACCGCGGCAGAGAATTAATTTTGGCACATTTTGTTGCCGCGGCAGCATTTTCGCCACTTTTTGTGCCGCGGCAGAGAATTCATTTAGGTTGTTTTATTGTTTATTTAGTGTTTTGCACTTATCAACGAAGGAACCTTATATTACACAAGATCATCATGACAACATTACATTCAATACACGGATCGAGTTCATGCACTACATACAAAAGTTGTTATTCGATGCTACCGGCCAATTTCTTGAAAGTTGCTATTTTTACAATTCCTATTGTCTATACACAGCCGAGTAGTATTCCCCTTGTGTGTTTAGGACTTCTGCATCCAAGAATCCCGCCAATTCCTCCTGAATTGCTCGTACGCGATCCTTTGGCGAAGACCGTCCGTGAGCGTTCGATCTGATTTAAAAAGGAGTCAGCCTATATGAATATGAAACTAAACACAATTTGATTGTAATAAAAAACTATAGAAATTGTTTACGTACGTGGAGTTGCTCTAAATTTCTGCCCTTCTCATCGCACGTCTGCCGGATGAACTCGCATACATAGTATCCACATAGATTGTTACCTGGTCCCTGCGTCAGGCACTTTACGAGAATAGAGTTCAATCAAAATAATAATCAAGCATGATAATAACTGTATCAAAACTAGAATCAAAGAGATGCGCGAATATAGATAGTGGTGCTTACATCTAGTGGTTGAAATGTAAGCTCCTCTTTCCAAACACCCCTAGCCTTCTTGGTGAACCGTTTCCAAGCGCTGCCCGGCGTAGAAAACGAATAAAATAAGTTATTAAGTACTTGATATCATAAAATTCATGAACGTTGCCGATATAGTGTCGTAATGATTAGAATTACCGCTGGAGAAGTATCTGCATGTCCTTCCACGTCTCAAGGGGTTTATGTTTCGAGTCCATGACTAGTACACGCCCTTTGTCAAGTTGAATGATTAACAGAATATAGTGGTAGCTGCGAATGCAGAACTAATCAATTATATACTTAACATCGAGTAAGCGAAATAGAAAGTGTATACAAGACAATAACACTCCTTTGGAAGTTGTAAGGAAATAGTATTTCCCTTTTGGTTTCTTGAAACCTTAACGCGTGTACTATATTATCCTCCGTATCCCGGGGGCTTATTTTGAGATTAGCTTCATGAACCCAATATGGGTCAATGAAGCCAATGTCATAGATTTGTCCTCTGCTGCATTCGAGAATCTTCATTCTGCATATTACAGTATGATTATATACATGCAATAAACAAAATAATATAGATGGAGACTAAATTAATTACAGAATTAGTACTTACAGAAAATAGGCACTCATGATCGATTTGTCCAAGGCGTCTTGATTGAATAATTGACATAGTTCATCAAATTCAATGGATATCATGTCATCCTTATCTTTCCCATGATGCTTTTTTATAACCCTCAGCACTATCCAGTTAGCCCCGGCCCTTGTGGCATGCATGTACCAGTTATGCAATCTTCGCATTTTTGTTGGAAGATTGTTTACCTCCTCAGGTTTGACGAGAGGTTTTCCGTACTGGTATTGGTATGCTACTTCACTCACGGGAAGAACTCCAAGCGGGATAAGTCTTGGGCAATACTCATACCTTGAGCAGCGGCAGCTTCTCTGATGCAACTACCTACTGGATCATACTGCTCTTCGCCCCATATTTGCTCGACCCCACATTGGTTTGAGAAATCACCTTGAGAGGCGCAAGTCTGTTTTGCTTGTTCTCCGAGCTGGCAACAGATTTCCGCTTGCATCAATCTTGCTCTTGAGGCTTTTGTGCCGCATGTGACTTGAGAATAGAACGCTCATAGTCGATGACAGCTTTGGCTCGGGTTGATGAAGATTCTTTAGCATTTTCAACACTTTGGCTTTTCTTCTTTGGTCTGGGGAACTCTGGCTCTTCGGCCGCCTCGACAGCTTAAAACGCTGTCGTTTCCGCATCAACGATCGCCGCAGTCTCCTCTTCAGTACAGTCATAAGCTCTCTTGGGAGGAACCGTTGGTACTTTTGGAAGAGGCTCTTGTTTACGTTTCGGCGATCGCTTACGACGCACAGTAGCGGTACGCTTACGCTTTTTATCCTGAGGCGCCGGCGATGGCTGCACCGGAGATTGGTGAGGCGACGGAGCCGGGTGAGGCGACGAAGACGGCTGCCGCGGCGGCGACGACCTCGCTGGAGACGGGTGAGGCGGCGGCGAAGATGGCATTGGCGTGTGATTTCGAAGCACGATACAATCCTTCGGCCATCACAAACCACTTCTACCACGAGCTCACGCCGGAGCAGCGGATGGATCCCTAGTGGGATCCCGACAACTACGACACCTGGAATGCCTTCTTCGCTAATAGGCGGGAAAGGGAGCTCGCCAGGTACGAGGGTGATGGCCCGCCACCGGTGAACCACAACGAAGTCGGCCGTCGTCTGTGGTGGGCGAACCGTACTATCATCGAAGTGATGCGCTACATCGCCGGGGGAGACCATCCTCGCCTACGGTGCCCACGAGTCCACCCGCCACAGGCCCCACACTGTCCCGGCGGTAGCGGCATCGTCTTCCAGGAGACCCCTCTCCCACCCGCCGTGAATCCGAGGCTGGAATGGCCCCTGGTATATGCCATGGATGGTCTGAGGATCCCCGGAGTGGCAGGTGATGATGACGACGACGATGAAGACCCTGAAGCTGCGTACTATAGGACTAGGCATGATTATGACTAAAGGGGGCGGCTTTAGGCATGAGTGTTAGCTAGTCCCGGTTTGTCCCGGTTTTTAATATTAATAAATGTCTTAAGTGTTACCTAATAAATAGAGGGAAATGTCTATATAAAGAGAGGGTTCATATTTAGTCTCGGTTGGAGAAACCAACATGTTGAAGGATTATGGCAGTGGGCGAGACAACACTAATAATAGGGGTGAGTCGACATTATGTATGCGGCTTACCTTGTCCCGGATGGTGTCACCAACCGGGACTAAAGATGAACCTTTAGTCCCGGTTGGAGACACCAACCGGGACTAAAGATGAGTCAAAACTAATAATAGGGGTGAGTGTTGACATTATGTCGTGAGTGTCGACATTATGCCGAGCTGCTTGTACTATAAATATGCATCCTTGTGAGTCCAGTCCTCCAGCCAGTTTGAGGCATCTCCAAGATGGTTTTAGAGAGCAGGACACCACGTCCGATTTCGGGGAGATGCAGCCGGGCCAGTCCTCGGCATCTCCAAGAAACTGGTCATAGAGGCACTCCTAATATGTGAAATTAGTTAGCTCGAGGCGTATTGATCTAGTTAGTGAAGTTACAAGCTGCAAGATGGTTTTCGAGGCGAGACACCACTACGACCAGTTTCGAGGAGATGCCGTGAGCCCAGTCCTCGGCATCTCCAAGAAACTGGTCATAGAGGCACTCCTAATATGTGAAATTAGTTAGCTCCGAGGCGTATTGATCTAGTTAGTGAAGTTACAAGCTGCAAGATGGTTTTCGAGCAGGGACACCACTGCGGCCAGTTTCGGGGAGATGCCGTGAGCCCAGTCCTCCGGCATCTCGAGAAATCGGTCATAGAGGCACTCCTAATATGTGAAATTAGTTAGCTCAGGCGTATTGATCTAGTTAGTGAAGTTACAAGCTGCAAGATGGTTTTCGAGGCAGGGACACCACTGACCAGTTTGGGGAGATGCCGACGAGCCCAGTCCTCCCAAGCATCTCCAAGAAACTGGTCATAGAGGCACTCCCGGTCCAGCCACAAAACGGGACTAACACTCAAGACATTTATTAATATTAAAAACTGAGACTACAAAACCGGGACTAAAGGCCACAAACCGCGAAAGATATCCTTCGGTCAAGCCACAAACCGCGAAAGACATGAACTAGAGTTACATAATATGAGCATGAACTTCTTGGCATATGTCATTCCTTATGACCGTTTCAGACATAACCATGGAGCATCTTCTTTACTTAACGGAATGCTTGGGTCAGTTTTCACTGTGAAGGGCGGAATTTCATCAAACTTATTATAATCTTCTGACATGTCTACCTTGTCCTCGATTCCCACGATGTTTCTTTTCCCTGAAAGAACTATGTGACGCTTTGGCTCATCATATGATGTATTCGTTTGCATATTTTTTCTTTTTTGATGCGGAGGACATGTCCTTCACATAGAAAACCTGAGACACATCATTGGCTAGGACGAATGGTTCATCTCTATAACCAAGATTGTTGAGATCCACTGTTGTCATTCCGTACAACTGGTCTATCTTTACCCCTTCCCCATTCAGGTTGACCCATTTGCAGCGAAACAAAGGGACCTTAAAAAAGACTCCATAGTCTAGTTCCCATATCTCCTCTATGTAACCATAATATGTGTCCTTTTGTCCATTCTCGTCTATTGCATCAAAGCGAACGCGACTATTTTGGTTGGTGCTCTTTTTATCTTGGGCGATCGTGTAGAATGTATTCCCATTTATTTCGTACCCTTGGAAATTCAATACAGTAGAAGATGGTGACGCGGCCAACAAGTATAGATGATCTCCAACAGTGGTGTCATTCAAGAGATGTGTCCGCATCCAACCACCGAAAGACTTTATGTGTTCATCTGTAATCCATGATTCAGGCTTCCCCGGGTTTTTGGAGCGTATAATATTCTTGTGTTCCTCGATATACGGAGCTGCCAAGGTGGAATTATGTAGAACTGTGTAGTGTCTTTAGTGAAAGAATCCCCGTCCCTACATATCATTGCTTTCTTTCCCAGCGTGCCTTTTCCACTTAGTCTTCCCTCATGCCGCGAGTCAGAAACACCAATCGGCTTAAGGTCAGGAATAAAGTCAACACAAAACTCAATGACCTCCTCTGTTCCATATCCCTTGGAGATGCTTCCTTCAGTCTAACGGTTATGAACATATTTCTTTAAGACTCCATGAACCTCTCAAAGGGAACATATTGTGCAGAAATACGGACCGAGAATGGCAATCTCTTCCACTAGATGAACCAGAGATGCGTCATAATCTTGAAGAAGGATGGTGGTAACACCAATTCAAAACTAACAAGACATTGTACCACATCCTTCTGTAACCTTGGCAGAATATCTGGATTGATTACCTTATGAGATATTGCATTAAGGAATGCACACAGCTTCACAATGGGTACTCGAACATTTTCGGTAGAAGCCCCTCAATGCAATCGAAGCAATGCGTCATAATCACGTGATCATGAGACTTCAGGTTTTGGAACTTTTTCTCTGCCATATTTATTATCCCTTTATATTAGATGAGAAGCCCGACACCTTGATATCTGTAAAGGACTTCAAAAAGATTTCCTTCTGCTTTGGTAAGAGCATAGGCGCACGACTTAAGTGACGCCCTTTATCCGTCTTGTTATCTGTATGCATGTTCTTTGGGTCTTTCATAATTTGTTGGTCCTCCCGTGCTTCAGGTGTATCTTTTGTCTTCCCATACACGCCTAGGAATCCTAGCAGGTTCACGCAGAGATTCTTCGTCACGTGCATCACGTCGATTGAAGAGCGGACACGCAGGACTTTCCAATATGGCAGCTCCCAAAATATAGATTTCTTCTTCCACATGGGTGCGTGTCCTGTAGCGATGTCGTTCGGAACTGATTGACCGCCGGGACCCTTTCCAAAGATTACTTCTATGTCCTTGACCATACCAAATACATCATCACCAGCAGGGAGTTCAGGCTTCTTCCGGTGATCTGCCTCACCTTTGAAATGCTTGCCTTTCTTTCTTACGGGATGATTGGTCGGAAGAAATCGTCGATTCGCCAGGTACACAACCTTCTTGCATTTATGCAAACATGTAACTTCGGTCTTATCTAAACAGTGGGTGCATGCCTTATATCCTTTGTTTGTCTGTCCTGAAAGGTTACTAAGAGCAGGCCAATCATTGATGGTTACGAATAACAACCCTCGTAGATTAAATGGCTCATGTTTGTTCTCATCCCACGCACGTACACCTGGTTTGCCCCACAACTGTAAGAGTTCTTCAACTAATGGCCTAAGGTACACATCAATGTCGTTGCCCGGTTGCTTCGGGCCTTGGATGAGCACTGGCATCATAATGAACTTACGCTTCATGCACAACCAAGGAGGCAGGTTGTAGATACATAGAGTCACGGGCCAGGTGCTGTGACTGCAACTCTGCTCCCCAAAAGGATTCATGCCATCCGTACTTAGACCAAACCATAAGTTCCTTGCGTCACCTGCAAAGTCTGGGAAGTCTCTCTCGATTTTTCTCCACTGTGACCCATCAGCAGGGTGTCTCAACTCCCCGTCTTTCTTACGGTCTTCTTTGTGCCATCGCAACAACCTGGCATGCTCTTTGTTTCTGAACATGCGTTTCAACCTTGGTATTATAGGAGCATACCACATAACCTTAGCAGGAACCCTCTTCCGGAGGCTCTCCTCAACCTCACCAGGGTCATCTCGTGCGATCTTATACATAACGCGTTGCATACCGGCATTTATCTAAATTCTCATACTCCTTACATGCGGTGAGGATGTCATTAATGCATGCATGTATCTTTTGCACATCTAATCCCGGAGGATGAGAGTCTTCTTTGCTTAGGTACTCTCGGGAAGTTCGTTATGTTTTGGAAACTTGGCTTCATTATTTTCAGCATCTTTTCAAATGAGTCGGTTAGACCACACTGCCTTCCATCGCAACAATTCCAGTGTGGTACCGAGCTTTGTGCTGCCATCTTCACAATTTGGGTACAACAATTCTTGTGATCTTCTAACATGCCCTCTAACTTCAACTTCTCATTTTCATTTCACGTCTCGCTTTGCATCGAAATGACCCTACCAAGTTCATCACCGGCTCATCGATGCCCGTTCTTCACCTCTTTCCTCTCCATTGTCTTCCATTGCAGTATCACTGTATTCAGGAAACATATGATGATAGTTGTTATCATCATCTTCTTCTTCACCATCTTCCATCATAACCCCTCTTTCCCCGTGCTTGGTCCAGCAATTATAGTTGGGCATGAAACCTTTCATAATCAGGTGGCCGCGAATGATTTTCGAGGAAGAGTACTCCTTGTTGTTCCGACATTGAACACATGGACAACGTATAAATCCATTATCTTTGTTTGCCGTAGCCACATAGATAAATTTATCCACACCTTTGATATACCCGGCTACCCGCCGGTCACCGTACATCCATTCCCGACCGTTCATCTGCATCATATAAGTAAGTTTATCAAAAAACAGGACATCATAAATAGTGAAATAACCAATTCACACCGACACATGAATTGTATCAGTGACCTAGAAAAGATAAGATTGCTAACCTCGATCGAGGGAAATAAAGAGGAGAAAGCTCAAGTGCGTCTCGGACACCTTCTATATTTTGTTCTATGAGAAATTCAACGGGATTATTCACTCAAACATTTCAACAAACACCTTCAATGCATGCATGAGAAAAAACTAGCACACCCCCTCACACCTTCCACCATTCGAAAAAACAGAGTGGAGGCAGAGGGGGCTGGGGCGTTGCATTTATAGAGGGCAGGGGGTCTTTAGTCCCGGTTGGAGCCAGCAACCGGGACTAAAGGTGTGTGCCACGCCACGTGGCTGTGGCCAAACCTTTAGTCCCGGTTGGTGGCTCCAACCGGGACGCATGCCCCCTTACCAACCGGGACCCATGCCCCCTGGCCCCATGCCCGCTCCAACCGGGACGCGTGCCAGCATTAGTCCCGGTTGGTGGCGCAACCGGGACTAATGCTCCGAGGGGTCGCGAACTTTTTCCTCTAGTGGGTGTCACGTTAATTTACATATCAATGATATGCTCACCGCGACTGCCTCACGGTTTTTCTGTTTTGAAGTTAGATGGCTGTTTTTTAACGGAGTCCACGTGCACTTGACAATTACATGTGCACCTAACAATATATAAACTGTCAAACAGCTTACGTAACTTAACCTTATGTTAAATCCTACCATAAATTTTAGATCTAACTGCCATGATAATTTAGATGATATGGAAATATTCTTAGATTGCTTTTAGTATATAATAGATAGATCTATTGAGCCCGAGTTCCCTTCGAAACACAAGCTCCACAAGGGTAAAGAACAAGCTATTTCAAAGATTTGTATTGATATCAAGGTATAGTTTATGTATGGCAACACGAAGGAAGCTGCATTTTTAGCTTAAATTAGTTCTACGCCACCACGGTTGCGATCAGGTATTCAGGTTAGAATTAGGAATGTTACTTATCTGCAAGAAGGTGTCTTACTCTCCATCTTTAAGGCATAAGAAAAATGGAGTCGCAGAAGTAAATTGAAATAAAAACACCTCCAATAATTAAACAAATAATTTGTTGTTTCATAAGCAAATGTACTAAATCATCAAAGTAGTACTATGTTACTTCCTCCATTAAGAAATATAATACGTTTTAGCTTTGTATATCAAATGTATTTAGACGTCTTTTAATGTAAAATTCGTAGAGGTTTAGAGTAATCCTATTATATACATTCATTTCATAAAGGTAAAATATTTTATATTTCTGAACAAACAGAGTATAATTTATGAGAAAGACTAACTAGCTAGCTAGCTTGCGTATGCCGTAGATATCAGATATGCCTCAAATACTTACGGAGATCAAGCAGCGTGGCCGCATGGCACAACAGAGTGCTGCTGAAACGCTTTAGCACCGGCGACCGTGTATCGTATCCGTATCAACAATCTTAGCGTTGGAATTTGGTGAATATTAGGCTGTTAATTTATTAGACAAATTTTTAAAAAAATTGGTCTATTTATGCATGGCAGAATATGGTTGTACTAGCGGTGCTCAAGTTTAGTTCCATATCTTTAGTGGAAGAAGAGTTGTACCACATTATATATTAGAGTGTTTCACTGGTCACTAAGATGTGAGAAGGAGAGAAGCCCTCGCGCACACCTCCTCCGATACCGTTTGCCACGTCTCGTCTCGTCACGACGCGCGCGCCATGGGTTGCGGAAATCTTGCCAAGCCGAGCTTTATTTTGCTGTTTGGAAAATTAATTATAGATTAATTACAAGTCATAAACAAACACGTTAATCAATCATCCGTTTCCGGATTTTATGGATTGTGGCTGTTACCGACTCGAATATGGGTTGTGCCCCCACGATCTTCCCGATCTGCACTATATAAGTGTCCTATTTTTAGAACATTGCGCCGCCATCTTCGTCTTCTCCATCCCGGCTTGCGGCGTGAACCACAGATCGGGACAGTAAACCTCCAGAACCCCACTTCTCGTGAACCTATACGGGTGAGGACGATCAGGTTTTTGGAGAGCGCTAAAGCGCGAGTGCTGGCTATCACGATATCGGTCACCGACGAGTTTCCGAACGACGACTTCTTCCCGGACGTCACCGACCTCTTTAGCAACCTCAACATAGGCGACAACTCTGCTGCTGCTACCGTTGTGGCTACTGCCCCAGCTGCACCCTCTGCCGCTGCTACCGCTGCGGCTACTGTCGTTGCTGCACCGTATGTGACCTTAATCTATCTCTTTCAGATTTTACTAGAGTTTCTAGTTCTAGTGTTTGGTGTAGATGTGTTAGATTTATCTTATATAGATGTAATCTGTCCATCTACTTTGTTGATCTGCGTGATTGGTTTTAGTGCTGTTTGTATGATCATGATTTATCAATTTATTATTTAGGTTAAATTATATGAATTATTGCTTATATTTTCAACAATCCAAAAATCTGATTATAGGCAACTGAATTTCACTGGTGTAGCCGCGGCTACCAGGCCGCCTCTTTTGATGGTATGCACTATAAGGATGGCGCACAAGAGGAGTTCTTCGGTTTAAAAACCTAAACTTACTGTTTAAAAAATAGGACGAATCAGCGGTTAGTAGGCCGATTAATCGCACTAGGGACCCGACCGTGTCGATTACCACAAATCATTTGTGTTAATCATTTAGCCCGATTAATAGCTCTGACACTCTGATTACTAGGTATGTTCCCGATTAACTAATACACTTTGTCAAAAAAGTTGCAAAATTATCAACACATATCGCCCATCCATCCGCTAGCTCGCCCTAATGAAGTAGGTTTTTCGAAGCTCCTGCTCAATCCCTGCCCCTAGGAGCTTGATTTCTGCCAACACCATCCAGTTCCTTGTCGTTATTAACCAGTTCCTCATAGTTGCTGATCAGACCTCAGATACAAGAGCTCGAGCGTCTTGAGGATCTCACCCGGGAGCTCGAGGCTGCCTTTAATAGGGTAGGTGGTTGAGGTGCAAGAGGAGTCATATGTGTCTTAGGTGCTAATTTTTGTAGGTTGCACCGATTAATAGCCAACCGATTAAATCAGTTAATCGTCTGAATTCCGATTATTCGCTACTCCTAAGACAACCGAGCAGTTAACGATTACCGATTTCCTTACCATTGGCTAAACTGCTATAGCGCCACACTTGACAAACCTAAAAGAGATCTTTCTGCTGAGTAGGAAGCGGCCTTTAAGAAGCCGATACCATGTTTATGGTGGCTCTGTTCAGTGTTCTTGGGGACAACATTATTGACCCGTATATGTCGATAATGATAAGGACGCATGGGATGCGCTCGAGGCCAAGTTTGGGGTCTCGGTGTCAACATCCGGATTTTTAATCACAGATGCCTATTATGCCATACATCGCAATCCCTGGATTACCATTTTTGCGAGAGATAACAGATTGGATATCACAGTACATCATCCATTACAAACCATACATAAGGTCTTACACAAATAAGGATCTCATGATCCAGTCTTAATACAATTCAAGCAGCGGAATAACGTAATAATAACGATAGCGTAGACGAGGCTCCATCTTCATGGTCACAGGCAATGCTGACGATGGGAGATGATCCTAGTTGTCATAACCTTCATGTTGTCCGTCTTCCTGATACTCCCCTTCATAGTCTGGCCACGGGAATGGCCAGGGACAAAGCCATGAGTACTCTTTAAGTACTCGCAAACTAATACTAACAAGTGAAGGAGTTTTTGTAGTAGGATACTAAGCACTAGGGTTGTTTTGCAAAAAGCCAGATTTACCTCTACTAAGTTCAGAAGCAAAGAAAGCTAGTTGGAAGTTTTATAACACCTAAGTGGAAACTTGAATTTCATGTCACAACACTGTTGTGGTCAAGTCAAAGTCACAAATCATTTCATAAGTCATTTTGAAAACATCTGGCGATGGAACAGTATGGCCACTCCAACTTTCCATAACCGCGGATGCGGCTATTCGAATAGTTTGACACTCTGCAGATATTGTACACTTTCACCACAACATTCGATACATCCGTCAAGAACAATCCTGAATTCACCATACTCAGTATGCGGATAATCAATCCTAACCTTTCAATTACCAACTGTCATCTTGGGTACTGCACAGGTGGACAATCTTCACAAGGTAGCCTCAGCTCTAGGGTTGTCTAGCGGGATGCTGGCGAGCACGTTTGCAAGCGGCGAGGGCGGCGCGCGGTCTGTGGGCTGATGTCGCTGACGGTACACTGGCACGCTCTCGGCTCGCACGAAGAGAGACTGGGAGCGTTCTTGGCGAGGCTAGTGCTGCCTCTAGCTAGCGGACGACATGGGGGTGACAATGGTGCTCTCGGCATGGTCACCATTAATGGCTAGGCTTGCTCACAGTGGTTCTAAGGATTGTTAAAGAGGCTAGATGATCTACTAAGAGCTTGTTGCAACCAGAGTGGGAACAAGATTGGCCAAATTCACTGCTGCAAATAGTGTTTAATATTTTGTTGTTTGCTGATCACAAGGTGTTTGATGAAATGGCCGAAAGAAATTCAAATTTAAATTTTGGATTCAAACTTGGTGGGTTAGCTACACATACTAGGGAGTATCTGGTTAGTTGGATTGGTCAAGGGGCACTGGTTTGGTTGGGTTTTGAAAAGGTATGGTCTTCACATATGTTAAAGATTCAATTTTGAATTGTCCTTTATGCAAGTTTGAAAGGTGGGCTTTGATTCACTTTTACTTGGTCTAGCAAGGGGTGAAAAGAATTGGAAAAGTTTCTGTTTGAAATCTTGGACTAGAAACACCCAAAGTGGCCTAGTGAGCAAGATTGGCAAAAATGACCATTTGCCTTATTTGAATTTTTTTCTTGATTTTTTTCTGCTTGGAAATGTTTTAGATGATGTTATATTCATCTTTGAACCATTCCTTACTATTTAGTTGAATCACACAAGTCCATTCACGCATTCATCAAATCATCACATACACACATGCATTCATTTGGTTTTTATTTAATCAAAGTTTTTGTTAACCCTAACTTTAGTGATTAGAGTTTGATGATCATTGTTTCATATTTTTGGGATGTTACAAACCTTTCCTCCTTAAAAAAAATATCGTCCTGAGATTTGAAAAAGAAGAAAAAAGATTACCTAGGATTTAAAGAGATCGGGAAACTCCGTCGTGATGTGATCTTCTCGCTCCGAGGTAGCTTCTTCTTCAGTGTGGTTGCTCCACTAAATCTTGAGAAACTTGATGCTTCGGGTTCTGGTGGTTCTGAAAGCTTCTTCCAAAATACGGATGGGTACTTCGGGATACGTCAGGTCATCGTTGATCTCTATGGTCTGGTGATCAATGTTCTTGAAAACTTCAGTCTTCTCCGCGACTTCAAGGCATTTGCGAAGTAACGATATATGGAACACATTGTGCACTCCTGATATTTCCTCAGGTAGTTCCAATTGATACGATACTTCTCCTCGACGGTTCAGAATCTTGAAGGGTCCGATATATATGGGGGCTAACTTTTCTTTGAGCTGTAAACACTACATTCCCTTCAAAGGCGATACTTTGAGATACACAAAATCTTCGATATTGAAAAAGATGTCTCGACGTCTCTTGTCGGCATAACTCTTCTGTCTGGATTGGGCGGCCTTAAGGTGCTCACGAATCTTGTGAACTTTCTCTTCTGCTTCTCGTAGGATGTCGGGTCCGAAAATCTGACTCTCTCCTACTTCCGACCAATTCAAAGGGGTGCGACACTTCCTTCCATACATGAATTCAAATGGGGCCATTTGCAAACTAGCTTGATAACTGTTGTTGTATGAGAATTCTGTGAAAGGCAGACAGTCTTCCATTTAGATCCATACTCTAGCACACATGCTCTCAACATATCTTCGACTATTTGATTTACTCGCTCCGTTTGTCCATCGGTCTGAGGGTGATATGTTGTGCTGAAATCCAGTCGGGTTCCCAGTCCTTCTTGGACTTTCTTTTAGAATCTCGAGGTAAACTGAGTTCCTCGATCCGATACGATGTTCTTAGGTACTCCGTGCAAACTGACGATTCTAGCGATGTACAACTCTGCTAGCTTCGAAATTTGGTATGTGGTCTTGACTGGTAATAAATGGGCGACTTCGGACAATCTGTCAACTATGACCCAGATAGAGTCATTTCCCCTACTAGAAGTAGGCAATCCGGTGATAAAGTCCATTCCAACGGAATCCCATTTCCATTCTGGAATCTGTAATGGTTGCAACAGTCCTGCGGGTCTTTGATGTCCCGCCTTGACTCTCTGGCAAATATCACACTTGGTGATATAGCTTCCGATTTCTCTCTTCATCTTATGCCACCAAAATTGCTCCATCAAATCCTGATACATCTTCGTTCCTTCGGGGTGGATAGAATAAAGAGTATCATGGGCCTCTTTCAAAATAACTTCTTTCAACTCCGAATCTGTTGGTACACAGAGACATCCTTTGTACCACAGAACTCCTTCTTCGTCCTCGGTGAATCCGGGTACTTTGCATGTACCGATACGACGTTTGTTTCTATTGATACTAGCATTTCCTTTCTGTGCCTCCTTGATCTGACTAATCAAAGTGGGTTGAAGTTCTATGCTAGCCAAAAATCCTTCACTCACTAATTCCATTCGGAAATCTTCCATCTCTTTGTGCAAACTTGGTTGCTCCTTCAAAATCATGGAGTTCAAGCGGCACGACAATCTGCTAAGGGCATCTTGTAAGACCCCGCCTTTATAAAGGTAAAGGTCCCTATGATTGCAATGCTAGTCCGTGGATTAAATGCTAGCATCCACAGTTTAAGATGAAGTACATAGAAACAAAGGTCATTATTACATCGCCATTCCAGAGATAACATAGTCTTTTACAACTCCATAGCCATAGGCTAGTACAAGAGTTTAACTTAACAACATAAATAAAAGTCTTCATCTTCATGTGCCACAGGCAAACATGTTGAGCGTAGACTCACAACCCTAATCCTCATCAGAGTAACCTACAACATCACAAGTTACAACCACAGTGGGTCAATACATTGGAATAGTATTGGCAAGTGATTCCTTAGTAGAATAATAGTTTCTAGTATCTACATGATTTTGGCTAAGTGTAGCTTAGGCTTGCTTTGCTCAAAATAGGTTTTACCTATCAGTTGAAAACACTAAGTTTTTGTTTAGCAAAAACTCCCAAGGAACCACCAATAGACATTGGTAAACCTTTGCCCTTGTTCAACCACAAGTTTTTAACTTAGAAATTGGGATGAGGAGATTCTTGATAGCTTCCATGTCTTGATGCTCAAATTGTCCATTGACGGGGACACGGCTAAGTACTTAGATTCTTCCTTCTCGAGAGGTGGTGCACTTTCCCCACAAGACTCGACATGCATCGAGACAAGACCTTTCAGAAGCCTTACCTTAGACAAAAATGTACGCGCTCCAAACCTATCACCCCTACCACCAACTATCCATTTGGCTTAGTTATTGCAAAGTATATGATCCAGGCAGAGCCCATAATTCCATGTGGCTGCACTATAAGCTTCTTAACATATGGCATATCAAATCCCTTTGTTCCTGGGTGGCTTTCCACAAGTGTGATACACAAGGTAGACCATAGATATGGGCCTTGTGTAACCACTGAACATAACCCAAACATACCATTCCACCCAGGTGATTCATTCACTTAGTTGTTTTTATTAAGCAAAAACACAAGTCAAAAGACTTAGCAATATTTTCCATAGCATGTATATAATCCACCCTTGGTTGCTACTAGCTAGGCTAAGCATGGAAATATAGTAAGTATCCTAACTTAGAGAAAATTCTAACAATTCTACAACTACTAGGATTTCCCAAGCATAGCATATAGATACTTAGCAAAAATTATCATGCAAGCCCTATACAAAATATCACTAATGCATAGTCAAAATATTGGGAAAAAACATGAAGCACCACTTGCCTTGATAGTTGGGGGAGTAGCAACAATCTTCACAATCACAATCATCACTAGCACCAAAATCTACACATAAAATGATAACACCAAATTCATATTTCAAACAATCAAGCAAAAATATATGAATGCATGCAAATGCCATGTGATGAATTTCTATAAACTAAACAAGACAAGTAAACAATACTGATTCATTAAACTAAAAAATTACACACAAAATAAACTTAATTTGGCTTTTAAAACATTTTCCAAATAATTTTTATACACAAAATAGGCCTACAAATGTCTCTGCATAAAATTCTATTTTAACAGAAGCAAAATACAAAACCAAGCCTACAGATGTGTAGGATTTATTTTTGTGATTCCATTGATATATTATTTGCATTTTTTTGGATAAACAGAACAAAAGTTATTAAATTTACAAGTTTAATCATCTAATTAAATCAAATCTGATTTTTTAAACGAAAATCCTGCCATGCGGCAGCGTCTGATTGGCGCGTACCGGTTCGCTCTGGATCACGCGTCCGCACCGTTAGATCTAACTAAATCCAACGCACCAGATCGCATCATACCCTTTCATAACTAATCTAATCTACACCGCTAGATCTAAGATCTAAGGCTCAGATCTACGTGTACCCCTTCGCGGGATGATCTAATCGCATCTGCTGGATCCAGATCTAGCGGACCACATCTCTCTGACCATTCGCGGGCGGTGCAAATGGCTACCGTGGCGGCTGAACGTCTGTCGGTTATGTTCTGGCGAGACCAGAGGGCAAAGGTGAAGGTTCTGGTGCTTACCGAGGTCGTGGTGACACGGCGAAGCTCAACGTGCAGATGGACGGGGTCGGGGCACTCGGACACGGCGTGGATTCCTCATCGGAGTTGCGGGCGGCTTCAGGTGCGCTCAGGTGCGCTCTGTCGTCGACGTTGGTGGCGCTAGAAGGCACGGGAAAGGAAAAGTATGGCGGTGTTAGATGCGTACTGAAGCTGCGAGTGTGCGAGCATGAACCAGAGAGGAAGGGGAAGACTAGGTTTACCCTGTGTCTCGTCAGAGTTAAGCACTTCGTCGGGCACGCGCAGTCGTTGACGTTGGCGACATTCTGGATTGCCCTAGCACATACCAGGAGTGTTAGAAGATGCGCAAGGATGCGACGAACATGTCAGCAAGACCAGGAGGAAAGGGGTGGGGAGTTCTCACCGGAATTTGCCGCCAGAGATGCTCGGTACCGCGGCGGAGTGAGTTCGAATGTGGGTAGCCTGGTGGCTCTCTGTGGGTGTGGTTTGAGGGGAAATGAGCGGAAGGACGGGGATTAAGTAGCCGGGGCGAGAGAGGGAATTACGCCGGTGTTAACTCGCAATCAAGCGCGGAATCAATCGGGAAACGGCCGCGGCAGAGCTGGTCTCGGGCGTGAATTGGGGACGAAGATGACTTAGCATGTGGGGCCAAGTCGTCAGTGAGAGGAGGGTGAAGGAGTGAGTGAAAAACAGAGAGGGGTGGGGGTTTCCCGGGTGGGCTTGCTGGGCTGGCTTGTTGGGCCGCGGGTGGGTTGGGTTAGTTTAGGTCGTTGGGTTTATTTTTTTTCTCCTTTTCTCTTTTTCTTTTCCTGTTTTGATTTTCTGGTTTTAATTTGAATGACTATTTCAAATCTGTTTCAATTTGAATTTCTTCCAGATTTTAGCATTGTGTTTCTTGTGTCCAAGGATGTGTAAAACATCATCTTATACACAAAACCATTTTGAGTTTGAAAATAAATATAAAACCATGCCTTTAATAAAATAATGATAATAGGCATAAAGATGGTTTTATGTTTGAATTGTTTTGAAAACTTTTGTGTGGGCTTTGTATTTACTTTCCAATCATTACTGAACAAACTTTAAACATATTTAGAAAGTAAAATACAAACCTTTCCTTACTTGAATAAAGTAATAGGCAAAATATGATTTCTTATGTGGAAAATTCATTGGAAAAGATCAAATGCTAATGAATGCATGAATGCCATGCAAACTTTATAAATCATGATTATTGGGATGTTACACATATTCTACCACATTGGCTTTACCGGGGTGATAGTGAATGTCCAGGTCATAGTCCTTGATTAGCTCAATCCATCTTCTGCCTCATATTCAACTCCTTCTGAGTGAATCACTACTACGAAAAGGCCTATTAGTGGCGCACCATTTTGGGACTTCTGTGGCGCATATGGGATACGCCACCGTTATCTCGCCACTAAATTGCAGTTCTATGGTGCATATTGAAATGCGCCACAGAAGTCTAAAAAACTTTTGTGGCGCATATTGCCAAAATGCGCCACAGAAGTACCGAACCAGATCTCAAACTTCTGTGGCGCATTTTGCCAATATGCGCCACAGAAGTTTTTTTCAAATTTCAAAAAAACCGGCCAGATCTGGCCGGAGGTGGTGCTCGCCAGAGGTGGTGCTCGCTGGAGGTGGGGATCACCGATGGAGGAGAGAAGGAGGTTGCTGGTGGAGGAGGTGGAGATCGCCGGTGGAGGAGACGAGGAGGCCGCCGGAGGAGGAGGAGGTCGCCGGAGGAGGAGGTCACCAGGTGGAGGAGGAGAGAGGTGGGAGGAGGAGGAGGAGGAGCTCACCGGGGTGGAGGAGGGAAGAGCTCACCGGAGTGGAGGAGGGAGGAGCTCACCGGGGTGGTGGTGGTGGAGGAGGAGGAGGAGAAGCTCACCGGGGTGGAGGAGGAGGAGGAGGATCTAACCGGGGTGGAGGAGGAGGAGGAGGATCTCACCGGGGTGGAGGAGGAGGAGGAGAAGGTGAGGAGAATGAGAGAAGAAGGTGAGGAGGGGAAGGGTGGAGGAGTGGAAGAGTATAAGAGAGGGAGAAGGGGTGGGATTCAAATTTTGAATTTTGGCCAAGACTTCTGTGGCGCATATGGAAGAAATGCGCCACAGAAGTTTGTCCTCCTTTTTTATATTTTTGCAGGAAAAAACAATATTTTGGCCATAACTCTTTACTCTTTTCGAATTTTTAAAATCTAAATAATCTCTAAATGACCGTAGGATGTTGCGAGCAGATGCGAAATCTCGTTCTCGTCATTTTGGTATATTATACGTATTTTTCCGACATCGTATGCAAAAGTTACGGCCGTTTTACCGTGGCATAAACTTTTTTTGCATAAAAAGTCTAAATGCATGTTTGTTAATTTTCCTACAAACTAGACCATATTACCTATCACTATGTGAAAGGGTTTTATTTTTTGAAGTGTTTTTCATTTTCAATTATTTTTTAAGGCTAAAAAGGCGATCCTCGGGGGGAGGGGAGGGTAGAATCTGTTTTTCCTACTCCAACTTCTGTGACGCATGCCTCTAGATGTGCCACAGAAGATGAACTTCTGTGGCTCATATGGTCATATGCGCCAAAGAATATTGGTCAGAGTACAGTCAATGAGATTTAGTGATAGGGTCCACCCGAGCTTTCTATGGCGCATATGTCCAACTTCTGTGGCGCATGTGGACATATGCGCCACATAAGTTCCAACTTATGTGGCGCATTTTTCCTATATGTGCCACAGAAGTGTAGGGATTCGTAGCATGGAAAACAAAAAATTTCTATCGCATACAAACCAACAAGCCAAGATCTATCTACTAGATTGTAGCAACGAGTCGATGGAATAACTTACCCTCGAAGATTCCAAAGTGTTTAACGAGAGCGGATTCTCATGGGTGATGTAGTCGTACTCTTCCCGATCTCAAGATCGTGTGGACGATCCTTCCGGCGCTGCGTTCCGGCAGCGCTTCCATGATCGGTCACATCGTTCGATTTTCGAAGACCTTCCTCTCCCTTGTTCCAGGTAGGCGGAGGTTGTAGCACTCTCCTTGCGATTCCTAAGACAACTGGCGTGGTACAGGAAGTAGATGGGAGATCCGCAGGCTTCACCTTAAGCGGAGCGAGTATGGCGGAGTATGAGAGAGAGCTATTAGTGGTCTAGGGTTTAGACACACCAATTAGAAGGCTCTAATCCAAGGCTAGTGCAATTAGAAGCTCTAAACCAAAGCGGCTCTAAACCGAGTCTAGGGCTAGGATTTAGATTAGAGGATAGGAACTTGTGTGTCTAGGAGGAGGCCCCCTCCTTTTATAGGTGGGAGGGGCGGCCAAGGGAGGAGTACCTCCCAAGTCGGCCTTGGGTGGCGCGCAGCTTGGAGAGGAGGACTCCTCCCCAAGTCGGTTTCAACCTCCTCTTGCTTGTTTCCCTCAGTTTCCTGTTTTAGCCGTTTGACTTTCAAACTGGCCATTTGACTTTTCAGTTTTAGGATTCAATTTAATCCTTTATTTGGAACAGCGAGAACACTTAGTACATGATGAAATCATTCCAATATTTAATGACACATTCATGTACCCCTTCCCCCCCGGAGTGCCGGACATTCCGGAACCTTCTAGAACATTCCCGATGAAAACACCGGAATCATTTCCGAACTCCGAAACGGGACTTTCCTCATATGAATCTTATTCTCCGGACCATTCCGGATCACCTCGTGATATCCCGGATCCCATCCGAGACTCCGAACAACATTCGGTCTCTTTCTCATAATACCATAACTACTCAAACAACGCTGAATCCTTAAGTGTGTCTCCCTACGGTTCGTGAATTATGCGGACATGATCGAGACACTTCTCCGAACAATAACCAATAGAGGAATCTGGAAATTCATATGGCTCCCACATATTTCTACGATTACTTTGCGATCGAATGAACCACTTACATATGATACCAATTTCCCTTTGTCTCACGATAGTTTACTTATCCGAGGTTATGATCGTCGGTATCTCTACATACCTAGTTCAACCTCGTTACCGATAAGTACTCTTTTCTCGTTCCCGTGATATGTGATCCCTTGTGACCCAGTCACATGCTTGCAAGCTAATTGGATGACATTCCACCGAGAGGGCCCAGAGTATATCTATCCGTCATATGGATGGACAAATCCCACTCTTGATCCATGTGTTTCAACCAATACTTTCCGAACATTCAATGCCACCTTTATAGCCACCCAGTTACGGTGTGGTGTTTGATGTCATCAAAGCATCCATCCGGTAAAGGTGATATGCATGATCTCATGGTCGAAGGAATTAGGTTACTATGTATCAGAAAGCATATAGCAATTGAACTATTGAAATGACTTGATCTTTATGATATGCTTATCTATAGGAGTATGTCCACCATATCATTCTCCTAACGATATGATCTTGTTGTTGATAACATCTCAATGTTCGTGATAGGGAAACCACAATCATTAATCATCCAACAAGCTAGTGAAGTATAGAGGCTATACTAGGGACTTCAAATTAAGTTTACAAATCACACAAGTATTAATGTTTCCTTGTTAATACTATTATAGCATGAATGTAAACATTTATCATAAACACAAAGATATAATAATAACTACATTTATTATTGCCTCTAGGGCATATCTCCAACAGTCTCCCACTTGCACTAGAGTCATGTAATCTAGATTACATGGTAATATACCGAACACCCATGGCAGTTTGGTGTTGGTCATGTTTTGCCCTCGGGAGAGGTTTAGTCAACGGATCCGCCACATTCAGATCTGTGTGTACTTTGCAAATCTTTATATCCCCATCTTGAATATGTTCTCGAATAGCGTGAAAACGTAGCTTGATATGCTTCAGCTTCTTGTGTGACCTTGGTTCTTGCGCATTGGCTATGGCGCCCATGTTATCACAGTAGATAGACATTGGGTCCAGCGCACTTGGAACCACACCCAGCTCTGTAATGAACTCTTTCATCCATATCGCTTCTTGTGAAGCCTCCGAAGCAGCCATGTATTCCGATTCAGTTGAAGATCTCGCCACAACGCTTTGCTTTGCACTCCTCCAGCTAACTGCTGCACCATTCAAAATAAATACGTATCCAGATTGTGATTTAGAATCATCCGGATCGGTGTTCCAACTAGCATCGGTGTGACCGTTAACAACGAGCTGTTCATCTCCATAAGGGAGTCTTACTCATCCTTTCTCTATCTTCTGCCGATGTCGGACTTTGAGTTTTACTCAAGGTCGTATTGGGCAACATGGGGAAGAACCCTTTCTTGCTTTCTTCCATTCCAAACCTCTTTAGAACTTTGTCCAAATATGTACTTTGTGACAATGATATTTGGCGTTTCGATCTGTCTCTGTAAATCTTTATGCCTAATATGTAAGGTGCTTCGCCAAGATCCTTCATTGAAAAACTATTATTCAAATATTCCTTGACACTATTAAGAAGGTCTACATCATTCCCAATCAACAATATGTCATCCACATATAGTATTAAGAATGCTACAGAGCTCCCACTCACTTTCTTGTAAATACAAGCTTCTCCATAAGTTTGTATAAAACCAAAACTTTTGATCACCTTATCAAAACATTGATTCCAACTTCGGGGTGCTTGCTTCAATCCATAGATGGACCGTTGAAGTTTGCATACCTTGTTAGCATCTTTAGGATCGACAAAACCTTTGGGTTGCATCATATACAACTCTTCATCAATATCTCCATTGAGGAATGTTGTTTTGACATCCATCTGCCATATCTCATAATCATAATATGCAGCGATTGCTAACATAATCCTCACAGACCTTAGCTTCGCTACTGGTGAGAAAGTCTCATCGTAGTCAACTCCTTGAATTTGTCGAAACCCTTTTGCGACAAGTCGAGCTTTATACAGTAACATTACCATCAAGATCTGTTTTCTTCTTGAAAATCCATTTGTTCTCGACCTTTCGGCCATCCTAAGTCCACCAAAGTCCATACTTGGTTTTCGTACATGGATCCAATCTCGGATTTCATGGCTTCTTGCCATTTATTGGAATCTGGGCTCATCATCGCTTCCTCATATGTCTCGGGGTCATCGGTGTTGTCCGGCAACATGACACTCATAACGGATCATACCAATGGAGTGGTACGAGTTCTCGTTGACCTCCGAGGCTCTGTAGTAACTTCAACGAAGTTTCATGATCACCATCATTAGCTTCCTCTCTTATTGGTGCAGGCACCACAGAACTTCTTCCGGTCTGCGCTACTCGCAAGTTCGAGAGAAGGTTCGACAACCTCGTCGAGTTCTACTTTCCTTCCAGTCACTTCTTTCGAGAAATTCCTTCTCTAGAAAGGATCCATTCTTGGCAACGAAGATTTTGCCTTGGATCTATGATAGAAGGTATACCCAATAGTTTCCTTGGGTATCCTATGAAGACGCATTTTTCCGCTTTGGGTTCAAGCTTGTCGTTGTAACTTCTTTACATAGGCCGCATCCCCAAACTTTAAGGAACGACAATCTAGGTTTCTTCCCAAACCATAATTCATACGGTGTCGTTTCAACGGATTTAGACGGTGCCCTATTTAAAGTGAATGCGTTGTTTCTAATGCATAACCCCAAAATGATAGCGGTAAATCGTAAGTGACATCATAGAACGAACCATATCTAAGAGAGTTCGATTACGATGTTCGGACACACCATTGCTGTTGGTGTTCCCGACGGTGTCAACTGTGAAAGTATTCCGCATTTCTTCAAATGCTCGCCAAACTCGTAACTTAGATATTCACCTCCACGATCAGAACGTAGAAATTTAATCTTCTTGTTACGTTGATTCTCTACCTCACTTTGAAACTCCTTAAACTTCTTGAAATTTTCGGATTTATGTTTCATGAAATAGATATACCCATATCTACTCAAGTCATCCGTGAAGGTAAGAACATAACGATAACCACCTCGCGATGCTACACTCATTGGACCACACACATCGGTATGTATGATTTCCAATAATTCCGTAGCTCGCTCCATCATACCAGAAAATGGAGTCTTAGTCATTTTTCCCATCAGACATGCTTCGCATCTTTCAAGTGATTCAAAATCAAGTGATTCAAGAAGTCCATCGGAATGGAGTTTCTTCATACGCATCACTCAATGTGACCAAGGCAGATTGCCACATATAGGTCGAATTATCGCTGATTTCAAACGTTTAGCCTCAATGTTGTTGATATGTGTATTTCCACTATCGAGATTCAATAAGAATAGACCATCTATCAAAGGTGCATGTGCATAAAACATATTACTCATATAAATCGAACAACCATTATTCTCGGACTTAAACAAGTAACCGTCTCGCAATAAACAAGATCCCGATATAATGTTCATGCTCAACGCAGGCACCAAATAACAATTATTTAAGTATAAAACTAATCCCGATGGTAGATGAAGGGGTAGCGTGCCGACCGCGATCACATCAAACTTTGATCCGTTTCCCACGCGCATCGTCACCTCGTTCTTTGCTAGCTTCCGTTTATTCTGCAGCACCTGTTTCGAGTTACAAATATGAGCAACGGAACCAAGATTCAAATACCTGTGCACTACTACGAGTACTAGTGAGATACACATCAATAACATGTATCAGATATACCTTTCTTCTTGATGTTGCCGTTCTTCAGATCCGCCAAGTACTTTGGGCAATTCCGCTTCTAGTGACCTTCTCCCTTGCGGTAAAGCACTCGATGTCGGGCTTGGGTCCAGCCTTGGTCTTCTTCGCGCGTGGTAACTTTCTTACCACCCTTCTTGAAGTGTCCCTTCCTTAGACTTGCCTTTCTTGAATTTGGTGGTCTTATTGACCAACAACACTTGGTGCTCTTTCTTGATCTCCACTTCAGAGACTTTAACATAGCAAACAGTTCGCAACTCTTTGTTCATGTTACGCATGTTGTAGTTCATCACAAAGTTCTTGTAACTTGGTGGTAGTGATTGGAGGACACGGTAAATCCCCAAAGCATTAGGAATCACTATACCCAAGCTTTGAAGTTTGTTTGCGTGCCTGGACATCTTAAGCACATGCTCACCGTGAGCTGCCTTCTTCCATCTTGCAGTTAAAGAACTTTTCAGAAGCCTCATAGCTTTCAATTGCGCATGAGTCTCAAAAATCAATTTGAGATCCTCGACAATATCATATGGGTCTGAATTCTCAAAACTTTTCTGAAGCTCCGATTCCAAACCATACAAGATAGCACACGAACTATGGAGTCTTGATTCTTCCGAGAGGTAAACATTCTTTACTTCATCGGGCATCAGTGGTGGGTCACCCAATGCATCCAGCACATAGGTCAAATTACCATGTGAGGACAATCCTCAAATTGCGGAACCAATCATGAAGTTGCTTCCATTGTTTTTCAACTTTTCTTTCTCTAGGAACGCATTAAAATTGATGGTAGGGGCTGCCATTGATCTACAACATATTTTCAATAGTTTAGACTAAGTTTATGACAAATTGAGTTCAAATTAATGATGAAATTAAACTAGGTGAACTCCCACTCAAAACAACATCCCTCACATTGTTTTAGTGATCACACGAACCAAATCCACTACATCAACACCGATCATCATGAGAGTTGATACAGTTTCAATGGCGAACAATCGTCATGTTCATCATATCTACTATATGATTCATGCTTTACGTTTCGGTGATCCGTGTTCCGAGACCATGTCCGTACATGCTAGGCTCGTCAAGATCAAACCTTAGTTTCCGCATGAGAAAATCTGGCTTGCTCACGTTGTATACACTTGCAGAATCTAACACACCCGATCATCACGTGGTGCTTCGAAACAACAAGCTTTAGCAACGGTGCTAACTAAGGGCGAACACTTTATGACTTGAAATTGATGTGCATGAGGGATCATCTTATAATGCTACCGTCGTCTACTAAGCAATACAAGATGCATAAAGGATTAACATCACATGAAATTCAAAATATGTGATATGATATGGCCTTTCTTCTTCGTACTACCGATCTCCATCTTCAAGCACGAACATGATCTCCATCATCACCGGCATTGCATCAAGGTCAATGACGCTTCTCCATGGTTGTCGTCCACCGGCTTCAGCTATTACAACTACTTCTAATAGACACGCGGGTCTTAACATAAATTAAAGACAACCATCTGGCTCCTTCCGGTTGCCAACTTACAATAAGGAACATTGCATACATCAAATATAATCACAATCATGGCCATATCACATCACTGCACACCCCTGCAAAACAAGGTTAGACGCCTCTACTTTCTTTGCATATTTTACGTGGTTTGGGGCTTTCAATAAGTGTCGTTCTAACTTACGAACAAGAACCACAACATTGATACTATCATTGTTGATCACCCGTTGTAAATTGGATCTTAACTATGCTAGGAGAAACAGGCACCCGCAAAGCCACTTATGCAATACAAGTTGCATGTCAAGCGTGGAGCAAGTCTCATGAACGATGTCATGTAAGGTTAGCCCGGGCCGCTTCATCCCAACATACCGCAAGATGCAAAGTACACAAGAAGCAATCAACAATAAAGCATCAACGCCCACAATGACCATTGTGTTCTAATCGTCTGTGAGATCTACATATAGACACGGCTCGATACCCTTGTAGGGATTCGTAGCATGGAAAACAAAAATTTTCTATCGCATATAAACAAACAAGCCAAGATCTATCTACTAGATTGTAGCAACGAGTCGATGGTATAACTTACCCTCGAAGATTCCAAAGTGTTTAACGAGGCGGATTCGTGGGTGATGTAGTCGTACTCTTCCGATCTCAAGATCGTGTAGACGATCCTTCCAGGCTGCGTTAAGCAGCGCTTCCTTGATCGGTCACACGTTGTACTCGTTGAAGACCTTCCTCTCCTTGTTCCAGCAGGCAGCGGAGGTTGTAGCACTCTCGCGATTCCGGCAACTGGCGTGGTACCGGAAGTAGAGGGAGATCCTTGAGCCTTAAGCCGGAGCGAGTATGGCGGAGTATGAGAGAGAGCTATTAGTGGTCTAGGGTTTAGACACACCAATTAGAAGGCTCTAATCCGAAGGCTAGTGCAATTAGAAGCTCTAAACCAAAGCGGCTCTAAACCGGAGTCTAGGGCTAGGATTTAGATTAGAGGATAGGAACTTGTGTGTCTAGAGGAGGCCTGCCCTCCTTTTATAGGTGGGAGGGGCGCCAAGGGAGTCCCTCCCCAAGTCGGCCTTGGGTGGCGCGCCGGCTTGGATAGGAGGGACTCCTCCCCCAAGTCGGTTTCAACCTCCTCTTGCTTGTTTCCCTCAGTTTCCTGTTTTAGCCGTTTGACTTTCAAACTGGCCATTTCACTTTTCAGTTTTAGGATTCAATTTAATCCTTTATTTGGAACAGCGAGAACACTTAGTACATGATGCAATAATTCCAATATTTAATGACACATTCATGTACCCCTTCCCCCCCGGAGTGCCGGACATTCCGGAACCTTCTAGAACATTCCCGATGAAAACACCGGAATCATTTCCGAACTCCGAAACGAGACTTTCCTTATATGAATCTTATTCTCCGGACCATTCCGGATCACCTCGTGATATCCCGGATCCCATCCGAGACTCCGAACAACATTCGGTCTCTTTCTCATAATACCATAACTACTCAAACAACGTCGAATCCTTAAGTGTGTCTCCCTACGGTTCATGAATTATGCGGACATGATCGAGACACTTCTCCGAACAATAACCAATAGAGGAATCTGGAAATTCATATGGCTCCCACATATTTCTACGATTACTTTGCGATCGAATGAACCACTTACATACGATACCAATTTCCCTTTGTCTCACGATAGTTTACTTATCCGAGGTTATGATCGTCGGTATCTCTGCATACCTAGTTCAACCTCGTTACCGATAAGTACTCTTTTCTCGTTTCCGTGATATGTGATCCCTTGTGACCCAGTCACATGCTTGCAAGATAATTGGATGACATTCCACCGAGAGGGCCTAGAGTATATCTATCCGTCATATGGATGGAATAATCCCACTCTTGATCCATGTGTTTCAACCAATACTTTCCGAACATTCAATGCCACCTTTATAGCCACCCAGTTACGGTGTGGTGTTTGATGTCATCAAAGCATCCATCCGGTAAAGGTGATATGCATGATCTCATGGTCGAAGGAATTAGGTTACTATGTATCAGAAAGCATATAGCAATTGAACTATTGAAATGACTTGATCTTTATGCTATGCTTATCTATAGGAGTATGTCCACCATATCATTCTCCTAATGATATGATCTTGTTGTTGATAACATCTCAATGTTCATGATAGGGAAACCACAATCATTAATCATCCAACAAGCTAGTGAAGTATAGAGGCTATACTAGGGACTTCAAATTAAGTTTACAAATCACACAAGTATTAATGTTTCCTTGTTAATACTATTATAGCATGAATGTAAACATTTATCATAAACACAAAGATATAATAATAACTACATTTATTATTGCCTCTAGGGCATATCTCCAACAAGAAGTGTGAAGACTTCTGTGGCGCATTTGCTGAAATGCGCCACTGGACAACTTTTGTGGCGCATAGTCAGAACCATGCGCCACAGAAGGTTTGTCTATCTATAGCTAGTTTCCTAGTAGTGAATATATACTTCAGACTCTTGTGATCCGAATAAATCTCACAAAAATTTCCCATAAGATAATGCCTCCATGTTTTCAGGGCTAGAACTACGGCTACTAGTTCAAGGTCATGGGTTGGATAATTATGTTCATGCTGTCATGATAGATAAGATATAACTTTTCCTTCTTGCATTATCACACATCCGAGACCGATCTTGTATGCATCACAATATACATCAAAGGGCTTCGTGATATCCGACGTGATCAAGATTGGGACTGAAATCAATCTCCTCTTGAGTTCGTGAAAACTCGCTTCACATTTGTCCGTCCATTCAAACTTCTTGTCCTTCTTCAACAATTGGGTCATGGGTCTAGCGATACTCGAGAATCCTTCTACAAACTTGCGGTAGTATCCCGCTAATCCGAGAAATGCACGAACTTGGGTTTGAGTGGTTGGGGCTTGCCAATCTTCAACATCCTTCACCTTCGCAGGGTCAACGGTAATTCCTCCGCCTGATACAATATGTCCGAGGAATCCTACCTCCTATAACCAGAATTCACATTTGCCAAACTTGTCATACAGCTGATGCTCTCTAAGGGTTCCAACAATGGTCCTTAGGTTTAGCTCATGTCCGTCTTCTGATTTGGAATAAATCAGAATCTCATCGATAAAAACAACGACAAATTTATCTAGGAAGTCCATAAAAATCTTATTCATTAGGTTCATGAAATAAGTGGGGGCATTGGTTAATCCAAAAGACATGACGGTATACTCGTATAATTCATATCTGGTGGTAAAGGCAGTCTTTGGAATATCCTCTGCGCGAATCTTGAGTTGATGATAGCCATTTCTAAGATCAATCTTAGAAAACACTTTGGCACCAGTCAACTGGTCAAACATGTCTTCTATTTTTGGCAACGGGTACTTGTTCTTGATGGTGACATCCTTCAACTTCCAATAATCCGTACACAAATGGTTACCTCCATCTTTCTTGTCCACAAACAAAATAGGTGATCTCCATGGTGACGCACTTGGTTGAATCAATCCAATTTCCAGCATGGCATCCAGTTGCTTCTTCAGTTCCACTAGTTCAGACGGGTTCATACTATATGGTCTCTGGGCTATGGGTCTGGTTCTAGGTATTAGTTCAATGATAAACTCGATATCCCGATATGGGGGCATACCGGGCAAAACATCTGGAAATACATCGGGTATTCACAGACTATCCGGACATGGTCAATGGTTGGATGGGCTATACTCTTGTTGCACTTGAATTGGCGGGGCAAGGTTTCAGATACATGCTCTACTGATATTCTGGCTGTACTGGTCATGGTTATGGCTTTCTTTGCATAGTCAATTAATCCTTTGTGTTGGGACATCCAATCCATTCCTAGTACTACTTCCAAACCTTTAGTTCCAAGTACTATTAGATTAGCATAAAAATCAATGCCATGGATTCGGATAGGGACAACTTTTCAAATTTGCCTAGCTTTGGTGGTTGAACCAGGTATTTGAACAATCATAACATGCTTCAATTTGGTTAGTTGAATCTTACTAGTGCATGCAAATTCTTCAGTAACAAAAGAGTGCGATGCTCCAGAATCAAACAACACTCTTGCAAGTACTGAGTTAACAGAAAACATACCCAGCACGACATCTGGCGCTTCCTGGGCTTCTTCAGCATGCATGAGAAAGAGACGACCGTTGCGGTTGAGCGATTTCCCTAGGGCAAACCTTCTTCCAGGCTGAACACGACGTTGCTGCTGAGCTGGGGCATTCACATTGGGGTCTGCGGCAATCTTCTTGGGGCACTCATTGGAATAGTGACCCTTGGTTCCACATTCATAACAAGTCACTTGGGACTTGTCCTTTGCTGCAACAGGCACAACATTGCTTCCAGTCCTAGGGGAAGTGTTGGTGGCGGCATTTTTGTTGTTGAACTTGGGTGGGGCACGGTTGAAATTGCTGGGGTTGCCGGGGTTGTTGTGGTTTCCTCTGGGCCTTGGGTTTTCACGGTTGGGATAGGTCAGACGGTTCATCGGGGGTCTGTTGGTTCTTGGGGAAAATCCTAGAGATGGGTTGGGGCGATACTTTGGTGTGTGATGGGTTCCCGGTTGATGCATCATGCGATGCTTGCGGTTCTCGTTAGCTTAGTTGATCTTTCCTTCCATCTGAATGGCAGAGTCAACTAAGGCTTCAATATCAACAAAGGGGATATTGACTAACACTGTCTGCATCTCATTGTGCAGACCATTCAGGAATCTCTCCGTCTTCTTGGCTTCAGCGTCTATATCATCCGGTGCCTACCTAGCCAATGACAAGAATTTGTCACGGTATTCCACTACCGTCATCCTTTCTTGCTTCAGTTCCCTGAATTCATCTCTCATCCTCTTGATCAAACCCGATGGCACATGGGTTCTGCTGAACTTGACTTTGAACTCTTCCCAAGTCATCAGCTGACCTCCTGTCATTGCGCGAACGCTGTTCCACCATGCTCTTGCATCTCTGGCCAGATAGTGGGTAGCAAACAACACTTTCTTGTTAGCTTCCACTCCTGCATCTTCCAGATTGTTCTCCATGGTTTGCAACCAATCATCTGCATCTAGGGGCTCTTCTGACTTAGTGAAAACGGGTGGATTGGTGTTTTGGAAATTCTTGAGCTTAGACCCATGGTTGTCCTGATTTCCATGGCCTTGATTGTTGTTGGCCATCTGAGCTATCTGTTGAAGGGTGGCTAAGTTGGCTTGACGTTCGTCTCTTTCAGCTTCGCGGTCAGAAACCAACATTTGCAAGAGTTGCAACATCGGGTCCGGGGCTGAAGTGCTTCCTCCGCGAGGCATGTGAAGATTGAGATAGATCATGAGAAAAGAGGGAAATTTCTAAGGATCAGGGGTTTTGAAAAGTTTCAAAGTTTGACTCAGATTTTTCTAGCAACTTGCTTTTCATTCATTCGTTCATAGCACACGATACAAACACACACCACAACAAAGGAAAACAGATGGTTTTAGGAACCATTCTATAAAGCTACGATACAGTGGGACCGAATACAACTCACTAACGCTAGTCCTCAAGTGCTACTACTCCTCGGAGTCAGTGTCCTCATCATCGATGAAGGTGAAGTCATCCTCATCGGTGAAGAAGTCCATGGCTTGATCTTCAAGAAAGTCATCATCATCGCTGAGATAGGATTAGGGGTCTCCACGAAGGTCTTCCCCTGCATTCTCCCTCTCCTCCAACTGCATGTCACTCTCGTGGATGGTCTCCTCCAAATCCGTGATCCGGTGGCAAAGACGGGCAATGATGCGCTCCTTATTGTCGAGCTGACAGCGGCGAGACTTGCGATCCTTCACTAGCATGGCAATGGTCTGATCCTTCTTGGTGGTGATGGCGTACTTGTGGTTGGCGTAGGAACGGGCATTGTCCAAGTCCTTCTAGCGGTCATACATCATGAATCTGAGGTGGTCCAATTGACTCTTCAGCTCGTGGTGATATGGGGCCTCCAGTGGCTGTCCCATAACATCACGCCTTGGGTAGAACTCAAAGCGGGTACCCTTGATCTGATTGATACTCTGCCCACACAGACAGGCAAGAGCTTCCTGCATGGCCCTGGCAAGTCCATCGAGCCAGTTGTTCTCTCTTAAGGTGAACTGAATTCCCTCTGCAGTGGGGGAGGGGGGGTTCAATCTTTCCTCGGAGACTTGCAACAACTAACCACTGCAGATCTTCTCCTTCTTGATCATTGAGCTAAGCTACGAAAAACGCGGGGTGCGGACGCTCTAGCATCTCCGACAGCTGTCCAAGTCACGCTCAAAGATGAGGTCTCCTCCATTCCCCAACTGATAAAACTTGCCATACTTCACGTCCAACTATAAGAATATAGGATGAGTAAGTTAGTAGAGGGATCAAGTGTGTCAAATTTTACATAAGTTTGTAAGAATTTTTTAGGAACATGAATTTTCATGAAAGAATCCAAGTGATAAGAATGAGAATAAGTTTTTGTAAATACTCACTTCCTTTGGTTTTGAAACTAAGTTTTTGATTCAAACGTACCTTCTAACTAGGGTCTCCTATGGTTAGGATGGCTCTGATACCAACTTTTCAACACCCGGATTTTTAATCACAGATGCCTGTTATGCCATACATCGCAATCCCAGGATTACCATTTTTGCGAGACATAACAGATTGGATATCACAGTACATCATCCATTACAAACCATACATAAGGTCTTACACAAATAAGGATCTCATGATCCAGTCTTAATACAATTCAAGCAGCAGAATAACGTAATAATAACGATAGCGTAGGCGAGGCTCCATCTTCATGGTCACAGGAAATGCTGACGATGGGAGATGATCCTAGTTGTCGTAACCTTATTGCTGTCCGTCTTCCTGATACTCCTCTTCATAGTCTGGCCACGTGAATAGCCAGGGACAAAGCCATGAGTACTCTTTAAGTACTCGCAAACTAATACTAACAAGTGAAGGGGTTTTTGTAGTAGGATACTAAGCTCTAGGGTTGTTTTGCAAAAAGCCAGATTTACTTCTACTATGTTCAGAAGCAAAGAAAGCTAGTTGAAAGTTTTATAACACCTAAGTGGGAACTTGAATTTCATGTCACAACACTGTTGTGGTCAAGTCAAAGTCAAAAATCATTTCATAAGTCATTTTGAAAACATCTGACGATGGAACAATATGGCCACTCCAACTGTCCGTAACTGCGGACGCGGCTATTCGAATAGTTTGACACTCTGTAGAGATTATACACTTTCACCACAACATTCGATACATCCTTCAGGAACAATCCTAAATTCACCATACTCAGTATGCGGATAATCAATCCTAACCTTTCAATTACACGCCCTAGTATAGGCACCTCTCCTGTGAGTTTGGCCTCCCAAACATGACCAACTATCATCTTGGTTACTACACAGGTGTACAATCTTCACAAGGTATCCTCAGCTCAGACCTTGGCCGCAAGGGAACCCACACTAAGGTATATAAATTTTCAGTCAAGCCCTACCCAAATTTCGGGTATTGTGGTTGTACGGTAAAATTGGAATCGTATCACATCCAGACAACTATCAGTTTTGTAAAATGGCTAAGCCTCATGCCTTAACATTTTTGTCATCAAAATCATCTGGTGTTCAAGAACACATGTCAAAACATTTTAGTAGAATGACTCATCATTCTATGGTTTTCATAACCATTTCCACCAAGTATTCCCATCTAAAGTTGATAAATTTTTAAGCTTAGCACTAGCATCTACAGGTGGGGGTAAATACTAGTGAGGGGTGGTAAACAAGTGTATCTTATCTACGTTTAATATCATGCCTTAGGATGACATCAAGCTTATTTAACTTAGGCCAAATTTTATGCTCTTTATGCTACCTTCAATTATCTTTCTAGAATCTACAAGTCACCAAGTAAACTTTTGATAGAAAGCTTTAATAAAGAGAATAAAATACTAAGCTTGCAAGTAAAACTAGGATGGGGTGGTCAAGTGGGTATAATCACATATGCTTAAGGCATATAGTTGGCATAGTAACAAGAAAGTAGTAGCTTGGTAAGCTGCAAGTGTTAGCTTGCTTATTTAATAGCTTGCTAATTCAACTAGTAGTATTAGGCTTGCCTTTTGCAGAGCGGTGGTTGAAGTTCTCCTCGGCTTCTTCCTCGTAGTATCCTCCTTCCTCCTCATATCCTTGATCGGTACTAGCATCTATAAATAAATACGAGGTACACAATCACCAAACAATACTTAACTATTTCTAATCATCACACAAAGGTTCACCCTAGATGATCTAGCATCATCACTAACATTACAAGATTAAAGAACTTGTCTCATTTATTTTATTTTAGAAAAGAAATTTGTACTCATTGACAAACTACTTAAGATTTAATATTATCCAAATCAAACATGGGATCGTGTTGACACATGTCATCACCACATATTTCAGTACATGGGAATGTGATTTAAAGTGGTGTCACAATTTAATAAGGTTTAACCTTTTTATTTTAATCAATTAAAGTGACTAGAAATGTCTATGTGGCATTCTTTTATTACTTGATCATTATTTCTGTAAGTAAACCTATATATTTTTATATATTCTAAAAGCTATGGTTAAATGTGATTTTTGAGAGTTGGAATCAACTCAAAAGCTCTTATGGTTGAATTTTGAAAAATGTTTGAATGCAGAAAAGGTTCTGTCGTGTTATTTTTACCATGGATTATCTACAAATCTAAATGGTTTGAATCCAACAGGCTCGGATTAAGCATTCCAGTACATTTCTAACAAAATTGGTTTCATGCATTTTGGTTCAGTGAATCAATCTGGGTTGATTTTTGAATCTAGGTACACAATTGGGTTTAAAATTAAATGAATAAATCTAAATTTGAATTAGTGGGTCACGCGGGATGTTTAACTCGGCCGGCCCACTACGCACAGCGCGTGCGCAGGCTGGTTAAGTGAGCAACCCCACTCGTCAGTGAGACAACGAGGGGCGAAGCGGTATGGGGCGATTAGGATTGTAGGATCTAACTCTAATTGAACGGCTCTGGTTCATCGTCCACGTCGGGCAACGCCGGCGAGACATAATCCTAGCGCGGCCAGTGGGGGTCGTGGGAGGCTCACCGGGGCTCAGGCGATGGTCGGCGACGGGGGCGAACGACGAAGTCAACGACAGCGATCCTCCTGGTACCGGCAGCTTCTCCTGGGGCGGCTCCAATCGACGACGCCTCTCCTCCTCTGCACCGGCGAACTCCGGTGAAATTCCGGACACCTGGTGCTTTCCTTGCTCCGGGAGCGAGTGGGTGTGATTAGTGAGAGGTGGGAAGTGAACTGGTGTGAAGAAAACGAGCGGGGGAGGCCTCCTTTTATAGTGGATGAAGGGGACTGAATGGCGCGGGTGGAGCTCGTCGGTGTCGATGGCACAGAGTGCTACTGGCATGGGCGACGATAGGGGCGATGCTGTGCTCCCTGGCGAAGCTAAACAGTGTGGTCTTGCAGCATGGGGCGGTGCTGAAAGGTCAGAACATCGCGGCGCTCTGGGCGGGTCCTACGGCAATTTCAATGGCGCACAACATGTGTGGTCCGCGCGGCGACAAACGGGGTTGTCTGGCGGGATGCTGGCGAGCATGTCTGCAAGCGGCGAGGGCGGCACGCGATCTGTGGGCTGATGTTGCTAACGGTGCACTGGCGCGCTCTCGGCTCGGACGAAGAGAGACTGGGAGCATTCTTGGCGGGTGGTCCAGTGGCTGGCTGCGCCCGAGGTTGGACAGGGAGTGGCGGTGGACGGTGTTGCGTGTCCCAGACAAGGTTGGCGAGGCTAGTGCTGCCTCTAGCTAGCGGGCGACAAGGGGGTGACAATGGTGCTCTTGGAATGGTCACTCTTAATGGCTAGTCTTGCTCACTGTGATGCTAAGGATTGTTAAAGAGGCTAGATGATCTATTAAGAGCTTGTTGCAACCAGAGAGGGAACAAGGTTGGCCAAATTCACTGCTGCAAATAGTGCTTAATGTTTTGTTGTTTGCTGATCAAAGGTGTTTGAAGAAAATGGCCAAAAGAAATTCAAATTTTAATTTTGGATTCAAACTTGGTGGGTTTTCTAGGCACATACTAGGGAGTATCTGGTTAGTTGGATTGGTCAAGGGGCACTGGTTTGGTTGGGTTTTGAAAAGGTGTGATCTTCACATATGTTAAAGATTCAATTTTGAATTGTCGTTTCTGCAAGTTTGAAAGGCGGGCTTTGATTCACTTTTACTTGGTCTAGCAAGGGGTGAAAAGAATTGGAAACGTTTCTGTTTGAAATCTTGGACTAGAAACACCCAAAGTGGCCTAGTGAGCAAGATTGGCAAAAATGACCATTTGCCTTATTTTATTTGTTTTTGATTTTTTTTCTTGATTTTTTCTGCTTGGAAATGTTTTAGATAATGTTATATTCATCTTTGAACCATTCCTTACTATTTAGTTGAATCACACAAGTCCATTCATGCATTCATCAAATCATCACATACGCACATGCATTCATTTGGTTTTTATTTAATCAAAGTTTTTGTTAAACCTAACTTTAGTGATTAGAGTTTGATAATCATTGTTTCATATTTTTGGGATGTTACACTCGGACGCTGGCACTAAATTATATGTCATGTAGCAATTCTACGACTAAAAGATGGTTGATGAACACTCCATCGTTGAGCAAGCTCATGAGATACAATCACTATAGGGTTCACAACATAGAAGACAAAACATTTCCTACGATGGGAACAACTAAGTACCAAGATCTATCTACTATATACAAGAAACGGGTGGATATATATCCTTAGAGAACATACCCTTGTAGATCAACAAAGTTTAACGAGGTTATACTCGTGGATGATGTAGACGAACGCTTGCCGATCTCAAGATCAAGAAGAAGTCCAACGCCGCAAATTAGCAGCGCGTCCTTGCTCACACACACACGTTCATGCCACCAAGCAACCTCTGCCTCCTCGCTCTAGTGATGTAGCATAAGCAACAACTCTTTCCAAACGAAAATCCATCGGGAACATGTATCTCGCTAGTCCGAGACCATGGGGGATAAACTAGAGGGAGAGAGAGATCCTTTACGAGGAGGTGTGAGTGTGAGAGAGAGCAGGGATATATATAGGAGGAGGGGCACCCCAAGTGGATGGCCGGCACATGGGGGCTGCCCCCACCCCTCCCTCCATTCATGTGGGTGGAGCTCCCACTCAAAATTTTCCCCTTCATTTCTCCACTAAAAAATCCCATTAAATTTACACCAAATTTAATGTAATCTCTCATTAAATAAAACTCCTTTTATTTATTTATTCATAATTTTGTCAATTATATTAATTAACAAACATTCACATAAAACCCCTTGCTAGTAATCTATTTCACATACAGAAACAATTTCAGCAATTTCACCAATTTCACCCAAAACAATTCTGATGTCTAGTGAAATAATTCATGCGCTTTGCAATTCTTTTCGTCTAGAACATATTTGTTCCAAATGGTGTCGGTGTCTCTTAAGTGTATTACCCTACGGTTCGTGAATAATGCGGACATGATCAAGATCCCTCTCGGATCAATAATCAGAAGCGGGACCTGTAGATCCATATTGACTCCCACACATTCAACAATGACTTCTTGTGATCATGAGAACCTTTTACGCTAGTAACTTAATCCTTTTGTCTCGCGATATATTACATGACCGATATTCGATCATCGGTATCTCCATACCTAGTTTGATCTTGTTACCGACATGTACTCTTTTCTTGTTCCCATGATATAACATTCTAGTGATCACATCACTTGCTCGCAAGCTAACTAATGTCATATCACCGACAAGGCCCAGAGTATATCTATCCGTCATCGGGATGGATAAATTCCACTCTTGATCCATGAGCCTCTACATAACACCTTCGTAGTACTGAACCCATCTTTATAGTCACCCTGTTATAGTGTGACGTTTGATGTTATGAAGATACTCTTCTAGTGTTAGTGATTGACATGATCTCATGGTCTAAGGATTAGGATTACTTCGTATGATGTTATAGCAATATAAACACAATGACTTTGATCGTAATGTTATACTTCGGATGAATGTTCATCACACCATTCCAATAATGTTGTGACCTCGTTATTAACAACATCCAATGTCCATGATCAGGAAACCTTGATCATCTTGTTAATCAAGGAGCTAGTTTATAAGAGAGGCATAACTAGGAACTTTCCATTTGTTTATTAAACACACATGTATTAATGTTTCTGTATTAATACAATTATAGCATGCAAAATAAACATCTATCGTATAATTGGAATGTACATAATAACAACTTTATTACTACCTCTGAGGGCATATTCCCTTCAATCACTTGCCAAAGAACTTGAGCAGTTAAAGTGTATCTTACCGAACAAGTTTTGGCTGGTGGCATTATTGTCAAGCTTCCTCCCTTGTGGAGGAACTTTGCTACTTCTCTGAAACATAAGAGACAAGAGTTTTTCGTTACGGATTGTAGGGTTTCGTAGCATGGAAAACAAAAATTTTCTATCGCATACAAACAAACAAGCCAAGATCTATCTACTAGATTGTAGCAACGAGTCGATGGAATAACTTACCCTCGAAGATTCCAAAGTGTTTAACGAGAGCGGATTCTCGTGGGTGATGTAGTCGTACTCTTCCCGATCTCAAGATCGCTAGACGATCCTTCCGGCCAAGGCTTAAGCAGCGCTCCTGATTGGTCACACGTTCGACTGACGAAGACCTTCCTCTCCTTGTTCCAAAGGCGGAGGTTGTAGCACTCTCCTCATGATTCGGCAAAGACAACTGGCGTGGTACCGGAAGTAGAGGGGAGATCTCGCAGGGCTTCGCCTTAAGCCGGAGCGAGTATGGTGGAGTATGAGAGAGCTCCTCGGCGATCTAGGGTTTAGACACACCAAGGAGGGGATGCTAGAGCCGGCGGCTAGGGTTCCGGGGACCCCCAAGTCGGCGGCTAGGGCAAAACCCTAGGTGGTGGCGGCGGCTATGGAGGGCTGCAGCTTTCTAGGGTTTGAGGAGAGGGGTTGTTGTGTGTCTAGAGGAGGGAGCCCTGCCCCTCCTTATATAGGTGGAGGGGCCGGCCGCGCCAAGGGGAGGGAGAGGAGTCCCTCCCCAACCCGGCTTGGAGGTGGGCCGCCGGTTGGAGGAGGGAACTCCTCCCCAACTCGGTTTCCCACACCTTCCTCTTGTCCTCTTTCCAATTTTAGCCGTTTGACTTTTCAAACTAGCTATTTGACTTTTCAATTTAAGATTCAATTTAATCCTTTATTTGGAACAGCGAGGACACTTAGTACATGATGCAATCATTCCAATATGCAATGACACATTCATGTACCCCTTCCCCTCCGGAGTGCCGGACATTCCGGAACCTTCTAGAACATTCCCGATGAAAACACCGAAATCATTCCCGAACTCCGAAATGGGACTTTCCTTATATGAATCTTATTCTCCGGACCATTCCGGATCACCTCGTGATATCCCGGATCCCATCCGAGACTCCGAACAACATTCGGTCTCTTTCTCATAATACCATAACTACTCAAACAACGTCGAATCCTTAAGTGTGTCTCCCTACGGTTCGTGAATTATGCGGACATGATCGAGACACTTCTCCGAACAATAACCAATAGAGGAATCTGGAAATTCATATGGCTCCCACATATTTCTACGATTACTTTGCGATCGAATGAACCACTTACATACGATACCAATTTCCCTTTGTCACACGATAGTTTACTTATCCGATGTTATGATCGTCGGTATCTCTGCATACCTAGTTCAACCTCGTTACCGATAAGTACTCTTTTCTCGTTCCCGTGATATGTGATCCCTTGTGAGCCAGTCACATGCTTGCAAGCCAATTGGATGACATTCCACCGAGAGGGCCCAGAGTATATCTATCCGTCATATGGATGGACAAATCCCACTCTTGATCCATGTGTCTCAACCAATACTTTCCGAACACTCAATGCCACCTTTATAGCCACCCAGTTACGGTGTGGTGTTTGATGTCATCAAAGCATCCATCCGGTAAAGGTGATATGCATGATCTCATGGTCGAAGGAATTAGGTTACTATGTATTAGAATGCATATAGCAATTGAACTATTGAAATGACTTGATCTTTATGCTACGCTTATCTATAGGAGTATGTCCACCATATCATTCTCCTAACGATATGATCTTGTTGTTAATAACATCTCAATGTTCATGATAGGGAAACCACAATCATTTATCAACCAACAAGCTAGTGATGTATAGAGGCTATACTAGGGACTTCAAATTAAGTTTACAAATCACACAAGTAACAATGTTTCCTTGTTAATACTATTATAGCATGAATGTAAACATTTATCATAAACACAAAGATATAATAATAACTACAATTATTATTGCCTCTAGGGCATATCTCCAACAGTCTCCCACTTGCACTAGAGTCGTCTAATCTAGATTACATGGTAATATACCGAACACCCATGGCAGTTTGGTGTTGGTCATGTTTTGCCCTCGGGAGAGGTTTAGTCAACGGATCCGCCACATTCAGATCTGTGTGTACTTTGCAAATCTTTATATACCCATCTTGAATATGTTCTCGAATAGTGTGAAAACGTAGCTTGATATGCTTCACCTTCTTGTGTGACCTTGGTTCTTGCGCATTGGCTATGGCGCCCATGTTATCACAGTAGATAGACATTGGGTCCAGTGCACTTGGAACCAGACCCAGCTCTGTAATGAACTCTTTCATCCATATCGCTTCTTGTGAAGCCTCCGAAGCAGCCATGTATTCCGATTCAGTTGAAGATCTCGCCACAACGCTTTGCTTTGCACTCCTCCAGCTAACTGCTGCACCATTCAAAATAAATACGTATCCAGATTGTGATTTAGAATCATCCGGATCGGTGTTCCAACTAGCATCGGTGTAACCGTTAACAACGATGTTCATCACCTCCATAAGAAAGAACCATATCCTTAGTTCTTCTCAAGTACTTAAGGATGTTTTTGATCCATTGTCCAATGATCCACTGGATCACTTTGATATCTGCTAGTTAAACTAACAGATATGCAATGTCGGGTCTAGTACATAGCATGGCATACATTAGAGATCCTATGGCTGAGGCATAGGAGTCTTACTCATCCTTGCTCTATCTTACGCCGATGTCGGACTTTGAGTTTTACTCAAGGTCGATTGAGCAACATGGGCAAGAATCCTTTCTTGCTTTCTTCCATTCCAAACCTCTTTAGAACTTTGTCCAAATATGTACTCTGTGACAATGATATTTGGCGCTTCGATCATCTCTGTAAATCTTTATGCCTAATATGTAAGTCGCCAAGATCCTTCATTGAAAAACTATTATTCAAATATTCCTTGACACTATTAAGAAGGTCTACATCATTCCCAATCAACAATATGTCATCCACATATAGTATTAAGAATGCTACTGAGCTCCCACTCACTTTCTTGTAAATACAAGCTTCTCTATAAGTTTGTATAAAACCAAAACTTTGATCACCTTATCAAACGTTGATTCCAACTTCGGATGCTTGCTTCAATCCATAGATGGACCGTTGAAGTTTTCATACCTTGTTAGCATCTTCAGGATCGACAAAACCTTTGGGTTGCATCATATACAACTCTTCATCAATATCTCCATTGAGGAATGCTGTTTTAACATACATCCGCCATATCTCATAATCATAATATGCGATCGCTAACATAATCCTCACAGACTTTAGCTTCGCTACTGGTGAGAGAGTCTCATCGTAGTCAACTCCTTGAATTTGTCGAAACCCTTTTGCGACAAGTCGAGCTTTATAGACAGTAACATTACCATCAGCATCTGTTTTCTTCTTGAAAATCCATTTGTTCTCGACAGCCTTCCGGCCATCCGGTAAGTCCACCAAAGTCCATACTTGGTTTTCGTACATGGATCCAATCACGGATTTCATGGCTTCTTGCCATTTATTGGAATCTGGGCTCATCATTGCTTCCTCATATGTCTCGGGGTCATCGGTGTTGTCCACCAACATGACACTTATAACGGGATCATACCAATCTGGAGTGGTACGAGTTCTCGTTGACCTCCGAGGTTCTGTAGCAACTTCAACCGAAGTTTCATGATCATCATCATTAGCTTCCTCTCTTATTGGTGCAGGCACCACAGGAACTTCTTCCGGTCTTTGCGCTACTGCAATTTCGAGAGAAGGTTCGACAACCTCGTCGAGTTCTACTTTCCTTCCAGTCACTTCTTTCGAGAGAAATTCCTTCTCTAGAAAGGATCCATTCTTGGCAACGAAGATTTTGCCTTCGGATCTATGATAGAAGGTATACCCAATAGTTTCCTTTGGGTATCCTATGAAGACGCATTTTTCCGCTTTGGGTTCAAGCTTGTCCGGCTGTAAATTCTTTACATAGGCTTCGCATCCCCAAACTTTAAGGAACGACAATCTAGGTTTATTCCCAAACCATAATTCATACGGTGTCGTTTCAACGGATTTAGACGGTGCCCTATTTAAAGTGAATGCGGCTGTTTCTAATGCATAACCCCAAAATGATAGCGGTAAATCTGTAAGTGACATCATAGAACGAACCATATCTAAGAGAGTTCGATTATGACGTTCGGACACACCATTACGCTGTGGTGTTCCCGGCGGTGTCAACTGTGAAAGTATTCCGCATTTCTTCAAATGCTCGCCAAACTCGTAACACAGATATTCACCTCCACGATCAGAACGTAGAAACTTAATCTTATTGTTACGTTGATTCTCTACCTCACTTTGAAACTCCTTAAACTTCTCGAAAGTTTCGGACTTATGTTTCATGAAATAGATATACCCATATCTACTCAAGTCATCCGTGAAGGTAAGAACATAACGATAACCACCGCGCGATGCTACACTCATTGGGCCACACACATCGGTATGTATGATTTCCAATAAGTCCGTAGCTCGCTCCATCATACCAGAAAATGGAGTCTTAGTCATTTTCCCATCAGACATGCTTCGCATCTTTCAAGTGATTCAAAATCAAGTGATTCAAGAAGTCCATCGGAATGGAGTTTCTTCATACGCTTCACTCCAATGTGACCAAGAGCGATGCCACATATAGGTCGAATTATCGCTTGATTTCAAACGTTTAGCCTCAATGTTATTGATATGTGTATTTCCACTATCGAGATTCAATAAGAATAGACCATCTATCAAAAGTGCATGTGCATAAAACATATTACTCATATAAATCGAACAACCATTATTCTCGGACTTAAACAAGTAACCGTCTCGCAATAAACATGATCCCGATATAATGTTCATGCTCAACGCAGGCACCAAATAACAATTATTTAAGTATAAAACTAATCCCGATGGTAGATGAAGGGGTAGCGTGCCACCGATCGCATCAACCTTTGATCCGCTTCCCACGCCATCGTCACCTCGTTCTTCGCTAGCTTCCGCTTATTCTGCAAAGACTGTTTGAGTTACAAATATGAGCAACCGAACCAAGATCAAATACCTGTGCACTACTACGAGTACTAGTGAGATACACATCAATAACATGTATATCGATATACCTTTCTTCTTGATGTTGCCGTTCTTGAGATCCACCAAGTACTTTGGGAAATTCCGCCCAAAGGACCTTCTCCCTTGCAAGAAAAGCACTCAAGATCGGGCTTGGGTCCAGCCTTGGTCTTCTTCAAGCGGTAACTTTCTTACCACCCTTCTTGAAGTGTCCCTTCGCTTAGACTTTCCTTTCTTGAATTTGGTGGTCTTATTGACCAACAACACTTGGTGCTCTTTCTTGATCTCCACTTCAGACTTTAACATAGCAAACAGTTCTGGCAACTGCTTGTTCATGTTCTGCATGTTGTAGTTCATCACAAAGTTCTTGTAACTTGGTGGTAGTGATTGGAGGACACGGTAAATCCCCAAAGCATTAGGAATCACTATACCCAAGCTTTGAAGTTTGTTTGCGTGCCCAGACATCTTAAGCACATGCTCACTGACAGAGCTGCCTTCTTCCATCTTGCAGTTAAAGAACTTTTCAGAAGCCTCATAGCTTTCAATTGCCGCATGAGTCTCAAAAATCAATTTGAGATCCTCGACAATATCATATGGGTCTGAATTCTCAAACCTTTTCTGAAGCTCTGATTCTAAACCATACAAGATAGCACACTGAACTATGGAGTACTGATTCTTCCGAGCGAGGTAAACATTCTTTACTTCATCGGCAGCATCAGCTGCAGGTGGGTCACCCAGCGGTGCATCCAACACATAGGTCAAATTACCAGCTGTGAGGACAATCCTCAAATTGCGGAACCAATCCGCGAAGTTGCTTCCATTGTTTTTCAACTTTTATTTCTCTAGGAACGCATTAAAATTGATGGTAGGGGCTGCCATTGATCTACAACATATTTGCAATAGTTTAGACTAAGTTAATGACAAATTGAGTTCAAATTAATAATGAAATTAAACTAGGTGAACTCCCACTCAAAACAACATCCCTCACATTGTTTTAGTGATCACACGAACCAAATCCACTACATCAACACCTATCATCACGAGAGTTGATATAGTTTCAATGGCGAACAATCGTCATGTTCATCATATCTACTATATGATTCATGCTTTACCTTTCGGTGATCCGTGTTCCGAGACCATGTCTGTACATGCTAGGCTCGTCAAGATCAAACCTTAGTTTCCGCATGAGCAAATCTGGCTTGCTCACGTTGTATACACTTGCGGAATCTAACACACCCGATCATCACGTGGTGCTTCAAACAACAAGCTTTAGCAACGGTGCTAGCGAGGGTGAACACTTTATGACTTGAAATTCATGTGCATGAGGGATCATCTTATAATGTTACCGCTGCCTACTAAGCAATACAAGATGCATAAAGGATTAACATCACGTGCAATTCAATAATATGTGATATGATATGGCCTTTCTTCTTTGTGCTTCCGATCTCCATCTTCAAGCACGAACATGATCTCCATCATCACCGCATTGCATCAAGGTCAATGACGCTTCTCCATGGTTGTCGCCCACGGTCTTCAACTATTACAACTACTTTGAATAGACACGCGGTCTTAACATAAATTAAAGACAACCATCCGGCTCCCCGCCGTTGCCAACTTACAATAAGGAACATTGCATACATCAAATATAATCACAATCATGGCCATATAACATCACTGCACACCCCTGCAAAACAAAGTTAGACGCCTCTACTTTCTTTGCATATTTTACGTGGTTTGGGGCTTTCAATAAGTGTCGTTCTAACTTACGAACAAGAACCACAACATTGATACTAGCATTGTTGATCACCCGTTGTAAATTGGATCTTAAATATGCTAGGAGAAACAGGTACCCGCAAAGCCACTTATGCAATACAAGTTGCATGTCAAGCGTGGAGCAAGTCTCATGAACGATGTCATGTAAGGTTAGCCCGGGCTGCTTCATCCCAAAATACTGCAAGATGCAAAGTACACAAGAAGCAATCGACAATAAAAGCATCAACGCCCACAATGACCATTGTGTTCTACTCGTGCAACAGATCTACATATAGACACGGCTCGATATACCTTGTAGGGTTTCGTAGCATGGAAAACAAAAAATTTCTATCGCATACAAACAAAAAAGCCAAGCTCTATCTACTAGATTGTAGCAACGAGTCGATGGAATAACTCACCCTCGAAGATTCCAAAGTGTTTAACGAGAGCGGATTCTCGTGGGTGATGTAGTCGTACTCTTGCCGATCTCAAGATCGCGTAGACGATCCTTCCGGCAGCGCTTCCGCAGTCAGTCACACGTTCGGTACTCAACGAAGACCTTCCTCTCCCTTGTTCCAAGAAAATGGAGGTTTTAGCACTCTCCTCGCGATTCGGCAAGACAACGCGTGGTACCTAAGTAGAGGGAGATCTCAGGCTTCGCCTTAAGCCGGAGCGAGTATGGTGGAGTATGAGAGAGCTCCTCGGCGATCTAGGGTTTAGACACACCAAGGAGGGGATGCTAGAGCCGGAGGCTAGGGTTCCGAGGACCCCCAAGTCGGCGGCTAGGGCAAAACCCTAGGTGGTGGCGGCGGCTATGGAGGGCTGCAGCTTTCTAGGGTTTGAGGAGAGGGATTGTTGTGTGTCCAGAGGAGGGAGCCCTGCCCCTCCTTATATAGGTTGAGGGGCCGGCCGCGCCAAGGGTAGGGAGAGGAGTCCCTCCCCAACTCGGCTTGGAGGTGGGCTGCCGGTTGGAGGAGGGAACTCCTCCCCAACTCGGTTTCCCACACCTTCCTCTTTTCCTCTTTCCAATTTTAGCCGTTTGAGTTTTCAAACTAGCTATTTGATTTTTCAATTTAGGATTCAATTTAATCCTTTATTTGGAACAGCGAGGATACTTAGTACATGATACAATCATTCCAATGTGCAATGACACATTCATGTACCCCTTCCCCTCCGGAGTGCCGGACATTCTGGAACCTTCTAGAACATTCCCGATGAAAACACCGGAATCATTCCCGAACACCGAAACGGGACTTTCCTTATATGAATCTTATTCTCCGGACCATTCCGGATCACCTCGTGATATCCCGGATCCCATCCGAGACTCCGAAAAACATTCGTTCTCTTTCTCATAATACCATAACTACTCAAACAACGTCGAATCCTTAAGTGTGTCTCCCTACGGTTCGTGAATTATGCGGACATGATCGAGACACTTCTCCGAACAATAACCAATAGAGGAATCTGGAAATTCATATGGCTCCCACATATTTCTAAGATTACTTTGCGATCGAATGAACCACTTACATACGATACCAATTTCCCTTTGTCACACGATAGTTTACTTATCCGAGGTTATGATCGTCGGTATCTCTGCATACCTAGTTCAACCTCGTTACCGATAAGTACTCTTTTCTTCCGTGATATGTGATCCCTTGTGAGCCAGTCACATGCTTGCAAGCCAATTGGATGACATTCCACCGAGAGGGCCCAGAGTATATCTATCCGTCATATGGATGGAAAAATCCCACTCTTGATCCATGTGTCTCAACCAATACTTTCCGAACACTCAATGCCACCTTTATAGCCACCCAGTTACGGTATGGTGATTGATGTCATCAAAGCATCCATCCGGTAAAGGTGATATGCATGATCTCATGGTCGAAGGAATTAGGTTACTATGTATCAGAAAGCATATAGCAATTGAACTATTGAAATAACTTGATCTTTATGCTAGCTTATCTATAGGAGTATGTCCACCATATCATTCTCCTAACGATATGATCTTGTTGTTGATAACATCTCAATGTTCATGATAGGGAAACCACAATCATTTATCAACCAACAAGCTAGTGATGTATAGAGGCTATACTAGGGACTTCAAATTAAGTTTACAAATCACACAAGTATCAATGTTTCCTTGTTAATACTATTATAGCATGAATGTAAACATTTATCGTAAACACAAAGATATAATAATAACTACAATTATTATTGCCTCTAGGGCATATCTCCAACACGGATCTCATTGGGTCTCTTCATGTGGAAGAGAAGGCGAGAGCAAAGACAAAACTGCTCGAGGATTTAAGGGAGGTTCTAGTGCTAATTTGGTGCAGAGAAAAAACTTCCAATCCCACAAGTTCAAGAATAGGAACAAATCTGAAGGCAAAGGGAAGATTGATGGCAAGAACAAGGCCACACACTCAACCAACTACAAGAAGAAAAATGATAAGAGGAATGGCTCTTGCCATGTCTGTGGCGATCCTAATCATTGGGATCCTAACTACCCTAATCGCTTTGACAAGCGTCAACATGGGAACAACGGCAAGACCGCTAATGTTGTTATTTGAGATACTGAGATGAAGGATGTTTGGTATGGTATTTTACCTACTATCTTTCAGTATGTCATTCTCATGAATGGTGGATAGACACGGGTGCTAGTACACATGTATGTTCTGATATTTCCATGTTCTCTTCTTATCAGGTATCAAGGACTTCTTCTGTGCTGATGGGAAACGGCTCACGTGCTTTTGTCCATGGTGTTGGTACGATAAATCTGAAGTTTACTCCGGGGAAGATCATACAACTGAATAATATGCATCATGTTCCCTCCATCAATAAGAATATGTTTATTGGTGTCCTAAAGGGTCCCATAGGCCCGACTTATATAGTTGCCAGGTCCTAGGGTTACAGGGAAGAGTCATAGCCGGACATGTTACAGAGTCCTACACTGCTTACATCTGGTCTAGCGTGTCTTGCACTCCAAGGCTCTGGGTACGTCGGTGACTCCTCCGTAGCCTTCCTTTATCCGACATGGGCCTCCCATCTGGATCCATCTAACTGGGCCGCCAAGCAGGCCATGGGCCATGCTACCAACTGTGGGCCACCCGGGTTATCCGGATAGGAGACATGCTATGACGATACCCATATAGCATATCCCCAACAGTAGTCCCTGGAGAACTATGAGATCTTGCGCCGTCTTGCCTCTTTAGGTTGAATGCTCCGTCTAGATGGATGTCAGCAGATCGTCAAGCAATATCTTTTAGTCATCCCAAGAACCCTGCAAGGTTTTCTCCATCTTCAACTTGTAAGCGGGAGAATAGCTAAATCTTCTATCGTACTCTTATGTAGCCGGACTGGATCTGTCCATGCCGGAATATTCTGATGTGATGGTTCACCTGCTAGTGATAGCTAGGACGATGTAGACATAGGTCAGCGATGCCTCGTAACTCACACACATAGAGAACACAATCATGTCTGTTTTTCCCGCGCGAGTGATATGAACCGTTGGCGGTGACGGTTGGGAACGTGGCGAAATTTCCGCGCACACGCTCGCACATGTCGTCCACGCACCAACCATTCGATCGTCTTGCACGAATCTTGACACCAAGAGTTATAAATCGTGACTATGGTGGATTTTTACTTTTTCACCTCATTCTCCTCCTGCGTCGTCTTCTTCCTCCAGCGAACACCTCCTCGAGCTCTCCGCGCGTTTCACAAAAAACCCTAGCCCTTCAATCCTTCCAGTCACCACCTCTCCCCTTCCAATGGCAAGCAGTAGCTCTACTCCCTCTATGGCGGCGTCAGGCGATGCCATGGCGAAGCCGGCGAGCACCGTCCACGTTCCCCCAGAGGGCCTGGTGCTGCCCAAGTCTGCGGTGGTTGAATCTACCAGCGGCGACCACAATCCAGTGGCGCTAGAGCTATTGGAAGAAGAAAGTGATTCCCATAAAGGGGACTGGCGCGGATCAGACATCACGGACCGCGACATCAAGGAGCTGCTCGTCGAGGGCTACCTTCCTGCGACGGAGGGGCTCGTCTGGCGGGCGGCGCCGACCGGCGAGGTCACCCCTTCTCCCCAAGCCGGAGAGAAGGTGTACCTCAAAGCCCAATTGGTACACGGTGTTTCCTTGCCCATCTCCAATTTCTTCCTAGCTGTCCTTAGCCATTACCGAGTACAGCCTAAGAACCTCTCCCCCAATAGCATCCTCACACTTAGCAACTACGCGACGCTCTGTGAGGGTTAGTTAGGGATTAGGCCTAGGCTTGATCTCTTTATTTATTTCTTCACCGTCAAGAGAGAAGACAGAGCCGGCAAGGATGAGCTCAGGAACTATGGGACAATTAGTTTTAAGATCCGGCCTTGTCGGCATTTCCCCGAAATTTTCGGCCATGAGTCTTGTAAGAACTGGCAACGGACGTACTTCTATGGCCCAGCCATCCCTCTGGCTGGCCGAGAATAAACATATCCGGACTTTGTCTATGGAGACGTTGTCGAAGCCGCGACATGGAGGTCCCAAGCCACCCTTCCTTCCGACAACGAAGCCTCCCGCGCCATTAGGAAGATAGAGTAGTTCATAGACACGGGTCTGACCGGGTTGGACCTGGCCATGTGCTGGTTCGTCAGGTGGATCTAGCCTCTGCAACACCGCTCCAAGCTGACGCACGAGTACTCTAAGGAGAGGAAGGATAGCCTCCGCATCTCCGAGGACAACTTCTTGAGTGACTCCGTCAAGCTCCGCCTCAAGGATATAGTCAAGGTGAAGGATAGGAAGCGTGCCTTCACCATCACCTATGACATGTTCGAGGAGGGAAAGTGCCCAGAGGTACCTGTTTATTTTACGTGTATGACGTATACTATAGTTCTTCCGTCTAACCATTACCATCTTATCTAACACTTTTGGTATTTCACTTGATAGCTCAGCAGTCTAGATGAGGATAGCATGGCTGTCCAAATCTATGACCCAAAGATGAAGGAAGTCACCATCGTATCCGACGACGATGTCCCGGTGGCATGAAAGCGGAAGAGCTCCACCTCTGACGCTGCCGACGGAGGAAAGAAGAAGAAGACGGAGGGTGGAGCCTCCAAGAAGTCCACTGCCGCCCTGGAGGCGGAGAAAAGAAAGGTTACCTGGATTCCTTTTGCCAAAGCACCCCCTGTTGTGTAAGCTTCTTTCTCTGCGACATTTGTCCATTGCTTGTCTTATTCCTGTACTTATACTTTTTGCACGTTTCAGGAAGAAGGCCACTACTAGCTTGAAGAAGACCTCCAAAACTTTGGGGGCTTCTAGAAATATTAAAGATATGTTGCATCGTGACATGTCTCCCCACGCATATCCCGCCATCGCCCCTGTCACTCCCAGCGTCTAGCCTACGTCTGCCCCCACCAAGCTCACAAGCCAAAGATGCATCTGGTCCTTCCGCCATGGAAGTGGACTCAGCTGCCTCCGTGGAGCTCGTCATTGTCAGTGAACAGGCGATGCAAGAAAGTACCGCAACCCAAATGGTTGAAGCTCCGGCTAAAGATGCCATCGGTAGTGGTAAGGCGGCGCTGGTGGGTGGAACATCTGCTGAAGGCGGCGCCTCTGCACCCAGGACAACCGTAGAATTCCCGAAGATTGTCTACACGGCACTTATGCAGAGTAGCTTCGCTTTGGTTCCTGGTGTGGTGCCGACATCTCCAACCTGTGGTCTTGAGGAGCTTCTCCGACAAGCAGATATCTTGCGAGGAAACAGCCTTTCCTTCGGCAAGTTGCTTGCCGAGAGTGCTACCAACCTCAAGATCATCGCACTTGTAAGTTTCATTTGGCTTTTGCATTTCATATGAGTATCCCACTGTAGCCCCCGAGGATTTAGACGGAAAACCATAGGTCTTTGCATCTGAATACTCTAAGAGTGACTAAGCTATAAAACCTCTGACTGTAGCCCCCAAGTATTTAGTTTGAATGAATTATTCCGACTAGATACTTTCAGAGTAGCATACGCAATGCTTGTAAATTTTGATACTGTAGCCCCCAAGTCTCTGGTTGTAACTGAATTAGTTCCGACTAGATACTTAAAGAAAGAATAAGCATATCACTGAGTTAATAAAATTTATACTGTAGCCCCCAAGCATCTAGTTGAAAACTGAATCAGTTACGATTAGATGCTTAAAGAAAGGCCAAGCATATTGCCAAGTTAAAAAACTCTCACTATAGCCCCCAAGCCTCTAGGTGGATAATTATCCGGCTAGATGCTCCAAGTAGACTAAACAGCTTTAAACTTTCTTTCCCCAGAATGAGAATGCTCGGAGAGGCGTGGCCAACGAGAAGTTCCAAAAGATGCATGCGGATTTGGAAGCTGAAAAGGGTAAAATTGCCTTCTTGAAGGAACAAATCATCAAGAGCAAGCGTCTGTTTTTCCTTTATTTTTCGTATTCCGACCTGGTCTTGTGCCAATCATTCTCCAAGTACTCAATGTGTACTGTTCTTACTCCGACTTGCAGAAACCATTGCCAAGGCCAAGGACATTGTAGAGCAGTCTAAGCACATTGAGTTGCTGGATAGCGAAAACAAAATCCTTAAGCAGGAGAGGAAGGATATGCTGAAGATGCATGAAGACTCCATGAAGGTGTTGTAGGAGTCCGCTAACACGGAGATGAACCTCTTGAAGGAGGAGATCGTGATGCTGAAAGAGCGGAAGAAAGCTTCCGGTGAACAAAATCAGCGCAATCTTGAAGCATACAAGGTCCTCCGACAAGAACGGGACTCCATGGCAGAAACCCTCCAGCAGGCTAAGATTAGCATCTTCAGTAAGTGATTCTTCGTCTTGTATTTCTGTAAGCTAGATACTTTGAACTTTTTGTGTTATTGAACTCACGTGTTCCCTTGTCGGAATTTTGCAGCTCCTATTGGTTTGACCCAGTCGCCTCCTCCGCCAAAAGAATGCATGGTCCTTGTCGGCAACTTTATCAACAACGCCATCAAGCAGGCTAAGGAGATAGCCAAGCACCTCCAGTCAACATCAAAGCGGTGGATTCCGTGATGAAGTTCTCAGAGATCTTGCGCCAAGCCCCCGAGTGTATTGTAAGCTGGAAAGCTTCATGTACCTGAGCTGGCGCGAGGATGGCGCTGTCAATGGTCAAGGCGCATTATGAAAATGCCGACATCGACACGGTGACCTCCAGTATCCCCGACGTGGACGACGATGGCCAGAAAATAGATCACAAAGCTATCTTGGCGTCGCTCGTGGGTTATGATACCAGAGTCTCCGAGTTCGTCGACCCTAACGTCTTCGTGCCCATGCAGATTATTGACGGCAACAACCAAAGCTCCTCCGAGGCCCTCAAAACTACCGACTTCGAGAAGGATGGCTCTCCTGCTGCTGATGATGCTTCGTCCAAGTCACCGGCACCAGAGGAATGAAAAAACAATATGTAATATTTGTTTCCTCTGGAATTTGTATGCGGAAAAAACTACTTGTTAACTTAAGGCGGAAAAACAATGGTTGTTATTTCCTACTACTTAAGAACTGGTTTCAACATGTACATATTTTTAACAAAGTGCTGGCTTATCCATTACTCTAGTTTTTATACTTGACTTTTCATGAGTTGGAAGACTTGTTGTCGGAACTATGCGCTCAGGCGATGATGCCCAATGGCACCGTCAGTAACCTAAGCACAAAATCGCCGACAATAAGTGCCGAAAGTCACTACTCTAGAATCCACATAAAAACAACAAAGAACGTGTGAACCAGAAAACTTAAGCTAATGCCTCTAGGTGGAATTTTCACAAGTGAAATCGCAAATCTTGTGCATAAAAGGCTTTATAAGATCCAAAAATGAACACTAAAGGAGGTAAAAGACTCAGAAATATGAGTGAACCAGAGAGGTTTATTTCATTGATCATATAATAGGTACACAATAGATAAAAAATGCTAAGTGTAGAAAGTACGTAGCTGTGCTATGTTCCATGGCCGATCAAGCTTCGGGTAGTCATCATCCGGGTCACGTCGCTTACTCTTATGATCCTCGTTGGGTCTATCCTTCAGGTCACGATTATCAACGAGGTAGTAAGACTCATTGAGTAGTGCCTTGCTTATGATGAACGGTCCTTCCCATGGCGGGGATAATTTGTGTGACTTCTTCTGCTTAAGTCAGAGCACCAGGTCCCCTTCTTTAAACGAGTGACGCCGAACACGGCGACTATGGTAGCTGCGTAGCTTCTGCTAGTAGATGGTGGATCTTTGGCATGCGAATACACGCTCCTCCTCGAGAAGGTCCACATCTAGGTATCTGGATTCTTCAGCGTCATCTTCGTCGTAGGCGAAACTCTTGGTGCATCATGGAGGATGTCAGAAGGCAGAATGGCTTCTGCTCCATATACCATGAAGTAAGGGGTGTAGCCGGTGGATCTGTTGGGTGTAGTTCGTAAACTCCACAATACAGATGGTAATTCCTTTGCCTAGGCTCCAGCTACTCTATGCAATGGTGCTTCCAGACGTGGCTTGATTCCTTGCAGAATTAATCCGTTGGCTCGCTCAACCTGACCTTTGGACCATGGGAGAGCCACAGGTGCAAGGTCAAGTCGGATACCCTTCTCCCAACAATAAGCTTCCACTTCTCCGAGTGACAAGTTGCCCCATCGAGCTTTCTAATGGGTTTATTAGCTTCTAGCCATTTGGTGAATTTATCTACTGCTACTAGCAGATGCGTAAACCCACATGGTGCCATCTGCAACAGACCAACCATGTCTAGCCCCCAGACTGCAAACGGCCAAGTTATTGGTATTGTTCGCAATTCTTCAGTTGGGACATGTGGTTGTCAGGCATAATACTGGCATCCCATGCATGTCTCAACCAGCTTGTCGGTGTCCGCCTTCGTGGTAAGCCAGTAGAATCCTTGCCGGAGGGCTTTAGCAACCAACGATCGAGGAGCGGCGTGATGCCCGAAATCTCCGAGATGGATTTCGCGGAGGATTTCAGTACCTTCTTGATGGGAAACACACTTAAGGTATACACCAGTGGTGCTTCTTTTGTAGAGCTGTCCATTGATTATGGTATAGCCCTTTGCTCGACGTACTATTTGCCGTCTTTCGACTTTGTCGTCAGGCAAAGTTTCGTGTACGAGATATTCCATGAACGATTTTGTCCAAGCCGGAGGGACCTTTGTCACCATGTGAACGAAAGAGTGAACTCTCTCCAGGTTGTCCACATCCGCTCCCTTCACGGATGGTGTCCGTAGATGTTCCAAGAAAACGCCAGGCGGAATTCGTTTGCATCCTGATCCAAGCTTAGACAACAGATCAGCCGCCTCAATTTGCTACCTAGGTACATACTTGACCTCGTAGCCCAGGAAGCTCTTGGCTATCTCGTCCACTTCGTCGCAATATGCCGCCATCATAGGGTTCCGCGTGTTCCAGGTGCCAGCCACCTGCTGGGCAACTAAGTCAGAATCTCCACAGCAAACTATGCGCTTGACGCCAATATCCTTGGCTACGCGTAGTCCGTGAATGAGTGCTTCATACTTCACCATGTTGTTTGTAGCCTCGAAGTGGATCTGCAGAACGCAGTGTAGCTTTTCCCCGGTTGGTGACTGTAGCAGTACACCAGCCCCCGAGCCATTGTGTAGCTTTGACCCGTCAAAGAGCATCACCCTGTATTCTGGCTCCGGCATTGGGGTAGCATCTAGCGTCTCCGTCCAATCTGCGATAAAATCCGCCAAGGTTTGTGATGCAGCGCTGAGTTGATGTAGGAGCGCTTCGTTGGGAACCCAAAGAACAAGGTGTGAAGCAGCACATCAGCAAGTTTTCCCTTAGTAAGAAACCGAGGTTATCGAACTAGTAGGAGGAAGGAAACGTCACACAGGTGTTGCAAGCAACGCGGAGACCTGCACAATACAAACTCAAGACTTTGCCCCAACGAATCAGTGAGGTTGTCAAGCTCACCGGTTTGCTGTAACAAAGGATTAAACGTATGGTGTGGAAGGTAATGGTTTGCATCAAGTAAACAAGTAACAATGGAAGATGTATCAATGGTAAATATTGGACCGGGGTCCATAGTTCACTAGAGGTGCTCTCCTTAGATAAACAACATGGCATGAAGGGTAAACAAATTACAGCGGGGCAATTAACAGGAACTGAGCAAGGCATAACAATGCAATTACTAGCCAGAAAGATCCTATGAGGTTGATTGGGCAATACAACAATATACATAGACCGTCATCCAACTGCATCTATGACTAGAAGTCCACCTTTAGGTTATCATCCGAACTCCCTCCAGTATTAAGTTGCAAGCAATAGACAACTGCTTTAAGCAAAGTGTGTAAGGTAAACAGTCCACATGTTCCATGAACAAGAGACCGTTGTTTTCTCCCTAGTATCAACAACACATCTACAACCGAAGAGATTATTGTCACTTCCCTTGGAAACTAGAGGCATGAACCCACTATCGAGCATAAATACTCCCTCTTGGAGTCACTAGCAACTACTTGTCCAAGATAACCACTAACAACGTAGAGCATGCAAGATCACAAACAACACAGACATGATAGAATCATAAAGATAAAACCATTAATCAAACCAACATAATAATCTCAATATCCATCGGATCCCCGCAAACACAACATGCATGATTACAAATAGATTAGATCTTGATCATGAACGGAGCTCACAAGATCTATACATGAAAGATCAAAGGAGGAGATACAACCATCTAGCTACTACATGGACCCATAGTCCAAGGTGGAACTACTCACGAATCATACCGGAGAGAAGGCCTCCAGAATGATCTCCCCTGCGGCAGGGTGCCAGGAAGAACTTCAGATCCCCCGATCTAGGAACGATGGTGGCGGCTCTGACGGTTCGTGGATTTCGATCGGGTACCGGGTTTCTGCATCGGCTTCTTATAGGCGAAGGCGTCGGGAGGCAGCCAGTGCCCAAACCCTAGCTGTAGCGGTCTTGGGCCCACCCGCGCCTAGGGTGGGTCTGGACCCCAGGATGGCCTTCCGGGCTCCCCTCTGGATTTCTTGTTCCCCACGGAAAGTTATTGACTTTGTCCTTCGTCCCGTCCAATTCCGAGAATATTTCTTTAATAATTTTTCTGAAACCAAAAACAACAGAAAACAGTATCCGCATTGCAACTTGTTAATAGGTTAGTACCAGAAAACATGTAAAAACACCTCAAAGTGTGGACAAGTAAAGCAAAGTAGATACAAAACAAGCATGGAGCATCAAAAATTATAGATACGTTTCCAATGTATCAACATCCCTAAGCTTAACTCCTGCTCATCCTCGAGTAGGTAAGTGATAAAAGAATAATTTTTGAGGTGACATGCACCCTCACAATAAAGATCCAACCATTTGCAAACATTGAAAGCTGGGATCAAAGAACTCTAAACATGTGCATGAAAGATGGAGTTCAAACAATAGGACATAGTAATTATGCATGCAACATGGCAAGCTACAAACAAAGATCATGAATAATATGTATTGAAACACGTTTGTTTGTTTCACATGCAGAAAACATAGCATAGTGGCAATCAGCTTGTCCCTCATAGAGTATCAATATAATGCATAGTACACCTGCAAAATTCACAAGGGTGACTAGAAGATAGCACATGAACAAGTAATAACACAATATGCATTAATTAATAAGCTTTGGAACATTGCACACAGAATGACAACTATGCTCTCTTAATGGTGCCTAAAGGTAGAAGGTGGAGACTCAATAATGGTGGAAGAAAGGCCCTTTTGTAAAGGAACCAGGGATTACAAGTTTCAAAAAGAGCTTCCAAAAATTATGGTATTTGTTAGCTTTCATCCCTCATTGACCCTATCATAAGCATATTGAAGTGGTTAAGGTTAAAGTGGCAGAGCTAGAGTATATGCTTGATAAAGTATAAGATGGCGATCTCATGCCCCTTGAATACGAGGGTCACACCTCATGCATACTCAACTTTGGGTCCATGTAAGTTCTTATCACTGTAAGTATTTGCATATCATTGAGAACCGCCAATGGGGTATCCCTTGCACATGGAATAGGAGCTTTCCCATAACCAAAATGACAAGGCAAGCAGACAATGAGCATCTCAGCAATTCTTCTTATGTACCATGGGAATATGTTGCTTTTTTATCTCTTTCCTCTTTTCTCAATGTGTCTCTTTTTTTATAAGAAGAATGATTCATACATGTCACTATGGTGATGCTGCAAGTTTCCACCATGATTAAGCATGACTTAGGCTAGCGGCCCAGGCGTTTCTCTAACACAGGATACAAAATCCATGGAATTACAAGTTCCCTCTTTATTTCACACCGGTGACATCCATAGACAAAAGAACATGATATGAACTGAGTACAACAAGGTACAAGTGCAATGTTGAAAACGTTCCCCGTGATAGCACAGTTCTGCTAATTCCAACTTATAAGTGCAAGCATATACAACAAAGTTGTCACAATGGTTCAAGTTTATTAGGGGCAAAGAATAAAGTGTGCCATCAAGTTCGTGAGGGCTTTACTCACTAAGTTTTCACATAACAAAATATTTTTTAATTGGAAGATAGATGAAAACAAGAATATACTTTGGAATGGTGTAAGACACCATGCATAGGAGTTTATAGTGGACACTTTGGAATAACTTGGTTTCTTGGGAGTTGGAAGCATGAGTATAACTTACTCATACAAGTGGAGGCTAGCAAAATACTAGGAGCAACCAACTAAGAGAGCAATAATGGCCATAATTATGCAATGCAACAAAGCTAACTAATCCAAGCAAATAGTGGTACTACAAGTCAAGGACTAACTGATCATAGAGGCTAATGGTGACTTGTCATAGTCATAACTTGGTTTGAGCATGTGCCAAGTCAACCCAAGCAAAACATCAAAGGAGAATACCACAATACTATGCTTTTGCATGCTAAAACAACGCATAATTTATTCAAGGCACACTAAGAAATCCCAATTGTTTGGAACAAGACATGCTACAGAAATAATCACTAAACATAATGCTAAAACAACACCTAGTATGTCATGCTAAAGTCTAAGTCACAGTCAATGCAAGCTCCTCTTGCACTTCAAGCAAGAACTTACTACTCCTTTCGAAACACCAAGCAAACTTATTTGCAAAACAAAACAGCGAGAGCGAGAGTCCAAACTACTAAAGCAAACTAAACAAACTAAGCAAACCAGACGAAAACTACGACGCTCCAAGAACAACACAACTGTGCATGAAACAATAAAAACGAAGTGTTTAGACAGACCTAAGCTTATTGATGAAGAAGGGGATGCCTTGGGCATCCCCAATATTTGACGCTTGTACCTCTTGGATATTTCTTGGGGTGACACCATGGTGGCATCCCCAAGATTGAGCTTTTGTCCATCCTTCATCTCATTGCATCATTCTCTCTCTACACCTGAAATTTTTCCTTCATACAAAACTTCACACAATCTTCATTAGCAACATTAGCTTATTCAAAAGATATTAGACCACTGGCAAAGCTTTGAAACATCAAGGCTTTTCACTAAAAACACAAGCTACTGTAGTAACTCCTTCAAAGAAACTCAATTTACCTAAAGATAGCTAAAAAAAGGAATCAATAAGAAGCAAATGCAAATAATGGCAGATATCTGTCAAAACAGACTAGCAGATAGAAACGAATTTTTGCGAACATCTTATGTTGTTCAAATAAAAAAAAATTTTACTAACGAAAGTTAGCCAACATACCGGGGGATTTATTTGTAAACTTTGAGCTCAATCAGAGTTACATAACCTCCTCACGATATTTTTTGGTGGAGGACAGAAATCTGTTTTGGCACAGCAACTCCCCAAATCTTATTTCCCTCTCATTAGAGGTCATTATTGGCAGAAAAAGCAAAAAAAAAGGATAAAGAGAGGTCATTACAGAAGTAATAACTTCCAAGACTCAAGGAAACTCTTGGGTTATCTCCCAACAAGTACTTTTCTTTAACGCCTTTAAGTTAGGCACAAGAAGCAAGAAGAATCAAGTATTTTCAAATGAAGAAGCATTAACATCAAACCTTGCTTTCAAAGGAGGAGCAAAAATCAACTTCTCTCTCCTCATAGGGAAGTGTTCAATACCTTTCTTGAATGGAAAATGATATTTGATGGTGCCTTCTTTCATATCAATGATGGCACCAACTGTTCTAAGAAAAGGTCTTCCCAAAGTAATAGGGCAAGAAGCATTGTATTCAACATCCAAAACATAGAAATCAACAGGGACATAAGCATTGTTAACCATAAGAGAACATCATTAATACTACCCATGAGTTTCTTCTTAGCATTTATCATTGACTGGGAGATATAAATAACAATCTTCCAAAGGTGGCAAATCAAGCATTTCATAAATCTTCCTAGGCATAATAGAGACACTAGAACCAAGATCACATGAAGCTTTGAGATCAAAGTCATTCACTTGCATATTAATAATGGGTTCCCAACTATCTTCTACTTTCCTAGGAATAGAACTTTGTGTTTTAGCTTCTCTTCCTTAATGTTAACAAGAGCATCTGTAATGTGATTGGTAAAAGCAACATGCATATCACTATCATCAAGACTTCTAGCAAGCTTTTGCAAGAACATAATCACTTCAGAAATATTGCAACCATCCATATCAAAGTCAAACTTAGAATCACTAGTAGTAGGCTCACTAGGCTTAGGCATAGTAGGAGGAGGAATAGGGGCTACTTGTGGTTTAGTGGTGATAGTGCACACACTATTGTTTCTATCAATTTCAGCTTCCCTTTCCCACCTAGCATGAAGTTGAGCTAACAGCCTAACATTTTCATCAATAGTAACCTGTATAGCATGAGCAGTAGCAAAGGTATTTTCCATAGTTTCAGGTTTAGCAGCCATTTTATTAACCAAGGAAGTTTGAGCTTCAGACAAAGAGGATATATTTTTCTCAACAGTTAAAAGCTTTTCCTCTATTGTATTATTGAAAGTGGTTTGTTTACTAATAAAGTCCTTAAGCAAGACTTCAAGTTCAGAGGGGGCACTTCTATCATTATTGTAGGAGCTTCCATAGAAATTGCCATTATTAGCAGGATAAGGCCTATAATTTTTGTTGCTACCAAAATTATTCCTATAGGCATTATTGTTGAAATTGTTGTTTCTAATGAAGTTCACATCAACTTTCTCTTCTTGAGCAACCAAAGAGGCTAAGGGAACACTATTAGGATCTAGAGGAGCTTTCCCATTAACAAGCATAGCCATAATAACATCAATCTTTTCACTCAAAGAGGAAGTTTCCTCAACAAAATTTACCTTCTTACCATGTGGAGCTCTCTCAACATGCCATTCAGACTAGTTAACCATCATATTATCAAGGAGCCTTGTTGTAGCACCCAAGGTGAGTCCCATAAAAGTACCTCCAGCAGCAGAATCCAACAGGTTTCTTGAGGAGAAGTTCAAACCTGCATAAAAAGTTTGGATAATCATCCAAGTAGTGAGTCCATGAGTAGGGTAATTTTTAACCAAAGATTTCATTCTTTCCCAAGAAGGAGCAACATGTTCACTATCAAGTTTTTTAAATTTCATAATGTCACTTCTCATAGCAATAATCTTAGCAGGAGGATAGCACTTTCCAATAAAAGTATCTTTGCACTTAGTCCAAGAATCAATACTATTTTTAGGAAAAGATAGCAACCATTCTTTAGCTTTTCCCCTCAAGGAGAAAGGAAAAAGCCTGAGCTTAATAATATCTCCATCTACATCCTTATATTTTTTCATCTCACAAATTTCAACAAAGCTATTAAGATAGGCAGCAGGATCATCAGAACCAGCACTAGAAAATTGCTCTCTCATCACAAGGTTCAACAAAGCAGGCTTAATTTCATAAAAGATAGCATCAGGAGCAGGTGGATCAATAGGTGTGCTTAGGAAATCATTGTTGTTGGTGCTAGTGAAGTCACACAACTTGGTGTTCTCAGCACAGTTCATTTTGGCAAAGGTGGGCAAGCCAAAAACAGCAGCAGCACCTAGAGCAGGAACTAATTTTTGTTTGTTTTTGAATAAGGCAAGCAAAACAAGCTAGACTAATTTTTTGGGGTTTTTTTAAACCAAGAAAAAGAAACAAATAAAACTAAAAACAAAGTAAAGAGAAAGGAAGTCAAGGACTCCCCTAGAGAAGACGTCCTTAGCCTCCCCGGCAACGGCGCCAGAAAAGCTTGATGCAGCGCTGAGTTGATGTAGGAACGCTTCGTTGGGAACCCCAAGAGAAAGGTGTGAAGCAGCACAGCAGCAACTTTTCCCTCAGTAAGAAACCGAGGTTATCGAACCAGTAGGATGTGGCATCCTGCAAAACCACTACTAGAAAATCGCGTTGTTTTTGTGAATTGCATCATCATTACATCATCATGCATATTACTTTTACCTGAAACTATGTTGCGAAAGACTATGGTTTTCCGAAACTAGCCCTCCTTCTATTTCAAATTAAACCCCGGCTGCGTCCGGATATTTTGTTTGTCTAAAAACTAGTTACAAAAATGTATTGCAAATTAAATAAAATGTTAAATTATTTTTAGTGGGGCAGTCGAACGGGCCGGATAAACCCGAACGACCACCCCCAGAAATTAATCGGCCCACCCAAACCGGCCCCTCTAAATCCTAAACTTACCCAACCTAGTCTACCCACCCCTCTGGCCACATCACCCCAACCAACCCCCTCTTGACACCTCACCTCTCCCCACAGCCCCACCCACTCACACGCTGCCATGTCGCCAGCTACCCCTCTCTCTCTTCCCACTCCCTCCACCGAGCCCCACCTGGCCCCACCTAACCCTGCCCCACCACACACACCCCACACAACTCACGCACACAGCCCTCCCTCCTCCCACGTGACCCCCTGGCCACGTGGCCCCACCCAGGACCGCAACCACCTGCTGGCCCCCCACCACCGCTCCCTCCCCCGTCGTCTTCCTCCTGGCGCCTCCCTCCTCCGCTCGCCCCCCCCGCGCGGCAGCCCCGCCTCCCTCTCCCCGTCCGGCTCACCTCCTCCTGCCCCTTGCCCCGACCTTCATCGCCGCTTGACCCGCCTCTCCTCCAGTAGCGCCCGCCGGCGCCCGCCACCGGACTCTGCGCGCGCCTCCCTGCTCCGTCCTCGCCCCGACGCCGTCGTTCGTCGCCGGCCCCTCTGCCCCGCGCCTCGCCCTCCGCTCTCCGTCCCACCGCGCCCGCGACCCGCCTCCATCATCCGCTCGGCCGTCGCCTCACGCCATCTGCCCTCGACGCGGGTCTGCGCTCCTCACCCGCCTCGCCGGGCGGCTGTCCTTCCGCGCCCCTTGTCGCCCGGCGCCGCCCGGTCGCCCGGCCCCATCTCTGCGCTGCGCCGCGGGGTCTTGGCGGCCGAGCCGCTCGCGTCGGCGGTCCTTCTCCGCTCTCTGCGAGTCCGCCTCCGCCGCCGCCTCCGCCGCCTCTCTCCGCGCGCCGCCGCGTCTGCCTGTCGCCGCCAAGACCTCCGTCCAGCCACCGCCGCCCTCCCGCGCGGCGCGGCCTTCCCCAACCTTCTTCAGCTCGTCCTTGGCTGCGTCGCCATGGAGGACAAAGACCTGGAGTTCGTGCTTGCCGTCAGCCCCGTGCTGGAGATCCTCACGGTCACTGGAAGCTTGTCCCCGTTGCGTGCTCGTCTCACCAGCCTCAGCCTACGGCGCTTGATTACCTTGTCCATCCTGGAGGAGGTCGCTGTGGTGGACGCCCCATGCCTGGAGCGTTTCTTCCTCTGGAGGAATTGGAACGAGCGCCAAATCAATTAGCACGGCGGTCAAGATTGGCCATGTCCCTAAGCTGCGAGTGCTGGGATACCTGGAGCCAGGAGTGCACATGCTGGAGGTCGGCAACACCATCATCAAGTTCACCTTTGCACGGGACTATCGATCCTAGATATCTCGGCAAGATCTTCGTGACCAAGGATGGATGCAATTCAAGCTCGCCTACATGGAGCCGAACCCTCGGTATTGCCAAGATCTCTTTTCCGCAACTCGAAGCCCTGATCCCGCGGATCCGAAGACCCTGATCTCGAGGACTCGAAGCCCGACATGATCACCTCATGGACCGCAAGACCGTTCTCGGAGCCGCAGAACAAACCCCGACGCGTTCTCTTTCCTCTTCGGAGCCCGATCCGAAGACCACCGGTGCGACAAGTTCTTCATCCCGGACGCCAAGACCGACCCGATTTGCGGGCCCGCCAAGATCGCCACAAGAACGACAAGTACCTCATCCTGGATGCCAATACCGACTCGATGGCGCGGACCCGACAAGGTCTTCGCGACGACAAGATTGACACCGACCAGGGCGAGACCGATGCGCCCGACGCCGAACCAAGTCCTGCTTCCCGGTTGCGACAAGACCTACTCCGTTGTCCGAGATGTTCCTGCTGAGACCGTTCCGTCGAACCCAGAGACCGACCCCGAACCCCGGAATCCCAAGACCGTTGAGACCCCTAATGTGTGAACCCCTTCCCCAAACCCTATTTTATAACATAATAACAACTTGTTGCATATTAAATTGTCATACTTGCATGCATCTTGTCATGTGGTTTGGGGGCCTTATGCCGATTCACCTTATAATTAAATATGGGGCCCATATGCGGGCAAATCTAGCCTTATATTGGCCTCATTTAAACTTGTGTAGCGAACCGTGTTGGGCCACGCAGAGATAAAACAAAAACTTTTCCTCTAACGTGGTGATCCCAAGACCTAGCTGAGGTAGAAGGCCACGAGGTATACCACTAGACGCGCGGTTGCGGATTACTGATGAAGCACGTCAGTTGATGCAGTGCAGTCCTCACGATCCGATCGTCCTGGTGCTGATCGCACAGCACCTCTGCTAGTATCCATACGTACAAGGAGGAGCGCCGGCGGCGAACTGCTAGGTTCGTTACGGCGGTTGGACTGCTGTGGAGCTAGGGTTTCCAACACATGGAATGACCTAACCGAACAACGATTAACCTTTCTGGGTTACTGTGCTCCACAATATATAGGGAGTGAACGTGGGCTCTACTCGCGCGACCCATTCACTAAAGCCCATATAAAACTAGTCACCGTGAGTCCAACTCACTAACTCAGTCCTAATCCGGTTTAGGTCCAACCCGACCAGATTATATGTTCAGATCCAATCCGAACTTGCTCCCGCTCTTAAGTGTGTGACCCGAGCTCATGGTTACTTGGACACGATTAGAGTCCGACTCACAATCGATCAGTCGGCAGCGGCTCCTAGCAGAACGTGCCGACTCCCAAGTACCAAAGAGTCATGACGACTTGCCTTTCCAATGCGACTTACGTCCGAGTCCCTTTTGCCTCACGATATACCTTGTCAGACTATAGGCGAATATATGTCATCCCTTAAATAGTCCGACTCTCTTCTCGATCCGAGATAAGTGATTCACCCGACTAACTCTTAGTCGATCGCCTCGGTTAACACTTAACCGAGTCGTGCATGGCCATGCTTTCGAATCATATCTCACGAGAGGGCCGGAGAATATCTCCAGTGGAGGAGAAAAATCCCATCTTGGTTATTCACATCACAGCTTGATTCTCGATCGAACCTGCCTTTATAACGCCCGATTCACGGATCAGCGTTGTGAGAACCTAAGTCGGTGATCCTCAACTCGGACTATGCAACAACCTCAGGTCTAAGGGTTACATTGATTGAGATATACAAATGACAACTTAGTTCGTTGTACCTCAATATGGGTCAATCCGACTCGCTAAACTCTTTATCCTAGTCTGTGTAAGTTGGAATAGCATCTCCATGCCCATGACAAGTGGAACCGAGTCATCAAGCCAACTTTCACATTGGTCTAAGTTGTGTGTCCAAAGACAACCTCAATGACCAAGGATATTTAGTACAAACAACATGAATGCATAGTTCCACAACTGAATCACATATTCAATGATACACATCAGATGTTTATACAAGGACTACTTAATAACTTTATGAATACAATGGGAAATCTCATCATACATGATTGCCTCTAGGGCATATTCCCAGATCTCCCACTTGCACTAGAGTCAATCTTCCGCATCACATGTCTAAGCATCTAATGCCCATGGCTTCAGTGCGCCTCATGCTTGGTGGGGTAACGGCTTTGTCAACGGATCCGCAATATTTGCATCCGTGTGTACCTTGCATAACTTGATATCACCGATCCACAATGGCGAATTAGGTGGTACCGCATGAGTATGTGCTTGTTCTTCCGGTGTTGTCTAGGTTCCTTGGCTTGTGCAATAGCACCATTGTTGTCACAATACACGTCCAATGGATTGGAGCCGTGAACCACACCAAGATCCATGAGGAAATTCCTCATCCAAACAGCTTCCTTCTTGCCTCCGAGGCAATATACTCAACCTCTGTTGTGACGCAGAACCACGGTCTCTTGCTTGGAACTTTTCAGCTCACGGCACCTCCGTTTATAATAAACACGTATCCGGATTGCGAACGAGAATCATCGGTGAGATAACTCGCATCTGTGTAACCCTTTACACTAAGTTCATCTTCACCACCATAAACCAAGAACATATCCTTAGTCCTTCTCAAGTACTTTAGGATATTTTTAGCTTGTCGATGGATCTCTCGAGATCAGCTGGTATCTCACAACACTTAGAGCATAAGAAACATCCGGCCTAGTACAAATCATGGCGTACATGATGGATCCAAGCTGAAGCATATGGAATCGCACTCATCCTACTTCGCTCATCGGTTGTCGAAGGACACCGAGTCTTGCTAAGTTTTACACCATGGGACATCGGTAAGAACCCTTCTTAGACGATTCCATGTTGAACTTTTCAACACTTTGTCCAAATAAGTACTCGACTCAATCCAATGAGCCTCCTTGATCTATCTCTATAGATCCGGATTCCGAGGATGTATGTTGCCTCACCCAAGTCTTTCATTGAGAAACTCCTTTCCAATGATTCCTTGGTTTCTTGCAACATCTGGACATCATTTCCAATCAGTAATATGTCATCCACATATAAGATTAGAAAATTTACTTTCTTCCCACTAAACTTCTTGTATAAACAAGAATCATGATCACTCTTGATGAAGCCAAACGATTTGACTACCTCATCAAAGCGAATATTCCAACTCCGAGATGCTTGCTTCAACCCATAAATGGATTTCAGAAGTTTGCATACCTTGTCAGCATTAGACGGATCGACAAAACCCTCGGGCTGTATCATATACACGTCCTCGGTTAAATTTCCGTTAAGGAAAGCCGTTTTGACATCCATCTGCCATATCTCATAGTCGAAATAGGCTGCTATAGCTAACATGATCCGAACTGATTTAAGCATCGCTACGGGCGAGAAAGTCTCGTCGTAATCAACTCCTTGAACTTGTCGGAACCCCTTCGCGACAAGGCGTGCCTTATAGATTGAAACATTTCCATCCATATCAGTTTTCTTCTTAAAGACCCATTTGCACTCGACGGGTCTTGCACCGTCTGGCAGATCAACCAAGTTCCAAACTTGATTTTCATCCATGGACTTTATCTCGGATCTCATGGCTCCAAGCCATGACTCGGAATCAGATCCCACCATCGCTTCCGAATAATTTGCCGGCTCATCACTGTCTAAGAGTAACACATCACGAACACTTCGTAATCTTGCCGATCTTCGTAGTATAGGTGCTGCTGTCGGCTCAGCTGCCACGATCGGCTCAACCTCCAAGGTTTTTGCCGATTCGCTATTAGCCGATTCGTTATTAGCCGATTCCTCTCGAATTTCTTCGAGTTGCACCGTGCTCCCACTTACTCCCCGACTGAGAAACTCTTTCTCAAGGAAGACACTGTTCCGAGCGACAAACACTTTGCCCTCTTCTCAGTTGTATAAGTAGTAACCCAAGGTTTCCCTCGGATACCCCACAAAAATACATTTATCCGACTTGGCCGTAAGCTTGTCCGACTGAAGTCGCTTGACAAAAGCTTCACAACCCCAAATCTTAAGAAAAGAGAAACTCGGCTTATTGCCTGTCCACATCTCATGCGGTGTCTTCTCTACCGATTTTGATGGTACTTTGTTTAGTGTGAACGCCGCTGTTTCTAGACAATAACCCCAAAATGATAAAGGCAGATCTGTCCGACTCATCATTGATCGTACCATGTCCAACAAGGTCCGATTCCCTTTCCAAACACCATTCCTTTGTGGCGTTCTGGCGGAGTAAGTTGAGGAACTATTCCACAACTTTTCGATGGTCATCAAACTCATGGCTCATGTACTCGCCTCCTCGGTCCGAATCAAGAAACTTTATTTTCTTGCCGAGTTGATTCTGTGCTTCATTCGGAATTCTTTGAACTTTTCAAAGGCTTCCGACTTATGTTTCATTAAGTAGATATATCCATACCTACTCAAATCATCGTGAAGGTAATGAAGTACTCATAACCACCCCGGTCATCGTGCTCATTGGTCCACATACATCACTATGTACTAGTCCCAACAAGTCGGACGCCCTTTCGCAACTCTTTGCAAAAGGTGTCTTGGTCATTTTGCCGAGTAGGCAAGATTCGCATGTCTCGAATGACTCTAAGTCGAACGAAGTTAGGAGTCCATCATCATGGAGCTTCTTCATGCGTTTCCAACTTATATGACCAAGCCGACAGTGCCAAAAGTAAGTCATATTCAGATCATTTGGTTTCAACCTTTTAACATTTATGTTATAAACCGACTTACCATCAATATTCAAAATAAATAACCCGTCCTGGACGGGTGCAAAGCCGTGAAACATATCATTCAAATACAAAGAACAACCATTATTCTTGATATTCGACTCATAGCCTTGCCTCATCAAACATGAAGCAGAAATAATGTTTTGACTGAGCACTGGAACATAATAACAATTATTTAGTTCCATAATGAATCCGGAAGGTAAATGAAGTTGCATCGTGCCGACTTCCAACGCAGCAACTCTTGCTTTGTTGCCGACTCGAATATCAACCTCGCCTCTTGCTACGCTCCTAGTTCTTACCGGTCCACGCAACGAGTTGATGTGAATAAATGATCCGATATCATACCCAAGAACTATTAGGTGCATCGAAGATATATGTCTATAACATTTCAAACAAGTGTACCGAGTCGGAAGTCATACCTCCACTCTTGGCTTTGTCGCCAAGTACTTGTCAGTTCCTCTTCCAATGGCCATCCGCCTTGCAAGAGAAGCAAGTGGATCCGGTGAAGGAGATGGCTTAGTCCCCGAGGAAGCGCTTGGGACAGGTCCCGAGCCTGCTTTCCTCGACTTAGCCTTCTTCTTAGTCCAAGAACTCTTCTTGAACTTAGCCTTATTCTGCATCATCAACACTTGGTGGTGCCCTTCTTGAGATCCGCCTCGCCGCTTGAGCATCCCATGCACCAGTGAGCTTCTTATCCATACCATGCATGTGGTAGTTCAAATGAACGCCCATATGCACTAGGAAGAGAGTTCAGAATTATATCCGTAGCGAACTCTTCGCTTATGGGGTAGCCAAGCCTTTCCAGACCTGCGTAACCAACCATTTTGATCACATGCGGACTCGGTGGATCACCATCCTTAAGCTTGCAACTCAAAGAAAGCACGAGAGACTTGATACCTCTCGCCTCGAGCACGGAACATACTTTTGAGGCTTTCGATCATATCGTAGGCCTCAACATGCTCGAACTGCTTTTGCAAGTCCGGTTCCATGTGAGCAAGCATAAGACAGCTAATATCCGTGGACTCATCTTTAGCTTTGACGGTAGGCATTGGTGGTCGACGATCGCATTCTCATTCGGCTCATCCGGAAGTGGGTTGTCTAGGACATGGTCCTTCTTTTCTTGTTTGAGAACAATTCTCGATTTCGATACCGCTTGGTAAAATTAGCGTCGTTTCAGTTTATGTTTCTCAAGAATGGTTCTCAATGCAAAACCGGATATCCGAGAGTGATCGCTACTTGGTGCCATGATCTACAAAGAAAATATGCAAAACACTTAAGACATGTATTCATAAAAGAGCAAGCATATTAAAAATTTTAATATTTTATGCTCCCACTAGAACCAACACCCCTCCGATGGTTACTTAGTGATTCAGGATCCTAAATAAGCAAGTCGGCTAGTGAGCTTTAGCATCACCGCTAGCCGCCAAGTGATCTAGGTAGACAACTCCTTGTCAATCGCATCCCATGCGACTCTGTTGGACGGGTGGCATCACATGCCCGGCTCCCATCCGACTTTTCCCCGAGTCCCACAACCGTTGTGATAGACCCGTCTAGCTTACCGAGTGTTTCTGCAGTAAGAGTCCGACTCGAACCCACCTAGTCGAAAAGAATTGGCAGCACCTCAATTTTATGAGCCCACTTACCAAAAATGTCCGACTTGTGATGGTGCAAACACCAAGTGAAAACCGACTAGACCTTCTTTGAGGATTAAACCTACCGACTATCTAATAGAGGTAAACCGAGACATAACAATAACACAAAATAAAGCAATTATAATGTGAAATGGTATGGCTCTCTTCATGGCGATCTCCATCTCCACAAAGCACGTAATCCGACTCGTGCCAACTCTTGTCACTTGCCGTCTTACTCCATGTCGCCGACATGTACAACGCCTATGCATGCCTTCCGGTTCTCAAACAGCTACACTAGCTTAGTAAAGTAAATTAGATAGAGAATCCGACACTAGGTCGTTATACAATAAAATGACAGACCTAGGCTCCAGCCGTGACAAAAACCGTGATTCGCAGATCACGTATGGATTACACACATACATCACATGCACATGAACCATACCATTCACAACTTCCTGCAAAAACAAGTTATGCATAGATACAATATCTACCGGCGTTGTGAAACTCGCAACGACATCTAAGGCGCTACGACAGGGCGAAGCCGGCGGTATGTCGTTCCACGACCTCAGCAGTATGATCACGGAAATCAGATCTACCATTCCCCGAGTATAGTTGATCCAATCAACTTCATACAAAACCGATCTATCTCATAGATCGACCACCAAAACAGCACATAGATCTCATCTATAGCCTACCGCATATCACATATGCGAGATCTCGAGCCTAAAACCAGAAGCTATCGCTCTGATACCACTGTTGGGCCACGCAGAGATAAAACAAAAACTTTTCCTCTAACGTGGTGATCCCAAGACCTAGCTGAGGTAGAAGGCCACGAGGTTTACCACTAGACGCGCGGTTGCGGATTACTGATGAAGCGCGTCAGTTGATGTAGTGCAGTCCTCACGATCCGATCGTCCTGGTGCTGATCGCACAGCACCTCTGCTGGTATCCACACGTACAAGGAGGAGCGCCGGCGGCGAACTGCTAGGTTCGTTACGGCGGCTGGACTGCTGTGGAGCTAGGGTTTCCAACACATGGAATGACCTAACCGAACAACGATTAACCTTTTTGGGTTATTGTGCTCCACTATATATAGGGAGTGAACGTGGGCTCGCGCGACCCATTCACTAAAGCCCATATAAAACTAGTCACCGTGAGTCCAACTCACTAACTCAGTCCTAATCCGGTTTAGGTCCAACCCGACCAGATTATATGTTCAGATCCAATCCGAACTTGCTCCCGCTCTTAAGTGTGTGACCCCGCAGGCTCATGGTTACTTGGACACGATTAGAGTCCGACTCTGTCGATCGATCGGCGGCTCCTAGCAGCGTGCCGACTCCCAAGTACCAAAGAGTCATGACGACTTGCCTTTCCAATGCGACTTACGTCCGAGTCCCTTTGCCTCACGATATACCTTGTCGACTATAGGAATATATGTCATCCCTTAAATAGTCCGACTCTTCTCGATCCGAGATAAGTGATTCACCCGACTAACTCTTAGTCGATCGCCTGCTTAACACTTAACCGAGTCGCACATGGCCATGCTTTCCGAATCATATCTCACGAGAGGGCCCAGAGAATATCTCTCCGAGTGGAGGGGCAAAATCCCATCTTGGTTATTCACATCACGCAGCTTGATTCTCAGTCGACCAACCGCCTTTATAACCGCCATTCGGATCAGCGTTGATGAACCTAAGTCGGTGATCCTCAACTCGGACTATGCAACAACCTCAGGTCTAAGGGTTACATTGATTGAGATATACAAATGACAGCTTAGTTCGTTGTACCTCAATATGGGTCAATCCGACTCGCTAAACTCTTTAGCCTAGTCTGTGTAAGTTGGAATAGCATCTCCATGCCCATGACAAGTGGAACCGAGTCATCAAGCCAACTTTCACATTGGTCTAAGTTGTGTGTCCAGCACAACCTCAATGACCAAGGATATTTAGTACAAACAACATGAATGCATAGTTCCACAACTGAATCACATATTCAATGATACACATCAGATGTTTATACAAGGACTACTTAATAACTTTATGAATACAATGGGAAATCTCATCATACATGATTGCCTCTAGGGCATATTCCCAACAAACCGGTGATATTCTGCCTTGTTAAACAACATTTAAATTGCGGGGTAGCTAGACAACATGAACCACCTAATTAATTGTCGGGACCCCGGTTCCGCTTAACATGACCTAATTGCATCGCACCATTGCCATGCCATACATCATGCATGCATCATGCCGATCTTCTGCCGTAATATTAAATATTGCATCCGGTGTTTCTTCTAGTGTTTTGCTTCTTCGCGGATAAGGCCGTTGAGTTGATGCGAGTGTCGACCCGATCTTCGGTTGAACCCTTCGGCAATGTTTTCAGGCGAGCATCTCCCCCCTTTCTACCTATCTTACTTTTATAGTTTTATTCCCTCCTGCTGATCTATTGCTATCTGTGTTGCGATGCTTTAGTTTCCGTACCTGTGATATACCGTGCAGCCCTATATTGCCTTGGACACATCCTATTACATGTTGCTTGGTAGATAGTTGGACTTGCGCGTCGTAGTCGCTTGCTCAAGTGCTGTTGCGTGTCGTCCAGTGCCACAGTTGTTGATGTATTGTTGCATGTTGTTGTTGGAGATGATCCTAGTTTTACTTATCGTTCACTTTAATTCCTGTTTAACAACTAAAATTGAAGTAAGCAGAGGCATCGGTGGGTGATAGATAATATTTTGTTTCCGAACGCCCACTTGTGTCCCGTAGGACCCCGAGTACTTGATACCTGTTCCTTGATTTATCGCGCTATCCACATCCGGGAGGTATATGGGACCCCCCCTGAGCCAGAGCTTGATTCAGTCTTATTTCTTGGGGCCACAAACTAGTTTGAGGTTTTATTTACTATCCCGTACTTATGCCATGCTACTTATGTATTTAAATTGTGCGACAGATAGCACACTGTACTGTTTAGGTAAGCGGAGTGATTACGCGGTATCAACACCCCAAGTTTTCGGGTTCCCAGTCGCTTACAGCCATTGACGCAAACCTTGAGTCTGTCTCGAAGCTTGCTTACTTCGTTGCGGGTCTACTCAATGGGGTGGCCCCCTGAAATATTTCTGAATCCTGTGATTGCTCAGTCGTGAAAGCCTCGTTGGGTTTTGATTTGGTTTTTCCGAGGTTGATCGAGCGTGTGTTGCTATTGGTGCACCCCGGCCGGGTAAAACTTTCTGAAAGCCGTGTCCGCGGATATGGACGACTTGGAGCACAGTATCTCGACCATAGACAAGCATAACTAAAGTTTATTGCTATAAATTTGACCTTATAATGACTAGTAATCAGCTTCACTATAACGGAATGGCTAATGAATACTTCCCACAATTGCTTGTTTGGAGTGTCGCTTGCGACCATTGTACCTGACTAGTAAGTATTGCAACTACAACGGAATGGCTGAATAAAAGTACCAACAACTACTGGGTTTTCGGGTTATCGCATGCTAAATGTATCTGACTAGTAAGTGTCGCCACTATAACGGAATGGTTAACTAAAAGTGCCCACTGCTTACTTTATCAGGACGATCATCTAAACCTGACTAGTAATTGCTGCAACGATAACTGAATAAGTAAAACTGCCAACCGTGTGAGTTCCTCGGTTGACTTCCTCGTTTGGTCTCGAGGGGGAATACCAGGATGGGATTGTTTGGTGTTAGTATCAGTCTGGTTCCGGATAGGTCTTTTCTTACCCCTCTCTGATAGCCGCCAGTTGTATCGAGTCTCTATAGGTGGTTTAGTGCATGCTGCCGCTGCCGCTTCAGTCCACCATACCTATGTAGGCGAGGACCGCCGAATTCTAGCCTCGCCGTGTACTGGCCTCAGTACTGACGCTCCTTCTTTTTTCCTTTGCCCTTTGTCGGCACCCCTTTTGTTTAAGCAGGTTTTGAGATCGACGTCGTTAGCAGGGTTACCCTTCCGGCTTGGCAGGGTTATGGACGCCATTGGTTATTCTTCAGGGCTCTTAGCCCCATTTGCATCTTGTCCGTAGCTGGACGCTCTATCGTTTTCAAGGTGATTTGGATCTTTGTATATTATATCCGTATTCTTGACTCATGGAGTCGTGTTGTATATATATCTGTTCTGTGGGTCCCATCGAGGACTGTTGTGTAATGTTATTACTTCGTTTTCCACCCGCACGAAAGTGCCTGGTGGGCGCCTTTGAATCGTTTCTATGCGGGTTTGGCGGGTTTCGCTAAAACTTGCATAGGTCCGATTCTGAGGGTGTTACATAGGAGGAAGGAAACGTCACACAGGTGTTGCAAGCAACGCGGAGACCTGCACAACACAAACTCAAGACTTTGCCCCAATGAATCGGTGAGGTTGTCAAGCTCACCGGTTTGCTGTAACAAAGGATTAAACGTATGGTATGGAAGGTAATGGTTTGCAGCAAGTAAATAAGTAACAGTGGAAGATGTATCAATGGTAAAGATTGGACCGGGGTCCATAGTTCACTAGAGGTGCTCTCCTTAGATAAACAACATGGCATGAAGGGTAAACAAATTACAGCAGGGCAATTGACAGGAACTAAGCAAGGCATAACAATGCAATTACTAGCGAGAAAGATCCTATGAGGTTGATTGGGCAATACAACACTATACATAGACCGTCATCCAACTGCATCTATGACTAAAAGTACACCTTCAGGTTATCATCCGAACTCCCTCCATCATTAAGTTGCAAGCAACAAACAACTACTTTAAGCAAAGTGTGTAAGGTAAACATTCAACATGTTCCATGAACAAGAGACCATTGTTTTATCCCTAGTAGCAACAACACATCTACAAACGAAGAGATTATTGTCACTTCCCTTGGAAACTAGAGGCATGAACCCACTATCGAGCATAAATACTCTCTCTTGGAGTCGCTAGCAACTACTTGGCCAAGATAACCACTAGCAATGGAGATCATGAAAGATCACAAACAACACAGACATGATAGAATCATAAAGATAAAACCATTAATCAAACCAACATAATAATCTCAATATCCATCGGATTCCCGCAAACACAACATGCATGATTACAAATAGATTAGATCTTGATCATGAACGGAGCTCACAAGATATATACATGAAAGCACAAAGGAGGAGATACAACCATCTAGCTACTACATGGACCCATAGTCCAAGGTGGAACTACTCACGAATCATACCGGAGAGAAGTCCTCCGGGATGATCTCCCCTTCGGCAGGGTGCCGGGAAGAACATCAGATCCCCTCCTGATCTAGGGACGGTGGTGGCGGCGACTACAGACAGTTTCATGGATTTCTGATCGGGTACCCAGGGTTTCTGCATCGGGGGATTCTTATAGGCAAAGGGGCGAGACCGGGAGTCGGCCAGGGTGCCCAAACCCTAGCCAGGCGCGGTGCTGGGCCCACCCGCGCCTAGGGTGGGTCTGGCCCCCCTGGTTGGCCTTCTAGGCTCCCCTATGGACTTTTTGTTCCCCATAGAAAGTTATTGACTTTGTCCTTCGTCCCGTCCAATTCCGAGAATATTTCTTTACTAACTTTTCTGAAACCAAAAACAGCAGAAAACAGGCATCTGGCACTGTTGCAACCTATTAATAGGTTATTACCAGAAAACATGTAAAAAGCACCTCCAAGTGTGGACAAGTAAAGCAAAGTAGATATAAAACAAGCATGGAGCATCAAAAATTATAGATACGTTTCCAACATATCAACTTGTGACTTGATAGCACCGCGTCTCTTGTAAGTGATCTCGAAGGCGGCAAGTTCAATGCCCCACTTCGCGACCCTTCCTATAGCGTCGCTGTTGTTAATGATGTCGGACAGTGGAGATTTGCTCACAACTGTGATAGGGTGCTCCTGGAAGTAGTGCCTTAGCTTCCGAGAAGCAAGGAATACTCCTTAAGCTATCTTTTGGTAGTGCGGGTGACAGCGCTTGGACTCCATCAAGACATCGCTTACATAGTAAACTGGTCGTTGAACTCCGTACTCATATCCTGGTTCTTTCCGCTCTACCACGACGACGATGCTGATTACCCGGTTGGTGGCTGCCATGTAGATTAACATGGGCTCTCCAGGCTCGGGTGCTGCAAGGATAGGCAATGAGGAAAGTATCTCCTTGAGCTGCTTCAATGCTGCGTCTGCCTCCTCCCTCCACGTGAATTTGTTCGCCTTCTTCAGCAACTTGTACAGTGGCAGAGCCTTCTATCCAAGTCGGCCGACAAACCGACTAACTGCTGCAATGCAACCTATTAGCTGTTGTATATCCTTTAGGCATGTCGGACGGTTTATGTTTAAGATGGCCTTGATTTTCTCCGAGTTGACTTCGATTCCATGCTGGGAAACGATAAAGCCCAGCAATTTGTAGGGATTCGTAGCATGGAAAACAAAATTTTCTATCGCATACAAACAAACAAGCCAAGATCTATCTACTAGATTGTAGCAACGAGTCGATGGAATAACTTACCCTCGAAGATTCCAAAGTGTTTAACGAGAGCGGATTCTCGTGGATGATGTAGTCGTACTCTTCCCGATCTCAAGATCGTAGACGGCGATCCTTCCAAGCGCGTTAAAGCGCTTCCATGATCGGTCACACGTTCGGTACTCGACGAAGACCTTCCTCTCCCTTGTTCCAAAGAAGCGGAGGTTGTAGCACTCTCCTCGATTCGGCAAAGACAACGTGGTACCGAAGTAGAGGGAGATCCGCAGGCTTCGCTTTAAGCCGAGCGAGTATGGTGGAGTATGAGAGAGAGCTATTAGTGGTCTAGGGTTTAGACACACCAATTAGAAGGCTCTAATCCAAGGCTAGTGCAATTAGAAGCTCTAAACCAAAGCGGCTCTAAACCGAGTCTAGGGCTAGGATTTAGATTAGAGGATAGGAACTTGTGTGTCTAGAGGATGAGGCCCTGCCTCCTTTTATAGGTGGGAGGGCGGCCAAGGGAGGAGTCCCTCCCAAGTCGGCCTTGGTGGGCCGCCGGCTTGGAGAGGAGGGACTCCTCTCCAAGTCGGTTTCAACCTCCTCTTGCTTGTTTCCCTCAGTTTCCTGTTTTAGCCGTTTGACTTTCAAACTGGCCATTTGACTTTTCAGTTTTAGGATTCAATTTAATCCTTTATTTGGAACAGCAAGAACACTTAGTACATGATGCAATCATTCCAATATGTAATGACACATTCATGTACCCCGGAGTGCCGGACATTCCGGAACCTTCTAGAACATTCCCGATGAAAACACCGGAATCATTCCCGAACTCCGAAACGGGACTTTCCTTATATGAATCTTATTCTCCGGACCATTCCGGATCACCTCGTGATATCCCGGATCCCATCCGAGACTCCGAACAACATTCGGTCTCTTTCTCATAATACCATAACTACTCAAACAACGTCAAATCCTTAAGTGTGTCTCCCTACGGTTCGTGAATTATGCGGACATGATCGAGACACTTCTCCGAACAATAACCAATAGAGGAATATGGAAATTCATATGGCTCACACATATTTCTACGATTACTTTGCGATCGAATGAACCACTTACATACGATACCAATTTCCCTTTGTCTCACGATAGTTTACTTATCTGAGGTTATGATCGTCGGTATCTCTGCATACCTAGTTCAACCTCGTTACCGATAAGTATTCTTCTCTCGTTCCCGTGATATGTGATCCCTTGTGACCCAGTCACATGCTTGCAAGCTAATTGGATGACATTCCACCGAGAGGGCCCAGAGTATATCTATCCGTCATATGGATGGACAAATCCCACTCTTGATCCATGTGTTTCAACCAATACTTTCCGAACATTCAATGCCACCTTTATAGTCACCCAGTTACGGTGTGGTGTTTGATGTCATCAAAGCATCCATCCGGTAAAGGTGATATGCATGATCTCATGGTCGAAGGAATTAGGTTACTATGTATCAGAAAGCATATAGCAATTGAACTATTGAAATGACTTGATCTTTATGCTATGCTTATCTATAGGAGTATGTCCACCATATCATTCTCCTAACGATATGATCTTATTGTTGATAACATCTCAATGTTCATGATAGGGAAACCACAATCATTAATCATCCAACAAGCTAGTGAAGTATAGAGGCTATACTAGGGACTTCAAATTAAGTTTACAAATCACACAAGTATTAATGTTTCCTTGTTAATACTATTATAGCATGAATGTAAACATTTATCATAAACACAAAGATATAATAATAACTACATTTATTATTGCCTCTAGGGCATATCTCCATGATCTCCCACTTGCACTAGAGTCATCTAATCTAGATTACATGGTAATATACCGAACACCCATGGCAGTTTGGTGTTGGTCATGTTTTGCCCTCGGAGAGGTTTAGTCAACGGATCCGCCACATTCAGATCGTGTGTACTTTGCAAATCTTTATATCCCCATCCCGGATATGTTCTCGAATAGCATGAAAACGCAGCTTGATGTGCTTGACTTCTTGTGTGACCTTGGTTCTTGCGCATGGCTATGGTGCCCATGTTATCACAAGAGATAGACATTGGGTCCAGCACTAGGAACCACACCCAGCTCTATAATGAACTCTTTCATCCATATCGCTTCTTGTGAAGCCTCCGAAGCGACCATGTATTCGATTCAGTTGAAGATCTCGCCACAACGCTTTGCTTTGCACTCCTCCAGCTAATCGCTGCACCATTCAAAATAAATACGTATCCAGTTGTGATTTAGAATCATCCGGATCGGTGTTCCAACTAGCATCGGTGTAACCATTAACAACGAGCTGTTCATCACCTCCATAAGAAAGAACCATATCCTTAGTTCTTCTCAAGTACTTAAGGATGTTTTTGACCATGTCCAATGATCCACTCGTATCACTTTGATATCTCGCTAGTTAAACTAACGGCATATGCAATGTCGGGTCTAGTACATAGCATGGCATACATTCGAGATCCTATGGCTGAGGCATAGGAGTCTTACTCATCCTTTCTCTATCTTCCGCCGATGTCGGACTTTGAGTTTTACTCAAGGTCGATTAGCAACATGGGCAAGAACCCTTTCTTGCTTTCTTCCATTCCAAACCTTTTAGAACTTTGTCCAAATATGTACTCTGTGACAATGATATTTGGCGTTTCGATCTATCTCTATAAATCTTTATGCCTAATATGTAAGTTGCTTCGCCAAGATCCTTCATTGAAAAACTATTATTCAAATATTCCTTGACACTATTAAGAAGGTCTACATCATTCCCAATCAACAATATGTCATCCACATATAGTATTAAGAATGCTACAGAGCTCCCACTCACTTTCTTGTAAATACAAGCTTCTCCATAAGTTTGTATAAAACCAAAACTTTTGATCACCTTATCAAAACGTTGATTCCAACTTCGGGATGCTTGCTTCAATCCATAGATGGACCGTTGAAGTTTGCATACCTTGTTAGCATCTTTAGGATCGACAAAACCTTTGGGTTGCATCATATACAACTCTTCATCAATATCTCCATTGAGGAATCTTTGTTTTGACATCCATCCGCCATATCTCATAATCATAATATGCAGCGATTGCTAACATAATCCTCACGACTTTAGCTTCATTGGTGAGAAAGTCTCATCATAGTCAACTCCTTGAATTTGTCGAAACCCTTTTGCGACAAGTCGAGCTTTATAGACATAACATTACCATCAAGATCTGCTTTTCTTCTTGAAAATCCATTTGTTCTCGACAGCCTTTCGCCATCCGAAGTCCACCAAAGTCCATACTTGGTTTTCGTACATGGATCCAATCTCGGATTTCATGGCTTCTTGCCATTTATTGGAATCTGGGCTCATCATCGCTTCCTCATATGTCTCGGGGTCATCGGTGTTGTCCACCAACATGACACTCATAACAGGATCATACCAATCTGGAGTGGTACGAGTTCTCGTTGACCTCCGAGGCTCTGTAGTAACTTCAACCGAAGTTTCATGATCACCATCATTAGCTTCCTCTCTTATTGGTGCAGGCACCACAGGAACTTCTTCCGGTGCTGCGCTACTCGCAATTTCGAGAGAAGGTTCGACAACCTGGCCGAGTTATACTTTCCTTCCATCACTTCTTTCGAGAGAAATTCCTTCTCTAGAAAGGATCCATTCTTAACCTTGAAGATTTTGCCTTCGGATCTATGATAGAAGGTATACCCAATAGTTTCCTTCGGGTATCCTATGAAGACGCATTTTTCCGCTTTGGGTTCAAGCTTGTCCGGCTGTAACTTCTTTACATAGGCTTCGCATCCCCAAACTTTAAGGAACGACAATCTAGGTTTCTTCCCAAACCATAATTCATACGGTGTCGTTTCAACGGATTTAGACGGTGCCCTATTTAAAGTGAATGCGTTGTTTCTAATGCATAACCCCAAAATGATAGCGTAAATCTGTAAGTGACATCATAGAACGAACCATATCTAAGAGAGTTCGATTACGACGTCGGACACACCATTACTGTGGTGTTCGTGTGTCAACTGTGAAAGTATTCCGCATTTCTTCAAATGCTCGCCAAACTCGTAACTTAGATATTCACCTCCATGATCAGAACGTAGAAATTTAATCTTCTTGTTACGTTGATTCTCTACCTCACTTTGAAACTCCTTAAACTTCTCGAAAGTTTCGGATTTATGTTTCATGAAATAGATATACCCATATCTACTCAAGTCATCCGTGAAGTTAAGAACATAACGATAACCACCGCGCGATGCTACACTCATTGGACCACACACATCGGTATGTATGATTTCCAATAAGTCCGTAGCTCGCTCCATCATACCAGAAAATGGAGTCTTAGTCATTTTTCCCATCAGACATGCTTCGCATCTTTCAAGTGATTCAAAATCAAGTGATTTAAGAAGTCCATCGGAATGGAGTTTCTTCATACGCTTCACTCCAATGTGACCAAGACGACAGTGCCACATATAGGTCGAATTATCGCTTGATTTCAAACGTTTAGCCTCAATGTTGTTGATATGTGTATTTCCACTATCGAGATTCAATAAGAATAGACCATCTATCAAAGGTGCATGTGCATAAAACATATTACTCATATAAATCGAACAACCATTATTCTATGACTTAAACAAGTAACCGTCTCGCAATAAACAAGATCCCGATATAATGTTCATGCTCAACACATGCACTAAATTACAATTATTTAAGTATAAAACTAATCCCGATGGTATATGAAGGGGTAGCGTGCCGACCGCGATCACATCAACCTTTGATCCGTTTCCCACGCGCATCGTCACCTCGTTCTTCGCTAGCTTCCGTTTATTCTGTAGCACCTGTTTCGAGTTACAAATATGAGCAACCGAACCAGTATCAAATACCCAGGCACTACTACGAGTACTAGTGAGATACACATCAATAACATGTATATCAGATATACCTTTCTTCTTGATGTTGCCGTTCTTCAGATCCGCCAAGTACTTTGGGCAATTCCGCTTCCAGTGACCTTCTCCCTTGCAGTAAAAGCACTCAGTATCAGGCTTGGGCCCAGCTTTGGTCTTATTCGCCGGCGTGGCAACTTTCTTACCACCCTTCTTGAAGTGTCCCTTCTACTTAGACTTGCCTTTCTTGAATTTGGTGGTCTTATTGACCAACAACACTTGGTGCTCTTTCTTGATCTCCACTTATGTAGACTTTAACATAGCAAATAGTTCTGGCAACTCTTTGTTCATGTTCTGCATGTTGTAGTTCATCACAAAGTTCTTGTAACTTGGTGGTAGTGATTGGAGGACACGGTAAATCCCCAAAGCATTAGGAATCACTATACCCAAGATTTGAAGTTTGTTTGCGTGCCCAGACATCTTAATCACATGCTCACTGACGGAGCTGCCCTCTTCCATCTTGCAGTTAAAGAACTTTTCAGAAGCCTCATAGCTTTCAATTGCCACATGAGTCTCAAAAATCAATTTGAGATCCTCGACAATATCATATGGGTCTGAATTCTGAAACCTTTTCTGAAGCTCTGATTCTAAACCATACAAGATAGCACACTGAACTATGGAGTACTGATTCTTCCGACGAGGTAAACATTCTTTACTTCATCGGGAGCATCAGATGCAGGTGGGTCACCCAATGCATCCAAAGACATAGGTCAAATTACCAGCTGTGAGGACAATCCTCAAATTGCGGAACCAATCCGCGAAGTTGCTTCCATTGTTTTTCAACTTTTCTTTCTCTAGGAACGCATTAAAATTGATGGTAGGGGCTGCCATTGATCTACAACATATTTGCAATAGTTTAGAGTAAGTTTATGACAAATTGAGTTCAAATTAATTAATGAAATTAAACTAGGTGAACTCCCACTCAAAACAACATCCCTCACATTGTTTTAGTGATCACACGAACCAAATCCACTACATCAACACCGATCATCACGAGAGTTGATATAGTTTCAATGGCGAACAATCGTCATATTCATCATATCTACTATATGATTCATGCTTTACCTTTCGGTGATCCGTGTTCCGAGACCATGTCTGTAGATGCTAGGCTCGTCAAGATCAAACCTTAGTTTCCGCATGAGCAAATCTGGCTTGCTCACGTTGTATACACTTGCAGAATCTAACACACCCGATCATCACGTGGTGCTTCGAAACAACAAGCTTTAGCAACGGTGCTAACTAAGGGTGAACACATTATGACTTTAAATTCATGTGCATGAGGGATCATCTTATAATGCTACCGTCGTCTACTAAGCAATACAAGATGCATAAAGGATTAACATCACATGCAATTCAATAATATGTGATATGATATGGCCTTTCTTCTTTGTGCTTCCGATCTCCATCTTCAAGCACGAACATGATCTCCATCATCACCGGCATTGCATCAAGGTCAATGACGCTTCTCCATGGTTGTCGTCCACCGGCTTCAACTATTACAACTACTTTGAATAGACACGCGGGTCATAACATAAATTAAAGACAACCATATGGCTCAAGTCGGTTGCCAACTTACAATAAGGAACATTGCATACATCAAATATAATCACAATCATGGCCATATCACATCACTGCACACCCCTGCAAAACAAAGTTAAACGCCTCTACTTTCTTTGCATATTTTACGTGGTTTGGGGCTTTCAATAAGTGTCGTTCTAACTTACGAACAAGAACCACAACATTGATACTAGCATTGATGATCACCCGTTGTAAATTGGATCTTAACTATGCTAGGAGAAACAGGCACCTGCAAAGCCACTTATGCAATACAAGTTGCATGTCAAGCGTGCAGCAAGTCTCATGAACGATGTCATGTAAGGTTAGCCCGGGCCGCTTCATCCCAACATACCGCAAGATGCAAAGTACACAAGAAGCAATCGACAATAAAAGCATCAACGCCCACAATGACCATTGTGTTCTACTCGTGCAACAGATCTACATATAGACACGGCTCTGATACCACTGTAGGGATTCGTAGCATGGAAAACAAAATTTTCTATCCCATACAAACAAACAAGCCAAGATCTATCTACTAGATTGTAGCAACGAGTCGATGGAATAACTTACCCTCAAAGATTCCAAAGTGTTTAACGAGAGCGGATTCTTGTGGGTGATGTAGTCGTACTCTTCCCGATCTCAAGATCGTGTAGACGATCCTTCCGGCGCTGCGTTCCGGCAGCGCTTCCGCAGTCGGTCACACGTTCGGTACTCGAAGAAGACCTTCCTCTCCCTTGTTCCAAAGAAAGGAGGTTGTAGCACTCTCCTCGCGATTCCGGCAGCACAACGGCGTGGTACCAGAAGTAGAGGGGAGATCCCACAGGGCTTCGCCTTACGCCGGAGCGAGTATGGTGGAATATGAGAGAGAGCTATTAGTGGTCTAGGGTTTAGACACACCAATTATAAGGCTCTAATCCGACGGCTAGTGCAATTAGAAGCTCTAAACCAAAGCGGCTCTAAACCGGAGTCTAGGGCTAGGATTTAGATTAGAGGATAGGAACTTGTGTGTCTAGAGGAGGAGGCCCTGCCCCTCCTTTTATAGGTGGGAGGGGCGACCAAGGGGAGGGAGTCCCTCCCCAAGTCGGCCTTGGGTGGCGCGCCGGCTTGGAGAGGAGGGACTCCTCCCCCAAGTCGGTTTCAACCTCCTCTTGCTTGTTTACCTCAGTTTCCTGTTTTAGCCGTTTGACTTTCAAACTGGCCATTTGACTTTTCAGTTTTAGGATTCAATTTAATCCTTTATTTGGAACAGCAAGAACACTTAGTACATGATGCAATCATTCCAATATGTAATGACACATTCATGTACCCCTTCCCCCCGGAGTGCCGGACATTCCGGAACCTTCTAGAACATTCCCGATGAAAACACCGGAATCATTCCCGAACTCCAAAACGGGACTTTCCTTATATGAATCTTATTCTCCGGACCATTCCGGATCACCTCGTGATATCCCGGATCCCATCCGAGACTCCAAACAACATTCGGTCTCTTTCTCATAATACCATAACTACTCAAACAACGTCGAATCCTTAAGTGTGTCTCCCTACGGTTCATGAATTATGCGGACATGATCGAGACACTTCTCCGAACAATAACCAATAGAGGAATCCGGAAATTCATATGGCTCCCACATATTTCTACGATTACTTTGTGATCGAATGAACCACTTACATACGATACCAATTTCCCTTTGTCTCACGATAGTTTACTTATCCGAGGTTATGATCGTCGGTATCTCTGCATACCTAGTTCAACCTCATTACCGAAAAGTACTCTTTTCTCGTTCCCGTGATATGTGATCCCTTGTGAGCCAGTCGCATGCTTGCAAGCTAATTGTATGACATTTCACCGAGAGGGCCCAGAGTATATCTATCCGTCATATGGATGGACAAATCCCACTCTTGATCCATGTGTTTCAACCAATACTTTCCGAACACTCAATGACACCTTTATAGCCACCCAGTTACGGTATGGTGTTTGATGTCATCAAAGCATCCATCCGGTAAAGGTGATATGCATGATCTCATGGTCGAAGGAATTAGGTTACTATGTATCAGAAAGCATATAGCAATTGAACTATTGAAATGACTTGATCTTTATGCTACGCTTATCTATAGGAGTATGTCCACCATATCATTCTCCTAACGATATGATCTTGTTGTTGATAACATCTCAATGTTCATGATAGGGAAACCACAATCATTAATCGACCTACAAGCTAGTGAAGTATAGAGGCTATACTAGGGACTTCAAATTAAGTTTACAAATCACACAAGTATTAATGTTTCCTTGTTAATACTATTATAGAATGAATGTAAACATTTATCATAAACACAAAGATATAATAATAACTACATTTATTATTGCCTCTAGGGCATATCTCCAACACAATTTGCCTGTTGGGTCCCTGACGACGCACTTCTTAGGGTTAGGCATCATGTTGTATTTCCGGAGATTATCAAAGGTTTCTCTTAAGTCGGAGATTAAGTCGTTTTATTTTTTAGACATCACCGCTATATCGTCCACATAGGCGTGGATGTTCCGACCAATTTGATCGTGTAGGCAATGCTGCATTGTTCGCTGGTATTTAGCACCTGCGTTTTTTCAGCCCAAAGGGCATCGTAACATAGCAAAACGTGTCGTAGGGTGTAGTGAACGAAGTGACCAATTGGTCCGACTTGCTCATCTTGATCTGGTGGTATCCTGAGTATGCATCAAGAAAACAAAAAGCTCCAAGCCAGCCGTCGAGTCAATGACTCGGTCAATGCGAGGCAAAGAAAACGGATCTTTGGGACATGCTTTGTTCAAGCCGGTGTAATCAACACACATTCTTAATTCTTTGGTTCCCTTTTTGGGGACAAGTACAGGATTGGCCACCAATCGGGTGTGAAGGACTTCTCGGATAAAAGTAGCCTTAAGTAACCTAGCTATCTCTTTGCCTATGGCGCGTCTCTTCTCGTCTCCGAAGCATCGTAGAGGTTGTTTCACTGGTTTACATTTTGGATCAATATTCAAGCTGTGCTTCGGCAAGTTCCCTTGGTACACCTTTCATGTCGGAAGGTTGCCAGGCAAAGATGTCCCTGTTCTCACAGAGGAACTCGACGAGCGCGCTTTCCTATTTAGGGTCCAGATTTGTCCCAATGGCGGTGGTCTTGGAGGCATCGCCTACCACAAGTTCCACCGGCTTGGTCTCGATGGCGGCCTTGAATGCTGGGACAGAGTCAGAAATCTGTTTCTTCGACGCGGGCATCTCCGAGGCATCGACCTTGCTCTGTATCTCCTTGAATTCTTCGCTATAGAGGACAACTTCTGCAAAGGCTGCTTCTCCAATCTCGCAGTCCCTTGCCTTGGTAAAGCTTCCAGATACGGTGATGACACCGTTTGGTTTGGGTATCTTGAGCTTGTTGTAGACGAATCATGGCTTGGCCATGAAGGTGTGGAAGATGTCACAGCCGGATATGACGTGGTACACGCTCTTGAAGGGGACCACCTCAAAGGTCATGCGTTCTTGGCTGTAATTATTAACATCGCCAAAAGCGACCTGAAGTCTGATGCACCCAAGGGACCGAGCCTCCCGACCAGGAACTACGCCGTGGAAGATGGTGTTGTTCCGCCTTAGGTTTGCCTCCGTTTAGTTCATCTTGTGCAGTGTATCTAGGTACATGATGTTGATGCTGCTTCCACTATCCACCATGCATTTGGTGAACTCGTTGCCGTCAATCAGGGGGTTGATGATCATGGCGTATTGGTTCTCTGTAGGGATTAGATCTGGGTGATCCTTCTTGTCCCAAGTAATTGGAATCTCCGACCAGCGCAAGTATTTGGGAAATGGGGATAGAGTGGCCATCAGTATCCTCATGGAGGTCTTCTGTTGTCGGACGGTGGGGGTTCCAAGGAAAGTGTGGAAAACTTCCGCCTTCTTCTCGAAGGGTTTTTTCCCTTGCCATCGCTCTTGGCGGCGTGCTTGGGGTCAACATCCTCGTCCATGTCACTTGAATCCTTGGACTCCTCCTCCTTCTTCTTCCTCTTGCCCTTGCCTCGCGGTCTATTCTTCTGACTTTGCTTGTAGCCGAACTACGGGTCTTCCTTGAGGTCGTTGACGAACTTGCAGTGGCGATTGGTGTGTGTGGCCTTGCCATTGGCGTCGAGGTGTACGAGGCACGGCATATCGCGGTACTCCTCGTAGGTCTGGGGAACGCGGAGCGCTGCCGAGGTTGTTTCACTATAGTCTGCTGCCCATGACCAGTCCCCCTTCCTCGGCCATGCTGTCCACTATCACCTCGTCCTGTAGAATTCATGGCAACCATGTCGGAGGTTTGCTTTTGTTCTGGCGGGCTCTTCCTCTTGGTGCTTATGTTCCTCCGAGCTTGAGTTGGAATGGTTGTTGCCGGTAGGGAGCCGCGAGCATCGTCGTCGGCAGCCGCGAACTCACTAGCCAGCTGGATCATCTGGTTGAGATCTAGCTGGTGGTTTTCCTGCAAGCTCTTCAACGTATGTCAGAGCAACGTACCCCTTTCCAACCCATCGATGAAGGCAGACATGGGGGTCTGGGAGTGTACTCCTGCACAGGAATTCTTCATATCCAGCCAGCGGGAGAGGTAGGCGCGAGATGACTCGTCTTTCTCCTGCACGCACCACTGTAGGTCGCCAACAGTACAGGGATGTTTGTACGTACCCTCGAAGTTCTTGGTGAATGCTTCTTGCATGTCCATCCAGTTGCAGATAGATTTCTCCAGCAAGTCATTGATCCATTGTCGGGCCGTGCCCGCCAGCATCAATGGGAGGTACTTGACGGCGACGTTGGGGTTTCCCCCGGCGATCTCCACTGCGTTGCCGTAATCCTGCAACCATGTAGCTGGTTTGGCGGTACCGTCATACGGATTGATGTTCTTGTCAATCCGGAAACCCTTGGGGTAAGTTGCGGTCCGTATTACAGGTCCAAAGCAGTGTGGTCCCAGGTATGCTCCATCCCGTGCCTCGTGGATCTTGTCCATACGCGATCGTGCGTCGTATGGCTCCAGGCTTATTCTTTTCTTCTTTCTGCCATCATGGGATGGGCTGAGTGAATGACGCGGGCCTCCTCCGCCATGGTGGCTACTGGGTGACGATGGAGGCGGAGGTGGCGGCGGGTTATCCTTCTTGCTGTTACCCTCCTGCGATGCCTCACGCTTGTCGCGTTTGCTTGTCGGACACAGAGGGTCATGGCGTGACCTGCTCTTGTGTCCTTGGCTGCGCTCCCCTTCATGACGGGCCTGATATGCATTGTCGCGGATGACGATGCAATGTTTCTTAGGAGGAGGCATGTCCATACGATGGTGAGCCTTGGGGTCTTCGCGATGTCGAGGAGAGCGGGGCGATGGAGATGGGCGACGAGGTTGAGCCTTGCCTCCATGGTTGGAGGATTTGGGGATGGCATCTTTCCCATTGCACGCATCCCTCCATCTTCGTTATGACAAACCCGTCTGGGACCCGAAATCAAGAGGAGATCTGTCCCTTGGTGTCTTATGCTGGCTAAACTGGCAAAATGTTGGGTCAGACTCAAGCCTCTGACAGGTGGCCTTTTCCTACTATTTCACCGCCTTGGCCCCTAGGTCATAGACCTGGTTCACCGCTTTGGGTGATCTATCCTGCTCCAGAAGGGTCTTGGCAACGGCGAGGTTGAGGAGAGGAGTGGGCATCACCTCCCTGCCTTCACTGTCAATGTATGGCTTGGCCTGTGCCGGCTTCGAGGGATCCCATCCTAGGTTTCGCCGTACACCAGGATCGTTGATGACGCGAGCCGGAGATTTCTTAGCCTTCTGCTACTGCAGCAGAGTCTTGTACTCGGCCTCCATCGCTCTAGCTTTCTCTATTGACTTCTGCGCGTTGGCTAGATATCGATCCAACTTTGCCCCTTGCTCCGCGATGGCCTGCACTTCCTCCAGCAGCTGCTGGCACTTCTCGTCAAGCTGGACTACATTGAGCCACGGTCATAGGCTCGACGAGGAGATTACCGTACATCACTCTATCAGCTGGAGTGACTTGGGTAGCAGCAGACGTAGATGTCGGAGGCGGCGGGTTTGCGGTGTTGTTGTTTCTCGGACCGGTGCCGAGTTCCTGCGGCTGCTGCACTAGGTTGGGCGAGGGGGCCTGACCTTTGCGTGATCATTGTCGGCAGCAACATGTGATCCCTTCCCTTTGTCCAGCGTTGTAGGCGGAGCTCGCCCGGGCTGATCTTCATCCATCTTCGTCCCAATGGCGACGAACACCTCTCAGGACGTGACGACGTTGTTGGACTGTTCATCGCACTTGTAATCCTCCTCCATCTCCTGCATGGCGGAGTCTAGCTCCTCTAGGCTGAAGTCTATCTCCTCTGAGTCAGCGCTGATGTCGGCATAGAGCACGTCAAGCACAGAGTCGGAGGGTGCTAGGGCTCCTCGTTGATGGGGGTGGAGGGGCAATAGCAGCGATGATGACTGGAGGCGGTGGCGTAGCTTCAGCGATGACAAGCGGGGGCGATGGTGGCGGTGGCTAAGGCGGAGGGGCTCCGCGAACGAGCGCAATTTCTATCTGAGCTTCCTCATCAGCCCCCGCATAGCTATTGACGGTGTTCACCATGCTTTCGAAAGTGAGGCGTCCTGAAGCCTGCTGCCGCCTTAGCGTATGCCGGAGAAGCGTACCTTGGTCTAGTCCTTCCACAAAGTGATACATAGCATCATCATTGGGGTAATGATCCAGGTCAGACCGTATACAGAGCCACCTGGCGAGGTAATTGTGGGGGTTTTCGCCCTCTCTCTGAACGCAGCGCGCCAGATCGAAGATGGTAACCACGCCGACGAATTTGGATTTCTGTTGTCTAGACGTGCAGGAGAAGCCGGCGGACTTGCAGTGAGCTTCCACCGTTATATCCAGCACAGGGGCGGTTTGTGTGGGTTTTGAATTTTTCTGATCTTTGTCGGCAAACTCCGAGGAGATATCCGACATCGATCCTTCCGCGAGCGTATCCTTCCCATAGGCGGTCCGTGCGGGTCTTGATGCTCCTCCAACTCTCAGGGAACTAGTGCCCGAGTAGGTTTCGCCGATGAAGAGGTGGATATCTACGATGGGGACGATCGAGCATCGCGTATAGTTCGTCTTCACCGGGATCCAGAACTCGTCAGGAGGGACGATCGGAACATTGCCGGAGAAGAGAACACGACTGATGGCTATGGTTTTGCCGTTTCCCACGAATATCTTGGTCCTCGCCCGCTGAAGAGCCTGAAGCGCCTCTTGCCCCACGGTGGGCGCCAACTGTAGTGGTATTGCCGACGAGTACGCCATAGAGGGGTCCTCACAATGCATGTTTAGATACATGGCGGAAGGCGAACGGTTGACGGGTATGAGGTAACATAACTTACCCAGGTTCAGATCCCACAACGGTGGCGGAATCCTACTGCTGCTATAAATCACTATAAGGGCAATACGCCGAATTACAGGGATTGGTTAGCTATGCGAGGTATATGTTGATTGGTGCCCTAAAGGCTTCCATAGGCCCGACTTATATAGTCGCCAGGTCCTAGGGTTACAGGTTACAGAGTCCTACACTACTTACATCTGGTCTAGCGTCTATTGCACTCCAAGGCTCCGGGTACGTCGGTGACTCCTCCGTAGCCTTCCTTTATATGGCATGGGCCTCCCTTCTGGATCCATCTAACTGGGCCGCCCAGTAGGCCATGGTCCATGCTACCAACTGTGGGCCACCCGGGTTATCCGGATAGGAGACATGCTATGAGGATACATATAGCATATCCCCAACAAACGGTCCGCCGGGTGGTGGTGGAGGATCTCCGTGGGCGATATAAACCTGGTGCAGGTGCGGATCCGAATCTAGGGTTCATGGTCTGGCACCGCATTTGGGTGAGGCCCTCGCTAAGCTTCTGGAACTCTCGGCAGTCCTTGAGCATGTGGATGGCCTTCTTCTTACCATCTTGCTTGTCGATCTAGAAGTGGATGGTGCAGGGACCAGACAGCTTGTCGTATGCCGAAGGCTCGTAATCGCGGTTGTGATGTTGCCACGTTTGTGTGGGTCGCCTGCCATCGAGGTAGTTGCTGCTACGGTATCCGCTATTGCGGTTGCCGTCATCACGTCGATCGGTGTATCCAGCCGCAACCATGTCGACTCTGTCGTGATCGTCGTAGATGCACGATCTTCTCTTGCTGCGGTGTTCGCGCCTGCGGCCTAGTCGTCTTCGTCATCCGAATGTGATCGGTTGACGGAATCCTCGCCATCTGCCCATCGGTTGGCGATGTCCATGAGGTGGTCGAGTGTCTTGAGCTTGACTCGCCCAAGTTCCTCCTTGAAATCCGGGCGCCTGGAAACGTCCTTGAAGGCGTCAATTGCTCTTTCCTCGGAGATGTGTGCAGCGGAGTTCTTGATGTGGGACCAGCGTAATATGTACGAGCGGATGGACTCGTTTAAACGTTGGGTACATGCCCGCAGGTCTTTGATTGAGGTTGGCCTCTTGCTGGTGCCCTTGAAGTTGCAGATGAAGTTGTACACCAGCTCACTACAAGGAATCTGTTGATACATGACCCTCCATTTTCTTCACTGAATCGTCATTGTCTACAATATATGACGATCTTATGACAAAAATGGATCGTCAAAAACTGAGCGTCAGTAATTGCACACAACGACGTTTTCTACAAAAAAATGTCATAACCGTCTATGACGATATTGGATCGTCGTAATCTCTATGACGATCCAATATCTTCACTCGCAGTCTAGCCTAGCCACGTCAGATCCTACGTGGCCAATCCGACGTGGCAACATTATGACAAAATGAAATTGTTGTAATGCAAATTCAGCTCGGACCATTTTTAGGTTCTACATGGGCTCAGCCCAACAATTCTGGCTTGTTTACTTTTTCTCCTATCCATTCTAGTCATATATATGGGCGAAGCCCAACATTTTTGACTCTTTGTTTTCTAGGCCTTGGCCTTTTTACATTCAACTTCCTTTCAACTTTCAAAACATTATTTATTTCAAGCATGTCCACCGTTCTGGTCCAAGGTAGTTTACATGACAGCCCTTGTGAAGCCCAAATAAGATTTGGTCCGCTTGTGTTTTCATCCATTTTAATTCACAGATTTATAATTTTCATGATTCATGATTGTATAGAAAACAATCAAATTTTCAATGAGAACAAAGAAAAAACAAGAAAAATTACAAATAACAGCCAAAACCACAATATTTACATAGTTCCTTATCTATCACGATTTTACAAGCCAAAAATACTACAACTACTATTTGCTAACTGGGGCTTCAGGCTTCTTCGAATTTCTTCATGCTGGAGCTATTGTAGATGAGGGGAATACCACTTCCTAAGACAGACAACAAAACAAATCAGTTAGAAGCAAAATGAAAGAACATCTACAAACAGCTAGGATTAAAACATCCTGAAGAGCACAAAGGTAATGTTAGATCGATGGGGCAACTGAGATAGCCAAATTTGAACACTCACAATATATAAGAAACATCACAGGAAGAAACAGTAATATAAGTCCTGATCATAGTATAGAAGAAGAAATATATGGCTTGTCAGGCATACAAGTTAAAACAGCATAATAACAAAGAGCATTACCACTTATAGTGGTATTTGACACCTGAAACATATCCACAAGCCCCGAGCTAGGAAACTAAACTAATAACTCAACTAAGATGTGCGGGATACAGTTAATATCAACAGTCACCCCTACTACCAGAATGCAATCATGTTTGGGACCTACAAAATCTGGTGAGGTGCAGAGGCAAAGAGAAATATATGCATACCCCTGTGTCGTCGACATCCAGCGAGAGAGGCATGATATCAAAAGGTGAGTCGTCATTGCTGTGGGACAGTTCATCAAGAATACAATGCTTGAGGTCAATAAAACAACCTAAGTAAGAGAGAAAAAAGCGAGTCAGAAACAATCAAGATAGACCACATGTGTAGTAATCTCACAGGGAGGGGAAGCTAACTTCGATATGCAGTTCATCATTAGTTCCATGTTGAGATTTTGTTGCACAGGAAGGGGAATGTAACACCCTCAGAATCGGACCTATGCAAGTTTTAGCGAAATCCGCCAAACCCGCATAGAAACGATCCAAAGGTGCCCACCAGGCACTTTCGTGCGGGTGGAAAACGAAGTAATAACATTACACAACAGTCCTCGATGGGACCCACCGAACAGATATATAATGACTCCATGAGTCAAGAATACGATATAATATACAAAGATCCAAATCACCTTGAAATCGATAGAGTCCAGCTACGGACAAGATGCAAATGGGGCTAAGAGCCCCAAGAATAACCAAAGGCGCCCATAATCCTGCCCAAGCCGGAAGGGTAACCCCGCTAACGACGCCGATCTCAAAACCTGCTTAAACAAAAGGTGCCGACAAAGGGCAAAGGAAAAAGAGGAGCGCCAAGATCGAGGCCAAGACACGGCGAGACTAGACCAAGGCCCTCGCCTACATAGGTATGGTGGATCAAGCGCAGCAAAGATGCACTAAACAACCTATAGAGACTGACACGATCGGGCGGCAATCGAGGGGGTAAGAAAGACCTATTCGGAGATAACCTGATACTACCATCAAACAAACCCATCCTGGTGTTTCCCCCTCGAGACTAAACGAGGAAGTCAACCGAGGAACTCACACAGTTGGCAGTTTTACTTATTCAGTTATCGTTGCAGTAATTACTAGGCAGATGTAGATATTCATCCTGATAAAGTAAGCAGTGGGCACTTTTAGTTAACCATTCCGTTATAGTGGCAACACTTACTAGTCAGATACAATTAGCATGAGATAACCCGTAAACCCGGCAGTTGTTGGTACTTTTAATCAGCCATTCCGTTGTAGTTGCAATACTTACTAGTCAGGTACAGTGGTCGCAAGCGACATGCCAAACAAGCAATTGTGGGCAGTATTAATTAGCCATTCCATTATGGTGAAGCTGATTACTAGTCATTATAAAGTCAAATTTATAGCAGTAAACTTTAATTATGCTTGTCTATGGTCGAGATACTATGCTCCAAGTCGTCCATATCCGCGGACACGACTTTCAGAAAGTTTTACCCGGCCGGGGTGCACCAATAGCAACACACGCTCGATCAACCTCGGAAAAACCAAATCAAAACCCAACGAGGCTTTCACGACTGAACAATCACAGGATTCAGAAATATTTCAGGGGGCCACCCCATTGAGTAGACCCGCAACGAAGTAAGCAAGCTTCGAGACGGACTCAAGGTTAGCGCCAATGGTCAGAACATCGGGAACCCAAAACTCGGGTGTCGATACGTAATCACTCCGCCTTCCTAAACAGACAAAGGTGCTATTTGTCGACAATTTAAATACATAAGTAGCATGGCATAAGTACAGGATCGTAAATAAAACCTCAAACTAGTTGTGGCCCCAAGAAATAAGACGAATCAAGCTCGCTCGGGGGTCCCATATACCTCCCGGATGTGGATAGCGCGATAAATCAAGGAACAGGTATCAAGTACTCGGGGTCTTACAAGACACAAGTGGGCGTTCGGAAACCAAATATTATCTATCACCCACCGATGCCTCTGCTTACTTCAATTTTAGTTGTTAAACAGGAATTAAAGTGAATAATAAGTAAAAATATGCTCATCTCCAACATCAACATGCGGAAATTCATCAACAACTGTGGCACTTGACAACATGCAACAGCACTTAAGCAAGCGACTACGACGCGCAAGTCCAACTATCTACCAAAAAACAGGTAATAGGATGTGTCCAAGGCAATATAGGGCTGCACGGGATATCACAGGTACGGAAACTAAAGCATCGCAACACAGATAGCAATAGATCAACAGGAGGGAATAAATACTATAAAGTAAGATAGGTAGAAAGGGGGAGATGCTCGCCTGAAAACATTGTCGAAGGTTCAACCGAAGATCGGGGCGATACTCGCATCAACTCAACGGCCTTATCCGCGAAGAAGCAAAACACTAGAATAAACACCGGATGCAATATTTAATACAACGGCAGAAGATCGGCATGATGCATGTATGATGTATGGCATGGCAGAGGTGCGATGCAATTAGGTCATATTAAGCGGAACCGGGGTCCCGACAATTAATTAAACGGTTCAAGTTGTTTATCTACCCCGCAATTTAAATGTTGTTATAACAAGGCAAGATAAGATGCCGGTTCGCTACACAAGTTTAAATGAGGCCGATGTGAGACTAGATTTGCCCGCATATGGCCCCATATTTAATTATTAGGTGAATCAGCATAAGGCCCCCAAACCACATGAGATGCATGCGAGATGTCAATTAAATATGCAACCAGTTGTTATTATATTATAAAATAGGGTTTTCGGAAAGGGGTTCACACATTATGGTTCGCGATCTTGGGTTCCGGGTTCGGGTTGGTCTCGGGTCCGTGGTTCGACGGTCGGTCTCGCGGAAACATTCTCGAACAACGGGCAGATCTTGTCGCATCCGGTTCGGCGACTCGGTGTCCGGGGTGAAATACTTGACGTTCTCGAGGGAGCACTTGTCGCACATGTGTTCTTCGGGTTCTCTGTCGATGATCTTGTCGTCGAGAAGAACTTGTCGGGTCCGCGTGTCGGGTCGGTCTTGGCTTCGGGGTGAAGTGCTTGTCGTTCTCGTGGCGATCTTTGCGTCCTCCCGGTTCGGGTCTTGGCGTCCGAGGGGAAGAACTTGGTGCTATGTGACGGAGTTCTCGGAGGTACGACCATCGGATCCTGGGTGGTAGTACTCGGGGAGTCGGGACGACGATCCTGTCGGTGACCTTGGCGCTTCGGATCCTTGAGATCGGGGTCTTCGGTTCCCTCTCTTACGTCGGTACCGGTACGGGGGTCTCCGCCTCGAGGATCTTGACGACCTTGTCGTACCCGAGCCGCAGCAGTATCAACACAAGGCACCTTCCCGTTACAGAAACCATCACCACACATACCATCGGTAGCACCAGGGGCTCGCACCGGGAAGGAGACAGGGGGTCACTGAGAGCGGCGCCTGCGGCCGAGGACAACGGATAGGTCGCGCAGGTCGGACAACCGAGGGCGGCGGCGGCAGCGCCGGTCCGAGCACGCGGGCAGGGAGGAGAGGCGGGCGGAGGCGAGCTTGAGGCCGGGCGGCGCTGGCGCGATCATGGGCGGCGCGGCGACGGCGGTCCGGGCGAGGCAGCAGAGACGAGCGAAGCGCAGGCCGGAACCGGAGGCCGGGCGAGGAGAAGATGGCGGCGTGAGACGCCGGAGGAGCAGAGGCGCTGGGCGGGAGGCGCCATGGACGCAGACGGCGGGCAGAGGGAGGCGGGAGCACGACGCGCGGGGCGGAGTCACGGGCGGTCCGCGCGGGCGAGGCGAGGTGGTCCGCGACGAGCAGAGGCGAACGCTGGGCGCTGGGGCGTGGCGAGGTAGTGAGGCGGCGAGCTCGCCGGGGACGCTTGCGGGGGAGGTCGAGCCGGGGCGGTGAGGGACTGCGCGCGAGGAGGCGCGGGTCCGGGGGAGGAGGCGGCAGCGGCTGGGGGCGCCCTGAGCGGCGGAGAGAGGGGGGTACGCCGGCGGCTAAGGAGGAAGGGGCGGCCGCGGGCTTGGCGGCTGCGGGCGGGGAGAGCGAGCGGCGAGGCGGGAGCGGAGGTTGAGGGGACGGGCGGGCGGAGCCGAGGGGAGAGGGCGCGCTGGAGCGAGCGCTATGGAGGCGAGCGGGGCGACCGAGAGGGACGCGGGGCGTGGGAGGACGGTCGCGTGGGGGCCCTGGGCGCGGGGAGTGGGCTGTGGGGCCTGGGGTCGTGGAGAGGTTGTGTGGACAGGGAGGGTCGCGTGGTGTGCGTGTGTGGGGGAAGTGGGGTGGGTTGGTTGGCTGTGGTGGTGAAGGAGTGGATGTGGTTAGTCTAGGTGGCAGATGGGGATAGGTTAGAGGGGAGGGAGAGGTGAGGTGGCAAGTGGGGATTGGGTGGGGTGATGTGGCTGGGGTGTGTGGGTAGTTTAATAGGTAGCTTTAGGATTTAGAAGGGGCCGATTAGGTGGGCCGTTTGTAAAATCCTGGGGGTGGTCGTTCGGGTCAAACGGCCCGTTCGACTGCCCCCCACTAATATAATTCAAATTTTATTTATTTTAAAACACGGCTTTCGCAACCCGATAGCCGACAACAAAATAATTCCGGAGACCCGGTGTTTGGCGTTTGAATAAAAGACGGGGCATTTTAGAAAAACAAAACGGGTTTTGCGAACATAGTTTTATGCAAACAATGCATGATGATGACGATGCAATGCACAAATTCAACGCGATTTTCTAGTAGTGGTTTTGCGGGATGCCACAATTCGACACCACTAACAATGGATCTCGCCCTCGAGATCCGCCTCATGGTACCGGAAGGAAGGTCGGCGATCTGCGTCTGCTCGCTTCGTGTAGATCCTCGCGACACCACTAACAAGAGGTCGTTGTCCATGATCGTCGAGAGCACACTCCGGAAACAAAAGGTCGAAGGTAGAGGTATCAACAAATAAAGCCACCTCTAACTTCCGTGGACGGAGTAAAACTGCTGGATCCACTGATTCGATGTACAAGAGCGAATGATAAGAGTAGTCGGATGGTGATCAGTCCATCGCGCACCCAAACCATTACGCTGCACACGAATAGACGGATTATGCAACTAACTCTCGGAATCAGACTGAAGATCTCGACAAGCAAGGTTCGGAACAACGGAGTGATGCATCAGATCGGATCCGCGAGATGATGTCGTCGGCCGAAAACACCGGATAGCACAAACAAGGAACAAGAAGGATACCACGGTAGACGGATTGCTCAGGCAGCTTGAACACCGGATGATAGAACACCGTTATCAGAGGAGGAAGCGAAACCCTGAAGGTACGACAGAACCCAACCACGAGAATTCCTGGACTCGAAGAAAGATAAGAGAGCAGATCCAAAACACGTAGGGATAAGAGGAGAACAGAAGAGGGGTAAGGAGTAAAATCAGACCTAATCAGAACTATCCAACCGGTTTTGCAAAAATAGTTTTGACACTCTACTTCGGCCGTTAGCTAGGTTATCCTACAGGCTGGACTTGTGGGGTATCGCAACTGCCGAGCTCTGATACCACTCTGTAACACCCTCAGAATCGGACCTATGCAAGTTTTAGCGAAATCCGCCAAACCCGCATAGAAACGATCCAAAGGTGCCCACCAGGCACTTTCGTGCGGGTGGAAAACGAAGTAATAACATTACACAACAGTCCTCGATGGGACCCACCGAACAGATATATATAACAACGACTCCATGAGTCAAGAATACAGATATAATATACAAAGATCCAAATCACCTTGAAATCGATAGAGAGTCCAGCTACGGACAAGATGCAAATGGGGCTAAGAGCCCTGAAGAATAACCAAAGGCGTCCATAACCCTGCCCAGGCCAAGCCGGAAGGGTAACCCTGCTAACGACGTCAATCTCAAAACCTGCTTAAACAAAAGGGGTGCCGACAAAGGGCAAAGGAAAAAAGAGGAGCGCCAAGATCGAGGCCAAGACACCGAGACTAGATTCGTGGTCCTCGCCACATAGGTATGGTGGATCAAGCGGCAAAGGCATGCACTAAACAACCTATAGAGACTCGATACGACTGGCGGCAATCATAGGGGGGTAAGAAAGACCTATTCGGAGATAACCTGATACTACCATCAAACAAACCCATCCTGGTGTTTACCCCTCGAGACTAAACGAGGAAGTCAACCGAGGAACTCACAGCTGGCGCTTTACTTATTCGATTATCGTTGCAGAATTACTAGGCGATGTAGATATTCATCCCGATAAAGTAAGCAAGTGGGCACTTTTAGTTAACCATTCCTATAGTGGCAACACTTACTAGTCGACAATTAGCATGAGATAACCCAAAACCCGGCAGCTTGTTGGTACTTTTAATCATCCATTCCGCTAGAAGTTGCAATACTTACTAGTCAGTATGGTCGCAAGCGACAAGCCAAACAAGCAATTGTGGGCAGTATTAATTAGCCATTCCATTATGGTGAAGCTGATTACTAGTCATTATAAAGTCAAATTTATAGCAAGAACTTTAATTATGCTTGTCTATGGTCGAGATATCGTGCTCCAAGTCGTCCATATCCGCGACACGGCTTTCGAAAGTTTTACCCGGGGTGCACCAATAGCAACACACGCCGATCAACCTCGAAAACCAAATCAAAACCCAACGAGGCTTTCACGAACAATCAGGATTCAGAAATATTTCAGGGGCCACCCCATTGAGTAGACCAAGAACGAAGTAAGCAAGCTTGAGACGGACTCAAGGTTAGCGCCAATGGTGAAGCGATCGGGAACCCAAAACTCGGGGTGTCGATACCGCGTAATCACTCCGCCTTCCTAAACAATACAGTGTGCTATCTGTCGCACAATTTAAATACATAAGTAGCATGGCATAAGTACAGGATCGTAAATAAAACCTCAAACTAGTTGTGGCCCCAAGAAATAAGACTGAATCAAGCTCGCTCGGGGTCCCATATACCTCCCGGATGTGGATAGCGCGATAAATCAAGGAACAGGTATCAAGTACTCGGGGTCTTACGGGACACAAGTGGGCGTTCGGAAACCAAATATTATCTATCACCCACCGATGCCTCTGCTTACTTCAATTTTAGTTGTTAAACAGGAATTAAAGTGAATAATAAGTAAAACTATGCTCATCTCCAACATCAACATGCGGCAATTCATCAACAACTGTGGCACTTGACAACATGCAACAGCACTTAAGAAAGCGACTACGACGCGCAAGTCCAACTATCTACCAAACAACAGGTAATAGGATGTGTCCAAGGCAATATAGGGCTGCACGGGATATCACAGGTACGGAAACTAAAGCATCGCAACACAGATAGCAATAGATCAACAGGAGGGAATAAATACTATAAAGTAAGATAGGTAGAAAGGGGGAGATGCTCGCCTGAAAACATTGTCGAAGGTTCAACCGAAGATCGGGGCGATACTCGCATCAACTCAACGGCCTTATCCGCGAAGAAGCAAAACACTAGAATAAACACCGGATGCAATATTTAATACAACGGCAGAAGATCGGCATGATGCATGTATGATGTATGGCATGGCAGAGGTGCGATGCAATTAGGTCATATTAAGCGGAACCGGGGTCCCGACAATTAATTAAACGGTTCAAGTTGTTTATCTACCCCGCAATTTAAATGTTGTTATAACAAGGCAAGATAAGATGCCGGTTCGCTACACAAGTTTAAATGAGGCCGATGTGAGACTAGATTTGCCCGCATATGGCCCCATATTTAATTATTAGGTGAATCGGCATAAGGCCCCCAAACCACATGAGATGCATGCGAGATGTCAATTAAATATGCAACCAGTTGTTATTATATTATAAAATAGGGTTTTCGGAAAGGGGTTCACACATTATGGTTCGGCAGATCTTGGGTTCCGGGGTTCGGGGTTGGTCTCGGGGTCCAGGGTTCGACGGGTCGGTCTCGGCGGAAACATTCTCGAACAACGGGGCAGATCTTGTCGCATCCGGGTTCTCGGCGGACTCGGTGTCCGGGGTGAAATACTTGACGTTCTCGAGGGAGCACTTGTCGCACATGTGTTCTTCGGGTTCTCTGTCGATGATCTTGTCGTCGAGAAGAACTTGTCGGGTCCGCGTGTCGGGTCGGTCTTGGCTTCGGGGTGAAGTGCTTGTCGTTCTCGTGGCGATCTTTGCGTCCTCCCGGTTCGGGTCTTGGCATCCGAGGGGAAGAACTTGGTGCTATGTGACGAAGTTCTCGGAGGTACGACCATCGGATCCTGGGTGGTAGTACTCGGGGTGTCGGGACGACGATCCTGTCGGTGACCTTGGCGCTTCGGATCCTTGAGATCGGGGTCTTCGGTTCCCTCTCTTACGTCGGTACCGGTACGGGGGTCTCCGCCTCGAGGATCTTGACGACCTTGTCGTACCCGAGCCGCAGCAGTATCAACACAAGGCACCTTCCCGTTACAGAAACCATCACCACACATACCATCGGTAGCACCAGGGGCTCGCACCGGGAAGGAGACAGGTCATCGAGAGCGCTGCGCCGAGGACAACGGATAGGTCGCGCAGGTCGGACAACCGAGGGCGGCCGTGGCAGGCGCTCGGGGCGGGTCCGGAGCACGCGGGGCGAGGAGGAGAGGCGGGGCGAAGGCGAGCTTGGAGGCTGGGGCGGCGCGGCAAGCGGCGGCGGACGGCGGGCGAGGCCGGCAGAGGACGAGGCAGCGCTGGCCGGAACCGGAGGCCGGGCGAGAGAAGATCGGGCGGCGAGACGGCCAAGGAGCGAGGCGCTGGGCGGTCATGGGAGGCGCCGCGGGACGCAGACGACGGCGCAGAGGGAGGCGGGAGCACGACCGGGCGGGGCGAGCCACGGCGGGGTCCCGCGGCGAGGCGAGGTGGTCCGGCGACGAGCGGAGGCGGAACGCGCGCGCGGGGGCGCTGGCGGCGGTGGGAGGTAGCAGAGGCGGCGAACTCGCCGGGGACGCTATGGGGAGGTCGAGCGGTGAGGGATCGCGAGGAGGCGCGGGTCCGGGAGGAGGCGGCTGGCCGGGCGCCTGAGCGGAGAGAGGGGTACGCCATGCTAAGGAGGAAGGGGCGGCCGCGGGCTTGGCGGCTGCGGGCGGGGAGAGCGAGCGGCGAGGCGGGAGCGGAGGTTGAGGACGCGGGCGGGCGGAGCCGACTGGGAAGAGGAGGCGCCGCGCGCCGGAGCGAGCGCTGGAGGCGAGCGGGCGAACCGAGAGGACGCGGGCGTGGGAGGACGGTCGCGTGTGGGGCCTGGGGCGCGTGGGGAGTGGGGGAGGGGCTGTGGGGCCTGGGGTCGGGAGAGGTTGTGTGGACAGGGAGGGTCGCGTGGTGCGGTGGGGAAGTGGGGTGGGTTGGTTGGCTGTGGTGGTGAAGGAGTGGATGTGGTTAGTCTAGGTGGCGATGGGGATAGGTTAGAGGGAGGGAGAGGTGAGGTGGCAAGTGGGGATTGGGTGGGGTGATGTGGGTGTGTGGGTAGTTTAATAGGTAGCTTTAGGATTTAGAAGGGCCGATTAGGTGGGCGTTTGTAAAATCTCGGGGTGGTCGCGGGTTAAACGCTGCTCGATCGCCCCACTAATATAATTCAAATTTTATTTATTTTAAAACACGGCTTTCGCAACCCGATAGCCGACAACAAAATAATTCCGGAGACCCGGTGTTTGGCGTTTGAATAAAAGACGGGGCGTTTTAGAAAAACAAAACGGGTTTTGCGAACATAGTTTTATGCAAACAATGCATGATGATGACGATGCAATGCACAAATTCAACGCGATTTTCTAGTAGTGGTTTTGCGGGATGCCACAGGGAAGCTAACTTCGATATACATTACTACCTACTGTTGTATCTTCCTTTGGTTTTGGTGAGGAAGGGACAAATGAAGACAATGAAATGTAGCGAGCATATTGGAATCAGGAAAAACATAGCATCATTCATATCTATGAAGATCTTACGCTAAGGAAATTAGGCTATCAAACAACATGGAATTTTGTATGCAATCATGCAGGTAGATCTTTTATTTATGTTTACAATGAAGAAGAGTGACCACAACAGCAAGGTAAGAAAGCAACATTGTATCAACTCCATGAACAAGTTAAATTGTACAACATTGTTTCAACTAAGCACATACCAGATTTTATTACAGGGGACTACCAGGATATACATCAAACCAATTTGTTTACAAAATGTAACTACCTAGTTTCAACTAAGCAATTGCTAAATTCTTTCCACATAACTATCAGGATATTTACACAGCTATACATGTATGTCTTGAACAAAACCAAAAAAAGTATAGCAGCAGCAAGAAATTCCGTTGGTACTGATGCTAGACCAAGTTACAAAGAAGAGAGGCAGAGGGTCGTTGGTTGAACCTTGAGAAAGAGAGGAAGAAGGTGACCTTGATGAGGATGCTCGCGCCTGCGCCGGTTAGCCCTAGCGCCTGCGCAGAGATGGTGCGGCCAGGGCGGAGATGTTCCCCTCCCGCATCTACACCAATGCCGCCGTGCTTGCTCCCCCATCTGTGGTCTCGACGGTGGCGGTCTTGTTGATGCCGACCTCGTAGGAGCATACGACGGGTCTCGACGGTGGCGGTCTTGATGGTTCCGACCTCGTAGGTGCATACGACGAAGCTCTCCTAGTAGGAGAGGCCGTCCTCTAGGAGGCTCCCCATCCAGAGCCGTTCCGACAGGAGGGTTCGGAGAGGAGATCTCGAGGGGAGTGAGGGGAGGAGATCTGAGGGGCAGAGGCGAGACGGTGGTGACGGTGCTGCAGGGCGAAGGCGAGATGGTGGTGGCAGCGCTGCAGGGCAAAGGCAAGATAGTGGTGGCGATTAGGGTTCAGAGAGGAGATCTAGAGGGACGCGAGGTGAGGAGATCAGAGGGGCGGAGGTGAGACGGTGGTGGCAGCACTATAGGGCGAAGGTGAGATGGTGGTGGCGGCGCTGCAGGGCGAAGGCGAGATAGTGGTGGTGATTAGGGTTCGGAGATTAGATCTGGAGGGGCACGAGGGGAGGAGATCTGAGGGGCGGAGGCGGGACGGTGGTGGCGGCGCTATAGGGCGAAGGCGAGATGGTGGTGGTGGCGCTGCAGGGCGAAGGCGAGACGGTTGTGGCGGCGCTGCAAGGCGAAGGCGAGACGCTGGTGGGGGCGAGCGGAGTGTAGGGGTTCGTAGCATGGAAAGCAAAAAATTCTACCGCAGGCACGAGTCGATTAGAGTACTCACCCTCAAAGATTCCAAAGCGGTTAACGAGAGCAGATTCTCGTGGGTGATGTAGTTGCCGATCTCAATATCGCGTAGACGATCCTTCCGGCGCTGCGTTCTGGCAGCGCTTCCGCACTCGGTCATACGTTCGGTACTTGATAAAGACCTTCCTCTCCCTTGTTCCAGCAGGCAGGGGAGGTTGTAGTTCTCCCCTCGCGATTCCGGCAGCATGACGGCATGGTGTCGGAAGTCGAGGGAAAATCCTGCAGGGCTTCACCTAAGCCGGAGTAGGTTATGGTGGATCTAGGGTTTCCGGTGATCTAGATTTAGAGGGCCATAGAGGAGGAGGTGGAGTCAGCGGCGGCTAGGGCGGCGACGATGAGCCGGCGGCGTGCGGCGGTGGCGGAGGCTTGGGCAGCGGCAACGCAAGGTGGGGAGGGTTGGTTGTTAACTCTTCGGGCAGCCCCTCCCCTCTATTTATGAGAGGAAGGGCAGCTTGGGAGAGGGTAATTTGAATCCTTCCCCAAATCCCTGTCCAAGTTGGAGGGAAAGAAGGACTCTTTCCTTCTTCCACTAGGAAACCATTGTTCCAGTTTGACTTTTCAAACCTGCCTTTTGACTTGCAATTTGGAGTTCAATTCCTCTCTTGCAAATGTCCAACCAAGTGACCTAGGACATGATCCAATCATTCCACTTAACCATGACACATTCATGAACCATTCCACTTCCGGTCCGTTGAACCTTATAGACCCTTCTAGAACCTCTCCGATGAAATCATCGGAATCATTCCTGAACTCCGAAATTGGACTTTCCTTATATGAATCTTATTCTCTGGACCATTCCGGATCTCCTCGTGATATCCCAGATCCCATCTCAGACTCTGAACAACATTCGGTCTCCCTACTTACATTCCATATCTACTAAACAACGTCGAATCCTTGAGTGTGTCTCCCTACGGTTCGTGAGTTACGCGGACATGACCGAGACACTTCTCAGATCAATAACCAATAGAGGAATCTGGAAATTCATATGGCTCCCACATATTTCTACGATTAGTTTGCGATCGAATGAACCACTTACATATGATACCAATTTCCCATTGTCTCACGATAGTTTACTTATCCGAGGTTTGATCGTCGATATCTCTGCATACCTAGTTCAACCTCGTTACCGATAAGTACACTTTTTTCGTTCCTGTGATATATCATCCCTTGTGAGACAGTCACATGCTTGCAAGCTAATTGGATGACATTCCACCAAGAGGGCCCAGAGTATATCTATCCATCATATGGATGGACAAATCCCACTCTTGATCCATGTGCGTCAACACATACTTTCCGAACACTCAATGCCACCTTTATAGCCACCCAGTTACGGTGTGGTGTTTGATGTCATAAAAGCATCCATCCAGTGATGGTTATTAGCATGATCTCATGGTCGAAGGATTTAGGTTACTATGTATCTGAAAGCTTATAGCAACTGAACTATATTAAATGACTCGATATTTATGCTATGCTTAACTACAGGAGTATGTCCATCACACCATTCTCCTAATGATATGTTCTTGTTGTTAATAACATATCAATGTTCATGATCAGGAAACCATGATCATATATTAACCAACAATCTAGTTTAACAAGAGGCTTTACTAGGGAGTATTTTATGTTTACAAATCACACAAGTATTAATGTTTCCGGTTAATACAATTATAGCATGGTATGTAAACATTTATCATAAGCATGAAGATATGATAATAACCTATTTATTATTGCCTCTTGGGCATATCTCCAACACGGAGATCGATGGCGATCAGGACTGATGGGGGTGGGTGGAGGGTGGCGGCGAAGAGATAAGGAAGGGAGAGGGGAGAATCAGCAGCGCGAGGGGAGTCTTGGTGAGGTTAGGGTTTGTGTCGTGGGTGCGATGGGACTGGGGATTTCTGTGTGCTTCTTCTTGTGATCAGCAGGCGTTGGATCAGAAATGAACGGTGTAGATCAGGTCCATAAGGATGATCTGTGGGAGGGGGTTTCGTGTGTTTTGATTGGTCGGTTCACATATCACCTCTTTTTTGCACTTAGAAAATAGAAAATCACTTTTTGTGCAACGAAAATAAAAAGTTCCTCCGACAACATTGTTCGCAATTCCTATATATATATGTGTGCACAATATTTGCATGTAATCGGAAAAGTGTTTCTTTTCGTCGCACCAAAAAGGCATTTTTCATTTTCCGAGTGTCAAAAATGGGGCGTTTTGTGAAGCAGACACCAAATGAATTTTGCAAAATGGTACCACCACATTTTCCAAAAACACTAGACCATATTATATTGACAATACCCCAACCGAGGTATCTCAAACCTTTCTGTCCACCCTTGGCGAAAAAGACAAATTCATGCCGAATCGATAGGAAGTGGGTCCGATTTGAACTACAGGTACATGATCCGATGCCCATTATTTTTTGAAAAAAATGATTTTTAGACTCACTATATGTTGTTTATTTAGAGATCCAATGCAAGTTTAGCGAGGCTCAGCATCGAGCTAACAACCTTCATGCCAGCCGTTTTGACCATAGTTTGAAATGAGCATAAAAAAACTTAAAAACGGTCCGATCAATGCAAATCCTTCGCGTGGTGTCTTATTATGTGACATAGTTTCAAGGACAAATACCAAACTTGGTATATTGCAAGTGTCTCGAAAAACACTTCTCGGAAATGACCTATCATGTTCGAGGTTTCATGCCTTTCGGGCCAAACGACCAATGATATGGCCAGAATCACGACATAGTTTGTGATAATGTGTCCATATTGTGCACCCATATGTATCGTGGGATGGCGAACAATGTTGCATGAGGAAGTTTTCCTTTTCGTTGCACAAAAAAACCATTTTCCATTTTCCGAACGCAAAAAACGGGCCGTTTTGTGAAGCAACCACCAAATGAAAGTTTCAAAATGCTACCATCCCATTTTTCAAAAATAATAGGAAATATTTCATTACAATTGCCCCAACTGGGGTATCTCAAACCTTTCCGTACATCCCTGGCAAAAAAGACAAATTCCTGCCGAATCGGTAGGAAGTGGGTCAGATTTGAACTACAGGTACATGATCCGATGCCCATGATTTTTTGTAAAAATAATTTTTAGACTCACAATATGCTATTTCTTCAGAGATCCAATGCAATTTTAGCGAGGCTCATCCCCTAGCTAAGAACCTTCATGCTTGCCGTTTTGACCATAGTTTGAAACGGAGATAAAAAATTCAAAAACTGTCCGATCAATGAAAATCCTTCGCATGGTGTCTTATTATGTGATATCATTGCAAGGAAAAATACCAAAATTGTTATATTGCAAGTGTCTCAAAAAACTTCTCAGAAATGACCTATCATGTTTGATGTTTCATGGCTTTCGGGGCAAACGACCAATGTTATTACCAGAATCTCGGCATAGTTTGTGATAATGTGCCCATCTTGTGCACACAATACTGTTCAAAAAATAGGCCGAATCAGCGATTAATAGGCCAATTAATCGCTACTAGGGACCTGACCGTGTCGATTACCACTAATCCTTTGTGTTAATCGTTTAGCCTGATTAATAGGTCTGACACTCCGATTACTAGGTATGTTCCCGATTAACCACTACACTTGGTCAAAAAAGTTACAAAATTATCAACACATATCGCCCATCAATCCGCTAGCCTGCCCCAATGAAGTAGGTTTTGTGAAGCTCCCGTTCGATCCATTCCTCCAGGAGCTTGATTTCAGCCATCACCAACTAGTTCCTTGCCGTTTTTGACCAGTTCCTCTTAGTTGCCGACTAGACCTCAGATACAAGAGCTCGAGCGCCTTGAGGATCTAATCCGGGAGCTTAAGGCTGAGGATTCATACGTGTTTTAGGTGCTAATTTTTGTAGGCTGCACCGATTAATATCCGACCGATTAAATCAGTTAATCGTCGAATTCCGATTAATCTCTAATCCCAAGCCAACCGAGCAGCTAACGATTACCGATTTCCTTAACATTGGCACACATATGTATCATGGGATGGAGAACAATGAAGTTTTCCTTTTCGTCGCACAGAAAAGCCGTTTTCCATTTTTAGAACGCCAAGTAGGGGCATTTTATGAAGCAACCACCAAATGAAAGTTTCAACAAAAATGGTACAACCCGATTTTTCTAAAATACTATACCAACTTTCATGCACAATATTCCAATCAGGGTATCTCAAACCTTTCCTTCCATCTGTCGTGAAAAAGATAAATTCATACCGAATCAGTAGGAAGTGGGTCAGATTTGAACTACATGTACATGATCCAATGCTCATGGTTTTTGAAAAAATCATTTTTTGACTCCCAATATCATGTTTTTTTAGAGATCCAGTGCAAGTTTAGCGACACTCGGCCCCGAGCTAAGAATCTTAATGCCCGCCGTTTTGACCATAGTTTGAAACGGGCATTAAAAAATAAAAACGATCGAACAATGTAAACCTCCGTGTGGCGTCATGTTATGTGACATAGTTGCAAGTAAAATATCGAACTTCAAATATTTCAAATATCCATTGCACTGACCTAAAATTTTGAATTAAAAACCCTAATTTTAATATCATATTTTGAATTTTTCTAGTGTCTCTACTATGGACTAATGTGGAATTAGTAAATCCACTATTGTTAAATTATAAAAGTATTCCTAATTAATAATCTAAGATAATCTACTGAATTTTATAAAAAGAGAGAGACAAAAATCAATTCATTTGGACTTCATATGAAAGCTGCAAAATCGTCATAGATCTATGAAGATTTTATTCCCCTTCACTATGATAAGATCACAAGTTAACACATTTCTCGGATGGAGCCGGGGGATAGGCAGCTGAGCCAAACCCTGGCCGCGCTTGTAAACTACCGCTGAAGGCATTATAATGCGGCGTTCTTGTTTCTGCCATGGAGCTTGCCCGATGACAGATGATCGTCAAGCCAAGCCTTTGGCTCCTGCGTGCCGTCGAACTTCGGACTGTCCGAAGGGAGCTTAAATTTTTTTGCCATCCGCGTTTGCTGAACGGGTCTGCTGAAGCATCTGGCTCCACACAGCTCTCCGTCGTCCTCTTCTTCAGACTCAGTTGAGCACACGCATTTAGCGCGTGACTTGTCTATCTTGCGCTGGGTGAGCTCGTTGCGACCGTTGTAGTTGCTGCTACGGCGCCATGGTCTCCGGCGGTGATATGTCGGGAACATATCTATAATTTTTTATGCTCCGTGCTTGTTTTGTATCATTTGTCTTATGTTTTGTCTACACTTTAAGGTATTTTTATACACTTTCTAGAACTAACCTATTGAAAAGATGCCACAGTGCTAGTTGCATGTTTTCTTCTGTTTTTGGTTCCAGAAAGGCAGAAAATCAATATTCTCGGAATTAGACGGGACAAAAGCCAAAGTCATTATTTTTCCCGGAGCAACATGGAACCACGAAGCAGAGCCGGAGGGGGGCCACAGGGTGGCCGCACCCTCCTAGGCGCGAGCAAGCCCTGGAGGCGCCCACAGGGGGTGTGGGCCCCCTAGACCCCCACCGACCTTGATTCCTGCGCCTATAAGAAGCCTCTGACCCAAAAACCCTACGGAATCTAGAAGAAATCCACGAAAACCTCCGTAGCGCCGCCGCCATCGAAGGGGAGATTCGGGGGACAAAAAGTCTCTATTCCGACACCCTGCCGGGATGGGGAAGTGCTCCCGGAGACATCTCCATCGATCTCTACCACCATCTCCATCACCGTTGCTGATTCCCATGATGAGGAGGGAGTAGTTCTTCCTCGAGGCTAAGGGATCTGCCGGTAGCTATGTGTTCATCTCTCTCTCTATGCATGATGTTGTGATCATGATCTTTGTAATCAAGTACATCTACCTTTCTACTCAAGTGCTTCATTAGATATCTGCTCTCCCCATGTGTGTGAAAGTGACAACTTGCACGCCATGGTCGCACTTAGGTTTGAGTCTACATAAATACTCTTTGTGCTTTAATAGATCTATGCTTTTCCCCACGTGTGTGAAAGTGACAGCTTGCATACCGTGTGTGGCACATTGGCTAGATTGAATATTTGTTATGAGTTATATTTGGAGTTGGATGTCTCTATGTAATTGTGGTGTTTGTTGGAACCATCTAGCGCTCAAGGTAAGAGTGTGGGGTTATCTATATTGGAGAAGGAAGACTTTGAGGAGTGCTGTTATAGCCCTACTGATGATTAGAGTGTCCAACCGGAGAGTAGTTAAGAGTAGTATCATGAAGAGAGGATATTTATATGAGAGAGTGTTCACTAGTGAAAGTATGATCCCTAGGTCTTGTTTCTAAACACCGTTTCCATACCATTAGTAACAATTTTATTAGTATGAGTTTTTTGAACACCAATGTTTCTAAACATTGAAACACCATTTGCATACCATTAATAACATTGTCACTCAAACCTAGAATTTGAGTGGTTTGAGTTTTTTGAACACCATTGTTACTAATGGTATGGAAACGTCTAAGCTTGGGGAAGCTAGTTTTATGAGAAAGATCTTTTTAGTTCCCCAGCTTTAGGGAAGAAAATTTGCTCTGATGATACTTTATCTCCCATATGTGGTAATTCTAATGATACTTGTGATATTTTAAATCCACACACTAAAAGTGTCCCTTTTAAAATACCTATTGAAATTGTTGAACGTGTTATGAATAACTGCTATTTTGGAGGTGGAACTTTCCATCTTTATACATGAATTATGCGAATTTTTCAAGTGTGCAGGTATTTCAATGGACCAAGTTAAGAGGAAGCTATTCCCTTCCTAACTTAGGAACAAAGAAAGGGAGTTGTATGAGCTACTAGATGATCCTCATCATTTGGAGTGGAAGGAACTTGAATCTCTCTTTTATTATAAATTTTATCCTCCACATGAAATTCATAAAGATAGGAATTATATTTACAATTTTCATCCTCATGAGGGAGAAAGTATTGCCCAAGCTTGGGGGAGATTGAAGTCATTAATGCTCAAATGTCCCATTCATGAGCTCCCTAGTAATGTTGTTATCAATAATTTTTAAGCAAGGCTTTCAGGACATTACAAGGACTATCTGGATACCTGTTTAGAGGGATCCTTCACAAGTAAGGAAGTCAAGGATAAGTGGGATCTTCTTGAAACAATTCAAATCAATACAGAAGGTTGGGATAACGACAAAAGGTAAAAAACCAGGTATAAACTATGAGTATGATTGCATTAAGTCTTTCGCTGAAACTGCTAATTTTCAAGAGCTTAGTGCTAGATATGGTATTGATCCTCAAATTCTTGTTAAATATTATAGAGCCTTTGATTCCCATATTAATGCTCCTAAAGAAAAGTGGTACATGTATCATGAAAATTTTAAAGACACTTGCATGGAAAATGAAAATGTTATTAATGATTGCAATAAACATGCTCAAACTTCTAAAAGTACTATTTCTTATAAGCATGTTAATTTTTGTCGTATGCATAGACCTTGTGAGAAGAATAAAATAGAAGAAGAATATTGTATCACACACTGGAATGAAAAAACCAGAAAGTGGTATAAGGCTCTAAATAATCTTGGTAAAAAAATGGTGCCCTCTATCCTTTTATTTGTGAACTCTGCTATGAAGTGGGTCATTTCAATTTTCAATGCTCAGGCCATAATAATGACCTTTCTAATCCAATGAGTACTGCAAGCTTGTAATGTGATAACACGATCACTTATAATCAACATGATCAACTTACTTTGTTTTGGGGGTGAGAAGAGTTATCAACAAAAACTTCTTTGGTATACATGAGTGCTTTTGGTATGGATTGCGTCCTGCAGGTGTCATCTTTATTGTGTTGATAATTGCCACGTGAATACTTACATACAGAATCTTATAAAATATGATATTTTACCAAAATATGACAGGACTGATATGATTTTTGTTCTTATTAATGAAAAGGAGGAATCCTCCAAATTTTCTTCTATTGTCTCTAACAATAAACCAGGGTATGTGGAGAAGCTTCCTTTAAAGCCTCTCCCTCCTAAAGAGGATAAGAAGAAGAAGAGGAGTAGAAGGAGAGAGGAAACGGTATCTTCTGCTAAGCATATTGCTCCTATCATAGTTTTTTTGTTGATGAGTCTGAACTAGATGATGTTCCTATGCCTACTACCTATATTAGTGATCATGATTGGGAAAAGCACACTACTTTTGATATTGAAAATCTCTTTGGCACTAATTCTGAAAATGATAATATTAATAATTGTTATGCTATTAGTGCTATCCATGTTACTTCCAATGATGTTATGTTTCCAAATGAACACACTTGGGAAGATAGCTATTTTGTTGAATTTGCTCCCACTACAATTAATAAGAATGGCAATTCTTATGTGGAGAGTAATAATTATTTTATACATGTGGCTCATGATAAGAATGTTTTATGTGATAATTATATTGTTAATTTTGTTCATGTTGCTACTGAAAGTCATTATGAGAGAGGGAAACATGGTTTTATGCATCTCAATAATATTAAGTTTCCCCTCTTTATGTTGAAAGTCTTGAAGTTGCACTTGTTTTGCTTTCCTATGCTTGGTGCTTTGTGCTTTCATGACTTGTTTATTTACAAGATTCCCATGCATTGGAAGTGGGTTAGAATTAAATGTGTTTTGAATTTGGTTCTTGATGCTCTCTTTTACTTCAATTCATATTTCTTATGTGAGCATCTTCTCAAACTATCAAGCCTAACTGAAAGGCGTTAAAGAACAGTACTTGTTGGGAGATCACCCAAGAGTTTTCTTGAGTCTTGGAAGTTATTACTTCTGTAATGACCTCTCCTTATCCTTTTTGTTTGTTTTTTGTGCCAAGAATGACCTCTAATGAGAAGGAAGTAAGATTTGGGGAGTTGCTGTCCTGAATCAGATTTCTGTCCTCCACCATAAAAATTAGTGAGGAGTCTCTGTAACTCACATTGAGCTCAAAATTTACGAATAAATCCCCCAGTATGTTACCTAACTTTCATTAGTTCAATACTTTTTGATTTGAGCAACATAAGATGTTCTAAAAAATCGGTTTCTACCTGATGGTCTGTTTTGACAGATTTCTGCCATTATTTGCATTTGCTTCTTATTGATTCGTTTTTGAGTTCTCTTTTGGGGAATTGAGCTTTTTGAAGGAGTTGATACAGTATCTTGTGTATTTAGTGAAAGTTTTGCTGTTTTGAAACTAAACCAAAAGGTCTATTATCTTTTGAATACACTAATGTTGCTAATGAAGATTGTGTGAAGTTTTGTATGAAGGAAAATTTGCAGGTGTAGAGAAAGAATGATGTAATGAGATGAAGAATGGATAAAAGATCAAGATTGGGGATGCCACCCCGTGTCACTCCAAGAAATATTCAAGAGTTACAAGTGTCAAAGCTTGGGGATGCCTAAGGCATCCCCTTCTTTATCAATAAAAATCTCAGGTCTTTCTAGACACTTCGTTTTTATTGTTTCATGCATTGTTGTGTTGTTCTTGGATCGTCTTAGTTTTCGTTTTTGGTTTTCGTTTGCTAAGTTTTCTTGAGTAAGTTGGTTGGTTACACCACACTTATTTTGGAGAGAGACACACTCTGTTTCCATTGCCTAGAACACTCTAGTTTTCACTCTTATTGTCGTGTGAGTGTTCTCTTTTGCTAGCACTGTGTTTAGCCTTAGTTTTCTTGTGCTTTCAGCTTAGAACTTTTTAGTTATTATTTGTGGATTTGTGAGACAAGCTCACTGATCTTTATTGATTATTATCCTTGTGAGTTGTTTCAAATAAGTTGATTGGTGTTGGAAAAAGAGCAGAAAGTTTCATGCTTATAGTGGTACCAAAGGAAGCCTGTTTAGACTGTGGCTTAGACTTTATCATGTCATGCTAGATCTTGTTTTGACCTTATGCTTAGTGATTATTGTTGTAGAATGACTTGTTCCAAACAATTAGGATTGCTTAATGTGCCTTGAAGGAATCATGCGTTGTTTTAGCATACAAAAGCATAGTATTTTGGTATTATCCTTTGATGCATTGTTTGGGTTGACTTGGCACATGCTCACACCATGTTATGACTATGAACAAGTCACCATTACCCCATATGATAATTTAGTCCTTGACTTGTAGTACCACTCTATTCTTTGATTAGTAATGCTTTGTTGCTCTGCATGATTATGGCCATTATTTCTCTCTTAGTTGGTTGCTCCTAGTCTTTTGCTAGCCTCCACTTGTATGAGTAAGCTGTACTCATGCTTCCAACTCCCAAGAAACCAAGTTATTCCAAAGTGTCCACTATAAATTCCTATGCATGGTATGTTACACCATTCCAAGTATATTCTTGTTTTCATCTATCTTCCAATTAAAAAGTATTTTGTTATGTGAAAACTTAGTGATTAAAGCCCTCACAAACTTGATGGAACACTTTATATTCTTTTCCCCTAATAAACTTGAACCATTGTGTCAGCTATGTTGTATATGCTTGCACTTATACGTTGGAATTAGCAGAACCGTGTTGTCACGGGGAACATTTTCAACATTGCACTTGTACTTTGTACTCAGTTGATATCATGCTCTTTTGTCTATGGATGTCACTGGTGTGAAATAAAGAGGGAACTTGTAAGTCCATGGAGTTTGTATTTTGTGTTAGAGAAACGCCTGGGACGCTATCCTAAGCCATGCCTAATCATGGTGGAAACTTGCAGCATCACCATAGTGAGATATATGAAGCATCCTCAATAAAAAGCTATGCATATAGTAAATAAAAAGATCATTGAGATGCTCATTGTCTGCTTGCCTTGTCATTTTGGTTATGGGATAGCTCCTGTACCATATGCAAGGGGTACCCCATTGGCGGTTCTCTATGATACGCATGTACTTACAATGACAAGAACTTACAGGTGACTGAAGTTGAGTAGCATGAGGTGTGGCCCTCGTATTCAAGGGACTTGAGATTGAAAACTTATACTTTGTCAAGCATATACTCCATCTTTGTTCACTTTAACCTTAATCACTTCAAGATGCTTATGATAGGGGCAATGAGGGCTGAAAGCTAACAAGTACCATAATTTTTGGAAGCTCTTTTTGAAACTTGAAATCCCTGCTTCCCTTTGTGAAGGGCCTTTCTTCCACCATTATATTGAGTCTCCACCTTCTACCTTTAGGCACCCCTAAGAAAGCATAGTTTTCATTCTGTGTGCAGTGTCCTAAAACTTATTGATTGATGCATATTGTGATATTACTTATTCTTGTGCTACTTGCTTCTAGTCACCCTTATGAACTTTGAAGGTGTCCTATGCATCTATTTGCTACTCCATGAGGGACAAGCTGAATGGCACTATGCCATGTTTTCTGTATGTGAAACAAACAAACATTTTTCAATGCATGTTATTCATGATCTTTGTTTGTAGCCTTTCATGTTTCATGCATAGTTACTATGTCCTATTGTTAGAACTCCATCTTTCATGCACATGTTTAGAGTTATCTGATCCCAGCTTTCAATGCTTGCAAATGGTTTGATCTTGGTTTTGATGGTGCATGTCACCTCAAAACTTATTCTTTTTATCACTTACCTACTCGAGGACGAGCAGAGTTAAGCTTGGGGATGCTTGATACGTCGGAAACGTATCTATAATTTTTGATTCTCCATGCTTGTTTTGTATCATTTGTCTTATGTTTTGTCTACACTTTGAGGTATTATTATACACTTTCTGGAACTAACCTATTGACAAGATGCCACAGTGCCAGTTGCCTGTTTTCTTCTGTTTTTTGTTCCAGAAAGGCAGAAAATCAATATTCTCGGAATTGGACAGGACAAAAGCCAAAGTCATTATTTTTCCGGAGCAACACGGAACCACGAAGAAGAGCCGGAGGGGGGCCACAAGGTGGCCGCACCCCCTAGGAGCGGGCAAGCCCTGGAGGCGCCCACAGGGGTGTGGGCCCCCTGGACCCCCACCGACCTTGATTCATGCGCCTATAAGAAGCCTCCAACCCAAAAACCCTAAGGCATCCAGAAGAAATCCACGAAAACCTCCATAGCGCCGCCGCCACCGAAGGGGAGATTCGGGGGACAAAAAGTCTTTGTTCCGGCACCCTTCCGGGACGGGGAAGTGCCCCCGGAGCCATTTCCATCGATCTCCACCACCATCTCCATCACCGTTGTTGATTCCCATGATGAGGAGGGAGTAGTTCTTCCTCGAGGCTAAGAGCTCTACCGGTAGCTATGTGTTCATCTCTCTCTCTATGCATGATCTTGTGGTCATGAGCTTTGTAATCAAGTAGATCTACCTTGCTACTCAAGTGCTTCATTAGATCTCTTCTCTCCCCATGTGTGTGAAAGTGACAGTGTGCACGCCATGGTGGCACTTAGGTTTGAGCCTACATAAATACTCTTTGTGATTTAATAGATATATGCTCTTCCCACGTGTGTGAAAGTGACAGCGTGCATACGTGTGTGGCACTTTGGCTAGATTGAATATTTGTTATGAGTTATATTTGGATTTGGATGTCTCTATGAAATTGTGGTGTTTGTTGGAACCATCTAGCGCTCAAGGTGACAGTGTGGGGTTATCTAGATTGGAGAAGTCAGACTTTGAGGAGTGTTGTTATAGCCCTACCGATGATTAGAGTGTCCAACCGAAGAGTAGTTAAGAGTAGTATCAATGAAGATAGGATATTTATATGAGAGAGTGTTCACTAGTGAAAGTATGATCCCTAGGCCTTGTTTCTAAACATTGAAAAACCATTTGCATCTAGATCTGTTGCATGTTTGCTTGCTTTAGTCTTTACCTCACCATCAAAGCTATTTTCTAGCACCGTTACCACTTGTATTTCACTATCTCTTTGCCGAACTAGTGCACCTATACACCTGACAAGTGTATTGGGTGTGTTGGGGACACAAGATACTTCTTGTATCTTGATTGCAGGATTGCTTGAGAGGGAATACCTTTGACCACTTCCTCCCTGAGTTCGATAAACCTTGGGTAATCCACTTAAGGGAAACTTGCTGCTGTTCTACAAACCTATGCACTTGGAGGCCCAACAACTATCTACAAGAATAGAAGTGCGTAGACATCAGGCGGTGCCGGGGCAGGTCGTGCTCCTCCTCTTCTTCAGATGGGGGTGTGCGGTTTTGCGTGAATTTGACCGCGGCTTTTTTCTTCGGCTCCGTAGGAGTTTCGTCGTGCAGCGCAACTCCGACGAGTCCAAGGCCTGCTGATGGTGGCTCAGCTGATTGTTGAGAATCATTGGGAGACCCCAAGAGGAAGGTATGATGAGCACAACAGCAAGTTCTTCCCTGAGTAAGAAAACAAGGTTATCGAACCAGTGGATTGTTAATGGCCACTATCGAGCATGAACCCACTATCGAGCATAAGTACTCCCTCTTGGATTCAGTAGCATCTACTTGGCCAAGATAGCTACTAGAAATAGAGAGCATGCAAGATCACAAACAAAACAGACATGATAGAATCAATAAGACAAAACCATTAATCAATCCGACATAGTAGTCTCAATATCCATCATATCCCCACAAACACAGCATGCATGATTACATATAGATGATCTTGATCATGAACGGATCTCACAAGATCTAAACATGGTAGCACAAATGAGGAGAGACAACCATCTAGCTACTACATGGACCCATAGTCCAAGGTGGAACTACTCACGCTTCATACCAGAGGCTGATATGATAATGAAGAAGGCCTCCGGGATGATGTCCCCTCCGGCAGGGTGCCGGGAAGAACTTCAGATCCCCCCCGATCTATGTACGATGGTGGCGGTGGCTACGAACTGTTTCGTGGAAGATTGATCGGGTACATAGTGTTTTGGTATCGGGGGGGTCTTTATAGGAGAACAGGCGAGGCAGGGACACCCAGGGCGGCCGCACCCCCTAGCCGCGGGCTCACCCAGGCCGCGCGGCCAGGGGGTGTGCCCCCCTAGTGGACCTTCTCCGTCTCGTACTATGGCTTCATGTTCCCCACGGTAAAATATTGACTTTGGCTTTTGTCCCGTCCAATTCCGAGAATATTTATTTTCTGCCTTTTATAGAACCAAAAATAGAAGAAAACAGGCAACTGGCACTGTGACATCTTGTTAATAGGTTAGTACCAAAAAACATATAAAAACAGCTTAAAGTGTAGACAAAGTAAAGCAAAGTAGATACTAAACAAGCATGGAACATCAAAAAATATAGATACGTTCCCGACGTATCACCTGCTAGAGCAGACTTGTGCATGGCGTTCTTCGAGTCGCTCGCCGGAGGCGGATTGGACGCGATATAGGTTGTGGCCGCCATGATCGCAGCATGCGGCGTCTTCGGCATGATGTTGTCGTGCGAGTCCAACGTCATGAAGGACGTGTTGAGGGCCCTAGTGACCTTGCATCGCGCGGCGGGGTCCATGTGCTCCATGCGGGAGCGGTAATTGTTGGCGTTATTGCCATGTGAAGTGGAGCCGCCAGCGGCACAGAGTGCAGCTCGCTGCGCTCTACATTCCATAGCTGCCTTCTGACGCTTCTCGAGCTCCTCCATCAGCTTCACCTGGCGGTTGTGCTCATCGTTTAGGAGGAGGTGGTAGGCCATCAGCAGATCTCGGGAGGCATCCATAGGTAGGATTTTGTTGCCTGCCACGACTTTGAGTGCTTTGCGCCAGCCTTCCTCGTCAAGTTTGATATGTTCGTAGCCGCTACATTCGTTGGCTTTGTTAAGCTGGTTTCCCAGTTTCCTCCGTTCCCAGTTTGCGGGTTAGGAGGGGATTGGGTGGTGGATTGGCACTCGAACCTAGCGGTGAGTTCGTTCCATTGTTGATGGTGGCGCATAGGTAGCGCTCGCGGCACGGGATGCTGCTTTCGCAACTCTCATATCTGGAATCGTAGCTTCCTTCATCCGAAGGGGCCGCATAGATCAGAGTTGCAATAGCTGCTGTCATCTGAATCGCTTGTCAGTGTCTACATGTGCAATGCGCCGATGGGTGGGACCCACAAAGCGGTCCTGATGGATGGTGGTTGCACCCGCTCTGGGAGGCGGAGGGTTCCAGTCTTCCCTACCTGGAAGCAGAAGCTCCCAAACAGCATCTCGAGCCCGGCGCCGGTAGACTCGAAATCCTTTAGGTTGGCCGGCAAGTGGGCGGTGAAGTCGAAGGCACCGAAGTGGAGGTGGATCTCCGTTGTCGATGAATCGTAGATCACTCCGGATGGAACGGTCACGACCGCATGATCAGCGTCCCCACTTCCCACAGAAGGCGCCAATTGACGAGGTTTGATCTCGTCAATGTCGATTGTTATGGACTTGGGTTTTGGAGAAGATGGGGATGCTAGAAGTCACGGAATGGTTAACAGACAAGCAACACAGCGACACGAGATTTAACCAAGTTCAGGCCCCGGGAGGGAAAACCCTACTCCTGCTTGTCTGCTCTTGATTACGGCGGAACCTGAAGTTATAGGGATGCGCAGATGCAATCTGGCATGGAGGTGTGTATGCGGTGAGTTGAGAGATCCTTCTCGCTATACCCTCCTGGCCTTTATATATAGGATGGTCCTGGGTTAGGTCGATTCGGTTACAAATTAGGGTTGATACCCTTTGAAATTCTATTTAATCTAGACTTGTCCTCCAAGGAGTCGAAACCGCCACGGGCTTGGGCCACCCGAAATCTTCATGGGCTGCATGTCCTTGCGTGGGTATTCCTTGGGCTAGACCAAGTATACCAATGTCGTGTACCCGTAGGGTATATCCATGTCACTATCTGTTACTTGGATTGGCAAACCTTGGTCTTGATAAAAACTCCGCAACCCGTCTCTTCGGGAAACCCAACGATACCATTATGATTACCCTTTCATAGCTTGATACTTGATATCATCAAAGTCTCCTTCCAAAACGGTGATTATGCATTATCTCATGGTCGAAGGATATAGGCCAAGGTGTTTCCATTTTATCATCAATGGCGAACATTTAAGTAACTAGACTCATTGTGATTAATGTTGGGTGTTTGTCTATCACATTATTCTCCAATAATGTGACCTCATTGTCAATCTACGCTATCACCATGATCTCAAAACCATAAGATCATCAGTTGCCCAATGAGCTAGTTTACTAGAGGTAACTAGAGACCATGTTGTTTACATATCACATGTGTATTAACATTTCGTATTAATACAGTTATAGCATGGTAAGAAATGTATTATGAACATACAAGAGATACATCAAATTAAAACACTTTATTATTTGCCTCTAGGGCATATCTCCTTCACCCTACTCACCTTAGTAAAATGGGTGGCCAAAAGAAAGAACCACACTCTAAATGAATTGGTTAACTCCATGTTAGATACATCGGGTCTTTCCAAGGAATGGTAGGGGAAGGCGCTAATGACTGCGTGTCATGTCCTAAACCGTGTTCCCGTAAAGGATAATACCATGACCCTATTTGAGGAATGGGAGAATAAAAGAAACTTTCTTACTTACGAACTTGGGCTTGTTTGGCGAAAGTCAATATTCCAATACCCAAGAAGCGAAAGTTTGGACCAAAAACCGTGGATTGTGTTTTTCTCGGATATTTATAGTAAAATCTGAGGTATCCGACATGCATGTTGGTACAATTATGGAGTCGAATGTTGCGAATTTATTTGAGGACATCTTTCCTATGAAAGGTATGTCTAGCTCATCAAATCAGGAGATGACTTGTTCATCTAGTGAGGAATTTGCTATAATTCCTGAACCCACTATGCCGATATAAAACTTTGATGATCCTATGGAGGACGATAATGAATCTCCGAAAAGAAGCAAGAGACAAAGGACTTCAAAGTCATTTGGTGATGATTTCATTGTGTACCTTATGGATGATACTCCAACTTCTATTTCAGAAGCGTACGCATCTCAACATGCCGACTACTAGAAATAAGTTGTCCGAAGCAAGATGGAATCCATCTTAGATAATGGTACTTGGGAAGTCACTAATCGTCCTTATGGGTTGATACGTCCAATTTGCATCACCATTCTATATCATAATTTGCCTCTATTCATTGATATATTCCATATTAAGAGGTGATACTTATGTCTTTTCGTCTGTTTTTACATGTTGTATGATTCTTGGAGGATGAACTAACGGAGTTAGGATTCTGATGGAAAAGCGGTGTTTTGATGCAATTTTGCGAAGATTAGAAAAATACCAGAAAAACTACAGAAAAATTATATTTTCCCAGAAGACGAAGGATGCCATAAGGGGAGGCGGAGTTGGGCCACAGGGGGCCCACTCCCTCCCAGGCGTGGGCCACCCTGGGCCGCGCCTACAGGGGGTGTGGCCACCCTGGACCACCTCTGGCTCTGCCCTCTTGCCTATATCTTCTCCTCGAAACCCTAAAGTCGGGAGAGCGACCACAGAAAGATTCCTCCGCCTCTGCGGGGCGGAAACCATCGAGAGAGAAAGAGGTCTCCGGCAGACAGATTTATGCCGGGGAAATTCCTTCCCGGAGAGTGGAGGTCATCGCCATCAACACCATCATCAAGCTAGACTTCATCAGGATCATCATCATCCACACCATCATCTCCACCAACACCATCGTCACTACTCCATCCCGATGTAACAATTGTGTTGAATCTTGCATAGTTCTTAGGGGAAACTTTCCCGGTGTTGATTACTATTAAAGTTGATGCTTGTGACTAGAACCATTGAATTATTGTTTATGTTCAGATTGCTATCCATCATTATATCATCTCTGATCTTGATCCATATGATGTCTCGTGAGTAGTTCATTTAGTTCTTGAGGACATGGGAGAAGTCATATTGTTAGTAGTGGAATTGTGTTGAGGTATTATTCAATGGTTTAATATTTAAGTTGTGGTGCTATTATTCTAGTGGTGTCATGTGAACATCGACTACATGATACTTCACCATTTATGGGCCTAGGGGAATGCATTGTGTATTTGGCTACTAATTGTGGGGTTGCCAGAGTGACAGAAACCTGAACCCCCATTAGGAAACCTTTGCACAAGGGAGTGTAGGATCTCAGAGTTTAAGGTTGTGGTTAGGTTTTTATCTTAATCGCTTTTTTGTAGTTGCGGATGCTTGCAAGGGGTTTAATCACAATTATGTATTAGTCCAAGTAAGGTCGGTACATTAGCACAGGTTCACCCACACAACACTTATAAAACGAAAGAAGATTAATCAGCTATATGAAACGAAAGCACTTGATAGTATTCCCATGTGTCCTCGAGAACGTTTGGTCCTCATTAGTATTTCCACCTGCTTGTCCTTTGCTAAGAAAGGATTCGGCCACTTGCTGCAATTATTTGATGTCTTTATTTACTTGCACTTTATTTCATTGCTTTATCAGAAAATCCCTAAAACTCCGTTTGCTAAGTATTTACAGAGATTTCCTGCTCCAAACCACTAGTCAACACCTTATGCTCCTCGTTGGGATTGACACTCCTATTTATCAAAAGTACTACGATACACCCCCTATACTTATGGGTCAACAAGACTATTTTCTGGAGCCGTTGCCGGGGAGTGAAGCGCTATTGAAGAGTGGAACTGGTAAAGGAAACTTCTACTGTGAGTATTGTTTTTTATTTCTGTTTGTTACTTTATTTCCAATATGGACAACCCACTTGGTTTCCTATTTGGGAAAAATACTACCACTGTTAGGGTAGTAGATGAATCACCACCTGTTGAGATAGATCCTTTTAAGATACCTACAAGTATTGTTGATCGTGTTATGGATAATTATTATTTTGGGGATGGAACTGTCCATCCTGGTGATCATTTGCTTTGTATCCATAAATTAGGCGCGTTTTTTAAGTGTGCAGGTATCAGAACTGAACAAGTGAAGAAGAAGTTACTCTTTATATCATTGAAAGGAAGAGCTGAAGAATGGTATAAGCTGCTAAAGAATGGACAATCCATGGAATAGGAGGAAATAGTACCTCTCTTTTATTCTAAATTATATCCTCCTAGTGAGATTCATAAGGATAGGAATCAAATATATAACTTTTGGCCTCGTGATGGACAAAGTACAGCCCAATCTTGGGGAGATTGAAGTTATTAATGCTTAAATGTCCTAATCATGAACTCCCTAACAATATTATTATTAATAACTTTTATGCAAGGCTTTCTCTTCATGATAAAGATTTATTAGATGCTTCTTGTGCAGGATCATTCACACGTATGAAGGAAGAAGCTAAATGGGATCTCCTAGACCGTATTCAAGAGAACACTGAAGCATGGGAGAATGACAAAGGAAGAAAGTCAGGTATAAATTTGATTATGAATGCATTAAATCTTTTATGGGAACTGATGACTTCCATGATATTAGTACTGAGTATGGTCTTGATTATAAAGTTCTTGCAAATTGTTTTAAGGCCTTTGCCTCTTATACTGAAATTCCCAAAAAGCAGTGGGACAAGTACCATGCGCCTTATAAATATGTTGTTAATCATGTTCCTGTTAGAAGCACTAAAGTTTGTACTATTGATCCTATTTTCCCTGAATCTTATATTGAGAAAATCCCTTTTCCTATTACGGTAAAGGAACATTCTATTATAGCTAATGTGGTTAGCAAAAGTACAAAGAAAACTGTGGAACCTGATGAGCAAATAAACATTGAACCTGTAGTAGCCATTGTGAAAGATCTTGTCACTAAAAATATAGAGGATGAGCATGTTGTCTTCTGTGAAGACGCCTCTAATATTGTCTCTCATCCTAGAAAAGCTAGGAAAACTAGTGTCCATGTGCTTTCTGTTAGAATTGGTGATCATTTCTATTATGGTTTATGTGATATTGGTGCTAGTTCTAGTGCTTCCTTATGAGCTTTACAGGGAAATTATGCATGAAATTAGTCCTTGTGATCTTGATGACATTGATGTGGTTATTCACCTTTATAATAGAAAGACAGTCTATCCAATTGGCATTGTAAGAGATGTGGAGGTTCTTTGTGGTAAGATTAAATATCCTGCTGATTTCCTAGTACTTGGTTCAGAAGCTAGTAAAACCTATCCCATTATCTTTGGTAGACCTTTCTTGAATACTTGTGGGGCTATTATAGATTGTAAGAAGGAGAAAGTTTTAACTAAGTTTGATGGAGAATCTTATGAGTTTAATATTTCCAAATTTGCTAAAACTCCTTATGAAAATGAATTGCCTAATGAGGATTTCAGGGTTGAATAACCTGTTGCTATTTCTCTTGCTCCTAATAATTCCTTGCATCAGTATATGGAAGATCATGAAAGTGAGGTCTTCATGGAGGAAAGAAATGAGACTGACGAGGTTTTCCTTCATCAACCTGAGTTACTTAAGCATAACCTACCCGTGGAAGATTTGGGTACCACACTACCACCTAAAGGGGATCCTATTTTTGAATTAAAACCTCTACCTGATGATCTTAAATATGTTTATCTAGATGATAAGAAAATATATCCTGTTATTATTAGCTCTAAACTTTCAGGAAAGGAAGAGGAAAGATTATTGGAAGTATTTAAGAAACACCGTGGAACTATGGGTTATACTTTTGATGATTTAAAAGGGATTTCCCCTACTATATGTCAGCATGCTATTAATATAGAACCTGATGCAAAACCAGTAGTTGAACATCAACGCCGTTTAAATCCTAATATGAAGGATGTGGTGAGAAATGAGGTATTAAAACTCCTTCATGTTGGTATTATTTACCCTATTGCTAATAGTCAATGGGTTAGCATTGTTCATTGTGTCCCAAAGAAAGGGGGGTCACTGTTGTGCCTAATGAAAAAAATGAGCTTATACCTCGAAGAGTAGTGGTTGGTTATAGGATGTGCATTGATTTTAGAAAGGTTAATAAAGTTACTAAGAAAGATCATTATCCTCTACCTTTTATTGATCAAATTCTAGAAAGGTTGTCTAAAAAGACTCACTTTTGTTTTCTTGATGGTTATTCTGGGTTCTCTCAAATTGTTGTGAGAGCACAAGACCAAGAGAAAACCACTTTCACTTGTCCCTATGGAACTTATGCTTATAGGCGTATGCCTTTTGGTTTCTGTAATGCTCCTGCTACCTTTCAGAGATGTATGTCTGCTATCTTTCATGGTTTTTGTGAAGAAATTGTGGAAGTTTTCAAGGACGATTTCTTCGTCTATGGAACTTCTTTTGATAATTGTTTGCACAACCTTGATAAAGTTTTGCAGAGATGTGAAGAAACTAATCTTGTTCTTAATTGGGAGAAATGCCACTTCATGGTTAATGAAGGGATTGTTCTTGACACAATTTTTTTGAAACAGGTATTAAAGTAGATAGAGCCAAAATTGAAGCAATTGAGAAAATGCCTTGCCCTAGGGATGTAAAAGGTATTTGTAGTATTCTTGGTCATGATGGTTTCTATAGAAGGTTTATTAAAGATTTCTCCAAAATTTCAAAGCCCCTTACTGATCTTCTTCAAAAATATGTACCTTTTGTTTTTGATGATGATTGTAAGGAAGCTTTTGAAACTTTGAAGAAAGCTTTGACTGTTGCTCCTATTGTCCAACCACCTGATTGGAATTTACCCTTTGAAATTATGTGTGATGCTAGTGATTTTGCTGTGGGTGCTGTTCTTGGGAATCAAATAGATAAAAAGTTGAATGTTATTCATTATGCTAGCAAGACTCTAGATGCTGCTCAAAATAATTATGCTACTGCTGAAAAGGATTTTTTTAGCTGTAATCTTTGCTTGTGATAAGTTTAGACCTTGTATTGTTGATTCAAAGGTTACCATTCATACTGATCATGCTGCTATTAAGTACCTTATGACAAAGAAAGACGCTAAGCCTAGGCTTATTAGATGGGTGTTGCTTTTACAAGAGTTTGATCTGCATATTGTAAATAAGAAAGGTGCTGAAAATCCTGTTGCTGATAATTTATCTCGTTTGGAAAAAATTTCTTTTGACCCTATGCCTTTTAATGATAGTTTTCCAAATGAAAAGTTGGCTGCAATAAAGGTAAGCCCGCAAGAGAGTCCTTGGTATGCTGATTATGCTAACTTTATTGTTTCCAAGTATTTGCCTCCAACCTTTACAACCCAGCAAAGAAGAAAATTCTTTTATGATCTGACGCATTACTTTTGGGATGACCCACATTTATATAAAGAAGGAGTAGATGGTATTATGCGAAGATGTGTCCCAGAGTATGAACAACAAGAGATATTGAGAAAATGTCATGGCAGTGCTTATGGAGGACATCATACTAGGGATAGGACCACACAAAAAGTTTTACGATCTGGTTTTTATTGGCCTACTCTTTTCAAGGATGCAAGGAGTTTATTTTATCATGTGACGAATGTCAAAGAGTTGGTAACATTCTAGACGCAATGAAATGACTATGAATTATTCTCTTGTTATTGAACCTTTTGATTGTTGGAGATTTGACTTTATGGGTCCTTTTCCTCCTTCAAAAGGGTATACTCATATTCTTGTTGTTGTTGATTATGTTACAAAGTGGGTAGAATCCATACCTACAAACAGTGCTGATGGTAAGACCTCTTTAAAAATGCTTCAAGATGTTACTTTTCCTAGGTTTGGTGTGCCTAGATATCTCATGACTGATGGAGGTTCTCATTTTATTCATGGTGGTTTTAGGAAGACTCTTGCTAAATATGATTTGAACCATAGAATTGCTTCAGCTTATCACCCCCAAACCAGTGGGCAAGTAGAACTTCCAAATAGAGAAATTAAATCTATCTTGCAAAAGACTGTTAATAGATCTAGGAAAAATTGGGTTAAAAAGTTGAATGATGTTTTATGGGCTTATAAAACTTCTTATAAAAATCCTATGGGAATGCCTCCTTATAAAATGGTTTATGGGAAAGCTTGTCACTTGCCTCTAGAATTAGAACACAAAGCTTATTGGGCAGTGAAAGAACTGAATAGATATTTTAAAGTTGCTGGTGAGAAAAGATTGCTTGACTTAAGTACCTTAGATGAGTGGAGAAGTGAAGCTTATGAAAATGCTAGACCCTTTAAGGAAAAATTAAAAAGATGTAATGATAGGGGAATTCTCAAAAGGGGGTTCCATGTTGGTGAGGAAGTTCTTTTGTATTGGTCTTGTCTCAGATTTTTTTGTAGGGAAACTACTCTCAAAATGGGAAGGACCTTTTGTTATTGAGGAGGTGTATCGTTCAGGGGATACTAAAATATCTTCTTTGAAGGACAACACTACACAGGTGGTGAATGGTCAAATGATCAAACATTATATTTCTGGAGATTCTTATAATGAAGATGTTGATATTATTCAAATGGTGACTCCGGAAGAATTTATTAGAAACCAAACTCTAGAATTTGCAGAGTATGTCTCTAAATAGGTAAAAAGTGCTGCAAACTGAAGGTTCATGAAAACCTTGTCTTTTTATATTTTTGATGTTTTTATTAAATATGGAAGGTTACGAGACGAAACAAAGGAGGAAACGGAGCCCAGGTGGGCCACACCCACCAGTGGCACGGGCCCCAGCTGGCCGCGCCACCAGGGGTGTGATCCCCCTGGAGTCCTTCTCCGCCTCGTTTTCACATAGTACCTTCCTATTTCCATAAAACTTCGTAATATATAACCCCCTGGATACCCTGAGATTCGTATATCACGTTCTCGTCGTGTTTTTGTTTCGATCTATTTCCGTCAGGCATATTTTCAGTTTTGGAGCCACATTGTCTTCCTCTGGATCACCCATGGAGGATTCATCCGTGGATGTCATCAACCCGTACATGTATGAGTTGAAGGTTCATCCCAAGGAGTTGTTACTCAAGGATGGGATGGTATAGATAAAAGAAGTACAGGGCCCTAAAGGAGAAGGCAGCCTGGATGGAAGCACTGGAGCAGGAAGTTTTTAGGTACAAGAAGATGGCAGAACACGAAGTGGACGTCACATCCATAAGATAAGTTCAGAACTCATCGCCAAGCACAAGGAGTAGGTTGCTGAGCTTCGAGACGAAATCCTCTCACTCCATCAGACCACCAATCAATTGCAAGCACAGCTCTACGACATACAAAATCAAAACTATGAGTATGAGGCTTGGTTTAAACACATAAGCTCTGCTGCTAGTTTCAGGATATTTGAGACCAAGGCATCCTTTGTGGATGGGGAGCCTTTACCTTGGAAGTCTGGCGATGACAAGGGAACACCACCACCACCAAAGGAGTAATTCATCACCAGGTTTGGCATCCCCTTGGCTTGTTCCAAGCTTGGGGGAGTGTCGCGGTATCACATCATTATCTTTTATCTTTTTACCTTTTCAGTAGAGTAATATCTTGGATAGAGAAGTTATCTTATAGGTTGGTTTGGATTGTGGAAGTATCTCTCCTTTAGTTGGTTATCTATGTATCCCTTGCTGTGAGTGCCTTTATGGAATATTAATGAGAAGTCTCATCTTTTACTTTTTGCACTTCTTATTTTAGTTTCCAATCTCTATTATATGATTGATCTTGTTGATCAGTATTGGTATCACTTTGGGAGCATCAAGTAGATCTAAATTTGTTTTGGCAAACCGAGATCTGGTCATTAGCAACACTTTTTGAGGTTTTAAAGGTAAAGAGAAAAGAACTTAAAGGTATTTTATATTGTTTTCTTTCTTTCTTGATTGGATCATAAGCTTAGTATTCCTTATTTAAGATCGTTTGTGTCTTCAAGGAAGATTGCATGTTTGAATTTATCACTTGTAGGTTTGCTTGTTTCCTTCAAGTCTTTTGCTTGCTGCCCAGCCTTGCTAGCCAAAAACCTGTGTTGAGAGGGAATACTTCTCATGCATTCAATCCTTTAAACCAAAACATGTGCCATTTGTGTCCACCATATCTACCTATTATCATTATTTCTATTCCAAGTAAATTCTCAAGCTTCATCTATCTTCCAAATTAAAAATTATTTTGTTATGTGAAAACTAGTTAGTAAAACTCTCACGAACTTGATGGCACACCTTATTTTCTTGCCCCTAACAAACTTGAACCATTGTGTCATCGAATTTGTATATGCTTGCATCTATACGTTGGGACTAGCAGAACCGTGCTGTCACGGGGAACGCTTTCAACACTTGTAAATATCTACCCAGTTGATACCATGCTCTTTTGTTTGCGGATGTCATCGGTGTGAAATAAAAGGGGAGCTTTTAAGTCCATGGAGTTATGTATTTGTGTTAGAGAAACGCCTGGGCCGCTAGCCTAAGCCATGCCTAATCATGGTGGAAACTTGCAGCACCACCATAATGAGCAATCTATGAAGCTTTCTTCTTATATTTTAAAAAAGAGACTTATTGAAAAGAGGAAAGAGAGAAAAAAAGCACCATTTTTCCCATGGTAAATAAGAGATTGCTGAGATGCTCGTTGTCTGCTTGCCTTGTCATTTTGATTATAGGATAGCTCCTATGTCATGTGCAAGGGGTACCCCGTTGGCGGTTCTCTATGATACGCATGTACTTACTATGACAAGAACTTACTGGTAACTAAAGTTGATTAGCATGAGGAGCGGCCCTCGTACTCAAGGGACATGAGATTGCCAACTTATATTTCGTCAAGCATATACTCCATCTTTGTTCACTTTAACCTTAATCACCTCAAGATGCTTATGATAGGGTCAATGAGATCTCAAAGATAGTAAGTACCATAATCTTTTGAAAGCTCTTTATGAACTTGAAATCCCTGCTTCCCTCTATGAAGGGCCTTTCTTCTACTTCTAAGTTGAGTCAGTAAACCTATTCCTCTCTATCTCCAACAAGCATTTGAGTTGTTGTGTTTCAAGCATTCATATGATGATTTATTCAATCATGTTCCTTATCTTCCTTGTTTGCACAAGACTCTTATCTAAATAAGTATTACATTGAAATACATCATTGTGAAAAGCCTTTTATGTTTGAGAAAAAAGATTACTCCTATTATAAACTTCTTTACAAAACCTTTGCTTGAAAACAGTTTGCCAACTATTCTCTGACAAAGAAAAAAGTTTGCCAATCCCAATTATGATTTATCTTTATGCATCTTTATTGTGACTCCCATACTTATTGCAAGCTAAGTTATATAATGGTGAGTTGCTTTCTACTATGAGTTGTGTATTGGTAAGTGTGATGCTTCTTGTCCGTATTCTTTTTATCGACACTTCACTCCATAAACCTGTGGACATGTTTACTGAGCTCAGTTTTCGCTTGGGGACAAGCGATGTCTATGCTTGGGGGGAGTTGATATGTCCAATTTGCATCACCATTATATATGATAATTTGCCTATATTCATTGATATATTCCATATTAAGAGGTGATACTTATATCTTTTTGTTTGTTTTTTCATGTTGGATGATTCTTGGAGGATGAACTGCCGGAGTCAGGATTCTGATGGAAAAGCGGTGTTTTGATGCAATTTCGCGAAGATAAGAAAAACACCAGAAAAACTATAGAAAATTATATTTTCCCAGAAGACGAAGGATGCCAGAAGGGGAGCAGGAGTTGGGCCACAGGGGGCCCACACCCCCCAGGCGCGGGCCACCCTAGGCCGCACCTACAGGGGGTATGGCCACCCTAGAACACCTCTGGCTCTTCCCTCTCGCCTATATCTTCTCCTCGAAACCCTAAAGTCGTGAGAGCGACCACAGAAAGATTTCGCCGCCTCTGCGGGGCGGAAACCACCGAGAGAGAAAGAGATCTACGGCAGACAGATTTGTGTCGGGGAAATTCCTTCCCGGAGAGGGGAGGTCGTCGCCATCAACACCATCATCAAGCTAGACTTTATCGGGATCATCATCATCCACACCATCATCTCCACCAACACCATCGTCACCACTCCATCACGATGTAACAATTGTGTTGAATCTTGCATAGTTCTTAGGGGAAACTTTCCTGGTGTTGATTACTATTGTAGTTGATGCTTGTGACTGGAACCATTGAATTATTGTTTATGTTCAGATTGTTATCCATCATTATATCATCTCTGATCTTGATCCATATGATGTCTCGTGAGTAGTTCGTTTAGTTCTTGAGGACATGGGAGAAGTCATGTTGTTAGTAGTGGAATTGTGTTGAGGTATTATTCAATGGTTTAATATTTAAGTTGTGGTGCTATTCTTCTAGTGGTGTCATGTGAACGTCGACTACATGATACTTCACCATTTATGGGCCTAGGGGAATGCATTGTGTATTTGCATACTAATTGTGGGGTTGCCGGAGTGACAGAAACATGAACCCCCGTTAGTAAACCTTTGCACAAGGGAGTGTAGGATCTCAGAGTTTAAGGATGTGGTTAGGTTTTTATCTTAATCACTTTCTTGTAGTTGAGGATTCTTGCAAGGGGTTTAATCACAAGTATGTATTAGTCCAAGTAAGGTCGGTACATTAGCACAGGTTCACCCACACAACACTTATAAAACCAAAGAATATTAATCAGCTATATGAAACGAAAGCACTTGACAGTATTCCCATGTGTCCTCGAGAATGTTTGGTCCTCATTAGTATTTCCACCTACTTGTCCTTTGCTAAGAAAGGATTCAGCCACTTGCTGCAATTATTTGATGTCTTTATTTACTTGCATTTTATTTCCTTGTTTTATCAAAAAAACCTAAAAATCTGTTTGCTAAGTATTTACGGAGATTTCCTGCTCCAAACCACTAGTCAACACCTTCTTCTCCTCTTTGGGATCGTCACTCCTATTTATTTAAAGTACTACGATACAGCCCCTATACTTGTGGGTCATCATGGGTGCAAACCTGTCGGATGTAAGTGTGTGTTCGAGAAAAATCTTAGACCTGATGGTACTATTGAAAAGTACAAGGCACGTCTTGTGGCCAAGGGTAGTATCTAGAAAGAAGGTGAAGACTTCTTTGTTACCTACTCACCTGTTGCTAGATTGACCACTATTAGAGTACTACTATCCTTGGCAGCCTCACATGGTCTTACCGTTCATCAAATGGACATTAAGACAAATTTTCTAAATGGAGATCTAGATAAGTGTGTGTACTATCGCCATGGTGGGGGCAAGGGAGTTATTATGTGTCTCTATGTCGATAACATATTGATCTTCGGGACCAACCTCGTTGTTATTGAGGAGGTCAAAGAGTTCCTATCTCGTTGCTTTGAGAGGAAGGACTTGGGAGTGGCTGATGTAATCTTAAAAATCAATCTACTAAAGGATGACAATGGTGGGATTACACCGCTTCAGACTCATGATGTGGAAAAGCTATTGAGTTGCTTCGGGTATATCGACTGCAAGTCTTATCCAACGCCTTATGATCTGAGTGTGCTACTTCGAAAGTATCGAAGGATTGCTAAAGATCAATTGAGATATTCTCAAATCATTGGTTTGATCATGTATTTAGCCAGCACTACTAGACCTGACATCTCCTTTGCTATAAGCAAACTGAGTCGATTTGTGTCAAATCCTGGAGATGATCATTGGTTCGCTCATGTATTTATCCAGAACTACTATACCTGACATCTCCTTTGCTATAAGAAAACTGAGTCAATTTGTTTCAAATCCTGGAGATGATCATTGGTATGCTCTTGAGAGAGTTTTGCGCTATTTGAAAGGCACTGCGAGTTATGATATTCACTATACTAGGTATCCACGGGTACTTGAGGGTTATAGTGATTCAAGATGGATATCTGATGCCAATGAGATTAAGGCCATGAGTGGCTATTTGTTTACACTTGGTGGTGACGCTGTTTCCAGGAAGTCTTGCAAGCAGACCATCTTAACGAGGTCAACAATGGAAGCAGAACTCATGGCATTAGACGCAGCCACTTTTGAAGCAGAGTGGCTTTGTGAGCTCTTGATGGACTTGCCCGTGGTTGAAAAACCAATACCCGCCATCCCAATGAACTGTGATCGTCAAAGTAAACAATTCTAAGGATAATATGAAGTCATCAAGGCATGTGAAGAGGAGATTGAAATATGTCAGAAAACTGAGAAACTCTGGAGTTATTGCATTGGATTATATCCAAACATCTAAGGACCCGGCAGATCCTTTCACAAAGGGTGTATCACATAATATGATAGATATAGCATCGAGGGAGATGGGTTTGATACCCACACTATGAGTTGATCGCAGTGTAACCCACTCTATGTGATCGGAGATCCCGTGAATTAGAGTTGGGAGACAAGCTATTGATCAACTGAGAAGAGAGTATTCCCATATTATATTTACATATCCACAAAGATGCAATACTCTCTTAATCTGCATGGCAGGTTGATATTTATCTTAATGTGTTCCAAGTGGCTTTTATAAGCAGATATGTTATCCTGCAGAACATCTCTTGAGGAACACACCTATATGAGTCTGACTGTCAAAAGTCGCAGTCCGTGAGAGTTGGGTGCTCTCTAATAAACTTATGAAAGGCCTTGGAGTATGACGTATAAGCTCCAAACCATAGGGAAGCCCTGTGGTGGCCTTGTATCTGTCTAGATTTTATGTGAAACTAGTGTGTAGAAAACTTGTAGTTCAAGGCATAGTCCACTATTCAAGTTGAAAGCTAGTGTAGCGTGAAGTTTAACGTGGAATTTAAACTTAACAATCTCCAATAAACACCGATATATAAAATAATGTTCTGGAACAAAAGGGATGTGATGTGCTAATAAGACTTTATGGGGGATTGTTGGAATTTGGTGAGTATTGGGTTGTTGGCCCATTAGACAAATTCTGAAATTCTCTCTCACCCACTTGTGTATGGCAGCATATGGCTGTGCTAAAGTTTAGTCCCACATTACTAGTGGAAGGAGAGTTGGACCACCTTATACAGTAGAGTGTTGCACCACTCACTAAGGTGTGAGAAGGAGAGGGATGTCTCAAATGATGTAGAGCTTGTTGGGAACCCCAAGTGGAAGGTATGATGAGCACAACAACAAGTTTCCCTCAGTTATGAAACCAAGATTATCGAACTAGTAGGAGAAAGAACCAGCTCCCAAGGTGTTGCTAGAGACGTGGAACCTGCACAACACAACCACAATACTTTGCCCCAACTTACAGTGAGGTTGTCAAGCTCACCGGTTTTCTAAAAACAAAGGATTAAACGTATAGTGTGGAAGAAAGTAGTTGCTTGTAGGAATTGCAGAAAGTAAACAGTAGACAGTAGATTGAATATCAGTGGGAAGAAATGGACCGGGGTCCACAGTTCACTAGAGGTATTTCTCCATAAGATAAATAGCATGTTGGGTGAACAAATTACAGTTGGGCAATTGACAGATTGAGAATGCATAACAATGCATGTACATGTCATGATCATTTATATGAGATTCGTTTGGGCATTACAACATAATACATAGACCATAATCCAACTGCACCTATGACTAATAATCCACCTTTAGCTTATCATCTGAACCCCTTCCAGTATTAAGTTGCAAGTAACGGATAATTGCATTAAGCAAAGTGTGTAAAGTAAACAATACAATTGCCCTTGGACAAAGGATTATTGTTTTCTCCCTAGCAGCAACAGCACATCTACAACCTTAGAGGTTCCTGTCACTCCTCCAGATTACTAGAGACATGAACCTACTATCGAGCATAAATACTCCCTCTTGGAGTCACAAGCAAGTACTTGGCCAGAGTAGCTACTAGCAACGGAGAACATGCAAGATCACAAATAATAGACATGATAGAATCAATAATCAATCTTGACGTATTACTCAATATCCGTCGGATCCCAACAAACACAACATGTAGGATTACAAATAGGTGATCTTGATCTTGATAGGCAGCTCACAAGATCTAAACAAGATAGCACAAAAGAGGAGAAACGACCATCTAGATACTGCTATGGACCCATAGTCCAAGGATGAACTACTCACGCATCACTCTGGAGGCTGGCATAGTGATGAAGAAGGCCTCCAGGGAGATCTACCCTCTTTGGCAGGGTACCGGGAAGAGCTTAGGATCCCTCCCGATCAAGGATGATGGTGGCGGAGCCTATGGACTTTTTTGTCGATTCCTAATCGGGTACTTAGGGTTTCTGCCTCGGGGGCATTATATAGGTGAGAGGTCAAGGTCAGTTGAGGGCCAGGGAGCCCACACCATGCACTGGCGCGGCCCAGGGTGGACCTGCGCCTAGGGGTGGTGTGACTGCCTTGTGGCGCCTCTTCGTCCCCCCTCTGGACTCCATCTTTGTTACCGTAAAATATTGACTTTGGATTTTGTTCCGTATAATTCCGAGAATATTTCTTTACTAGCTTTTTTGAAACCAAAAACAGCAGAAAACAGGAACTGGCACTGTGGCATCTTGTTAATAGGTTAGTTCCAGAAAATGTATAAAAATGCCTCAAAGTGTAGACAAAACATAAGATAGTTGGTACAAAACAAGCATTGAGCATAAAAAATTATAGATACGTTTATGACGTATCAAGCATCCCCAAGCTTAACTCCTTCTCGTCCTTGATTAGGTAAGTGATAAAAAGAATAATTTTAGAGGTGACATGCACCATCACAATCTTGATCAAGGTATTGTAAAGCATTGATATCTGGAATAAAAGTACTCTAACATAAGCATGAAAGATATAGTTATAAAAATAAGACAAAGCAACTATGTTGCAACATGAAAGGTTTACACAAACAAAAGATCATGAATAACAATGCATTGAAAGACATTTGTTTGTTTAACATATAGAAAACATAGCAAGAGTGGTAATCATCTTGTTCTTCATGGAATAGCAAAACATAAATGCATAGGACACCTTCAAAGTTCATAAGGGTGACTAGATACAAATAATTTAAGAACAAGTAATACCAAATTTATGAATCAATCAACAAGTTTTCGGACAATGCACATTGAACTAAGAATGACAACTATGCTCTCTTAGCTGGTGCATAAACATAGAAGATGGAGACTCAACAAAAAGGTAAAAAGAAAGTCCGTTCATAGAGGGAAGTAGGGATTTCAAGTTTCATAAAGAGCTTCCAAAAATTTTAGTACTTACTAGATTTGAGCTCTCATTGCCCCTATCATAAGCATATTTAAGTGATTAAGGTTAAAGTGACACAAATATAAGTATATGATTGACAGATCATAAGTTCAAAATTGCATGCCCCTTGCGTACGAGTACCGAACCTCATGCTACAAAACATTGGTCACAAGCAAATTCTTGTCATTGTAAGTATATGTGTATCATAGAGAACTGCCAACGGGGTACCCCTTTCCCCATGACACAAGAGCTATCCCATATCAAAATGACAAGGCAACAGACAATGCGCATCTCAGCGATCTTTTTATTTGCTATTTTCATAGGTTTTTATTGAGGATGCTTCACAGAATGCTCATTATGGTTATGCTGCAAGTTTCCACCATGATTAGGCATGGCTTAGGCTAGCCACCTAGGCGTTTCTCTAACACATACAAACTCCATGGACTTACTAGCTCCCCTTTTATTTCACACCGCCGGGATCCATAAACAAAAGAACATGATATCAACTAAATAGAATAAGTGCAATGGTGAAAGCGTTCCCCGTGACAACATGGTTCTGATAATTCACAACTTATAATTTGCAAGCATATAAGCAACATAGATGGGAACAATGGTTCAAGTTTATTAAGTGCCAGAAATAAAGTGTGCCATCAAGTTCATGAGAGATTTAATCACTAATTTTCACATAACAAAGATTTAAATTGGAAGATAGATAAAAACATGAATATACTTGGAATGGTGTAACACACCATGCATAGGAATTTATAGTGGACTCTTTGGAATAACTTGGTTTCTTGGGAGTTGGATGCACAAGTAGAGCTCATACTCAATACAGGTGGAGGCTAGCAAAAGACTGGGAGCGACCAACTAAGAGAGAAATAATGGCCATAATCATGCAGAGCGACAAAACATTATTAATTAAAGCATAAAGTGATATCATAAGTCAAAAATAAATGATCATAGAGGCTAAGGTGACTGGTTCATAGTCATAACATGGTGTAAGCATGTGCCAAGTCAACCCAAATAAAGCATCAGAGGAGAATACCATAATATTATGCTTTTGTATGCTAGAACAACGCATGATTCTTTCAAGGCACATTAAGAAATCTCAATTGTTTGAAACAAGTCATGCTACAACAATAATCACTAAGCATATGGTCAAATCAACATCTAACATGACATTATAAAGTCTAAGTCACAGTCAAAACAAGCTTCCTTTTGTACCACTATAAGCATGAAATTTTCTACTCTTTTCCAACACCAATCGACTTATTTTAAAAAACTCACGAAGATAATAATCAATAAAGATCAGAGAGCTTGTCTCACCTAACTACAAAGAAGAACTAAAAAGTTCTAAGCTAAAAGCATAAGAAAACTAAAACTAAACGTAATGCTAGCAAAAGAGAGCACTCATAGAACATTAAGAGTGAAAACTAGAGTGTTCTAGGCAATGAAGAACTAGGTGTAACTTCTCCAAAATAGATATGTTGGGGTCCGACCAACTTATTGCAGCAAAAAAATAGAAAACTAAAAACAAAAACAAAGACGCTCCAAGAACAACACAATAGCGCATGAAGCAATAAAAATAAAGTGTCTTGAAAGAAGACCTAATATTTTTATTGATAAAGAAGGGGATGCCTTGGGCATACCCAAGCTTTGATGCTTGTAATTCTTGAGTATTTCTTGGGGTGACATGGTTGGCATCCCAAATCTTGAGCTTTTGTCCATACTTTATCTCATCATACCATTCTTTCCCTACACTTGAAATTTTCCTTCATATAAAACTTCACACAATCTTAATTAGCAACATTAGTGTACTCAAGATACTAGGCCTTTGGGTTCAGTTTCAACTTAAGTAAACTTACATTAAAACATAAGCTACTATGGTAACTCCTTTTACAATCTCAAGTGATTAAAGAGAACTCAAAAAGAAACCGATTAAGAGGCAAATGCACTTAATGGCAGAAATCTGCCAAAACAGACCAACAGGTAGACCGATTTTATAGAAAATCTTCTGTTGCTCAAATCGAAAAGTGCAAAACTAATGAAAGCTGGGTAAATATAAGGGAAATACACATAAAAAATTTCAGCTCAATCAGACGTACTAGGAGTTTTCACGGTTTTTTATAGTGAAGCACAAAATCTGTTCCGGGACAGCAACTTCCCCATATCTTACTTCCCTCTCATTAGAGGCTATTCTTGGAACAAAAACCACACAAAAAGGATAAGAGAGGTTATTACAGAGGCAATAACTTCCAAGACTCAACAAAAGGAAAACTTACCGAAATAAAAATTGGGTTATCTCCCAAGAGTGCTTTTCTTTAACGCCTTTCAGCTAGGCATAGAAAGCAAGAATCAAGTATTTTCAAATGAAGAAGCATTAACATCAACTTTCTTACGTCTACCTCTCTTACCTTTAGGAAACATATGATTGTTTGGTGTCGAAGTGAAATGCATGGTGCCTTTTCCCACATCTATTGTTGCACCAAGGAGTTTTAGCAGGGATCTTCCAAGTTTCCCTAGGATTAAACACTCCTTCAACTATTCCAATGGGTAATATAGTGACATTATTAGTAAGAGATATCTCTTCTCCACCCTCAGAAAGTTCCCAAAGATTTATCAATTCATAAATACATTTAGGCATAAGACAGAACTCGGACATAATATCACAACGAGCATGAAAAGTTTCATCATTTATAGCAACTTTTACTGTAGGGAACCATTTTGATGGTTCAGAATTTACTGAAACATAATCATGATGCTCTCTAAGCATATTGTAGAATTCTTTTAAACTAGATGTACTTGTCTCAAGAGTGTTTAATCTAGCATAAATGCTTATTAAGGATGGATCAAGTTTACTAGGCAAGTTATATGTTGCAATCAACTTTTTTATAGTAGTAAAAGATTCATCCCCATCACAATGGAGGAAATCTCCTCCTACTACAGCATCCAAAGCATATCTATAACAGAGAGAAATACCAAAGTAGAAACTGCTAAGAAGCAAACCTAGAGTCATTTTAGGTTTAGTTTTTTCATAAGAATCAGAAATTCTAGACCAAGCTTCTTTGAAACTCTACTCACTTCCTTGTTTAAAAGTGAAGATCATCTCCTCAGGTGACATAGTGATTAGAGCAACACTAGACATTAAAGCAACTTGAAGTAGGAACTAATTTTTTTGTATTTTTGATTAAGAAAAGCAAACAAATAGAAATAGCAACTAAGATAGGAACTAATTTTTGTGTATTTTTTGTAAAAATAAGCAAACAAAACAAAGCAAAATAAACTAAGCAAAAAAAACAAATGGAAAATTGCTTGATGGCTCAAATGATGTAGAGCTCGCTGGGAACCCCAAGTGGAAGGTATGATGAGCACATCAACATGTTTCCCTCAGTTATGAAACCAAGGTTATCGAACTAGTAGGAGAAAGAACCAGCTTCCAAGGTTTTGCTAGCAACATGGAACCTGCACAACACAACCACAATACTTTGCTCCAACTTACAGTGAGGTTGTCAAGCTCACCAGTTTGCTGAAAATAAAGGAATAAACGTATAGTGTGAAAGAAATTAGTTGCTTGTAGGAATTACAGAAAGTAAACAGTAGACAGTAGATTGAATATCAGTGGGAAGAAATGGACCGGGGTCCATAGTTCACTAGAGGTGTTTCGCCATAAGATAAATAGCATGTTGGGTGAACAAATTATAGTTGGGCAATTGATAGACTGAGAATGCATAACAATGCATGTACATGTCATGATGATTTCTATGAGATTTGTTTGGGAATTACGCATAATACATTGTAACACCCTCAGAATCGGACCTATGCAAGTTTGAGCAAAATTCGCCAAACCCGCATAGAAACGATTCAAAGGTGCCCACCAGGCACTTTCGTGCGGGTGGAAAACGAAGTAATAACATTACACAACAGTCCTCGATGGGACCCACGTAGCAGATATATATATAAATGACTCCATGAGTCGAATACGAGATATAATATACAAGATCCAAATCACCTTGAAAACGGTAGAGCGTCCGACTACGACAAGAAGCAAATGGGGCTAAGAGCCCAAGAATAACCAATGGCGCCATAACCCGCCTGTGCCAAGCCGGAAGGGTAACCCTGCTAACGGCGTCGATCTCAAAACCTGCTTAAACAAAAGGGGTGCCGACAAAGGCCAAGGAAAAAGAAGGAGCGCCAAGATCGAGGCCAAGACACGCGAGTCTAGAATTCGCTGTCCTCGCCTACATAGGTATGGTGGATCAAGCGGCAGCAAGATGCACTAAACAACCTATAGAGACTCGATACAACTGGCGGCAATCAGAGGGGGTAAGAAAGACCTATCCGGATCCAACCTGAAGCTAACACCAAACAAACCCATCCTGGTAATTCCCCCTCGAAACCAAAGGAGGAAGTCAACCGAGGAACCCACACGGTTGGCAGTTTTACTTATTCGGTTATAGTTGCGGCACTTTACTAGTCAGGTTTAGATAATCGTCCTGATAAAGTAAGCAGTGGGCACTTTTAGTTTACCATTCAGTTATAGTTACAACACTTACTAATCAGATACAATTAGAATGAGATAACCCAAAAACCCAGCAGTTGTTGGTACTCTTATTTGGCCATTCCGTTGTAGTTGCAATACTTACTAGTCAGGTACAATGGTCGCAAGCGACGAGTCCAACAAGCAATTGTGTGCAGTATTATTTAGCCATTCCGTTGTAGTGAAGCTGATTACTAGTCATTATAAAGTCAAATTTATAGCAATAAACTTTAGTTATGCTTGTCTATGATCGAGATACTGTGCTCCAAGTCGTCCATATCCGCGGACACGGCTTTCAGAAAGTTTTACCTGGCCGGGGTGCACCAATAGCAACACACGCTCGATCAACCTCGGAAAAACCAACTCAAAACCCAACGAGGCTTTCACGACTGAACAATCACAGGATTCAGAAATATTTCAGGGGGCCACCCCTTAAAGTAGAACCCGAACGGTTAGCCGACTTGAGACGGACTTAAGGTTTGTGGGGTCGGTAAACGCATCGGGAACCCGAAAGTGTGGCTTGTCGATACCACGAACGGGTCACAATTCCTAACAAGACAAAGGTGCTCCTCGCACAATTTAAATACATAAGTAGCATGGCATAAGTACAGGATCGTAAATAAAACCTCAAACTAGTTTGTGGCCCCTAGAAATATGACTGAATCAAGCTCTGGCTCAGGGGGGTCCCATATACCTCCCGGATGTGGATAGCGCGATAAATCAAGGAACAGGTATCAAGTACTCGGGGCCTTACGAGACACAAGTGGGCGTTCGGAAACCAAATATTTTCTATCACCCACCGATGCCTCTGCTTATTTCAATTTTAGTTGTTAAACAGAAATTAAAGTGGATGATAAGTAAAACTATGATCATCTCCAACATCAACATGCGGCAATACATCAACAACTGTGGCACTTGACAACACGCAACAGCACTTAAGCAAGCGACTACGACGCGCAAGTCCAACTATCTACCAAACAACAAGTAATAGGATGTGTCCAAGGCAATATAAGGCTGCAGGGGATATCACAGGTACGAAAACTAAAGCATCGCAACACAGATAGCAATAGATCAACAGGAGGGAATAAAGACTATAAAAGTAAGATAGGTAGAAAGGGGGAGATGCTCGCCTGAAAACATTGTCGAAGGTTCATCCGAAGATCGGTGCGAAGCTCACATCAACTCAACGGCCTTATCCGCGAAGAAGCAAAACACTAGAAGAAACACCGGATGCAATATTTAATACAACGGCAGAAGATCGGCATGATGCATGTATGATGAATGACATGGCAAGGGTGCGATGCGATTAGGTCATATTAAGTGGAACCAGGGTCCCGACACTTGATTATATTGTTCAAGTTATTTAATTACCCCGCAAATTAAATGTTGTATTAACATGGCAAGAGATAGCACCGGTTCGCTACATCAATTTAAATGAGGCCGATATGAGACTAGATTTGCCCGCATATGGGCCCCATATTTAATTATTAGGTGAATCGGCATAAGGCCCCCAAACCACAAATATGCATGCGAGATGAATGATTTAATGCGACAAGTTGATATCATTTATAAAAATAGGGTATCGAGAAAAAGGGTCACACTTTAGGGGTCGCGACGGTCTTGGGGTTCCGGGGTTCGGGATCGGTCTCAGGGTTCGACGGATCTGGGGTTCGGGGTTCGACGGATGCGTTCTCGGATAGCGGGGGTAGATCTTGTTGTCCTGTGTCGGTGACCTCGGCATCCGGGAAGCAGGACTTGGTTCGGCGCCGGGGGCGCATCGGATTCTTCCGGTCGGATGCCGTTCTTGTCGTCGTGCCGATCTTGTCGGGCCCCACGGGGTCGATCTTGCCGTTGCGAGGATCTTGTCGGGCTCGCGCCATCGAGTCGGTGTCAACATTCGGGCGCTTCGTGGCAATCTTGGCGTTCGGGATGATCCCGGCGATTCCGTGTCGTGGACCCCGACGCTCGGGAAGGAGAGCTTGACGACCGGGTTCGCTCATCGGTGTCCATGAAGGAGTTCTGGCGCTCGAGAAGGCGAACTTGTGTTCGGCATCTTCGGTCGGGTCGATGCACTCGCCACGGGTCGGACTTCGTTCAATGGGTCCACGTGGAAGAACTTGGCGCCGATCACTTGGAAGATCTTGGCGACACCGGAGAGAGCGGCAGCCTCGGTAACCACGGAGGCGAAGCTTGTTGGCCCCATGGCGACGGGGTCACCAGGCGACGGCCGGTCGACGGGCCATGGGTCGAGCTCGAGGGGGTCGGCGCAGGCTCGAGGAGGCACCAACGGCGGGTCGACGCTGCCGAGCGTTCGCAGCGCCGGTGCTCGGGCGCCCAGAGGGAGGAGCACGGGCCGAGCTCGGGTCGGCGATGGCGGGAAGGGCGCCGACGAAGCTTGGCCGAGGGAACCCGGCGAGGACGGCGGAGCGAGGCGGCCGAGCGGCGGCGGCGCGTCTGTCGCTGGAGGAGGGCATGGGGCCCGCGGTGACCGGAGCGCGGCTAGAGGTCGGAGGAAGGGCGGCGGAGGCGGATGGCGAGGGCGCGCCGGGCGGGCGGACGCGGCAGGCCCGGGCGGTGGCGCGGCTCGGGAGAAGCAGGCGCGCGGTGGTCGCTGGAGCGAGGCGGGCGGGCGGTGGCGGCGGGTCGGGAAGGCTGCTGGGAGACGGCCGGGCTGCCAAAGGCGGGCGAGGCGCCTAGGGCCGACGGGACGGCCGGGCGAGGTGCGGGAGGGGCCAGCAGCGTGGAGGGCGCTCGGGGAAGGACGGCGTCGGGGTCGCCGACGCTGGGCGGAGCTCGAGGCGGACGGCTGGGGGGCGGGCACCGGCGAGGAGGAGAAGGGGCGAGCAAGGCCGGGCAGGGCAGCGGCGAGGTTGGAGGGAGGCGCGCGGCCGGCGACTATGCCGTGGGCGGCCAGACGCGCGAGGGAGAGAGCCACGCGGGGGAGGAGGGAGGCAGAGGACGGGGGTTGGGAGGCGTGCGTGGGGGCTGGGGACAGGGCCTGTGGACGTGTGGGAGCGCGTGGGAGGTGTGGGTTAGGCTGCGGTGGCCCAGAGGGAGGTGGGCCCAGGTCGTGGGGTTGGAGGTCAGGTACGCAAGTGCGGGTGTGCTGCCAATTGGTGGGGAGGGCGCGCTGGCAGGTGGGGTGGGTCCCAGGCGCGGTGGGGGGTGTCTGATTGGGGTAGGGCTGATTGTGTGCTGGGAGGGTGAGAGAGAGGGAGGGTAGGATTAGGTGGCAGGATCTGATAGGCTAGGGGGAGGGAGAGGTGAGGTGGCGTGGGGATTGGGTGGGGTGATGTGGAGGTTGGGGTAGATAGCTGGGTAGCTATAGGATTTAGGTGGGATTGGTTGGACCGCTTTTAATTTCCGGGCGCCGTCGGGTCAATCGCCTGCTCGATCGCCTACCAAAATAATTTAATATTTTTAATTGATTGCGACGAACTTTGTAAATAGTTTTTGACAAACAAAATATCCGGCAGCATCCGGGGTTTTTGGCGTTTGAATAAAGACGATGCGTTTGGAAAACAAATCGGGCTTTGCAAAAATAGTTCTAAGCAAACAATGCATGATGATGACGATGCAATGCACAAATTCAACGCGATTTTCTAGTAGTGGTTTTGCGGGATGCCACATACATTGACCATAATCCAACTACATATATGACTAATAATCCACCTTCAGGTTATCATCCGAACCCCTTCCAATATTAGGTTGCAAGCAACGGATAATTGCATTAAGCAAAGTGTGTAAATTAAACAATACAATTTCCCTTGTACAAAGGATTGTTGTTTTCTCCCTAGTAGCAACAACACATCTACAACCTTAGGGGTTCCTGCCACTCCTCCATATTACTAGAGACATGAACCTACTATCGAGCATAAATACTCCATCTTGGAGTCACAAGCAAGTACTTGGCCAGAGTAGCTACTAGCAAAGGAGAGCATGCAAGATCACAAATAACATAGACATGATAGAATCAATAATCAATCTTGACGTATTACTCAATATCCATCGGATCCCAACAAACACACCATGTAGGATTACAAATAGATGATCTTGATCTTGATAGGTAGCTCACAAGATCTAAACAAGATAGCACAAAAGAGGAGAAACGACCATATAGCTACTGCTATGGACCCATAGTCCAAGGATGAACTACTCACGCATCACTTTGGAGGATGCCATGGTGATGAAGAAGGCCTCCAGGGTGATCTCCCCTCTCCGGCAGGGTGCCAGGAAGAGCTTCGGATCCCTCCAGATCTAGGGACTATGGTGGTGGCGGCTACGGACTTTTTCGCGGATTTCTAATCGGGTAATTAGTATTTTTTCCTCGGGGGTTTATATAGGCATGAGGGCAAGGTCGGTTGAGGGCCAGGGATCCCACACCATGCCCTGGCATGGCCCAGGGTGAACCCGCGCCTAGGGGTGGCGTGGACGCCTTGTGGCGCTTCTTCGTCCCCCCTCTGGACTCCGTCTTTGTTACGGTAAAATATTGACTTCGGCTTTTGTTCTGTCCAATTCCGAGAATATTTCTTTACTAGCTTTTCTGAAACCAAAAACAGCAGAAAACAGGAACTAGCACTGTGGCATCTGGTTAATACGTTAGTTCCAGAAAAAGTATAAAAATGCCTCAAAGTGTAGACAAAACATAAGATAGTTGGTACAAAACGAGCATGGAGAATAAAAAATTATAGATACGTTTATGATATATCAGAGAGAAGCCCTCGCGCACTCCTCCTTCGATGTTGCCCACCTCGCCTCGCCATGCCTCGCCTCGCCTCGTCACGACGCGCATGCACTGCGGGCTTCGGAAATCTCGTCGAGCCGAGCTTTATTTTGCTGTTTGTGAAAATTAATGATAGATTAATTACAAGTCATCAATGGACGCGTTAATCAATCCATCATTTCTAGATTTTATGGATGGTGGGCTGTTACTAACTCGGGCGTGGAATGTGCCCCACGATCTCTCTAACCTACACTATATAAGCGTCCGTGCTAAACCTAATCGGTAATCCTCACACACACCTATTTTCAGACTCTTGCGCCACCACCTTCGTCTTCCCCATCCTGGCTTGCGGCGTACACCGTAGATCGGGACAGTAGGCCTCCAAAATCCCGCCTCTCGTGAACCTGTACGATCAGGTTTTTGGGGAGCACTAAAGTGTGACTACTGGCTACCATGATGTCGGTTACCGATGAGTTCCCGAATGATGACTTCTTCCCGGATGTCACTGACCTCTTCGGCAACCTCAACATGGGCGACATATTTGCTACTCATACCGTTGTGGCTATTGCCATTGTTTCACCATACATGACCTCAATCTATCTCTTTCAAATTTTGCTAGAGTTTCTAGTTCTAGCGTTTTGTGTAGATGTGATAGGTTTATCTTGTATAGATGTAATGTGTTCATCTATTTTGTTGATCTGCATGATTGGTTTTAGTACTCTCTATATGATCGTGCTTTATCAGTTTATTATTCGAATTAGATCATATGGATTATTGCTTATATTTTAATTACAAACTAGCGCGTGAGCCGTAGAGGTGGATTGGATCTAATCGATCGATCGATCTGGTGCTTGGGGAGAGGAACAATTTTGTCTTGCAAAAACAGAACTGCGAACCACGGTGGCCTAAGCATTTGGTTGCCATTTAGCACTTCATACCAACCTCTTTTCCCCGCGTCCCTCGCTCCCCGAGCCCTGAACTTAGGGTCAAAACTGATCTAGAATTTTTTTTAAAATTGGTAAAATTTGTGTAAAAAAGTAGTGAAATGCTTAAACACAAGGGCCATCCCGGGTCTTGGCTCATTTTTGGGTCCGCCCCTACCCCCGTGGGTGATGGGAAGCCACTGCCCCCTTCGATCACCCCCACCCCCTTCACTCCATCCCTCCTTCGCCATCGTCGACCTAGGTCGCAGCGTGAAGCCTTGGCAGCACTGGCGACGCTAGACTGCCTTTCCCCATGTCCTGGAGCTTCGGGTCGGAGCCTAAAACTCGGTGACGACGGTGCTCTTCGGAAGGCCTGGGTCCGGCACGACCGAGTGTCCCTGGAGGTGGTGCTAGCTTCGGGTGGCACGCGCCATGGTAGGGAGAGCCGTCGGCGGTCGTCCCTGGCCGGATCTGGGCGCCTCGGCCCTAGATGGACTTCGGCGGGTTGGGGCTTTGCCTCGATCAGCTCTCTACAGGCGGCGACAATGGCTAGTTAAGCTTGGATGTGGCGTGATACGACCAATTTGCATCACCATTCTATATCATAATTTACGTCTATTCATTGATATTTGTCTTATTATGAGGTATTACTTATGGCTTTTCATCTGTTTGTGCATGTTGGATGATTCCTGGAGGATGGACTGCCGGAGTCTGGATTCTGATGGAAAATAAGGTGTTTTGGTGCAATTTCGCGAAGATCAGAAAAATACCAGAAAAATATGGAAACATACTATTTCACCAGAAGACGAAGGAAGCCAGAAGGAGGAGGGAAGGGGGGCTACAGGGGGCCCACACCCCCTAGGCGCGGGCCCAAGTAAGGCCGCACCTAGGGTGGGTTTGGCCCACCTGTCCGGCCTCCGACTCTCCCCCTTCGCCTATAACTTCCCTTCGGACCCTAAGCCTCAGGGAGCGACCACAGATAGATTTCCGCCGCCTCTGGGGGCAGAAAACATCGAGAGAGAAAGATCTCTCCGGTAAATAGATTTCTGTCGGGGGAATTCCTTCTCGGAGAGGGGAGACCATCGCCATCAACATCATCATCAATCTAGGCTTCATCGGGATCATCATCATCATCCACACCATCATCTCCACCAGCACCATCATCACCACTCTGTGCCGCTCTAACAATTGTGTTGGATATTGCTTAGTTCATTAGGGGAAACTTTCCCGGTGTTAATTACTATTGTCATTGATGCTTGTGAGTGGAACCATTGGATTGTTGTTTATGTTCAGATTGTTATCCATTATCATATCATCTTTGATCTTGATCCATAAAATGTCTTGTGAGTAGTTCGTTTAGTTCTTGAGGACATGGGAGAAGTCATGTTGTTAGTAGTGAATCTATGATGAGTTATTATTCAATGGTTTAGTATTTAAGTTGAGGTTCTATTCTTCTAGTGGAGTCATGTGAACGTCGACTACATGATACTTCACCATTTATGGGCCTAGGGGAATGCATTGTGTATTTGGCTACTAATCGTGGGGTTGTCGGAGTGACAGAAACCTGAACCCCCGTTAGGACACCTTTGCACAAGGGAGTGTAGGAACTCAGAGTTTAAGGCTGTGGTTAGATTTATATCTTAATTACTTTCCTGTAGTTACGGATGTTTGCTGGGTTTTTAATCACAAGTATGTATTAGTCCTAGGAAGGGTGGTATGTTAGCACAGGTTCATCCACACAACACTTACAAACACCAGAGAAGAGTACTCATCTATTTGAAGCGAAAGCACTTGACATAATTCACATGTGTCCTCGAGAACGTTTGGTCCTTATAAGTATTTCCACCGGCTTGTCCTTTGATAAGAAAGGATTGGGCCACTTGCTCCGTTTGTTCGTTACGTCTGTTACTTTCTCTTTGTTTTTTTGCCTTATCAGAAAACCACTATTATTCTGTTTGCTAAGTATTCACAGGGATTTCCTTCTCCATAACACTGTTCAGCACCTTCTGCTCCTTGTTGGGATCGACACTCCTATTTATCGAAAGTACTATGATACACCCCCTATACTTGTGGGTCATCAGGACTATTTTCTGGCGTCGCTGCCGGGGAGTGAAGCGCTATTGAAGAGTGGAACTGGTAAGGGAAACTTTCACTGTGAGTATTTCCTTTTGTTACTGTTTGTTGCTTTGATTCCAATATGGATAACCCACTTGGTTTTCTGTTTGGAAGAACTACTACCACTGAAAGGGTAGTAGATGAACCACCTCCTGTTGAGATAGATCCTTTTAAGATACCTACAAGTATTGTTAATCGTGTTATGGATAATTATTATTTTGCGGATGGAACTGTCCATCCTGGTGATCACTTTCTTTCTATCCATGAATTATGCGGGTTGTTTAAGTGTGCAGATATCACAACTGAACAGGTGAAGAAGAAGTTACTCTCCATATCCTTGAAAGGGAGAGCTGAGGCATGGTATAAGCTGCTAAAGAATGGACAATCCATGGAATGGGAAGAGATGGCTTCTCTCTTTTACTCTAAATTTTATCCTCCTAGTGAAATCCATAAGGATATAAGTCTTATATATAACTTTTGGCCTCTTGACGGAGAGAGTACAGCTCAAGTTTGGGGGAGATTGAAGTTACTAATGCTTAAATGTCCTATTCATGAACTCCCTAACAATATTATTCTCAATAACTTTTATGCTAGGATTTCTCTTCATGATAAAGATTTACTAGATGCTTCTTGTGCTAGATCATTCACAAGTATGAAGGAAGAAGCTAAATGGGATCTCTTAGACTGTATTCAAGATAACACTGAGGCTTGGGAAAATTACAAAGGAAGTAAGTCAGTTATAAACTATGATTATGAATGCATTAAACCTTTTATGGGTACTGATAACTTCTGTGATATTAGCAATAAGTTTGGCCTTGATCCTCAAGTTCTTGTGAAATGTTTTAATGCTTCTGCCTCTTATATTGAGATTCCCAATAAAGAGTGGGACAAGTACCATGCTCCTTATAAAGACATTGTTACCCACGTTCCTGCCAGTATAGAGGTTTGTACTATTGATCCTATTTTGCCTGAACCTTATGTTGAGAAGATCCATTTTCCCTCCAAGGTAAGGGAACACTCTATTTTGGCCAATGTGGTTAGCAAAAGCGCAAAGAAAACTGCAGGTTCCGATGAGCTTATTGATATCGAGCATGTGGTAGCTATTGTGAAAGGTCTTGTCACTAGAAATATAGAGGATGAGCATATTGTCTTCTGTGAAGACGCCACTAATGTTATTTCTCATCCTAAGAAAGTTAGAAAATATAAATTTGTAGTCATAGCTACTATGGTTTATGTGATATTGGTGCTAGTTCTAGTGCTATTCCTTATGAGCTTTACAGGGAAATTATGCATGAGATTGGTCCTTGTGAGCTTGAGGACATTGATGCGGTTATTCACCTTGCTAATAGAGAGCAAGTTTGCCCCATTGGAATTGTAAGAGATGTGGAGGTCCTTTGTGGTAAGATTAAATATCCTGATGATTTTCTAGTACTTGGTAAAGAAGCTAGTAAAACCTATCCTATCATCTTTGGTAGACCCTTCCTTAATACTTGTGGGGCTATCATAGATTGTAGGAAGGAAAAAGTTTTGACTAAATTTGCTGGAGAATCTTATGAGTTCAATTTTTCCAAATTTGCCAAAACCCCTTATGAAAATGAATTACCTGATGAGGACTTCAGGGTTGAACAACTTACTGCTATTTCTCTTGCTCCTAACAATGCCTTGAAGCAGTTCATGGAAGATCATGAAAGCGATGCCTTCATGAAGGAAAGAAATGAGATTGATGAGGCTTTCCTTTGTCAGCCTGAGTTACTTAAGCATAATTTACCTGTGGAAGTGTCACATCCCAAGATTTTCCAAATCTTGTAAAGTGAAAATAAATTAATAAAATAAAACTTTGTTTGATTTTCAGGGCCAGAAGAAACTTTTTGAATTTAATTGGAAACTTCAAACCAATTTGAATCAAATAAATCCTAAAGGGATTTATAAGGATAAACATTTATTAAAGGAAATTAAAATGTTTTGGAATTACTATTTTGGATCTTTTAATAAAAGATTTGGTTTTCAAAAGAAAAGGTGGATTCATAAATAAAGATTATTTTATAAAGCCGAATTAAACCTTGGCCAAGCTTTGGAATTAAAACATTTTGTTTTGAATAAAAATAGCAAAAGTTTATTTAAATAAGTTAAATAAGGATTTAATATCCAATTTTATCTAAATAAAAGGTTTTACCATTTTAATTAAAACATCAAAAACTTATTAAATCATTTTAAATAAGTTTTACCAAAGTATTTTACATTCCCAAACAAAACCTACTGATTGGTTTTGAAATTAATTAGATTTCAAAAAAAGTATTATTTGATTAAAACAAATCCTATTTGATTTATTAAACAAGTTCTATTTATTTAATTATTAATGGACCCTAAAATAAAAGGTTATTTTATTTTTAAACAAGTTTCCAAGTATTCTTTATTTCCAAATAAAACCTACTAATTTGGTTTTGAAAATATTTGGATTTCAAATGGAGATTTTGTTAATTAAATAAACCCTATTTTATTAAATAACTAAAGATCCATTTTATTTAATTAAAGGATGGATCCTCAAAAGAATAAAAATTATTATTTTATTTTGGAATTTGGTGTATGTTGATAAACAGAACCAAATTCAAATGAAAAGTTTGATGATTTTTTGATTTGTTTTGTTTGTTTGATTTGTTGTTTGGTTTTCAAAACAGAAAATAAGAACAGAAAAGGAAAAACATTGTGAAAGAAAAAAATAGAAACTGGACCAGCCCAGCCTGCCAAGCCCACTAAAGCCCAGAAACAGCCCAGCTATTCCTCCCCGAGGAAAAACGATTCGCACGCAGTATCAAACCCACAGAGAGAATGACTGGTGGACCTCCCCCTCATTTCTTTTCTCACTGCCAGGTAGACCCCACTCCCCCTGTTCATCGTCCACACCCGCGCGACCTGTTCTTCCTCCCTCGTCGCTATTTCCTACAGTGATTCCGCGCCTTAATTCGTCTTAACGCGACCACCGTTACTTGCTTCGATCACGCAGCCTTAATCGCCCATGCCTCCTCTACATTTCCCCTCTGACACCCCGCGCTGGCACGCCCCCAGACCTCCCCAATTTCCTCCCCGAGCACCCTCTGCTCCGACGAGGTTCGATGTCGATTCCGGCCAAGTATCACCACCCCTTGGCTCCCTGACCTTGCACCCAGACTCACCACTTCTTGGCGCATCTCCCAAGATTTTCGCTCGACCGGCGCCTGAGCCGGCCACGTCAAGCTTCAACGCCGCGTCGCAACCTCTCCGACGACCTCCCCGTAAGCACCGCCCGCATCTTCTCGATCACGCAAACATCCTTTCCTTGGTCTTGCGCGCCTAACCATGCCCCTGTCTTGCCTTAGGGCGATCTACAACGTCGCCTTCGACCGTGGACAGAGCCGTCTGACGCCGTTGCAAACTCCGTGAGCGATTCCACGACGACCGGCGCCTTGCCACGCATTTAAACACGCCGAGCATCACCACGCCCTCGACCTCGGTGAGCCTACTTCCTTCCTCTCTCGCCTCGTTTCGCCACATTACAACAGACTGGCCACGCATCACGCTGAGCCGCCAGTTCTTGGCCAGGCAGTAGCAACCGTTCGATTTAGATCGGAGAGACGAGATTAGATAACTTAAACTCGAAAGGGTACGCAGCCAGTGCCGTGCGATGCAACTTGATCTAACGGCCTGCAGCACGCGATCCACCCGAACCGGTACTGTCCAGTTAAAACACGACGCGTGGTCAGATAGGTTTAAAAACAGAAGTTTGAAATCTGATTAAGTTGTGAATTTCAAACCCTTGTAACTTTGGATTCACACGTCCAAAAATTAAAAAATTTATGTCGTTGGATTCAGGAGAGCAAGACCTAGCCAACCATACCCTTGGTTTAGCAAATAGTATCTGTTAGTTTGCTTGTTTCTGCAGATTCTTTTGTGTCCTTGTTTAGATTAGAAAAATTGTTTAAAAATGATTTTTGGATTAAAAACTTTTGCAAAATGGTTTGTTGTGACCTTAATGACCCTAGGAACCAACCCATGATTTGGAAAATGGATTTTGGAAAAGTTTAGAATGGATTAATTGGTTTATTCCATTTCTAGCTAAATAAAACTATTGTTTTGTTTATGAAAATGATTTTGAGTAAAACTTTGGAGAAAATGTTTTGGACCAAACCTACTGACCATAAACACCAAGTTTTGCAATAGCAAATCATTGGTGAAAAACATAAAGTTTTGCTTTGATAAAAAAATGTTTTCCACCACATAAAATGACGATGGATTTTAAAATAGTTTCTAAAACAAAACCCTTTTTGCAAATGACTTTGCCAATTTGAAAATGACCACCTTGGACCCTACCAAGTTTAGGAGCCTAGTGGAGACCATCTTTGCAAAAAGGACCATATCTTGCATGCTTACATCCATGATTTAAGTTCCATTGTTTTATGTGTGTGAAATGCTGTTTGATTATTGGTTTGGAATGCTACTTGATACTATGTTTGCTTGATTGATTGTAGTGAAGTTAGCAAAGTGTGAGACTAGAAAGATCAAGGAGTGAACCACCATTCCCTACCAAAAAGGCAAGTGACAATATCATCTAAAGTCCTACTATTTTCATTATACTTAGTGGATTTTGAAACTTGCATGAAAAGATATTTTTATACTTATGCTATGCTAAATCCTAATAGGATTCCTTATATATACCTTAGTGAAAACAATGTAGTTGTTACATGCTTAGCCATGCTATATTTTGGAAAGAGATACATGTTGAGATTTTACAAAGGTTGAGAAAAGGACTTGCGTTTTACATAATAAAACAAGGACTCAATGAACCACCTAGGTGGAGGATACTTTAAGTTTTGGAGAGGGTGGCAACAAAAGGAACCATGTTTATGGGTATCACTTTGTGTTGTGCTCCAAAAGAAAACCACCTAGGAAACTTAGAGATTGAACATGCTTCTCCAATTGTGGCTTTCGTGTGCAACCACATGCTATTATGGCTCTGGCTTAGTCAAGTACATTGGGAAGACTCATGCATTGTCTTCAGTTTACTGGACATGGGGATCTGGAATGCTTCATGGGTTCTGAAGACAAGCTAGCAATGGTGTATGGGAGGACCCTTTGGAAAGACTTCGTCACATTCTCAATCTGCCAGTACTACATCTTGGTGAGCACTAATCCAGTAGGCCACTGGTGGCAAAAGGATGGGATTGTGACATGTGGGTAAAGTTTACTCCTTCTGCAGAAGTAAATAAAATCTAAGTACTTAGCCGTGTCCCCGGTTATGGACAATACTGAGCAACTAAAGTTTCAACCATGGGAGATCTCGACATTCCAACTTCTAAAATAAAAACTTGATGCACTTGGGGGTACCAAGGAACTCAAAGAGATTTTGTTAAGCTTGATGCACTTGGGGTTACCAAGGTGCTCAAGAGATTTTGGTTAAAGCATGATGTACTTGGGGTTACCAACGAACTCATGATATTTTGATAAAACTTGTTGCACTTGGGGTTACCAAGGAGCTCAAGGGATTTTGACAAGGACTTGAACACTTGAGTTTCTACCAAGGAGTTCAAGGAACTTGGAAAGGAGATTTGACAAAGGACCAAACCCAATTTGAAAAGTTAGGATAAATATTGCTTTATGCAAATAAGCCTTAAACTCTACTTAGCCAAATATGCATGTATTGATAGGATCCACACATAATATACATAGTAGTGAAACTTGCCAATACAATTCAAATGTATTGACCCTTGTGGCTGTAACTTGTAATGTTGCAGGTTTGATTGATTTTAGTGAAGATTGATTGATTAGGATTACAAAGTCTACAACCAACATCTGCCTGTGGCACTTTGAAGATGAAGGACCCATGACTATAGTTATTCCGCTGCAATGTAATGTAATAGCCAAATGAGCTATGTTTGATGTAATAAAATTATGTTATTCCTGGTTATAAAGTTATATTATGACCATTGTTTCTTGATATTACATCTAAATTGTGGATGCTAGCTATTGATCCAGGGACTAGCATTGTAAACATAGGGGGCTCTATCTTATTAAAGATTGGAACCTCTACAGATGGTATCAGAGCATTGTGTTGCCTGTAGGATTTGTAAACCTAGGATTGGACAAATACCCTTAGAAGAATAGGAGTTATATTTTGATCCAAAACTTATTTACAAAAACACTTGTAAACTCTTTCCTTAACCATTTTGGTTTCAACTCTACATCTCTTCTATTTCAACTTGATGGGAAAACCTATCCATGGCTAAAGATTACACCATGTGCAAAGGACTTCAACTTCTTGAACTCTAATGACTTCAACTTCTTCAACTCTAATGACTTCAACTTCTTCAACTCTAATGACTTCAACATCTTCAGCATGTTCACCAAGGACCTCCAACTTGGATATCACTAAGGACTACAAGTAAGACAAGGAAATCTTGCACAAGAATTAGAGACTGAGGGAATGCAAAAGTTAGAAAGAGCTTACATCACTTGAAGTTTTGTGACCAAGGAGTTTTTCTCAAGGAAACCATGATCCCAAGTAAGAAGAAGCAACCAAGAATGATGGAAAGATCACAAGTGAACCATATAGAAGGCCACCATATTTTAGATAAGTCAAAACACACCAACTTATGTGGTATAACAAAAATATTTTGTTGACTAAGTATGTGCTTGAACCTTGATTGAGTGAAATGTTTGGTTTGTGATTGCATGCAAATTTCTTGTGTGAATTGTGATGTGTGTGATTAGAATTGATTCCTTAGAAATATCTTGCCTATTCTAATCTCCCTTCAACCCAAACAGATGACTACCCCAAAAGGATCCAAGGTTGATGACATCAACACCAACCAAGAGGACAACATGAAAGAGCTCATAGCAACCCAGAACCAGTTAAGCCAACTGACAGCTCAGTTCATAGCCAACAATAGTGATAAAGATCCAACACTGCAAAAGTTTTTGGAGGAACAAACCCAACTGATGCTTAAGGTGACTAATCAAATGATCAACATGGAAGAAAGCTATCCCAAAAGAGTCTTTGACAACAAGGATGACAGAAATATTGTTCTAGATGGAGCACCAGCTTGCATCATTTGTGGAGACAAGGATCATACTTACAAGGAGCATGAAGATCAATGCCCTAACTGTGAAGAAAATCATCCTGTTGGACAATGTCCCACCTCTCAAGCCACTTGTTATTTGTGTGAAGGAAACAATCATGTTCCTATCCAATGCCCCATTTATGCCATTGTTGAACAAGAAGGATCCAAGTATGCCAAGAATGTTGATGGCAAAGGAAAAGGACCACTTATACCTCCAAACAAGACAACCCAATTCAAATGATCAAAGAAAACCAAGAAGAAAAAGATAGACAAAAGCCATGTGTAATGTCATCAGTGTAAGGAAATGGGACACTATTCTGGTGAATGCCCAAAGAACCCGAAGAATAAAGAGATTGCACAAGTAATGTGCAACAACTGCAGAGAGCTAGGCCATTATGTAGCAACTTGTCCACAAGAACCACGTAAAGAACTCATGGACATCCACTGTTTCAACTGCAAGAATCCAGGACATTATGCAAGCAACTGTCCAGAAATGATGAAGAACAAGTTGAACAAGCCTATGGAGAAACTCAACCTTGGCCCATGAGTCAAGTGTGGAAACAAAGGAAGCAATGCAAAAGATTACTTAGAGAAGTTTCCCCAGGATCCCAAGAAGGACAATATGTAATTCTTGTTTGAAAATTTTAAGGGTGGTAGTACCCTAGTTGTTTTGAACCTTCTTGTAACCCTAGCCTCCCCAAATCTCGCGACGAGATTTATTTTAAGGGTGGTAGCCTGTCACATCCCAAGATTTTCCAAATCTTGTAAAGTGAAAATAAATTAATAAAATAAAACTTTGTTTGATTTTCAGGGCCAGAATAAACTTTTTTAATTTAATTGGAAACTTCAAACTAATTTGAATCAAATAAATCCTAAAGGGATTTATAAGGATAAACATTTATTAAAGGAAATTAAAATGTTTTGGAATTACTATTTTGGATCTTTTAATAAAAGATTTGGTTTTCAAAAGAAAAGGTGGATTCATAAATAAAGATTATTTTATAAAGCCGAATTAAACCTTGGCCAAGCTTTGGAATTAAAAAATTTTGTTTTGAATAAAAATAGCAAAGGTTTATTTAAATAAGTTAAATAAGGATTTAATATCCAATTTTATCTAAATAAAAGGTTTTACCATTTTAATTAAAACATCAAAAACTTATTAAATCATTTTAAATAAGTTTTCCCAAAGTATTTTACATTCCCAAACAAAACCTACTGATTGGTTTTGAAATTAATTAGATTTCAAAAAAAGTATTATTTGATTAAAACAAATCATATTTGATTTATTAAACAAGTTCTATTTATTTAATTATTAATGGACCCTAAAATAAAAGGTTATTTTATTTTTAAACAAGTTTCCAAGTATTCTTTATTTCCAAATAAAACCTACTGATTTGGTTTTGAAAATATTTGGATTTCAAATGGAGATTTTGTTAATTAAATCAAACCCTATTTTATTAAATAACTAAAGATCCATTTTATTTAATTAAAGGATGGATCCTCAAAAGAATAAAAATTATTATTTTATTTTGTAATTTGGTGTATGTTGATAAACAGAACCAAATTCAAATGAAAAGTTTGATTATTGTTTGATTTGTTTTGTTTGTTTGATTTGTTGTTTGGTTTTTAAAACAGAAAATGAGAACAGAAAAGGAAAAACATTGTGAAAGAAAAAAAATAGAAACTGGACCAGCCGAGCCTGCCAAGCCCACTAAAGCCCAGAAACAGCCCAGCTATTCCTCCCCGAGGAAAAACGATTCGCACGCAGTATCAAACCCACAGAGAGAATGACTGGTGGACCTCCCCCTCATTTCTTTTCTCACTGCCAGGTAGACCCCACTCCCCCGTTCATCGTCCACACCCGCGCGACATGTTCTTCCTCCCTTGTCGCTGTTTCCTGCAGTGATTCTGCGCCTTAATTCGTCTTAACGCGACCACCGTTACTTGCTTCGATCACGCAGCCTTAAACGCCCATGCCTCCTCTACATTTCCTCCGACACCTGCCGCACGCCTGCAGACCTCCCCATTTCCTCCCGAGCACCCTCTGCCGACGAGGTTCGTGTCGATTCCGCCAAGTATCACCACCCTTGCCTCCCGACCGCACCCAGACTCACCACTTCTTGGCGCATCTCCAAGATTTCGCTCGACCCGGGCTCCCGAGCGCCACGTCAAGCTTCCGCCGCAACCTCTCCGACGACCTCCCCCGGTAAGCACTGACCGCCCCGCGTCTTCTCGATCACGCAAACATCCTTGCCTTGGTATTGCGCGCCTAACCATGCCCCTGTCTTGCCTTTGGGCGATCTACAACGTCATCTTCGATCAGGATGAGCCGCTCGACGCTGCAAACTCCGTGAGCTATTCCACCGACCCTGCGGCGCCTTGCCACGCATTTAACACACGCCGAGCATCACCACGTCCTCGCGACCTCGGTGAGCCTACTTCCTTCCTCTCTCGCTTCCTATTCTCGCCGTTGAGCGCCGCCAGTTCTTGGCCAGGCAGTAGCAACCGTTCGATTTAGATCGGAGAGACGAGATTAGATCACTTAAACTCGAAAGGGTACGCGGCCAGTGCCGTGCGATGCAACTTGATCTAACGTCCTGCAGCACGCGATCCACCCGAACCGGTACTGTCCAGTTAAAACATGACGCGTGGCCAGATAGGTTTAAAAACAGAAGTTTGAAATCTGATTAAGTTGTGAATTTCAAACCCTTGTAACTTTGGATTCACACGTCCAAAAATTACAAATTTTATGTCGTTGGATTCAGGAGAGCAAGTCCTAGCCAACCATACCCTTGGTTTAGCAAATAGTATCTGTTAGTTTGCTTGTTTCTGCAGATTCTTTTGTGTGGTTGTTTAGATTAGAAAAATTGTTTAAAAATGATTTTTGGATTAAAAACTTTTGCAAAATGGTTTGTTGTGACCTTACTGACCCTAGGAACCAACCCATGATTTGGAAAATGGATTTTGGAAAAGTTTAGAATGGATTAATTGGTTTATTCCATTTCTAGCTAAATAAAACTATTGTTTTGTTTATGAAAATGATTTTGAGTAAAACTTTGGAGAAAATGTTTTGGACCAAACCTACTGACCATAAACACCAAGTTTTGCAATAGCAAATCATTGGTGAAAAACATAAAGTTTTGCTTTGATAAAAAAATGTTTTCCACCACATAAAATGATGATGGATTTTAAAATAGTTTCTGAAACAAAACCCTTTTTGCAAATGACTTTGCCAATTTTAAAATGACCACCTTGGACCCTACCAAGTTTAGGAGCCTAGTGGAGACCATCTTTGCAAAAAGGACCATCTCTTGCATGCTTACATGCATGATTTAGGTTCCATTATTTTATGTGTGTGAAATGTTGTTTGATTATTGGTTTGGAATGCTACTTGATACTATGTTTGCTTGATTGATTGTAGTGAAGTTAGAAAAGTGTGAGACTAGAAAGATCAAGGAGTGAACCACCATTCCCTACCAAAAAGGCAAGTGACAATATAATCTAAAGTCCTACTATTTTCATTATACTTAGTGGGTTTTGAAACTTGCATGAAAAGATATTTTTATACTTATGCTATGCTAAATCCTAATAGGATTCCTTATATATACCTTAGTGAAAACAATGTAGTTGTTACATGCTTAGCCATGCTATATTTTGAAAAGAGATACATGTTGAGATTTTACAAAGGTTGAGAAAAGGACTTGCGTTTTACATAATAAAACAAGGACTCAATGAACCACCTAGGTGGAGGATACTTTAAGTTTTGGAGAGGGTGGCAACAAAAGGAACCATGTTTATGGGTATCACTTTGTGTTGTGCTCCAAAAGAAAACCACCTAGGAAACTTAGAGATTGAACATGCTTCTCCAATTGTGGCTGTCGTGTGCAACCACATGCTATTATGGCTCTGGCTTAGTCAACTACATTGGGAAGACTCATGCATTGTCTTCAGTTTACTGGACATGGGGGTCTGGAATGCTTCATGGGTTCTGAAAACAAGCTAGCAATGGTGTATGGGAGGACCCTTTGGAAAGACTTCGTCACATTCTCAATCTGCCAGTACTACATCTTGGTGAGCACTAATCCAATAGGCCACTGGTGGCAAAAGGATGGGATTGTGACATGTGGGTAAAGTTTACTCCTTCTGCAGAAGTAAATAAAATCTAAGTACTTATCCATGTCCCCGGTTATGGACAATACTGAGCAACTAAAGTTTGAACCATGGGAGATCTCGACATTCCAACTTCTAAAATAAAAACTTGATGCACTTGGGGGTACCAAGGAACTCAAAGAGATTTTGTTAAGCTTGATGCACTTGGGGTTACCAAGGTGCTCAAGAGATTTTGCTTAAAGCATGATGTACTTGGGGTTACCAAGGAACTCATGAGATTTTGATAAAACTTGTTGCACTTGGGGTTACCAAGGAGCTCAAGGGATTTTGACAAGGACTTGAACACTTGAGTTTCTACCAAGGAGTTCAAGGAACTTGGAAAGGAGATTTGACAAAGGACCAAACCCAATTTGAAAAGTTAGGATAAATATTGCTTTATGCAAATAAGCCTTAAACTCTACTTAGCCAAATATGCATGTATTGATAGGATCCACACATAATATACATAGTAGTGAAACTTGCCAATACAATTCAAATGTATTGACCCTTGTGGTCAGAATTTGTAATGTTGCAGGTTTGATTGATTTTAGTGAAGATTGATTGATTAGGATTACAAAGTCTACAACCAACATCTGCCTGTGGCACTTTGAAGATGAAGGACCCATGACTATAGTTATTCCGCTGCAATGTAATGTAATAGCCAAATGTGCTATGTTTGATGTAATAAAATTATGTTATTCCTGGTTATAAGTTATATTATGACCATTGTTTCTTGATATTACATCTAAACTGTGGATGCTAGCTATTGATCCAGGGACTAGCATTGTAAACACAGGGGGATCTATCTTATTAAAGATTGGAACCTCTACAGGAAGATTTGGGTACCACAATTCCACGTAAAGGGGACCCTGTTTACGAATTAAAACCTTTACCTGATGATCTTTAATATGCTTATCTTGATGACAAGAAGATATACCCTATTATTATTAGTTCTAATCTTTTAGGAAAGGAAGAAGAAAGGTTAATGGAGATATTAAAGAAACACCGAGGAGCTATGGGCTATATGTTGGAATTATGCCCTAGAGGCAATAATAAAAATGTTATTATTATAATTCTTGTTCATGATAAAGTTTATATTCCATGCTAGAATTGTATTAAGCGGAAACTTTAATACTTGTGTGGTTTGTGAACAACACCGTGTCCCTAGTACGCCTCTATGGACTAGCTCATTGATCAATGATGGTTAAGGTTTCCTAACCATAGACATGAGTTGTCAATTGATAATGAGATCATATCATTGGGAGAATGATATGATGGATAGACCCAAACAAAGCAGAGCAATTAGATTGTGTCATCGTGTTCGTCTTTGCGAAGCTTTTCCTATGTCAAATATTTTATTCCTTAGACCATGAGATAATGCAACTCCCTGGTACCGGAAGAAAGCTTTGAGGTCATCAAACGTCATCCTATGAGAGGGTGATCATAAAGGTGTCTCTCAGGTGATCGGAAAGTATCTGTTGGGTTGTATGTATCGAGATGGAATTTGTCCCTCCCAAGTCGGAGAGATATACTTCGAGCCCACTCGGTAATCGATATCAACACCGCTTGCAAGCATGTGATTAAGGAGTTAATCACAAAGTGATATCGGATTACGGAACGAGTAAAGTACTTGCTGTGAACGAGATTGAACTAGGTATGACGGTACCGACGATCGAATCTCGGGCAAGTAAAATATCGCGAGACGAAGGGAATATATATATGGGATTGATTGAATCCTGGCATCGTGGTTCATCCGATATGATCATCGATGAATGTGTGGGAGTCAATATGGGTGCCTGCACTTGTTGATTATTGATAGAAGATCATGTCTGCATATTCTCGAACCCGCAGGTCACACACTTAACGTGTCTTGACGCTAGGATAGATTGGATAATTGGTTTATGAATTTTTGTTCGAGTATCGGATGGGATCCGGACATCACGAGAGGTTTGAATGGTCCGAGAATAAGATTCATATAAGGCAGTGCAGTTTTTGGAGTTCGAATTGTTCCGGTTAATCGGTATTGTACCGAAGCTTTAGAACCTTCCGGAAGGGGACCAACGTGGCCCCACCTTCCGGGAGGGGCATGGACCTATGAGGGAGTGTCCTGGCCGCTTAGGGGCACAAGGCCCCATAGGGCCCAGCCGATTCTATAGGGTTTAAATCGTTAAACTAGGGATAGAATTTCTAGAAGGAGGAGAGTCCTTGCCCACCTCCCTCCCTTGGCCGCCGCCCAAGGCTTGGAGGAGGGCAGGGCTGGCCGCCTCTATAAATAGAGGGCTGGTGCGCCTCCCCACACCTTGCCTCCAACCCTAGTAGCCCTGCCGCCTTCCTCTCTCCCTCCCGACTGTTTGTAGGCGAAGCCCTGCTGCAGAAACTCTCCACCATATACACCACGCCGTCGTGTTGTAGATCCCATCTATCTCTCCACCATACTTGCTGGTCCGAGAAAGGAGGAGACGTCGAGGTGCTGCACGTGTGCATCTCACGGAGGTACCGCCACTTGTGGTGCTAGATCGGATCGGATCGCGAGGAGGAGAAGCGAGTACGACTACATCACCCACGTTCCGACGAACGCTCATTGGCGTAATCTTCAAGGGTATGAAGATCTAATCCAATCTCTCTCATTGATTGCATCTCCTAGATTAGATCTTGGCTTTCCCTCTGTTTGCATCCGTAGAAAATTTTGATTTACTATGTCGCGAAACCCTTCAGTGGTATCAGAGCTAGATCTATGCGTAGATGTGTTTCACGAGTAGAACGCAACATGGTTGTTGCGGGCGTTGATGTTTTCTGTTGCAAGCCTCTTGTTTGTGTTCTTCTTATGACGGGATAGTGAGATTGAAGCGGTCCGTGCCAACCTTACGCGACGCCGTCATGAGACCGGCCCGCACTTGACGCGGTGGCTTGTACCACACATGCGGTGGATGCCGCTTTCTCACTATAGTTGTCATGGGATTAACACCGAGTTTGGCAACCATAATATCACCGCTGTGGCTTTCCGTAGTAAGAATCATTCTTAGCATCTACTCCCATAAGCCACGTAAACATGCAACAACAAAGTAGAGGCGCCTAACTTGTTTTTGCAGGGAGTGTTTTCTGTGATATGGTATGGCCCAAGATGTGATGTGTATATTGTATGTGATGATCATGTTTTGTAATGTTTCACGACTTGCATGTCGATGAGTACACAACCGGCAGGAGCCATATGGTTGTCTTTATAATTGTGTATGACCTGCGAGTCAACTTCTTATGCGCCATGTAATAGCTTTACTTTATCGCTAAGTAGTTAGCAATAGTTGTAGTTGCTATTCGTGGTGGAGGCAATCATGGTGGAGTGATGGAGATCATGCCGGAATGCACAAGATGGAGATCATTGCGCTAAGATTGGCTATACCATGTCACATAAAGTTATATGCATGTGATGTTTATCCCTTTTATGTATCTTATTATGCTTAGATCGCGACGGTAGCATTATAAGATGATTCCTCACTTAAAGATCAAGACAAAAACTGTGTTCTCCCCAAGCATGCACCGTTGCGAAAGTTCGTCGTGTCCAAGCATCACGTGATGATCGGGTGCTATAGACTCTACGTTCACATACAACGGGTGCAAGCCAGTTTTTGCACACGCGGAAATACTTGGGTCTAGCTTGACGAGCCTAGCATGTACAGACATGGCCTCGGAACACAAGAACCGAAAGGTTAAGCATGAGTCATATGAATGATATGATCGACACTTTGTTGTCCACCATTGAAACCACATCTCTTCTCGTGATGATCGGATTAGGTGTGGTGAATTTGGATCGTGTTCACTAAACAACTTGAGGGATGTTGAATTTAGTGGGAGTTCATCTAGTAATTTGATTAAGTTGAACTATTTATCATGAACATAGTCTAAATTGTACTTGCAAATACTGTAGATCACATGGCCAAGTCCAACTTCAACTTCAACGTTTTTTATGAGAAGGAAAAGCTTAGAAACAATGGGTATAACTTCACCAATTGGTTCCGCAATCTAAGAATCATTCTGTCTGGCGGACAAAAGGACTATGTCCTTGGGAAAGCGTTAGGTGACCCCCCTGCTGCAACTGCGCCGGCTAATGAGAAAGCTGTCTATCAATCACGCAAAGATGAGTATGGTGTGATTAAGAGCACCATGTTGTTTGCTATGGAACCGGAACTTCAAAATCGTTTTGAAACCTATCCCGGGCCCTTTGAGATTCTCGAGGAGCTGAAAACCATGTTTCAGACTCAAGCCTGTTCTGAGAGATATGAGATCTCTAAGAATTTCTTTAACTGCAAGATGGAGGAAGGGAGTTCCGTTAGTGAGCACGCCATAAAGATGTCGGGCTACACTCAACGCCTTGAGCAACTGGAATGCACGATTCCAGAGGATCTCAAGATTGACAGGGTTCTGCAATCACTCCCTCCCAGCTACAAAAGTTTTGTAGTGACTCATAATCAGATTGGTTCCACTGATACGATCACCGAGCTCTTCACAAAGCTGAAGGCTGCGGAGGTGGACATCAAGAAGGATAATCATGTGTTGATGGTCAACAAGCCCTCCTTTAAGAAAGGTAAGGGTGCAAAGAAGCCCTTCAAGAAGGGCGGCAAGTTTAATGCTCCCGCCGAGAAGAAGCTCAAGTCCGGTCCTAAGCCGACAATGAGTGCTTCTATTGCAAGGACAAGGGTCATCGAAGCGCAATCGTCCAAGTACTTAGCGGACAAGAAGGCTGGCACCATCAAAGGTATATTTGATATACATGTTATTGATGTTTTCCTTACTAGCCCTCGTTGTAGTGCTCGGGTATTTGATACCGGTCAGCTAATATTTGTAACTCGAAACAGGAGCTACGGAATAGACGGCGGCTTGCAAGGGATGAGGTGACGATGCGCGTTGGCAACGGATCAAGAGTTGATGTGATGGCCGTCGGCACGCTCTCCTTAGTTTTACCTTCGGGATTAGTTTTAAACCTTAATAAATGTTATTATGTGCCTGCGTTGAGCATGAACATTATTTCTGGATCGTGTTTATTGCAAGACGGTTATTCATTTAAATCGGAGAATAATGGTTGTTCTATTTATATGAGTAACATCTTTTATGGTCATGCACCTCTTGTGAGTGGTTTATTTCTTCTAAATCTCGAAAGTGATGAAACACACATCCATAACATTGAGGCTAAGAGATGCAAAGTAGATAGTGATAATACTACTTATTTGTGGCAATCGTCTGCTCAGGTCATATTGGTGTAAAGCGCATGAAGAAACTCCATTCTGATGGACTTTTGGAGTCTATTGATTTTGAATCATTTGACACATGCGAACCATGCCTCATGGGCAAGATGATCAAAACCCCGTTCTCCGGTATGATGGAGCGAGCAACGGACATGTTGGAAATCATACATACCGATGTATGCGGACCGATGAGTGTTTCGACGTGCGGTGGATATCGCTATTTCCTCACTTTTACCAATGACTTACGTAGGTATGGGTATATCTATTTAATGAAACATAAATCTGAAACATTTGAAAAGTTCAAGGAATTTCAGAGTGAAGTGGAGAACCATCGTAACAGAAAGATTAAATTTCTACAATCCGATCGTGGAGGTGAATATTTGAGTTATGATTTTCTCACGCATCTTAAAGCAAGTGGAATCGTTTCACAACTCACGCCACCCGGAACACCACAGCGCAATGGTGTGTCTGAACGCCGGAATCGATCCCTATGAGATATGGTCCGATCAATGATGTCTCTTACTGATTTGCCGTTATCATTTTGGGGTTATGCATTAGAAACCGCTGCATTCACTTTAAATAGGGCTCCATCTAAATCCGTTGAGACGACACCGTATGAACTATGGTTTGGTGCTAAACCTAAGTTGTCGTTTCTTAAAGTTTGGGGATGCGAAGCTTACGTCAAGAAGTTGATGCTGGACAAGCTCGAACCCAAAGCGGAGAAATGCGTCTTCATAGGATACCCTAAGGAAACTATTGGGTATACCTTCTATCACAGAACCGAAGGCAAAGTGTTTGTCGCAAAGAACGGTTCCTTTCTTGAGAAGGAGTTTCTCTCGAAAGAAGTGAGTGGGAGGAAAGTAGAGCTTGACGAGGTTATTGAACCTTCTCTTGAATTGGAGAGTAGCGCAGCACCTGAAATTGTTCCAAAGCGCTTTGCACCAACAATAGAGGAAGCTAATGATAAGGATCATGAAGCTTCGGACGATGCTGCTACTGAACGTCGAAGGTCGACAAGGTCGCGTGCCCCTCCTGAGTGGTACGGCAACCCTGTCTTGACTGTCTTGTTAGTAGAAGACAGTGAACCTACGAACTATGAGGAAGCGACGATGAGCCTAGACTCTGAGAAATGGCTGGAAGCCATGAAATCCGAATTGGGATCCATGAGCGAAAACCAAGTATGGACTTTGGTGGACCCTCCTAGTGACCGAAAGTCCGTTGAGTGCAAATGGATATTCAAGAAGAAAACGGACGCGGATGGTAATGTTACCGTCTATAAAGCACGACTTGTCGCAAAAGGTTTTCGACAAGTTCAAGGTGTTGACTACGATGAGACTTTCTCTCTCGTAGCGATGTTTAAGTCCATTCGGATTTTATTAGCAATTGCTGCGTTTCATGATTATGAAATATGGCAGATGGATGTCAAGACTGCGTTCCTCAATGGAAACATTGATGAAGAGTTGTATATGATGCAACCTGAAGGTTTTGTCGATCCTAAGGATGCTGATAAAGTGTGCAAACTTCAGCGTTCCATTTATGGACTGAAGCAAGCATCTCGGAGTTGGAACCTTCATTTTGATCAAGTGATCAAGAGCTTTGGATTTTTTGCAAATTGCTACGAAGCTTGCATCTACAAGAAAGTGAGTGGGAGCTCGGTGACGTTTCTGGTACTATATGTGGATGACATATTGATTATTGGAAATAACATCAACATGCTTAACGATGTGAAGAGTTATTTGAACAAGTGTTTTTCAATGAAAGACCTAGGTGAAGCTGCTTATATATTGGGCATCAAAATCTATAGAGATAGACAAAGACGCCTGATAGCTTTAAGCCAGAGTACATACCTAGACAAAGTTCTGAAAAGGTTCAGAATGGATAAGGCAAATAAAGGTTCAGTGCCTATGTTGTCAGGTACGATATTGAGCAAGGCTCAGTGTCTAGCTACGGTAAATGATAGGGAAGCTATGAGCAAAGTTCCTTATGCCTCGCCATAGGTTCCATCATGTATGCCATGTTGTGTACTAGACCGGATGTGTCCAATGCTCTTAGTTTGACGAGATATCAAAGTGATCCAGAGTGGAACATCGACACCGTGAAGAACATCCTAAAGTACCTGAATAGGACTAAAGAAATGTTCTTAGTCTATGGGGGTGATGAACAGCTTGTCATAAAAGGTTACGTCGACGCTAGTTTTGACACCGACAAGGATGATTCCAAATCTCAGACAGGATACGTTTATATTTTGAATGGAGGAGTTGTGAGCTGGAGAAGCTGCAAGCAAAGCGTGATCGCGGGATCTACGGTAGAAACGGAATACATGGCTGCTGCAGAAGCGTCAAGTGAAGGAGTTTGGATCAGAAACTTCATCACTGAGCTTGGCGTGGTTCCAAGTGCATTGGACCCATTGGAGATATTGTGTGACAACACTGGCGCCATAGCACTTGCTAAGGAACCAAGATATCATCCAAAGACCAAGCATATCAACCGCAAGTTTCATATAATCCGAGATTATATAGCAGATGGAGATCTGAAGATTAGCAAAGTACATACGGATCTGAATGTCGCAGATCCATTGACTAAACCTCTTCCACGTGTAAAACATGATCAGCACCTCATTGCCATGGGTGTGAGATTGTTGCCAAATGTAAACTAGATTATTGACTCTAGTGCAAGTGGGAGACTGTTGGAATTATGCCCTAGAGGCAGTAATAAAGATGTTATTATTATAATTCTTGTTCATGATAAAGTTTATATTCCATGCTAGAATTGTATTAAGCGGAAACTTTAATACTTGTGTGGTTTGTGAACAACACCGTGTCCCTAGTACGCCTCTATGGACTAGCTCATTGATCAATGATGGTTAAGGTTTCCTAACCATAGACATGAGTTGTCAATTGATAATGAGATCATATCATTGGGAGAATGATATGATGGATAGACCCAAACAAAGCAGAGCAATTAGATCGTGTCATCGTGTTCGTCTTTCAAGCTTTTCCTATGTCAAATATTGTATTCCTTAGACCATGAGATAATGCAACTCCTGGTACCGAAGAAAGCTTTGAGGTCATCAAACGTCATCCTATGAGAGGGTGATCATAAAGGTGTCTCTCGGTGATCGGAAAGTATCTGTTGGGTTGTATGTATCGAGATGGAATTTGTCCTGCCAAGTCGGAGAGATATACTTGGGCCCACTTTAATCGATATCAACACCGCTTGCAAGCATGTGGTTAAGGAGTTAATCACAAAGTGATATCGGATTACGAACGAGTAAAGTACTTGCCGTGAACGAGATTGAACTAGGTATGACGCATCGACGATCGAATCTCGGGCAAGTAAAATATCGCGAGACGAAGGGAATATATATATGGGATTGATTGAATCTGGCATCATGGTTCATCCGATATGATCATCGATGAATGTGTGGGAGTCAATATGGGTGCCTGCACCCATTGTTGATTATTGATAGAAGATCATGTCTGCATATTCTCGAACCCGCAGGGTCACACACTTAACGTGTCTTGACGCTAGGATAGATTGGATAATTGGTTTATGAATTTTTGTTCGCAGTCTCGGATGGGATCCGGGACATCACGAGAGGTTCCGGAATGGTCCGGAGAATAAGATTCATATAAGGCAGTGCAGTTTTTGGAGTTCGGAATTGTTCCGGGTTAATCGGTATTGTACCGGAAGCTTCTAGAACCTTCCGGAAGGGGACCAACATGGCCCCACCTACCGGGAGGGGGCATGGGCCTATGAGGGAGTGTCCTGGCCGCTTTGGGCCAGGGGCACAAGGCCCCATAGGGCCCAGCCGATTCTATATGGTTTAAATCGTTTAAACTAGGGATAGAAATTTCTAGAAGGAGGGAGAGTCCTTGCCCCCCACTCCTCCCTCCCTTGGCCGCCGTCCCAAGTCTTGGAGGAGGGGCAAGGGCTGGCCGCCCCCCCCCTCTATAAATAGAGGGCTGGTGCGCCCCCTCCCCCCTACACCTTGCCTCCAACCCTAGTAGCCCTGCTGCCTTCCTCTCTCCCTCCCAACTGTTTGTAGGCGAAGCCCTGCTGCAGAAACTCTCCACCATATACACCACGCCGTCGTGTTGTAGATCCCATCTATCTCTCCACCATACTTGCTGGTCCGAGGAAGGAGGAGACGTCGAGGTGCTGCACGTGTGCATCTCACGGAGGCACCGCCACTTGTGGTGCTAGATCGGATCGGATCGCGAGGAGGAGAAGTAGCACGACTACATCACCCACGCCCGATTTAACGTTCTCATTGTCTTGAATCTTCAAGGGTATGAAGATATAACCCAATCTCTCTCGTTGATTGCATCTCCTAGATTAGATCTTGGCTTTCCCTCTGTTCGCATCCATAGAAAATTTTGATTTACTATGCCGCGAAACCCTTCACTATACTCTTGATGATTTAAAGGGAATTTCTCCCACTATATGTCAGCATGCTATTAATATAGAGCCTGATGCAAAACCAGTTGTTGAGCACCAACGCCGCCTAAATCCTAAGATGAACGATGTGGTAAGAAATGATGTATTAAAACTCCTTGATGGTGGTATTATTTATCCTATTGCTGATAGTCAATGGGTTAGCCCTGTTCATTGTGTTCCCAAGAAAGGAGGGATAACTATTGTGCCTAATGAGGATAATGAGCTTATACCCCAAAGAGTAGTGGTTGGGTATAGAATGTGCATTTATTTTAGAAAGATCAATAAAGTTACTAAGAAAGATCATTATCCTTTGCCCTTTATTGATCAAATGCTAGAGAGGTTGTCCAAAAAGACTCACTTTTTATTTCTTGATGGTTATTCTGGGTTTTCTCAAATTTTTGTTGTCACATCCCAAAATTTTCCAAATTTTGTAATGTGAAAAATAAATAAACAAAATAAATAATTGTTGAAATTTAGAGTGAAAAGAAACTTTTGTTTCTAAATGGAAACATAAAATCCCATCTTGAACAAACTTTGGTTAATATTTGAATCCAACTAAATTCAAATCAAAGAGGAATGCATTCTTCATAAATGCATCTGGAAATTTAAGCACTTGGAAAAATAAACCAAAACTCTAAAACCTTTAATGGAATAAAAACATTTCCAAGTTATCTCCAAGACCATGGATTTTATCCAAATAAACATTTATAAATGATCAAGAATGACAAATAGAAATATTATAAAACCATAGAAATTAATTTCATTCAATTTGGAGCCATAAATAAAATCTTATGAATTTAATAAGATAAGGAAAAGTAATTTCCAAAGCTAATAAAGCACTTATCTAAAATACTTACCAAAATGGTGTGCAAATAATCCTAAAGATATTTAAAAGGATAAATAAATATCAAATAAGATTTTACAAATTGGAATCACCAAGTTTGGATCTATAAATAAAAAGATATGGGTTTTATAAGATAAAGATAGAAATATTAAATGAGGAATATTTAAAGGCCAAATCAAATCTTGACCTAATCCATAAGCAAATGGAATGATTATAATCCAAATCCAAATAAAATAATGGATAAAGAGTTTTCAAATTAATTAAAAGGGCATTAACTAAATCCTATTTGAATAAAGATAAAATCCCTATTAGAAATGATTAAATAAATCATGGGAAAATAGAATTTGGAATTTACCCAAGTGGAATAAAAGTTATTTAATTAACTCAAATGAGATCAAAGAAATCTTCTAAATAAAAATTATGGATTTAAAACCATATTTAATTTCATTGGAATAAAGACAAATACCAAATTTTAAATGATTAATAAATCATATTAAACATTCCAAATAATTCAAAAGTGAAGTATTTGACACCCTAATAAATAAATAAAACCTACTCAAAAGGTTTTTGTAAAAATTGAAATTAAATAAGGGTTAAAAATATATTTGGTATTAATTGAATTTAAAGCAAGGGCTTTGTTTTAAATAATTAAAAGACCCTAAAAAGAATAAAAGATTTATTCTAAATTTGACTTCAGAATGTGTTAATAAATAGTGTTTGATTATTCACAAAGTTTGACAAAAGTTTGATTTCAAATGAATGTTTGAATTGATTAAACAAAATCAAAACAGAAAATCAAATGGGAAAAAGAAAAACAATCAGTACAAAAAAAATGAAACTAACTAGCCTAGCTCGGCAAAGCCCAGTCCAGGCGCAGCAGCCCACCTCTCCCTCTCTCCCCCGAAATGTTTTTCTCACCGCAGACAGAACCCACAAAGACACTGAACGCTGGACCCCATCTCCTCTCTCTCTCTCGCTGCCGCCAGACCCCACCTACCCCGTCAGCGTCTTCAACCCCGCGATGACCCCGCCCCTCACCTCGCCGGCCGTTTCAGCCGATTAAGGCTTGAGTTAATTCGCGTTAACGCCGCAGTGAAACCACCCCGCGACCATGCCCTCTTAAGCGCCTCTCCCTCCTCTCCGTTTCCCCCTCAATCCCCCACCCTAGTGTGCCCCCAGCCTGCCTAATTTTGCGCTGCACCGCCACTGTCTCCGGCGAGATCCACCTCCAATTCCGTCCATACCTCACCGCACCTTGCCCCCTCAACCACTAGAGCTTGCTCCCCTCTTCCAGATGCATCTCCCAGTGGCCTCGACTTGCCCGCGCTTGACCCACAGCGCCGGCAACGACATCAAACAATAGCGCCGCCGTCTGCAAACAACTCCGGTGAGCCTCATCGCTTGAACCCGTGCGCGCCTCGACCAGAGTTTCATGCCAACTTGTTCGCCTGTGCCTTGTGAACATCCAGGTGCTCGCCATTCACTCGCGCAGGACCCGTAGGCTCGCCTTCGACGTCGACAGCAAGTGCCAGACGCAGATGACAACTCCGGCGAGGAATCGCCATCATCTCTATGCGCCCCTTTGCCAACCACGAGCACGTTGAGCTCCAGCACGTCCCGGCGAACACGGTGAGCATACCCTCCCTCTCCCTAGCTTCCTAGAATAGCCAGAGCGCTGCCGCCCGAACATCGTCGCCGCCAGCCACCATCGAGTGCCGCCAAGTTTTGGTTAAGACGCTAGGAACCGTAGGATGTAGATCTGGCGGCTACGAAAGATTCATTAAACGAAGAGGTACGGGTGTCTCTGTGCTGCACGATCTGTTTAGATCAAACGCACCAGAAAGGATGATCCAACCGAAGCGGTACCAGCCTATCAAAACACGATGCGTGGCCCAGAGTTGATTTAAAATAGAAATTGTGTTCTATTAGATGTTCAATTTTGTAAATTCATAACTTTCAAAACACATGTCCAAATTTTACAAATTTTATATCAATGGAATCAGCAAGAAAAATACTACCCAACCATGCACTATGTTTAGTAAATTGCTTCTGTTAAAATGGTTGATTTTATAGAAACTTTTGTAGGCATGTTTTGAATATAAAATTCTTTCTAAAATTATTTTGGTGATAAAATCTTTGGCAAATGGTTTGTTTTGAACCTACTGACCATAGAAATCAATTTGTGGTTTCAAAAACATATTTTGTGAAACAAAAGAATAAATCTTTGATTTAGAACATTTCTAGTCAAATAAAAATAATGTTTATGTGTTAAAGATGCTTTTGGGAGAAACCTTTGGGAAATGTTTTGATTTAAACTCTCTGACCCTAAACACAAAGTTTTATGATTTGAAAACATATTTGGTGAACCCTATAAAGATTGTTGCCTTGCTAAAAGCATTTTCAACCACATAAAATAATGCTTTGGTTTAAATTGGTTTATGATAAAATCTTTTGCAAATGGTTTTGCCACTTTTATAAAATGACCAATAAGTGTTTTAGAATGTTTATAACCCATTAGAAACCACTTTTCTAAATAAAACAATCTTTGTCATGCTTGCATGCATTGTTTTATTTCTATTATTTTATGTGATGTTTGCTTGAATGGTAGATTGAATTCTTGCTTGCTTGATTGAATTGTAGTGGAATTTGAAGAGTGTGAACATTGCAAGATCAAGGAGTGAACTTATATTCTCTACCAAAAAGGCAAGTGATGCTTCATACTTTTGTCCCATTATTTTCACTATGCATTAGTGATATTTCTAAGTAGGACTTGCATGGAATTTTTTCTAAGTATAAACTATGCCATGGGAAATCCTAGTAGATGAAACCTTAGTAGAAATTTCCTAAGTTAATATTCATATTACTATCATGCTTATCTTATCTAGTAGAAAACAAGGGTGGATTATATTCAATACTATGGAATATTTCCAAGTCAAGGACTTGTGTTTTGTTTAATAAAACAACTAAGTGAATGAATCACCTGGGTGGAATGGAAGGAATGGTTTGTGTTGAGTGGTTATAAAAGGCCCATTTCTATGGTTTACCTTGTGTATCTCACTTGTGGATGGCCACCCAGTAACAAAGAGATTTGAGATGTCAAATGTTGAGAAGCTTCAAGTGGAGCCACTTGGCATTATGGGCTCTGCCTGGATCATATAGGTTGCAATAACTTAGCCAAATGGACAGTTGGTGGTAGGGGTTTGATAGGATGGAGCGCGTCCATTCTGGTCTAAGGGCAGGCTTCTGAAAGATCTTGTCTTGGTGAAACCAAGTCTTGTGGGGAAAGTGCACAACCTCTGCAGAGTGTAAAATCTAAATACTTAGCCATGTCCCTGGCAAAGGAAAATTTGAGCATCAAGACATGGAAGCTATCAAGAATCTCCTCATCCAAATTTCTAAGTTAAAATCTTGTGGTTGAACAAGGGTTGAAGGATCACCAATTTCTATTGGGAGATGCCTTGGGTGATTTTGTCAAGCAAAAACTTAGTGTTTACAAATGATAAGGAAAATCTATTTTGAGCAAAGCAAGCCTAAGCTCCACTTAGCCAAATGCATATAGATAATAGACTTGTCGTGGGAATGGCCACGGCAGATGCTGCAATCGGCAGCGAGAAGTAGAACGAGGGGCAAGGGCGGCCAGCCATCTGCGGTGCGAGATGAGGGCAGAGACACAGGGTTTTACCCAGGTTCGGCCCCCCGGAGGGTAAAGACCTACTCCTGCTAGATTGTATTATGGATGTGTTTACAATGGGCGAACTCGGCGACTAAACGGCGAGTTGCTTGGGTGTATGAGGGAACGTGTCTCTACTCACCCCATAGGGAGGTTTATATAGGCTCACCTCCCCTAGGGTTTACATATCTCAACCGATTCGGTTACAGCTTGAATCGTTAACCTAGACCGACTGGGCCTATCTACTCTGGGCCTTCAACTTCGATGCTGATACCTTGCTGGGCTTTGATCCACTCGCCGTTCTGCAGGCCCACTCGCCAGCCCTTGGGCCAGTCGGAAACGTCCCGCTGAGTATACCCCAGTAGGCGTATCCCCATCAAGACTCCACTATACTACCATAGTATCACTTGCCAATATAATTCAAATGTATTGACCCTTGTGGTTGTAACTTATTATGTTGCAGGTTTGTTTGATGTTAGTGAAGTTTATTGATTAGGATTACAAGTGTACAACTAACATGACTGCCTGTGGCACTTTGAATATGGAGGACCCCATGCTATAGTTATATTCTGCTGCATTGTAATGAGATAGCCACATGAGCTATGTAAGATGTAATAAATTATTTTATTCCTGGTTATAAAGTTGTATTATGACCTTTGTTTCTTGATATTACATCTTAACTGTGGATGCTAGCTATTGATCCAGGGACTAGCATTGTAAACACAGGGATCTCTACCTTATTGAAGGTTGGGACCTCTATAGCTGTGAAAGCACAAGACCAACAGAAAACTACTTTTACTTGTCTTTACGGTACTTATGCTTATAGGTGTATGCCTTTTGGTTTATGTAATGCTCCTGCTACCTTTCAGATATGTATGTCTTCTATCTTTCATGGCTTTTGTGAAGAAATTGTAGAGGTTTTCATGGACAATTTTTCTGTCTATGGAACTTCTTTTGATAACTGTTTGCACAACCTTGATAAAGTTTTGCAGAGATGTGAAGAAACCAACCTTGTTCTTAATTGGGAGAAATGCCATTTCATGGTTAATGAAGGGATTGTTCTTGGACACAAGATCTTTGAAAGAGGCATTGAATTTGATAGAGCCAAAATTGAAGCAATTGAGAATATGCCTTGTCCTAGAGATATCAAAGGTATTCGTAGTATCCTTGGTCAAGCTGGTTTCTATAGGAGGTTTATTAAAGATTTCTCCAAAATTTCAAAGCCCCTTACTAATCTTCTTCAAAAATATGTTCCTTTTGTTTTTGATGATGATTGTAAGGAAGCTTTTGAAACTTTGAAGAAAGCTTTAACAACTGCTCCTATAGTCCAACCACCTGATTGGAGTTTACCTTTTGAAATTATGTGTGATGCTAGTGATTTTGCTGTGGGAGCTATCTTGGGACAACGTGTTGACAAGAAGTTGAATGTTATTCATTATGCTAGCAAGACTCTAGATGCTTCTCAAAAGAATTATTCTACTACTGAAAAAGAGTTCTTAGATGTAATCTTTGCTTGTGATAAGTTTAGACCTTACATTATTGATTCTAAGGTTACTATTCATACTGATCATGCAGCTATTAAGTACCTTATGACGAAGAAGGATGCTAAGCCTAGGCTTATAAGGTGGGTATTGCTTTTGCAAGAGTTTTATTGCATATTGTGGATAGGAAAGTGCTGATAATTTATCTCGTTTGGAAAACATTTATTTTGACCCTTTGCCTGTTAACGGTAGTTTTCCAAATGAGCAGTTAGCTGTAATAAGGGTAAGTCCACATGAGAGTCCTTGATATGTTGATTATGCTAACTTTATTGTTTCCAAGTATTTGCCTCCAACCTTTACAACTCAGCAAAGAAGGAAATTCTTTTATGATCTAAGGCATTACTTTTGGGATGACCCACATTTATATAAAGGAGTAGATGGTATTATGCGAAGATGGGTCCCAGAATTTGAACAACAAGAGATATTGAGAAAATGTCATGGCAGTGCTTATGGAGGACATCATGCTGGGGATAGGACTGCATAAAAGTTTTTACAATCTGGATTTTATTTGCCTACCCTTTTTAAAGATGCAATGAAGTTTGTTATATCATGTGATGAATGCCAACGAGTAGCTAACATCTCTAGACGCAATGAAATGCCTATGAATTATTCTCTTGTTATTGAACCTTTTGATTGTTGGGGATTTGACTTTATGGGGACTTTTCCTCCTTCAAGACAGTATACTCATATTCTTGTTGTTGTTGACTATGTTACAAAGTGGGTAGAATCCATACCTACAAACAGTGCCGATGGTAAGACCTCTTTGAAAATGCTCAAAGATGTCATTTTTCCGAGGTTCGGTGTGCCTAGATATATCATGACTGATGGAGGCTCCCATTTTATTCATGGGGGTTTTAGAAAAACTCTCGATAAGTATGATGTAAACCACAGAATAGCTTCAGCTTATCACCCTCAAACTAGTGGGCAAGTAGAAATTTCCAATAGGTAAATCAAATCCATCTTGCAGAAGACTGTCAATAGATATAGGAAAAATTAGGCTAAAAACTTGAATGACACTTTGTGGGCTTATATAACTGCTTATAAAAATCCTATGGGGATGTCTCCTTACAAAATGGTCTATGGGAAAGCTCTTCACTTGCCTTTAGAGTTAGAACACAAAACTTATTGGGTAGTGAAAGAGTTGAATAGAGACTTTAGACTTGCTGGTGAGAAAAGACTGCTCGACTTAAGTAATCTAGATGAGTGGAGAGGTGAAGCATACAAAAATTCTAGGCTCTTTAAGGAAAAAGTAAAAATATGGCATGATAGGAGAATTCTCAAAAGGGAGTTCCATGTTGGTGAGACAGTTCTTTTGTATAGGTATCCTCTCAGATTTTTTGCAGGGGAACTACCCTCCAAATGGGAAGGACCTTTTGTTATCAAGGAAGTGTACCGTTCAGGTGCTATCAAAATTTCTTCTCTGAAGGATGACACAACACATGTGGTTGATGGTCAAATACTCAAACATTACATTTCTGGAGATTCTTATAATGAAGATGTGGATGTTATTCAAATGGTGACTCCAGAAGAATTTTTCAGAAGCCAAACACCAGAAACTACAGAGTTCACCCTTGAATAGGTAAAATTGGAGAAAACAGAAGGTTTGTGAAACCCCAATATTTTTAAATTTTTGATGTTTTTAATACATAAGGGAAGTTACGAGACAAAACTGAAGAGGAAATGGAGCCCGGGGTGAACAAACCCACCCCATGCGCGGGCCTAGCCTGGTCACGCCTGAGGGGGTGTTCCACCCCTCGAACTCTGTCTCCGCTTCGTTTCCGTGTCAAAACCTTCCTTATGCATTGAAACTTCATAATATATAACCCCCCCGGGTTCCCCGAGGTTCTTGTATCGTGTTCTCGTCGTGTTTTCATTTTCAATATGTTTCTGTCAGGAAAATTCTCAGATTTGGAGCCTCAGTGTCTTCCTCTGGATCACCCACGGAGGATTCCTCTGCGGATGTCCTCAACCCGTACATGTATGAGTTGAGGATTCATCCCAAAGAGTTGATCCTTAAAGAGGGGAAGGTACAGATGAAAGAAGTTAAAGGCCCTAAAGGAGAAGGTAGTCTGGAGGACATGATGGAAGCGTTGGAACAAGAAGCTTTCAGGTACAAGAAGATGGCAGAACGCGAAGTGGATGTTATTCACAAGATAAGTTCAGAACTCATCACGAAGCATGAGGGACAAGTTGATGAGCTCCGAGAATAGATCTTCTCACTTCGTCAGACCACCAATCAATTGCAAGCACAGCTCTATGACATACAAATTCAAAATTGTGAGTATGAGGCTATATTTGATCGCATTATCTCTGCTGCTAGTTTCAGGATTGCAGAAACAAAGACATCCTTTTTGGATGGGTAACCATTGCCTTAGAAGTTTGATGATAACAAGAGAACACCACCACCACCACCAAGGGAGTAATTCGTCATCAGTTTTGGCATCCCCTTGGCTTGTTCCAAGCTTGGGGGAGTGTCGCGGTATCACCACCATTATCTTTTATCTTTTACCTTTTTAGTGGATTCATATCTGTGGTAGAGAGGTTATCTTATAGTTTGGTTTGCATGTGGAAGTTTCTCTCCTTTAGTTGATTATCTATGTATCCCTTGGTGTGAGTGCCTTTATTGGAATATTAATGAGAAGTCTCATCTTTTACTTTTTGCACTTCTTATTTTTAGTTTGCAATCTCTATTATATAATGGCTCTTGTTGTTCAGTATTGCCACCAATTTGGGATCATCAAGTGGATCCAAATTGGTTTTGGCAAACCGAGTTCTAGTCAGTGGCATTAGTTTGAAAGTAAAAGAAAGAAAGAAAGAAAGAAAGAGCTTACAGGTATTCGGTATTATTTGCTTTCTTTCTTGTTGGCTCATAAGCTTAGTATTCTTTATTTAAGGTTCTTTTGTGTCTTCAAGGAAGATTGCATGTTTGGCTTTATTACTTGCATGTTTTCTTGTTTCTTTCAACTCTCTTGCTTGCTACCCAGCCTTGCTAGCCAAAAAACCTGTTTTGAGAAGGCATACTTCTCATGTTTCCAAAACCCTTTGAATCAAAAACCTTTGCCACTTGTGTCCACCATATATACCTAGTAGTTGTTGCTATTCCTAGCAAATTCTCAAGCTTCATCTATCTTTCAAATTAAAAAGTATTTTGTTATGTGAAAACTAGTTAGTAAAGCTCTCACAAACTTGATGGCACACTTTATTTCTTTGCCCCTAATAAACTTGAACCATTGTGAACATCGAAGTTGTATATGCTTGCATCTATACGTTGGAATTAGTAGAACCGTGCTGTCACGGGGAACGTTTTAAAATTGCACTTGTACTCTGTACACAGTTGATAGCATGCTCTTTTGTCTATGGATGTCAACGGTGTGAAATAAAGAGGGAACTTGTAAGTCCATGGAGTTTGTATTCTGTGTTAGAGAAACACCTGGACTGCTAGCCTAAGCCGTGCTTAATCATGTTGGAAACTTGCAGCATCACCATAGTGAGTCATCTATGAAGCATCCTCAATAAAAAAAGCTATGCACATAGTAAATAAAAAGATCGCTGAGATGCTCATTGTATGCTTGCCTTTTCATTTTGGTTATGGGAAAGCTCCTGTACCATGTGTAAGGGGTGACCCGGTGGCGGTACTCAATGATATGCAAATACTTACAATGACAAGAACTTACCTGGACCCAAAGTTGAGTATGCATAAGGAGTGGCCCTCATATTCAAGGGACATGAGATTTCCAACTTATATTTCGTCAAGCATATACTCCATCTTTGTTCACTTTAACCTTAATCATCTCAAGATGCTTATGATAGGGGCAATGAGGGCTCAAAGCTAGTAAGTACCATAATATTTTGGAAGCTCTTCATGACTTTTAATCCTTGCTACCCTCTAAGAAGGGACCTTTCTCCCAGTTACCAGTTGAGTCAGTAAACCTACTTCCTCTCTATCTCCAGCAAGCTTTTGAGTTGTTGTGTTTCAAGAATTCATATGGTGATTTATTCAATCATGTTCTTTATCTTCCTTGTTTGCACAAAACTCTTATCTATTGAGTATTACTTTGAAAGCGTTCACTTGTGAAAAACATTTTTGAGCAAAGAGTGCTCCTGTTTTGAAGCTTCTACAAAAAGCTTTTGTGAAACTGTTTGTCGGGTGTTCTCTGACCAAGAACAAGTTTGCCAATTCCAATTATGATTTATATTTATGCATCTCTATTGTGAATGTTATACTTGGTTGCAAGCTAAGTTATATAATGGTGAGTTGCTTTCTTCTATGAGTTGTGCATTGGTAAGTGTGATGCTTCTTGTTCGTATTCTTTTTATCGACACTTCACTCCATAAACCTGTGGACATGTTTACTGAGCTCAGTATTTGCTTGGGGACAAGCGAAGTCTAAGCTTGGGGGAGTTGATACGCCCAATTTGCATCACCATTCTATATCATAATTTACCTCTATTCATTGATATTTGTCTTATTATGAGGTATTACTTACGGTTTTTCATCTGTTTATGATGTTGGATGATTCCTGGAGGATGGACTGCCGGAGTCTGGATTCTGATGGAAAAGAAGGCATTTCAGTGCAATTTCGCGAAGATCAGAAAAATACCAGAAAATTATGGAAATGTACTATTTCACCAGAAGACGAAGGAAGCCAGAAGGAGGAGCGAAGGGGGGCTACAGGGGTCCCACACCCCCCCTAGGCGCGACCCACCTAAGGCCGCGCCTGGGGTGGGTTTGGTCCACCTTCCCGGCCTCCGAATCTCCCCATTCGCCTATAACTTCCCTTCAGAACTCGAAGCCTCAGGGAGCGACCACAGATAGATTTTCGCCGCCTCTAGGGGTGGAAAACACCGAGAGAGAAAGATCTCTCCGACAGACAGATTTCTCCCGGGGGAATTCCTTCCCGAAGAGGGGAGACTGTCGCCATCAACATCATCATCAAGCTAGGCTTCATCGGGATCATCATCATCCACACCATCATCTCCACCAGCACTATCATCACCACTCCGTCCCGCTGTAACAATTGTGTTGGATATTGCTTAGTTCATTATGGGAAACTTTCCCAGTGTTAATTACTATTGTAGTTGACGCTTGTGAGTGGAACCATTGGATTATTGTTTATGTTCAGATTGTTATCCATTATCATATCATCTTTGATCTTGATCCATATGATGTCTTGTGAGTAGTTCGTTTAGTTCTTGAGGACATGGGAGAAGTCATGTTGTTAGTAGTGAATCTGTGATGAGTTATTATTCAATGGTTTAGTATTTAAGTTGTGGTGCTATTATTCTAGTGGTGTCATGTGAACGTCGACTACATGATACTTCACCATTTATGGGCCTAGGGGAATGCATTGTGTATTTGGCTACTAATTATGGGGTTGCCGGAGTGACAGAAACATGAACCCCCGTTAGGACACCTTTGCACAAGGGAGTGTAGGATCTCAGAGTTTAAGGTTGTGGTTAGATTTATATCTTAATTACTTTCCTGTAGTTACGGATGTTTGCAGGGGGTTTAATCACAAGTATGTATTAGTCCTAGGAAGGGCGGTATGTTAGCTGTGTTCACCCACACAACACTTACAAACACCAGAGAAGAGTACTCAGCTATTTTAAGCGAAAGCACTTGACAGAATTCCCATGTGTCCTCGAGAACGTTTGGTCCTTATAAGTATTTCCACCGGCTTGTCCTTTGTTAAGAAAGGATTGGGCCACTTGCTCCGTTTGTTCGTTACTTATGTTACTTGCTCTTTTTCTGTTGCCTTGTCAGAAAACAACTAAAAATCTGTTTGCTAAGTATTCACAGGGATTTCCTGCTCCATACCACTGTTCAGCACCTTCTGCTCCTCATTGGGATCGACACTCCTATTTATCGAAAGTACTACGATACACCCCTATACTTGTGGGTCATCATGGCGCTGTGGCATGTCCATTGCAGCACGACGAGTAGGGATTTACGGGCCCGTTTGGGATTGGATGGGCCTATCTAGGCTTGGTGTGCCTGTGATGCTCTGCTCGGTCTATGACTGCCTCCCGACAGTAGAGGTGGGTTCCTCCCGTAGGCTACGGGGCTGTTGTCCCTTGTTCTGGCGATGTTATGTGTCTCGCCTTTAGGCCACGTTCCATTGTACACGGAGCGACGATGTTGGTGAGTTCAAGGTCATGGTGGCAGATGTTGGTTGGTGGCGAAGCTCGGTGGTGGGTGTTCTGATGCGTGATGCTACACTCAACAGGAAGGAAGAGTGCTTCGTTGGAAACACCAGGAGCAAGTTATGAAGAGTACAGCAGCAAGATTTCCCTTAGTACAAACCGAGGTTATCGAACCAGAAGGAGGAAGGAAACGTCAGACAGGTGTTGGAAGCAACATGGAGACCTGCACAACACAAACTCAAGACTCTGTCCCAACGAATCAGTGAGGTTGTCAAGCTCACCGGTTTGCTGTAACAAAGGATTAAACGTATGGTGCGGAAGGTAATGATTTGCAGCATGTAAACAAGTAATAGAGGAAGATGTATCAATGGTAAAGATTGGACCGGGTTCCATAATTCACTAGAGGTGCTCTCCTTAGATAAACAACATGGAATGAAGGGTAAACAAATTACAGCAGGGCAATTGACAGGAACTGAGCAAGGCATAACAATGCAATTACTAGCCAGAAAGATCCTATGAGGTTGATTGGGCAATACAACAATATACACAGACCGTAATCCAACTGCATCTATGACTAGAAGTCCATCTTCAGGTTATCATCCGAACCCCCTCCAGTATTAAGTTGCAAGCAATAGACAACTTCTTTAAGCAAAGTGTTAGACCCCTCCTTTATAAAGGAAAGGATCCCTGTGATTGCAATGCTAGTCCCTAGATCAATTCTAGCATCCAGAGTTTAAGATGAAGTACACAGATAGAAAGGTCGTTTATTACATTCATTCCAGAGATGAAACTTAGTCTTTTACAACTCAGGGACATAGGCCTAATACAAGAGTTTAAGGAATAAGTAAATAAACATAAGTCTTCATCTTCATGTGCCACAGGCAAGCATGTTGAGTGTAGACTCATGACACCTACTCATCATCGGAGTAACCTACAACATCACAAGTTACAGCCACAGAGGGTCAATACTTTGGAATAGTATTGGCAAGTGATACCTTAGTATATTTTAAGTGGACTATATTACTATATGCATTTTGGCTAAGTGTAGCTTGGCTTGCTTTGCTTGAAAATAGGTTTTACCTATTAGTTGAAATCACTAAGTTTTTATTTATCAAAAACTTCCCAAGAAACCACCAATAGACATTGGGGTCCTTCACCCTTGTTCACCCACCAATTTTTACTTAGAAGTTGGAGTGATGAGATTCTTGTAGCTTCCATGTCTTGATGCTCAAATTGTCCATTGCCTTGGACTAGGCTAAGTACTTAGGTTTTCCATCTGCAGAGGTTGTGCACTTTTCCCACCAGACTTGGTTTCCCAAGACAGGACCCTTAAGAAGCTTTTCCTTAGTCAAATGGACGCGCTCCAACCTATCATCCCAACTACCACCAACTGTCCAAATGACTAAGTTCTAGCAACCTATATGATCATGGCAGAGCCCATATTGCCAAGTGGTTGCACTGTAAGCTTTCTCAACACTTGGCCTCCAAATCCCTTTGTGCCTGGGTGGCATACCACAAGTGAGATACACAACCCAAGTCCATGGCCTTGTGTAACCACTCAACATAACCCAATCCTTCCATTCCACCCAGGAGGTTCATTTGACTTAGTTGTTTTATTAGGAAAGCATAAGTCTCATGACTTAGAAATAATTTCATTATAGTAAGTATAGATTTTCACCAACCCTTATTTGCTAAATAGCTAGGCTAAGCATGGTAAGATAACTTAACTTAGGAAAATTCCTTAGCAATTCTACAATTCTACACTACTTAGGATTTCCCAAATTAGCATTAGGCAAAAATAGCATGCAAGACTTAGCAAAATATCTAATGCTAGTACAAAACATAGGATATAAATATTCATGAAAATATCACTTGCCTTGGTAGTGGGGAGAGTAGCACTCTTCACAATCACAATCACTAGCAAAATCTACACAAAAATTATAGCATACAATTACACACAATTATACACAACCAAAAATAATATGTATGCATGCATGCAAGAATTTACTAAGTGGTGATTTTGAAAACTCTACCAAGCATGCACATGTTTACAGAAACTTAACAAGTCACAAGTTTGCCAACTAAACTTATTTGGCACCAATACAATTTACCAAAATAAATCTATACTTAAAATAGCCTTAAACATGTTCTACAAATAAAGCCATTTTAACTGTTACTATTTGTTAAACAAATTGGATGTTCAGAAAGGTCTTGTTTCACTGAATCCAACGGTATAAAGTTTGTAAAATTCTAACGTGGCATTCAAAAGTAATAGCCGTTTAAAGTTTGGATCTAAATCTGATTCAAATTTCTGTTTTTGAATTATCTCTAGCCACGTGTCGCAGCCTCACTGGCGCGTACCTCTTCGCGCGGATCGGCAGTCGTAGGCCGTAGGATCTAACTTAGATCTGGCGGCTCAGACGCGCGCGTACCTCTTCGATTAAGATCTATCCTAGCCCTACGATGCAGATCCAACGGACCAAATCATCAAGCCAGAATCTGGCGGCGCTTAGCGGCTGTGCGCGGCGGCGACGACCAGATGGTGGCGGCGCCGGCGATACAGGTCACTAGGAGGACAGGGAAGGTACTCACCGAGACCGCAAGGACGTGGGGATGCTCAACTTGTGGACAGCTCGGCAAGGGGCGCTCAGGGTTGCGGTGAATTCCTCGACGGAGTTGGATCTAGCAACGGTGGCTCTGCTCGAGGTCGAAGGCGACGTTGTGGATCACTAGGAGGCAAACGGAGGATGCGGTCAGATGCAGAAGACCACGGCGAAGATGCATGCGTGAAAAACAGGGTTCGGGACGGTCTGGACTTACCGCTGGGGCTCACCGGAGTTGAAGCTGGAGACGGTGGCGGTCAGTTGTTTGCGTAGCCGACGTTCTGGGTCACCCGCGGGCAAACCAGGAGTGTCAGGAGATGCGTGGGATCAAGTGGAGTCTGTTTGTGTGAAGCAGAGGCAGAGGGGCGGTTGGAGGTGGCCGGAATTGCTGCGGCAGCTCGTCGGAGGCGGCGGGGTTGCAGAGAGCAATGTGCGCAGCCTGGGGGCGTTTTGTGCTTGGGATTTGGGGGAGAAGAGAGAGGGGGCAGAGGGGGTTTATGTAGCCTGCTCGCGAGCGAGAATCACTCGTGCCTTAACTCGAATTTAAGCTGCGTAATCAACAGGAAATGGCCGCGTCAATTTTGGGGATGAACAGGTCGTGGGGGGTGGAGACGACGATGCTCGGGTGGGCCGTGGTTGTCAGCGAGAGAGGGGAGTGGAAGCGGGTCCCTTCTGTTAGTGAGTTGGTGGGTGCGAGAGTGGGTAAAGAAAACGATTCGCGGGGTGTGCACTGTTGGGCTAGTCTGGGCCGTGTTGGGCTGGGTCGGCCAGATTGGCTGGTTGGCTATTTTTTTCCTTCTTAATTCTTTTTCTTTTTCAGATTGAATTTACAGAAATGGTTTTTAAACCTAAATTCAAATATGTTTGAATCCAAAACTTTGCAGGACTTTTGTACAATAAAACTTGTTCTTAAATGAGTGTCAAACACATCTGAACCATTCAGAACACTTGGGTCTTTTTGAAAATAAAATAAACTATGCCTTTATGAGAGGAATATGCATAGAATTTGTTTTAATTCATATTTTTGCTTTTGATACTTTATTCAAGCTTTTGAGATCACTTAAGTTTGAATTTAAATCATTCTGAATGAATAACAGCATCTTTCCCAATAGCATGTAGCACAAAGGCTAGGGTTTTCATACATAAAATAATGAGCCACAAATGCTCCTGTTTTTGTAATGATTTTGAGAAAACCCTAAATGATGATGAATGCAAGGATGATATGAAATGAGTTTTTGGAATATGAATTGAGGGATGTTACACAAAGTGTATAAGGTAAACAGTCCACATGTTCCATGAACAAGAGACCGTTGTTTTCTCCCTGGTAGCAACAGCACAACTACAACCAAAGAGATTATTGTCACTTCCCTTGGAAACTAGAGGCATGAACCCACTATCGAGCATAAATACTCCCTCTTGGAGTCACTAGCAACTACTTGGCCATGATAACCACTAGCAACGGAGAGCATGCAAGATCACAAACAACACAGACATGGTAGAATAACAAAGATAGAACCATTAATCAAACTAACATAATAATCTCAATATCCATCGGATCCCCACAAACACAACATGCATGATTACAAATAGATTAGACCTTGATCATGAACGGAGCTCACAAGATCTATACATGAAAGCACAAAGGAGGAGATACAACCATCTAGCTACTACATGGACCCATAGTACAAGGTGGAACTACTCACGGATCATACCAGAGAGAAGGCCTCCGGGATGATCTTCCCTCCGGCAGGGTGCCGGGGAGAGCTTCAGATCCCCCCTCCCCGATCTAAGGACGATGGTGGCAGCGGCTACAGACGGTTTCGTGGAATATTGATCGGGTCCTAAGAGTTTCTGCATCGAGGGCTTCTTATAGGCGAAGGGGCGAGACCGGGAGACGGCCAGGGTCGCCAAACCCTAGCCAGGCGCGGTCCCACCTGCCCCGCACCTGGGTGGGTCTGGCACCCCTGGCCGGCCCCTCCGGCTCTCCTCTAGACTTCTTGTTCCCCACGGAAAGTAATGGACTTTGTCCTTCGTCCCGTCCAATTCCGAGAATATTTCTTTACTAACTTTTCTGAAACCAAAAATAGGAGAAAACAGGCATCTGGCACTGTTGCAACTTGTTAATAGGTTAGTACAAGAAAACATGTAAAAAGCACCTCAAAGTGTGGACAAGTAAAGCAAAGAAGATACTAAACAAGCATGGAGCATCAAAAATTATAGATACGTTTCCAACATATCAGCATCCCCAAGCTTAACTCCTGCTCGTTCTCGAGTAGGTAAGTGATAAAAGAATAATTTTTGAGGTGACATGCACCCTCACAATAAAGATCCAACCATTTGCAAGCATTGAAAGCTGGGATCAAAGAACTCTAAACATGTGCATGAAAGATGGAGTTCTAATAATAGGACATAGTAACTATGCATGCAACATGGCAAGCTACAAACAAATATCATGAATAATATGTATTGAAAAATGTTTGTTTGTTTCACATGCAGAAAAAATAGCATAGTGGCAATCAGCTTGTACCTCATAGAGTAGCAATATAATGCATAGGACACCTGCAAAGTTCACAAGGGTGACTAGAAAAAAGTAGCACAAGAACAAGTAATAACACAATATGCATCAATTAGTAAGCTTTGGAACACTGCACACAGAATGACAACTATGCTCTCTTAATAGTTCCTAAAGGTAGAAGGTGGAGACTCAATAATGATGGAAGAAATGCCTTTTTGTAAAGGAAGCAGGGATTACAAGTTTCAAAAAGAGCTTCCAAAAATTATGATACTAGTTAGCTTTCAGCCTTAATTGCCCCTATCATAAGCATCTTGAAGTGGTTAAGGTTAAAGTGGCAAAGCTGGAGTATATGCTTGACAAAGTATAAGTTGGAAATCTCAAGTCCCATAACTATGAGACAATGAGCATCTCAGGAATTCTTCTTATGTACCATGGGAATATGGTGCTTTTTTATCTCTTTCCTCTTTTCTCAATGTGTCTCTCTTTTTTATAAGAAGAATGCTTCATAGATGTCACTATGGTGATGCTGCAAGTTTCCACCATGATTAGGCATGGCTTAGGCTAGCGGCCCAGGCGTTTCTCTAACACAGAATACAAACTCCATGGACTTACAAGTTCCCACTTCATTTCACACCGGTAACATCCATAGACAAAAGAGCAAGATATCAACAGAGTACAAAAAGTACAAGTGCAATGTTGAAAACGTTCTCGTGATGACAAGCTCGCTAATCCCAACTTATAAGTGCAAGCATATACAACAAAGTTGCCTCAATGGTTCAAGTTTATTAGGGGCAAAGAATAAAATGTGCCATCAAGTTCATGAGGGCTTTAATCACTAAGTTTCCACATAACCAAATAGTTTTTAATTGGAAGATAGTTGAAAACAAGAATATACTTGGAATGGTGTAACACACCATGCATAGGAGTTTATAGTGGACACTTTGGAATAATTTGGTTTCTTGGGAGTTGGAATCATGAGTAGAACTTACTCATACAAGTGGAGGCTAGCAAAAGACTGGGAGCAACAAACTAAGAGAGCAATAATGGCCATAATTATGCAATGCAACAAAGCAAACTAATCAAAGCAAAGAGTGGTACTACAAGTCAAGGACTAAATAATCATACAGGCTAATGTTGACTTGTCATAGTCATAACATGGTGTAATCATGTGCCAAGTCAACCCAAGAAAAACATCAAAGGAGAATACCACAATACTATGCTTTTGCATGCTAAAACAACGCATAATTTCTTCAAGGCACACTAAGCAATCCCAATTGTTTGGACCCAGACATGCTACAGCAATAATCACTAAGCATAATGCTAAAAAAACACCTAGCATGTCATGCTAAAGTCTAAGTCACAGTCAATGCAAGCTTCTCTTGCACTTCAAGCAAGAACTTACTACTCCTTTCCAAACACCAAGCAAACTTATTTGTAAAACAACACAGCGAGAACGGGGATCCAAACTACTAAGGCAAACTAAACAAACTAAGCAAAGCAAACGAAAACTAAGACTCTCCAAGAACAACACAACTGTGCATAAAACAATAAAAGTGAAGTGTCTAGACAGACCTGAGCGTTTTATTGATGAAGAAGGGGATGCCTTGGGCATCCCCCAAGCTTTGACGCTTGTACCTCTTGGATATTTCTTGGGGTGACACCATGGTGGAATCCCCAAGCTTGAGCTTTTGTCCATTCTTCATCTCATTGCATCATTCTCTCTCTAGACCTGAAATTTTTCCTTCATACAAAACTTCACACAATCTTCATTAGCAACATTAGCTTATTCAAAAGATATTATACCACTGGAAAAGCTTTGAAACATCAAGTATTTTCACTAAAAATACAAGCTATTGAAGTAACTCCTTCAAAGAAACTCAATTTACCTGAAGAGAGCTCAAAAAGGAATCAATAAGAAGCAAATGCAAATAATGGCAGAAATCTGTCAAAATAGACCAGCAGGTAGAAACGAATTTTTTTGAACATCTTATGTTGCTCAAATCAAAAAGTGTTGAACTAACTAAAGTTAAAAAACATACTAGGGGATTTATTCGTAAATTTTGAGCTCAATCCGAGTTACAGAGCCTCCTCACGAATTTATTTGGTGGAGGACAGAAATCTGTTTCGGGACAGGAACTCCCCAAATCTTACTTCCCTCTCATTAGAGGTCATTCTTGGTACAAAAAGCAAACAAAAAGGATAAGGAGAGGTCATTACAATAGTAATAACTTCCAAGACTCAAGGAAACTCTTGGGTTATCTCCAAACAAGTATTTTTCTTTAATGCCTTTAAGTTAGGCACGGAAAGTTTGAGAAGATGCTCTCATGAGAAATATGAATTGAAGTCAAAGAGAACATCAAGAAGCAAATTCAGAACACATTTAAGTCTAACCCTCTTCCTATGCATAGGAATCTTGTACACAAATAAATTCATGAAGAACAAAGTGACATGCATAGGAAGATAAGATAAGAGTAACTTCAAAACTTTCAGCACAAAGAGAGGCGTTTCAATACCACCAAAGCATCTACAACCAAAGTTTCCTCTCTCATAATAATTTTCAGTAGCATCATGAATAAACTCAACAATATAGCCATCACACAAAGAATTCTTTTCATGATCTACAAATACACTATTTCTATCAAGATCAAAAATAGTGGGATTAAAACCTTCACAGGTTTTACCCAAAGTAGATATTTCAAAAGGATCCACAGGAACATAACATTCATACTCCTTTGGTAAGAATGGGGGATAATCAAATAATATAAGAGGTAAAGAGTTACTCTCATTAGAAGGTAGGCATGGGTAGATCCATTCTTCCTCCTTTTGCTCATCACTCTCGTCCTCTTTTTCATCTAATGAGCTTCCAGTTTCAACAATATCTTCTTCCATAGGCTCCTGCAAGGTATTAGTCTCTTCCATTTGTGGAAAAAATTTATTAAAATATTCAAGAATATATCCATTCTCTTCCTTGTAATTATCAAAGCAAAATTTAAGTATCTCATAAACCTCATGTTCATAAGGTGCATCATCAGTATTTTCAAGCAAACTAGCAAGTTCAAATGCACCCTCGAAAGCAATAAATTCTTCAATTTGTTCCACATCATAAAAGTCATAATTTCCTTTAACATAAGAAGATATGGTAACATTATCATTATAATCACACTAAAATGGTAGGTGTTTATACCTCCTGCAGCAACAAGCTTTATCAAAGCAATAGGTAACATTATAAGTAGAGCACACGTCTCTAGCAATAGTATTCAACTTATCAATTTGTTCCCATAAGTGTCTCCCTTTTTTTTGACAAATGGTGTTCCTTATAATAATACTTTTGTTCTTCCATGAACCCACCTTGCCAATAAGAACTAGTTTCAAAGAAACCATCCATTCATAGAAAGCATGACCAAGCAAGGCAACAACAGACCACCAACTAGAGTAGGAACTAATGTTTTGTGTTTTTGAATAGAGAAAGCAAACCAAACTAAACTAAATATTTTTGGGGTTTTTTTTTGAAAAGAGGCAAACAAAACCAAGAAAAAGAAACAAAGTAAAGAGAAAGGAAGTGAAGGACTCCCCTAGTGAAGACGTCCTTAGCCTCCCCGACAACGGCGCCAGAAATTACTTGATGCTACACTCAACATGGAGGAAGAGTGCTTCGTTGGGAACCCCAAGAGCAAGGTATGAAGAGTACAGCAGCAAGATTTCCCTCAGTAGAAACCAAGGTTATCGAACCAGAAGGAGGAAGGAAACGTCACACAGGTGTTGGAAGCAACGTGGAGACCTGCACAACACAAACTCATGACTCTGTCCCGATGAATCAGTGAGGTTGTCAAGATCACCGGTTTGCTGTAACAAAAGATTAAACGTATGGTGTGGAAGGTAATGGTTTGTAGCAAGTAAACAAGTAACAGAGGAAGATGTATCAATGGTAAATATTGGACCGGGGTACACATTTCACTAGAGGTTCTCTCCTTAGATAAACAACATGGCATGAAGGATAAACAAATTACAGCGGGGCAATTGACAGGAACTGAGCAAGGAAAAACAATGCAATTACTAGCCGGAAAGATCCTATGAGGTTGATTGGGAAATACAACAATATACATAGACTATAATCCAACTGCATCTATGACTAGAAGTCCACCTTCAGGTTATCATCCGAACCCCCTCCAGTATTAAGTTGCAAGCAACAGACAACTTCTTTAAGCAAAGTGTGTAAGGTAAACAGTCGACATGTTCCATGAACAAGAGACCATTGTTTTCTCCCTGGTAGCAACAGCACATCTACAACCGAAGAGATTATTTTCACTTCCCTTGGAAACTAGAGACATGAACCCACTATCGAGCATAAATACTCCCTCTTAGAGTCACTAGCAACTACTTGGCCAAGATAACCACTAGCAACGGAGAGCATGAAAGATCACAAAAAACACAGACATGATAGAATCATAAAGATAGAACCATTAATCAAACTAACATAATAATCTCAATATCCATCGGATCCCTGCAAACACAACATGCATGATTACAAATAGATTAGATCTTGATCATGAACGGAGCTCACAAGATCTATACATGAAAGCACAAAGGAGGAGATACAACCATCTAGCTACTACATGGACCCATAGTCCAAGGTGGAACTACTCACGAATCATACCGGAGAGAAAGCCTCCGGGATGATCTCCCCTCCGGCAGGGTGCCGGGAAGAGCTTTAGATCCCCCCTATCTAGGGACGATGGTGGCGGCGGCTACAAACGGTTTCGTGGAATATTGATCGGTCTTGAGAGTTTCTGCATCAGGGGCTTCTTATAGGCGAAGGGGTGAGACCGGGAGGCGGCCAGGGTCGCCAAACACTAGCCAGGCGCGGGCCCACCTTCCCCCGTGCCTGGGGTGGGTCTGGCCCCCCTGGCCGGCCCTTCCGGCTCTCCTCTGGACTTCTTGTTCCCCATGGAAAGTAATTGACTTTATCCTTCGTCCCGTCCAATTCCGTGAATATTTCTTTACTAACTTTTCTGAAACCAAAAATAGCAGAAAACAGGCAGCTGGCACTGTTGCAACTTGTTAATAGGGTAGTACCAGAAATAATGTAAAAACCACCTCAAAGTGTGGACAAGTAAAGCAAAGTAGATACTAAACAAGCATGGAGCATCAAAAATTATAGATACGTTTCCAACGTATCAATGCGCTAGGGTTTTTTGTGGGTGGAGGTCAAGAAAAATCCCCCCGGCTTTTCTGATCCGGATGTGGTGCCGCCTCTGGGTGCACCATTCCTTCCTAGGGGGCATTTGTAGGGTTCGCAGCATGGAAAACAAAAAAATTCTATCGCGGGAACACATAAAAGCCAAGATCTAATCTACGAGATTAATGCAACGAGTTTATAGAGTACTAACCCTCATAGATCCAAAGCGTTTAACGAGATCGGATTCTCGTGGTTGATGTAGTTGCTCACTTTTCGATCTCAAGATCGCGAAGACGATCCTTATGGGGCCATGTTCCGGCAATGCTTCTGCAGTTGGTCACACGTACGATAGTCGACGAAGACCTTCCTCTCCCTTGTTGCAGCAGGGAAGCGGAGGTTTGTAGATCTCCACGGAATCCCAACAGCACGACAGTGTGGTGGTGGTGGATAATATATTACTACAGGGCTTCGCCTAAGCCGAAGTAGTTGTATGGAGGAGAGAGGGCTGCGGCGGCTAGGGCTCTAAGCGCCGGCGGCTAAGGTTTGTGGGGTGAGAGCCAAGGGGGTGCCCCACCCCTGCTTATATGGGTGGGAGGGGTGGCGTCCAGGGTTCCCTGCCCTGGCCGAGTCCTCCCTAAGTCTACTTGGCCGGCGTCAAGGGAGGGAGAGAGGGAAACCTAGTCTCCCAAGGTTTCCTTTCCTTCCTCCACTAGGACTTTGACTTTTCAAATTGGGATTTGACTTTTCAAACTAGAGTTTGACTATTAAAACTAGAGTTTGATTATCTTTTCCATATCCTTGGCCAACTTGACATAGTGGTCTATGATCCTACCCCATTAGGGTATGATGCATACCAAGTACCCCCTCCGGGGTGGTGGACCTTCCAAAACATTCTAGAAGCTTCCGGTCAAAACACCGAAAACATTTTCGCACCTTGGAAATTGATTTTCCTTCTATGAACCTTATTCTCTGGACCATTCCAGAACTCCTCGTGATGTCCTGGATCCAATCCGAGACTTCGAACAACATTTGTTCTCCAACTCATATTCCATATCTATTAAACAACATTGAATCCTCAAGTGTGTCTCCCTATGGTTCATGAACTATGTATACTTGATCGATACACCTCTCCAATCAATAACCATTAGAGGAATCTGGAAATCCATTATGGCTCCCACATATTTTTACGATTACTTTGTGATCGAATGAGCCATTTACATACGATATCAATTCCCTTTGTTGTGTGATACTTTACTTATCCGAGGTTTGATCGTCAGTATCTCTATACCTAGTTCGACCTCGTTACTGATAAGTACTCTTTACTCGTTCCATGATATGGCATCCCTTGTGAACTAGTCACATGCTTGCAATCCAATTGGATGACATTCCACCGAGAGGGCCCAGAGTATATCTATCTGTCATATGGATGGACAAATGCCACTCTTGATCCATGTTCCTCAACACATACTTTCAGAATAGCTAATATCACCTTTATAATCACCTAGTTATTGAAGTGGTGTTTGATGTCATCAACGTATTCATCTGGTGATGGTGATTAACATGATCTCATGGTCAAAGGATTAGGTTACTATGTATTTGAAAGCTTTGTAGCAAACGAACTCTAAATGACTTGATCTTACTCTACGCTTACTATAGGAGTGTGTCCATCATATCATTCTCCTTATAACATGATCTTGTTATTAATAACATCTAATGTCCATGATCAGGAAACCATGACCATCTATCAATGAACAAGCTAGTTCAATAAGAGTCTTACTAGGGACTTCTTTTATGTTTACAAAACACACAAGTATTAATGTTTCCGGTTAATACAATTATAGCATGGGATGTAAACATTTATCATAAACACAAAGATATAATAATAACCATTTTATTATTGACTCTTGGGCATATCTCCAATAGTCTACCACTTGCACTAGAGTCAATAATCTAGATTAAATTGTGATGTAACTAACACCTATGGCATTCTGGTGTTGGTCATGTTTTGCCCTTGGCAGAGGTTTAGTCAACGGATCTGCCACTGTAAGGTTCCCAACCTTTAATAAGGTAGAGATCCTTGTGTTTACAATGCTAGTCCCTGGATCAATAGCTAGCATCCACATTTAATATGTAATATCAAGAAACAAAGGTCATAATACAACTTTATAACCAGGAATAAAATAATTTATTGCATCTTACATAGCTCATTTGGCTATCTCATTATAATGCAACAGAATATAACAATACCATGGGGTCCTTCATATTCAAAGTGCCACAGGCAGACATGTTGGTTGTAGACTTGTAATCCTAATCATTAAACTTCACTAACATCAAACAAACCTGCAACATAATAAGTTACAGCCACAAGGGTCAATACATTTGAATTGTATTGGCAAGTGATACTATGGTAGTATAGTGGAGTCTATCATCTATATGCATTTGGCTAAGTGGATCTTAGGCTTGCTTTGCTCAAAATAGATTTTCCTTATCATTTGAAAACACTAAGTTTTTGCTTGACAAAATCTTTTCCCAAGGCATCTCCCAATAGAAATTGGTGATCCTTCAATCCCTTGTTCACCCACAAGATTTTAACTTAGAAATTGGGATGATGAGATTCTTGATAGATTCCATGTCTTGATGCTCAAATTGTCTTTTGCCAGGGACATGGCTAAGTACTTAGATTTTTCACTCTGTAGAGGTGGTGCACTTTCCCCACAAGACTTGGTTTCACCAAGACAAGATATTTCAGAAGCCTTCCCTTAGACCAGAATGGACGCGTTCCAACCTATCAATCCCCTACCACCAACTGTCCATTTGGCTAAGTTATTGCAACCTATATGATCCAGGTAGAGCCCATATTGCCAAGTGGCTGCACTTGAAGCTTCTCAACATTTGACATCTCAAATCTCTTTGTTCCTGGGTGGCCATACACAAGTGAGATACACAAGGTAAACCATAGAAATGGGCCTTGTGAACCACTCAACACAAACCATTCCTTCCATTCCACCCAGGTGATTCATTCACTTAGTTGTTTTATTAAACAAAACACAAGTCCTCAGACTTAGAAATTTTTCCATAGCATGTATATATATTCCACCCTTGTTTTCTATTAGCTAAGCTAAGCATGATAGTAGTAGGAATCTTAAATTAGGAAATTTCTACTAAGGTTTCATCTACTAGGATTTCCCATGGCATAGTTTACACTTAGCAAAATTCCATGCAAGTCCTACTTAGAAATATCACTAATGCATAGTGAAAATAATGGGACAAAAGTATGAAGCATCACTTGCCTTTTTGGTAGAGAATATAAGTTCACTCCTTGTCTTTTCAATGATCACACTCTTCAAATCACTACAATTCAATCAAGCAAGGCACAATTTCAATCTATCATTCAAGCAACATCACATAAAATAATAGAAGCAAAATAATGCATGAAAGCATGCCAAACTTTGTTTTATTTACAAAAGTGGTTTATAATAGGTTATAAACATTCTAAAACACTTTATTGGTCATTTTATAAGTGGCAAAACTATTTGCAAAAGATTCTATCTATAAACCATTTTTAAACCAAATCATTATTTCATGTTGTTGAAAATGCTTTTAGCAAAGTAATAATATTTATAGGGTTAACCAAATACATTTTCAAATCATAAAACTTGGTGTTTGGGGTCAGAGAGTTTATTCCAAAACATTTCCCAAATATTTTCTCCCAAAAGCATTTTTAATAAATAAACCTTATTTTTATTTGACTAGAAATGGTTTAAATAAAGAGTTTATTCTTTTGCTTCACCAAATACATTTTTGAAACCACCAATTGATTCCTAGGGTCAGTAGGTTCAAAACAAACCATTTGCCAAAGATTTTATCCCAAAAATCATTTTAGAACAAATTGTATATTCTAAACATGCATACACAAGTTTCTGCAAAAACAAACAATTTAACAGAATATTTTTTCTAAAAAAAGTGCATGGTTGTCTAGGGCTTGTCTTGCTGAATCCATTGATATAAAATTTGCAGAATTTGGACGTGTGGTTTGAAAGTTATGAATTATTCAAATTGGATCATCAAATAGTCAAGTTTCAGTTTTTAAAACACACTCCAGGCTACGTGTCATATTCTGATTCGTCTATACCTCTTCGCGCGGATCGGCTAACATAGACCGTAGGATTTCACTTGATCACACGACACAGGTTGCTACTTACCCCTTCGCTCTTGTTTTATCGCATCCGTCAGATCAAGATCTAGCGGTTCAGGCATGTGACCAAAAGCTAGCGGCGCTCGACGGTGGCTGGCGGCGGCGCTCGGGCTATTCCAGGAAGCTAGGGGAAGGGAGGGTATGCTCACCATGTTCGCCGGGACGTGCTGGAGCTCAACGTGCTCGTGGTTGGCGAAGGGGCGTACGGAGATGATGGCGATTCCTCGCCGGAGTTGTCGTCCGTGTCTGGTACTTGCTGTCGACGTCGAAGGCGAGCCTACGGGTCCTGCACGAGTGAATGGCGAGCACCTGGATGTTCACAAGGCACAGGCGAACAAGTTGGCATGAAACTCTGGTCGAGGCGCGCACGGGTTCAAGTGATGAGGCTCACCGGAGTTGTTTGCAGATGGCGGTGCTGTTGGTTGACGTTGTTGCCGGCGCTGTGGGTCAAGCGCGGGAAAGCCAAAGCCACTGGGAGATGCGTCTGGAAGAGAGGAGCAGGCTCGAGTGGTTGAGGGGGCAAGGTGCGGCGAGGGGCTGCCGGAATTGGCCGGGGAAGCCGTCGGAGACAGTAGGGTTCGGGAGAGAAATTTGGACGACCTGGGGGCGTAGAAGTTCTGGCAGGTGAGGGGAATGAGAGAGGGGGAGAAGGCAAATTAGTACGCATGATCACGGGGCTGATTAATCGCGGCGTTACTATGTATTACGCCGGCATTGATTTGGCAGCAACGGCAGGCGAGGTCAGCGGGAGGGTGAGAAAGAAGGGAGCTGGCGGTAGGGTCGTCTCGTCAATGATAGAGGGGAAGGGGGAATGGGTCCAGGCTGTCAGTGAGGGTGTGGGTTAATTCTGCAGTGAGAAAACGTTTCGCTCGGGTGAGAGGGAGAGGTGGGCTAGACTGGGCCTAGTGGGCTCGCTGGCTGGTTCCATTTTTTTATACTGAAATCATTTTCTTTTTCTATTTCTAATTTCTGTTTTGGTTTTGTTTAATTAATTCAAACACTCATTTGAATTCAAAGTTTTGCCAAATTCTGTGAATAATCAAACATTGTTTATTACCATATTTTGATGTCAAATTTAGAATAAAACTTTTATTCCTTTAGTGCCTTTTTAATTATTTAAAGTAGGTCCTTGTATTAATTTATTCAAGATTTAATAATGTTTTTAATTCCCATTTGAATTCTAAATCCTTCCAAAACCTTTCAGTAAGTTTTATTTCATTATTTGGGTGTCAAATAATTCATCTTGAATTATTTGGAAAGTATTTAATATGACTCTTAAATCATTTGAATTGGATATTTGTTTTATTTCCAATATAATTAAATATAGTCTTATTTCCCTAAATTTTATTTGGAAGATTTCTTTAATCTTAATTATGTTGACTTAAACAACTTTTATTTCACTTGGGTAAATTCCAAAATACTATTTTCTCATGATTTATATAATTATTCTTATTAGAGATTTGTCTTTATTAAAATAGGGATAGAATGGTTAATGCCATTTTATTTTACTTTGGAAATTCTTTAACCTTTTATTTTATTTGGATTTGGATTATATCTTTTTCCATTTGCTTATGGTCTTTGCCAAGATTTAATTTGGTCTTTAAATATTCTTTACTTAATATTTCTTTCTTTATCTTATAAAATCCTTATCTTTTTATTTATAGATCAAAACTTGGTGATTCCAATTTGTAAAATTTTATTTGATATTTATTTATCCCTTTAAATATCTTTAGGATTATTTGCTCACTATTTGGTATGGATTTATTGATAGATGCTTTATTAACTTTGGAAATTTAATTTCTTTATCTTTTTAGATTCATAAGATTTTATCTATGGCTCCAAATTAAGTGAAACCAAATTATATGGTTTTATAATATTTTTATTTGTCATTCTTGATCATTTATAAATGTTTGTTGACAAATTTTTATAAGGATCAAATCCATAGGCTTGGAGATAACTTGGAAATGATTTTATTCCATTAGGGTTTAGGGTTTTGGATTTATTTTCCAAGTGTTTAAATTTCCAGATGCATTTTATGAGGAATGAATTTCTCTTGATTTGGATTTTGTTGGATTCAAATATTTAATCAAAGTTTGTTCCAGATGGGATTTTAAGTTGCCATTTAGAAACAAAAGTTTCTTTTCACCCTAAAATTCAACAATAATTTATTTTGTGTATTTATTTTTCACATAACAAGATTTGGAAAATCTTGGGATGTGACAGGCTACCACCCTTAAAATAAATCTCGTCCCGAGATTCGGGGAGGATAGGGTTACAAGTTGGCTCAAAGCAACTAGGGTACTACCACCCTTAAAATTTTCCAACTAATTTACATCTTGGTTTGCTTGGGATCTTGTTGAAATCTCTCTGGGCAAACATATGCATAGTGTCCTTTGTTTCCACACTTGAAACATGTGACAAGGCTGAGATCCTTCATAGGATTTATCTTGTGCTTCATCTTTTCTGGACAATTGCTTGCATAATGTCCTTGGTTACCACAATTGTAACATGTGATAAGATTGAGTTCTTCACGTATCCTCTGTGGACAAGTTGCTACATAATGACCTAGCTCTTTGCAGTTGTTGCACCACACTTGGCTAATTTCCTTATACTTCTTGTTCTCTGGACATTCATTGGCATAGTGTCCCATCTCTTTGCAATGACCACATTGCACATGGCTTTTGTCCTTCTTTTTCTTGGGTTTCTCCAAAGATAGGAGTGCTTCTAGTTCATGTTCTTCATATGTTATCTCAAAGGTAGGAATGTTTCTTGGTCTCCTTGACCTTTTATTATTCCTTGGATAATACATATGTCTCCTCTTTGGTCCTTTAAATTGAGTCATATTGCATGGGGGTGCAAGCTGAGATTTTCCTTTGTCTTCATCCTTCTTGGTAGACTTGGCTCTCTAATGGTAGTCTGCAATCAGTTATTGCACTCCACCTTGTTTCCTTTGTTGAACTATGTAATAGATGGGGCATTGGATAGGGACATGATTATTTCCTTCACATAAGTAACAAGTAGCTTGGGTTGTGGGGCATTGATTAGCTGGATGTTTCTCTTCACAATTGGGGCATTGATCTTCATGCTCTTTGGAAGTGTGATCCTTATCTCCACAAATATTGCAAGCTTGGGTTCCTTCTAGAATAACATCTTTGTCATCCTTGTTGTCACAAACTCCTTTGGAAGAGTTGTTTCCCATGTTGATCATTTTATCTGTCACCTTATGCAAAAATTGGGTTTGGGTTTCCAAAAACCTTTGCATGGTTGGATCTATCTCACTGGTGTTGGCTATAAATTGAGTTGTCACTTGGTTCAACTGGGTTTGGGTTACTATGAGTTCTCTCATGTTGTCCTCTTGGTTGTTGTTGTTGTCACCATCCTTGATGTTGGAGTTTCTTGGAGAAGTCATATGTTTGGGTTGGATTGGGATTAGAATAGGCAAAATATTTCTAAGGGAATAGTTCTAATCACACACATTACAATTCAAACAAGCAATGTGCAAGCAATCACAAACAAACATTCCACTCAAACAACAAGTTTCAAGCATATTTTTAGGCAACCAAAAATATTTTTGTTACACCACATAAGTTGGTGGGTTTGACTTAAACTAAATATGGTGGTCCATCTATATGGTTCACTTGAGATCATTCTATCCTCCTTGGTGGATTCTTCTTGAACAAGATCATGGTTTCCTTGGGAAAATTTCTTGGTCACAAAACTTCAAAGTGATGATAGTTTCTTCTAAGTTGTGTTTCCTTAGTCTTCAAGTCTTGAGCAACATTTCTTGTCTCACTTGTAGTCCTTAGTGATATCCAAGGTTGAAGTCTTTGTTGAGAATAAGGTTGAAATCACTTGAAGATGTTGAAGTCATTAGAGTTGAAGATGTTGAAGTCATTAGAGTTGATATCCAAGGTTGAAGATGTTGAAGTCATTAGAGTTGAAGATGTTGAAGTCATTAGAGTTGATGAAGTCCTTAGCTCATGGTGAAGTCTTTGGCCATGGATAAGGCTTTGTCCATCAAGTTTGAAATAGAAGAGATGTAGAATCAAAACCAAAAATGGTTGAGGAAAGAGTTTACAAGATTGTTTGTAAATAAGTTTTGGAACAAATACAACTCCTATTTTTCTAAGGGATTTTGTCCAATCCTAGGGTTACAATCCTACAGGCAACACAGTGCTCTGATACCATCTGTAAGGTTCCCAACCTTTAATAAGGTAGAGATCCCTGTGTTTACAATGCTAGTCCCTGGATCAATAGCTAGCATCCACAGTTAAGATGTAATATCAAGAAACAAAGGTCATAATACAACTTTATAACCAGGAATAAAATAATTTATTACATCTTACATAGCTCATTTGGCTATCTCATTATAATGCAGCAGAATATAACAATAGCATGGGGTCCTTCATCTTCAAAGTGCCACAGGCAGACATGTTGGTTGTAGACTTGTAATCCTAATCATTAAACTTCACTAACATCAAACAAACCTGCAACATAATAAGTTACAGCCACAAGGGTCAATACATTTGAATTATATTGGCAAGTGATACTATGGTAGTATAGTGGAGTCTATCATCTATATGCATTTGGCTAAGTGGAGCTTAGGCTTGCTTTGCTCAAAATAGATTTTCCTTATCATTTGAAAACACTAAGTTTTTGCTTGACAAAATCTTTTCCCAAGGCATCTCCCAATAGAAATTGGTGATCCTTCAACCCTTGTTCAACCACAAGATTTTAACTTAGAAATTTGGATGAGGAGATTCTTGATAGCTTCCATGTCTTGATGCTCAAATTTTCCTTTGCCAGGGACATGGCTAAGTATTTAGATTTTACACTCTGCAGAGGTTGTGCACTTTCCCCACAAGACTTGGTTTCACCAAGACAAGATCTTTCAGAAGCCTTCCCTTAGACCAGAATGGACGCGCTCCAACCTATCAAACCCCTACCACCAACTGTCCATTTGGCTAAGTTATTGCAACCTATATGATCCAGGCAGAGCCCATAATGCCAAGTGGCTGCACTTGAAGCTTCTCAACACTTGACATATCAAATCTCTTTGTTACTGGGTGGCCATCCACAAGTGAGATACACAAGGTAAACCATAGAAATGGGCCTTGTATAACCACTCAACACAAAACATTCCTTCCATTCCACCCAGGTGATTCATTCACTTAGTTGTTTTATTAAACAAAACACAAGTCCTCAGACTTAGAATTTTTACCATAGCATGTATATATATTCCACCCTTGTTTTCTATTAGATAAGCTAAGCATGATAGTGGTAGGAATCTTAACTTAGGAAATTTCTACTAAGGTTTCATCTACTAGGATTTCCCATGGCATAGTTTACACTTAGCAAAATTCCATGCAATTCCTACTTAGAAATATCACTAATGCATAGTGAAAATAATGGGACAAAAGTATGAAGCATCACTTGCCTTTTTGGTAGAGAATATAAGTTCACTCCTTGTCTTTGCAATGATCACACTCTTCAAATCACTACAATTCAATCAAGCAAGGCACAATTTCAATCTATCATTCAAGCAACATCACATAAAATAATAGAAGAAAAATAATGCATGAAAGCATGCCAAACTTTTTTTATTTACAAAAGTGGTTTATAATAGGTTATAAACATTCTAAAACACTTTATTGGTCATTTTATAAGTGGAAAAACTATTTGCAAAAGATTCTATCTATAAACCATTTTTAAACCAAGTCATTATTTCATGTGGTTGAAAATGCTTTTAGCAAAGTAATAATATTTATAGGGTTGACGAAATATATTTTCAAATCATGAAACTTGGTGTTTGGGGTCAGATAGTTTATTCCAAAACATTACCCAAAGATTTTCTCCCAAAAGCATTTTAATAAATAAACCTTATTTTTATTTGACTAGAAATGGTTTAAATCAAGAGTTTATTCTTTTGCTTCACCAAATACAGTTTTGAAACAACCAATTGATTCCTAGGGTCAGTAGGTTCAAAACAAACCATTTGCCAAAGATTTTATCCCAAAAATCATTTTAGAACAAATTTTATATTCTAAACATGCATACACAAGTTTCTACAAAAACAAACAATTTAATAGAAGCTTTTTTCTAAATAAAGTGCATGGTTGGCTAGGGCTTGTCTTGCTGAATCCATTGATATAAAATTTGCAAAATTTGGACGTGTGGTTTGAAAGTTATGAATTATTCAAATTGGATCATCAAATAGTCAAGTTTCAGTTTTTAAAACACACTCGAGGCTACGTGTCATATTATGATTCGTCTATACCTCTTCGCGCGGATCGGCTAACACAGACCGTAGGATTTCACTTGATCGCACGGCACAGGTTGCTACTTACCCCTTCGCTCTCGTTCTATCGCATCCGTCAGATCAAGATCTAGCTGTTCAGGGCATGTGACCAAAAGCTAGCGGCGCTCGACGGTGGCAGGCGGCGGCGACGCTCGGGCGGCGGCGCTCTGGCTATTCCAGGAAGCTAGGGGAAGGGAGGGTTGAAGGGGTTCGTAGCATGGAAAACAAAAAAATTTCTACCGCATGCAAACAAACAAGCCAAGATCTATCTACTAGATTGTAGCAACGAGTCGATAGAGAAACTCACCCTCGAAGATTCCAAAGCGGTTAATGAGAGCGGATTATCGTGGGTGATGTAGTCGTACTCTTTTCGATCTCAAGAACGTGTAGACGATCCTTCCAGCGCCGCGTTCCGGCAGCGCTCCCGCAGTCGGTCACACGTTCGGTACTCGATGAAGACCTTCCTCTCCCTTGTTCCAGCAGGCAGCGGAGGTTGTAGCACTCTCCTCGTGATTCCGGCAGCACGACGGCGTGGTACCGGAAGTAGAGGGGAGATCTCGCAGGGCTTCGCCTTAAGCCGGAGCGAGTATGGTGGACTATGAGAGAGGCTTGGCGATCTAGGGTTTAGAGGCACCAAGTAGAGGGATCTAGGCCGGCGGCTAGGGCAAGGGGATTGCCCCATGTCGGCGGCATGGGAAAACCCTAGGGCGGCGGCGACTTGGGTAGAGGCCGGCGGCTAGGGTTAGGTTTAGAGGAGAGAGGTGTTGTATCCTTGGAGGGGCAGCCCTGCCCCTCCTTATATAGGTGGAGGGGGCGCGCCAAGGGGAGGGGAATCCCTCCCCAACTCGGTCTCCAAGTGGGCCGGCGGTGGAGGGAGGGAACTTCTCCCCAAGTAGGTTTCCTACTTCCCCTCCACCTCCCAAAATAGCCGTTTGAATTTTCAAATTGGCGTTTGACTTTTTCAAACTATGATTTAATTAAACCCTTTATTTTGTTCAGCGATGACACCTAGTACATGATGCAATCATTCCAACTTGATATGACACATTCATGTACCCTTCCCCTCTGGAGTGCCGGACATTCTGGAACCTTCTAGAACATTCCCGATGAAAACACCGGAACCATTATCCAACCCCGAAACAGGACTTTCCTTATATGAATCTTATTCTCCGGACCATTCCGGATCCCATCCGAGACTCCGAACAACATTCGGTCTCTTACTCATTATTCCATAACTACTCAACAACATCGAATCCTTAAGTGTGTCTCCCTACGGTTCGTGAATTATGCGGACATGATCGAGACACTTCTCCGATCAATAACCAATAGAGGAATCTGGAAATTCATATGGCTCCCACATATTTCTACGATTACTTTGCGATTGAATGAACCACTTACATACGATACCAATTTCCCTTTGTCTCACGATAGTTTACTTATCCGAGGTTTTGATCGTCGGTATCTCTGCATACCTAGTTCAACCTCATTACCGATAAGTACTCTTTTCTCGTTCCCGTGGTATGTGATCCCTTGTGAACTAGTCACATGCTTGCAAGCTAATTGGATGACATTCCACCGAGAGGGCCCAGAGTATATCTATCCGTCATATGGATGGACAAATCCCATTCTTGATCCATGTGCCTCAACCCATACTTTCCGAACACTCAATGCCACCTTTATAGCCACCCAGTTATGGTGTGGTGTTTGATGTCATCAAAGCATCCTTCCGGTGATGGTGATTAACATGATATAATGGTCAAAGGAATTAGGTTACTATGTATCAGAAAGCTTATAGCAAATGAACTATATTAAATGACTTGATCTTTATGCTATGCTTAACTATAGGAGTATGTCCATCACATCATTCTCCTAATGATATGACCTTGTTGTTAATAACATATCTATGTTCATGATCAGGAAACCATGATCATATATTAACCAAAAAGCTAGTTTAACAAGAGGCTTTATTAGGGACTCTTTTATGATTACAAATCACACAAGTATTAATGTTTCCTGTTAATACAATTATAGCATGGTATGTAAATATTTATCATAAGTATGAAGATATGATAATAACCACTTTATTATTGCCTCTTGGGCATATCTCCAACAGTCTCCCACTTGCACTAGAGTCAATAATCTAGTTTCAAACCTTTGTGTATTCAACACCTATGGCTTTCCGGTGTTGTATGTACACGATTGATAGTGGTCAACTGATCTCCGGATCTGACACTTCCAGGTCCGTGTGTAATTGCATGTATTTGTGTCTCTACGCATCACTCAATCTCTAATGGGATGGCTTTGTATAATTTTGGTCCTTTTGGTGAGACCATTAGTTCTTTGAGGTTAAAACATGTTGATAATATTGTCGTACAATATATCTTCATAGTATTATCCCGCTATGAACTACACCTAGTTTGATAACAAACTACTTGACACAAATGCCCTCTTTAGCTGCTATTATAGCAGTCATATACTTAGCCTTTTGTTGTAGTATCTGTCACAATGTCTTAACTTTGGAACCCATCCAAATCCATTATGGAACTTACTTTCCATTATATTGTGCCACCCTTAGTTTATATTGAGATAAACTTAATTTGTACCTTGTGACAAAATTAGTATCAATGTAATTCTTTTACAATGAACTAACCATCTATTTGCCACTTCTACAAAATAATATACTCTTAGTTCTTCCAAAAGATCATAAGAATATCCTTACTATCGTCCAATGATCATCTTATGAATCATTCTGGTATATGCTCATAAAATTTAGAGCATAGGACATATCTGGATTTGAACATATCACAGTATGATTGATATAAATACCTTTTGTGATTTCATACATCAAGTATCAATCAATACTTGAATCTTTGTTTCACTTACCAAGTGTCAATACACTTCAATATATCATCAATATTGAACTCATTAAATCCTTTCTATGTGACAAGAACTTTTCTTGTAGTTTCTATATTGAACTCATTCAATAAATCATCTATGTACTTTCGGCACAACCATATTAGCGTCTATCGAAGCCAAATATTTGGGTTTTGCCTAAGTCTTTCATCGGGATGAAATTCTTAATATGTGTTAATGAAAGATACATCATTTCCAATCAACAATATGTCTTCCACATAATGTATTAGAAACATGTCTTAGCGCTCCCACTTAATTTCTTGCAAATGCAAGCATCTTCATTGTCTTCGACGAATTTAAACTGCTTTAACAGTTTCATCATAGTGAAGATTCCAACTCCGCAATGCTTACTTCAACTATTGAAGTTTGCATATGCTTTTAGCATCCTTTGAATTAACAAAACCCTATGGACCGTGTTAAGCACATGTCCTAGGTAACAATTCTATTAGAAGAACTTGTTTTGTTTATTAAACTACCACATAACAAAATTATATGTAGTGGTTGCTACATTAATCCGTCTAGACTAAATATCGCTATGAAAGATCAAATCTTGTCATAGTCAACCTTTGAACATTGTTGTGAACTCTTTCCCAACATGTCGACTATTTCATAGATGCGAAACATCCATGTCTTTTTCTTTATAGATCCAAACACAACTGTAAGGTCTTACACCTTTCTCGAGGGTCCTTCAAGTTCAAAACTTGATTTCTCGTGTATGGAACTATCACGGATTTTATGGCTTCAAGCCATTTTACGGAGTCAGGGCCCATCATCGCTTCTTTGCATGTAGTCCGTTCATTATTCTCAAATAATGATTCAACCCTCAAATCTTGGTATTTGATTGTTTACTCGACCTACTTGTTTCAATAGGAACTTAGACCTCTGTGACCGCAACCTTTGAGGCACGAGAGCCATGAGCATTGTTGCTGCCTCCGGAACACTTATCGGCGCTGCGCAACTTTGCACATATAGCTAAGGTTCTTTTAACCTTATCAAAGTTCTATTGTCCTCCCACTTATCTTTTCATGACAAATTCCTTCTCAAATAAACTTGACGTTTTAAGCGACAAACACTTTTGACTCTGGTGTTATGGAGGAATACTTAATAGTTATACAAAGACAGGTTCATCCAACTTTGGTTGCAAACATCTTTCTTATGCATAGCATACCAATGTTTTAAGAAAGGACAACTTGGGTTTTATCCCAAACCATAACTTTATATGGTGTCAATTCAACGGATTATGATGGAGCTCTTTTCAGTGGAAAAACGGTAATCACTAAAGCTTTTAATCTTTAAAATATAATGGCAGTTTTATGAATTACACCTTTGATCTTACCATGTCAAACAAGGTTTAATTACATATCTCGAACGCTCCATACTCTTATGGTGTTTCGAAAAATGCAAATCCACGGAACGATTCTGTAGGGGTCTCAACCTGATAAGGTAGATTCCTCCTGTGTTTTACAATGCTAGTCCCTGGATCAATAGCTAGCATCCACAGTTAAGATGTAATATCAAGAAACAAAGGTCATAATATAACTTTATAACCAGAAATAACATAATTTTATTACTTCACACATAGCTCATATGGCTATTACATTACATTGCAGCGGAATAGCAATAAGCATGGGGTCCTTCATCTTCAAAGTGCCACAGGAAGATGTTGGTTGTAGACTTTGTAATCCTAATCAATCAATCTTCACTAAAATCAATCAAACCTGCAACATACAAGTTATAGCCACAAAGGGTCAATACATTTGAATTGTATTGGCAAGTGATACTATGGTAGTATTGTGGAGTCTATCAACTATATGCATTTGGCTGAGTGGAGTTGAGGCTTGCATTGCTCAAAATAGGTTTTTCCTTATCATTTGAAAATACTAAGTTTTTGCTTGACAAAATCATTTTTCTCAATCAAAGATTGAAGATCCTTTCCAAGGCATCTACAAATCAAAGATTTAAGATTTCAAACAACCCTTGTTCAAACCACAAGATTTTAACTTAGAAATTTGAATGATGAGATTCTTGATTGCTTCCATGTCTTGATGCTCAAATTGTCCTTTACCAGGGACATGGCTAAGTACTTAGGTTTTACACTGCAGGTGGTGCACTTTACCCACAAGACTTGGTTTCCCAAGACAAAATCTTTCAGAAGCCTTCCCTTAGACCAAAATGGACGCGCTCCAACCTATCAAACACTACCACCCACTGTCCATATGGCTAAGTTCTTGCAACCTATATGATCATGGCAGAGCCCATATTGCCAAGTGGTTGCACTTGAAGCTTCTCAACATTTGACATCTCAAATCCCTTTGTTTCCTGGGTGGCCAGCCACAAGTGAGATACACAAGGTCAACCATAAACATGGGCCTTGTGAACCACTCAACATAATCCAATCCTTCCATTCCACCCAGGTGATTCATTAACTTAGTTGTTTTATTAAACAAAACATAAGTTCTCAGACTTAGAGATTTTTCCATAGTGTGAATATATTTTCCACCCATGTTTTCTATTAGCTAGGCTAAGCTTGGTATTAATAGGAAACTTTAACTTAGGAAATCCTACTAAGGAATCATCTACTAGGTTTTCCTATAGCAAGGTTCATACTTAGCAAAATCCATGCAAGTTTTACTTAGCAAAATTCACTAATGCATAGAGAAGGTAATGGGACAAAAAGTATGAAGCATCACTTGCCTTTTTGGAAGGGAATGGTAGTTCACTCCTTGATCTTGCTAGTCTCACACTTCACTACAAATCAATCAAGCAAACACCAATTCAATTTACATTCCAAACCAATAATCACTCAAACAAATTCACACACACAAGACAATGGAAACTATTTCATGCATGGGAGCATGCACAAGATAGTTTTATTTTGCAAAGGGGTCTCTATGGGGTTTCTAAACTTTGTAAGATCCAAATTGGTCATTTACCAAAGTGGCAAAGTCTTTAGCAAGAGGGTTTTGTCCAAAAACTATTTTTAAATCCATTCATCATTCCATGTGGTGAAAAATGTTTTTATTAAGGCAAAACTCTTAAGTTGTTCACTAAATGAGTTGCTAATTTGCAAAACTTGGTGTTTTGGGGTAAGTGGGTTTTATCAAACCATTTTCTTAAAGTTTTCTTTCCATAAACATTTTTATAACAAAAACCATTCTTTTTATTTGGATAGAAAATGGCTAAGTCAAGTAATCTAACCTAAATCTTTTAAAAATCATTTTTAACACCAAGGGTTGGTTCCTAGGGTCAGTAAGGTCACAACAAACCATTTTGCGAAGGTTTTAATCCAAGAATCATTTTTAAACAATTTTTATACTCTAAACAAGCATACAAATGTTTCTGCAAATTCAAACAAGCTAACAGATACTATTTGCTAAACTAAGGGAATGGTTGTCTAGGGCTTGCTCTCCTGAATCCATTGATATAAAATTTATAATTTTTGGACGTGTGGTTTGAAAGTTACAAGGTTTTCAAAACTGCATCAAATTCTGATTCAAATCTTGTTTTAAACAGAAACTGGCGACACGCGTCCTAATCTCATTCGTCGGTACCGCTTCGCTCGGATCGCACAGCTGCAGCCGTTGGATCCAGTCAGATCGTGCGGCACAGTTTGCTTGATACCCCTTCGCTCACTTTCTTTCCTAGCCGCTGGATGACGATCTAACGGTTCATAGGAGGTTGACCAATAGCTGGCGGCGCCGACGGCGACGACTGGCGGAGCACGCTCTGTCCGAAGTGGTCTGGCCGTTCTAGGAAGCGAGAGAAGAGGAGGAGAGGCTCACCATGATCGCCGGGTCGTGGGGAAGTTCGACGTGGTTTCGAGGAGGCGAGGGGTGCACTGGGGCGGTACTAATCGCTCGCCGGAGTTCGCTCGGCGTCGGGCGCGTTCAGGCGTCACTAGGGATGTTGCTACAAAGCACGGGAGAGGGAACAGAGATTGTGGTTAGCTTCGTGCGCGGTTCCCTGACAAGCGAGCATCAACACGAGGAAAGGGGGTGGTCTAGCTTACCGGGGAAGAGTTCGTCGGAGAAACCAGATGGTGGCGATGGCGGTTGTCGTCGTTGCCGATGTTCTGGGGCGCCCGCGGGTGAGTGGAAAGCGCCGGGAGAAGCGCCAAGGCTTGGAGAGTGTGTGAGTGTGCTTAGGGAGGCGAGGGGTGGCAGGACACGGCCGGAATTCTCGCCGGAGCGTCGTCGTATAGTGGCGGTGGTTGAGCGTAATTAGAAAGCCTGGGGGCGTGCCGAGGAAGGGTGTCTGGGGGAAACGGAAGAGGGGAGGCAGGCGATTTATCCTGCGTGGTCAAGGGGCTGATTTAACGCGCGATTAAGACCAATTACGCCGGAGTTATTCCGTCTACAACGGCCGGCGTGGGGAAGAAGAGGTCGAGCGGGGTGAAGAGGAAGAACAGTGTCAAGTGTCGTTGGGAAAAGGAAAGAGGAGGTCCACCACCATACTGTGGGTGCGGTTCGAGTGGAGAAGAAAACGCCGGGAGGGGAGCTGACATCTTGCTGGGATGGGCTAGGTTAGCTGGGCCAGTCTGTTTCCATATTTTTTTTTCTTCTGAATTCTTTTTCCTTTTCTATTTCTATTTTTTTGTTTTGAATTTGAATCAATTATTCATTCACTCAAACTATTCAAACTATTCAAACTTATAATGAGTTTTTGGTTCTGTTTTTCAACATAAACCAAATCCCAAAAATAAAATAATATTTTATTCGTTTTTAGGATCTATTTAATAATTAAATAAAATAGCCCTTTAGTTATTTAATCAAATAGGGTTTGATTTATTTAATAAAATCTCCATTTAAAATTCAACATTTTCAAAATCAAATCAGTAGGTTTAATAAAGAATACTTGGAAACTTGTTTTTGAAACAAAATAACATTTTATTTTAGAGTCCATTATTAATTAAATATAATAGACTCTCATTATTAAATCAAATAGGATTTGTTTTCTTGAGATATTTATTTTGAAATCTAAAAATAAAGCCAAAACATTTTAGTAGGTTTTATTTGTGAATATCAAATATTTGGAAAACTTATTTTAAATAATTTTAATAAGTTTTGATGTTTCAATTTAAATTGGTAAAACCTTTTATTTAAATAGAGTTTGGTTATTAATTCCTTATTATTTTATTTAGATAAACCTTTGCTAATTTTTATTAAAAATAAAATGTTTTTAATTCTCAAAGCTTGGCCAAGGTTTAATTTGGCTTTATAAAATAATCTTTATTTATGAATCCACCTTTTCTTTTGAAAACCAATTCTTTTAGTAAAAGATCTAAAATAGTAATTTCAAAACATTTTTAATTTCCTTTAATAAATGTTTATATTTTAAAATCCCTTTAGGATTTTATTTGATTCAAATTGGTTTGAGGTTCCATTTGAATTCCAAAAAGTTTCTTCTGGCCCTGAAAATCAACAAAGTTTTATTTTATTCATTTATTTTTCGCATTACAAGATTTTGGAAAATCTTGGGATGTGACAGATTCCTTAAATCTTAGGTATTATGCTAAACTTGTAACTCAAATATCTTCCTTTATGATCTTATCATAAACTATTTATTGTCACATCCCAAGATTTTCCAAATCTTGTAATGTGAAAAATAGATGAATAAAATAAAACTTTGTTGATTTTCAGGGTGAGAAGAAAATTTTTGATTCCAATTGGAAACCTTCAAACCTTTTTGATCAAACAAATCCTAAAGGGATTTGAAAAGTTAAACAATTAATAAAGAAAATATTTTGAATAAGTGGATTTACTATTGTTGGATCTTTAAATAAAAGATTTGGGTTTCAAAAGAAAAGGTAGATTTATAAATAAGGATTATTTTATAAGCCAAATTAAAACTTGGCAAAACCTTTGAAATAAAATATTTCTATTTGATAAAACTAGTAAAGGTTTATTTAAATAAAATAATAAGGATTTAATATCCAAGTTTATTAAAAATAAAAGGATTTACTATTTTAATTAAACATCAGAACTTATTTATTTATTTTAAACAAGTTTTCCAAGTATTCCTTATTTCCAAATAAAACATACTGATTTGGTTTTGAAAATATTTAGATTTCAAATGGAGATTTTAAATAAATTAAAACCCATTTGCTTTATTAACTAATGTCCATTTATTTAATTATAAATGTACTCTCAAATAAAAATATTATTTTATTTTGGGACTTGGAATATTATTGTTAAACAGAATCAAAACCCATTGCAATGTTTGGTGAATGTTTGAATTGATTTGAATGTTTGATTGGTTGTTTGAATTTCAAAACAGAAAATATAATTGGAAAAGAATAAAACATTCAGGAAAGAAAAAAAATAGAAACAGATCTGGCCCAGTACCAGCCCAACCTAGCCCACCTCTCCCTCTTAGCGAGCGAATCGTTTTTCACCGCGAAAGAAACCCGCAAGGACGCTGACTGGTGGACCCCAACTCCCTCTCTCACTCCACTGACGAAACGGCCCCACACCCGAGCCTTCTTCCTCACCCACCGCGACCTCTTCTCCCCCAAACCTCGTCGCCGTTTCTGTCAAATAACTGCACGCTTGATTCCTCATAACCACGCGTTGAATCAGCCCCATGACCGTGCGCATTTAAGCGTCCCTCTCCCCTCTCTGATCTCCCTCACACGCCAGACCTCCCTTGCCCCCAGGCTGCCTCCAATTTCTTCTGCACCGCCGTCTTCTCCGACGAGGTTCTTGACAAATTCCGGCAGCACCGCATCGCCCCTTGCCTCCCTGAGCACGCAGGCAAGTTCACCATACCCTGGCGCACCGCTCTGTGGCCTCAGCTCGCTCACGAGTGACCTGTAACCTCGCCTCCGTCTTCGTCTGAGCGCCACCGAAGAACCCCGCAACTCCGGCGAACTCTACTGGTAATATCCAACCGCGCCGCCCTCTCCCTTTGATGCCCCGATACTTCCCACTCTTCTGTGCATCTAACGGTGTTGTTTTATTGCTCTCTCGCGCTCAGTAACCTCGCCACCAACGGAACCCGTGCGTGTCCGACGACGTCGAGAACTACGGCGAGGAATTCTGGCCGACTCTGTGCGCCCCTTCAGCAACGACAACCACCTTGAGCTTCCCCACGACGCCTTGATCACTGTGAGAATCTCCCCAGCCACTCTTGCTTCCTGTATAGCCGGCAACACAACCGCTAGGACGCTCCGCCGCCAGACGCCGCCGCCAGCGCCGCCAGTTCTTGGCAGGAAGCTATGAGCCGTCTGATCTTGATCCAAGCGCTGCGATAGTTTCATTTAGCGAATCAGTATGGAGCGTTCTATGCCGCTCGATCTGTTTTTATCCAAAGCTCCACAGAGCTCAATCCTCGCGAAACATTTTCGACCAATCAAAACATTCCACGTGGCCTCTGTTTGATTTAGAAACCAGAAAACTTTCTATTAGATGTCCATTTTGTAAATTCCCCAACTTTAGTTCCACACATCCAAATTTTGCAAACTTTATATCAATAGAATTAGTGGAACAAGCCCTAGCCAACCATGCCATTTTTTTAGTAAAATGCTTCTGGAATAATGTTTGTTTTTGCAGAAACATTTGTATGCGTGTTTAGATTATAAAAATTGTTCAAAAATGATTTTGGGGATAAAAACTTTGGCAAATGGTGTGATTTGAACCTACTGACCATAGGAAACACTTTGTGGTTTCAAAAATATATTTGGTGATGCAAAAGAATGATTCTTTGATTTAAAACCATTTCTAGTCAAATAGAAATATGGTTTATTTATTAAAAATGGTTTGAAGGAAAACTTTTGGGAAATGTTTTGTTTCAAACTCTCTGACCCTAAACACAAAGTTTTATGGTTTGAAAATGTATTTTGGTGAACCCTAGAGATTAATGCCTTAGTAAAAAAATATTTTTACACCACATAAAATGATACTTTGTTTTGAAAATGGTTTAGGAAGTGAAACCTTTTGCAAATGACTTTGCCACTTTATAAAATGACCATTAGATGTTTTCAAATGTTCATGACCCATTAGGAACCACTTTTTTCAAATAAAACAAAGCTTGGCATGTTTGCATGCATTACCTTGACTTTGTTATTTTATGTGATGTTTTGCTTGATTGGTAGATTGAGATTGTGCCTTGCTTGATTGAATTGTAGTGACTTGAAGAGTGTGATTGTTGCAAGGACAAGGAGTGAACCTATACCCTACCAAAAAGGCAAGTGATGCTTCATACTCTTTGTCCCATTACTTTCACTATGCATTAGTGATTTTTCTAAGTAAAACTTGCATGGAATTTTGCTAAGTATAAACCTTGCTATAGGAAAACCTAGTAGATGAAACCTTAGTAGAAATTTTCCTAAGTTAAGATTCCTACTACTATCAAGCTTAGCTTAGCTAATAGAAAACAAGGGTGGAATATATATTCACACTATGGAAAAATTTATAAGTCTGAGGACTTGTGTTTTTGTTTAATAAAACAACTAATTTAATGAATCACCTAGGTGGAATGGTAATTGCTTGGTGGATTTTGGTTGAGTGGTTCACAAGTCCCATGTTTATGGTTTACCTTGTGTATCTCACTTGTGGATGGCCACCCAGGAACAAAGAGATTTGAGATGTCAAATGTTGAGAAGCTTCAAGTGCAGCCACTTGGCATTATGGGCTCTGCCTGGATCATATAGGTTGCAAGAACATAGCCATGTGGACAGTTGGTGGTAGAGTTTGATAGGTTGGAACGCGTCCATTTTGGTCTAAGGGAAGGCTTCTGAAAGATCTTGTCTTGGTGAAACCAAGTCTTGTGGGGAAAGTGCACCACCTCTGCAGAGTGTAAAATCTAAGTACTTAGCCATGTCCCTGGTAAAGGACAATTTGAGCATCAAGACATGGAAGCAATCAAGAATCTCATCATTCAAATTTCAAAGTTAAAAACTTGTGGTTTGAACAAGGGTTAAAGGATCTTCAATCTTTAATTGGGAGAAATGATTTTTGTCAAGCAAAAACTTAGTGTTTTCGAATGTTAAGGAAAAATCTATTTTGAGCAATGCAATCCTCAACTCCACTAAGCCAAATGCATATAGATGTTAGACTCCACCATACTACCATAGTATCACTTGCCAATACAATTCAAATGTATTGACCCTTGTGGCTGTAACTTGTTATGTTGCAGGTTTGATTGATTTAGTGAAGTGTGTTTATTAGGATTACAAAGTCTACAACCAACATGTATGCCTGTGGCACTTTGAATATGAAGGACCCCATGCTTATAGATATTCTGCTGCAATGTAATGTAATAGCCAAATGAGCTATGTAAGATGTAATGAAATTATGTTATTCCTAGTTATAAAGTTATATTATGACCTTTGTTTCTTGATATTACATCTTAACTGTGGATTCTACCTATTGATCCAGGGACTAGCATTGTAAACACAAGCGACTCTACCTTATTTAAAGGTTGGGACCCTTACAGATATTATCAGAGCATTGTGTTGCCTGTAGGATTTGTAAACCTAGGATTGGACAAAACCCTTAGAAAAATAGAAGTTTTATTTGTTCCAAATTTATTTACAAACAATCTTGTAAACCCTTTCCTCAACCATTTTGGTTTTGATTCTACATCTCATCTATTTCAACTTGATGGAAAAACCTACCCCATGGCCAAAGACTTCACCATGAGCAAAGGACATCTTCAACTCTAATGACTTCAACATCTTCAACTCTAATGACTTCAACATCTTCAACTCTAATGACTTCAACATCTTCAGCATAGTCACCAAGGACTTCCAACTTGGATACCACTAAGGACTACAAGTGAGACAAGGAAATCTTGCTCAAGATTTAGAGATTAAGGAAACACAAGTTAAAAGGAGCCCACATCACTTGAAGTTTTGTGACCAAGAATTTTTCCTAAGGAAACCATGATCTCATGGAAAAAGAATCAACCAAGAAGGATGGAAAGATCACAAGTGAACCATATAGATGGACCACCATATTTTAGTTAAGTCAAACCCACCAACTTATGTGGTGTAACAAAAATATTTTTGGTTGCCTAAAAATGTGCTTGAACTTTGTTGTTTGAGTGAAATGTTTGCTTGTGATTGCTTGCACATTGCTTGTGTGAATTATGATGTGTGTGATTAGAATTATTTCCTTAGAAATCTTTTGCCTATTCTAATCCCAATCCAAATCCAAACAGATGACTTCTCCAAGAAACTCCAACATCAAGGTTGATGACAACAACAACCAAGAGGACAACATGAGAGAACTTATAGCAACCCAAAACCAGTTGAGCCAAGAGACAACTCAGCTTTTAGCCAACAACAATGGACTAGACCCAGCCATACAAAGGATTTTGAAACTTCAATCCCAATTGTTGCAAGGATTGGTTACTCAGATGATCAACATGAGAGAAAACTTTTCCCAAAGAGCTGATGACAACAAGGATGACAAAGATGTTATTATAGAGGGAACCCAAGCTAGCAATATTTGTGGAGACAAGGATCATGCATCCAAGGAGCATGAAGATCAATTCCCTAATTGTGAAGAAGAAGGTCATATCTTTAGTAACTGCCCCAAGAAGAGAGAAAGATTTCCCACCTTTGAGGTGAGGAATGAAGAACATGAACTAAAAGAACTCCTAGCTTTGGAGAGACCCGAAAAGAAAAAGAAGGACATAAGCCAGTTGCAATGTTACAATTGCAAAGAGAAGGGACACTATGCCAGTGATTGTCCAGAAAAGAAGAAGAACCAAGGAAACAAACAAGAGGAAATGATACCAAAGGAAAAGAAAGATATTAGCCAAGTGTGGTGCAACAACTGCAAAGAGCTAGGACATTATGCAAGCAATTGTCCAGAAAAGATGAAGAACAAGTTAAACAAGCCTATGAAGGATCTCAACCTTGGCCCATGAGTCAAGTGTGGAAACAAAGGACACCAAGCAGATGTTTTCCCAGAGAAGTTTCCCCAAGATTCCAAGAAGACCAATATGTAATTTAGTTTAAAAAAATTTAAGGGTGGTAGTACCCTAGATGTTTTGAGCCTACTTGTAACCCTAGCCTTCCCAAATCTCGGGACGAGATTTATTTTAAGGGTGGTAGCCTGTCACATCCCAAGATTTTCCAAATCTTGTAATGTGAAAAATAAATGAATAAAATAAAACTTTGTTGATTTTCAGGGTGAGAAGAAACTTTTTGATTCCAATTGGAAACCTTCAAACCTTTTTGATCAAACAAATCCTAAAGGGATTTGAAAAGTTAAACAATTAATAAAGAAAATATTTTGAATAAGTGGATTTACTATTTTTGGATCTTTAAATAAAAGATTTGGGTTTCAAAAGAAAAGGTAGATTTATAAATAAGGATTATTTTATAAGCCAAATTAAAACTTGGCCAAACCTTTGAAATAAAATATTTCTATTTGATAAAAATAGTAAAGGTTTATTTAAATAAAATAATAAGGATTTAATATCCAAGTTTATTAAAAATAAAAGGATATACTATTTTAATTAAACATCAAAACTTATTTATTTATTTTAAACAAGTTTTCCAAGTATTCCTTATTTCCAAATAAAACCTACTGATTTGGTTTTGAAAATATTTAGATTTCAAATGGAGATTTTAAATAAATTAAAACCCATTTTGTTTATTAACTAATGTCCATTTTATTTAATTATAAATGGACTCTCAAATAAAAATTTTATTTTATTTTGGGACTTGGAATATTGTTGTTAAACAGAATCAAAACCCATTGCAATGTTTGGTGAATGTTTGAATTGATTTGAATGTTTGATTGGTTGTTTGAATTTCAAAACAGAAAATATAATTGGAAAAGAATAAAACATTCAGGAAAGAAAAAAATAGAAACAGATCTGGCCCAGTTCTAGCCCAACTCAGCCCAACCTAGCCCACCTCTCCCTCTCAGCGAGCGAATCGTTTTTCACCGCGAAAGAAACCCGCAAGGACGCTGACTGGTGGACCCCAACTCCCTCTCTCACTCCACTGACGAAACGGCCCCACACCCGAGCCTTCTACCTCACCCGTCGCGACCTCTTCTCTCCCAAACCTCGTCGCCGTTTCTGTCAAATAACTGCACGCTTGATTCCTCATAACCACGCGTTGAATCAGCCCCGTGACCGTGCGCATTTAAGCGTCCCTCTCCCCTCTCTGATCTCCCTCACACGCCAGACCTCCCTTGCCCCCAGGCTTCCTCCAATTTCTTCTGCACCACCGCCTTCTCCGACGAGGTTCTTGACCAATTCCGGCAGCACCGCATCGCCCCTTTCCTCCCCGAGCACGCAGGCAAGTTCACCATACCCTGGCGCACCGCTCTCTGGCCTCAGCTCGCCTGTGAGTGACCTGCAACCTCGCCTCCGTCTTCGTCTGAGCGCCACCGAAGAACCCCGCAACTCCGGCGAACTCTACTAGTAATTTCCAACCGCGCCGCCCTCTCCCTTTGATGCTCCGATACTTCCCACTCTTCTGTGCATCTAACGGTGTTGTTTTCTTGCTCTCTCGCGCTCAGTAACCTCGCCACCAATGGAACCCGTGCATGTCCGACGACGTCGAGAACTACGGCGAGGAATTCCGGCCGACTCTGTGCGCCCCTTCGGCAACGACAACCACCTTGAGCTTCCCCACGACGCCGCGATCACTGTGAGCATCTCCCCAGCCACTCTTGCTTCCTGTATCGCTGGCAACACCACTGCCAGACGCCGCCGCCAGCGCTGCCAGTTCTTGGCAGGAAGCTGTGAGCCGCCTGATCTTGATCCGAGCGATGCGATAGTTTCATTTAGCGAATCGGTATGGAGCATTCTGTGCTGCTCGATCTGTTTTGATCCAAAGCTCCACAGAGCTCAATCCTCGTGAAACGTTTTCGACCAATCAAAACATTCCACGTGGCCTCTGTTTGATTTAGAAACCAGGAAACTTTCTATTAGATGTCCATTTTGTAAATTCCACAACTTTAGTTCCACACGTCCAAATTTTGTAAACTTTATATCAATGGAATCAGTGGAACAAGCCCTAGCCAACCATGCCATTTTTTAGTAAAATGCTTCTGGAATAATATTTGTTTTTGCAGAAACATTTGTATGCTTGTTTAGATTATAAAAAATTGTTCAAAAATGATTTTGGGGATAAAAACTTTGGCAAATGGTGTGATTTGAACCTACTGACCATAGGAAACACTTTTTGGTTTCAAAAATATATTTGGTGATGCAAAAGAATGATTCTTTGATTTAAAACCATTTCTAGTCAAATAGAAATATGGTTTATTTATTAAAAATGGTTTGAAGAAAACTTTTGGGAAATGTTTTGTTTCAAACTCTCTGACCCTAAACACAATTTTTATGGTTTGAAAATGTATTTTGGTGAACCCTAGAGATTAATGCCTTAGTAAAAAAATATTTTTACACCACATAAAATGATACTTTGTTTTGAAAATGGTTTAGGAAGTGAAACCTTTTGCAAATGACTTTGCCACTTTATAAAATGACCATTAGATGTTTTCAAATGTTCATGACCCATTAGGAACCACTTTTTTCAAATAAAACAAAGCTTGGCATGTTTGCATGCATTACCTTGACTTTGTTATTTTATGTGATGTTTTGCTTGATTGGTAGATTGAGATTGTGCCTTGCTTGATTGAATTGTAGTGACTTGAAGAGTGTGATTGTTGAAAGGACAAGGAGTGAACCTATACCCTACCAAAAAGGCAAGTGATTCTTCATACTTTTTGTCCCATTACTTTCACTATGCATTAGTGATTTTTCTAAGTAAAACTTGCATGGAATTTTGCTAAGTATAAACCTTGCTATAGGAAAACCTAGTAGATGAAACCTTAGTAGAAATTTTCCTAAGTTAAGATTCCTACTACTATCAAGCTTAGCTTAGCTAATAGAAAACAAGGGTGGAATATATATTCACACTATGGAAAAATTTCTAAGTCTGAGGACTTGTGTTTTTGTTTAATAAAACAACTAAGTTAATGAATCACCTGGTTGGAATGGTAATTGCTTGGTGGATTTTGGTTGAGTGGTTCACAAGGCCCATGTTTATGGTTTACCTTGTGTATCTCACTTGTGGATGGCCACCCAGGAACAAAGAGATTTGAGATGTCAAATGTTGAGAAGCTTCAAGTGCAGCCACTTGGCATTATGGGCTCTGCCTTGATCATATAGGTTGCAAGAACTTAGCCATATGGACAGTTGGTGGTAGAGTTTGATAGGTTGGAACGCGTCCATTTTGGTCTAAGGGAAGGCTTCTGAAAGATCTTGTCTTGGTGAAACCAAGTCTTGTGGGGAAAGTGCACCACCTCTGCAGAGTGTAAAATCTAAGTACTTAGCCATGTCCCTGGTAAAGGACAATTTGAGCATCAAGACATGGAAGCAATCAAGAATCTCATCATTCAAATTTCAAAGTTAAAAACTTGTGTTTTGAACAAGGGTTAAAGGATCTTCAATCTTTGATTGGGAGAAATGATTTTTGTCAAGCAAAAACTTAGTGTTTTCAAATGTTAAGGAAAAATCTATTTTGAGCAATGCAAGCCTCAACTCCACTTAGCCAAATGCATATAGATGTTAGACTCCACCATACTACCATAGTATCACTTGCCAATACAATTCAAATGTATTGACCCTTGTGGCTGTAACTTGTTATGTTGCAGGTTTGATTGATTTAGTGAAGTGTGTTGATTAGGATTACAAAGTCTACAACCAACATGTCTGCATGTGGCACTTTGAAGATGAAGGACCCCATGCTTATAGATATTATGCTGCAATGTAATGTAATGTAATAGCCAAATGAGATATGTAAGATGTAATGAAATTATGTTATTCCTGGTTATAAAGTTATATTATGACCTTTGTTTCTTGATATTACATCTTAACTGTGGATGCTAGCTATTGATCCAGGGACTAGCATTGTAAACACAGGGGACTGTACCTTATTTAAAGGTTGGGACCCTTACAGATGGTATCAGAGCATTGTGTTGCCTGTAGGATTTGTAAACCTAGGATTGGACAAAACCCTTAGAAAAATAGAAGTTTTATTTGTTCCAAAATTTATTGACAAACAATCTTGTAAACCCTTTCCTCAACCATCTTGGTTTTGATTCTACATCTCATCTATTTCAACTTGATGGAAAAACCTACCCCATGGCCAAAGACTTCACCATGAGCAAACGACATCTTCAACTCTAATGACTTCAACATCTTCAACTCTAATGACTTCAACATCTTCAACTCTAATGACTTCAACATCTTCAGCATAGTCACCAAGGACTTCCAACTTGGATACCACTAAGGACTACAAGTGAGACAAGGAAATCTTGCTCAAGATTTAGAGACTAAGGAAACACAAGTTAAAAGGAGCCCACATCACTTGAAGTTTTGTGTCCAAGAATTTTTCCTAAGGAAACCATGATCTCATGGAAAAAGAATCAACCAAGAAGGATGTAAAGATCACAAGTGAACCATATAGATGGACCACCATATTTTAGTTAAGTCAAACCCACCAACTTATGTGGTGTAACAAAAATATTTTTGGTTGCCTAAAAATGTGCTTGAACTTTGTTGTTTGAGTGAAATGTTTGCTTGTGATTGCTTGCACATTGCTTGTGTGAATTGTTATGTGTGTGATTAGAATTATTTCCTTAGAAATCTTTTGCCTATTCTAATCCCAATCCAAATCCAAACAGATGACTTCTCCAAGAAACTCCAACATCAAGGTTGATGACAACAACAACAACCAAGAGGACAACATGAGAGAACTTATAGCAACCCAAGACCAGTTGAGCCAAGAGACAGCTCAGCTTTTAGCCAACAACAATGGACTAGACCCAGCCATACAAAGGATTTTGAAACTTCAATCCCAATTGTTGCAAGGATTGGTTACTCAAATGATCAACATGAGAGAAAACTTTTCCCAAAGAGCTGATGACAACAAGGATGACAAAGATGTTATTCTAGAGGGAACCCAAGCTAGCAATATTTGTGGAGACAAGGATCATGCATCCAAGGAGCATGAAGATCAATTCCCTAATTTTGAAGAAGAAGGTCATATCTTTAGTAACTGCCCCAAGAGAGAAAGATTTCCCACCTTTGAGGTGAGGAATGAAGAACATGAACTAAAAGAACTCCTAGCTTTGGAGAGACCCAAAAAGAAAAAGAAGGACATAAGCCAGTTGCAATGTTACAATTGCAAAGAGAAGGGACACTATGCCAGTGATTGCCTAGAAAAGAAGAAGAACCAAGGAAACAAACAAGAGGAAATGATACCAAAGGAAAAGAAAGATATTAGCCAAGTGTGGTGCAACAACTGCAAAGAGCTAGGACATTATGCAAGAAATTGTCCAGAAAAGATGAATAACAAGTTAAACAAGCCTATGAAGGATCTCAACCTTGGCCCATGAGTCAAGTGTGGAAACAAAGTACACCAAGAAAATGTTTGCCCAGAGAAGTTTCCCCAAGATTCCAAAAAGACCAATATGTAATTTAGTTTAAAAAAATTTAAGGGTGGTAGTACCCTAGATGTTTTGAGCCTACTTGTAACCCTAGACTTCCCAAATCTCGGGACGAGATTTATTTTAAGGGTGGTAGCCTGTCACATCCCAAGGTTTTCCAAATCTTGTAATGTGAAAAATAAATGAATAAAATAAAACTTTTTTGATTTTCAGGGTGAGAAGAAACTTTTTGATTCCAATTGGAAACCTTGAAACCTTTTTTATCAAACAAATCCTAAAGGGATTTGAAAAGTTAAACAATTAATAAAGAAAATATTTTGAATAAGTGGATTTACTATTTTTGGATCTTTAAATAAAAGATTGGGTTTCAAAAGAAAAGGTAGATTTATAAATAAGGATTATTTTATAAGCCAAATTAAAACTTGGCCAAACCTTTGAAATAAAATATTTCTATTTGATAACAATAGTAAAGGTTTATTTAAATAAATTAATAAGGATTTAATATCCAAGTTTATTAAAAATAAAAGGATTTACTATTTTAATTAAACATCAAAACTTATTTATTTATTTTAAACAAGTTTTCCAAGTATTCCTTATTTCCAAATAAAACCTACTGATTTGGTTTTGAAAATATTTAGATTTCAAATGGAGATTTTAAATAAATTAAAACCCATTTGGTTTATTAACTAATGTCCATTTTATTTAATTATAAATGGACTCTCAAATAAAAATATTATTTTATTTTGGGACTTGGAATATTGTTGTTAAACAGAATCAAAACCCATTGCAATGTTTGGTGAATGTTTGAATTGATTTGAATGTTTGATTGGTTGTTTGAATTTCGAAACAGAAAATATAATTGGAAAAGAATAAAACATTCAGGAAAGAAAAAAAATAGAAACAGATCTGGCCCAGTTCCAGTCCAACTCAGCCCAACCTAGCCCACCTCTCCCTCTCAGCGAGCGAATCGTTTTTCACCGCGAAAGAAACCCGCAAGGACGCTGACTGGTGGACCCCAACTCCCTCTCTCACTCCACTGACGAAACGGCCCCACACCCGAGCCTTCTTCCTCACCCGTCGCGACCTCTTCTCCCCCAAACCTCGTCGCCGTTTCTGTCAAATAAATGCACACTTGATTCCTCATAACCACGTGTTGAATCAGCCCCGTGACCGTGCGCATTTAAGCGTCCCTCTCCCCTCTCTGATCTCCCTCACACGCCAGACCTCCCTTGCCCCCAGGCTGCCTCCAATTTCTTATGCACCGCCGCCTTCTCCGACGAGGTTCTTGACCAATTCCGGCAGCACCGCATCGCCCCTTGCCTCCCCGAGCACGCAGGCAAGTTCACCATACCCTGGTGCACCTCTCTGTGGCCTCAGCTCGCCCGCGAGTGACCTGCAACCTCGCCTCCGTCTTCGTCTGAGCGTCACCGAAGAACCCCGCAACTCCGGCGAACTCTACTGGTAATATCCAACCGCGCCGTCCTCTCCCTTTGATGCTTCGATACTTCCCACTCTTCTGTGCATCTAACGGTGTTGTTTTCTTGCTCTCTCGCGCTCAGTAACCTCGCCACCAACGGAACCCGTGCATGTCCGACGACGTCGAGAACTACGGCGAGGAATTTCGGCCGACTCTGTGCGCCCCTTCGGCAACGACAACCACCTTGAGCTTCCCCACGGCACCGCGATCACTGTGAGCATCTCCCCAGCCACTCTTGCTTCCTGTATCGCCGGCAAGACCACCGCCAGGCCGCTCCGCCGCCAGACGCCACCGCCAGCACCGCCAGTTCTTGGCAGGAAGCTGTGAGCCGTCTGATCTTGATCTGAGCGCTGCGATAGTTTCATTTAGCGAATCGGTATGGAGCGTTCTGTGCCGCTCGATCAGTTTTGATCCGACGCTCCACAGAGCTCAATCCTCGCGAAACATTTTCGAGCAATCAAAACATTCCACGTGGCCTCTGTTTGATTTAGAAACCAGAAAACTTTCTATTATATTTCCATTTTGTAAATTCCACAACTTTAGTTCCACACGTACAAATTTTGCAAACTTTATATCAATGGAATGAGTGGAACAAGCCCTAGCCAACCATGCCATTTTTTTAGTAAAATGCTTCTGGAATAATGTTTGTTTTTGCAGAAACATTTGTATGCTTGTTTAGATTATAAAAATTGTTCAAAAATGATTTTGGGGATAAAAACTTTGGAAAATGGTGTGATTTGAACCTACTGACCATAGGAAACACTTTGTGGTTCCAAAAATATATTTGGTGATGCAAAAGAATGATTCTTTGATTTAAAACCATTTCTAGTCAAATAGAAATATGGTTTATTTATTAAAAATGGTTTGAAGGAAAACTTTTGGGAAATGTTTTGTTTCAAACTCTCTGACCCTAAACACAAAGTTTTATGGTTTGAAAATGTATTTTGGTGAACCCTAGAGATTAATGCCTTAGTAAAAAAATATTTTTACACCACATAAAATGATACTTTGTTTTGAAAATGGTTTAGGAAGTGAAACCTTTTGCAAATGACTTTGCCACTTTATAAAATGACCATTAGATGTTTTCAAATGTTCATGACCCATTAGGAACCACTTTTTTCAAATAAAACAAATCTTGGCATGTTTGCATGCATTACCTTGACTTTGTTATTTTATGTGATGTTTTGCTTGATTGGTAGATTGAGATTGTGCCTTGCTTGATTGAATTGTAGTGACTTGAAGAGTGTGATTGTTGCAAGGACAAGGAGTGAACCTATACCCTACCAAAAAGGCAAGTGATGCTTCATACTTTTTGTCCCATTACTTTCACTATGCATTAGTGATTTTTCTAAGTAAAACTTGCATGCAATTTTGCTAAGTATAAACCTTGCTATAGGAAAACCTAGTAGATGAAACCTTAGTAGAAATTTTCCTAATTTAAGATTCCTACTACTATCAAGCTTATCTTAGCTAATAGAAAACAAGGGTGGAATATATATTCACACTATGGAAAAATTTCTAAGTCTGAGGACTTGTGTTTTTGTTTAATAAAACAACTAAGTTAATGAATCACCTGGGTGGAATGGTAATTGCTTGGTGGATTTTGGTTGAGTGGTTCACAAGGCCCATGTTTATGGTTTACCTTGTGTATCTCACTTGTGGATGGCCACCCAGGAACAAAGAGATTTGAGATGTCAAATGTTGAGAAGCTTCAAGTGCAGCCACTTGGCATTATGGGCTCTGCCTGGATCATATAGGTTGCAAGAACTTAGCCATATGGACAGTTGGTGGTAGAGTTTGATAGGTTGGAACACGTCCATTTTGGTCTAAGGGAAGGCTTCTGAAAGATCTTGTCTTGGTGAAACCAAGTCTTGTGGGGAAAGTGCACCACCTCTACAGAGTGTAAAATCTAAGTACTTAGCCATGTCCCTGGTAAAGGACAATTTGAGCATCAAGACATGGAAGCAATCAAGAATCTCATCATTCAAATTTCAAAGTTAAAAACTTGTGGTTTGAACAAGGGTTAAAGGATATTCAATCTTTGATTGGGAGAAATGATTTTTGTCAAGCAAAAACTTAGTGTTTTCAAATGTTAAGGAAAAATCTATTTTGAGCAATGCAAGCCTCAACTCCACTTAGCCAAATGCATATAGATGTTAGACTCCACCATACTACCATAGTATCACTTGCCAATACAATTCAAATGTATTGACCCTTGTGGCTGTAACTTGTTATGTTGCAGGTTTGATTGATTTAGTGAAGTGTGTTGATTAGGATTACAAAGTCTACAACCAACATGTCTGCCTGTGGCACTTTGAAGATGAAGGACCCCATGCTTATAGATATTCTGCTGCAATGTAATGTAATAGCCAAATGAGCTATGTAAGATGTAATGAAATTATGTTATTCCTGGTTATAAAGTTATATTATGACCTTTGTTTCTTGATATTACATCTTAACTGTGGATGGTAGCTATTGATCCAGGTACTAGCATTGTAAACACAGGGGACTCTACCTTATTTAAAGGTTGGGACCCTTACATTTATATTCTTGTTACAATGATTTTGCACTTCATCTTGAAAGTCTTTGAACTTTTAAAATGTTTCATACTTCATCCTTATTAAGTAAATATTCATATATTCACTCAAATTTTCGGACAAAGCATATGAAGTTGAAATCCATCGCTCTTGACTACACATAATGGACTTCGTACAACAATATGTACAAGTTCCAATAAGCTAGTCATTCGTTCCCTTTTGGCCTATGAACGAAGTTTTAATTATCTCTAGGAAAGTTTCACAAGCGTCATTTGATCAAAAATCAAAAGACTCCAAAATTCCATACACATGGAGTTTCTTCATGTTTTCTTTCCAATATAATTTAAATGGCGATGTCACTTCCTAAGTGATCTTTCAATCAATTTATCTTTCGACATTTTTAGCACTAGTTTTATGGATGTGATTTCTCCAACGAGATTTGTGAATCATCCATATTTTATGGATTACGGCAATTATTTGAACAACCCTTTTGTTCTCATAATACCTAATAAAACAAATCTTGAAGGCAAGCTTTGATGTTTAACGAGCAACACAATAACCCTTTATTTGTTCTTGATGAACATCATCACATATTCCTTTTGCTAGTTACTTAGGTCATTGTAGTTCATGAATTCTGTTGTTTCGTATGACGATTCATACCAACAAATTAAATATCAAATACTTAAGAACCACTTTGTTTAATAAGCAAAGAATATAGCCATAACACGTATATCCTTTATATACCTAAACTGAACAATTCTAGTCTTTTCTTTTCTGCCATATATTTATGAGATTCTCTTTCAGTATTTCTTTTCTGTTTGAAAGAATCTATCAACATCAATAGTGGAGCCATACACATGACACATAGTCCAAAGCGTGTATAGTTAAATACCAATGTCTTTGGACTTGCACTTTGAAGTAGATCACCATTATCAAATGTTTGGTGTTCTTTCAAATTCCTTTCTTTAGTAATCTCTTGGTGCAGTAAACATTTTACCTACATCAAATATTCACCCTTATCATGGAATTATCCATGATCAAGCTAATTTTAGCTTATAATGGTGAATTGCGAGTATAATGTTGCTCTCCAAAAGCTTTTGGAGGATTAGGACAACTAGTGTCTCCAACCTTTTGCAAATTCTCATCTAATATGAGAACATGACTTTTGCCATATTATACTCTATCATGTTGTAACCAAAACTTTGTTTCGGATATCACAATATCTTCCACACATCATGGTTTCTGAAACAACTCTTTCAGATCCTAGATAACCTTGATATTAAGACAATCCTTTGAATATCAAGAATCATGGAGACAAACATGATACTCATACACTAACTCTTGGAATTGTCACTCTTGTTTTAATACCAATTATTAAACTTCATGGAGTAACCGGAACTTACTGAAAGTTTGCAATAGGACTTTTAAACTTTAGATTAACACTTCAAAACAATACGATACCAGTTCGTAAAGTAACTAACCAGAATTCTATAGTTCTATCATCTCAATTAAAACTAAGCGCAAGGTGGTAAACGGATGCCAATGACTACAACAACTATGCAAATTCACTTTGATTTTATTTATGATAAATAGTGTTCAACTTTTAATCATATCGCCGTTGAACTCCCACTCAAAACAATATCCCTCACATTTTTTTAGTGATCACACGAACCAAATCCACCACATCAAAACCGATCATCACGAGAATTGATGTAGCTTCAATGGCGAGCAATCAACATGTTCATCATATCTACTATATGACTCATGCTTTACCTTTCGGTGATCCGTGTTCTAAGACCATGTTTGTACATGCTAGGCTCGTCAAGATCAAACCTTAGCTTCTGCATGAGCAAATCTGGCTTGCTCATGTTGTATACACTCGCAGAATCTAACAAACCCGATCATCACGTGGTGCTTCGAAACAACGAGCTTTAGCAACGGTGCTTACTAAGGATGAACACTTTAAAACTTGAAATTTGTGTGCTTGACGGATCATCTTATAATGCTACCGTCGTGAACTAAGCAATACAAGATGCATAAAAGGATTAACATCACATGCAATTCATAATATGTGATATGATATGGCCTTTCTTCTTGTGCTTCCGATCTCCATCTTCAAGCACGAACATGATCTCCATCATCACCGGTGTGGCGTCAAGGTCAATGGCGTCGCTTCATGGTTGTCTTCCACCAGCATCAACTATTACAACTACTTTGAATAATAGACACAAAGGATTTAATGGAAACAACCATATGGCTCCTGCCGGTTGCCAACTTACAATAAGGAACATTGCATACATCATATATAATCACAATCATGGCCATATCACATCACAGCACACCCCTGCAAAACAAAGTTAGACGCCTCTAATTTTCTTTGCATGTTTTACGTGGTTTGGGGCTTTCAATAAGTGTCGTTCTAACTTACGAACAAGAACCACAACATTGATACTAGTATTGTCAATCACCCGTTGTAAATTGAATCTTAACTATGTTGGGAGAAACAGGCACCATAAAGCCACTTATGCAATACAAGTTGCATGTCAAGCGTGGAGCAAGTCTCATGAACGATGTCATGTAAGGTTAGCCCGGGCCGCTTCATCCCACCATCCCGCAAGATACAAAGTACACAAGAAGCAATCGACAACAAAAGCATCAACGCCCACAATGACCATTGTGTTCTACTCGTGCAACAGATCTACATATAGACACGGCTCTGATACCACTGAAGGGGTTCGTAGCATGGAAAACAAAAAAAATTCTACCGCATGCAAACAAACAAGCCAAGATCTATCTACTAGATTGTAGCAACGAGTCAATAGAGAAACTCACCCTCGAAGATTCCAAAGCGGTTAACAAGAGCGGATTCTCGTGGGTGATGTAGTCGTACTCTTTCTGATCTCAAGATCGTGTAGACGATCCTTCCGGCGCCGCGTTCCGGCAGCGCTCCCGCAGTCGTTCACACGTTCGGTACTCGATGAAGACCTTCCTCTCCCTTGTTCCAACAGGCAGCGGGGGTTGTAGCACTCTCCTCGTGATTCCGGCAGCATGACGACGTGGTACCGGAAGTAGAGGGGAGATCTCGCAGGGCTTCGCCTTAAGCCGGAGCGAGTATGGTGGACTATGAGAGAGGCTTGGCGATCTAGGGTTTAGAGGCACCAAGTAGAGGGAGCTAGGCCGGCGGCTAGGGCAAGGGGATTGCCCCAAGTCAGCGGCTTGGGCAAATCCTAGGGCGGCGGCGACTTGGGTAGAGGCCGGCGGCTAGGGTTAGGTTTAAAGGAGAGAGGTGTTGTATCCTTGGAGGGGCAGCCCTGCCCCTCCTTATATAGGTGGAGGGGGCGCGCCAAGGGGAGGGGAGTCCCTCCCCAACTCGGTCTCCAAGTGGGCCGGCGATGGAGGGAGGGAACTCCTCCCCAAGTAGGTTTCCTACTTCCCCTCCACCTCCCAAAATAGCCGTTTGACTTTTCAAATTGGCGTTTGACTTTTTCAAACTAGGATTTAATTAAACCCTTTATTTTGTTCAGCGATGACACCTAGTACATGATGCAATCATTCCAACTTGATATGACACATTCATGTACCCTTCCCCTCCGGAGTGCCGGACATTCTAGAACCTTCCAGAACATTCCCGATGAAAACACCGGAACCATTCTCCAACCCCGAAACAGGACTTTCCTTATATGAATCTTATTCTCCGGACCATTCTGGATCTCCTCGTGATATCCTGGATCCCATCCGAGACTCTGAACAACATTCGGTCTCTTACTCATTATTCCATAACTACTCAACAACATCGAATCCTTAAGTGTGTCTCCCTACGGTTCGTGAATTATGCGGACATGATCGAGACACTTCTCCGATCAATAACCAATAGAAGAATCTGTAAATTCATATGGCTCCCACATATTTCTACGATTACTTTGCGATCGAATGAACCACTTACATACGATACCAACTTCCCTTTGTCTCACGATAGTTTACTTATCCGAGGTTTTGATCATCGGTATCTCTGCATACCTAGTTCAACCTCGTTACCGATAAGTACTCTTTTCTTGTTCCCGTGGTATGTGATCCCTTGTGAACTAGTCACATGCTTGCAAGCTAATTGGATGACATTCCACCGAGAGGGCCCAGAGTATATCTATCCGTCATATGGATGGACAAATCCCACTCTTGATCCATGTGCCTCAACCCATACTTTCCGAACACTCAATGCCACCTTTATAGCCACCCAGTTACGGTGTGGTGTTTGATGTCATCAAAGCATCCTTCTGGTGATGGTGATTAACATGATCTCATGGTCGAAGGAATTAGGTTACTATGTATCAGAAAGCTTATAGCAAATGAACTATATTAAATGACTTGATCTTTATGCTATGCTTAACTATAGGAGTATGTCCATCACATCATTCTCCTAATGATATGACCCTATTGTTAATAACATCTCTATGTTCATGATCAGGAAACCATGATCATATATTAACCAACAAGCTAGTTTAACAAGAGGCTTTACTAGGGACTCTTTTATGTTTACAAATCACACAAGTATTAATGTTTCCTGTTAATACAATTATAGCATGGTATGTAAATATTTATCATAAGTATGAAGATATGATAATAACCACTTTATTATTGTCTCTTGGGCATATCTCCAACAAGGGTATGCTCACCGTGTTCGCCGGGACGTGCTGGAGCTCAACTTTCTCGTGGTTGGCGAAGGGGCGCACGGAGATGATGGCGATTCCTCGCCGGAGTTGTCGTCTGCGTCTGGTACTTGCTGTCAATGTTGAAGGCGAGCCTAGGGTCCTGCGCGAGTGAATGGCGTGCACCTGGATGTTCACAAGGCACAGGCGAACAAGTTGGCATGAAACTCTGGTCGAGGCGCGCACGGGTTCAAGTGATGAGGCTCACCGGAGTTGTTTGCAGACAGCGGTGTTGTTGGTTGACGTTGTTACCGGCGCTGTGGGTCAAGCGCGGGCAAGTCAAAGCCACTGGGAGATGCGTCTGGAAGAGGGGAGCAGGCTCGAGTGGTTGAGGGGGCAAGGTGCGGCGAGGGGCTGCCGGAATTGGCCGGGGAAGCCGTCGGAGACAGTGGGGTTCAGGAGAGAAATTAGGACGGACTGGGGGCGTAGAAGTTCTGGCGAGTGAGGGGAATGAGAGAGGGCGCGAATTAATGCTGTGATCGCGGGCTGATTAATCAGCGTTATCACAGACATTACACCGGCATTGATTTGGCAGCAACGGCCGGCGAGGTCAGCGGGAGGGTGAGGAAGAAGGGAGCTGGCGGTGGGGTCGTCTCGTCAGCGATAGAGGGGAAGGGGGAATGGGTCCAGGCTGTCAGTGAGGGGGTGGGTTAATTCTGCGGTGAGAAAACGTTTCGCTCGGGTGAGAGGGAGAGGTGGGCTGTACTGGGCCTAGTGGGCTCGCTGGCTAGTTCCATTTTTTTTATACTGAAATCTTGTTTTTTCTTTTTCTATTTCTAATTTCTGTTTTGGTTTTGTTTAATTAATTCAAACACTCATTTGAATTCAAACTTTTGCCAAATTTTGTGAATAACCAAACACTGTTTATTACCATATTCTGATGTCAAATTTAGAATAAAACTTTTATTCCTTTAGTGCCTTTTTAATTATTTAAAGTAGGTCCTTGTATTAATTTATTCAAGATTTAATAATGTTTTTAATTCCCATTTGAACTCTAAATCCTTCCAAAACCTTTCAGTAAGTTTTATTTGATTATTTGGGTGTCAAATAATTCATCTTGAATTATTTGGAAAGTATTTAATATGACTCTTAAATCATTTGAATTGGATATTTGTTTTATTTCTAATAGAATTAAATATAGTCTTATTTCCCTAAATTTTATTTGGAAGATTTCTTTAATCTTAATTATGTTGACTTAAACAACTTTTATTTCACTTGGGTAAATTCCAAAATACTATTTTCTCATGATTTATATAATTATTCTTATTAGAGATTTGTCTTTATTAAAATAGGGATAGAATGGTTAATGCCATTTTATTTTACTTTGGAAATTCTTTAACCTTTTATTTTATTTGGATTTGGATTATATCTTTTTCCATTTGCTTATGGTCTTTGCCAAGATTTAATTTGGTCTTTAAATATTCTTTACTTAATATTTCTTTCTTTATCTTATAAAATCCTTATCTTTTTATTTATAGATCAAAACTTGGTGATTCCAATTTGTAAAATTTTATTTGATATTTATTTATCCCTTTAAATATCTTTAGGATTATTTGCTCACCATTTGGTATGGATTTATTGATAGATGCTTTATTAACTTTGGAAATTTAATTTCTTTATCTTTTAGATTCATAAGATTTTATCTATGGCTCCAAATTAAGTGAAACCAAATTATATGGTTTTATAATATTTCTATTTGTCATTCTTGATCATTTATAAATGTTTATTGACAAATTTTTATATGGATCAAATCCATAGGCTTGGAGATAACTTGGAAATGATTTTATTCCATTAGGGTTTAGGGTTTTGGATTTATTTTCCAAGTGTTTAAATTTCGAGATGCATTTTATGAGGAATGCATTTCTCTTGATTTGGATTTTGTTGGATTAAAATATTTAACCAAAGTTTGTTATAGATGGGATTTTAAGTTTCCATTTAGAAACAAAAGTTTCTTTTCACCCTAAAATTCAACAATAATTTATTTTGTTTATTTATTTTTCACATAACAAGATTTGGAAAATCTTGGGATGTGACAGCCACATTCAGATATGTGTGTATTTTGCAAATCTTTATGTCACCATCTTGGACATGCTCGCGAATAGCATGAAAATGTAGCTTGATATGCTTCGGCTTCTTGTGTGACCTTGGCTCCTGTGCATTGTCTATGGCACCCATGTTGTCACAGTATATTTCCATTGGGTCCAACGCACTAGGAACCACACCAAGCTCCGTAATGAACTCCTTATCGCCTCTTGTGAAGCCTCCGAAGCAGTTATGTATTCTGATTCAGTTGAAGATCTCGCCACAATGCTTTGCTTAGCACTCCTCTAGCTCACTGTTGCACCATTCAAAATAAATGCATATCCAGATTGTGACTTAGAGTCATCCGAATTGGTGTTTAATCGTTTATAACAAGTTATTCATCACCTCCATAAGAAAGAACCATATCCTTAGTCCTTCTTAAGTACTTTAGGATATTTTTGACCGCTATCCAGTGATCTACTACTGGATCAGTTTTATATCTGCTAGTCAACTAACAGCATATGCAATATCTTTCCTTGTACACAGCATGGCATACATGATAGATCCTATGGATGAGGCATAGGGAGTTTTTCTCATCCTATCTCTATCTTTTGCCGTAGTTGGACTTTGAGTTTTACTCAAGGTCATATTGGGCAACATGGGCAAGAATCCTTTCTTGCTATCTTCTATTCCAAACCTCTTTAGAACCTTGTCCAAATATGTACTTTGTGAAAGTGCTATTAAGCGTCTTGATCTATCTTTATAAATCTTGATGCCTAAAATGTATGCAGGTTCACCAAGATCCTTCATTTAAAAACTATTATTAAAATAGTATTTGACACTTTTAAGAAGTTCTATATCATTTCCAATCAACAATATTTCATCCACATATAGTACTAGGAATGCTACAGAGCTCCCACTCACTTTCTTGCAAATACAAGCTTCTCCATAAGTTTGTATAAATCCAAAGCTTTTGATCACCTTATCAAAATGTTGATTCTAGCTCCGGGGTGCTTGCTTCAATCCATAAATGGACTGTTGAAGTTTGCATACCTGTTAGAATCTTTAGGATCGACAAAACCTTTGGGATGTACCATATACAACTCTTCATCAATGTCACCATTGAGGAACGATGTTTTGACATTCATCTGACATATCTTATAATCATAATATGCAGCGATTGCTAACAAAATCCTCATAGACTTTAGCTTTGCTGCTGGTGATAAAGTTTCATCGTAGTCAACTCCTTGAATTTGTCGGAACCCTTTCGCGATAAGTTGAGCTTTATAGACGGTGACATTACCATTAGCATATGTTTTCTCCTTGAAAATCCATTTGTTCTCGATGGCCTTCCGGCCATCCGGTAAGTCCACCAAAGTCCACACTTGGTTTTCGTACATGGATCCAATCTCGGATTTCATGGCTTCATGCCATTTGCTGGAATCTGGGCTCATCATTGCTTCCTCATACGTCGCAGGGTCATCGGTGTTGTCCACCAACATGACATTCATAACAGGTTCATACCAATCAGGAGTGGTATGAGTCCTTGTCGACCTGCGAGGTTCCGTAGTAACTTAGTTTGAAGTTTCATGATCATTATCATTAGTTCCTCTCTTATTGGTGCATGCGACAGAGGAACATCTTTTGGCGCTGCACTACTCTCAAATCCGAGAGAAGGTTCGGCAACCTCGTCGAGTTCTACTGTCCTTTCAGTCACTTCTTTCGAGAGAAACTCCTTCTCTAGAAGGTATCCATTCTTGGTAACAAAAACTTTGCCTTAGGATCTACTCCCTCCGTTTCAAAATATAAGATGTTTTAGTTTTATGAAGAAAATGTATCTAGACTTTTTCTAGTATGTAGATTCACTCTAAACCTAAGTGAACCTACGTACTAAAAGAAGTCTAGATACATTCCATTCATAAACCTAAAACATCTTATATTTTGAAACTGTAAGATCCCTCCTTTGTAAAGGTAAAGGATCCCTATGATTGCAATGCTAGTCCCTGGATCATTGCTAGCATCCACAGTTTAAGATGAAGTACACAGATACAAAGGTCATTTATTACATCCATTACAGAGATAAAACATAGTCTTTTACAACTCAAGGACACATGCCTAATACAAGAATTTGGAATAAGTAAATAAACATAAGTCTTCATCTTCATGTGACACAGGCAAGCATGTTGAGTGCAGATTCATGACACCTAATCATCATCGGAGTAACCTGCAACATCACAAGTTACAGCCACAGTGGGTCAATACTTTGGAATAGTATTGGCAAGTGATACCTTAGTAAATTTTAAGTGGACTATATTACTATATGCATTTTGGATAAGTGTAGCTTGGCTTGCTTTGCTCAAAATAGGTTTTTCCTATTAGTTGAAATCACTAAGTTTTTCTTTGTCAAAACTTTTCCCAAGAAACCACCAATAGACATTGGGGTCCTTCACCCTTGTTCACCCACAAGTTTTTACTTAGAAGTTGGAGTGATGAGATTCTTGATAGCTTCCATGCCTTGATGCTCAAGTTGTCCATTGCCATGGACTTGGCTAAGTACTTAGATTTTTCCATCTGCAGAGGTTGTGCACTTTCCCCACCAGACTTGGTTTCCCAAGACAGGACCTTTCAGAAGCCTTCCCTTAGCCAAATGGGCGCGTTCCAACCTATCATCCCACTACCACCAACTGTCCAAATGACTAATTTCTAGCAACCTATGTGGTCCAGGCAGAGCCCATATTGCCAAGTGGCTGCACTATAAGCTTCTCAACACTTGGCCTCTAAAATCCCTTTGTGCCTGGGTGGCATACCACAAGTGAGATACACAAGGTAAACCATGTCCATGGGCCTTGTGTAACCACTCAACCAAAAACCACCATTCAAGTCCCATTCCACCCAGGTGATTCATTGACTTAGTTGTTTTATTAAGAAAAACATAAGTCAAAAGACTTAGAAATAATTTTCATCATAGCATGTATATACTTTACCAACCCTTGTTTGCTACTAGCTAGGCTAAGCATGGCATAGAAACTTAACTTAGGAATTCCCTAGCAATTCTATATCTACTTAGGATTTCCCAACATGGCATTTGGCAAAAATTGTAACATGCAAGACTTAGCAAAATATTTCTAATGCTTGTACAAAATATAGGGATGGAAATATTCATGAAGTACCACTTGCCTTGGTAGTTGGGAAAGTAGCACTCTTCACAATCACAATCACTAGCACCAAAGTCTACACAAAGAATAGTAGCACAAAATTACACACAATTCATATACAAACAAACAAAAATATATATGCATGCATGCAAAAATGCTAAGTGATGACTTTTAAAACTCCACCAAGCAAGTGCATAGTACTGAATCATAACCAAGTCAAAAACTTGCTAAATCAAGTTTATTTTATACCAAAACAATTTCCTAAACAATTTCTATACTCAAAATAGTCTTAAACAAGTTTCTGCATAAAAAGTCATTTTAACAGAAGCTAAACACTAAACACATTGCATAAACAGAAAGGGCTTGTCTCCCTGATTCCAACGGTATAAAATTTGCAAAAATCTAACGGGGGATTCAAAAGTTATAGCTATTTCAAAATTGGATCTAAATCTGATTCAAATTTGTTTTTAAACTCAAACCCTAGCCACGTGTCTTAACCTTACTGGCGCATACCGCTTTGCACTGGATCACGCACGCGATCCGTAGGATCTAACTAACACGCACGGTTCAGATCTAAACTTAACGGTTCGCTAAGTGAACAAATCCTACGCGTTGGATCTGGATCTGACGGCTACAATTCATCTGAACAAAACTAAGCGGCGCTAGCGGCGATCATGGCCAGCGTCTGTCGGCGCTGGCGTTCTAGGTCGCGCGGGAGTGGGGAAAGAGGCTTACCAGAACCGCAGGAAGCTGCTGATGCTCAAGGTGGTGTTGGTTCGTCAAGGGGTGCGCGGGGTCGTCGGAGATTCCTCGTCGGAGTTTGCGAATGCGTCGGGTGTGGCTGCTATCGACGTTGGCGAGGTTCGGCGTTGCGCTAAGTCAAAAGAAAGGCACCGTTAGATGCGCCATACGATGGGGGTCCTAGGCGTATCAGGCAGAGAGCAAGGGGCGTCTGGTACTTACGGGGAGAGGTCGCCGGAGTTTGTGCAGAGAGCGGGGGCGCTCGGTCGAAGTCGTTGCCGAGGCTACAGGTCATGCGAGAATAAACGAGGCGTGTCAATGGATGCGCAATAAGTTGTTGAGCGTGATAGCATGAGTCAGGGGCAGAGGGGAACACGGAGCTCACCGAAATTCGTCGGCGCGGTCGTCGGAACAGCGGCGGCGTCGAGCGAGTTGTGGGCAGCCTGGTGGCGTGGAGGGGGAATTGGTTGAGGGGAAATGATCGCGAGAGAGTGGGGATTATATAGCCAGAGGCTCGACAAGAAACTCCCAAGGATTCAATGCCATTTACCTCGCGGAATCAAAGCAGCAACGGGCAGAGGCGGAGTTCATGCGCGAGATTTTGGGGAAGAAGACGATGACGTGGACAGGGCCCGCGTGTCAGCGAAATAAGCAGAGAGGGAGTGGGGTTTGGGTGTCAGCGACAGCGTGGGTGCGTCGGTGCGTGCGAGAGAGAGAGAGGGAGGTCGGGTGGGCTAGCTGGGCCGGTTCTGTTGTTGGGCTAGAATAGGAGCGCCTGGCCTTTTACTTTTCTTTTCTCTTTTATTTTTTTCCAATTTGATTTTCAGGAATGGTTTTCAAATGAATTCAATATCCATTTGAATTCAAATCTATTTGGGATTTTTGCAGTGTGCAACATTCTCAATTCTAGGCATAAAACCATGTGGTCACTTTGAAAAGGCTTGGTCATTTTTGGAGAAGCAAAATAACAGGGACTTTGCAGTTGATTTGCAAATGTTTGAAAAATGGTTTTTGAAACCATTTCCTTTTTGTAAAGTTTGGTTCAAATTCCACACTCAATCCATTCAACAAGGGAGACAAACAATCTAGGTTTAAAACATTCAAACTCTCAAATGGGGATGGCCATTTGATTTAAGTTTGCTCACATAAAATGATAGCACTATGTGCTTCTGTTTTTCTGAAATGAGTTTTGAAATTGATCTCAATTCTATATGCATGCATGAATGATATGCAATCTTTGAAATCATGATTTTAGGGATGTTACAGAAACGGAGGGAGTATGATAGAAGGTATACCCAATTGTTTCTTTAGGGTATCCTATGAAGACACATTTTTCCTCTTTGGGTTCAAGCTTGTCAGGCTGTAACTTCTTTACATAAGCTTCGCATCCCCAAACTTTAAGGAATGACAACTTAGGTTTCTTCCCAAACCACAATTCTTATGGTGTCGTTTCAACGGATTTAGATGGTGCCCTATTTGAAGTGAATGCGGCTATTTCTAATGCATAACCCAAAAATGATAACGGTAAATATATAAGAGACATCATAGAATGAACCATATCTAAGAGAGTTTGATTACGACATTCGGACACACCATTACGTTATGGTGTTCCCGATGGTGTCAATTGTGAAAGTATTTGGCATTTATTTAAATGCTCGCTAAACTCATAACTTAGATACTCACCTCCATGATCAGATCGCAGAAATTTAATCCTCTTGTTATGTTGATTCTCTACTTCACTTTGAAATTCCTTAAACTTCTCGAAAGTTTCGGACGTATGCTTCATGAAATAGATATACCCATATCTACTCTCAAGTCATCCGTGAGAGTAAGAATATATCAATAACCACCACGCGATGCCGCACTCATCGGGCCACACATATCGGTATGTATGATTTCTAATAAGTCCGTAGATCGCTCCATTATGCCAGAGAATAGAGTTTGTGTCATTTTCCCATCAGACATACTTCACATCTTTCAAGTGATTCAAGAATTTCATCGGAATGGAGTTTCTTCATACGCTTCACTCCAATGTGACCAAGACGACATTGCCACATGTATGTAGAATTATCATTCAATTTCAATCGTTTAGCATCTATATTATGAACATGTGTATCACTACTATCAAGATTCAATAAGAATAGACCATCTATCATAGGCACATGACCATAAAATATATTACTCATATAAATCGAACAACCATTATTCTCGGACTTAAACAAGTAACCATCTCGCAATAAACAAGATCCAAATATAATGTTCATGCTTAACGTAGGCACCAAATAACAATTATTTATGTATAAAACTAATCCCGATGGTAGATGAAGAGGGAGCATGCCTACAGCGATCACATCAACCTTGGAGCCATTTCCAACGTGCGTCGTCACCTCGTCTCTTGCTAGTCTTCATTTGTTCTGTAGCACCTGTTTCGAGTTACAAATATGAGCAACCGAACCAGTATCAAATACCCAGGCACTACTACGACTACTAGTAAGATACACATCAATAACATGTATGTAGAATATACCTTGATTCTTGATGTTGTCGTTCTTCAGATCTGCCAGGTACTTGGGGCAATTCTGCTTCCAGTGACCTTCGCCCTTATAGTAAAAGCACTCAGTATCAGGCTTAGGACCATCCTTGGGCTTCTTTGTAGATGCGACAGCTTTCTTGCCGCCCTTCTTGAAGTTATCTTCTTCTTAGGCTTGCCTTGCTTCTTGAAATTGGTGGTATTATTGACCATCAACACTTGGTGATCTTTATTGATATCCACTTCCATAGACTTCAACATGGAGAAGAGTTCAGGTAACGACTTATCCATGCGCTGCATGTTGTAGTTGATCACGAAGTTCTTGTAACTAGGTGGTAGTGATTGGAGGAAACGATGAATACCCAACGCATTAGGAATTGTTATTCCCAGATCTGCAAGTTTATTCGCGTGCCCAGACATCTTAAGCACATGCTCGCTAATGGAGCTGCCCTCTTCCATCTTGCAGTTAAAGAACTTCTTGGAGGCTTCATGGATTTCAACAGCCACATGAGTCTCAAATATCATTTTGAGCTCACAGACAATATCGTAAGGTTCACGGTTCTCAAACCACTTCTGAAGCTCCAATTCCAAACCATACAACATGTCACACTGAACTATGGAGTATTGATTCTTCTGAGTGAGGAAAACATTCTTCACCTCATCGGTAGCATCATCTGCAGGTGGGCCACCCAGCAGTACATCCAGCACATAGGTCAACTAACCAGCATTGAGGACAATCCTCAAGTTGCAGAACCAGTCCGTGAAATTGCTTCCATTGTTTTTCAACCTTTCTTTCTCTAGGAACGCATTAAAACTGATGGTAGGGGCCGTTATGATCTACAACATATTTACATAGAATTTAGACTAAGTTTATTATAAATTGAGTTCAAATTTAATTCTTAAATTAACTAGGTGAACTCCCACTCAAAACAACATCCCTCACATTGTTTTAGTGATCACATGAACCAAATCCACTACACGGAGTCCGATCATCACGAGACATGATGTATTTTCAAAGGCCAACAATCAACATGTTCATCATATCAATCATATGACTCATGCTTTACCTTTTAGTATTCCGTGTTCTGAGACCATGTCTGTACATGCTAGGCTCGGCAAGGTTACCTTAGTATCCTTATGTAAAAATCCGGCTTGCACCCGTTGTATGCACACCTAGAATCTATCACACCAGATCATCACGTGGTGCTTCAAAACGATGAGTCTTAACACGGGTGCCTAGTAAGGATGTGTTGGGCCACATAGAGATAAAACAAAACTTTTCCCCTCTAACGTGGTGATCCCAAGATCTATCTGAGGTAGAATGCCATGAGGATTACCACTAGACGCGTAGTTGTGGAATTGATGAAACACGTCTGTTGAATGCAGTGTAGTCCTCATGATCTGATCCGATCACGATCGTCCTGGTGCTGATCGTACATCACCTCTGCTGGTATCCACACGTACAAGGAGGAGCGCCGGCGGTGAACTGCTAGGTTTGTTAAGACGGCAGGACAGCTGTGGAGCTAGGGTTTCCAATTCATGGAATGACCTAACCGATCAACCCTCCTGGGTTTCTGCGCCCCACTATATATAGGGAGTGAACATGGGCTCCACTTGTGGCCCATTCACTAAATCTCATATAATACTAGTCACAATGAGTCCGACTCACTGACTCAGTCCAAATCCGTCTCGGGTCTAACCCAATCAAATTTCTGGTTCAGATCCAATCCAAACTTGCTCCCGCTCTTAAGTGTGTGACCGTGCAGGCTCATGGCAACTTGGACACGATTGGAGTCTGACTCTCAATCGATCAGTCGATAGCGGCTCCTAGCAGAACATGCTGACTCCCAAGTACCAAAGAGTCATGACGACATGCATTTTCGATGTGACTAGTGTCCGAGTCCCTTTTGCCTTATGATATACCTTGTCAGACTATAGGAGAATATTTGTCATCCCTTAAATAGTCCGACTCTCTTCTCCATCCGAGATAAGTTATTCATCTGACTAACTCTTAGTCGATCGCCTCGATTAACACTTAACCGAATCATGCATGGCCATGCTTTCCGAATCATATCATCCGAGAGGGCCTAGAGAATATCTCTCCAAGTGGAGGGGCAAAATCCCATCTTGGTTATTCACATCGCGCAGCTTGATTCTTAGTCGACCCGAACTCTGCCTTTATAACTGCCAAGTTACGAATCAGCGTTTGACAGAACCTAAGTCGGTGATCCTTAACTCGGACTATGCAACAACCTCAGGTCTAAGGATTACATTGATTGAGATATACAAATGACAACTTGTTCGTTGTACCTCAATATGGGTCAATCCGACTCGCTAAACTCTTTAGCCGAATCTGTGTAAGTTGGAATGGCATCTCCATGCCCATGACAAGTGGAACCGAGTCATCAAGTCGACTTTAACATTGGTCTAAGTTGTGTGTCCAACACAACCTCGATGACAAAGGATATTTAGTACAAACAACATGAATGTATATTTCCACAACCGAATCACATATTCAATGATACACATCAGATGTTTATACAAGGACAACTTAATATCTTTATGAATACAATGGGAAATATCATCATACATGATTGCCTCTAGGGCATATTTCCAATAGTCTCCCACTTGCACTAGAGTCAATCTTCCCACATCACATGTCTTGGCATCTAATGCCCATAGCTCTTAGGTGTGATTCATGCTTTGGCTGTGGTAACGGCTTTGTCAACGCATCCGCAATTTTTGCATCCGTGTGTACCTTGCATAACTTGATATCCCCCTGATCCACGAATTGGCGAATCAATTGGTACCGCATGAGTATGTGCTTGTTCTTATGGTGTTGTCTAGGTTCCTTGGATTGTGTAATAGCACCATTGTTGTCACAATACACGTCTAACAGATTGTACGAGACCTGAACCACACCAAGATCCATGAGGAAATTCCTCATCCAAACAGCTTCTTTTGCTGCCTCTAAGGTGACAATATACTCAGCCTCTGCTGTAGATGCAGACACAGTCTCTTGCTTGGAACTCTTCCATCTCATAGCACCTTCGTTTATAATAAACACGTATCCGGATTGCGAACGAGAATCATCAGAGTCAGTAAGATAACTCGCATTCGTGTAACCCTTTACACTGAGTTCATCTTCACCACCATAAACCAAAAACATATCCTTAGTCTTTCTCAAGTACTTTAATATATTTTTAGCCGTTGTCTAGTGGATTTCTCCAGGATCAGCCTGGTATCTGCTCACAAGACTTAGAGCATAGGAAACATCTGGCCTAGTACAAATCATGGCATACATGATGGATCCGACTGCAGAAGCATACGAAATCGCACTCATCCGACTTCGCTCATTAGTCATCGAAGGACACTGAGTCTTGCGAAGTTTTACACCATGGGACATCAGTAAGAATCCCTTTTTAGATGATTCCATGTTGAACTTCTTCAACACTTTGTCCAAATAAGTAATCTGACTCAATCCAATGAGCATTCTTGATCTATCTCTATAGATCCGGATTCCGAGAATATATGTTGCCTCACCCAGTCTTTCATTGAGAAACTCCTTTCCAATGATTCCTTGGTATCTTGCAACATCTGGACATCATTTCCAATCAGTAATATTGTCACATCCCAAAATTTTCCAAATTTTGAAATGTGAAAAATAAATAAAACAAAATAAATAATTGTTGAAATTTAGGGTGAAAAGAAACTTTTTATTTCTAAATGGAAACATTAAAACCCATCTTGAACAAACTTAGAATAAAATGGAATCCAACAAATTTCAATCAAGTGAAATGCATTCATCAATAATGTGTTATGAAATTTAAACACTTGGAAAAGTAAACCAAAACCCTAAAACCTTAATGGAAGAAAATCATTCCCAAGATATCTCAAAGACTAAGAATTTTATCTATATAAAATTTATGAACAAAAATTTATAAATCATCAGAAATGATGAACAAAAATATTATAAAACCATAGAAATTGGTTTCACTTAATTTGGAGCCATAGATAAAATCTTATGAAGTTAATAAGATAAAGAAATTAAATTTCAAAGCTAATAAAGCTCCTATCTAAAATCCATACCAAATGGTGATCAAATTAATCCTAAAGGGATTTAAAAATATAAACAAATATTAAATAAGATTTTACAAATAAATAAAAAGATATGGATTTAATAAGATAAAGAAAGAAATAAATAAATGAAGGATATTTAAAAGCCAAATTAAATCTTGGCCAAATCCATAAGCAAATGAAGATAAAGAAAACACAAATAAAATAATAGGATAAAGATTATTCCAATAAAATTATATGGCATTAACCATATTCAAAGTATATTTAATAAAGAAAAAATCCCTAATAGAAATGATTAATTAAATCATGGGAAAATAATAAGGTGAATTTTCCAAAGTTGGATATAAAAGTTATTTACTTAACTTAAATGAAATAAAAGAATCATTTAAATAAAATTTATATGGAATTAAAACCATATTTGAATTTATTTGAATTAAGTCAATTGCCCAATTTAAATGATTAATAAATCATATGGAAATACTTTAAATAATTCAAAGTAAATTATTTAAACACCCCATTGAATAAATAAAACCTACTGAAAAAGGTTTAGTGAAAATTAGAATTCAAATAAAGAGTTTAAAAATATAATTAAATCTTGTTTGAATAAAAACAATTGTCTATTTAAATAAATAACAAACCATGCGTAAATGAAATGATTATTCTAAAAATGGTATTTAAAATACATGTTTAAACGGTATAGAAACTACTGAAAAGATTTGATAAATAAATCTGATTCAAATAAGAGTTTGAATTTGAAAACAGAAAATAAAAATGGAAAAATAAAAAGAAACGGGAAAAGAAAAAAATAAAAGAAACCAGCCCAGCCCAGCAAGCCCAGTCCGGCCCAGCTAGCCCATCTCTTTCTCCCCCCACAGAAAAACGATTCATACCAAAAAGTAAACCCGCGCTGCCACTGACGAGGTGACCCCACTCCTAACCCCGCACCTCGCTGACGAAGCGATCCCACGTTGACAGCCCTTCGTCCTCACCCGCGCGAAGACCATGCCGGCCGTTTCTGCCGATGATCAATCCCCTTCAATACACGTTGATGACGCCAGTAATTCCTTCACCGACCACACGTACTTAATCACCTTCTCCTCCTCTCCATTTCCCCTCTCTCGCCCGGCTCTCTCTGCCTCCAGGCCGTTCAAATTTCTCACCCCAAACCTCCTGTCTCCGACGAGCCGCCGTGACGATTCCGGCCAGCACCCTCACCCCCACAAGCCCTGCTTCACACGAACGTGATCCCCATCATCCTGCGAACCTCCCAGTACCCCCACTCGCACGCATGTGCTCTGTAGCCTCGGCAACAACCTGAAAGATCTCATGCATGAAGCTTGCCATCCTCATGGAATGATGAAGACAAGTTCAAAGAAGAGGTTTCCCCATGGAGTATGGGGGAGCAATTTGCAAGTCTTCATCTTCATCAAGCAAGAGCATCCAAGAAAGGTGTTCCCACTATAGAAGAACAAGACCGTATACATCTAGTTCAAGTGGGATGCTCAAGGCAAAGGTATGTTCTTGATAGGGTTTTTATTTTGCCGGTCTCGTATTGTTAGTTGGGAGACCGGGTTTAGGATAGATAGCCGTGCTATCAAGAGGGGCTCTCAAGCGGGTGTCTCGTCTGCATCGTTCGAAGAGAGCTCAAACCTTTGCATTCATAGCATCATATTTCTTGGTTGTTATTTGGTTCTTGTCCATGAGAGGATCTAGAGCTTGTGGTCACCATCATAACAAGATCTAGCTCATCATCTAAGGATTTCTCTTGCATATCTTATTGCGGTTTTTGATCTTGCGAGTTTTCCGGCTCCACACCTTGGGGGATAGCTCACATATATATTCATGATATTTTCTCCCAAGGTGATACCCAATATTTTGACTTTTAGTTGGATTCTATTCGTCGTTATCTTTCCAACAAAATTGGTTTCATCCCGTTTGGAGTTTGGATGCAAAAGTTATTGCGTTTCTGGTTTTCTGGTTTCTGGAATTTCCCTGACCGGAAGTTCCGGCTTCCCACCGGAAGTTCCGCTAGGGCATCTTTGCCGCCGGAAGTTCCGGTGGAAGTTTCGGGTCTTCTTCAGCTCACGCTCAGTAACCTTCTGTTTTGAAGTGTGCTATTTGTTTAACTTGGCGGAACTTGCGTGAACTTCACTGAATGCCGGAACTTCGGTCGATTCGCCATGACCCAAAAGTTTGCCTTGTTCCGCCCCAAGTTCCGGTGAAGGCTCAGTAACCTTCTGTTTAGAAGTGTGCTATTTAGCCGGAACTTTGTCGGAACTTGCTCGGAAGTTCACCGGAACTTCCGGTTGCGCTTCTGGAGCGGGCGTCAACGGTCTGATGACCGTTGGAGCCAGGCTGGGCGGAACTTCCGCCCCAGAGCCGGAAGTTCCGGCCATGATTCGTTTTTTCAGTTTCTCGCTCCGCAGTTTTCGTCCGTTGGCTGGGTGCCACCGGAACTTCCGGCCTCCCACCGGAAGTTCCGGCCAGGTGTCGTGAATGCCCATAACGGGCAGATCTGGGAGCCCTTTAAAAGGGGCTCCTCTTCCCCTTCGTGTACGCTAGCTTTTCTTCTTGGTTCTTGGCTTTCTCTCTCTCTCCTCCATTGTCAACCTTGAAGAAGCTTTCCCTCTCCCTTTCCCCTCCTATGATTCTTGCATCTTTTTGAGGGATTTGAGAGAGGAGATCTAGATCTACAATCCCCCCAAGTCAAATCCCTTCTTTTTGAAGGAATCATTGGGATCTAGATCTTGGAGAGTTTTGTATTCTCCTCTTGTGTTCTTCCTCCCTTATTCCCCCAATAGCTTTTGTAGCTTTGTTGGAATTTGGGAGAGAAGGACTTGCCCTTGCATTTGGTGCATAGGTTTGAGTTCTCCTCGGAGATTCGGCGAGTTCAAGCTTGTGAGCTTGTTTCTCTTGGGTTCCTTGGAACCCTAGACGGTTGTGTGGTTGGATTGTTGACCTTTTATGGTCTTGTTAACCTTTTGTGGTCTTGTAGCCTTTTGTGGCATTGTTGGCCTTTTGTGGCATTGTTGGACTTTTGTGGCTTTGTTGTTGGGAGCCTCCAATTAAGTTGTGGAGTTAGCCCCAATCTTGTACGGGTTCGGTGACCGCCCTCAAGCGTCCCATAGTGGAGCAAGTGCCCGCCTTTTGTGGTGCGCACTTGGGAGAATAGGGTGAGCCTTTTGTGGCGTCGGTGAGTTGCGTGCTTCCGCATCTGGGGTGAGGCCTTGTGTGGAGTTGGGTGTGCATCGAGCCACCACACCTCGAGGTGAGCCATTTGTGGCGTTCGGAGAGCATTGCGCCATCGCACCTCTCCAACGGAGACGTAGCTTCTTTGGAAGTGAACTTCGGGAAACAAATCTTCGTCTCCGCGTCCATCGGTTATCTCTCAACCGAACCCTTTACTTATGCACTTTACATTGTGATAGCCATCGTGCTTGAAGTATTTATACCTTGCTATCACCTTGTTGCTTGTATTGCTTAGCATAGGTTGTTGGTGCACCTAGGTGAACTTAGTGGCTAGGTTTTATGCTCAATAAATTAAACGTTAGTTTTATTCCGCATTTACTTGAGCCTAAACCGTAATAATTTTAAAAGCCTATTCACCCCCCCTCTAGGCGACTTCCTTTGTACTTTCACCTGCTTCACACGAACGTGATCCCCATTGTCCTGCGAACCTCCCAGTACCCCCACTCGCTCGCGCGTGCTCTGTAGCCTCGGCAACAACTTCACCCGAGCACCGTCGTCGTCTGCATACGCTCCAGCGACCCTACTGGTAAATCCCGCCCGCCCCTCTTCCCCTCGTGGACACTCTCATGCTCGCCTCACTCTTCCAAACCTAACGGTGTCTTCCACTTGTCTTAGCGCGTCCTCCATCCTCGCCTCCGACGACGAACAAGACGAGCCCGACACTTTCACGAACTCCGGCGAGGAATCACCAATGACTCTGTGCTCCCCTCGACAAACAGCTGCCACGACGAGCTTCAACAACACTATGCAAGTCTGGTAACGCTCCCCGTTCTCTCCCTCACTTCTAGTAGCCGCCAAAACGCCTTAGACAGAGTGCCTCCGCCGCTCGCCGCCGTGCTAGCGCCGCCCGTCTTTGGCCAATAGGGTTTGCACCGTTAGATTTTGATCCAGCGGCGTAGATAAATTGACTTAAATCGAACATGTACGCTCATCTGTGCCGCATGATCCAATTTAAATCCAACTCTCCACGCTGATCGATTCGTGCGAACTGTTTTTGTCCAATCAGAAACAGCCGCGTGGCACAGGTTTCGTTTTAAAAACAGAAAACATTTCTATTAGATGTTCAAACTTGCAAAAATCATAACTTTAAATCTACACGTCCAAATTTCACAAATTTTATATCAATGGAATCAGCTAGAATAATTCTATCCAACCATGTACTTTTTTTAGTAATTTTCTTCTGGAAAATTGGTTGTATTTGCAGAAACTTGTGTAGGCATATTTTGTGTATAAATTCATTCCAAAAATATTTTTAGGGTAAAATCTTTTGTAAATGGATTGTTTTGAACCTACTGACCATAGAAACCAACTTATGGATTTAAAAGTGTATTTTGTTAAGTTAAAGAATAAATCTTTGAATTAAAGCATTTCTAGTTAAATAAAAATATTGATTTTGGTATAAAAATGCTTTTTGAGTAAAACCTATGGAAAATGATTTGATTTAAACCCTCTGACCCTAAACACCAAGTTTTGGGGATTTAAAAATATATTTGGTAAACCCTAGTAAAAATTATTACTTTGGTCAAAGGCATTTCTAACAAATAAAATATTGCTTTGGTATAAAAATGGTTTATAGGTAAAACATTTTTCAAATGGTTTTAATATTAAATACTTGACATTAATACACTAACACCTGTGTTTAAAAATATATTTGTCAAAACACTAGAAATTATTACTTTGATTAAATCATTTCGAACAAAACAAAAATGATTAAATGGCCATTTTCACTAACTTGATATCCAATGGTTTTGCCACTTTTATAAATGACCAATAGGTGTTTTAAAATGTTTATAACCTATTAAAAACCATATTTTCCAAATAAAACAATCTTTGGCATGCTTGCATGCATTGCTTTTTTTATTATTCTATGTGATGATTGCTTGAATGGTAGATTGAATATTTGCTTGCTTGATTGAATTGTAGTGGAATTTGAAGAGTGTGACTATTGCAAGATCAAGGAGTGAACTTATATTCTCTACCAAATATGCAAGTGGTGCTTCATACTTTTGTCCTATTATTTTCACTATGCATTAGTAATGTTTTAAGTAGGACTTGCATGGAATTTTTGCTAAGCAAAAACTATGCCATGGGAAATCCTAGTATATGAAACCTTAGTAGAATTTTACCTAAGTTAAGATTCCTACTACTATCATGCTTAGCCTAGATAGTAGAAAACAAGGGTGGATTATATTCAAGCTATGGAATATTTCTAAGTCAAGGAATTATGTTTTGTTTAATAAAACTACAAAGTGAATGAATCACCTGGGTGGAATGGTAATTGCTTGGAAGGATTTTTGTTGAGTGGTTACCAGGGCCCATTTTCATGGCTTACCCTGTGTATCTCACTTGTGGAATGCCACCCAGGAACAAAGAGATTTGAGATGTCAAATGTTGAGAAGCTTCAAGTGCAGCCACTTGGCATTATGGGCTCTGCCTGGATCATATAGGTTGCAATAACTTAGCCAAATGGACAGTTGGTGGTAGGGGATGATAGGTTTGGAGCGCGTCCATTTTGGTCTAAGGGAAGGCTTCTGAAAGATCTTGTCTCGATGCATGTCGAGTCTTGTGGGGAAATTGCACCACTTCTGCAAAAGGAAAAATCTAAGTACTTAGCCGTGTCCCCGGCAATGGACAATTTGAGCATCAAGACATGGAAGATATCAATAATCTCCTCATCCCAATTTCTAAGTTAAAACTTGTGGTTGAACAAGGTTTGAAGGATCACCAATTTCTATTGGGAGATGCCTTGGGTGATTTTGACAAACAAAAACTTAGTGTTTTCAAATGATAAGGAAAATCTATTTTGAGCAAAGCAAGCCTAATCTCCACTTAGCAAATGCATACAGATGATAGTTACCACTATACTACCATTGTATCACTTGCCAATACAATTCAAATGTATTGAACCTTGTGGCTGTAACTTATTATGTTGCAGGTTTGTTTGATGTTAGTGAAGTGTGTTGATTAGGATTACAAGTCTACAACCAACATTATTGCCTTTGGCACTTTGAAGATGAAGGACTCCATGATATACAGTTATTTCTGCTGCATTGTAATGAGATAGCCAAATGAGCTATGTAAGATGTAATGAATTATTTTATTCCTGGTTATAAAGTTGTATTATGACCTTTGTTTCTTGATATTACATCTTAACTGTGGATGCTAGCTATTGAACCAGGGACTAGCATTGTAAACACAGAGATCTCTACCTTATTAAAGGTTGGGACCTCTACAGATGGTATCAGAGCATTGTATTGCCTGTAGGATTGTAACCCTAGGATTGGACAAAACCCCTTAGAAAAATAGGAGTTGTATTTGTTCCAAAACTTAAATACAAACAATCTTGTAAACTCTTTCCTCAAACTTTTTGGTTTTGATTCTACATCTCTTCCTTTTCAAACTTGATGGACAAGACTCCACCATGAGCCAAGACTTCACCATGAGCAAAGGACTTCACCAACTCAAATGACTTAAACCTTAATTTCATCAAAGACTTCAACTTTAGTTTCAACAAGGACTTCAACTTGGACATCACTAAGGAATACAAGTGAGACAAGAAATATTACTCAAGACTTGAAGAATAAGGAAACACAACTTAGAAGGAACCGTCACCGCCTTTGAAGTTTTGTGACCAAGATACAAGAATTTTCCCAAGGAAACCATGATATTATTCATGAAGAAACAACTAAGAAGAATGGAATGATCTCAAGTGAACCATATAGTTGGACCACCATACTAATGATTAGTTTAAACACACCAACTTATGTGGTGTAGCAAAAATATTTTGCTGCCTAAAAATGTGCTTGAAACTTGTTGTTTGAGTGGAATGTTTGTTTGTGATTGCTTGCACATTGCTTGTGTGAATTGTTGTGTGTGATAGACTTCTTCCTTAGAAATATTTTTCCTATTCTAATCCCAATACAACCTAAACAGATGACTACTCCAAGAAACACCAACATCAAGAATGGTGACAACAACAACCAAGAGATGCACATGAGAGAACGACAACTAGTAAACCAAACCCATTTGAATCAGATGACAACTCAGTTTTCAGCCAACAACAATGAGTTAGACCCAACCTTGCAAAAGTTTTTGGAAATCCAATCCCAATTGTTGCAAGGGATGACCACTCAAATGATCAACATGAAATACAACCTTTCCCAAAGATTTTGTGACAACAATGATGTCAAGGTCGATATTATAGAAGGAACTCAAGCTTGCAATATTTGTGGAGACATGGATCACACTTCTAAGGATCATGAAGATCAATGCCCCAATTGTGAAGAGAAACATCCAAGTAAACAATGCCCCACATCTCAAGTGACTTGTTTCCTATGTGAAGGAAATAATCATGTCCCTATCCAATGTCCCATCTATCCTATAGTTCAACAAAGGAAACAAGGTGGAATGCATCAAAAGTTTGGAGACATCCATGAGGAAACAAATTCTACCAAGAAGGATGAAGACAAAGGAAAATCTCAGCTTGCACCTCCATGCATTATGACTCACCTTGATAGACAAAAGAGGAAACGTATGTATTATCCAAGGAAACAAGGAGACTTTCCCACCTTTGAGGTGAGATATGAAGAGCATGAACTAGAAGAACTCCTAGCTTTGGAGAAGCCCAAGAAGAATAATAATAAGGAAATTAGCCAAGTGTGGTGCAACAACTGCAAAGAGCTAGGCCATTATATATCAACTTGTCCACAAAAGATACGTGAAGAACTCAACCTTGTCACATGTTACAATTGTGGTGACCAAGGACATTATGCAAGCAATTGTCTAGGAAAGATGAGATACAAGACAAGCAAGCCTATGAGATATCTCAGCCGTGTCACATGTTTCAAGTGTGGAAACAAAGGACACTATGCAGATGTCTGCCCAGAGAAGTTTCATCAAGATCCCAAGCAAGCCAAGATGTAATCTAGTGGAAAAATTTTAAGGGTGGTAGTACCCTAGTTGCTTTGAAGCCAACTTGTAACCTCTAGCCTCCCCAAATCTCAGGACGATATTTCTTTTAAGGGTGGTAGCCTGTCACATCCCAAATTTTCCAAATTTTGAAATGTGAAAAAAAAATAAAAAAAAAATAAATAATTGTTGAAATTTAGGGTGAAAAGAAACTTTTTATTCTAAATGGAAACATTAAAACCCATCTTGAACAAACTTTGAATAAAATGGAATCCAACAAATTTCAATCAAGTGAAATGCATTCATCAATAATGTGTTATGAAATTTAAACACTTGGAAAAGTAAACCAAAACCCTAAAACCTTAATGGAAGAAAATCATTCCCAAGATATCTCAAAGACTAAGGATTTGATCTATATAAAATTTATCAACAAACATTTATAAATCATCAGAAATGATGAACAAAAATATTATAAAACAATAGAAATTGGTTTCACTAAATTTGGAGCCATAGATAAAATCTTATGAAGTTAATAAGATAAAGAAATTAAATTTCAAAGCTAATAAAGCTCCTATCTAAAATCCATACCAAATGGTGATCAAATTAATCCTAAAGGGATTTAAAAATATAAAGAAATATTAAATAAGATTTTACAAATTGGAATCACCAAGCTTGGATCTATAAATAAAAAGATATGGATTTAATAAGATAAGGAAAAAAATGAAGGATATTTAAAAGCCAAATTAAATCTTGGCCAAATCCATAAGCAAATGAAGATAAAGATAACACAAATAATATAATAGGATAAAGATTATTCCAATAAACTTATATGGCATTAACCATATTCAAAGTATATTTAATAAAGACAAAATCCCTAATAGAAATGATTAATTAAATCATGGGAAAATAATAAGGTGAATTTTCCAAAGGTGGATATAAAAGTTATTTAATTAACTTAATTGAAATAAAAGAATCATTTAAATAAAATTTATATGGAATTAAAACCATATATGAATTTATTTGAATTAAGTCAATTGCCCAATTTAAATGATTAATAAATCATATGGAAATACTTTAAATAATTCAAAGTAAATTATTTAAACACCCCATTGAATAAATAAAACCTACTGAAAAAGGTTTAGTGAAAATTAGAATTCAAATAAAGAGTTTAAAAATATAATTAAATCTTGTTTGAATAAAAACAATTGTCTATTTAAATAAATAACAAACCATGCGTAAATGAAATGATTATTCTAAAAATGGTATTTAAAATACATGTTTAAACGGTATAGAAACTACTAAAAAGTTTTTAAAAGATTTGAAAAATAAATCTGATTCAAATAAGAGTTTGAATTTGAAAACAGAAAATAAAAATGGAAAAATAAAAAGAAACGGGAAAAGAAAAAAAATAAAAGAAACCAGCCCAGCCCAGCAAGCCCAGTCCGGCCCAGCTAGCCCATCTCTTTCTCCCCCCGCAGAAAAACGATTCATACCAAAAAGTAAACCCGCGCTGCCACTGACGAGGTGACCCCACTCCTAACCCCGCACCTCGCTGGCAAAGCGATCCCACGTTGTCAGCCCTTCGTCCTCATCCGCGCGAAGACCATGCCGGCCGTTTCTGCCGATGATCAATCCCCTTCAATACACGTTGATGATGCTAGTAATTCCTTCCCCGACCACACGTACTTAATCACCTGCTCCTCCTCTCCATTTCCCCTCTCTCGCCCGGCTCTCTCTGCCTCCAGGCCGTTCAAATTTCTCACCCCAAACCCCCTGTCTCCGACGAGCTGTCGTGACGATTCCGGCCAGCACCCTCACCCCCACAAGCCCTGCTTCACACAAACGTGATCCCCATCATCCTGCGAACCTCCCAGTACCCCCAATCGCCCGCATGTGCTCTGTAGCCTCGGCAACAACCTCACCCGAGCATCGCCGTCGTCTGCATCCGCTCCAGCGACCCTACTAGTAAATCCCGGTCGCCCCTCTTCCCCTCGTGGACACTCTCATGCTCGCCTAACTCTTGCGAACCTAACGGTGTCTTCCACTTGTCTTAGTGTGTCCTCCATCCTCGCCTCCGACGACGAACAAGACGAGACCGACGCTTTCACGAACTCCGGCGAGGAATCATCAGTGACTCTGTGCGCCCCTCGACAAACGGATGCCACGTCGAGCTTCAGCAACACTCTGCGAGTCTAGTAACGCTCCTTGTTCTCTTCATAGCTTCTAGTAGCCGCCGCAACATCGTAGACAGAGCGCCTCCGCCGCTCGCCGCCACGCCAGTGCCGCCCGTCTTTGGCCACTAGGGTTTACACCGTTAGATTTTGATCCAGCAGCATAGATAGATTGACTTAAATCGAACCGGTATGCTCAGTTGTGCCGCATGATCCACTTTAAATCCAACTCTCCACACTGATCGATCCGTGCGAACCATTTTTGTCCAATCAGAAACAGCCGCGTGGCACATGTTTCGTTTTAAAAACAGAAAACATTTCTATTAGATATTCAAACTTGCAAAAATCATAACTTTAAATCTACACGTCCAAATTTCACAAATTTTATATCAATAGAATTCGCAATAAGAATTCTATCCAACCATGTACTTTGTTTAGTAATTTTCTTCTAGAAAATTGGTTGTATTTGCAGAAACTTGAGTAGGCATATTTTGTGTATAAAATTCATTCAAAAAATATTTTTAGAGTAAAATCTTTTTTAAATGGATTGTTTTGAACCCACTGACCATAGAAACCAACTTATGGATTTAAAAGTGTATTTTGTGAAGTTAAAGAATATTGATTATGGTATAAAAATGCTTTTTAAGTAAAACCTTTGGAAAGTTATTTGATTTAAACCCTCTGACCCTAAACACCAAGTTTTGGGGATTTCAAAATATATTTGGTAAACCCTAGTAAAAATTATTACTTTAGTCAAAGGCATTTCTAACAAATAAAATATTGCTTTGGTATAAAAATGGTTTATAGGTAAAACCTTTTGCAAATGGTTTTAATATTAAATACTTGACCTTAAAACACTAACACTTGTGTTCAAAATTATATTTGTCAAAACACTAGAAATTATTACTTTGATTAAATCATTTCTAACAAAACAAAAATGATTAAATGGCCATTTTCACTAACTTGATATCCAATGGTTTTGCCACTTTTATAAATGACCAATAGGTGTTTTAAAATGTTTATAACCTATTAAAAACCACCTTTTCCAAATAAAACAATCTTTGGCATGCTTGCATGTATTGCTTTGTTTTTATTATTCTATGTGATGATTGCTTGAATGGTAGATTGAATATTTGCTTGCTTGATTGAATTGTAGTGGAATTTGAAGAGTGTGACTATTACAAGATCAAGGAGTGAACTTATATTCTCTACCAAAAAGGCAAGTGGTGCTTCATAATTTTGTCCTATTATTTTCACTATGCATTAGTGATGTTTTGAGTAGGACTTGCATGGAATTTTTGCTAAGCATAAACTATGCCATGGGAAATCCTAGTAGATGAAACCATAGTAGAATTTTACCTAAGTTAAGATTCCTACTACTATCATGCTTAGCCTAGCTAGTAGAAAACAAGGGTGGATTATATTCATGCTATGGAATATTTCTAAGTCAAGGACTTATGTTTTGTTTAATAAAACTACAAAGTGAATGAATCACCTGGGTGGAATGGTAATTGCTTGGAAGGATTTTTGTTGAGTGGTTACCAGGGCCCGTTTTCATGGCTTACCCTGTGTATCTCACTTGTGGAATGCCACCCAGGAACAAAGAGATTTGAGATGTCAAATGTTGAGAAGCTTCAAGTGCAGCCACTTGGCATTATGGGCTCTGCCTGGATCATATAGGTTTCGATAACTGAGCCAAATGGACAGTTGGTGGTAGGGGATGATAGGTTTGGAGCGCGTCCATTTTGGTCTAAGGGAAGGCTTCTGAAAGATCTTGTCTCGATGCATGTCGAGTCTTGTGGGGAAAGTGCACCACTTCTGCAGAAGGAAAAATCTAAGTACTTAGCCGTGTCCCCGGCAATGGACAATTTGAGCATCAAGACATGGAAGCTATCAAGAATCTCCTCATCCCAATTTCTAAGTTAAAAACTTGTGGTTGAACAAGGGTTGAAGGATCACAAATTTCTATTGGGAGATGCCTTGGGTGATTTTGATAAACAACATGATTGCATGTGGCACTTTGAAGATGAAGGACTCCATGCTATATAGTTATTTGTGCTGTATTGTAATGAGATAGCCAAATGAGCTATGTAAGATGTAATGAATTATTTTATTCCTGGTTATAAAGTTGTATTATGACCTTTGTTTCTTGATATTACATCTTAACTGTGGATGCTTGCTATTGATCCAAGGACTAGCATTGTAAACACAGGGATCTCTACCTTATTAAAGGTTGGGACCTCTACAAATATGTCATCCACATATAAGATTAGAAAGTTTACTTTGCTCCCACTAAACTCATTGTATAAACAAGAATCATGATCACTCTTGATGAAGCCAAAAGATTTGAATACCTCATCAAAGTGAATATTCCAACTCCGAGATGCTTGCTTCAACCCGTAAATGGATTTCTGAAGTTTGCACACTTTTTCAGCATTAGACGGATCGAAAAAACCCTCAGGCTGTATCATATACACGTCCTCGGTTAAATTTCCGTTAAGGAAAGCCATTTTGACATCCATCTGCCATATCTCATAGTCGAAATAGGCTGCTATAGATAACATGATCCGAACTGATTTAAGCATCGCTACGGGTGAGAAAGTCTCCTCGTAATCAAATCCTTGAAATTTTCGGAACCCCTTCGCGACAAGGCGTTCTTTATAGACGGAAACATTTCCATCCATATCAGTTTTCTTCTTAAAGACCCATTTGCACTCGACGGGTCTTGCACCGTCTAACAGATCGACCAAGTTCCAAACTTGATTTTCATCCATGGACTTTAACTCGGATCTCATGGCTCCAAGCCGTGACTCAGAATCAGATCCCACCATCACTTCCAAATAGTTTGCCGGCTCATCACTGTATAACAGTAATACATCACGAACACTTCTCAATCTTGCTGATCTTCGTAGTATAGGTGCTGCTGCCGGCTCAGCTACCACGACGGGCTCAACCTCCAAGGTTTTTGCCGACTCGCTACTAGCCGGTTCCTCTCGAATTTCTTCGAGCTGCACCATGCTCCCACTGACTCCCCGACTAAGAAACTCTTTCTCAAGGAAGACACCGTTCCGAGCGACAAACACTTTGCCCTCTTCTCAGTTGTAGAAGTAGTAACCCAAGGTTTCCCTCGGATACCCCACGAAAATACACTTATCCGACTTGGTCGTAAGCTTGTCCAAATGAAGTTGCTTGAAAAATGCTTCACAACCCCAAATCTTAAGAAAAGACAAACTCGACTTTTTTCCTGTCCACATCTCTGCGGTGTCTTCTCTACCGACTTTGATGGTACTCTATTTAGTGTGAACGTCGCTGTTTCTAGACAATAACCCCAAAATGATAAAGGCAGATCTGTCTGACTCATCATTGATCATACCATGTCCAACAAGGTTCGATTCCGCCTTTCCGAGACACCATTCCTTTGTGGCGTTCCTGGAGGAGTAAGTTGGGGAACTATTCCACAACTTTTCATATGGTCATCAAACTCATGGCTCATGTACTCGCCTCCTCGGTCCGACCGAAGAAACCTTATATTCTTGCCGAGTTGATTTTGTACTTCATTCTGGAATTCTTTGAACTTTTCAAAGGCTTTCGACTTATGTTTCATCAAGTACATATATCCATACCTACTCAAATCATCAGTGAAGGTAATGAAGTATTCATAACCACCTCTGGCTGTCGTGCTCATTGGTCCACATACATCACTATGTACTAGTCCCAACAAGTCGGACGCCCTTTCAGAACTCTTTGAAAAAGGTGTCTTGGTCATTTTGCCGAGTAGGCAAGATTCACATGTCTCGAACGACTCCAAGTCGAACGAAGTTAGGAGTCCATCATCATGGAGCTTCTTCATGTGTTTCCAACTTATATGACCAATCCGATAGTGCCAAAAGTAAGTCATATTCAGACCATTTGGCTTCAACCTTTTAACATTTATGTTATAAACCAACTCACCATCAAGATTCAAAATAAATTACCCGTCCTGGACGGGTGCAAAGCCATGAAACATATCATTCAAATATAAAGAACAGCCATTGTTCTTGATATTCGACTCATAGCCTTGCCTCATCAAACATGAAGCAGAAATAATGTTTCGACTAAGCACTAGAACATAATAACAATTATTCAGTTCCATAATGAATCCAGAAGGTAAATGAAGCTGCATCGTGCCGACTTCCAACGCAGCAACTCTTGCTTTGTTTCCAACTCGAATATCAACCTCGCCTCTTGCTACGCTTCTAGTTCTTACCAGTCCCTGCCACGAGTTGCAGATGCGAATAACTGATCTGGTATCATATACCCAAGAACTATTAGGTGCATTGGCAAGATAAATTATATAACATTGCAAGCAAGTGTACTTGAGTTGCAAGTCATACCTACACTCTTGGCTTTGTTGGTCAAGTACTTGCTGCAATTCCTCTTCTAGTGGCCATCCACCTTGCAGTAGAAGCAAGTGGATCCGACTGAAGGAGATGGCTTAGTCCCTGAGGAAGCGCTTGGGACCGGGTCCTGAGCCTGGTTTCCTCCCGACTTAGCCGTCTTCTTAGTCCAAGAACTCTTCTTGAACTTAGCCTTATTCTGCACCATCAACACTTGACTGGCGTCCTTCTTGAGATCCACCTCTGCCTGCTTGAGCATCCCATGTAATTCAGTGAGCTTATTATACATACCATGCATGTAGTAGTTCGAATGAACTGACCATACGCACTAGGAAGAGAGTTCAGAATTATATCCCTAGTGAACTCTTCGCTAATGGGGTAGCCAAGCCTCTCCATAGACTTCACGTAACCAACCATTTTGATCACATGCAGACTCAGTGGATCACCATCCTTAAGCTTGCAACTCAGCAAAGCCTGAGAGACTTGATACCTCTCAGTCTTCGCCTGAGCTTGGAACATACTTTGAGGCTTTCGATCATATCGTAGGCCTCAATATTCTCGAACTGCTTTTGCAAGTCCGGTTCCATGTGAGCAAGAATAAGACAACTAATATCCGTGGACTCATCCTTAGCCCGATGATAGGCATTGGTGGCAGCAATAGTCGCATTCTCATTCGTCTCATCTGGAAGTGGGTTGTCTAGAACATGGTCCTTCTTTTCTTGTTTGAGAACAATTCTCAGATTTTGATACCAATTTGTCAAATTAGTGTCGTTTAGTTTATCCTTCTCAAGGATGGTTCAGCAAAACCGGATATCTGAGAGTGACTTCTACTTGGTGCCATGATCTACAATAGAAAATATGCAAAACACTTAAGACATGTATTCATAAAAGAGCAAGCATATTAAACACTTTAATATTTATGCTCCCACTAGAACCAACACCCCTTCGATGGTTACTTAGTGATTCAGGATCCTAGATAAGAAAGTCGGCTAGTGAGCTTTAGCATCACCGCTAGCCGCCAAGTGATCTAGGTAGACAACTCCTTGTCAATCGCATCTCATACGACTCTTGTTTGTCGGGTGGCATCACATGCCCCAGCTCCCATCCGACTTTTTCCCGAGTCCCACAATCGTCATGATAGACGACCCATCTAGCTTACCGAGTGTTTTCGCAGTAAGAGTCCGACTAGAACCCACCTAGTCGAAAAGAATTGGCAGCACCTCAATTTTATGAGCCCACTACCAAAAAATGTCCGACTTGTGATGGTGCAAACACTGGTGGAAAAACCGACTAGACCTTCTTTGAGGGGTTAGAATTTACCGACTATCTAATAGAAGTAAAACAGAGACATATCAACAACACAAAATAAAGCAATTATAATGTGAAATGGTATGGCTCTCTTCATTGCGATCTCCATCTCCACAAAGCCTGTAATCCGACTCGTGCCAACTCTTGTCACTTGCCGTCTTACACCATGTCACCAACTTGTACATCGACTTGCACGTCATCCGGATTCTCCAAATAGCTACACTAGCTTAGTAAAATAAATTACATAGAAAATCCAACACGCAGGTCGTTATACAATAAAATGACAGCACCTAGGCTCCAGCCGGCTGATAAAACCGTGATTCGCAGATCACGTATGGATTATACACATGTATCACATGCACATGAACCATACCATTCACAACTTCTTGCAGAAACAAGTTATGCATAGATACGCTATCTACCAGCGTTATGAAACTCGAAAACTTAGATCTCATCTACGAACCGGATATGGATTTCGACCATTATTTCGATTCGATTAAACTCTTTGATCTTTGATCACCGCTTCTAGATTTACGTGTCACAGTCTATCTCGATGGCGGAAACCGACCGGTAGGGGTATGTCGTTCCACAACCTCAACAGTATGATTACGGAAATTCAGATCTACCATTCCCCGAGTACAGTTGACCCAATCAACCTCGTACAAAACCGATCTATCTCATAGATCGACCACCAAAACATCACATGGATCCAATCTACAGCCAACCGCATATCACATATGCGAGATCTTGAGCCTAAAACCAGAAGCTATTGCTCTGATACCACGGTTGGGGCACGTAGAGATAAAACAAAACTTCTTCCCTCTAACGTAGTGATCCCAAGATCTAGCTGAGGTAGAAGGCCACGAGGATTACCACTAGACGCGCAGTTGCGGAATTGATGAAGCATCTCTGTTGAATGCAGTGCAGTCCTCATGATCTGATCTGATCACGATCGTCCTGGTGCTGATCGTATAGCACCTCTGCTAGTATCCACACGTACAAGGACGAGCGCCGACAGTGAACTACTAGGTTTGTTACGACGGTAGGACTGATGTGGATCTAGGGTTTCCAACTCATGGAATGACCTAACCGATCAACCCTCCTGGGTTTCTGCGCCCCACTATATATAGGGAGTGAACGTGGGCTCCACTCGTGGACCATTCACTAAACCCCATATAATATTAGTCACTATGAGTCTGACTCACTGACTCGGACCAAATCCGGCTCGGGTACAACCCAACCAGATTTCTGGTTCAGATGCAATCCGAACTTGCTCCCGCTTTTAAGTGTGTGACCTCGCAGGCTCATGGCAACTTGGACACGATTGGAGTCTGACTCTTAATCGATCAGTCGATAGCGGATCCTAGCAGAACATGCCGACTTCCAAGTACCAATGAGTCATGACGACTTGCCTTTTCAATGCGACTAGTGTCCGAGTCCCTTTTTCCTCATGATATACCTTGTTAGACTATAGGCGAATATTTTTCATCCCTTAAATAGTCCGACTCTCTTCTTGATCCGAGATAAGTGATGCACCTGACTAACTCTTAGTCTATCGCCTCAGTTAACACTTAACTGAGTCATGCATGGCCATGCTTTCTGAATCATATCATCCGAGAGGGCCCAGAGAATATCCTTCCAAGTGGAGGGGCAAAATCCCATCTTGGTTATTCACATCACGCAGCTTGATTCTCAGTCGACCCGAACTCTGCCTTTATAACTGCCCAGTTACGGATCAGCGTTTGATAGAACCTAAGTCGGTGATCCTCAACTCGGACTGTGCAACAACCTCAGGTCTAAGGATTACATTGATTGAGATATACAAATGACAACTTGTTCGTTGTACCTCAATATGGGTCAATCCGACTTGCTAAACTCTTTAGCCGAATTTGTGTAAGTTGGAATGGCATCTCCATGCCCATGACAAGTGGAACCGAGTCATCAAGCCGACTTTCACATTGGTCTAAGTTGTGTGTCCAACACAACCTCGTTGTCCAAGGATATTTAGAACAAACAACATGAATGTATAGTTCCACAACCGAATCACATATTCAATGATACACATCAGATGTTTATACAAGGACAACTTAATATTTTTATGAATACAATGGCAAATATCATCATACATGATTGCCTCTAGGGCATATTCCCAACAGGATGAACACTTTTTTTTGTGAGAGGTATCATCTTATAATGCTACCATCGCAATCTAAGAAATACAAGATGCATAAAAGGATTAACATCACATGTAATTCATAATATGTGATATGATATGCCTTTCTTCTTGTGCCTTGATCTCCATCTCCAAAGAATGAACATGATCTCCATCATCACCGGTGTGGCGTCAAGATTAATGGAGCCGCTTCATGGTTGTCCTCCACCAACAACAACTATTACAACTACTTTGATGAATAGACACACAAGTCTTAAACAAAATTTAAAGACAACCATAAGGCTTCTGTCGGTTGCCAAATTAGAATAAGGATCATTTCATACATCATATATAATCACAATCATGGTCATATCACATCAGAACACAAGCCCTGCAAAAACAAGTTAGACGCTTCTAATTTTCTTTGCATGTTTTACGTAGCTGGGGCTTTCGAATAAGAACCATTCTAACTTACGAACATGAACCACAACATTGATACAATATTGTCAAGTGCACGTTGTAAATTGAATATTCACTATGGTGGGAGAGACAGACACCCGCAAAGACAATTGTGCAATGCAAGTTGCATGTTGAGTGTGGATCAAGTCTCATGTACGATGACATGTAAGGTTAGCCCGGGCCGCTCCATCCCGCCATCCCGCAAGATGCAAATTACACAAAAAGAAAGCGACAACAAAAGCATCAACGCCCATAAAACCATTGTGTTCTACTTGTGAAACAGATCTACGAATAGACACGGCTCTGATACCACTGAAGGGTTCGCAGCATGGAAAACAGAAATTTTCTATTGCGGGAACACACAAAAGCCAAGATCTAATCTACGAGATCGGTGCAACGACTTTGTAGAGTACTAACCCTCATAGATCCAAAGCGTTTAACGATATCGGATTCTCGTGGTTGATGTAGTTGTTCACTTGCCAATCTCAAGATCACGAAGAAGATCCTTCTGGTACCACGTTCCGGCAGCGCTTCCGCAGTCGGGCACACGTACGATAGTCTATGAAGACCTTCCTCTCCACGGAATCCCAACAGCACGACGATGTGGTGGTGGTGGAGAATACATTACTATAGTGCTTCGCCTAAGCCGGAGCAGTTGTATGGAGGAGAGAGGCCTGGGTGGCTAGGGCTCTAGGCACCCACGGATAGGGTTTGTGGGGAGAGCCAAGGGGGCGCCTCACCCCTGCTTATATGGGTGGGAGGGGCGGCGTCCAGGGTTCCCTGCCCTGGCCGAGTCCTCCCCTAAGTCTACTTGGACGGCAACAAGGGAGGGAGAGAGAGGGAAACCTAGTCTCCCAAGGTTTCCTTTCCTTCCTCCACTAGGACTTTGACTTTTCAAATTGGGATTTGACTTTTCAAACTAGAGTTTAATTATATCTTCCATATCCTTGGCTGACTTGACCTAGTGGTCTATGCTCCTACCCCATTAGGGTATGGTGCATACCAAGTACCCCCTCCGGGGTAGTGGACCTTCCAAAACTTTCTAGAAGCTTCTGGTCAAAACACTGAAAACATTTCCGCACCCCAAAAATTGACTTTCCTTATGTGAATCTTATTCTCCGGACCATTCCAGAACTCCTCGTGATGTCCTGGATCCAATCCAAGACTCCGAACAACATTCGGTATCCAACTCATATTCCATATCTACTAAACAACATTGAATCCTTAAGTGTGTCTCCCTACGGTTCGTGAACTATGCAGACATGATTGAGACACCTCTCTGATCAATAACCATTAGAGGAATCTGGAAATCCATTATGGCTTCTACATATTTCTATGATTACTCAATGTTTTGGTGCACTTGGATCATGGTGGGATGAAGTTGGGGGGCACAACGACTGTGGGTCATCATCATCTAGTCGATTCGCCCTTGTCTTCATTTCTTTTCTTTTGGGCATGTTTGTGTTGCTGCCCCAGCATTACCTTTGGTTCGAACTCATGTATCAGTGTGATTGCTATATTAATATAGTGGGGCGAAAGCCTATTTCAAGGATGGTCTAAGCATTTGGAGATGGACTCTTGGGCTTCTTAAGTTCACTACATGTAGTCCTAAAATATTAAAGATGGGATAATCAAGTAATGATCCACGGCCATTAGTACATGCATAGGCGTATTCTAAGTCAAGCTAAAAAAAGGCGTATGCTAAGTTCCAGGCTTTGTCATAAATCCCCCTCCCGCCGTCTTCGCCACTGGTCCCCTCCTCCCGCATGGGAGACCAAGGTGCCAACAGTAAATCATACCGCCCCACCACCTCCTTCCCCACTCCCCTACCATCACTAGCAAGCGCCAACTGACAAAGACCATGTTGTGTGAGCGGTGGCGAGACCTCTTCTACCCAGCATCATAGCCTCGTTGCGGGAGGGATCGGTTGGCGGTAGTGCGACCCAAAGAGCGACGAGATCGATAGGCGGCGGTGTGGCAGCGGGGCGCTGCTGGCCATGGCGCTCAGGCCTCGGCCGATGCCTGAATCAGGGAGCTGATGCAACGGCGACACGACTAAGGTCCTACAGCCGCGGGACATGGAAACATGGCCAGTGTTGCAGCGACGGAGGTAGGAGCGGCTCGGGGTGTAGGTCGACGACGACGATGGCTGCCTGTCCTTGGCTGTAGTAGCGCGGTGGCTGAGCCGATAGCGCCTTATCTAGGCCCAATTAACACTGCTGCTGCGTCTGGACGGTAATCACTGCGGGCGATGGAAGGTGGTTCCCATTTTCTAGGAGGCCATGTAACTTGATGCCTACGGATCTGATGTCACCATACCTCTTCCTACCCGGCGCCTTTGCGTTGTGGTGTTGGTCAAAGTTTTGGCTCGAGTTCGTGGATTCTGGTTGGTGGCCCCGAAAGGTGGACTACGCGGGTGACTCTACAGCGAGTGATGTGGCGGTTCTGGTTTCTCCCTTGGGGCACGTGGATGGCGAGGAGTGAACGTTGGGGGGGGTCCTGGTGTTGGCGGCACTTCGGTTTTGGTAGCTTTCAGATCATATGTCGAGGACTCGGGGTGATGGGCACGAGCGAGAGCAGTATGAAGTTTTTTCTAGGCGAATGCTTAGTGCTTCAGCACTAACTACTGCGACGTTTGTGGGTGTTGTAACCCTTTTGCGATAGGGTTTTCAAAATTCTTGACCCTCATTCTCACCAGAGATAATGCGGCGTGTCCTTACCCTCTTGGAGATGTTATCGTGGAGCCCGGTTCACCCTTATCTCAGATCAATGTCTTCGATAATAAGTTTTGGTCTTTCTTGCTTTCTTGTATAGGTGATTTACTTTGTAACAGATCTTCCATCACCTTTGATGTAGATACTCCGACGGGAATGGTAATAGATGGAACCGGCTATGCAAAGCGAAACAGCAACAGCGCCGGCATCTGCAAGTCGTGCCATTTTTGCAAAGGAAAAAGTCCATTTTAAACCTTGAAATTGTAGAGGTTAGCTAAATCGAACCCTGAATTCACGATCCCCGTAATCAGCACTCCCACTTTAGTAATCCCGGTTCAATTTAAACCCTAATACAATTTAGGCTAGGCAACGGTGATGTGGCGGGGATTGTTGTCAGTTGTGGGCCAGTTTAATTGATGCGGTTAAGTTGGAACAAAGAGGAGAGTGGGGAATAGAAATTAGGGTTCGCCGGCTGTGTGGTGGTGCGGCAGTGGAACGCGGCGGCGGTGGTCGGAGGATGTCGTGGTCTCCAGAATTGCCACACATTGATCACACAATAACAGTTCCATGCTTGGACATTTTTTTTGCTGGACTTAGGTTCTCAGTTTCTTCCCTTCTCCTATCATTCTTTTTTCGCCTCCCTAGCATCTTTACATAACCTAGAGCTTGTGGCCTGGGATTGCAGAGACTGGCCATATTTCTTCTCCTTCTACTAGAAGTAGATAGTGATCATATGTCTGTTTGAACACCTCAACTGAGTAACAAGGATCTATGAAATCATCCACTAGTTGCTTACTCTTGTAGATAGTAGTGATTGCATGAGAGCAAGGAAAACCTGCAAGTTGAAAGTAGCCACATGAACAAGTTCTATTATCTAGACTCACAGTATACTACCTCTTTCTCCCTGTCAGCAACTTCACTTCAAAGCCATCTTTCCCATTCCACATAACCTCCATGAACTGAGTTCTAGCTATGCTTGCTTTGAGCTTCTTGAATATGCTTGGGAATATTTTTCCATGGAAACTCTTCCCTTTCTCCATTTGTTCATGAATTCTAGTAAATATCTTCTTTCTTATCTTCTCTTGCATGTAAATGATTGGGTAGAACGTTGCATCCACAATTTCATGGTTAAAGGATTCACACAAATTGTTGTTCACTGACTCACATTTGGAACCAACTAGAAATAAAGCTCTAGCCCAATGTCATGGCTTTGTTTTCATCATATCTTTCACACCCTCAGGTGTTTCTTGTGCTAGCTTTTCTTTGTAATAGTTAAAATCTTGCAAGTTTGCTCCCTTGGCAACAATCCAGAATTTTTTCTGCCATTCATGTGCTCTTTGCTTCTTCCTCCAGTTTGCATAGATATGTCTAGCACACATTCTGTGCTCAGCCTTTGGCAAGTAATCCCTCATGGCATTTATGAGACCTTTTTGTTGATCAGAAATGAATACCCAACAATCCCCATTATTGTTGATGTCTAGATCTTTGATTAGAAGACCAATAACCACTTCCAAGTCTCATTTTTTCCATCTCAACCAATGTCCAGGCCACTGGATACATTTGGTTATTGGAATCTCTAGCAATAGCACATAGAAACTCACCCTTCACAGCTCCCTTCAAGAAACACCCATGTAATCCAATTACTTTCCTGCAGCCAGCCTTGAAACCTTTCTTCAGTGCATCAAAGCACACATAGAAGCTCTGAAATATGTTTTGGTGCTCAGTACTTGGATCCAAACAGACTACAACTGTGGTGCCAGGGTTGCTTCTCATTAATTCAAGATGGTAGTTAAACACTCTTGTGTATTCATTCTTCATTCCACTCATTAACTTGTCCATGACTAGCTTCTTAGCATGCTTGCATTTTGATGTAGATACATTAGCAAACATATCCTGCAGAGCTGTTGCCTTCATACTCTCTATCTTCCACATAGGATTTGCCAATATAAAATGCTCATATCTTTAAGCAATTACTTTAGCAGTGACCAGTTTGTTATCTTTGTTCTGTGCACAATGGTGAGTGTCATCAAATGTGATAATTTTAAACCTACAAGACCTAGATGTCTTTGCAACATATAACAGCCATGGACACCCTGGCCATCCACACTTTGCCCTAACCCTGTCAACCTCTGATTTCACAAAGCATATGCTTCTCTTGGTCACAATACCATATCTCTTTAATTCTTTTACTAACTGGTTCTTGCTTCTAAATACCATTGACAAGAGGAAATGTGGTACCTCTGTCTCGGGACTGTACTTTGGGAACTTTGTCTTCCTCCTTACAAAGTTTCCATCAGAGTCTTTATCATATGAGAAATCTTCTTCAGATGAATCATATCCCCAATCCTTCTCCTCTTGACCTATCTATTCTTCCATGTTGGCAATCAGTTCTAATGGAATAGCACATGTTGAATCTGTGGCTATCCAACTCTTTGTATCTTTCATCTTCTTCCTAAACTTCCTAGCATGTTTCCTAAGCTCCGCTACTTTAGAATTCTCCCCACTATCATCACTGTGTGGTAGGTATACTTGGTCTTCACCTGAGTCACTAGCTGAACCACTGCTATCCTTAGTATCTTCTAGTAGGTACTACGGGTAGTTCTCTGTCACATCTGCTTGCAGTTGATCTGTCCCTTCCTTTGCTTGCTCTAGAACTGCTGCTGCTTGCTCTGTCCCTTCCTCTGCTTGCTCTAGAATTGTTGTTGCTTGCTCTGTCCTTTGGTCTATAGTTGCTCCTGTCCCTTCCTCTGCTTGCTCTAGCACTACTTTTCTTCAATGGACTAGTGATTACTTGAGTGACCACTCCTGTGTCATCAGGTACCATAACATTATCCATGATTTGCAGTTCTTCTTCTGAACTTTCAGCAGGCTCTACAGATATGACAACATCAGGTTCATCATCATCAGATAGTTGCATGATCTCATCTTCAAAATCACTGCCAGAGCTGCTGTATTTATCACTGTTCTCCTCCCCATGGTACTCTACATAAATTTCAGCTACTCCACCAACACATACATAGTCTGCCATCTTCATACAAGCTATGCCATTCGCTAAGAAAACCAACCCATCTGCTAGTTCTTTATCAGGCAAAAGAAAATAAAGCTTCATTGATTCCTTCAACTTCATATGATCTTTCAGAAAGCCTCTGACTTCCTGCAAGGACAACTTGTCCCTCTTGATCTCTGATATCTCCTCATCGCCACCCACATACTGCAAATTGAACCAGTGCGCACGAACTCGCCCCCAATGTAGAATCGAACGTGCAAAATCTCTGTTGGATCCATGACTAAACTGCAAAAAAACAACCGTTTTTTTGCTCCACCTTACTCATACGAATAGTTTCAGTGCAAAAAAACACACAAATCCAACAAAAAATGACCTTTACTACCATGGAAACCCCCCTTTTCCCCGCTAAAAACCCTAACCATACTAATGCGCACAAGCGACAACTAACTGGGGAGAGGCGAAGGATCAGCGAGACATTACCGGCGATGACGCTCCTCGCCGCGCCGCCACGATCTTCGCCGCTGTTGCTGATCAACCGCCGATCGCCATGGCGGTCGCAGGAGCAGGGGAAGGAATGCCAGGAGACGCCTCGAGAATGTACGAGGTGGGCTTTGTGGCGAAGGAGGCGACGATGACGATGAGAACAAGGTGGGCTAAACAAGATGGGCCAATCTCATATCAGGCTAAATGCGACACAAATCGGCCTTTTGCCTCGCCCGCTTCGCAATCCCGGCCACTCACTGCCACATCACCGAATCCCTGTTTGGCTATCATATTAGGGTTTAAATTGAATCAGGATTAGTGAAGTGTGAGTGCTGATTATGGAGATCGTGAGTTCAGGGTTCAATTTAGCTAACCTCTAAGATTTTAAGGTTTAAAATGGACTTTTTTCCTTTGCAAACAAAATTTCGGTCAGCTCGCCTAGCTAGTCACGTATCGACAGCAAACCCGCGTTAGAAAGACCGTCGTTATCCTTCACGATGTCGATGAGACGGGCCATTGGTAGTTGCATGTGCAAATCTCCGGGCAACATCGACGGCGACCTCTCCACTCCAACCAAACCCCACGGCCTCGGTACCGTCGCCGGCGCCACGTTATCACCGTATGGCCGGTGCCATTAGGCCTCTCCTCTCCCGCCTATTCACCCCCAATTACATTGCCATGGCCAGCCCCTCTCAGTCGCCGTCTCGACGCCTTGCCAACCTCACACGCCACCTCCTCGCCCCCTCCTCCTCCTCCTCCTCCTCTTCCGGCGAGCTCTCCTCGGTGGGTGCCCCTGCCGCCGCCAGCCCCGCCCGCGCGGCCGCATCCAAGGGCTTCGCCGCCGTGCTGGTCTGCATCTTCGAGGACTCCCGCGGCGACCACCGCGTCATCCTCACCAAGCGCGCCTCTTCCCTCAACTCCCACTCAGGTAGAGTGTACCACCTTGTTAAGATCCAAGCTGATCGATCCCCTCACTGCACTGGCTTAATTTCTTAGCAAAATTTTCTAGGGGAAGTGTCGCTGCCGGGAGGAAAGGTGGAGGAAGGGGATGCGGATGTGAAGACCACGGCTCTGCGGGAGGCAGAGGAGGAGATTGGGCTGGACCCGGCTCTTGTGTCTGTTGTGACAGTTCTTGAGCCCTTCTTGTCCAAGGTAGATAAGTACTTCCTCTGTTAGCTCTTTTTATTCAGTTGCCTAAATGTTTGTAAACTTCAGTTACCTAAAATTGCACGCTAGTTATCTCAAATTTATGCACTCCAAAATGGGCAATTTGAAGTGTATTTTTCTGTGGCTTTTAGGTCCGGAGTTTGTATATCAAGTGAGGTGAGACAGAATGATTTGCACATAATTTGATTACTTAAAAAAAGATCCAAGCAACTTATGAATAGTCAGTCCCTATAGTCTTGTGTTGGTGTGGTATCGAAATCTAGGCAGTTATTAGCTTTTCCTACGAATTCTCTTGGTTTGCATGTACTTTGAGTACATAATTTTCTCTGTTCTTATACCACAAACAGAATTCTCTCTATGCATAGAAGTGAAGCCATTTTTTGGTACAGCGGGATCGCTACTGGACTGTGATGTCTCCCAAATAGCTAGTCAAATCCTGATGCAAATGCAGATTTATCTGATCATTTTTGTTTAAGTCAGACGTTTTAGTCTTTTACGTGATTTTCATATTAAATGGTTAGATGGTCTGAGTGAACGCATGTCATCTGACAAAACAAGTCGATTTTGTTGTGGTATCGATATTCATTTGACAGATGTTCTAAGATCTTTAGTGTTAATCATAATATGTTGATTGGTTACATGATCTGAGTCGGTGAATGAGTCAATGGCAGAGGTCATGTGATTCTTACTTTATCTGCAAACATTGTGTGTCCCTTTGTACATACCAAGTGAATTTATTTTTCTTCATGTTAGAAGCCAGTATGGCGAGCACGGGTGCATGCTGGACTTTGGTGCATTTAGGGACAAGAACCCGAGAAACATACAAAAGTAATATGCTTGTTAATCCATTTATGTTTCTCCCCTTTCAGTACTTTTTTACTCTGACCTCGTTCAGTATCTTCTGGTGCAAATATCAAATGTGTTGTGACATTGCTCCAGCAAAGGCGCACGTTGTATAAATTGTACATATAATCGGTTTAGAAGAACATTTGGCATGCATGTTCGACCTATTTATTCTTCGAGTGAATTATTTTAGCTGTTAACCATCTCAAATTTCTTGCACATTTTTGTGGTTCCGGTGTTCCTGGTTAATTTTTTAAAAGCCATGCTTAAATTGACCATTCAAATTTATGAGCCCACCTAAGTCCGTCTAAATTGCTTTGTGCGATTGTGCCTGAGTTTGGTATGACTCATGACATGACATTACATGCCCAAAACTACTGCCTGTTCATTTTAGTTTAACCCAACTGGTTACGTCCACTAGCGGAAAGGAAGTTTCCTGCTACGATAAGCCTATAACCTTGACTCCCTTGGAAAATTATAAGTATATAGTATATATATATGTAGCTGTTTGTCTAATCCTCGACTTCACCTTTTGGAATCTTTGAAAGAGGGAAATTTCCATTCCAAATGTCATGCATAGATTGAAACAATTAGGACATGCTTTTGCTGTTGTGGATTCCTTTTGAGGAGCCTCCTACCAACGCCGCCGTTGTCATCCTGTGGCACAAGGCTAAGGGGAGATGTGAAGGACTAAAACTTGGCAGCCAATTAAAGTTCAAGCCTATTAGGATAGCAAGTCCAGATTGATTACCATCCTACTACCTATGTTCCTTAATATAAGACGTTTTACTCTGATTAGGATTCTGTTTCTATACGTGTACTTAGATTTATCTCTCCCTTATATAAGGAGACACGTAGATTATACCAGGGATTACCGGAAATCAATAAACCAAAAATCTCTCCAGGTTTGAGCGTTCAGAGCCTCATAGGCCACGGCCGGGGACGAGCACTGTCGGACGTCAGAGGGCGAGCCTCGTTACCCTCTGCTCTCTGACCCCAATTTCCTTTTACATCTGCATCCTCCTCTCCCCAATACTTTATAGCACGTAAACATTCAATACAACTGTAAATCTGCCAGGACTGATGCTCTAGCCTTTGTTTTGCAGAATGGCCTTGACGTCACTCCTGTAATTGGCATTCTTTCGGATAGAGCTTTATTCAACCCTGTCTTGAATAAAGATGAAGTGGAAGACATCTTTGACGCCCCTCTGGAGATGTTCCTGAAGGTACAACTAAGATTTCTTGATTCACGTATCGTAATTGAGAGTGTTCATCAGCTTCGAATCATGTTAATAAGGACACATGCATTGTTGAATTCTCACTTCTACCAAAAATCTGTAGGATGATAACCGGACAACGCGAGAAAGGAATTGGATGGGAATGACTATTCCGGTTCAGTTTTTTGATTACGAGGCAGAGGGCAAAAAATATGTCATCTGGGGCCTAACTGCACACATTTTGACCCGTGCAGCAGCAGTCGTTCTGCAGAGGCAACCATCATTCGTTGAGCTTCCGAGGCCCACAAGTGCTCCCATAACCAGCAAGCACTAATGAATCGAAACCCTTGTTCTATAATTATTAGAAGAGGGCATTAGAATTCTTAAACTAAAATGTATGTCCCGTATAGGCTGTACTATCCTGGAGCAGTTGGTGATGCCTTTATTTGAGTTGAGAGTCGGATAATGAGAGCTTGCGTTCTGCTAAAGAATGTACTTTGTGGCCACTTATTTTAAGCGTGAATATTGATGGTTTAATGCAATTGTAAATATATATATATGAAGCAGGTTATACAGTCATACTGCATTTGAACTAATTCTTGCAGTTCAGTCTACTACTACCTCTGAAATTAGTTTGCAAAAACGTTCTACATTATGGAACAGATTTAGTAGCACCTAGTGTGAAAATGTAACACTGTAAAAGAAAGAAAAACTGGAAGCGAACTGGCATTTTGAAAAATCGAAATTGAATTAACCGAATCGAAACTGAGTTTACCGAGAATGGATTAACTGAGACTAATTTCAGTTGGTGAATCTGATAAAACGAATTATAGATGAATTCAGTTTGACTCTCTGTTAACCTAAGTGTTAGAGCATCTTCAGCTAGGCCCCCAACAGCCCTCCCGGAGCCCTTTTATTTTGCGCCGGAGAATTGGCCCCCCAAGAGCCGAACACCGGATTGAGCTAAATTTTCATCCGGCATTCCTAGGTTGAACCCAGCGTGTAGGGTTGCTCAGGGGCGCCGGCGAAAAGAAAAAGCGCGCCGAAAATCCCCACCCTGTCGTTGAGCCAAAGCGGTGTTGTCCTCATTGTCTCGCCTTTCACGCCACTTTGATGGCCTGCCACCGGTCAGCCTTTCAGCCGTCGACACGTCCAATCACGGGCCAAGCTGTGAATTTATGGCATGTGACCACTCCGGTTTCCCGCCTAGCTTCCCATGCCGTCTATACCCCTCCTGCCTCCCCATCCGCCTATAAACTCCCCCTTCTCCCTGGCGAGAGCTCACACCAAATATCGCTTTTACTGTATTTGTACTTTGGGTTAGTGTATGTGTATTGCACTTGAAAGTACTTGCGCTGCACTTGGAAGTGAGCCGGCAATGCACTTGGAGGTATGCTCGCTTTTAGTGTATTTGTATCGCACTTGGAAGTACGATCATGCAACACTTGGATTCTTGGAAGTGAGCCTGCAATGCACTTGGAAGTATGCTCGCTTTTAATGTATTTGTACTTCGGGTTAGTGTACATGTATCGTACTTGGAAGTACTCGCGCTACACTTGAAAATACGATCATGCAACACTTGGAAGTTGGAAGTGAGCCCGCAATACACTCGGAAGTATGCTACCGTTGTTAGATTATTAGGCATAATTTCCACGATTAATTCCAGAATATAAATCACACTAGTGCACACCCCCTCTCTAACACCGGTTTGGAGGGCCCTCTAACAGCGGTTGTAGAACCGCTGTTGAGGGTTCGGTGTTAGAGGGCCCCCCCTTTAACATCGGTTCTGGCGCACGTGGGGCTGTCGCAGCGCTCAGCCCCCCCTCCCCCCCACTCTTTAACATCGGTTTGTAACACGAACCGGTGTTAAAGGTTTTCTGCCACAGCAGGAAAATGGCCTAAATCTCATGGCGAGTTCGCCCTGCCCGTTAAGGCGTATTTACTGCGGCATGGGACGAGGAGGGAGGGGGAATCGATCGGGAGCGGTATACACATACATCGTCATCGGTACATATGAGTACATAAATAATTAAGCAACTATTATATACACAACATCGTCATTGTGTGGTATTCTCCGTAAACGTTGAAGCATCAAGTACAAGACAAACACGTTTAAGCATATATACAACGTTTATTTTGGTGGATATCTAAAGAGTTCTCCGCCAGGCGTGACGACCTCATCAAGTATGAACCCCGCCAATTCCACTTGAATGGCTCGTATGCGGTCAAATGGTAGGAGTTGGTCCCGCATCCGTTCGATCTGAATATATATGAAGAATGGGGTCAATATATATATAAGAATAAAACTCAACACAATTGATGGTAATAAAATAATGTTGTGTACTTTGTTTACTTACTCTAAGTTGTTCTAGTGCGGCTTGGCCCGTCGCACATATCGTGTTGCGAATGAACTCGCAAACATAGTACCCACATAAATTATTGCTGTGTCCCTGAGCACGCACTTTACGAGAATAGAGAGTTTAATCAAAATAATAATCAATAAAGCATGATATAATGGAATTGGAAGTAGAATCAAAGAGATGCGCGGACCTAGCTAGCTAGTATTACTTACATTTTGGTCTACAAATTTTAGTTCTTCTGACCATTCACCCACGGCCCTGTCCGTGAACCTTTTCCAAACCCTGTCCGGCAAAGAAAATGGATAAAGGAGTAATTAATTACTTGTTGTCACGAAAATTGCCGATCTAGTGCGATAATATGATTGAAATTACCTCTGGAGCATCTCTCTAAAGTCTGCCCATAGATCTTTTTCTTTTCGTAACGAGTCCATGACAAGGACTTTTCCTGAGTCGGGTTGAATGGCTAGCAGAATAAAGTGGAACCTACGCACACATAACTCATCATCAGTTACACTTAACATCGAGTAAGCCAAAACAGAATGTGTACAAGAGAGGGTAACAGTACTCACGAGAAGTTGTAAGGCAATAGTATTTCCCTTTTGGTTTGTTGTCTCAGTAAAGACCTTAGCAAGTAATCTTCTGTTTGCCCGGGTTTGGTTCTTACCACTTCTTCATGAACTCTATTTGGGTCAACGAACCCAATGTCAAAAGGGCCTCCTTTCATGCATTCCATAACCTTTTTCCTGCATAATAGTATATACATATATGGTGAGCATATATATATACATGCAATTAATGAAGTGAATGAGATGAGATAGAAATTACAGAAATAGTACTTACATATAATAAAGGCTGATGGCAGCTTTGTCGAGTTCCTTTTGATTGAATAGAAAATGTAAGTCTTGAATGTTGAAGTCGATCTCGTCGTCTCCGCATAAGAAAATCTGATCTCTTATATGCGCCGTGATCCATTATTCCTTTCTCGTATTGCAGAAATCAAGGTACCACTTGTGCAATCTTCGCATCTTTGTTGGTAGATTCTTGAGCTCCTCTTTCTTGACGAGATTCTTCCCATACTTCCATGGCTGTATGGGGTTGGCATCGCATTTGGGCAAGTTGTCTCCCATGATGTTCAAGTATGCAATGTAAGTCATCCCCATCTCATTGGCCTTTCTTTGTAGCTCTGCCTCGTAATCATTTACGGGAGGAGCGTCCCGTGTGTCGAACACTTGGAGCGGGGCGCATGATTGGTTTTCCTGCTCTCCGAGCATGGGAACTGTTTTCTGGGGTGCCGCACGACTGCTACTTTCAGTCTCCCTACGACGCCTTGCATCCCCCTTCAAAATCTGGCGCTCGTAGTCCGGCACAAGTGGGGTTTCAGGTTTCAAAAGATTTTTGTAAAACTTCTCCACCACCGCCGGATCTATTTTCTCCTTTGGCTCGGCCCGTCTAGGTGCAAAGAATTTCTTGACTCTTCTTCCGAGATCCTATTGGTCTCCTCGTCGCTGCGATTCCACGGTAAAACAGGCAATGGCTTGGCGGAAGGCTGCGGGACGTAGTTTTTTGAACTCTTTGGCGTACGGTTTCCTGCGGATTTCTTTGTGGCAGTGCTAGTGATGCTCTTCGTGGCAGTGCTCTTCCGCTTACGCTGAGGAGATGGCTGAAGCGCCGGATATGGCTGACGGGCAGGAGATGGCTGGCGCGCCGGAGATGGCTGGCGCGCAGGATATGGCTGAAGCGCCGGAGATGGCTGCCACGCAGGAGATGGCTAAAGCGGCTCAGACTACTGACGATGCGGAGACGGCGGGGGTGCCAGTGGCCTCCAATTTGGAAGCACGATGTGTTCCTTCTTCCAAAGAATGGTTGTTTTCACTGCAAATTTGAGTTGAGTTTCCCCTTCACCTGTAGCATGGTGTGCTTCCTCATATTCCTTCACAACCTCATCCACCCCGACAATAGCATAGCCATCTGTAATCGGCAGTGCTAAGTTCCACCAGCTACAGGAGGTAAGGCATAGCCGACAGCCACCTTAATGGATAAGCCCATTAATCTCACATGCAGCTCAGCGTGTTCGCTCTCCGTGATCTCATCCACGGGGTATCGAGGACCCGCCATTTCAAGCGTGGGCTGCACGTTCTCCGTGGAAGCCACGCTGCTTTTCCGCGCAGAGTCTGGGCCGCCGGCAGCTTCCAATGCAGGCTCTTCATGCCGCTGAGATGGGCCGGTAGCTTGATGGCTCTGTTGTGCATTCACTTGCGCCTGCAGCGCCACAAGTGCATGTTCTATCTATGTCATCCGCTCTGTACGCTCTCTTTCTTTTCTGTCGCGCCATCTGTAAGAGTCGCTCCACTCGGCAAACCCATCCTTCCACGTCATACCCCCTGTGCCTCGTGCATGTCCAGGGTGTTCTTTTTTACCGATGGCGCGTGTGAGCTGGTCATTCTCTCTGTCGGGATGGAAGGTCCTGGCGGCTGTTTCCTCGTATGCCGTGATGAGTTCAGTGACGGGTTTGGCAAGGAGTGTTGGGAAGATACACAATCCTGTTTTTGGGTCCAACCTTGCCCCGATTCCGTAGAACCAAGTCTTTGCACGTAGGTCCCACCCATCTGTCTGGGGTGTGATCCCTCTAGCGCGCAGGGCCTTCTAAGCTTCCTCCCACTTAGGCCTCTGAGATATGTAGCCACCTGACCCCGTCCTCTGGTGATATTCCTTCATCTGGGCATTTAGCGTATTGGTTTCTGACCTCTTTTTAGCTATAGCACCTTCCTTATATGACACAAATTCGGGCCAGTGAGGTCTTATCTTCGCATAATATGCGTCTTCGAAATTTGGAGTCTTGCGAGCTTTGACAAATTTGTTCAATTTTGTCTTCCAGTTGCGGAAAGCGTGATGTAGCCCGACCTACGGTCGTGACCACATCTTGGTCTCCAACTTATGCCAAGTCGTCATGGACTCCAAAGGTGAATCCGTTCCTCTATGCGAGCCCCCTTCCTACCCTATTGAATGGTATGCTACTTCATACTCCGTCACATATGCATGACAGGTTCACATTGACAAGTACGGAGGCAAGGGAGGAAGCCCGGAGCATCAAGGCCGACAAGACGGAGGCTTGGAAGAGGAGGCGGAAGAAACCAAAGGCTCTCTGTCGCCAGCGGTACTACCGGACCTGGCGACCGGTACTACCGCCCGGCGGCACTACCGCCCCCTGCTACCGCCAGCAATAGACGACGCCAACAGAAAGCAAATACTCTCTGTCTCCGGCGGCACTACCGAACCTGGAACCGGTACTACCGCCCTGCGGCACTACCGCCCCTTACTACCGCTCCCTGCTGAAGACACCGACGGAAGCCCCAGGACCGCAAGCGGTACTACCGGTCCCAGAGCGGCACTACCGGACCAAGCGGTACTACCGGTCCCAAGTCCGGTACTACCGCTCATGGCAGTGCCTGCGCGCACTAGTTGGGCCACAGCCCATGTATCCCCCTTTACTTACCTATTCACCTAGTTTATCCCCAAACTACCCTTGTTTATGTGGTTGGCCTATAAATAGAGCCCCCACCCCTCATGTATCCCTTAGGCATAGATGATAGACTAAAGACAACCCCCATTGTGGAATCTCTAGTTTTGCCTCATCCCCTTTACCAAGGGGACCGACTATCGTCACCAACCTCGATTGGACTTTGCATCACGCATCCATCGTTGAACAAGGCCTTGGAGTTCGACGTCTCGTCTCCAAGTTGTCAAGACCCTCCCCAAGGTGTTCTTCCCTCTCCGATGTGGATTTGAGGGAGCACGTTGACCGATCTTTCCTTGCGAGGATTCTATCGGACCGGTGGCCGCCGTTCGGGAGCAATCGGCCTTGTATCGTGTGAGTTTTGCGTGTGTTCATCGTGTTCTTCGCGAGGTGTGTGTTCGCTTCCACTACCTTCTCCCTTTCCCTCGCTTTCCCATCGATTTTAGCACGAGATCCGTGAAGATTGGGCCACCCAAGAGGTTAACCCCTCCATCATCTGGTATCAGTAGCTTTTGGTTGCCACGGATTTCTCATCGATTTGGTCTTTCCCCATAAATTCGAAATTTCCACCAAAAAATAGCCCCAATTCGTGTTTTGGATCGATCTGTGATTTGAGTGCGTTTTGGTAGGTTTTGATCCGTGGATTACTTGCTAAACTTGTTGATCTACCTTCCTTTGCGTTCCCATGGCCTAATTCCTTGATTTCCCCCGTCGATTTGGTGTTTTTCTTGAAGATTTTCCGCCCAAATCGCCCCAAACTCGCGAAAACGCGTCGGATCTGGGTTTCTCTGTCTCGAGCGGTACTACCGCTCCAAAAATACGGTACTACCGCCCACCGGTACTACCGGGCCCAAAATCCGGTACTACCGCCCAAGACAGAAAGAAAACAGCAGGTTCCAGATTTCAGCCTCTCACCGTTTTGAGCATAACTTTTGCATCCGAACTCGGATTTTGGTGTTCTTTAGCTCGTTTCGAAGAGGAGAAGGAGCTCTACATCATCATCCACGTTGTTCATGCTATCTACTCCATCCAAATTCCGTGAGCAAGGCGGAATCCAACAATAAAGGGTGAAGATCGTCGACGAAAGGTATAAACATTCCGCGACTTCTCCCCACTTGCATTCCTTTGTGAACCCCACTATCTTTGCGAGCAACAAACACCTATTGAGACTAGTTCCTCTTATGATTGCTTGGGCTATGCACATTTGATACCTTGTAGAATTCCGAGCAAACATTGTGAGCGCTATCTCATATAGGTATCTTGTATAGTTGTTGGCACAAGGAAGAGGCAAGTGAAAAAGAAATAAAAAGAAAAAGAAAAAAATAGAAAAAAGAAAAAAAAAGATACACATGTGCCTCATAGAATAGGAAGCGCAAGCTTGATGAACATCATATAGGTGGTACTTATTGTGCATATCTTGTAGCCCACCAATTTTGTGCAATCGAACTAGCGTCTCTCCTTGTACTTGTGTGACACGAGCTTATAGTCTTCGCTAGATAATCATTTGGTTCTTAGCTCACTTTATCCGTCGCACAAGTCCCATTTATCCCACCGTGTGTGTTTCCTTGTACATATTTCCTATCTTGTGGATTGACTTTTTTGCTTGGTGATCATTGTGGTTCTTTACTTGCCATTACAACATCTTGATTTCGGATTGGTTGTTGACATGCCACTTTCCATACCTATCCACCATAGGCCTTGTGTGTGTGTGTGTGTGTGTTTTTTGGTTCGTAGTTAGTTTTGGTGTTCCGCGTGAACTTCACTTTGCTTGGTTTATTGATCTCAAGTGTGACCACTTGTACGATACGATCTTCTAAGGTAAAGTAAGGTTTGACGTTGTATCCCTAACTCCCACTACCACTTCCATATACACCGCTTGGTCTTGTGCATCATGTCTAGGGACTCCGGAACCGAGGATGATATCTATGAAGAATCCATGATGAGTGTAACACCCTCAGAATCAGACCTATGCAAGTTTGAGCAAAATTCGCCAAACCCGCATAGAAACGATTCAAAGGTGCCCACCAGGCACTTTCGTGCGGGTGGAAAACGAAGTAATAACATTACACAACAGTCCTCGATGGGACCCACAGAACAGATATATACAACAACGACTACAAGAGTCGAGAATACAGATATACGGTACAAAGATCCAAATCACCTTGAAAACGATATAGAGTCCAGCTACGGACAAGATGCAAATGGGGCTAAGAGCCCTGAAGAATAACCAATGGCGTCCATAACCCTGCCCAGGCCAAGCCGGAAGGGTAACCCTGCTAACAGCGTCGATCTCAAAACCTGCTTAACAAAAGGGGTGCCGACAAAGGGCAAAGGAAAAAGAAGGAGCGTCAAGATCGAGGCCAAGACACGGCGAGGCTAGAATTCGGCGGTCCTCGCCTACATAGGTATGGTGGATCAAGGCGGCAAAGGCATGCACTAAACAACCTATAGAGACTCGATACAACTGGCGACTATCAGAGAGGGGTGAGAAAGGCCTATTCGGAACCAACCTGATACTACCAACAAACAAACCCATCCTGGCGTTTCCCCCGCGAGTCCAATCGAGGAAGGCAACCGAGGAACTCACCAGATTGGCGTTTACTTATTCGATTATAGTTGCGGCACTTTACTAGTCAGGTTTAGATAGTTGTCCTGATAAAGTAAGCAGTGGGCCATTTTAGTTAATCATTCCGTGATAGTGGCAACACTTACTAGTCAGGTGCATTATCAGGAGATAACCCAAAACCCAGCAGTTGTTGGTACTTTTATTCAGCCATTCCGTTGTAGTTGCAATACTTACTAGTCAGGTACAATGGTCGCAAGCGACACTCCAACAAGCAGTTGTGGGCAGTATTAATTAGCCATTCCGTTATAGTGAAGCTGATTACTAGTCATTATAAAGTCAAATTTATAGCAATAAACTTTAGTTATGCTTGTCTATGATCGAGATACTGTGCTCCAAGTCGTCCATATCCGCGGACACGGCTTTCAGAAAGTTTTACCCGGCCGGGGTGCACCAATAGCAACACACGCTCGATCAACCTCGGAAAAACCAAATCAAAACCCAACGAGGCTTTCACATTGAACAATCACAGGATTGAAATATTTCAGGGGCCACCCCATTGAGTAGATCCCGCAGCGGAGTAAGAAAGCTCCGACGGACTCAAGGTTTGGGTGGACGGTCAGAACGATCGGGAACCCAAACTGGGCTTGTCGACACCGCGAATCGTGTCCCGATCCTAAACAAGACAAAGGTGCTATCTGTCGCACAATTTAAATACGTAAAGTAGCATGGCATAAGTACAAGATAGTAAATAAAACCTCAAACTAGTTTGTGGCCCCAAGAAATAAGATGAATCAAGCTCGGCTCGGGGTCCCATATACCTCCCGGATGTGGATAGCGCGATAAAACAAGGAACAGGTATCAAGTACTCGGGGTCTTACGGGACACAAGTGGGCGTTCGGAAACCAAATATTATCTATCACCCACCGATGCCTCTGCTTATTTCAATTTTAGTTGTTAAACAGAAATTAAAGTGACGATAAGTAAAACTAGAATCATCTCCAACATCAACATGCGGCAATACATCAATGAATCGTGGCACTTGACGACATAAAGACTTGAGCAAGCGACTTCAACGCGCAAGTCCAACTACCTACCAAACAACAGGTAATAGGATGTGTCCAAGGCAATATAGGGCTGCAAGGGATATCACGGGTACGGAAACTAGAGCATCGCAACATAGATAGCAATAGATCAACAGGAGGGAATAAATACTATAAAAGTAAGATAGGTAGAAAGGGGGAGATGCTCGCCTGAAAACATTGTTGAAGGTTTTCCCCGAAGATCGGGGCGAAGCTCACATCAACTCAACGGCCTTATCCGCGAAGAAGCAAAACACTAGAATAAACACCGGATGCAATATTTAATAAAACGGCAGAAGATCGGCATGATGCATGTATGATGGATGACATGGCAAAGGTGCGATGCAATTAGGTCATGTTAAGTGGAACCGGGGTCCCGTCAATTAGTTAAATGGTTCAAGTTATTTAGAACCCCCGCAATTTAAATGTTGTATTAGCATGGCAAAAGATAGCACCGGGTTCGCTACACAAATTTAAATGAGGTCAATATAAGGCTAGATTTGCCCGCAAATGGGCCCCATATTTATTTATTAGGTGAATCGGCATAAGGCCCCCAAACCACATGATAATATGCATGCGAGATGAATGACAATTTAATATGCGACAAGGTTATATTTCATTGATAAAATAGGGTTGGCGAGAAGGGGTCACACATTAGGGGTCTCGACGATCTTGGGGTTTCCGGGTCCGGATCGGTCTCGGTCGGATCCGGTTCGAGGTTCGACGGAAGCGTTTCGTACTCGGGATCATTCTCGGATATCGGGGTAGATCTTGTTGTCTGTCGGTGACCTCGGCATCCGGAAGGGACTTGGTTCGCGCCGGGCGCCGGATTCTTCGGTCGGATGCCGTTCTTGTCGTCGTGCCGTTCTTGCCGGCCTACGGGGTCGATCTTGCCGTTGCGAGGATCTTGTCGGGCTCGCGCCATCGAGTCGGTGTCAACATTCGGGGCGTTCTCGTGGCAAACTTGGCGTTCTGGGGATGATCCTGGCGATTCCATGTCGTGGACCCTGACGGTCGGGAAGGAGAGCTTGACGCACCGGGGTTCGCTCATCGGTGTCCATGAAGGAGTACTTGTCGTCCCATGTGGCCTTCGGGTCCGGGGTCCCAGTCATGGCGTCCCAGGGAAGTACATGTCGCGTCCGTGACGGAGATCTTGAGGGTCCCTGAACTCGACGAGCTTGGCGTTCAGGGGAGATCCCGGTGTCCCGAGGAAAAGATCTTGCCGGTCCCATGTCGAAGGCCTTGTTGTTCTGCAGTGGGGATCCCGGTCATCGGGGTCCGGGTCTTGGTCAGGTCGCCGGTAGCTCTTGGTGTCCAGGGGTTCGTCGCTCGGGGAGGTGGATCTTGTCGATGTAGACGCATACATGCAGTAACTTCACACGCACTCTGCCATCCAATCTTCATCAACAAAACGCAACCCACCTCGAAACGAGGACGATGGGGCGACTCCCTGGCGAAGATGACGGCGGACGGCGGCTGCAGACCGACGGCGGCTCCGGGCGGCCCCAATGGCAATGCGGTCGAGGAGCGGCGAGAGGACGCGGCCAGGTTGGCGGAGCGGGCGCCGGGCGGCGCAGAGCGGTCTCGGGACGGCCGAGGAGCTCACGAAGGTGGGGAATGGTCGTCGGCGCGCGACCGGGTCCGCGCCGGCGGCAAGGTCGACGGGGCTGCCGGCTTGTCGGCGGAGGCCTGAAAGCGGAGGTGGCGCGGGTCTGGAGAGGCATGGAGGAGCTCGGGAGAGCCGAGGTGGGGTACGGCGGCGAGGCGGTTGCAGTGGCGGAGCCGTGAGGCGGGACAGCGGCGCGGGATGGGCAGGCTGGCGACGAGCTCGGGCGCGATGGCGCTGCCGGAGGAGAGGAGGCGCAGACGTCGATGGGCGGAGGCGCGGCCGCGGCTGGGACGGTGGCTGGAGGCGGAGAGGGACGACGGGGGCGAGGGAGCGAGCGCGGCGCGGCGGCGGGGTGCGGTTGCGTGCGGGGGAGGAGGAAGAAGGGAGAGGCTGGGAGGAGGCAGCGTGGTGGCCCAGGATGTGGGACCCGCGGGGAGGTGGGATCGGGTGTGGCCGGCGCGCGCGTGTGTGGTGTTGTGTTGGGTGTGTGCCAGCGTGTGTAGTGTGTGTGGGCAGGTTGGTGGGGGTGGTGAGAGAGGGAGAGAGAGGGGTGATGTGGCAGGGAGGGATTGGGTGAGGGAGAGAGAGGGGTGAGGTGTCACTAGGGGATTGGGTGGGGTGATGTGGCCAAGGGGTGTGGGTAGACTAGTTGGTAACTTTAGGATTTTAGGAGGTGGACCGTTTGTAATTCCTGGGGGTGGTCGTTCGGGTCGAAACGGCCCGTTCGACTGCCCCTACTAAAATAATTTAAATATTATTTGTTTTAAAACACGGCTTTCGCAACCCGATAGGCGACAACAAAATAATTCCGGAGACCCGGTGTTTGGCGTTTGAATAAAAGATGGGGCGTTTAGAAAACAAAACGGCTTTGCGAAAATAGTTTTATGCAAACAATGCATGATGATGACGATGCAATGCACAAATTCAACGCGATTTTCTAGTAGTGGTTTTTGCGGGATGCCACAATTCGACACCACTAACAAGGGATCTCGCCCTCGAGATCCGCCTCATGGTACCGGAAGGAAGGTCGGCGATCTGCGTCTTCTCGCTTCGTGTAGATCCTCGCGACACCACTAACAAGGGGTCGTTGTTCCTGATCGTCGAGAGAACACTCCAGAGAAACAAAGGACGAAGGTAGAGGTATCAACGATAAGGCCACCTCTAACTTCCATGGACGAAGTAAAACTGCTGGATCCACTGATTCGACGTACAAGAGCGAATGATAAGAGCAGTGGTAGGGTAGCTACTCCATCCCGCACTCAAACCATTACTCTGCACGCGAATAGACGGATTACGCAACCAACTCTCGGAATAGACTGAAGATCTCGACAAGCGAGGTTCGGAACAAAGGAGTGATGCAGGCTCTGCATCGGATCTGGCGTAGATGAGGTCATCACATCGGGAAACACCGGAAGATGCAACAGAAATCGTACGAAGGACACAATGATTAGGTTCCGCGATGGTTCCATTGGCATGAACAACACATGCTCAAGGTATACTCCAACTTCACCAAGGCTCGTCCTTCTCATATGTTTTTCATCGACACTGATATCCAGCAAGGAACACATAGGGATAAAGAGTTCAAGAACAAGAGATTGGAGGAAGGGTACAACAGACAAGCTGCAGATTGATGATCGTAGCACCTCCGTTACAAAAGGGGAGAAAAAGAAACCCTGAAGGTACGACGGAAACCCAACCACGAGAAATCCTGGACTCGAAGAAAAAGAAGAGAGCGGATTCAAAACACGTAGAGGTAAGAGGAGAGCAGCAGAGGGGTAAGGAGTAAAATCAGACCTAACCAGAACTAGCCAACCGATTTTGCAAAATAGTTTTGACACTCTACTTCGGCCGTCAGCTAGGTTATCCTACAGGCTGGACTTGTGGGGTATCGCAACTGCTGAGCCCTGATACCACTCTGTAACACCCTCAGAATCGGACCTATGCAAGTTTGAGCAAAATTCGCCAAACCCGCATAGAAACGATTCAAAGGTGCCCACCAGGCACTTTCGTGCGGGTGGAAAACGAAGTAATAACATTACACAACAGTCCTCGATGGGACCCACAGAACAGATATATACAAATGACTACAAGAGTCGAGAATAGATATACAGTACAAAGATCCAAATCACCTTGAAAGCGATATAGCGTCCAGCTACGGACAAGATGCAAATGGGGCTAAGAGCCACGAAGAATAACCAATGGCGTCCATAACCCTGCCTGTGCCAAGCGAAAGGGTAACCACGCTAACGGCCGATCTCAAAACCTGCTTAACAAAAGGGGTGCGACAAAGGGCAAAGGAAAAGAAGGAGGCCGATCTTGAGGCCAGTACACGGCGAGGCTAGAATTCGGCGGTCCTCGCCTACATAGGTATGGTGGACTGAAGCGGCAGCGGCAGCATGCACTAAACAACCTATAGAGACTCGATACAACTGGCGACTATCAGAGAGGGGTGAGAAAGGCCTATTCGGAACCAACCTGATACTACCAACAAACAAACCCATCCTGGCGTTTCCCCCTCGAGTCCAATCGAGGAAGGCAACCGAGGAACTCACACAGTTGGCAGTTTTACTTATTCAGTTATAGTTGCGGCACTTTACTAGTCAGGTTTAGATAGTTGTCCTGATAAAGTAAGCAGTGGGCCATTTTAGTTAATCATTCCGTGATAGTGGCAACACTTACTAGTCAGGTGCATTATCAGGAGATAACCCAAAACCCAGCAGTTGTTGGTACTTTTATTCAGCCATTCCGTTGTAGTTGCAATACTTACTAGTCAGGTACAATGGTCGCAAGCGACACTCCAACAAGCAGTTGTGGGCAGTATTAATTAGCCATTCCGTTATAGTGAAGCTGATTACTAGTCATTATAAAGTCAAATTTATAGCAATAAACTTTAGTTATGCTTGTCTATGATCGAGATACTGTGCTCCAAGTCGTCCATATCCGCGGACACGGCTTTGAAAGTTTTACCCGGCCGGTGCACCAATAGCAACACACTCGATCAACCTCGGAAAACCAAATCAAAACCCAACGAGGCTTTCACGGTGAACAATCACAGGATTCAGAAATATTTCAGGGGCCACCCCATTGAGTAGATCCCGCAACGGAGTAAGCAAGCTCGAGACGGACTCAAGGTTTGGGTGGACGGTGTGAACGATCGGGAACCCAAACTGGGCTTGTCGACACCGCGAATCGTGTCCCGATCCTAACAAGATGCAGTGCTATCTCGCCGCACAATTTAAATACAGAAAGTAGCATGGCATAAGTACAGGATAGTAAATAAAACCTCAAACTAGTTTGTGGCCCCAAGAAATAAGAATGAATCAAGCTCTGGCTCAGGGGGGTCCCATATACCTCCCGGATGTGGATAGCGCGATAAAACAAGGAACAGGTATCAAGTACTCGGGGTCTTACGGGACACAAGTGGGCGTTCGGAAACCAAATATTATCTATCACCCACCGATGCCTCTGCTTATTTCAATTTTAGTTGTTAAACAGAAATTAAAGTGACGATAAGTAAAACTAGAATCATCTCCAACATCAACATGCGGCAATACATCAGCAACTGTGGCACTTGACGACACGCAACAGCACTTGAGCAAGCGACTTCGACGCGCAAGTCCAACTACCTACCAAACAACAGGTAATAGGATGTGTCCAAGGCAATATAGGGCTGCAAGGGATATCACGGGTACGGAAACTAGAGCATCGCAACACAGATAACAATAGATCAACATGAGGGAATAAATACTATAAAAGTAAGATAGGTAGAAAGGGGGAGATGCTCGCCTGAAAACATTGTTAAAGGTTTTCCCCGAAGATCAGGGCGAAGCTCACATCAACTCAACGGCCTTATCCGCGAAGAAGCAAAACACTAGAATAAACACCGGATGCAATATTTAATAAAACGGCAGAAGATCGGCATGATGCATGTATGATGGATGACATGGCAAAGGTGCGATGCAATTAGGTCATGTTAAGTGGAACCGGGGTCCCGTCAATTAGTTAAATGGTTCAAGTTATTTAGAACCCCCGCAATTTAAATGTTGTATTAGCATGGCAAAAGATAGCACCGGGTTCGCTACACAAATTTAATTGAGGTCAATATAAGGCTAGATTTGCCCGCATATGGGCCCCATATTTAATTATTAGGTGAATCGGCATAAGGCCCCCAAACCACATGATAATATGCATGCGAGATGAATGACAATTTAATATGCGACAAGGTTATATTTCATTGATAAAATAGGGTTGGCGAGAAGGGGTCACACATTAGGGGTCTCGACGATCTTGGGGTTTCCGGGGTTCGGGGTCCGGGATCGGTCTCGGGGTCCGGATCTGGGGTTCAGGGTTCGACGGAAGCGTTCTCGTACTCCGGGATCATTCTCGGATATCGGGGGTAGATCTTGTTGTCCTGTGTCGGTGACCTCGGCATCCGGGAAGCAGGACTTGGTTCGGCGCCGGGGGCGCATCGGATTCTTCCGGTCGGATGCCGTTCTTGTCGTCGTGCCGTTCTTGTCGGGCCCTACGGGGTCGATCTTGCCGTTGCGAGGATCTTGTCGGGCTCGCGCCATCGAGTCGGTGTCAACATTCGGGGCGTTCTCGTGGCAAACTTGGCGTTCTGGGGATGATCCTGGCGATTCCATGTCGTGGACGCTGACGGTCGGGAAGGAGAGCTTGACGCACCGGGGTTCGCTCATCGGTGTCCATGAAGGAGTACTTGTCGTCCCATGTGGCCTTCGGGTCCGGGGTCCCAGTCATGGCGTCCCAGGGAAGTACATGTCGCGTCCGTGACGGAGATCTTGAGGGTCCCTGAACTCGACGAGCTTGGCGTTCAGGGGAGCTCCCGGTGTCCCGAGGAAAAGATCTTGCCGGTCCCATGTCGAAGGCCTTGTTGTTCTGCAGTGGGGATCCCGGTCATCGGGGTCCGGGTCTTGGTCAGGTCGCCGGTAGCTCTTGGTGTCCAGGGGTTCGTCGCTCGGGGAGGTGGATCTTGTCGATGTAGACGCATACATGCAGTAACTTCACACGCACTCTGCCATCCAATCTTCATCAACAAAACGCAACCCACCTCGAAGCGAGGGCGATGGGCGACTCCTGGCGAAGATGACGGCGACGGCGGTATCGACGGCAGCGGCTCGGCGCCTAACGGCGATGCGGTCGAGGCGAGCAGGAGGGCCAGTTGCGAGGTTGGCGGAGCGGGGCGCTCGGGCGGCGCAGGCGCGGTCTCGTGGGACGGCCGGAGGAGCTCACGAAGGTGGGGGAATGTTCGTCGGCGGCGGGACCGCGCGACCGGGTCCGGCGCTGAGGCAGCAAGGACGACGGGGCCTGCCACGGCTTGGCGGCGGTGGGCGCCTGAGGGGGGCGGAGGTGGCGCGGGCCCTGGAGAGGTATGGAGGAGCTCGGGGTGAGCCGTCGAGGTGGGGTCTGGCGAGAGGCGGTGCAGTGGCGGAGACCCGTGAGCGGGACGGGCGAGCCAGGCGGGAGCCCAGCTCGGCGCATGTGGCGCTGCCCCGGGCCGGAGGAGAGTGGCGTCCAAACATCATATGCATCAAGAGGTGCCAAGAAACAAGACTCTTCATCGACAAACATCCTCTCATGAGCATCGCCACCATAAAGAGGATACAAGACATCGTCTAAGGCTTCTTCGCCACCAAGACGAAGAATTCAAGATGAGCACCAACCATAATGCTCAAGCAAGCTCAAGAAGGCACCACAAGCACAAGAAGAGTGCCAAGGCAAATGATCACCGTCGTGAGAGTCATGTCGATGACCAAGTGCTTCACCAACATCAACCATCGGCAAGGCACGCCAATGACCTCCGTCGACACCATCATAAGGCACCTTCAACTACTAGTGCCACCACCAAAATGGCACCAAGAGCAAGCCTTCCTACACGCCATCAAGATTCAATGCCTACGCTTGACTTCCACGACCTCGCGAACGAGGAAAATGTAAACCTCTACTTCGCCAAGTTGGATGGCATGATCCTACCTCCACCACTACTACGAGATGGCCACAAGACGGTCGAGCATGGGATTTTCCCTTCGACCATGGAGGCGAGCAATGATGCCCATCTTATGGCATCCAACCTTGGAGGCGACAAGGTCAAGAATGGTGAGCATGGGATTTTCCCTTCACCAAAGGAGGCGCATGGAGTTGAGGAAACCGAGCCTACCCCCATATGCTTGAGTGATGATGTGGTACCAATACCATGTGAGTATGAGATCCACTTAGCCCACTTGAGTGAGAACAAGAGTGACATGAGTGACTCCACCTTATGTGAGATTGAGTGCTTCCACTTGGAGGGCATGAGCGATACTCCTAGTGAGTTGAGAGTGGTAGTTGATAGGTCAAGTGAGACCATTTCGAATTCTAACAACTTACCCTCTACCTCTAGTGTGTTCTCTTGTGTTGTGCTAGGTTCCATGGATGAAGACACCCGAAGCCATGAAGCAATGATGCCTCAATTGGAGAAGATGTACATGGTGCACGAAGATGATGCTACGCCATGGATACATCAAGAAGATGAAGTCGTCCACAAGGAGGCCACTACTTCCACAACACCCACTTCATATGAGAGGTATGAACAAGGTAACAATAAGGGTGTTGATGATGCCATGATCCCACTAGTGGACATGATGAATTGTGAGGATATGCATGCTATGGATGATACTTGTGACATTACCTACGCTTCATCCACTTTCCCATGTGATGATTTGCCTTTGCATAATATTGATCATGTGGAATTGTTTGATTGCGATATCATTGCCATAAACATGCCATGCTATGCATCTTGTGTGTATCCTCCAATTGCTTTGGACATGCGTTGTCATGCTAGTCATTCAATTTCTCCCGTTGCTTGCAATAAGATGAATGCTTGCTATTTCACTTGTTTTGCTTGCAAAAATGTTGACCACATGCGTTATAATGAGATGGCCCCCATAGCTTTCTCAATTTTTGGAGTTTGATGATTGCCATGATAAGCATGTTCCCCACTTGCATACTCACCATGCATCTATTTCATACTTGAATGACATTAATGGTGATGTGCACAAGAAGAGATACGTCATGATGGATGATGTGTATCTCTACCATGCACACACGTTCTTCCTTTTACATATGATGTGTGTAGGTACCCGCACGAGAATGTCAACCTCGGTTGAGCACGAGTTGACAAAAAGAGCTCTAGAGAGCATCCCACAAGTGAGTTCAAGATCGAACCCAGCTCTGATACCTTTTGCATGCTTTGCATATTTCATGTTGGAAAATTGCTCTTTCCTATGGTTTGATTGCAAGCATGTTAATGGTATTATCTCCCCTCGTGACATTCATGTTTCTTCGCATTTAGATAATGATGCTTTGTGTGTTGCAACAAAAATGTTGAACATTTTCTCTTTCCGATGTTTTGTGTGCAACCACAATTGCATTAAGAGCATGTATTGTCATGAGAGCTTCCAAGAATCTCGTCTTGTTGTTACAACAAACATAAGGACCACTTGCTCTTTCATTTGGTTTGTTTGCAAACATAATACTTTTGTTTTGGATATGTTTCCTTGTGTGTTTTTGCCAAATTATCCTAGTCTGGCATCAAAGATGTTGTTTGAAATTTGGATCCAATGCTTTGAATGCCCCACTTCTATGTTATATGGAGTTTTTGAGTTTCCACAGTTGGATGATGTTCAAATGATTTCCATGCACATTGACCTTGCATATGTATCCCGTTTGATATACTTGAGTTGTGCTAATTGTGTTGTGAATAATAATGGACATGCCACAAATGACATGCTCCTCTATCACACACAAACATATGTTGCTTGGTCTTTGTTGTATGAAGGTACAAATGCTTACACGTCAACCTCTCCCAACCATGTGTTGACAAGAAGAACCGAAGAGAGTTACCTATGGCTACCCTTCATCGAGCTATCTCTACAAGCTAAGGTGACTTCCTTCTACTTGAGGACTCATGCTATAATCTTCATGAATTGGATACGCTTTGAGTGTTGCTTTGCTTTTGTTGTGAGCTTTGTAGGCTTCAAGGAAGGTAAAGGAACATTGAAGTGTCGTCAAGTCAATCTTCCCGAGGACGACTATATGGTGAACCCCAGGATCAAGAAGGTCTCTCGACCGCTTCTACTTTGTGATGAGCATGTAGAGTCGAGGACGACTCTTTTTGAAGGGGGGGGAGCTGATGTAGCCCGACCTACGGTCGTGACCACATCTTGGTCTCCAACTTACGCCAAGTCGTCATGGACTCCAAAGGTGAATCCGTTCCTCTATGCGAGACCCCTTCCTACCCTATTGAATGGTATGCTACTTCATACTCCGTCACATATGCATGACAGGTTCACATTGACAAGTACGGAGGCAAGGGAGGAAGCCCGGAGCATCAAGGCCGACAAGACGGAGGCTTGGAAGAGGAGGCGGAAGAAACCAAAGGCTCTACATCGCCAGTACTACGGACCTGGCGGCGTACTACTCCGGCAGCACTACCGCCCTGCTACCGCCAACAGCAGGCAGCATGTAAGCAAATACTCTCTGTCTCTGGCGGCACTACCGGACCTGGAACCGATACTACCGCCCTGCGGCACTACCGCTCCCCGCTGAAGACGCCGACGGAAGCCCCAGGACCGCAAGCGGTAATACCGGTCCCAGAGCGGCACTACCGGACCAAGCGGTACTACCGGTCCCAAGTCCGGTTCTACCGCTCATGGCAGTGCCTGCGCGCACTAGTTGGGCAATAGCCCATGTATCCCCCTTTACTTACCTATTCACCTAGTTTATCCCCAAACTACCCTTGTTTATGTGGTTGGCCTATAAATAGAGCCCCCACCCATCATGTATCCCTTAGGCATAGATGATAGACTAAAGACAACCCCCATTGTGGAATCTATAGTTTTGCCTCATCCCCTTTACCAAGGGGACCGACTATCGTCACCAACCTCGATTGGACTTTGCATCACGCATCCATCGTTGAACAAGGCCTTGGAGTTCGACGTCTCGTCTCCAAGTTGTCAAGACCCTCCCCAAGGTGTTCTTCCCTCTCCGATGTGGATTTGAGGGAGCACGTTGACCGATCTTTCCTTGCGAGGATTCTATCGGACCGGTGGCCGCCGTTCGGGAGCAATCGGCCTTGTATCGTGTGAGTTTTGCGTGTGTTCATCGTGTTCTTCGCGAGGTGTGTGTTCGCTTCCGCTACCTTCTCCCTTTCCCTCGCTTTCCCATCGATTTGACCACGAGATCCGTGAAGATCGGGCCACCCAAGAGGTTAACCCCTCCATCAAAGCGTCATCCATCTTCTTTAGATTCCACTCTTTGACCTTTTTCTTTATAACCGGTTTGTTTTCATCCTCCTCTGGCGGAAGGGTGAAATTTACCAACAACGAATTACAAAGTGTTTCTTTGGATCTTTCATTGACAAAGGTACCGTCGCCCTTCTTTGGCTTATTCCAATATTCAATTATGATTGGGATTTGGTCCCTAACAAGAACTCCAGCCTGACGTACAAATTTTTCTGCGCCCTTCTTGGGCTCCATCGGCCTGCCATCAACACGGACTGCTTCGATCGTGAACTTTGCACGATCTTTCAACCGATGGCTCGCGCCTCGCTTGCTCTTTTTCGTAGAAGAAGATGGTTGCTGGCTGGTCGATCCAGAGGGCTAAAAGAAGAAAGAAGCGTTAATTAATACATGTAGAAGAAGATTGTTGGTGGAAGTCAGCAGAGGCTTAATCAATGCATATACCTCGCCGAACTTTGTAATCACTAAATTGCGTTCACCGGAATCTTCATCTTCTTCATGACTACTTGAGCTGTCATCATGTCCCTCCAAGTTCAGATATTGTGAGGTGTCCTCATCGATAATGTTCTCCATTATTTCTTCTTTGTCAAGGTTTCTACTAAGTGGATCCATAGTTTCTAAAACAATAATATTATCTAGAGTAAGAGAGTAAACATTCAAGTGGACTTGGATTCATACACAAATATACATATTATTCATACAAAAATACAAAAATAAATACACAAATGAAATTAAAACCCTAAGGATGCTTGATCATTTTAAACGAGTTCCGAGGGGTCCAAACCCTAATTCGGAGAAATCCCGAATGCATATGAGAGGGGCTAGCTACAATGGCTAACCGGAGGATGCTCCAGAAAGCGGTGGCTGGCGGCGCTGGAGAGAGACCTAGGGCGCGCGAGGTAGCGTGATGTGGCCTACCTAAAACCGGCGGCGCCACTACCTAGGGGTCACCGGAGCGACGTTAACGACGGCGGCCAGCGGCGGCGCTTGCAGAGCAGCGAGGTGACGACCCTAAACTAATACTAACTATAAAATACACTAAATAACCCTAAACTAAATACACTAAACTACACTAAATAAATAACCCAAAATTAAATAAATAACCCTAAACTAAATAACCCTAAATAAATAACCCTAAACTAAATAACCCTAAACTAAATATGCAACAATATATACAACATATATGCAACAATATATATGTAATTACACACAAATAAAATTTTTCATACACAACAATATATATACATATATGCAACATTTATCCAATATACACACAAATAACATCAATATCCAATATACACACAATACACACTAATTTATCCAATATACACACCAATATCCAATATACACACAATATACACACTAATTTAAATAACACACTAATTTATCCAATATACACACCAATATCCAATATCTCCAAAACACAAACAGAGATCTCACGGTGGCGTAACTCGTGAACGGGTCAGCAATGATCGTGGGCCTTGAGGTTGGGCGGCGGCTCGAGTGTGAGGCGGTGTTGGCCTTGTGGTGGCAGCAGCGGTGGCGTGTTAAGCGGCGGTGGCGATGGCGGCTCGAGTTGGTGGTGGCGGCCCGAGGCCTTGGCAGTGGCGTGTTGGCGCTGTGGCGGTGGCGGCTCGAGTTGGCGGTGTCGGCCGCAGGCCTTGTGATGGCGGGCAGTCTTGGCGGGGGCATCGACTGCGACGGCGAGGGCGGCGACGACAAGGGCTGGACGCGCCGGTATCTCTCTCTGGTTTCTCTAGCGCTTCGATCGCTGGGGAAGAAGGAAGGGGAAGGCCCGCATTTAATACCCCCCTTTAACATCGGTTCGGGGCTGGAACCGGTGTTAAAGGGGGGGATTCGTTTCGCCCGCGTACCCCCCCTTTAACACCGGTTCTAGCCACGAACCGGTGTTAAAGGGGTGAAATCTTGCTGTGAAACAAAATAAATCGCTTCCCTAACACCAGTTCGTGGCTGGAACCGGTGTTAAAGGGGCATTTATTCATGCATTAAAGGGTGGGGGCATTTATAATTCAAAAATAGGATATGAATTTAGAAAATTCATATCTTATTCATTCAACTCAGAAAATATGAATAATATATCATAATTTTCAGAAAAATAATATCTATCCATTCATGTAAAAACATTTTATATTTACTTTAGATGAAAATTTTCAAAATGATTAAAACACTTACATATAAATTTTGATTATTCAATTCAAACAAAAATAAATTGTCAAATCCTAAAACTTTGAACGTAAGAAATATTAAGCATCTAAAAAGGAATCTAACCCTATTTTACTAGAGAAAATCATATTTTATTTTGTATTAACATTTTTGAATTGATTGGATATTTAAATGCCGCATCTTTTGTATACACTTGAATCTGACAAAGCCTCGCTCAACTTGCATTGGATTTTTGATAAAATAGCATATTGTGAACCTAAAAATGATTTTTGTAAAAAATCATGAGCATCATATAATGTACCTGTAGTTCATATTTGACCCACTTCACGATTCGGAGAATTTATCTTCACCAGAGGTGGACGGAAAGGTTTCAGATCCCCCTGTTGGTACATTGTCTATATAAGGTGGTCTAGTATTTTTGTAAAATGTGGTGGTGGTTTTTTGAATTAGCCATTTGGTGGTTGCTTCACAAAACCGTCCGTTTTTATGCTCGAAAAATGGAAAATGCCTTTTTGGTGCGATAAAAAGGAAAACTTCCTCTTGCAACATTGTTTGCCATGCCATGATGCACATATATGCACAATATGGACATATTATCACAAACTATGCCTTGATTCTAGCCATAACATTGGTCATTTGACGCGAAAGCCAAGAAACCTCGAATGAGATAGGTCATTTTGTGAAGGAGATAGAACTAGAATTAAAATACAGAATGCAACCAATAGTAAGTTACATAAAGCACGACTGAAAATTAAGATACATAAAAGAACTGAAAATTAAGATACATGGCCAGATTAAGTAACAATAGGCCGAACTTGTTTCGGAATGTTGGAGTGATTCAGTCATGCTCCTGCCTACACCTGTAATAATCGCCACTTTAGTCGTCGTACTCGCCGTCATCATTTGTCGTCGTCGGGGTCGCCGTAATTGAACCTTGAAGGCTGAGTACGCGTGGGCTGGACTTGAGGGTAGCGCAGACGGGGGTTAGAGTCGGCAGCAGTGTCATAGGCCATGACGCTCTGGAGAGTCCGACCGCTCCACCATAGCCGACAGCCGGCCTCGTTGAAGTTCGGAGGAGGTGGGCCGTCCTCCTCGTGCCTGGCGAGCGCCCTCTCACGCCGATCCACGAAGAAGGCTTCCCAAGTAGGGAAATAGTTGGGATGCCATCTAGGATTCCTCCGCAGCTCCGGCGTGAGCTCGAAGTAGTAGTGGTTCGTGATGGCCATCCGGCGCGCCACACCTAGAGGGACAGGAGGAACCGGCACGCCTCCGGCGCTCAGCATCCAGCCGACGGGGACACAGTAACCCGGCGGGCAGGGTTAGTTCGAGGCGCAAAGCGCCTCCACCTCCCTGGGGGTTAGTGCTACGGTGGAAGCCATGGGAAAGAGTGATGAGGTTGCAGATATGAGTCTAGAGATGTGCAATGACAATGGAGGCCAACCCTACATATATATAGTGAAGAACTGGCGGGAAGAACTGGAGGAAAGAACTGGCGGGAAAAAATGGCGGGAAGAAAAATGGCGGGAAAAATGGCGGGAAAAAATGGCAGGAAGAAATAGAAGGAAGAAAAATGGCTCATTTAATACATATACTGTTAACAGAAGAAATATGACATTGTTCTAAAAATGGGACGGTTGGAGGGATTTCAGCAGGCTGGGCCAGGTAGCACTAATGATAGGGGTGAGTGTCGACATTATGTCGTGCGGCGTGTACCTTGTCCCGGATGGTGTCACGAACCGGGACTAAAGATGAACCTTTAGTCCCGGTTGGAGACACCAACCGAGACTAAAGATGAACCTTTAGTCCCGGTTGGAGACACCAACCGGGACAAAACACGAGTCAACACTAATAATAGGGGTGAGTGTCGACATTATTTCGTAAGTGTCGACACTATGCCGAGATGCTTGTACTATAAATAGGCATCCTTGTGAGTCCAGTCCTCCAGCCAGTTTGAGGCATCTCCAAGATGGTTTTGAGGCGAGGACACCACTACGGCGGTTCGAGGAGATGCCGACGGAGCCCAGTCCTCCGGCATCTTCGAGAAACTAGTCATAGAGGCACTCCCTAATATGTGAAATTAGTTAGCTCCCAGGTGTATTGATCTAGTTAGAGAAGTTACAAGATGCAAGATGGTTTTCGAGAGCAGGGACACCACTACGACCAGTTTCAAGGAGATGCCGTCGGATCCCAGTCCTCCGGCATGTCCAAGAAACTGGTCATAGAGGCACTCTCTAATATGTGACCGCGCGCGTTTGGAGATCAGATCTTAATGGTAAGTACGAATCGGGACAACTTCTTCTCATAGTCCCGGTCCAGCCACAAAATAGGACTAACACTCAAGACATTTATTAATATTAAAAACTGAGACTACAAAACCGGGACTAAAGTCCCCCCTATATATAGTCCCGGTCAATCCACAAACCGCGAAAGATATCCTTCGGTCAAGCCACAAACCGCGAAAGACTTGAACTAGAGTTACATAATATGAGCATGAACTTCTTGGAATATGTCCTTCCTTATGATCGTTTCAGACGTAACCATGGAGCATCTTCTTTACTTAACGGAATGCTTGGGTCAGTTTTCACTGTGAAGGGCGGAATTTCATCAAACTTATTATAATCTTCTGACATGTCTGTCTTGTCCTCGATGCCCACGATGTTTCTTTTCCCTGAAAGAACTATGTGACGCTTTGGCTCATCATATGATGTATTCGTTTGCATATTTTTTCTTTTTTTTGGTCTGGAGGACATGTCCTTCACATAGAAAACCTGAGCCACATCATTGGCTAGGACAAATGGTGTTGGAGATATGCCCTAGAGGCAATAATAAATGTAGTTATTATTATATCTTTGTGTTTATGATAAATGTTTACATTCATGCTATAATAGTATTAACAAGGAAACCATTAATACTTGTGTGATTTGTAAACTTAATTTGAAGTCCCTAGTATAGCCTCTATACTTCACTAGCTTGTTGGTTGATTAATGATTGTGGTTTCCATATCATGAACATTGAGATGTTATCAACAACAAGATCATATCGTTAGGAGAATGATATGGTGGACATACTCCTATAGATAAGCGTAGCATAAAGATCAAGTCATTTCAATAGTTCAATTGCTATATGCTTTCTGATACATAGTAACCTAATTCCTTCGACCATGAGATCATGCATATCACCTTTACGGATGGATGCTTTGATGACATCAAACACCACACCGTGAATCGGGTGGCTATAAAGGTGGCATTAAGTGTTCGGAAAGTATTGGTTGAAACACATGGATCAAGAGTGGGATTTGTCCATCCAGATGACAGATAGATATACTCTGGGCCCTCTCGGTGGAATGTCATCCAATTAGCTTGCAAGCATGTGACTTGGTCACAAGGGATCACATATCACGGAACGAAAAGAGTACTTATCGAACGTGAGGTTGAACTAGGTATGCAGAGATACCGACGATCATAACCTCGGGTAAGTAACATATCGTGAGACAAAGGGAAATTGGTATCGTATGTAAGTGGTTCATTCGATCGCAAAGTAATCGTAGAAATATGTGGGAGCCATATGAATTTCCAGATTCCTCTATTGGTTATTGTTCGGAGAAGTGTCTCGATCATGTCCGCATAATTCACGAACCGTAGGGAGACACACTTAAGGATTCGACGTTGTTTGAGTAGTTATGGTATTATGAGAAAGAGACCGAATGTTGTTCCGAGTCTCGGATGGGATCCGGGATATCACGAGGTGATCCGGAATGGTCCGGAGAATAAGATTCATATAAGGAAAGTCCCGTTTCGGAGTTCGGGAATGATTCCGGTGTTTTATCGGGAATGTTCTAGAAGGTTCCGGATTGTCCGCACTGGGGGAGGTACATGAATGTGTCATTGCTCATTGAATGATTGCATCATGTACTAAGTCTTCTTGCTGTCCCAAATAAAGGATTAAATTGAATCCTAAAAGAAAGTCAAATGTCAGTTTGAAAGTCAAACCGCCAAAACAAGAAACGGGAAACAAGCAAGAGGAGTTGGAACCAACTGGAGGAGGAGTTGGACTCCTCCAGGCGCGCCAACCCTAGGCCGAGTTGGGGAGGGACTCCTCCTCCCTCCTGGCGGCCAAGGACCCCCTCCCATATAAGGAGGCAGGGCTCCTCCATAGACACATAACTTTCTACTCTAGATCTCCGGTTTAGAGCCGTTTTGGTTTAGAGCTTCTAATTGCTTTAGCCAGTGGGTTTAGAGCCTTCTAATTGGTTTAGAGCCTTCTAATTGGTGTGTCTAATTACTAGACCACTAATAGCCTCTCTCATAAGCTCCACCATACTGCACGGCTTAAGGCGAAGCCTGGGATCTCCCTCTACTTAGATACCACGCTGCCGTCTTAGGAATCGCGAGGAGAGTGCTACAACCTCCTGCCTTTGGAACAAGGAGAGGAAGGTCTTCGTCGAGTACCGAACGTGTGACCGATTGCGGGAGCGCTTGGGAACGTGGCGCTGGAAGGATCGTCTACACGATCTTGAGATCGGGAAGAGTACGACTACATCACCCACGAGAATCCGATCTCGTTAAACGCTTTGGAATCTTCGAGGGTAAGTTATACCATCGACTCGTTGCTACAATCTAGTAGATAGATCTTGGCTTGTTTGTTTGTATGCGATAGAAAATTTTTGTTTTCCATGCTATGAACCCCTACAAATGGTTCGTCTAAGTTCTTGTCTACCTTCATAAGATTGTTGAGATCCACCGTTGTCATTCCGTACTTCTTGTCTACCTCAACCCCTCCTCCTGTTAGCTTGACCCATTTGCATCGAAACAAGGGGACCTTAAAATTAGGTCCATAGTCAAGTTCCCATATCTCCTCTATGAACCCATGTCGTGGTCTTTTGCCCATTGTCTTCACTGCATCGAGCGGACACCACTATTTTGGTTGGTGATCTTTTATCTTGGCCTATCGTGTAAAATATATTCCCATTTATCTCGTACCCTTGGAAAGTACATACATGAAAGATGGTGTCTGCCAACAAGTACACTGATCTAACAGTGGTGTTATTCGTGAGAAGTCTTTGCGACCGCCAAAACTCGCCATGTGTTCACTTATAATCCATTCATCAGACTACCCCGGGTGTTTGAGGAGTATTAAATTCTTATGTTCATTGATATACGGGGCAACCAAGATAGATCTTTGTAAAACCGTGTAGTGTGCTTGATTGAGAGAATGCCCGTCCCTACATATCATTGCTTTACATCCTAGGGTGCCTTTTCCACACAGTCTCCCCTCATGTCGTGATTCTGGAACACCAATCGCCTTAAGGTCAGGAATAAAATCAACACAGAACTCAATGACCTCCTTTGTTACATAGCCCTTGGAGATGCTTCCTTCTGGCCTAGCACGGTTATGAACATATTTCTTTAAGACTCCCATGTACCTCTCAAATGGGAACATATTGTGTAGAAATACAGGACCGAGAATGGCAATCTCTTCTACTAGGTGAACCAGGAGATGCGTCATAATACTAAAGAAGGATGGTGGGAACACCAACTCAAAGCTGACAAGACATTGGGCCACATCATGCAGAACCACGGTAGTCTTTCTGGATCGATTACCTTCTGAGATATTGCATTGAGGAATGCACATAGCTTCACAATGGGTACTCGAACATTTTCAGGTAGAAGCCCCCTCAATGCAATCGGAAGCAATTGTGTCATAATCACGTGGCAGTCATGAGACTTTAGGTTTTGGAATTTTTTCTCTTCCATATTTATTATTCCCTTTATATTCGACGAGAAGCCAAACGGGACCTTGATACTGCTCAGACATTCAAAAAAGATTCCCTTCTCTGCTTTGGTAAGAGCGTAGCTGGCAGGAGTTAAGTGGCATATTTACCCTTCTCGTTCTCAGGATGCATATGCTCTTCAGGGTCTTTCAGACGTTGCTGGTCCTGCCATGCTTTCGGTGTATCTTTTTTCTTCCCATACACTCCTAGGAAGCCTAGCAGGTTCACGCAAACATTCTTTGTCACGTGCATCACGTCGATTGAAGAGCGGACCTCTAAGACTTTCCAATAGGGTAGGTCCCAAAATATAGATTGCTTCTTCCACATGGGAGCGTGTCCGACATCTTCATTCGGAACAGATAGATTTCCAGGACCTTTTCCAAAGATTACTTCTAGGTCCTTGACCATACCAAATACCTCCTCACCGGTACGGAGGACAGGCTTCCTCCGGGGTTCTGCCAGATGTTTGAAATGCTTGCCTTTCTTTCTTACTAGATGCAGGTTCGGAAGAAATCGGCGATACCCTAGGTACACAACCTTCTTACATTTATCCAAATATACACTTTCAGTCTCATCTAAACAGTGTGTGCATGCATTGTATCCCTTGTTTGTCTGCCCTGAAATGTTACTAAGAGCAGGCCAATCATTGATGGTTACGAAAAACAATGCTCGTAGGTCAAATGGCTCCCCTTTGTGCTCATCCCACATACGTACACCTGGTTTGGCCCATAGTTGTAAAAGTTCTTCAACTAATGGCCTTAGGTACACAACAATTTAGTTGCTGGGTTGCCTCGGGCCTTGGATGAGCAATGGCATCGTAATGAACTTCCTCTTCATACACAACCAAGGAGGAAGGTTATAGATGCATAGAGTCACAGGCCAGGTGCTGTGACTGCAGCTCTGCTCACCAAAAGGATTCATGCCGTCTGTACTTAGACCAAACCTTAAGTTCCTTGCATCACGTGCGAAGTCCGGGTACTCTCGCTCGACTTTTCTCCACTGTGACCCATCAACGGGGTGTCTCAACATCGCGTCTTTCTTACGGTCTTCCATGTGCCATCGCAACAACTTGGCATGCTCTTTATTTCTAAAGAGACGTTTTAACCGTGGTATTATAGGAGCATACCACATAACCTTGGCAGGAACCTTCTTCCTAGGGGCCTCGCCCTCAACATCGCCAGGATCGTCTCGTCTGATCTTATACCGCAGTGCAGTGCATACCGGGCATGCATCCAAATTCTCGTACTTCTCACCGCGGTAGAGGATGCAGTCATTAATGTAGGCATGTATCTTCTGCACGTCTAATCCTAGAGGGCAGACAACCTTCTTTGCTTGGTATGTACTGTTGGGCAACTCATTATTTCTTGGAAGAAGATTCTTCATTTTTACCAACAACTTTGAAAATGCGCTGTCAGTCACACCGTTCTCTGACTTCCATTGCAGCAAATCCAGTGTGGTACCTAGCTTTTTGTGGCCATCTTCGCAAGTTGGATACAACAATGTTTTTTGATCCTTTAACATCTGCTCCAGCTTCTCCTTCTCCTTTTCAGTTTCACATTCTTCCTTTGCATCAGTAATGGCCCGACCAAGATCGTCATTAGCGGGCCCATCTGCTGCCTCTTGATCTTCATTATCTACCCCCTTGCAGTATCATCATATTCATGATACATATTATGATAGTTGTCATCATCCTCTTCTTCTTCGTTGTCTTCCATCACAACCCCTTTTTCTCCGTGCTTGGTCCAACAATTATAGTTGGGCATGAAACCGGATCGAAGCAGGTGGGCGTGAATGGTTCTGGTATTTGAGTAGTATTCTTGTTCTGACAGTGAACACACGGACAACACATAAAACCATTGTGACCATGGTTTGCATTAGCCACAACGATGAAATTTTGGAGGCCCGTAATGTACTCGGAAGTGCGGTGGTCACCGTAAATCCATTGGCGGTTCATCTGCATTAATATATAGTATATATTAAAAATTAATAGGGAGATGACCATTTATATATATAGTACATCAATGACACATGAAAGGATAGTTGCCGACCTCGACCGAGAAGGAAAGAGCAACGAGAAAACTTATTTTGAGCTCTCGGACATTTCACCGAACACCTCTTGTGCATATGAAAAAAACACAAACTAGCACACTTCACACCCTCTTACTAGGCTCCAAAATGAGATAGTGAAAAAATGGAAGAGTGGGGTGTGGGCTGCGGTGTCTTATATAGCCCCCCCCTTGAACACCGGTTCAAGCCACGAACCGGTGTTAAGGGGGGGGGCTACACGGGCCACTGGTGCAGGGTCCTTTAACACCGGTTCGTGCCACGAACCGGTGTTAAAGGGGGCTCCTTTTTGCTGCACGGGCCACGCTGGTACGCCCCCCCTTTAACACCCATTTCCAGGATCAACAAAAGGCCTCGTTTCCACTAGTGTCATGACAGCAATAGTTATAATCACGTAAACCTTTAACATACTAGATGTATTGATCAACATGAACAGTAGCAGAATATACGCACTAACAGTCATAGTAAAGAAACAGATCTGATGACGGTATATGTACTAATCGGTTGCCGATGAAGTCGTCCTTGGTGCAGTAGTCTGTCGAAGAAGTTGGCGTGTAGTAGGTCCGGCTTGACGACCTGGAAGACGCGCCGTGATTATGAACTTGAGAAGTTGTGTGGAGCGCTTTCCAAAAACCTTATTCGCCCTCTCGCGTACAGGATCACAAAGGCGAGTGGTTCCGGAGACCTTCTCTCCCGACCACCGGTGCACGCCGGCAAGCGGGATGGAGTAGACTACGATGGCGGCGCAAGCAGAGAGGATGACAAAACCCTAGATTGGTTTTCGGTGTATTGTGGTGGTAGCCACACATGACTTTATATAGAGCGTGTCGGGAAACCCTAACAGAAACGAACGTGGGCCGAGTCCACGTTGCACATGTTCGGGTCGGTTACAATAGCCCATGATCTGGGAGCGACCCGAATAATTGGCATGTCTGTCAAAACCTCACAATTTTCCAAGCAGCAAAATAAATCTCGGCTCGGCGAGATTCCTGCAACCCGCGCGTGCGTCGTGACATGACGTGACATGACGAGACAAGCGGGCGGCCGAGCGTGCGAGCGGCGACATCTTCGGAGGAGGAGCGCGCGCATGGATCTCTCTTATTTCCACTCACTTATAAAGTGGTGCAACACTGCACCTTACAAGATGGTGTAACTCTCCTTCAACTTCCCATGTGGGACTAAACTTTAGCTCCCACTCCACTCCAATGTGAGCTGCCACAAACATGGGCCCAAACACATATGGGTTGCCACAAACCTGGGCTTTGAGATTTAGGGAAAATCTGAAATATACATGGGCCTAAATGGACTAGCCCATTATTTCTAACAATCTCCCACCAGATCTCAAATTCCCATTTGAAGATTTTCAATCTTTGCTACTTGTTTATATACCAGTGTTTCAGTAGAGACTGTTAAGTTGAACTTCCGCCTAGAGTCTTGAACTACGTCTATCAACAACTTGAACAATGGACGAACCTTGAATTGCAAGTTTGGTGCCAATAGATTTCACTCAAAATCATAACTAGTACCTGGCTGTCAGTAGCCTACCCTGCGGGTTGGAGCATATGCGTCATACTCCTTGGTATTTTCATGAGTTTACTAGATATCACCCAAGTCTCATAGCCGTGACGTTTAAAGTCGAGCTCATATAGGTGTGTTCTTTCAAGAATGCCCTGTAGGATGATGACCCACAAGTATAGGGGGTGTATTATAGTACTTTCGATAAATAGGAGTGTCGATCCCAACGAGGAGCAGAAGGTGCTGAACAGTGGCATGGAGCAGAAAATCCCTGTGAATACTTAGCAAACGGATTTTTAGTGGTTTTCCGACAAGGCAACAAAACAAGGAGCAAGTAAAAAAGTAACGAACAAACGGAACAAGTGGCCCAATTATTTCTTAGCAAAGAACAAGCCGGTGGAAATACTTATAAGGACCAAACGTTCTCGAGGACACATGGGAATTCTGTCAAGTGCTTTTGCTTCGAATAGCTGAGTACTCTTCTCTGGTGTTTGTAAGTGTTGTGTGGGTGAACCTGTGCTAATATACCGCCCTTCCTAGGACTAATACATACTTGTGATTAAACCCCCTGCAAACATCCGTAACTACAGGAAATTAATTAAGATATAAATCTAACCATAGTCTTAAACTCTAAGATCCTATGCTCCCTTGTGCAAAGGTGTCCTAACGGGGGTTCAGGTTTCTGTCACTCTGGGAACCCCACAATTAGTATCCAAATACACAATGCATTCCCCTAGGCCCATAAATGGTGAAGTATCATGTAGTCGATGTTCACATGACACCACTAGAAGAATAGCACCACAACTTAAATACTAAACCATTGAATAATAACTCATCACAGATTCACTACTAACAACATGACTTCTCCCATGTCCTCAAGAACTAAACGAACTACTCACAATACATCATATGGATCAAGATCAAAGATGATATGGTAATGGATAACAATCTGAACATAAACAATAATCCAATGGTTCCACTCACAAGCATCAACTACAATAGTAATCAACACCAGGAAAGTTTCCCCTAAGAACTAAAGCAATATCCAACACAATTGTTACAATGGGACGGAGTGGTGATGATGTTGATGGTGGAGATGATGGTGTGGATGATGATGATAATGATCCTGATGAAGCCTAGCTTGATGACGGTGTTGATGGCCCGGTCTCCCCTCTACGGGAAGGAATTCCCCCGGCAGAAATCTGTCTGCCGGAGAGATCTTTCTCTCTCGGTGTTTTCCGCCCCTAGAGGCGGCGGAAATCTATTTGTGGTCGCTCCCCGAGCCTTAGGGTCTCGAAGGGAAGATATAGGCGAAGGGGCTGAGTCGGAGGCCGGGCAGGTGGGCCACACCTGCCCTAGGTGCGGGGTCAAGTGGGCCCGCGCCTAGGGGGTGTGGTCCCCCTGAGGCCCCTCTTCATCCCTCCTTCTGGCTTCCTTCGTCCTCTGGTAAAATAATATGTTTCCATATTTTTCTGTTATTTTTCTGATCTTTGCGAAATTGCACCTAAATGCCTTCTTTTTCATCAGAATCCAAACTCCGGTAGTCCATCCTCCAAGAATCATCCAACATGCATAAACAGATGAAAATCCATAAGTAATACCTCATAATAAGACAAATATCAATGAATAGAGGTAAATTATGATATAGAATGGTGATGCAAATTGGGCGTATCAACTCCCCCAAGCTTAGACTTTGCTTGTCCCCAAGAGAAAACTGAGCTCAGTAAACATGTCCACAGGTTTATGGAGTGAAGTGTCGATAAAAGAATATGAACAAGAAGCATCACACTTACCATTGCACAACTCAAAGAAGAAAGCAACTCACCATTATATAACTTAGCTTGCAACCAAGTACATCAGTCACAATAGAGATGCATAAAGATAAATCATAATTGGAATTGGCAAACTTGTTCTTGATCAGAGAACACCTGGTAAAAAGTTTCACAAAATCTTTTTGTAGAAGTTTAAAAACAGGAGCACACTTTGCTCAAAAAGTTTTTTCACAAGTGAAGGCTTTCAAAGTAATACTCAATAGATAAGAGTTTTGTGCAAACAAGGAAGATAAAGAATATGATTGAATAAATCACCATATGAATGCTTGAAACACAACAACTCAAAAGCTTGCTGGAGATAGAGAGGAAGTAGGTTTACTGACTCAACTGGTAACTAGGAGAAAGGTCCCTTCTTAAAGGGTAGCAGGGATTACAAGTCATAAAGAGCTTCCAAAAGATTATGGTACTTACTAGATTTGAGCCCTCATTGCCCCTATCATAAGCATCTTGAGATGATTAAGGTTAAAGTGAACAAAGATGGAGTATATGCTTGACGAAATATAAGTTGGCAATCTCATGTCCCTTGAATATGATGACCACTCCTCATGCATACTCAACTTTGGGCCTAGGTAAGTTCTTGTCATTGTAAGTATTTGCATATCATTGAGAACCGCCAACGGGGTACCCCTTGCACATGGTACATGAGCTTTCCCATAACCAAAATGACATGGCAAGCAGACAATGAGCATCTCAACGATCTTTTTATTTACTATGTGTATAGCTTTTTATTGAGGATGCTTCATAGATGACTCACTATGGTGATGCTGCAAGTTTCCACAATGATTAAGCATGGCTTAGGCTAGCGGCCCAGGCGTTTCTATAACACAGAATATAGACTCCATGAACTTACAAGTTCCCTCTTTATTTCACACCTGAAAGAACATGTTGGGCCCCCATGTGTGGTTTTGGTAATTAATGACAATCTTTATGTACTAATTTGTGTATTAAGTTATACTTGTAGGATTTGTCCATTGGCATCGCTTGGAGCTTGTGTCGGCTTCAAGGTCGATGAAATGAGAAGAAGATATGTTGTGCAATCTCAAAATGTGCCACCTATAGAAGATCTCATGTTTGATGCTTGCCATCCTCGGTGATCATGGATCGATGATGAGAAATCAAGAAAGGCATTCCATCTTGAGAAGGTCAAGTTCGTCTACATCGAGCTCAAGTGGAATGCTCAAGGCAAAGGTATAATATTGATAGGTTTTCCCTTTTGCCGGTCTCATGTTATGTGTGGGAGACCGGGTTTAGGATAGATAACCGTACTATCAAGAGGGGCTCTCGAATGAGTAACTCGATCACATCGTTCGGAGAGAGCTCAAACCTTTGCATACTTGCATCGTCGTATTTGATTGTTATTTGGTCTTATCCATGTGAGGATTTAGAGCTTGTGATAATCTCCATAACAAGCTCTTGTTCAGCAAAATTGTATCTCTCTTTTATATCTTGTTGTGATTTTGATCTATGCGGTTTTCCGGTGTCTCACCAAGTGAGGTATCTCACATTATATTAGTTGATACACTCTCACTTGGTGATAATCAATATTTCCAAAGCAATTTGAATCGGGTCAATCGGAGCTTCCAGTCAAAAGTTATTGTCGTTTGTATTTTGGCTTTTTATTCGGTTTAAAAGAAAAAGAAAAATCAGGTTTCTGGGCCGAGAGGTAGTACCGCCTGTGCGGGCCGGTACTACCGCCCGCATCTGAGCGCCACGAACTATCCGCTGCCTAGTTCGGTACTATTTTCGGATAGTACCGGCCGACCCGATAGTACCGCCCGGGTGGGCCGGTACTACCGGCCGGCCCAGTTTATTTCTCCAGATTCTATACTCGACCCCGCTCACCCCACGTTGACCGTAGATCTGGCGCGCCTGCCTCGTTTTTCGCAGGCGCGCTGGCCGCTGCTCGCTACGCGCCGCTGCGTTGACCCTGCTCGGCCCGCCAGATGCGCCATTCGCTCGCAGCGTGTTGCCCGCGTGGCCCGCCATGCTGGCCGCTATTTAGCTGCATGCGTCGCGCGCGCTGCCTAGCTGCCTAGCTGCTGCTGCGCTGCGCTGCGCTCATGCTCCGCACGCCCACGACGTTGACTTGCTGTTGCTATGCGGTAGCTGCTCGCCTCGCCTCTCGGCTGCTTTCTTCCGATCGCATGCTGCATTTGGCACTGCTACTTTGGCTTAGGTAGCGGCTCTCATTCTCGCCTACTTCTTCTTGTTGTTGTTGCCGGGCGGTAGTATCGGTACGATTCCGGTACTACCGCTACGTTCCGATACTACCGGCCCAGACTGAAATTATGTCCCAACGGCCAGATTTTTGGGGCCTCTATTTAAGGCTTTGTCTGTTTTTAGTTTAGATAGTTTCTTCCTCTTTTATTAGACTAAGCTTTGTCCACACTTGGTCTAGATTTTGAATCTTGTCTAATATTTTCCCCTCCGACGATTCTTGCCCATATTTGAGTGGAAGAGAGAGGAGATCTAGACCTACGTTTTGACCTAACCGATTCATCTCTTTGTGAGTGCATCTTTGGGGATTTAGATTTTGGGGGATTTTGTGTCTCTCTTTGATTCCTCCTCTCTTATTCCCCCAATAGCTTTAGTAACTTTGTTGGAACTTGAGAGTGAGGGATTTGAGCACCTTTGTGGTGTTCTTGCCATTTGCATTTGGTGCATCAATTTGAGTTCTCCTCGGAGGATTTAGTTTGAGTTACTCATTGGAGCTTGTCCCTCTTGGGTTCATGGAACCCTAGACGGTTTTGTGGCCTTGGTGGCATTGTGGCCTTTTGTGGCATTTGTTGGGAGCCTCCAATTAAGTTGTGGAGAAGTGCCCCAACCTTGTGAGAGGTTCCGATTGCCACCGACAAGTGCATCGATAGTGGAAGCGTGGATCGATCCCGTTGGGGTGAGATTCACCGGAGAATAAGGGAGGCCTTTTGTGGCGTTGGTGGTTTGATACCACCCCCTCTCCAAACGAGACGTACTCCATGTTGGGAGGAACTCGGTAAAATTTCGGTGTCCCCGCGTGCCTCGGTTATCTCTATACATGAGCTCTTTACTTATGCACTTTACATTGTGATAGCCTTCGTGGTTGAAGTAATATATATCTTGCTATCACTTTGTTGCTTGTATTTCTTAGCATAAGTTGTTGGTGCACATAGGTGAACCTTAGTTGTTCTAGGTTGTTCTTAACAAAGTAAACACTAGTTTTATTCCGCCTTTGTTGAGCCACTCTAGGAAAAGTTTTAATCGCCTATTCACCCCCCCTCTAGGCGACATCCATATCCTTTCAGTTGACATCCATAGACAAAAGAGCACGATATCAACTGTGTACAGAGTACAAGTGTAATGTTGAAAACGTTCCTCGTGACAACACGGTTCTGCTAATTCCAACGTATAGATGCAAGCATATACAACTTCGATGTTCACAATGGTTCAAGTCTATTAGGGGCAAGGAAATAAGGTGTGCCATCAAGTTCGTGAGAGCTTTACTAACTAGTTTTCACATAACAAAATACTTTTAAATTTGAAAGGTAGATGAAGCTTGAGAATTTTCTTGGAATAGCAAAATCTACTAGGTAGATATGGTGGACACAAGTGGCAAAAGTTTTGGGTTCAAAGGATTTTGGAAACATGAGAAGTATGCCCTCTCAAAACAGGTTTTTGGCTGGCAAGGCTGGGTAGCAAGCAAGAGAGTTGAAAGAAACAAGCAAACATACAAGTAAAAAAGCCAAACATGCAATCTTCCTTGAAGACACAAAAGAATCTTAAATAAAGAATACTAAGCTTATGAGCCAACAAGAAAGAAAACAAATGATACCAAATACCTCTAAGCTTTTTCTTTCTTTCTTTTTCTTTCAAACTAATGCCACTGACCAGAACTCGGTTTGCCAAAACCAATTTAGATCCACTTGATGATCCCAAAGTGGTGCCAATACTGAAAATCAAGATCCATCATATAATAGAGATTGCAAACTAAAATAAGAAGTGCAAAAAGTAAAAGATGAGACTTCTCATTAATATTCAAATAAAGGCACTCACACCAAGGGATACATCGATAATCAACTAAAGGAGAGATACTTCCACATGCAAACCAAAATATAAGATAACCTTTCTACCACAGATATGAATCGACTAAAAAGGTAAAAGATAAAAGATAAAAGATAATGGTGGTGATACCGCGACACTCCCCCAAGCTTGGAACAAGACAAGGGGATGCCAAACCTGATGATGAATTACTCCTTTGGTGGTGGTGGTGTTCTCTTGTCATCATAAAACTTCCAAGGCAATGGTTCCCCATCCAAGAAGGATGTCCTTGTCTCTGCAATCCTGAAACTAGCAACAGATCTTATGCGATCAAATCTAGCCTCATACTCACAGTTTTGATTCTGAATGTCATAGAGCTGTGCTTGCAATTGATTGGTGGTCTGACGGAGTGAGAAGATCTCTTCTCGAACCTCAGCAACTTCTCCCTCGTGCTTGGTGATGAGTTCTGAACTTATCTTGAGAATAACATCGACTTTGCGTTCCACCATCTTCTTGTACCTGAAAACCTCTTGTTCCAGCGCTTCCATCCTGTCTTCCAGACTGCCTTCTCCCTTAGGGCCTTGAACTTGTTTCATCTCTACCTTCCCCTATTTGAGGATCAACTCTTTGGGATGAATCGTCAACTCATACATGTACGGGTTGAGGACGTTCGCAGAGGAATCCTCCGTGGGTGATCCAGAAAAAGACAGTGAGGCTCCAAATCTGAGAATTTTCCTGACAGAAAAAGATCGAAATGAAAACACGACGAGAACACGATGCAAGAACCTTGGGGAACCCGGGGGGTTATATATTATGAAGTTTTAAGTCATAAGGAAGGTACTGACACGGAAACAAAGCGGAGACGGAGTTCGAGGGTGGCAAACCCCCTCCAGGCGCGGCCAGGCGCGACCTGCGCCTGGGTGGGTTTGTCCACCCCGGACTCCCTTTCCTCTTCAGTTCCATCTCGTAACTTGCCTTATGTATTAAAAACATCAAAAATATAAAAAGATTGGATTTTCACGAACCTTCTGTTTTCACCAATTTTACCTATTCAAAGCCCAACTCTGCAGATTCTGGTGTTTGGCTTCTAATAAATTCTTCTAGAGTCACCATTTAAATAACATCCACATCTTCATTATAAGAATCTCCAGAAATATAATGTTTTCATCTTTGAACATTCATCACCTGTGTTGTGTCATCCTTTAGAGAAGAAATTTTGATGGCACTTGAAAGGTACACTTCCTTGATAACAAAAGGTCCTTCCCATTTTTATAGTAGTTTCCCTGCAAAAAATCTGAGACGATACCTATACAAAAGAACTTTCGCACCAACATGGAACTCCCTTTTGAGAATTCTCCTATCATGCCATCTTTTTACTTTTTCCTTAAAGAGCCTGGCATTTTCATAAGCTTCACCTCTCCACTCATCTAGATTACTTAAATCGAGCAGTCTTTTATCACCAGCAAGTCTAAAATCTCTATTTAGCTCTTTCACTGTCCAATAAGCTTTGTGTTCTAATTCTAAAGGCAAGTGACAAGCTTTCCCATAGACCATTTTGTAAGGAGACATCCCCATAGGATTTTTATAAGCATTTCTATAATCCCACAAAGCGTCATTCAACTTTTTAGCCCAATTTTTTCTAGACCTATTGACTGTCTTCTGCAATATAGATTTAATTTCCCTATTGGAAAGTTCTACTTGCCCACTAGTTTGGGGGTGATAAGCTGAAGCTATTCTGTGGTTTACATCATACTTAGCGAGAGTTTTTCTAAAACCCCCATGAATAAAATGAGAGCCTCCATCAGTCATGAGATATCTAGGCACACCAAACCTAGGAAAAATGACATCTTTAAGCATTTTCAAAGAGGTCTTACCATCGGCACTGTTTGTAGGTATGGATTCTACCCACTTTGTAACATAGTCAACAACAACAAGAATATGAGTATACCCTTTTGAAGGAGGAAAAGGCTCCATAAAGTCAAATCCCTGCGGTGACCCTGCATACCACTGCATGATGTAGTATACTATAGTCGTTGACATAACACCAATGAAACACCGTTCACTAGTATTACATCCCTCAGAATGGCACAACAGAAATACAGCGGGTCCAATACATGGCTAAAGGTTACAACTCACTCTTTACATAAGATCCAGAGAACACTCTAGGTTAAAGAGAGAGAAACAACTTCTTACGGATAAGAATCAAAGATAAATAACGCAAGAACGATTATTCTATTAAGTCTAGTATTCTGGCTAAGAGGTTGGCATTGCTGCTATCGCAACGCACTACAGAAATAGGTTCTTTGGCTAGAGATTATATTCCTATCTAATCAGTAACTTCGTCTTCACTTGACTTGAGGTATATGTTGTCTTCCTTGTCTTCATTGAAAAGCTTTAGCTGAGCATGATAAGTCCTGGAGCATAACTTGATGTAGACATCGTTTTAATGGCTTCAGAATCTAGCAAGGGTTAAGAAGATACTTTGAGTACGAGCGTACTCAGCAAGTTCACTAGAAAAGGAGTGTTTGATGCACTATAACTATAGCCACATACCGTAGGTCGTAGGCAATGCAAGTTTTCATAAACATTTCTTCAAAGGTTGCTTTTATTATGAAAAGCTATGTCCGTCAGCCTTCACGGGTTTACCAGAACCTTCATGGGGTTCCTTTACCGCCGCGTTCGCAGCTCCTTCCCGGAACAGGGAGTAACAAGTTACAGTTCTTACATTCTACAGAGGTGCGTTACTTTACCCATGAGAGATCAACTCTTTGTTGCACAACCGGGCAGCTTATTCCCGTCCACAATTCCATGATGTGGGGCCCAGAAGATGATCCAAGCTTATCACTGCCCCCTTCGCGACCTCGCATGCCCCCTTGGTGTACACCATGCCCACATAATGAATTATGACAATGGTTTGTACAAACCGTTAGATGTCAGAACTATCGTGGGATGTTGAGGGTTCCCACCCATATGATGCATATCCTCTATGAATTACCAATTAATATGCACGCTACGAGGATAACAGCCATGACCTGCACATCCGGCTTCATGCGAGAGGAAGAAGATACAACTGACTTCTCCGTCCCATTCCAAATCTCATGGTTAACGCTAATATACGGCACAAGAATCACTGACGACATTGGTTGTTAAGTCCTAGATGATATAGTTCTGAACAGTGGTATTCCAACTGTCAGATTTAATAGATTAACTGATCACCCTGGATCAGTAACCAATAGTTCACATTATTATCGAAAATAGTGTTTTTAGACCTTTTTCAAATGCAGGTGATAACAACACTGGATTTATAAAATACTTTACAGAAAATAAACAAAGGACATGAGCAAGTGTGAACTTGCCTTTTGTGATTGCAAGATTATGCACTCACGGTCTTCGAGTCAGTATAAGATCCAAAATCTAAAATCAGCATCATTAGTCCGGTAAGGACTAATGTTTAAATAAGCAATATGCGTTTATGCATAAGTAATGTGATGCACGTTCTAAACGCAAATCCCGAGGATAATGTTGTCCTAGGGTTTGGATTCCGAAAATGGTTACTTTGGAATGTGTGGTCCTTTTAGATAAGTTTCACATTTGTGCTTCTATTAGAGTTTATGAGTGGTTGTGAACAATATATATGTAGTAGTAAAATATATATATACTTATGAAGTACTAGTCAAACTTGTTTATATAGGAGTTCTTGTTTGAAGTGGCAAAAAGAATAACCTTCGAAGAAAAGGTTTCTCTTCTAAGGTCTAAACAAACTTTGTGGTGAGTTAGTGGTGGTTGATATTATTTGTTGGCTCAAATGGTTTGGCTTGAGTTGCTTTATAGCTTAACTACTTCAGACCAAAGTTAACTATAAAACATATAGTAATGTGTATTGTATGATATTTGGATTCTTGGATACTAAAGTTAACTTTAAAATATAGATAATTTTAAAAGTATAATACTTATAACATTTGTATCTTGTGTATCTAAAATGTTTCCTTTAGGTTACTTAAGGATGGTCATTCTTTTTACTTGGGTAATGGTTTCTTGACTCTATGATGGAGTAATATCATTAATATTTTATAGATAAGTGAGTATAGTTTATAAACCAAGGTATATTGTTACTTAACTACTCTTGAAATTTCTATAGTGTTGTGGTATTTTTTGTAATTTGTTGGTTAAGTAGATAGAAATGATCTGATATATTCATAAGTTGTTCTTTATGATTTTTATTATTAATAAGAATCCTTGAGAATATAATCTTCCCTTAAGATTGAGGATAATTTAAAGAAAAGGGTATTTATAATGTTTTGAACCATTATGGTCTTATATTATTAATATTTAAGACTAATACTATTTATTAGACTTATTTTAGAAATATTAATAAATTTTATCTATCCTTATATGAATTATTAATGAAGTAGATAAGTTTAAATTTGAGTTATTAAAATATTTAAATTTTTATTTGACTCAAAAGGAGAATATTAGATTTTTAACATGTAGATATTATTTTTGTGAGCATTTTGGTATATTACATTTATTTTTGTAATTTTTAAATAATAATTACTTAATAAATAATAAATATTTACTTAAGTGAAATAATAATACATGATTATAGTTTAAAATTATAATTCTATTTTTTCTAAAAAAATTGGTATCCTATTTATTCTTTTAACATTTACAATTTTTCAAATACGAATTATCAAAGTTTTATTACTTATAAAACCTGTATTAAATAATATTTATTTAAATAATCATCATAACAATATTTGATAGTAGTTTTAAGTTATAGAATTTATTTTTCTGAAAATTTTCATATATTATACATATTTTTCTGAATTGTAAATCAAAAGTTATTAATTAAACAAGATTTAATCATTTATTAGATTTCTGGAATATTATTAATTGAATTATAACATTTTATTTAACTCTCAATAGAAAATAATTTTTACACCGTACCAAGAGCTAGCCCCAGTCACTGACTAGTGGGCCAGTGACCACCTCAACACGTTGTGTGTAGAAAATCCATTTATTACTAACCCTTCCTTGACCCCCAGTCAATGACATAGGGGCCCAAGGCCATGTCATCAACCACGCGGGCAGAGACTGGTCAAACGAGCTGACGTGGCTTGATCATGAGGTGAGCATGACTCGGCGATGGCGTCAACACCACCACCGACGTTGGTGAGTGGTCATCGGCGACGATCTACGACGCCCTAGCAAGCGAGATAAGCCTAGTTCGAATAAGCGCAACCTACTGAACCTAAGAGTGGCAGCGCTGCTCGGAAATAGTCATCGGAGCTTCAGCTCCGACGAGCTCCGACGGTGACCGACGGTGGTACAAGGTGAAACGGCGATTTACAACAAGATCCGGCGATTGAATGTTACTGGAAGGTTCAGGAACTCACCCTGATGCTGATAGAGCGGTCGAGGAGGCTTGGGGAGGCATGGCGACGACGAATCACGGTAATGGCCACGGTGGCCGAGGAAAAGGATCGCTCGATTTCACATGATTCCCGGCGAGCGGGCCTCTGTGCTTGGTCCTAGATGGTTCAGTCCACGATGGCGCGTCTAATGGTGGCTATCAAGAGGCAAGGGGTGGTCGGAGTTGGCCGGAACGATGAACTCCGATGAGCTAGGTTTTCGGGTGAAGGAAAGAAGCGAGTCTGGGGAGAGAGATTGAGGATGAGGACGAGCAGGGTTGTCGTGGTGGCCTTCTTATCCTCTCCTGGCAACGGCGGCGTTGATCTTGGCGCAACGACGACGATGATGACATCAGGCGGCGGCGAGCTCCGCCAGCGAGCTGCCTATGTGCGTGACGGTGACGACGATGACTATTTTGCGGATAACCCCCTGGCTATTCTTTCGGCTCAACCCGCGGTCCTCTCCTGACCCCACTTATCAGTCACAGATGGAAAATAACTGGGCTGGTTACTGGGCTGTTGTGGGTTGCAAAGGGGCGTCAGATAGGTATAGGGGTGTTGGGCCACGACCAGGTAGTGTTTTTATTTGTTTATCCTTTTTCTATTTTCTGTTTTCTTATTCAGATTTGAATTTGATTTATATTTTGAACTTTTCTTTGTATGATTTATTTTCTGGATATTTGCAACAATACTAAAACATATTTGGTATCCTTTGTGAACTTTTATCATTTCATCTTTTTGTATTTATTTTTTTACTCAATATGAATCCCTTTTTAATAGTTTATAGGAACTTTTCTTATTATTTTCTCTCCTATTTAGGTTAGGGATTTCTTGAATGATATATTATTATTTTCTTATCAACTTTACTCTAGTTGGATCAGAGTGGGAATATAAACTTGTTTATATGTATAATGATCCTATATTCTTATTTGATGCATAAAATATAATAGACATTGATATGATTATTACCACTCCCATTAATTTGGAAAATGGTAGTGTATATATTCTATTTTGACAAATAAATAAATTTAAGGTTTTGAATTATAAATATTTACCCTAGAGTTTAGGGTTTTTAATATACTTAGATTCCTTTTTGGATATGAGTAAAGAATTAATAACTAAGCATATTGTTTTCTGTTTGTGATATTTGATGACATCACCTTTCATAAAAGAAGGTTATAATTATAATATTTTATGGAAATGAATTGATCAAGATATACTTAAGAACGTTTAGTTATGATGGTTGGAATTAACAGTGATTTGCTATAGGGAAATATTTCTATAAAGTGTTATAGACATCAGATGATGGATCAATAGTATGAGATGGATATTATGTTTGATTTGAGATTTAGAGTTGATTGCTTACCAAGATTAAGTAGGAAAATGATTTATAACATATAATTATATTTCACAATCTTGGATCTCTAATTAAGGAATTCCTTTCCTAGATATAATACTTCTTCCTATCCATCATCATGGTTAGTATGATGAGATTGCTTATTAAAATCTTCTTATTCATATATCATTCTTCTAAACTCATGGATAAATCCAATGAGTTTGATACAAAGGCATTTTATAATTTGCTCATATCCTTGCTTGGTTGTATTTACTATTCTAGTGTTGATAATATTCCATCCAACCAGTAGTTCCTTCAAACTCTGCTTACAATCTTCCTTAATCCTCCATCACTAATCTTTCTCTAAAGTTGACTATCCTTTAAGATGAATAACACTACTTCTATAACTCCATGCTACACTAGCTTTACTTGAATAACACCATCTTATATTCACTTTACTCTAATAATTCACACTTCAATCCCTAAATTATATTTATGTGGTTTGCAATGACTACTCTATGATCATTTATCTCTACTAAGGTTCCAATTATGTTCTACCCACTAGGATTACTTATACTAAATACAAGCATTCAATATTGGTGGCTAAAACATTACCATTATAATCCTTTAATCATTTATTGCTTAAGTTCTTAGTTGGCTAAGCAAGGCTTTATCATTCCTACTTTTCATTGTCTTGAATTTATCTTCTTAGGATCCCATATTGGATTTATAGTTATTAATGGACTATGACCCCTTTAAAGGATTTATGTAGATACTAGCCAAATGTCCGTGTGTTGCTACGGACTACTTAAGTTTTTCTTACTGTACAATTTTTATGTTTGTTTAGCATTCATCATGACCATGACATCAGCACAAGTAGCCTCGGTCTTGAATCCTATTATATCTTAGCATAAACCATCTTGCTTAGTATTTCAAATGAACCAACACTGACCGGTAGCCATCGGAGGGGCGTGGGACTCGGACAAAGTAACGAACCTGTGCATTGGAATCTGAGCTAACTCAGCAATCACCCATTTTTGCAAAATTCAATTCAACAATCATCTTTGTATTTTGTCTCGCAATGACACTTTCTATAGATAAGTCGAGTTGGAAAGAATGGTCTGGTTTTGCAAGTGTTTCAGCATGCAACCGTGAAATGATGAAGTGGATCCTCACGTCTCAGAGGTTGCATGACTCCATATGGGCAGGAAAACTTCGATTCGATTCCCATACCTGGTGATGGCGTGGTGCCAGAGTCGGTGGCGAAGAACCCGAGGATTCGGGGCTTGATCAGGGTACCGACGGGGAAAGCCGGAACGGGCATCAGCGACAGAGCACCCTCACCAAGGGCGGCAGTGGCTGGAGCATCGAAGGAGGCAGCACATCGCGCGAGTTCTTTAGATTGTGGCTTGATATGCCCCTTTTTGAGGGGCTAAAAAATAAAATGCCACGACAGACAAAAAACCTGGGTAGACGACTGTATGCCTTTTAATAGTATAAAGTAGCTAAATACCCCACGGTTGAGTAAGCTTTTATTTGTGTTTTGAAACATGATGGATGTGATAAAATGTGGTATGCCCTTGGACCACTTAAGCATAATGGTTCAACCTCTTCCATGTATAGCAAAATCTTTATCCTTCTATTTTAAGTCCTCGTGCTTATGTTAGTTCAGAAAAAGGGCATGACTCGATATTTTTTGGACTGTAATACTTTGTAAAGACTCAAGACCATTAGTCGCTGCAAAGTACAAAGAACATGTATATACGATCCCGCTCCCGCATGTCATGCAAGCAGTTGGCATCCTTCCATACCATCTACCGTTGGCAATCATGTGGCATATCAGTCACCGAACCTCCTCACACCGTCTTGAGCGAATACAGGTTCGACGACATGACGTACGGCACGGCGTCCGTCTGGTCCAGTGTCCACACCATCTCAGCTGCATGCTGAATTAGGTCCACGTTCTGGTGCGTTCATGATAAGCAGGTCTATGGCCTCGTACGTAGATCCTCCTTGCTAGACCTAGAAGGTCAACCATTCATTGTTGTAGTCTAGCCCAAGCACGATGTCGTGCTCGGTCTGCGCCAGATATGCATCGTGTAGAACATATTCATGGCCTCGCATGCACCCACAAGGCGAGTTCCGTCTTCCTTGTGCTAGCTTCTTCTGGCGACAGGCCCTGGACGTTTTCACTGTCGTTGGTGCCGACCACGCGCCCCTCGTCCGTCATCCTCCTCTTGCCGTTCGGTCCGGGAGCCTCGATCGACAACCATCGGACGAGTGGAACGATGCAACATACAGCTCTGGAGGAGAGTGGAGACGGCGCCCTCCGTGACGGATGCCGGACAGGCATCAGCGGCATTGTGAAGCTGACGAGCAGCGCTATGGGCACCGTGTTCCGCCCATTCGGGTGTTCCGTAGTGGGCTTCTTGTTGTACGTGGGCGCGAGGTGCATGTCGAGGCAGTTGAGAAGAACTGCTTGGCCCTCTTTTTTTGTTGGACGATGAGATCTTGTACGCGGAGTCCATTTCCGTTATGACTTTTTGTTGGACCGACTAAACCTTACGTTTTTTTCTCTCGCACGCGTTGGATGAGTGGACCGACGGACGAAAAACGAAAACCACCGTAGGACAAATTATATAGTAGAGATCATGATAATACCAAGAAATAGTAGATCAAGGATTGATAATTAAAGAATTTGTGAATCAATGGGGTATTACCCAACATTGATGAACAACTTATATTAAGATGGGTTCCATAAAGATTGCTATAGAAAGAAAGGTATATAGTGGATGATCTTGACTTAGTCTCTTTTCAACACCAACTCATAAAAGAGTTTGAGGTTAGGTATTACTATGATACTCATAGTAAGAATAGATAAGAATAAGATAAGTTAGGATTAGTCATTACATTTATATTACGTTAGTTTGTAATCTTAACTTGGCACTTATGAATTGTTGTGTTGAATATGATGATAGAATCCCTTAAGGATCAGATATTAATTATTTAAGTAATGTATTATGAGTGACATTTTATTATCTCTGGTCTACCCTTAGACCAAATCATGTTTAACCAAATAAGGTTTTATCCAAGGTTATATTGAAACTTATTGCAGTTAACTGGATGATCTACTTCAATTCCATCAAGCTAAGAGAAGCTTCATTCAATTTGACAAGTTCTATTTTAAAAGCGCGAAAATTATTCGGATTTTCTATGCATGAATGCAATGCACACATCTGGGTTCAGCTTATTTCTAAGCTCTAATGATGGGATGTTACAGACTCTTCCCCTTAAAATAAACTTCGTCCTCGAAGTTCACAAAATCTCATGTTTCGGAGTAAGAAATTGTTTTGTAGTGGTTGCTACATTCTCCCATTCATGTTGACCTTAAATGAAATTAATTGTAGTATTCCATAACCTGATTAGAGATCCTAATCCAATACTTCTTATTTAATCATCAAACTTTATTCCTATTTTAAGTACAGAGGTTCTCATTAAAACAAGTTTTAAGTTTCGATACACCCGTTTCTATGGTCAAAGACTATATTTCTATTTCTGTCATGGTATAGTTGATACTGGTATTCCTTCGAAGATTGGATTTGAACTCATTTAGTCCATACCTATTGGAATTTCTTATTCTCAATATTTGTCCCGTTGGGTGTTCTCTAATACTTCTTAAGGGTTACTTAAGAGTTGTTTCTTCTAAAATTGATTGCTAAATGTATCCTTTATCACTTTCAAGCTCATACCTTCTCAAGGTTTTGAAATAATCTTTCCTTATTACCTATAGGGTTTCCTTCAACTTTCAATAAAGTTAGCATAATCAGCATACCAAGGACTCTCATGCGGACTTACCCTTATTGTAGCTAACTGCTCATTTGGAAAAGTATCATTAACAGGCAAAGGGTCAAAAGAAATGTTTTCCAAACGAGATAAATTATCAGCAACAGGATTATCAGCACCTTTCCTATCCACAATATGCAGATCAAACTCTTGCAAAAGCAACACCCACCTTATAAGCCTAGGCTTAGCGTCCTTCTTTGTCATAAGGTACTTAATAGCTGCATGATCAGTATGAATAGTAACCTTAGAATCAACAATATAAGGTCTAAACTTATCACAAGCAAATATTACAGCTAAGAACTCTTTTTCAGTAGTAGCATAATTTTTTTGAGCAGCATCCAGAGTCTTGCTAGCATAATGAATAACATTCAACTTATTGTCAACTCGTTGTCCAAGGACAACACCCACAACAAAGTCACTAGCATCACACATGATTTCAAAAGGTAAACTCCAATTAGGTGGTTGGACTATAGTAGCAGTTGTCAAAGCTTTCTTCAAGGTTTTAAAAGATTCCTTACAATCATCATCATCAAAAACAAAAGGTACATCTTTTTGAAGAAGATTAGTAAGGGGCTTTGAAATTTTGGAGAAATCTTTAATAAACCTCCTATAGAAACCAGCATGACCAATGATACTAAGAATACCTTTGATATCTCTAGGACAAGGCATCTGCTTCAATTTTGGCTCTGTCAACTTCAATGCCTCTTTCAGAGATCTTGTGTCCAAGGACAATCCCCTCATTAACCATGAAATGGCATTTCTCTCAATTAAGCATAAGGTTGGTTTCTTCACATCTCTGCAAAACTTTATCAAGGTTGTGCAAACAGTTATCAAAAGAAGTCCCATAGACGGAAAAATCGTCCATGAAAACCTCCACAATTTCTTCACAAAAACCATGAAAGATAGAAGACATACATCTTTGAAAGGTAGCATGAGCATTACATAAACCAAAAGGCATACGCCTATAAGCATAAGTACCATAAGGACAAGTGAAATTAGTTTTCTCTTGGTCATGTTCTTTCATAGCAATTTGAGAAAACCCAGAATAACCATCGAGAAAACAAAAGTGAGTATTTTTGGAAAACCTCTCAAGCATTTGATCAATAAAGGGCAAAGGATAATGATCTTTCTTAGTAACTTTATTAATCTTTCTAAAATCAATGCACATTCTATACCCAACCACTACTCTTTGGGGTATAATCTCATTATCCTCATTAGGCACAATAGTTATTCCCCCTTTCTTGGGAACACAATGAACATGGCTAACCCATTTACTATCAGCAATAGGATAAATAATACTAGCATCAAGGAGTTTTAATACCTCATTTCTTACCACATCGTTCATCTTAGGATTTAGACGACGTTGGTGCTCAACAACTGGTTATGCATCAGGATCTATATTAATAGCATGCTGACATATAGTAGGAGAAATCCCCTTTAAATCATCAAGAGTATAGCCCATAGCTCCTCGGTGTTTCTTCAATATCTCCAATAACCTTTCTTCTTCCTTTCCTGAAAGTTTAGAACTAATAATAACAGGATATATTTTCTTGTCATCAATATAAACATATTTAAGATCATCAGGTAAATGTTTTAATTCAAAAATAGGGTCTCCTTTAGGTGGTAGTGTGGTACCCAAATCTTCCATAGGTAAATTATTCTTAAGTAACTCAGGCTAACGAAGGAAAACCTTGTCAATCTCATTTCTTTCCTTCAGGAAGACATCACTTTCATGATCTTCCATAAATTGTTGCAAGGCATTGTTAGGAGCAAGAGAAATAGCAAACAATTGTTTAACCCTGAAATCCTCATCAGGCAGTTCATTTTCATAAGGAGTTTTGGAAAATTTGGAAAAATTAAACTCATAAGACTCTCCAGCAAACTTAGTCAAAACTTTTTCCTTCCTACAGTCTATGATAGCGCCACAAGTATTCAGAAAGGTTCTACCAAAGATAATAGGATAGGTTTTACTAGCTTCTTTACCAAGTACTAGAAAATCAGCAGGATATTTAATCTTACCACAAAGTACCTCCACATATCTTACAATGCCAATGGGGCAAACTTTCTCTCTATTAGCAAGGTGAATAACCACATCAATGTCCTCAAGCTCACAAGGACCAATCTCATGCATAATTTCCCTGTAAAGATCATAAGGAATATCTCTAGAACTAGCACCAATATCACATAAACCATAAGATCTATGAATACCAATTCTAATAGAAAGCACATGAACACTAGATTTTCTAACTTTCCTAGGATGAGAAACAATATTAGTGGCGTCTTCACAAAACACAATATGCGCATCCTCTATATTTATAGTGACAAGATCTTTCACAATAGCTACCACAGGCTCAATATCAATAAGCTCATCGGACCCTACAGTTTTCTTTGCGCTTTTGCTAACCACATCAACCATAATAGAGTGTTCCCTTACCTTGGAGGGAAAAGGGTTCTTCTCAACATAAGGCTCGGGCAAAATAGGATCAACAGTACAAACCTCTACACTGGCAGGAACATGGGTAACAATGTCTTTATAAGGAGCATGGTACTTGTCCCACTCTTTCTTGGGAATCTCAATATAAGAGGCAAAAGCATTAAAACATTTCGCAAGAACTTGAGGATCAATACCAAACTCATTTCTAATATCATGGAAGTCATCAGTTCCCATAAAATATTTAATGCATTCATAATAATAGTTTATACCTAACTTTCTTCCTTTGTCATTCTCCCAAGCTTCAGTGTTCTCTTGAATACGGTCTAGAAGATCCCATTTAGATTCTTCCTTCATACGTGTGAATGATCCAGCACAACAAGCATCTAGTAAATCTTTATCATGAAGAGAAAGCCTAGCATAAAAGTTATTAAGAATAATATTGTTAGGGAGTTCATGAATAGGACATTTAAGCATTAGTAACTTCAATCTCCCCCAAGCTTGAGCTGTACTCTCTCCATCAAGAGGCCAAAAGTTATATATAAGATTTCTATCCTTATGAATCTCACTGGGAGGATAAAATTTAGAGTAAAAGAGAGATTCCATCTCCTCCCATTCCATGGATTGTCCATTCTTCAGCAGCTTATACCATTCTTTAGCTCTCCCTTTCAAGTATATGGAGAGTAATTTATTATTCACCTGTTCAGTTGTGATACCTGCACACTTAAACAACCCGCATAATTCATGGATAAAAAACAAGTGATCACCGGGATGGACAGTTCCATCCCCAAAATAATAATTATCCATAACACGATTAACAATACTTGTAGGTATCTTAAAAGGATCTATCTCAGTAGGAGGTTGTTGGGGATATGCTATATGGGTATCCTTATTGCATGTCTCTTATCCGACTAACCCGGGTGGCTCATAGTCGGTGGCATGGCCTATGGCCTACTGGGCGGCCCAGTTAGGTGGATCCGGAAGGGAGGCCCATGCCAGATAAAGGAAGGCTACAGTGGAGTCACCAGCGTACCCGGAGCCTTGGAGTGAAAGATACACAAGACTAGTAATAGACGGTGTAGGACTCTGTAATCTGTCCGGCTAGGACTTTTCCCTGTAACCCTAGGACCCGGCGACTATATAAGTCGGGCCTATGGGAGCCTTTAGGGCATTGATTCATAAACCTCAAATGTGAACCTATCTCTGTAACTCGTATTGCCCTTATAGTGATTTATAGCAGGAGTAGGATTCCACCGCGTTAGGGATCCGAACTGGGTAAGCTGTGTTACCTCGTACCCGTCAACCGTCCGACTTACCCCACGTCTCTAAACACGCACTGTGAGGACCCCTCCATGGCGTACTTGTCGGCAATACCACGACAGTTGGCGCCCACCGTGGGGCAAGAGGCGCTTCGGGCTCTTCAGCGGGCGAGGACCAAGATCTTCGCGGGAATCGGCGAAACCGTAGCCATTGGCCGTGTTCTCTTCTCCGGCAACGTTCCGATCGTCCCTCCCGATGAATTCTGGATCCCGGCGAAGACGAACCCTATGCTGTGTTCGATCGTTCCTATCGGAGACATCCACCTCTTCATCAGCGAAACCGACTCGGGCACTAGTTCCCTGGGAGTTGGAGGAGCATCAAGACCCGCACGAACCGCCTACGGGCAGGATACGTTCGTGGAAGGATCGATGTCGGATCTCCCTTCGGAGCTTGCCAGCAAAGATCGGAAAAATTCAAGGCCCACCCAAACCGCCCCTGTGTAGGATATAAAGGTGGAAGATCACTGCAAATCGGCCGGCTTAGTCCGTGCCTCTGGACAGCAGAGATCCAAGTTCGTCGGCATGGTTACCATCTTCGATCTGGCGCGCTGCGTTCAGAGAGAGGGCGAAAACCCCCGCGATTACCTGGCCAGGTGGCTCCGCATACGAGCCGACCTAGCCCACTACCCCGATGATAACGCTCTGTATCACTTCGTGGAAGGACTGGACCATGGCACGCTTCTCCAACATTCTTTAAGATGGCAGCAGGCAACAGGACGCCTCACCCTCTAAGAGATGGTGAGCACCATCAACAACTATGTGGAGGCCGAAGCGGCAGCTCAGACAGCGCTTGCGCTCATTGACGGAGCCCCTCTGATTCAGCCACCGCCACCACCACCTCCGGCCGCCATCGTCATAGCGGCACTACCGCCTCCAGTCATCGTCGAGCCCATTGGACCTCCACCGCCCGTCATCGAGGAAGTCCTGGCACCCTCCGAATCTGTCATTGACGCGCTTTATGCTGACTTCAGTGCAGATTCAGAGGAAATAGACTTCAGCCCAGAAGAGCTAGACTCCGCTATGAAGGAGATGGAGGAGGAGTACTCGCGCGACGAACAGGCCAACAACGTTGTCGTCTCTCGAGGGGTGTTCGTCACCATTGGGACGACGATGGATGAATATCAACACGAACGAGCTCTGCCTACGGCACTAGAAAAGGGGAAGGGGCCACTTATTGCTGCTGACGATGATCGCGCAAAAGACATGCCTCCTCCGCCCAACCCAGTGCAGCAGTCGCAGGAACTCGGCACCGACCCGAGTAACAACAACACCGCAAACTTGCTGCCTCCAGCATCTACGTCTGCAGCAGCCTAGGTTACTCTAGCCGATAGAGTGATGTACGGCAATCTCCTCGTCGAGCCACTGACCGTTGCTCATATCTGGAACATGACCCAGCTTGATGAGAAACGCCAGCAGCTGCTGGAGGAAGCGCAAGCCATCGTGGAGAAAGGCGCTAAGCTAGATCGAGATTTGGTCAACGCGCAGAAGTCCATAGAGAAAGCTAGAGCAATGGAGGCCGAGTACAAGACTCTGCTACAGCAGCAGAAGGCTAAGAAAGCTCCAGCTCGCGTCATCAACGATCCCGGTGTACATCGCAATCTAGGATGGGCTCCCTCGAAGCCGGCACAAGCCAAGCCATACATTGACAGTGAAGGCAAGCAGGTGATGCCCACCCCACTCCTTAACCTCGCCGTCGCCAAGACCCTTCTGGAGCAGGATAGATCGCCTGAGGCAGTGGAACAGGTCTACGACCTAGTGGCCAAGGCGGTGAAGCAATAGGAAAAGGCCACCTCCTAGAGGCTTGAGTCTAACCCAGTGCTCTGCCAGTCTAGCCAGTACAAACCGCCAAGGGACAGATTTCCTCTTGATGTCGGGTCCTAGACGGGTTCGTCAGAACAAAGACGGAGGGATGCACGCAACAGGAAGGATGACATCCCAATATCCTCCGACCACGGAGAAAAGGCCCGACCTCGTCGCCCATCGCCACCGCCCCGCTCTCCCCGACATCGCGAAGATTACAACGCTCACCATCGTACGGATATGCCCCCACCAAAGCAGTGTGGCATCTTCATCCGCGACAACGCGGAGCAAACCCATCATGACGGAAAGCGCAACGAAGGACATAAGAGCAGGTGGCGCCATGACCCTCCGCGTCTGACAAGCAACCGTGACAGACGCGAGGCGTCGCAGGAGGTTAATAGCAAGAAGGCTAAACCACCGCCACCTCCGCCTCCGTCACCACCAAGCAGTCACCATGGAGGAAGAGGCCCGCGTCGTTCACGCAGCCCATCCCCTGTTGACAAGAAGAAGAACCCAGAGCCATACAATGCACGTTCGCGGATCGACAAGATCCACGAGGCCCGAGAAGGACCATACCTAGGACCACGTTGTTTTGGAACTGCAATACAGTCCGCAACTTACCCCAAAGGCTTCCAGATTGACAAGACCATCAAGCCCTATGATGGCACCGCCAAGCCAGCCACATGGTTGCAGGACTACGGCAACGCGGTGGAGATTGCCGGAGGCAACCCCAACGTCGCCGTCAAGTACCTCCCATTAATGTTGGCGGGTATGGCCCGTCAGTGAATCGACGACTTGCCGGAGAAACCTATCTACAACTGGTTGGACATGCAAGAAGCGTTCACCAAGAACTTTGAGGGTACATACAAGCGTCCCTGCACTGTGGGCGATCTATAGCGGTGCGTGCAAGAGAAAGACGAGACATCTCGCTCCTACCTCTCCCGCTGGCTGGATATGAAGAATTCCTGTGTAGGAGTGCACGATCAAACCGCCATGGCCACCTTCATCGATGGGTTGGAAAGGGGCACGTTGCTCCGACATAAGCTGAAGCGCTTGCAGGACAATCACCTGCTCGACTTGAACCAGATAATTCAGTTGGCTAGTGAGTTCGCAACTGCCGACGACGATGCTCGTGGCTCCTTGCCGGCAATGGCCGTTCCAACTCAAGCTCGGAGGAACAACGGTACAAAGCGGAAAACCGCTCCAGAAGAAAAGCAATCTACCGACATGGTCGCTATGACTTTTGCAGGAAGAGGATAGGGAGGACTGCGTGGCCGAGGAAGGGGAGCCGGTCGTGGGCCGCAACGAGGAAGTGAAACCACCTCGGCGCTGCTCCGCGTTCCCCAAACCTACGAGGATTACCGTGATATGCCATGCCTCGTACACCTCGACGTCAACGGCAAAGCCACCCATACCAATCGACACTGCAAGTTCGTCAACGACCTCAAGGAAGACCCGGAGTCTGGCTACAAGCAAAGTCGGAAGAACAGACCGCGCGGCAAGGGCAAGGGGAAGAAGAAGGAGGAGGAGTCCAAGGATTCAAGTGACATGGACGAAGACGTTGACCCCAAGCACGCCGCCAAGAGCGACGACAAGGGCAAGAACCCCTTCGCAAAGAAGGCCCCAGTCTACCACACTTTCCTTGGCACCCCCACCGTCCGACAACAGAAGACCTCTCTAAGGATCCTGATGGCTACTCTCCCCCCAGTCCCCCAGTACCTACGCTGGTCGGAGGTTCCAATAACTTGGGATAGGACAGACCACCTAGACCTTATACCCACGGAGAACCAGTACGCCATGGTCATCAACCCCTTGATTGACGGTGTGGAGTTCACCAAGTGTATGGTGGACAGTGGAAGCAGCATCAACATCATGTACCTGGATACACTGCAAAAGATGAACTTTACAGAGGCAAACCTAAGGCGGACCAACACCGTCTTCCACGGCGTAGTTCCTGGTCGTGAGGCTAGGTCCCTTGGGTGCATTACACTTCAGGTAGCCTTTGGTGATGTTAATAACTACCGCCAAGAGTGCATGACCTTCGAGGTGGTTCCCTTGAAGAGCGTGTACCACATCATATTCGGCCGCGACATATTCCACACGTTCATGGCCAAGCCATGCTTCGTCTACAACAAACTCAAGATACCCGGACCAAACGAAATCATCACCGTATTCGGAAGCTTTACCAAGGCAAGGGACTACGAGATCAACGAAGCAGCCGTTGCAGAAGCTGTCCTCTACAGTGAAGAATTCAAAGAGATCCAGAGCAAGGTCGATGACTCAGAGATGCCTGCGTCGAAGAAACAAATCTCCGACTCCACTCCTACGTTCAAGGCCGCCATCGAAACCAAGCCGGTGGAACTTGTGGTAGGCGATGCCTCCAAGGTCACCGCCATTGGGACAAACCTGGATCCCAAATAGGAAAGCGTGCTCGTCCAATTCCTCCGTGAGAACCGGGACATCTTTGCCTGGCAAACTGCCGACATGAAAGGTGTACCTAGGGAACTTGCCGAGCACAGCTTAAACATTGATCGAAAATCCAAACCAGTGAAACAACCTCTACGACGCTTTGGAGATGAGAAGAGACGCGCCATTGGTAAAGAGATAGCTAGGTTACTTAAAGCTAGATTTATCCGAGAAGTCCTTCACACCCAATGGGTGGCCAATCCTGTACTTGTCCCCAAAAAGGGAACCAATGAATTAAGAATGTGCGTTGATTACACTGGCTTGAACAAAGCATGTCCCAAAGGTCCGTTTTCTTTGCCTCGCATTAACCAAGTCATTGACTTGACGGCTGGCTCGGAACTTTTGTGTTTTCTCGATGCATACTCAGGATACCACCAGATCAAGATGAGGAAGTCGGACCAATTGGCCACTTCATTCACTACCCCATACGGCACGTTTTGCTATGTCACGATGCCCTTTGGGCTGAAAAACGTAGGTGCTACCTACCAGCGGACAATGCAACGTTGCCTTCACGACCAAATTAGTCGGAATGTTCACGCCTACATGGACGATATCGCGGTGATGTCTAAAAAGTCAAACACATAATCTCCAACTTAAAATAAACCTTCGATAATCTCCGGAAATACAACATGATGCTTAACCCTAAGAAGTGCGTCTTCGGGGTTCCAGCTAGCAAATTGTTGGGCTTCATCGTTTCCCATCGTGGAATCGAGGTTAACCCGGAGAAAATCAAGGCCATCTTAAACATAAACCGTCCGACATGCCTAAAGGACATTGAACGACTAACAAGTTGTGTTGCAGCAGTTTATCGGTTCGTCAGCCGACTTGGAGAGAAGGCCCTGCCGCTGTACAAGTTGCTAAAAAAGGTAGACAAATTCACTTGGACGGACGAGGCAGATGCATCATTGAAGCAGCTCAAGGAGATTCTTTCCCTAGCGCCCATCCTTGCAGCACCCGAGCCTGGAGAGCCCCTGTTAATTTACATGGCGGCAACCAACCGGGTTATCAGCATCGTCGTCGTCATAGAGAGGAAGGAACCAGGCTATGAGCACGGAGTTCAACGACCAGTTTACTATGTAAGAGAGGTCTTGACGGAGTCTAAGCAGCGTTACCCGCACTACCAAAAGATAACTTATGGAGTATTCCTTGCTTCTCGGAAGCTGAGGCATTACTTTCAGGAGCACCCAATCACAGTGGTGAGCAAGACTCCATTGTCGGACATCATCAACAACAGCGACGCTACATGAAGGGTCGCGAAGTGGGGCATTGAACTTGCCGCCTTCGAGATCACCTACAAGAGACGCGACGCTATCAAATCACAAGCCTTGGTGGATTTTGTTGCAGATTTGACGGAGATGCCAGACGCTACTCCGTTGCCAGAACCAGAGTACTGGGTGATGCACTTTGAAGGATCAAAGCTGCTCAACGGCTCGGGGGCTGGTGTATTTCTACAGTCACCAACAGGAGACAAGCTACACTACGTTCTGCAGATCCACTTCAAGGCTACAAACAACATGGCGGAGTATGAAGCACTCATTCACGGACTACGTGTAGCCAAGGATATTGGCATCAAGCGCATAGTTTGCTGTGGAGATTTCAACTTGGTTGCCTAGCAGGTGGCTGGCACCTGGAATGCGCGGAACCCTATGATGGCGGCATATCGAGACAAAGTGGACGAGATAGCCAAGAGCTTCTTGGGCTACGAAGTTAAGTATGTGCCTAGGAAACAAAACGAGGCGGCTGATCTGCTGTCTAAGCTAGGATCAGGGTGCAAGCGAATTCCGCCAGGATTTTTCCTCGAGCACTTGCGCACACCATCCGTGAAGGGAGCCGACATCGACAATCCGGATAGAGCTAACTCTTTCGTCAACATGGTGACTAAGGTCCCTCCGGCTTGGACAAAACTGTTCATGGAATACCTCGAACACGAAACTTTGCCCGACGACAAAGTCGAAAGACGGCAAATAGTACGACGAGCAAAGGGTTATACCATAATCAATGGGCAACTCTACAAAAGGAGCACTACTGGTGTATACCTAAAGTGTGTTTCCTAGCTAGAAGGTATGGAAATCCTACGCGAAATCCATCTCGGAGATTGCGGGCATCATGCCGCTCCTCGATTGTTGGTCGTGAAAGCCTTCCGGCAAGGATTCTACTGGCTGACAGCGAAGACGGACGCCGACAAGCTGGTTGAGACATGCATGGGATGCTAGTATTATGCCCGACAACCACATGTTCCTGCTGAAGAACTGCGAACAATAACAATAACTTGGCTATTTGCGGTCTGGGGGATAGACATGGTGGGACCGTTACAGACGGCACCTTGTGGGTTTACGCATCTGCTTGTAGCAGTTGATAAATTCACCAAATGGATAGAAGCTAAACCCATTAGAAAGCTTGATGGGGCAATTGCCCTCAGGTTTGTCCGGGATCTAGTGGTGATATTTGGTCTCCCACATAGCATTATCACCGACAATGGCAGCAATTTATCACTCGGAGAAGTGGAGGCATATTGCTAGGAGAAAGGAATTCGAGTTGACCTTGCATCTGTGGCACACCCACAATCCAACGGTCAGGTTGAGCGAGCCAATGGATTAATTCTGCAGGGAATCAAGCCACGTCTTGAGGCACCACTACATAGAGCAGCTAGAGCCTGGGCGGAAGAATTGCCATCTGTGTTGTGGAGTTTACGAACTACACCCAACAGATCTACCGGCTACACCCCTTACTTCATGGTATATGGAGAAGAAGCTATCTTGCCTTCCGACATCCTCCACGATGCACCAAGAGTTGCCGCCTACGACGAGGATGACGGTGAAGAATCCAGACGCCTGGATGTGGACCTTCTCGAGGAGGAGCGCGTTTTGGCATGCCAAAGATCCGCCATCTACCAGCAGAAGCTATGCAGCTACCATAGTCGCCGCGTTCGGCATCGCTCGTTTAAAGAGGGGGATTTGGTGCTCCGACTTAAGCAGAAAAAGTCACACAAATTATCCCCGCAATGGGAAGGACCGTTCATCATAAGCAAGGCGCTTCTCAATGGGTCTTAATACCTTGTTGACAACCGTGAACTAAAGGATAGACCCAACGAGGATCATAAGCGTAAGCGATGTGACCTGGATGATGACTACCCGGAGCTTGATCGGCCATGGAACATAGCACAACTACGTCCTTTTTACACTTAGCATTTTTATCTAATCGTGTATCTCTTATATGATCAATGAAATAAAGCTCTCTGGTTCACTCATATTTCTGAGTCTTTTACCTCCTTTAGTGTTCATTTTTGGATCATATAAAACCTTTATGCACAAGCTTTGCGTTTGCACTTGTGAAAATTCCGCCTACGGGCGTTAGCTTAAGTTTTCTGGTCTACACGTTCTTTGTCGTTTTTATGTGGATTCTGGAGTAGTGACTTTCGGCACTTATTGTCGGCGATTTTGTACTCAGGTTATTGACGGTGCCATTGGGCATCATCACCTAAGCGCATGGTTCTGACAACGAGTCTTCCGACTCACGAAAAGTCAAGCATAAGAACCAAAGTACTGGATAAGCCAACACTTGCTTAAAAAATATATACGTGCTGGGAACTAAATTCTTAAGTAGCAGGACATAACAACCATTGTTTTCCGCCTTAAGTTATACCATCAAGTTTTTTTTCCGCGCATCCACCAAAGGCAAAACAAATATTACATAGTGTTTTTCACTCTTTGGGCGCAGGAGACTTGGAAGCAGCATCGTCCCCAGCCGGAGAATCACCCTCAACATCGGCGCTATGATGAGACTCGGAGGAATCTTGGTTGACGCTGTCGATGGTGTTCATGGGCACGAAGACGTCGATGTCCACCAACTCGGCGACTCTGGTGTCATAACCCGCGAGTGATGACAAGATGGCTTCGTGATCAATCTCTTTGCCGTCATCATCAACGTCGGGGATGCCAGAGGTCACCGTATCGATGTCGGCATCTTCGTAGTGTGCCTTCACCATTGAGAGCGCCATCCTCGCGCCAGCCCGTGCACATGAAGCTTTCCAGCTTGTAACACGCTCGGGGGCTCGACGCAGAATCTCCGAGTACTTCGTCACGGAGTCCGATGCCTTGATATATATCTGGAGGGGCTTAGAAATCTCCTTGGCTTGGGTGATGGCGGTGTTGATGAAGTTGCCGGCAAGAACCATGCATTCCTTGTCTGAAGGAGGCGAGCAGGTTAAACCCATAGGCGCTGAAAATTCCGACAAGGAGCGCATGAGTTCAATAAACTCTAAGTATCCAGACTACAGAAATACAAGGCGGAGGACACTTACTGAAGATGCTGGCCTTAGCCTGCCAGACGGTGTCCGCCAAGGATTCCTTCTCTTGTTGGAGGAGCTTAAACGCCTCGCTGTGGCGATGGTTTTGCTCATCAGCAGCTTGCTTCTGATCTTTTAAGATCGCAAGCTCCTCCTTCAAGCGATTGATCTCCGCGGAGGCGGAATCTTGCAGGGCTTTCATGGAATCCTCGTGCATCTTCAGCATCTCTTCCCTCTCCTTCTTAAGGATTTTGTTCTCACTGTCTAGTTGCTGAATGTGCTTGGACTGCTCGATAATATACTTGGCCTTGGTGACATGCTCTGCAAGTCAGAGAAAATAAAATACACAGTGAGTACTCGAAGAAGGAAGGCATAAAACCAAGACAGAATGCGCAAAAAAGAAAACAAACTCTTGTTTTTGATGATCTGTTCCTTCAAGATGGCAGTTTCACCCTTTTAGGCTTCAAGATCTACGTGCATCTTCTGGTACTTGTCGTTGGCCATGCCCCTGCCGAGCATTCTCGTTCTGTGAAACAAAGGAAAAATTTAAAACTGTTGTTTAGTCTGCTTGGAGCACCTAGTCGGAAACTTTCCATCTAGGCGCTCGGGGGCTTCAGCGAAAGTTTTTCAACTTACCAATATGCTTAGATTTTCTTTAAGCATCTAGTCGGAGCTACTTCAGTTCTCGATTAGAAGCTTGGGGGCTACAGTATAAAGTTTTAACTCGGAAAATGCTTAGCTTTTCTTTAAGCATCTAGTCGGAACTAATTCAGTTACAACTAGAGGCTTGGGGGCTACAGTATTGAAAAATATAAACACTACGTATGCTACTCTTACAGCATCTACTCGGAATAGTTTCTTCCATATAAATGTTTGGGGGCTACAGTGAGAGCTCTTTCTAACTTAGTCACTCTTAGAGCATATAGATGCAAAACCTATGGTTTTCCGTCTACATCCTCGGGGGCTACACTGGGATACTCATAATGCAATGCAAAAGGCAAAGTAAAACTTACAAGTGAAATAATCTTGAGGTTTGTAGCACTCTCGTCCAGCAGCTTGCCAAAGGTAATGCTATTTCCCCGCAAGATATCTGCTTGTCGGAGCAGCTCCTCAATACCGCACGTCGGAGATGACGGCACTCCTCCAGGAACCATAGTTGTGTTACTCGGCAGGAGCGCCGGGTAAACTATCTTCGGGAACTCGAAGGGTTTCTGGGGAGTAGGCGCCGCCTGGCAGAGGTACCAGCTCCCATCGCCGCTTGCCGCTACCAATGGCATCCTTAGGGAGCTTCAGCCATTTGTAGCGCTCTGCGTCGTCTTCTCGCCGACAACAATGAGTTCGGTAGAAGCGCTGTAATCCACTTCCATGGCGAAGGGCCTGGTGCCTCCCGGCTTGAGAGCTTGTCAAGGAGAGGCTTGACAGAGGAGTAGCAGGCGATGGCGGGAGGAGTCATGCAAAGATATCTTTGATATTTCTAGAAGCCCCCAAAGTCTTGGAGGTCTTCTTGAGGCTAGTTGTGGCTTTCTTCCTGAAACGTGCAAAGTGCATAAGTACAGGAACAAGACAGAGAAATAAGACAATGTCGGAGAATGAGAAGCTCACACTAATGGGGGTGCTTTGGCAAAAATCCCGGTGGATCTTTTCTTTTCCGCCTCCAGGGCGGCGGTAGTCTTCTTGGAGGCTCCACCCTCCGTCTTCTTCTTCTTCTTGCCTCCGTCGGCAGCGTGAGAGGTGGAGCTCTTCCGCTTTCGCGCCAACGGGACATCATCGTCGGACACGACCATGACTTCCTTCATCTTTGGATCGTAGATTTGGGCAGCCAGGTTGTCCTCATCTAGATCGCTAAGCTGTTAAGATAGAAATCACCGTGTTATATGAGGTGGTAATGGCAAGACGGAGAAACTAGAGTATATGTCATACACGGAAAATACATATCTACCTTTGGGCACTTGCCGTCTACGTACATGTCGCAGGTTATGGTGAAGCCACGCTTCTTATCCTTCACCTTGACGATGTCCTTCAGGCGGAGTTTGACGGAGTCACTCGAGAAGTTATCCACGGAGATCCGGAGGGTATCCCTTCGATCACTAGTATACTCATGCATGAACTTCGCGCGGTGCTGCAGAGGCTGGATTCGCCTGATGAACCAGCACATGGCCAGGTCCAAGCCGGTCAAACCCGTCTCTACGAACCATTCGATCCGCGTTATTGCGCGAGAAGCGTCGAGGTCGGAGGGAAGGGAGGCATGGGATATCCATGTGGAAATTTCAGCGGCGGCTCCATCCGCGAAGTCCGGGTACGTTACTTCTCGGCCCGCCAAAGGAATGTCGGGGCCATAGAAGTACGTCCGCTGCCAGTTTTTGCATGACTCATGGCCGACGATATCGGGGAACCACCGGCCAGGTCGGATATTGAAGCTTATGGTGCCGCAGTTCCTAAGCTCCTTCCTACTATGTCCGGCTTCACGTTTGAGGGTGAAGAAGTACACGAACAAGTCTAACCTAGGCGTAATCCCTAGGTAACCCTCACAAAGTGCTGCGAAGTTGCTAAGCACTAAGATGCTATGGGGGGAGAGGTTATGGGGTTGGACCTTGTAGTGGTTCTAGACGGAGAGAAAGAAGTGGGAGATGGGCAGAGAAACGCCGCGTACCAGCTGAGCCTTGAGGTACACATTTTCTCCAGCTTGGGGAGAAGGTGTCACCTCGCCGGCCGGCTCCGCCTGCTAGGCGAGCCCCTCCGTCGCGGGGAGGTACCCTTCGGAGACCATCTCTTGGATGTCGCAGTCGGTGATGTCCGAGCCGCGCCAGTCGCCCTTGTGCAAGTCTGGCTCTTCTTCCAGAGGCTCTAGCGCCGCCAGATGATGGTCGCCGCCGGTGGTTTCAATCACCGCCAATGCGGGGATGACCAGGCCCTCTGGGGGCACGACGACGGAGCTCGCCGGCTTTGTCATGGCTTCGCTCGACGCCGCCATCAATGGGAAGGAGCTGCTGCTGGCCATGGGGTGATGGAAGGATGCGACTGACGCAGAGGGAGGCTAGGGTTTTCGAGGTTTGTCGCGGAGAGCTCGAGGAGGCGTGTGGCTGGAGGAAGAAGACGATGACGCGAGAGGAATGAGGTAAAAGGTGGAAAGTGTCCCACGGTTACTATTTATCATGCTCTGCGTCAAGATTCGTGCAACTGATCGGACGATTGCCGCATAGACGACGTGTTCGTGAACGTGCGCGGTAATTTCGCCACGCTCCAACCGTCGCCGCCAACGGTTCGTATCACTCACGCGGGAAAATCGGATATGATTGCGTTCTCTGCATGTGTGAGTTACGAGGCGTCACTCACCTAAGCCTACGTCGTCTTAGCTGACACGGGTAGATGAGCCGTCGCATCGAAGATTCCGGCATGGACGGATTTAATCCGACTACAGAAGAGTACAATGGAAGATTCAGCATTTCTCCGGCTTACCGTTCGAAGCTCGGAGAAAACCTTGCAGGGTTCTTTGGGAGGACTACAAGATATTGCTTGACGATTAGCCGGCATCCATCTAGACGGAGCATTCAACGTGAAGAGGCAAGACGACGCAAGATCTCAGAGTTCTCCGGGGGCTACTGTTGGGGATATGCTATATGGGTATCCTTATAGCATGTCTCTTATCTGACTAACCCGGGTGGCCCATAGTCGGTGGCATGGCCTATGGCTCTTTGGCCCATTAGGTGGATCCGGAAGGAGGCCCATGCCGGATAAAGGAAGGCTACGGTGGAGTCACCAGTGCATCGAGCCTTGGAGTGCAAGATACACAAGACTAGTAATAGAGGTGTAGGACTCAGAACCGTCTCTGCTAGGACTTTTCCTATAACCCTAGGACCAGCGACTATATAAGTCAGGCCTATGGGAGCCTTTTAGGGCATCGATTCGACAACTCGCACAAATAACCTATCTCTGTAACTCGGCGATTGCCCTTATAGTGATTTATAGCGGAGTAGGATTCCACCGCGTTGTGGGATCTCGAACCAGGTAAGATGTGTTACCTCGTACCCGTCAACCATCCGCCTTACCCCACGTCTCTAAACACGCACTGTGAGGACCCCTCCATGGCGTACTCGTCGGCAATACCACGACAGAGGTGGTTCATCTAATACCCTAGAAATGGTAGTAGTTTTCCCAAACAGAAAACCAAGTGGGTTATCCATATTGGAAACAAAGTAACAAGCAGTAACAAAAGCAATACTCATAGTAAAATTTTCCTTTACCAGTTCCACTCTTCAATAGCGCTTAACACCCCGGCAACGGCGCCAGAAAATAGTCTTGATGACCCACAAGTATAGGGGGTGTATCGTAGTACTTTTGATAAATAGGAGTGTCGATCCCAACAAGGAGCAGAAGATGCTGGACAGTGGTATGGAGCAGGAAATCCCTGTGAATACTAAGCAAACGGATTTTTAGTGGTTTTCTGGCAAGGCAACAAAACAAGGAGCAAGTAAAAAAGTAACGAACAAACGGAACAAGTGGCCCAATCCTTTCTAAGCAAAGGACAAGCTGGTAGAAATACTTATAAGGACCAAACGTTCTTGAGGACACATGGGAATTCTGTCAAGTGCTTTCGCTTCAAATAGCTGAGTACTCTTCTCTGGTGTTTGTACGTGTTGTGTGGTTGAACCTGTGCTAACATACCGCCCTTCCTAGGACTAATACATACTTGTGATTAAATCCCTTGCAAACATCCGTAACTACAGGAAAGTAATTAAGATATAAATCTAACCACAACCTTAAAATCTAAGATCCTATGCTCCCTTGTGCAAAGGTGTCCTAACGGGGGTTCAGGTTTCTGTCACTCCGGCAACCCCACAATTAGTAGCCAAATACACAATGCATTCCCCTAGGCCCATAAATGGTGAAGTATCATGTAGTCGACATTCACATGACACCACTAGAAGAATAGCACCACAACTTAAATACTAAACCATTGAATAATAACTCATCACAGATTCACTACTAACAACATGACTTCTCCCATGTCCTCAAGAACTAAACGAACTACTCAAAAGACATCATATGGATCAAGATCAAAGATGATATGGTAATGGATAACAATCTGAACATAAACAATAATCCAATGATTCCACTCACAAGCATCAACTACAATAGTAATCAACACCAGGAAAGTTTCCCCTAAGAACTAAAGCAATATCCAACACAATTGTTACAGCGGGATGGAATGGTGATGATGGTGCTGGTGGAGATGATGGTGTGGATGATGATGATGATCCCGATGAAGCCTAGCTTGATGACGGTGTTGATGGTGATGGTCTCCCCTCTCCGGGAAGGAATTCCCTCGACAGAAATCTGTCTATCGGAGAGACCTTTCTCTCTCGGTGTTTTCCACCCCCCCAGAGCCTTAGGGTTTCGAAGGGAAGATATAGGCGAAGGGGCGGATTCGGAGGCCGGGTAGGTGGGCCACACCTGCCCTAGGCGCGAGGTCAGGTGGGCTCGCGCCTGGGGGTGTGGGTCCCCCTGAGGCCCCTCTTCGTTCCTCCTTCTGGCTTCCTTCGTCCTCTGGTAAAATAATATGTTTACATATTTTTCTGGTATTTTTCTGATCTTTGCAAAATTGCACCGAAACGCCTTCTTTTCCATCGGAATACAGACTCTGACAGTCCATCCTCCAAGAATCATCCAACATGCATAAACAAATGAAAATCCATAAGTAATACCTGATACGTCCAAAACGTATCTACTCTCTCGAACACTTTGCTATTGTTTTTCCTCTAAACTTGTGTGATTTGGATACAACTAACACGTACTGACGTTGTTTTCAGCAGAATTACCTTGGTGTCTTGTTTTTGTGCAGAAAATGAACTATCAGGAAAAATCCCGGAAAATATGCCAAAAACTATTTCTCACCAGAAGATCCATGGAGCCAGAAGGGGAGACAGAGAGGAGGCCTGGGGGCCCAGACCCACCCAGGAGCGGGCCCACTAACCCCGCTCCTGGGGGAGGTTTAGCCACCCTAGGCAGCTCCTCAGCCTCCCTCCTCGCCTATAAGTTGCCTTCTGACCTAAAAACAGGGGGGTGCGATAGTTTTACAGAAAGAGTTCCGCTCCGCCGCCGCCACCAGAAACAAAGATTCGGATCCAGAAACTCCGTTCTAGCACCCTGCCGGGATGGGCAATTTGGGTAGGATCATCGCCATCGTCATCACCAACGCATCTCCATCAACCACCGATGTTTCCCTCATCCATGAGTGAGTAATCCCCCGTTGTAGGCTTGGGGATGGTAGGGATTGGATGAGTTCTATCATGTAATCGAATAAGATCTGTTAGGGCATAGTGCCTAGTATCTCTATTAGTGCTATTTGACTTTGTTGCAACTTGTTGTGCTTAATGCTTGTCACTAGGGCCCGAGTGCCATGATCTCAGATATGAACTTATTATTGAATCATTATGATAGTATTGTTTATGATCTTATCTGCAAGTTGTTTACACATATCATTATCCGGATCCAAAGGCCCCAAAGTGACAATAATTGGGACAACCGGAGGGGGTGGCTGTGCTATGAGGATCACATGTGTTCATGGAGTGTTAATGCTTTGCTCCGGTGCTCTATTAAAAGGAGCACCTTAATTGCCAATAGTTCCCTAGAGGCCCTGCTGCCACGGGCTGGCTGGACAAAAGATGTTGTGCAAGTTCTCATTGCGAGCATGTATGACTATATTTGGAGGACATGCCTAGGATTGTTTAGTACTTGGATGCTTGTTATTATTTATCTGCAATGCCCTAGTTCTTTGAAGTTACATGTTTAGACTCGTCCATGCAACGCCCGTCCATCCATCCCTATGCCTACCGCACTCGAGTCCAACTGCTACCTTTACTGTTACTATTGCTCATGTTTCATTATTGCTGTTACTACTTGTCACATCCCAAGATTTTCCAAATCTTGTAATGTGAAAAATAAATAAACAAAATAAGTTATTGTTGAATTTTAGGGTGAAAAGAAACTTTTATTTCTAAATGGAAACTTAAAATCCCATCTTGAACAAACTTTAATTAAAGTTTGAATCTAACAAAATCAAAATCAAGAGAAATGCATTCCTCAATGAATGTATCTTGAAATTTAAACACTTGGAAAATAAATCCAAACCCTAAAACCCTAATGGAATAAAAATCATTTCCAAGTTATCACCAAGCCTGTGGATTTGATCCATATAAAAATTTGTCAACAAACATTTACAAATGATCAAGAAAGACAAATAGAAAAATTATAAAGCCATAGAAATTGGTTTCACTTAGTTTGGAGCCTTAGATAAAATGTTATGAATTTAATAAAGATAAGGAATTGAATTCCCAAAGCTAATAAAGCACTTATCTAGAATCCATACAAAATGGTGAGCAAAAAATCCTAAAGAGATTTAAAAGGATAAGCAAATATTAAAAAATATTTTATAAATTGGAATCACCAAGTTTGGATCTATAAATAAAAAGATATGGATTTTATAAGATGAAGAAAGAAATATTAAATATGGAATATTTAAAGACCAAATTAAATCTTGGCCTAATCCATTAAGAAAATAGAAGGGATATAATCCAAATCCAAATAAAGTAAAAGGATAAAGAATTTCCAAAATAAAATAAAATGGCATTAACCATTCTATCCCTATTTTAATAAAGACAAATCTCTAATAAGAATAATTATATAAATCTTGAGAAAATAGTATTTTGGGATTTACCCAAGTGGAATAAAAGTTGTTTAATTAACTTCAATAAGATTAAAGAAATCTTCCAAATAAAATTTAGGGAATTAAAACTATATTTAATTCCATTGGAATTAAAACAAATACCCAATTCAAATGATTTATGAATCATATTAAATACTTTCCAAATAATTCAAGATGAATTATTTGACACCCTATTAAACAAATAAAAACCTACTGAAAAGATTTGGAAAGTTTAAAGAATTTAAATGGTGTTTGAAATATTATTAAATCTCATTTGATTTAAAACAAGGGCCTTTTTGAATAATTAAAAGACCCCAAAGAGAATAAAGTTTTAATCCAAAATTGACTTCAGATTATATTACTAATCGGTATTTAAACCTACACAAATTTTGGTTGATGTTTGATTTGGTTTGTTGCTTGAATTGTTTGAATGAAAATCAAATCAGATTATTCAAAAACAGAAAAGAAAAACATTTGGTATAAAAAAATGAAAGGAACAAATTTAATAAGCCCAACATGCCCAATCGCTTCTCTCCCACGTAAACGCTTGACCGAGTCCTTACATTTGAGTCACCGACGCGTGGACCCCCTCTCCCCACTCTCTCTCTCGCTGCCAGATGACCCCACCGCCACATCATCATCTTCCTCACCTGCTGACTCCGCCCCTCACCTCGCCGGCCATTGCTGCCGATTAAGACTCCGCAAATAACGCTGTGATAATGATAAAAAACCACCCCGCGACCATGCCATCTTAAGCGCCTGCGTTTCCTCTCTCTTTCCCCTCCGTCGCCTCAACCTAGCGCGCCCCCAGGCTGCTCAATTTCTCTCTACACCGCCCCTGTCTCCGGCGATCTCACCGAGCAATTACGGCCAGTCGACGTCGCCCCTCGCCTCCTCAATCACACTATCTTGCTCCCCACCCCCTGTCTCTTCTCTCTGCATCCTCAACTAGACCGCGAGCGACCCAGAACGTGGGCAACCACCTCGACTGAACTTCGCCGCCGTCTGTCACTGCTCCGACAACCTCTCCCCGGTAAGCCCAACCGCCCCTCTCCCCGTAGTTGACACTCTGATACTCTCCTTCCTCTTGCGAACCTAACCATACCTTCTACTTCATCTAGCGCGGCCTCTAGCTTCGCCCCGACGACAGACAGAGCCGCCAGACGCCGTCTTGATCTCCGGCGAGGAATTCCGACGCACCCGTGCGCACCTTGACAAACCGCAAGCACGTTTAGCATCGCCGTGATCTCCTGAACCCGGTGAGCCATTCCTTTTTTTCCCTTGCTTCCTATTTCGCCAGCTCCTCCGCTAGCCGAGCGTCGCCGCCGCGCACTGCCGTCGAGTGCCGCCAGAACATGGTCAGAGTGTTGATAGCCGTTAGATGTTGATCTAATGGATGCGATAGAATCACTTAAAGCCGAAGGGGTATGCGATCTGTGTCGTGCGATGTAACTTAAATCCAGCGGTCCTCAGTGCATGATCCGAACGAATCGGTACCAGCCAGTAGAAAAGCGACACGTGGCTCAGGCTTCGTTTTAAAAACAGAAACTTTTCTTTTAGATGTGCCAATTTGAAAAGTTCATAACTTTCAAACCACACGTCCAAATTTTTCAAATTTTATATCAATGGATTCATAAAAACAAGTACTTTCTGACCATGCACTTTGTTTCGTAAAATGCTTCTGATAAATTGATTGTTTTTGCAGAAACTTGTGTATGCATGTTTAGAATATAAAAATTGTTCTAAAATGATTTTTAGATAGAACCTTTTGCAAATGGTTTGTTTTGAACCAACTGACCATAGAAATAAATTGGTGGTTTCAAAAATGTATTTGGTGAAGCAAAAGAATGAATCTTTGATTTAAACCATTTCTAGTCAAATAAAAAAATTGTTTATTTGTTAAAAATGCTTTTTGGAGAAAACCTTTGTAAAATGTTTTGATTTAAACTCTCTGACCCCAAGCACCAAGTTTTATGATTTAAAAATGTATTTGGTAAACCCTATAAATATTGTTACTTTGCTAAAGGCATTTTCAACCACATGAAATAATGATTTGGTTTAAAAATGGTTTAGAGATAGAATCTTTTGCAAATGGTTTTGCCACTTTATAAAATGACCAAATGGTGTTTCCAAATGTTCATAACTTATTAGAAACCACTTTTACAAATAAAACAACCTTTTGCAAGCTTGCATGCATTGTTTTGTTTCTATTATTTTATGTGATGTTGCCTGAATGGTAGATTGAAATTGTGCCTTGCTTGATTGAATTGTAGCGATTTGAAGAGTGTGATCATTGCAAAGACAAGGAGTGAACTTATATTCTCTACCAAAAAGGCAAGTGATGCTTCATACTTTTGTCCCATTATTTTCACTATGCATTAGTGATATTTCTAAGTAGGACTTGCATGGAATTTTGCTAAGTGTAAACTATGCCATGGGAAATCCTAGTAGATGAACCCTTAGTAGAAATTCCTAAGTTAAGATTCCTACTACTATCATGCTTAGCTTAGCTAATAGAAAATAAGGGGGGAATATATATTCATACTATGGAATATTTCCAAGTCAATGACTTGTGTTTTGCTTAATAAAACAACTAAGTGAATGAATCACCTGGGTGGAATGGAAGGAATGGTTTGTGTTGAGTGGTTCACAAGGCCCATTTCTATGGTTTACCTTGTGTATCTCACTTGTGGATGGCCACCTAGGAACAAAGAGATTTGAGATGTCAAATGTTGAGAAGCTTCAAGTGCAGCCTCTTGGAATTATGGGCTCTGCCTGGATCATATAGGTTGCAAGAACTTAGACAAACGGACAGTTGGTGGTAGGGGATGATAGGTTGGAACGCGTCCATTCTGGTCTAAGGGAAGGCTTCTAAAAGATCTTGTCTTGGTGAAACCAAGTCTTGTGGGGAAAGTGCACCACCTCTGCAGAGTGAAAAATCTAAGTACTTAGCCATGTCCCTGGCAAAGGACAATTTGAGCATCAAGACATGGAAGCTATCAAGAATCTCCTCATCCCAATTTCTAAGTTAAAATCTTGTGGGTGAAGAAGGGTTGAAGGATCACCAATTTCTATTGGGAGATGCCTTGGGTGATTTTTGTCAAGCAAAAACTTAGTGTTTTCAAATGATAAGGAAAATCTATTTTTGAGCAAAGCAAGCCTAAGCTCCACTTAGCCAAAATGCATATAGATGATAGACTCCACTATACTACCATAGTATCACTTGCCAATACAATTCAAATGTATTGACCCTTGTGGCTGTAACTTGTTATGTTGCAGGTTTGTTTGATATTAGTGAAGTAGGATTACAAGTCTACAACCAACATGTCTGCCTGTGGCACTTTGAAGATGAAGGACCCCATGCTATTGTTATATTCTACTGCATTGTAATGAGATAGCCAAATGAGCTATGTAAGATGTAATAAATTATTTTATTCCTGGTTATAAAGTTGTATTATGACCTTTGTTTCTTGATATTACATCTTAACTTTGGATGCTAGCTATTGATCCAGGGACTAGCATTGTAAACACAGGGATCTCTACCTTATTAAAGGTTGGGAACCTTACACTGCTGTTGTTGCTTTGCGATTGCTACTGATAAACTTTTGTGAGCAAGAACTATTTCCAGGTGCAGCTGAACTGACAACTCAGTTGTTAAGGTTTGCAAGTATTCCTTGGCTCACCTTGTGTCGAATCAATAAATTGGATAATACTACCCACGAAGACTGTTGCGATCCCCTACACTTGTGGGTCATCAAGACTATTTTCTGGCGCCGTTGCCGGGGAGCATAGCTTTATTTGTAAGTTCACTTGGATCTATTATTGTTCACTGCTACTCCTTTCATCATGATGAAGTCTCATGATGGAAAGTTCCATATTTTACCATCCACTACAAGAAGAGGTACAGTCCTAAATACCTCTGTTGCTCTTGATTCACCATCTGTTATAAGTAAGCTTGTCACACCACCACCACATGCTCATGCTACACACACTGCTACTACTGCTAAATCTGAAACTGCTTTTGATACTCATGATGTTACTTCTACTATGCTTGATGCGAGTGGTTCATTAGGTCCTTTTCTAGATGCTACTATGGCTAGTCTAGGAAATACCGAAACTTCTAGTGAATACATTGTTACACCTGTTAGCTCACCTGTCTAGTGAGAGTTATGATATTAATGATGGTTACATAGAGATCACTGATGAATTTGTTGAAGAGTGCCGAAACACACATGGTGCTAGTGCTATTAAGAGTCTCCTTGCTAGACGTACTATTATGCCTAAGAAGTTCTATGATCCTAAGTTTGCCACCTCTCCCATAGATATTAAAGATAAAGATTATGATTTCTCTCTTAACTTATCTTATTTAGATATTGTTGAGAAAGAACCTTTTTGTGGTACTGAAAATGAGAGTGTTGTGGCTCATATGAATGAGCTTTCTACTATGAGTGCTTTGTTATCAGATGATTCTAAGATGCGGAAGTACTTTGTTGCTAAGATCTTCCCTTTTTCACTAAAAGGAGAAGCTAGGGCTTGGTTTAATAGATTACCTCATGGTTCCATTGATAGCCCTAATTGCTTGATTGCTTCTTTCTTCCATAAATATTTTCCTCCCAGTGCTAGACATGCTGCTTTGCCGAGACTTTTTGATTTTAAACAGGGAGAAGAAGATAAATTTCCTGAGTCATGGAAAAGATTCTGTTCCTTGGTTCATGCATATCCTGGATGTCCATTACCTTAGAATGATCTTCTTGATATTTATTATAATGGACAAACTCATGATTCTAGGACCTACCTAGATATCTTTTCTGATTCTGTTTTCAGGAAAAGGACTCCTACAGATGCTGAAGAATTAATGAACAAGATAAGCAAGAATTATGATGATTGGACTTCAACTGAGCTGAATAAACTTGAGCCTATTACTCCTGAACCAGTTCCAACACCAACAACAAAGAAGAGGGGAGTTATTGCATTAAATGATGAAGTGATGAAGGAATCTAAGAAGTGTCTAAAGGAGAAAGGTATTAGAGCTGAAGATGTGAAGAATCTACCTCCTATAGAAGAATTATGTAAGCCAATTCCCCACTCATCTACTATTGAGGTACACTCTCTCCAACACTTTGATGAAGGTGATATTCCTTATGGTAAGCCTCCTTATCAATGCTTAGAGGAACTTGACATTTTTATTGTGAAACAAGGTCATTTTAATAAACAAGTTCAGAATCATTTATTGGGAAACTCTAGAGCTATCCATGAGTTGAAAGATATTGTGGAAAGAACTTCTAATGATATTAAAATGCTTTGTAAACACTTTCAAATGGTTCAAACCCAACTTGCTAAAGTACAAAAGGATATGCTAGTTAATGCTTCAGAAAATAAACATGCTTATGGAATTAGAACTAGGAGTGGTGCAGCTACTCAAGATCCTTTACATCCTGAAGGACACCCTAAAATAATAGAGCAGGATTCCCAACAAGGTGAGGATAGTGGTAGTCCTCATAAGAGGAAGAAAAAGAAACATAAGAAAGTTGAGGAACAACTTGAACCTACTGTAGATCCTAATAGTATATCTGTCTCTGATGCTGAAACTGAGAGTGGTAATAATAATGAGTCTCCTGATAAGGAGGAAGGTGAGGAAGAACCTGAGAAACACACTAAGAACACTAGGTACACCAAGGAAGATTTTATTGCTAATAAACATGGTAAAGAGATAGAACCTTGGGTACAGAAACCTATGTCTTTTCCAGGTAAGAAACACAAGTCAAAGGAGGAAGAACACTACAACAAGTTTTGTGAGTGGATGAAACCTTTATTCTTGCAAATTCCTTTGACTGATGCTATTAAATTGCCTCCTTATTCAAAGTATATGAAGGATATTGTCTCAAATAAAAGGAAGATTCCTAATGAGGAGAGTTCTACTTTGCTTGCTAATTACTCCTTCAATGGTAAGGTTCCAAAGAAACTTGGTGATCCAGGTATACCAACTAATCCTTGCTCCATTAAGAATAATTATGTTAGAACTGCTTTATGTAATTTGGGAGATGGAGTTAGTGTTATGCCTTTTTATCCCTACAAGAGGCTCCAGCTAAAAAAGTTGATACCAACTGATATTTCTTTGCAAATGGATGATAAGTCAACTACTGTTCCTATTGGTGTATGTGAGGATGTTCCTGTTCAAGTTTCTCATAATTGCATGGTCTTAACTGATTTTGTTGTGCTTGAAATGCCTGAAGATGATAATATGTCTATTATTCTTGGGAGACCTTTTCTTAATACTTCAGGTGCTATCATCAATTGCAATCAAGGAAAAGTAACATTCAATATTAATGACAAAGAGCACACTGTCTATTTCTCCAAGAAGGTTGACAGAAGCTATTGCCTAAATTCTATTGAAAATATTGAAGGCATAAAGGTTGGAGAAATATATCGTCCCATTCCACAAGAAAATATTGAAACTAATATGATTGGGACCATTGCTATCAAGTATGAGGTAACATAATCACCTTGTTGAATGCAAAGTTTTGTTTCATATAATATTGTTTTGGTAACAAGAATTGATCAACCTTGTTAACAAAAGGATTTTAATGAACAAAAATAATGTTTCCACTGTGGTTATACTTGCTTTGTTTCTCCTTTCTCATTCCCAGTCTTTGCTTTACCTTTAGTTTTTCTAGTTGTTTGCTTGTTTGAGTTTCTTAGAACTCCTGTAGTTTGGCTTTTGGTTTTCTTTTGCTTCTTCTGAAAAACTGTTTCTGCGAGAAAATCAATTTTCATACCCTGAAAATTGTCCAAAAATAAAGTTTGCCGAAAAATCCCAGAAAATTCAAAATAAATTTTGTTGGGGTTCGTAGCATGGAAAACAAAAAATTTCTACCGCATGCAAACAAACAAGCCATGATCTATCTACTAGATTGTAGCAACGAGTCGATAGAGGAACTCACCCTCGAAGATTCCAAAGCGGTTAACAAGAGCAGATTCTCGTGGGTGGTGTAGTCGTACTCTTGCAGATCTCAAGATCACGTAGACGATCCTTCCGGCGCTGCGTTTCGGCAGCTCTTCCGCAGTCGGTCACACGTTCGGTACTCGATGAAGACCTTCCTCTCGCTTTTTTCAGCAGGCAGCGGAGGTTGTAGCACTCTCCTCGCGATTCCGGCAGCACGACGACGTGGTACCGGAAGTAGAGGGGAGATCTCGTAGGGCTTCGCCTTAAAGCCGGAGCGACTATGGTGGAGCAAGAGAGGTGCCTTGGCGATCTAGGGTTTAGAAGCACCAAGGGGGGAGCTTGGACGGTGGCTAGGGCTTAGGGAAGCCCCAACTCGGTGAGTTGGCGGAACCCTAGGTGGAGGCGGCGACTTGGAGGAGGCCGACAGCTAGGGCTAGGGTTTTGGGTGTAGGGAGAGGGGGCGCCCTACCCCTCCTTATATAGGAGGGAAGAGGAGGTTTGGGGAGGAGGGAGTCCTCCTCCAACTCCTCCTCATGGCCGGCGGGTGGGAGGGAGTGGGACTTCCTCCCCAAGTAGGTTTCCTACTCTCCCTCCACCAAGCAAACTTGAGATTTGACTTTTTGAAATTGGCGTTTGACTTTCAAACTTCGATTTGATTTCTTCTCTTTATTTTGCCCAGCCAAGTGACCTAGTACATGATGCAACCATTCCACATTGTCATGACACATCCATGTACCCTTCCTCCGAGTGCTGGGACCTTCCAGACCCTTCTAGAACATTCCTGGTGAAAACACCGGAATCATTCCCGAACTCCGAAACAGGACTTTCCTTATATGAATCTTATTCTCCGGACCATTCCGGATCTCCTCATGATATCCCGGATCCCATCCGATACTCCGAACAACATTCGGACTCTTACTCATCATTCCATAACTACTCAACAACATCGAATCCTTAAGTGTGTCTCCCTACGGTTCGTGAATTATGCGGACATGACCGAGACACTTATCCGATCAATAACCAATAGAGGAATATGGAATTTCATATGGCTCCCACATATTTATATGATTGCTTTGTGATCGAATGAACCACTTACATACGATACCAATTTCCCTTTGTCTCACGATAGTTTACTTATCCGAGGTTTTGATCGTCGGTATCTCTGCATACCTAGTTCAACCTCGTTACCGATAAGTACTCTTTTCTCGTTCCCGTGATATGTGATCCCTTGTGAGCCAGTCACATGCTTGCAAGCTAATTGGATGACATTCCACCGAGAGGGCCCAGAGTATATCTATCCGTCATATGGATGGACAAATCCCACTCTTGATCCATGTGCCTCAACACATACTTTCCGAACACTCAATGCCACCTTTATAGCCACCCAGTTACGGTGTGGTGTTTGATGTCATCAAAGCATCCTTCCGGTGATGGTGATTAGCATGATCTCATGGTCGAAGGAATTAGGTTACTATGTATCAGAAAGCTTATAGCAAATGAACTATATTAAATGACTTGCTATTTATGCTACGCTTAACTATATGAGTATGTCCATCACATCATTCTCCTAATGATATGACCCTGTTGTTAATAACATCTCTATGTTCATGATCAGGAAACCATGATCATATATTAACCAACAAGCTAGTTTAACAAGAGGCTTTACTAGGGACTCTTTTATGTTTACAAATCACACAAGTATTAATGTTTCCGGTTAATACAATTATAGCATGGTATGTAAACATTAATCATAAGTATGAAGATATGATAATAACCACTTTATTATTGCCTCTTGGGCATATCTCCAACAGTCTCCCACTTGCACTAGAGTCAATAATCTAGTTTCAAAACTTTTGTGTATTCAACACCTATGGCTTTGTGGTGTCGTATGTACACGATTGCTAGTGGTCAACTGATCTCCGGATCTGACACTTCCAGGTCCGTGTGTAATTGCATGTCTTTGCGTCTCTACGCATCACTCATTCTCTAATGAGATGGCTTTGTACAAATTTGGTCCTTTGGTGAGACCTTTAGTTCCTTGAGGTCAAAACATGTCGATAATATTGTCATACAATATATCTTCATAGTACTATCCCGCTGTGAACTACACCTAGTTTGATAACAAACTACTTGACACAAATGCCCTCTTTTGCTGCTATAACAGCAGTCATATACTTAGCCTTTTGTTGTAGTATCTGTGACAATGTCTTAACTTTGGAACTCATCCAAATTCATTATGGAACTTACTTTCCATCATATTGTGCCACCCTTAGTTTAGATTGAGATAAACTTAATTTCTACTTTGTGACAAAACTAGTATCAATGTAATATATTTACAATGCACTAACCATCTATTTGTCACTTCTACAAAATAATATATTCTTAGTTCTTCTAAAAGATCATAAGAATATCTTTACTATCGTCCAATGATCATCTTATGAATCATTCTGGTATATGCTCATAACATTTAGAGCATAGGACATATCTGTATTTGTACATATCACAGTATGATTGATATAAATACTCTTTGTGATTTCATGCATCAAGTATCAATCTATACTTGAATCTTTGTTTCACTTACCAAGTGTCAATACACTTGAATATATCATAAATATTGAACTCATTCAATCTTTTCTGTGTGACAAGAACCTTTCTTGTAGTTTCTATATTGAAATCATTCAATATATCATCTATGTACTTTCGACACAACCATATTAGCGTCTATTGATGCCAAATATTTGGGTTTTGCCTAAGTCTTTCATCGGGATGGAATTCTTAATATGTGTTAATAAAAGATACATCATTTCCAATCAGCAATATGTCTTCCACATAATGTATTAGAAACATGTCTTAGCGCTCCCACTTAATTTCTTGCAAATGCAAGCATCTTCATCGTTTCCGATGAATTTAAACTCCTTTAACAGTTTCATCAGAGTGAAGATTCCAACTCCGCAATGCTTACTTCAACAATTGAAGTTTGCATATGCTTTTAGCATCCTTTGAATTAACAAAACCCTATGGACCGTGTTATGCACATGTCCTAGGTAACAATTCTATTAGAAGAACTTGTTTTTCTTATTCAACTACCACATAACAAAATTACATGTAGTGGTTGCTACATTAATCCGTCTAGACTAAATATCGCTATGAAAGATCAAATCTTGTCATAGTCAACCTTTGAACATTGTTGTGAACTCTTTCCCAACATATCAACTATTTCATAGATGTTAAACATCCATGTATATTTCTTTATAGATCCAAACACAACTGTAAGGTCTTACACCTTTCTCGAGGGTCCTTAAAGTTCAAAACTTGATTTCTCGTGTATGGAACTATCACAAATTTCATGGCTTCAAGCCATTTTATGGAGTTAGGGCCCATCATCGCTTCTTTGTATGTAGTCCGTTCATTATTCTCAAATAATGATTCAACCCTCAAATCTTGATATTTGATTGTTTACTCGACCTACTTGGCTCAATAGAAACTTTGACCTCCGTAACCAAAACCTTTGAGGCACGTGAGCCATGAGCATTGTTGCTGCCTCCAGAACACTTTTCAGTGCTGCGCAACTTTGCACATATAGCTAAGGTTATTTTAACCTTATCAAAGTTCTATTGTCCTCCCACTAATATTTTCACGAAAAATTTCTTCTCAAAGAAACTTGACGTTCTAAGTGACAAACACTTTTGTCTCCGATGTTATGGAGGAATACTTAACAGTTATTCGAAATAACATACAAAGATAGGTTCATCCGACTTTGGTTGCAAACATCTTTCTTATGCATAGCATACCAATGTTTAAGAAAGGACAACTTGGGTTTTATCCCAAATCATAACTTTATATGGTGTCATTTCAACGGATTATGATGGAGTTCTTTTCAGTGGAAAAACGGTAGTCTCTAAAGCTTTTAATCTTTAAAATATAATGGCAGTTTTATGAATTTCACCTTTGATCTTACCATGTCAAACAAGGTTTAATTACATATCTCGAACGCTCCATACTCTTATGGTGTTTCAGGAAATGCAAATCCACGGAACGATTCCTTAAATCTTAGGTATTATGCTAAACTTGTAACTCAGATATCTTCCTTTATGATCTTATCATAAAATATTTATATTCTTGTTACAATGATTTTGCACTTCATCTTGAAAGTCTTTGAACTTTTCAAATGTTTCATACTTCATCCTTATTAAGTAAATATTCATATATTCACTCAAATTTTCGGAGAAAGCATATGAAGTTGAAATCCATCGCTCTTGACTACACATAATGGACTTCGTACAACAATATGTACAAGTTCCAATAAGCCAGTCATTCGTTCCCTTTTGGCCTATGAACGAAGTTTTAATTATCTCTAGGAAAGTTTTACAAGCGTCATTTGATCAAAATCAAAAAGGACTCCAAAATTCCATCCACATGGAGTTTCTTCATGTTTTATTTCCAATATAATTTAAACGACGATGTCACTTCCTAAGTGATCTTTCAATCAATTTGTCTTTCGAATTTTTTAGCACTAGTTTTATGGATGTGATTTCTCCAACGAGATTTGTGAATCATCCATCTTTTATGGATTACGGCAATTATTTGAACAACCCTTTTGTTCTCATAATACCTTATAAAACAAATCTTGAAGCCAAGCTTTGATGTTTAACGAGCAACACAATAACCCTTTATTTGTTCTCGATGAACATCATCACATATTCTTTTGCTAGTTACCTAGGCCATTGTAGTTCATGAATTCTGTTGTTTCGTATGACGATTCACACCAACAAATTCAGTATCCAGTACTTAAGAACCACATTATTTAACAAGCAAAGAATACAGCCATAACGCGTATATTCTCTATATACCTAAGCTGAACAATTCTAGTCTTTTATTTTATGCCATATATTTATGAGATTTTGTTTCAGTATTTATTTTTCTGTTTGAAAAAATCTATCAACATCAATAGTGGAGCCATATACATGACACATAGTCCAAAGCATGTATAGTTAAATACCAATATCTTTGGACTTGCACTTTGAAGTAGATCACCATCATCAAATGTTTGGTGTTCTTTCAAATTCCTTTCTTTAGTAATATCTTGGTGTAGTAAACATTTTACCTACATCAAATATTCACCCTTATCATGGAATTATCCATAATCAAGCTACTTTTAGCTTATAACGGTGAATCACGAGTACAATGTTGCTCTCCAAAACATTTTGGAGGATTAGGACAACTAGTGTCTCCAACCTTTTGTAAATTCTCATCAAATATGAAAACACAAACTTTGCCATATTATACTCTATCATGTTGTAACCAAAACATCACTTCAGATATCGCAATATCTTCCATACATGATGGTTTCTTAAACAACTCTTTCAACTCCTAGATTACCTTGATATTGAAACTATCTTTCGAATATCAAGAATCATGGAGATAAACATGATACGTATATACTAACACTGGAATTTTTACTCTTGATTTAATACCAACTATTACACTTCACGGAGCAATCGAAACTTACTGAAAGTTTGCAATGGGACTTTTAAACTTTAGATTAACACTTCAAAACAATACGATACCAGTTCGTAAAGTAACTAATTAGAATTCTATAGTTCTATCATCTCAATTAAAACTAAGTGCAAGGTGGTAAACGGATGCCAATGACTACAACAACTATGCAAATTCACTTTGATTTAATTTATGATAAACAGTGTTCAACTTTTAATCATATTGCCGTTGAACTCCCACTCGAAACAATATCCCTCACATTGTTTTAGTGATCACACGAACCAAAATCACTACACCAAGTCCGATCATCATGTGACATGATATAGTTTCAATGGCGAACAATCATCATGTTCATCATATCATCTATATGACTCATGCTTTACCTTTCAGTGATCCGTGTTCCGAGACCATGTCTGTACATGCTAGGATCGTCAAGATCAAACCTTAGCTTCCGCATGAGCAAATCTGGCTTGCTCACGTTGTATACACTCGCAGAATCTAACACACCCAATCATCACGTGATGCTTCGAAACAACGAGCTTTATCAATGGTGCTTACTAAGGATGAACACTTTAAAACTTGAAATTGTGTGCTTGAGGGATCATCTTATAATGCTACCGTCGTTAACTAAGCAATACAAGATGCATAAAAGGATTAACATCACATGCAATTCATAATATGTGATATGATATGGCCTTTCTTCTTGTGCTTCCGATCTCCATCTTCAAGCACGACCATGATCTACATCATCACCGGTATGGCGTCAAGATCAATGGCGCCTTTTCATGGTTGTCTTCCACCAGCTTCAACTATTACAACTACTTTGAATAGACACACAGGCCTTAACAGAATTTAAAAGACAACCATATGGCTCCTGCCGGTTGCCAACTTACAATAAGGAAAATTGCATACATCATAGATAATGACAATCATGGCCATATCACATCACAGCACACCCCTGCAAAACAAAGTTATACGCCTCTAATTTTTCTTTGCATATTTTACGTGGTTTGGGGCTTTCAATAAGTGTCATTCTAACTTACGAACAAGAACCACAACTTTGATGCTTGAACTATCAAGTGCCCGTTGTAAATTGAATCTTTACTATGATGGGAGAGACAGACACCCGCAAAGCCACTTATGCAATACAAGTTGCATGTTGACCATACCGGGCCGCTTCATCCCACCATACCGGGCCACTTCATCCCACCATACCGCAAGATAAAAAGTATACAAGAAGCAATTGATAATAAAAGCACCACCGTCCACAATGACCATTGTGTTCTACTCGTCCAACAGATCTACATATAGACACGGCTCTGATACCACCGTTGGGGTTCGTAGCATGGAAAACAAAAAATTTCTACCGCATGCAAACAAACAAGCCAAGATCTATCTACTAGATTGTAGCAATGAGTCGATAGAGGAACTCACCCTCGAAGATTCCAAAGCGGTTAACGAGAGCATATTCTCGTGGGTGATGTAGTCGTACTCTTGCCGATCTCAAGATCGCGTAGACGATCCTTCCGGAGCTGCAGCAGCGGCGCTGCAATGATCGGTCACACGTTCGGTACTCGATGAAGACCTTCCTCTCCCTTGTTCCAGCAGGCAGCGGAGGTTGTGGCACTCTCCTCGCGATTCCGGCAGCACGACGACGTGGTACCGGAAGTAGAGGGGAGATCTCGCAGGGCTTCTCCTTAAGCCGGAGCTAGTATTATGGAGCAAGAGAGGTGCCTTGGCGATCTAGGGTTTAGAAGCACCAAGGGGGGAGCTTGGCCGGTGGCTAGGGCTTGGGGAAGCCCCAACTCGGCGAGTTGGAGGAACCCTAGGTGGCGGCGGCGACTTGGAGGAGGCCGGCGGCTAGGGCTAGGGTTTTGGGTGTAGGGAGAGGGGGCGCCCTACCCCTCCTTATATAGGAGGGAAGAGGCGGTTTGGGGAGGAGGGAGTCCTCCTCCAACTCCTCCTCATGGCCGGCCGGTGGGAGGGAGTGGGACTTCCTCCCCAAGTAGGTTTCCTACTCTCCCTCCACCAAGCAAACTTGAGATTTGACTTTTTCAAATTGGCGTTTGACTTTCAAACTTCGATTTGATTTCTTCTCTTTATTTTGCCCAGCCAAGTGACCTAGTACATGATGCAACCATTCCACATTTTCATGACACATCCATGTACCTTCCTCCGGAGTGCCGGACCTTCCTGCATCTTCTAGAACATTCTGGTGAAAACACCGGAATCATTCCCGAACTCCAAAACAGGACTTTCCTTATATGAATCTTATTCTCCGGACCATTCCGGATCTCCTCGTGATATCCCGGATCCCATCCGAGACTCCGAACAACATTCGGTCTCTTACTCATCATTCCATAACTACTCAACAACATCGAATCCTTAAGTGTGTCTCCCTACGGTTCGTAAATTATGCGGACATGACCGAGACACTTCTCCGATCAATAACCAATAGAGGAATATGGAAATTCATATGGCTCCCACATATTTCTACGATTGCTTTGTGATCGAATGAACCACTTACATACGATACCAATTTCCCTTTGTCTCACGATAGTTTACTTATCCGAGGTTTTGATCGTCGGTATCTATGCATACCTAGTTCAACCTCGTTACCGATAAGTACTCTTTTCTCGTTCCCGTGATATGTGATCCCTTGTGAGCCAGTCACATGCTTGCAAGCTAATTGGATGACATTCCACCGAGAGGGCCCAGAGTATATTTATCCTTCATATGGATGGACAAATCCCACTCTTGATCCATGTGCCTCAGCACGTACTTTCCGAACACTCAATGCCACCTTTATAGCCACCCAATTATGGTGTGGTGTTTGATGTCATCAAAGCATCCTTCCGGTGATGGTGATTATCATGATCTCATGGTCGAATGAATTAGGTTACTATGTATCAGAAAGATTATAGCAAATGAACTATATTAAATGACTTGATCTTTATGCTACGCTTAACTATAGGAATATGTCCATCACATCATTATACTAATGATATGACCCTGTTGTTAATAACATCTCTATGTTCATGATCAGGAAACCATGATCATATATTAACCAACAAGCTAGTTTAACAAGAGGCTTTACTAGGGACTCTTTTATGTTTACAAATCACACAAGTGTTAATGTTTCCGGCTAATACAATTATAGCATGGTATGTAAACATTTATCATAAGTATGAAGATATGATAATAACCACTTTATTATTGCCTCTTGGGCATATGATAATAACCACTTTATTATTGCCTGACTATGATCATTCCTATAATGACCCACCAGCATGGGTTTACCATCCGCGTTATTGAGCCCCACTTAGGCCAAAAGCCTAATCTTGGGGGGAGGTACACCGACATCACACTCATATATATATCATGTTCGGTCGGTTCTTTGTATATCCATTGTTTCGTTTTCTTTTTGGTTCTTATTGCTTCTTTCTCAAAAACACAAAAATACCATAAATATTCGTTGTTTCTCTTGGTTTGTTTCTTTTTTTCTTTGCTTTGATTTGCCTTAAAAGAAAAATCCAAAAATATTTTGCTTTGTTTGGTTTTTCTTTGTTTGCTTGTTTCTAAAAGATCGAAAACACCAAAATATTTGTTGTTCTTCTTGGGTTTTGTGAGTTCTTTGCAGGGTTCAGTAGTCCTCAGTGGTTTGTGGTTTCATGTTATTTATTCAAGTCACACAAGTGAAGGGCAATAATGAAGATTAAGACAACTCGAGGTGTGGTAAGAGGCTGGTAACGAACTCTATTTGTTTCATTTTTTACATATACTCATCATTGTGAGCATGCTTAGCCTATTTGTGTAAAGTGTATGTCATTATGGATGCTTAGTAGTTCTTGCTTGTCTATGATTAGCTCCAACTTGCTAATAGTTTGTAGCATGTCATATGAATGTTTGCTTGCATTGTTTTATTCATACTTTGGTATGATATTGTGGTATCCTCCTCATCGCTCATGTGAATCGACTTGGCACATGCTCACGCATGCATATGACTAATCAATAGTCAGTAAGCCTCGATGATTTATTTTGCCTCAGAGTTCTTGTATCACTTTCATGCCATAGTTAGTCCTGTTTTGTTGCAAGCATGATTATGATAGTTATTGCTCTCTCGTTTGTCGCTCCCTCTCTATTGCTAGCCTTGACTTGCACTGAGTATGTGCTCTACCTGTGCTTCCAACTCCCCAAAACCAATATTGCTAGTTGTGTCCACCATACCTACCTATTAGCATCATTTGCTATTTCAGTGCATATTATACATGCCATGTTTTCTTCCAAAATAAAATGTTTGTCTGTTTTGAGAAAGTTAGTTAGTAAATCTCTCACGAACTTGATGTCACACTTTATTCCTTGCGCTTAATAATCTTGAACCATTGTGACTAGTCCATGAAAGTTATATGCTTGCTTATTATATACTGGGAGTCAGCAGAACCGTGCTGTCACAGGGAACGCTTTCAATGATTTTTGGATATCTCATCCAGTTGATTCCTTGCTCTTTTGTTTATGGATGTCGACGATGTGAAATAAAAGGGGAAGTTGTTAGTTCGTGGAGTTTATACATTGTGTTAGAGAAACGCTTGGGCCGCTAGCCTAAGCCATGCTTAATCATGGTGGAAACTTGCAACATCACTATAATGAGCATCTATGAAGCTTCCTCAATAAAAAAGCTATGCATATGGTAAAAAAAAGATTGATGAGATGCCCATTGTTTGCTTGCCTTGTCATTTTGGTTATGGGAAAGCTCATGTACCATGTGCAAGGGGTACCCCGCTGGCGGTTCTCGATGATATGCATGTATTTACAATGACAAGAACTTTCAGGTGACCAAAGTTGAGTAGCATGCGGAGTGACCCTCATACTCAAGGGACTTGGGATTTCCAGTCTATGGTCTGTCAAGCATATGATTCAGAGTGGACCTCACTTTCACCTTAACCACATGAAGATGCCTATTATAGGGGCAATGAGAGCTCAAAGCTAATGAGTACCTTCCTTTCAGCATTAGGAAGCCTTTCAAACCTTCACAAAAACCGTTTTCATAACTTTGTTGAGTCACCACTTATTCTATGAGCACCTTCTTGAGAGCATAGTTGTCATTCTTGTGTTTGTTCCAAAACTTGTTTAATTATGTCATGACTTTGATGCTTGTATCTCTGATATCTTTACTTCTAGTCTTCATGTGAACTTCAGAGGTGCCTTGGCATTTATATTGTGATCTTCATACAAAGGCAAGTGATATACCACTCTATCATACCTTATTATGAGCATTGCAATGTTGCTTATGTTTATGTTTCATGCTACATATTATTATTGAGTTGGTTTATCTTCTTAGCTTGCAATGACTATTGAGTAGACTTAGTTGCATACTCCTTATTATGAATTGTCTAAGCATCTACTCCCGTGCTGAGAATATTTACATCATATGAAGCAAAGTGTTCGTGAAAGTTCTTTTATCGCACTCAGTTTTCAACTGAATTGCTTCAGGACAAGCAATAAGCTAAGCTTGGGGGGAGTTGATACGTCCAAAACGTATCTACTTTCTCGAACGCTTTGCTATTGTTTTTCCTCTAAACTTGTGTGATTTGGATACAACTAACACGGACTGACGTTGTTTTCAGCAGAATTACCTTGGTGTCTTGTTTTTGTGCAGAAAATGAACTATCAAGAAAAAATGCCAAAAACTCTTTCTCACCAGAAGATCCATGGAGCCAGAAGGGGAGACAGAGAGGAGGCCTGGGGGGCCCAGACCCACACCAGGCGCGGGCCCACTGACCCCGCGCCTGGGGGAGGTTTGGCCACCCCAGGCAGCTCCTCGGCCTTCCTCCGCGCCTATAAGTTGCCTTCTGACCTAAAAACAGGGGGGTTCGATAGTTTTCCTGAAAGAGTTCTGCTCCGCCGCCGCCACTAGAAACCAAGATTCGGATCCAGAAACTCCGTTCTAGCACCCTGCCGGGACGGGGAATTTGGAGAGGATCATCGCCATCGTCATCACCAACGCATCTCCATCAACCACCGATGTTTCCCTCATCCATGAGTGAGTAATCCCCCATTGTAGGCTTGGGGATGGTAGGGATTGGATGAGTTATATCATGTAATCGAATAAGATCTGTTAGGGCGTAGTGCCTAGTATCTCTATTAGTGCCATTTGACTTCGTTGCAACTTGTTGTGCTTAATGCTTGTCACTAGGGCCCGAGTTCCATGATCTCAGATCTGAACTTATTATTGAATCATTATGATAGTATTGTTTATGATATTATCTGCAAGTTGTGTACACATATCATTGTCCAGATCCAAAGGCCCCAAAGTGACACTAATTGGGACAACTGGAGGGGATGACTGTGCTGTGAGGATCACATGTGTTCACGGAGGGTTAATGCTTTGCTCCGGTGCTCTATTAAAAGGAGCACCTTAATTGCCAGTAGTTCCCTAGAGGCCCTGCTGCCACGGGCTGGCTGGACAAAAGATGTTGTGCAAGTTCTCATTGCGAGCACGTATGACTATATTTGGAGCATATGCCTAGGATTGTTTAGTACTTGGATGCTTGTTATTATTTATCTGCAATGCCCTAGTTCTTTGAAGTTACATGTTTAGACTCGTCCATGCAACGCCCGTCCATCCATCCCTATGCCTACCGCACTCAAATCCTAACTGCTACCATTATCATATTATTGCTCTGCTTTCATCATTGTTATTCTTGTTGCTACTACAAACTGTTGCTACTGATAAACTTCTGTGAGCAAAAACTATTTCCAGGTGCAGCTGACCTGACAACTCAGTTGTTAAGGCTTGCAAGTATTCTTTAGCTCCCCTTGTGTCGAATCAATAAATAGGGTAATACTACCCACGAAGACTGTTGCGATCCCCTACACTTGTGGGTCATCAATACCTCATAATAAGACAAATATCAATGAATAGAGGTAAATTATGATATAGAATGGTGATGCAAATTGGGCGTATCATAGGATGGCATCTTTGCTTGTTAGAGCCAACATAAACACATTAAGGCATATTTCCAACCTTCCTTACAGATTATGAGAGTTATGCATCTTCACATAGAGAGGGTTACAAAATACTCTCCTCAGTCCACCCACTAGCTTGTTCTTCCCAGGTCCTAATTCGCGGGATCTTCGATCACATAGGTTGGGTTATCACTAAGGTGTGACATCCATGGGTATCAACCCCATCTCCCTCGATGCACTATCTATCACATTTCGTGATAGTCCCTTTATAAAGGGATCTGCCATGTTTTTGTCTGTTTGAATATACGTAACAGTTATTACTCCAGAGTTTCTCAATTTCCTGACAGATTTCAAACGTCTCTTCACGTGTCTTGATGACTTTGCATTATCCTTAGAATTGTTCACTTTGACAATAAAAGTTTGGTTGTCACAATTCAAAAGGATTGCCGTCACATGTTTCTCAACCACAGGCAAGTCCATCAAGAGCTCACGCAGCCATTCTGACTCAATAGTGGCGGTGTCTAAAGCAGTAAGTTCTTCTTCCATAGTTGACCTCGTCAATATGGTTTGTCTACGAGACCTCCATGACACTGTGCCACCTCCAAGGGTAAATACATACCCGCTCATGGCGTAGATTTCATCAACGTCAGAGATCCAATTCGAATCACTATATCCTTCAAGCACATCAGGGTTCTCTAAATAGTGAATCCCATAGCTCATTGTACCACATAGATAGTGCATTACCCTTTCAAGTGCATGCAATGATAAATACCCGGGTTAGACATGAACCTACTCAACTTTCTCACAGCAAAAGAGATATCAGGTCTTGTAGCGCTTGCTAAGTACATGTGAGAACCAACAACTTATGAATATTTCAGCTGATTTGTTTGTTCCTTCTTATTCTTTTGTAATGTAAAACTGGGATCATAAGGTGTCAACACCCAGATTTTTAATCACAGATGCCTATTATGCCATACATCGCAATCCCAGGATTACCATTTTTGCGAGACATAATAGATTGGATATCACAGTACATCATCCATTAGAACTCCTTACATAAGGTCTTACAACAAATAAAGGATCTCATGATCCAGTCTTAGTATAAATCAAGCAGCGGAATAACGTGTCACATCCCAAGATTTTCCAAATCTTGTAATGTGAAAATAAATGAATAAAATAAAACTTTGTTTAAATTTCAGAGCCAGAAGAAACTCTTTAAATTTAAATGGAACTCTAAACCCATTTGAATTAAATAAAAACCTAAAGGGATTTAAAAAGATAAACATTTCATTAATGGAAAAATGAAAACATTTGAAAATACCTATTTGAAACAATTAGATGAAAAGACTGCTTTCAAATAAAACAGAAGTATATAAATAAATAATATGTTATAAAGCCAAATTAAGACCTTGGCCAAGCTTTGAGAATTAAAACAATTTATTTAAATAAAATTGGCAAAGGTTTATTTAAATAAAATAATAAGGAATTTATATCCAAATTTTACTTAAATAAAAGAATTTACCAATATAATTGAAACACCAAAACTTGTTAAATTGTTTAAAATAAGTTTTCCAAATAGTTGATATTCACAAATAAAACCTACTAAAGTGTTTGGCTTTATATTGGATTTCAAAATAAATATCTCAATAAAATAAATCCTATTTGATTTAATAATGAAAGTCTATTATATTTAATTAATAATGGACTCTAAAATAAAATGTTATTTTGTTTTAAAATAAATCTCCAAATATTCTTTTCAAAATAAAACCCATTGATTTGTTTTTGGAAATATTTGGATTTCAAATGGGGAATTTATTAATTATATCAAACCCTATTTGATTAATAAACCATGATCCATTTATTTAAATTATAAATGGAACCTTTAACAAAATTGTTATTTATTTTAAACAAGCTTTCTAAATATACCTTATTTCAAATACAACCCACTATTTTGGTTTTGGAAAATATATGGATTTAAATTGAGTTTGAAATAAATCAAATCCTAATTTGATAATTAGCAATGGACATTTATTTAATTAATAATGGACTTTATTATTTAAAAATTATGGATTTTAGATTTAGGTTCAGGCTACTGAACAGAACCAAGTCAAAATTACAAAGTTTGGGTTTTGTTTGAATTGTTGTGAACATTGTTTGTTTGTTTGAAATTCAAAACAGAAAAATAGAATTAAAAAAAGAAAAAGGAATCAGACAGAAAAAAATATGAAAAGGATGATCAACCTGGCAGCCCAATAGGCCCAGCAACAGCCCAGCTTCTTTCCCCGAAGGAAACGTTTGGCACCAATATTCTTACCCACAGAACCAATGACTGGTGGACCTCCCCCTCTCCCCTTTTCCCACTGACGCAACGGCCCCACTTCGCTAGTCATCTTCTTCGCCGTGACTCCCTCCTTCCCCCAAACCACGTCGCAGTTACTGCCGTTGAAAACTCCATCAATCCTGTTAATTGTCGCGTTAAATTCGTCCAGCCAGCACGCAGGATAAATCGCCTGCCTCCCCTCTTCCGTTGCCCCCAGACACCTCTCCTCGACACGCCCCCAGGCCGTCGAATTTTACTCGAACACCACCTCTGTCCGATGACGCTCCGACGCCGATTCCGGCAGCCCCTCGCCGCCCCTCTCCTCCCCGACCAAGCTCGCACCTTCCCCACTCCAAGGAGCATCTCCCGGCACTTCCCAATTGCCGTAGGCGCCTGTAACGCCGTCTCCAAAGACCACTAAGCGCCGCGCAGCTCGACGAAGTTCGTCGACAAATCCGTGAACCCGACCTCTCTTTCGCTCGGTTTCCCTTATCGCAAACCTGGTTATCATCCGCGTTCACTGACGTCCTCCGTTTAACCTCGTGTGCCTTGTAGACCCGCCTATGACAACCTCTGCTGGAACCCGACGGGGAGCATAACTCCGGTGAGCCCTAACGTCTGAACCCGTGCATGTCTTGCACTCTAGCCCAAACCATTTTGATCTCCATTGTCTAACGCATTCCCTGATGCTCGCCATTTATCCGCACATAACCTATAGGTTCGCCATCGACGACGACAGAAAGCATCCGACGCCGACGACAACTACGACGAGGAATTCAGGTTGACCGAGAGCACCCCTTCGTCAGACGAGAACACGCTGAGAATCAGCAAGGCACATAGAACCTGGTGAGCTACCCCTCTCTCCCTCTAGCCCCCTATGTCGCCAAGAACTCGCCGCCAGAGTTCAGCCGCTGCGCCGCTTAGCCGCCTCCTCCTGGTCACAGACCGTAGCCATTCGATTTAAATCCAACGAATGCAATAGATTCATTTAACTGAAAGGGTACGCTAGCTCTGAACCGTGCGATATGACTTAGATCTAACGGCCTGCAGTGCGTGATCTGTGTGAACCGTTTTCGGCCAATTAAAACATGACGCGTGGCCAGCTCTAGTTTAAAACAGATTTTTGAATCAGAATTATTTGCAAACTTCAAACCCTTGTAACTTTCAAACCACACGTCCAAAAATTACAAATTTTATGTCGTTGGATTCAGGAGAACAAGACCTAGCCAACCATGCCCTTAGTTTAGCAAATAGTATCTGTTAGCTTGTTTGAATTTGCAGAAACATTTGTGTACTTGTGTAGATTAGTAAAATTGTTGAAAAATGATTTTTGGATTAAAACCTTTGCAAAATGGTTTGTTGTGACCTTACTGACCCTAGGAACCAACCCTTGGTGTTTAAAATTATTTTGGTGTAATTTAAGTTGAATTATTTAGCTTAACCATATTCTAACCAAATTAAATTATGGATATTACTATGGAAAAGTTTTTGCAAAGAAAACTTTGAGGAAATGTTTTGGATCAAAACCTACTGACCCAAAAACACCAAGTTTTGCAATGACAACTCACTTGGTGAAAAACATAAGGTTTTGCTTTAAATAAAGAAACTATTTTTCATCACATAAATAATGAGTGATTTGGAAATGGTTTAAAGATAAAACACATTTGCAAGTGACTTTGCCATTTTGGTAAATGACCAATTTGGACCTTACAAAGTTATAAGCCTAGTAGAGACCTTCCTTGTAAATAAAACCATCTTAAGCATGTTCCCATACAAGACTTAGAATCCATGCCTTGTGTATGTGAAATATTTTTTGTATATTGGCTTGGAATGCTACTTGATACTATGATTGCTTGATTGACTTGTAGTGAAATTAGCAAAGTATGAGACTAGCAAGATCAAGGAGTAAACCCTCATTCCCTACCAAAAAGGCAAGTTACACTATCATACAAATGCCCTATTATTTTCATTATACTTAGGGGATTGTGAAAACATGCATGAAAAAGATTTCTATATACTTATGCTATGCTAAATCCTAATATGATTCCCTATACACTCCTTAGTGAAAATATTGTAGTTGTACATGCTTAGCCATGCTTTATTTTGAAAAGAGATACATGTTGAGATTTTACAAAGGTTGAGAAAAGACTTATGTTTTACATAATAAAACAAGGACTCAATGAACCACCTAGGTGGTGGATATTTTAAGTTTTGGAGAGGGTGGCAACAAAAGGGACCATGTCTATGGGAATCACTTTGTGTTGTGCTCCAAAAGAAAACCACCTAGGAAACTTAGAGATTGAACATGTTTCTCCAATTGTGGCTTTCGTGTACAACCACATGCTATTATGGCTCTGGCTTAGTCAACTAGATTAGGAAGACCCATACATTGTCTTTAGTTACCGGACATGGGGATCTGGAATGCTTCATGGGGGCTGAAGGCAAGCTAGCAATGATGTATGGGAGGACCTTTTGGAAAGACTTCGTCACACTCTCGGTCACGGTACTCCATCTTGGTGAGCACTAATCCAGTAGGCCACTGGTGGCAACAAGATGGGATTGTGTCATGTGGGTAAAGTGTACTCCTTCTGCAGAAGTTAATAAAAATCTAAGTACTTAGCCGTGTCCCCGGTTATGGACAAAACTGAGCAACTAAAGTTTGAACTATGGGAGATCTCGACATTCTAACTTCTAATATAAAAACTTGATGCACTTGGGGGTACCAAGGAATTCAAAGAGATTTTGTTAAGCTTGTTGCACTTGGGGTTAACAAGGTGCTCAAGAGCATGATGTACTTGGGGTTACCAAGGAACTCATGAGTTTTGATAAAACTTGTTGCACTTGGGGTTACCAAGTAGCTCAAGAGATTTTGACAAGGACTTGAACACTTGAGTTTCTACCAAGGAGTTCAAGGAACTTGGAAAAGAAATTTGACAAAGGACTTAAAACCTTTTTTGAAAAGATAGGATAAAATATTGCCCTATGCAAATAAGCCTTAAACTATACTTAGCCAAATGTGCATATAATGATAGGATCCACTCTTATTATACATAGAAGTGAAGCTTGCCAATACAATTCAAAATGTATTGACCCTTGTGGCTGTAACTTGTAATGTTGTAGGTTGATTGTTTTTAAATGAAGATTGTTTGATTGACTAGGATTACAAAGTCTACAACCAACATCTGCCTGTGGCACTTTGAGGATGAAGGACTCATGACTATAGTTATTCCGCTGCAATGTATTGTAATAGCCAAATGAGCTATGTTTGATGTAATAAACTTATGTTATTTCTGGTTATAAATTTACATTATGACCTTTGTATCTTGATATTACATCTTAACTGTGGATGCTAGCTAATGATCCAGGGACTAGCATTGTAAAACACAGGAGGAATCTACCTTATCAGGTTGAGGCCTCTACATAACGTAATAATAACGATAGCGTAGGCGAGACTCCATCTTCATGGTCACAGGCAATGATGATGATGGGAGATGATCCTAGTTGTCGTAACCTTCCTGCTGTCCGCCCTCCTGATAGTCCTCTTCATAGTATGGCCACGAGAATAGCCAGGGACAAAGCCGTGAGTACTCTTTAAGTACTCGCAAACTAATACTAACAATTAAAGTGGTTTTGAGTAGGAAGCACTAGGCTCTAGGTTGTTTTGCAAAAAGCCAGATTTACCTTAACTAAGTTCAGAAGCAAAGAAAGCTAGTTGAAAGTTTTATAACACCTAGGTGGGAACTTGAATTTCATGTCACAGCCCTATTGTGGTCAAGTCAAAGTCATGAATCATTTCATAAGTTATTTTGAAAACATCTGACGACGGAACAGTATGGCCACTCCAATTGTCCTTAACCGCGGACACGGCTATTCGAATAGTTTGACACTCTACAGAGGTGGTACACTTTCACCACAACATTCGATACATCTGTCAGGAACAATCCTGAATTCACCATACTCAGTATGCGGATAATCAATCCTAACCTTTCAATTACACGCCCCAGTATAGGCACCTCTCCTATGAGTTTGGCCTCCCAACCATGACCAACTGTCATCTTGGGTACTACACATGTGGATAATCATCCCAAGGTATCCTCAGCTCAAACCTTGGCCGCAAGGGAGTCCATACTAAGGTATAAATGTCCAGTCAAGCCCTACCCAAATTTCGGCTATTATGGTTGTACGGTAAAATTGGAATGGTATCGCATCCACACAACCATCAGTTTTATAAAAAGATAAGGCTCATGCCTTACCATTTTCATCATCAAAAATCATCTGGTGTTCAAGAACACATGTCAAAACATTTCAGTAGAATGACTCAACATTCTAGGGTTTTCATAACCATTTTCACCAAGTATTCCTATCTAAATTGATCAAGTTTTATGCTTAGCACTAGCAACTACAAGTGGGGGTAAATACTAATGAGGGGTGGTAAACAAGTGTATCTTATCCAAGTTCAATCTCATGCCTCAGGATGACATCAAGATTATCTATCTTAAGCCATGTTTTATGCTCTTTATGCTACCTTTAAATATCTTTCTACCAACTACTATTCAATAAGTAGACTTCAATTGAAAGTTTTGATAAGGAAATAAAATAACTAAGCTTGCCAATAAAACTAGGATTGGGTATCAAGTGATGTAAGCTTGCAAGTAAAACTTGCATGGTTTAGCTTAGCTTACTAAAATAGTAGCTTGCTAAGATATTAGTATAAGATTGCAAGGATTTGCTTGCTAAGTTGCAAGTGTTAGCTTGCCTTGAGTAGAGCAGTGGTTCAAGTTCTCCTCGGCTTCTTCCTCGTAATATTCTCCTTCCTCCCCGTATCCTTGGTCGGTACTAGCGTCTATAAATAAATACGAGGTACACAATCACCAAACAATACTTAACTACATTTATGTATCACACCAAGGTTTTCACTAGATGATCTGGCATCATCACCAACATTACAATCATCAAAGCACTTGTCTTATTTATTTTATTTTGAAAAAGTAATTTCTACTCATTGAAAACTACTTAAGATTTAATATTCTCCAACTAAAACATGGGATCATGTTGACACAATATGTCATCACCACATATTTCAGTATATGGGAATGTGATTTAAAGTGGTGTCACAATTTAACAAGGTTTAAGCTTTTTTTTTAATTAAATAAAGTGATTAGAATTTCCTATGAGGCATTATTTTATTACTTGTTCATTATTTCTGCAAGTAAACCTAGATATTTTTATATATTCAGAAAGGTCTTGCTAAATGTGATTTTTGAGAGTTGGAATCAACTCAAAGTTTTTGTGGTTGAATTTTGAAAAATGTTTGAATGCAGAAAAGCTTCTGTCTTGTTATTTTTACTATAGGTGATCTATAATTCCAAATGGTTTGAATCCAACGGGCTTGGATTAAGAATTCCAGTACCTTTCTAACAAAATTGGTTTCATGCAATTTGGTTCAGTGAATCGACCTGGGTTGATTATTGAATCTAGGTACATAACTAAGTTTGAAACTAAAAGAATAAACCTAAATTCAAACTATTGGGTCACGCGGGAATGTAAATGGGCTGAACCACGGCGCACAGCGCGCACGCGGGTGAGTTTAGTGGTTGTCCCACCAGTCAGCGAGACAGGGGGTGCAAAGCGGTACGGGGTGATGTGGACCGCACGATCAACCTCTAATCGAACGGCTGTGACCAATCGTCTCCGTCGAGCAACGCCGGCGAGACAGAACCCTAGCGCGACCAGTGGAGGTCTATGGGGGCTCACCGGGGCTCAGGCGAGGGTCGGCGATGGGGGCGAACGACGAAGTCGACGATGCCAAACCTCCTGGTACCGGTGGCTTCTCCTAGGGCGGTTTCAATCGCTGGCTCCTTTCTTCCTCCTCCGCGGCAGACTCCGGCCAAATTCTGGCGACGCTGCTCGCCTTGCTCCGGGAATGAGTGGGGGTGGTTCTGAGAGACAGGGGAGTGTGTTTGTGTGAAGAAATCGAACGGGGGTGGCCTCTATTTATAGTGCCAAGAGGGGACCGAAGGGCGCGAGTGGAGCTTGTCGTGCTCGTCGGCACAGTGGGCTAATGGCATGGGCAATAGTAGGGGGCGGTGCTGTGCTCCCTGGCGAAGCTCAACAGCGTGGTCTCGAGGCGTGGTGCGGTTCGAGATGGTCGGAATGCTGCGGTGCTCTGGGCGGGTCCAACGGGCATTTTAATGGCGCACCGCGGCTACGGGTCGCGCGGCGGCGAACGGGGTTGTCTGGCGGTCTCCTGGGACGGTGGTGATCACGCTTTCAAGCAGCGAGGGTGGCACGCGGTCTGTGGCGCGTGTCGAGTGCAGCGCTCTGGCGCGCTCTCGGCATGGCGCGGAGGCATAGGGCGCGACGGTTCTATAGTGGTCCAGTGGCTGGCAGGGTGTTAGCGTTGGACAGGGGGTGGTGGTGGACGGTGGTCAATGTCCCAGACAAGGTGGCTAGGCTTGGTGCTACTCCTAGCTTGCTGTCGACCATGGGGTGGCAAGGTGAGGCTCAGCATGCTCACCATTGATGGCAATGGCAAGCTCACAATGAGCTAAGGCTGGTTAATTGAGCTAGATGATCTACTAATAGCATGTTGTGAGCTAGAGAGGGAACAAGGTTGGCCAAATCACTGCTCACTATAGTGTTTGTTGTTTGTTTGTTTTTTGTTTGCAAGGTGTTTGATGAAATGGCCGAAAGAGATTTGAATTTGAATTTTTGGTTCAAACTTGGTGGGTGCACTAGTTACATACTAGGTAGTCTCAGGTTAGTTGGAAAGGTCAAGGTGCACTGGTTTGGTTGGTTTTTGAAAATGGGTGATCTTCACATATGTTAAAGATTCAATTTTGAATTGTCATTTGAATCAAGTTGCCAAATGTTTCTGTGGGTTTGCAAGGTGGACTTGGATTCACTTTCACTTGGTCTAGCAAGGGGTGAAAAGAAATGGAATTGTTTCTGTTTGAAATCTTGGACTAGAAACACTCAAAGTGGCCTAGTGAGCAAGATTGGCAAAAATGACCATTTGCTTTTTTTTTTCTTGATTTGTTTCTTCTTGGAAAAGTTTTTGATGATGTTGTTTTCATCTTTAAACCATTCCTTGCTATTTACAACAATCAAACAAGTCCATTCATGCATTCATACAATTATCATCTACACTCATGAATTCATAAGATGTTGATTAACAAAAGTTTTTGTTAACCCTAATTTTGAGTGATTGGAATTTGATAATCATTATTCAATATTTTTGGGATGTTACATAAGGTGTTGGAGAAGTCTTGCCATCAATAAAGCCAAATCGGCTCAAGACCTTCTCAACATAATGAGATTGCATTAAAGTAATCCCATTCTCGTTCTTAATAATCTTGATGTTCAGAATCACATCAGCCTCTCCCAGATCGTTCATATAAAAACTCTTTGGCAGGAAAGAATTGACTTCATTTATCACTTTCATGTTTGTACCAAAGATCATAATGTCATCCATGTACAAACATAATATAACGCTATCGCCCCCACCATGGCGATAGTAAACACACATATCATCCTCATTAATGACAAAGCCAGTAGAAAGTAGAGTTCTGTCAAACTTCTCATTCCATTGCTTAGGTGCTTATTTTAGGCCATATAAAGATTTTAATAACTTGCACACCTTTGTCTCTTCACCTTTTACCACAAACCCATCCGGCTGATCCATATAGATCTCCTCTTCCAACTCTCCATTAAGGAAAGTTGTCTTCACGTCCATTTTATGAACGAGAAGACCATAAGAGGCAGCCATGGACAGTAGTACTTGAATGGTGGTCAGTCTAGCGACAGGTGAATAGGTGTCAAAGTAATCTTCGCCTTCTTTCTATGTGTATCCCTTAGCCACAAGACGCGCCTTGTACTTCTCAATAGTACCATCAGGCCTGAGTTTCTTCTTGAACACCCACTTACATCCCATAGGTTTACAACCATAGGGTCATTCTGATAATTCCCAAGTTCCATTAGAAAGAATCGAGTCCATCTCATCTTGGAAAGCTTCTTTCCAATCATCTGCATCAGGGGATGCATATGCCTCAACAATGGATCTGGGAGTATCATCCACAAGGTACACGATGAAGTCATTACCAAAGGATTTTGCAACCCTCTGTCTCTTACTCCTCGTGAGGTTCATCGCCATCCTTCTCAAGGACTTCCTCATGTGGTTGTTCAGAATTCTCAATAGATGCACTAGATTCAGGAAGTATTTCAGAAGAAATTCTACCAATGCTATGCATATCTTTCATAGGAAACATATTCTCAAAGAATGTTGCATCACGAGATTCCATTATAGTATCAACATGCATATCAGGTACCTCAGATTTAACCACTAGAAATCTATAGCCTACACTCCGTGGAGCATATCCTAGAAAGATACAATCCACTATCTTAGGTCCGAGCTTACATTTCTTGGGAATTGGTATGTTGACCTTTGCCAAACACCCCAAGTGCGCAAATACGAAAGTGATGGTTTTCTCCTAGCCCACTCCTCATAAGGGGTATTTTCTTTATTCTTATTAGGAACTCTATTCAGGACATGACATGAAGTCAACAAAGCCTCCCCCCATCATGCCTTTGATAAACCAGCAGTGGCTAACATGGAATTCACCAAGTCAGTCAGCGTGCGGTTTTTCATCTCGGCAACCCTGTTTAATTGGGTCGAGTAGGGAGGCAGTCTTCTCATGAATAATTCTATGTTCCTCACATAATTCATCAAATATTTTGGGAAAATACTCACCACCATGATCTGACCTAAGACGCTTGATCTTTCTCTCTAGTTGATTTTCAACTTCGGCCTTATAAATTTTAAAGTAATCTAAAGCCTCATCTTTAGTGTGCAAGAAGTAAACATAGCAGAATTTAGTAGCATCATCTATCAACGTCATGAAATATCTCTTTTCACCTTTTGTTAACACACCACTCATCTCGCATAGATCAGAATGTATGAGTTCTAGAGGTGCCAAGTTTCTCTCCTCGGCAGCCTTGTGAGGCTTTCGAGGTTGCTTTGATTACACACAACTATGGCACTTAGAACCTTTGGCAATAGTGAAATTTGGAACTAAACTCATACTGGACATCTGAGACATCAAACCAAAATTAATGTGACATAAACGAGAATGCCAAACACTAGTATCATCATTAACACCACCACAAATATGATTCACGGATTTATTACAAAACTCTGAAAGTGAAAACCGGAACAAGCCTCCGTACTCATAACCTTTACCAATAAATTGTCCATGTTTCGAAACAACGACTTTATTAGACTCTAAAACAACCTTAAACCCATCTCTGCATAGAAGGGACCACTAACGAGATTCTTGTTCATAGTAGGGACATGCTGCATGTTCCTCAGCTGCACGATCTTTTCGGAAGTAAACTTCAGATCCACCGTGCCAACACCACGAATAGAAGCATGTGATCCATTCCCCATTAGGATAGACGAATCCCGAGCGACCTGATAAGAAGTGAACATAGAGATGTCAGCACACACATGAACATCAGTGCCCGTATCAAGCCACCAACATGGTGATTGAAATACTGAAAGAACAGTAAATAAATTACCATACCCATTAGTATTGCTAGCAGTCACGATGTTGACAGTCTTGGCCTTTCTCCCTCTGTGGTCTGCGTGATCTAGACAGTCCTTGGAAAAGTGGTCGGGCTCTCCACAAGTGAAACAAGACAGATCACTCTTGTCCATGTTTGTCTTCTTCTTCTTGAAGGTTGTAGTCTTTACAGGCTTGTTAAAGGAGGACTTGAAGTTCCCTTTGTTCTTGCCTACAGATTTGCCTTTCTGCACAAAGTTAGCAGTAGCATGACCCTCTCCTTTCTTATTAGTGTCCTTAGCCCGAGCCTTCTCCTCAACATCAAGGGACGCTATCAGATTTTCAACTGATATCTCCTGTCTCTTGTGTTTGAAAGCTGTGGCAAAGTTCCTCCATGAAGGAGGCAACTTAGCAATAATGCAACCCGCCACAAACTTGTCGGGTAAAGCACACTAAAGGAGTTCGAGATCTTTGGCAATGCATTGTATCTCATGAGCTTGTTGAACCATAGGAAGGTCCTTTATCATCTTAAAATCATGAAAGCTCTCCATGATGTACAGTTCACTGCTAGCATCTACAGCACCAAACTTTGTGTCTAGTGCGTCCCAGAGCTCCTTCTCGTCTTTTATGTGCATAAACACATTGTTGGAGATATGCCCAAGAGGCAATAATAAAGTGGTTATTATCATATCTTCACACTTATGATAAATGTTTACATACCATGCTATAATTGTATTAACCGGAAACATTAATACTTGTGTGATTTGTAAACTAAAATAAGAGTCCCTAGTAAAGCCTCTTGTTAAACTAGCTTGTTGGTTAATATATGATCATGGTTTCCTGATAATGAACATAGAGATGTTATCAACAACAGGATCATATCATTAGGAGAATGATGTGATGGACATACTCCTATAGATAAGCGTAGCATAAAGATCAAGTCATTTCAATAGTTCAATTGCTATATGCTTTCTGATACATAGTAACCTAATTCCTTCGACCATGAGATCATGCATATCACCTTTACCGGATGGATGTTTTGATGACATCAAACACCACACCGTAACTGGGTGGCTATAAAGGTGGCATTGAGTGTTCGGAAAGTATTGGTTGAAACACATGGATCAAGAGTGGGATTTGTCCATCCATATGACGGATAGATATACTCGGTCCTCTCGGTGGAATGTCATCCAATTAGCTTGCAAGCATGTGACCGCTCACAAGGGATCACATATCACGGAACGAAAAGAGTACTTATCGGTAACGAGGTTGAACTAGGTATGCAGAGATACCGACGATCATAACCTCGGATAAGTAACCTATCGTGAGACAAAGGGAAATTGGTATCGTATGTAAGTGGTTCATTCGATCGCAAAGTAATCGTAGAAATATGTGGGAGCCATATGAATTTCCAGATTCCTCTATTGGTTATTGTTCGGAGAAGTGTCTCGATCATGTCCGCATAATTCACGAACCGTAGGGAGACACACTTAAGGATTCGACGTTGTTTGAGTAGTTATGGTATTATGAGAAATAGAATGAATGTTGTTCGGAGTCTCGGATGGGATCCGGGATATCACGAGGTGATCCGGAATGGTCCGGAGAATAAGATTCATATAAGGAAAGTCCCGTTTCGGAGTTCGGGAATGATTCCGGTGTTTTCATCAGGAATGTTCTAGAAGGTTCCGGAATGTCCGGCACTCCGGGGGGGAAGGGGTACATGAATGTGTCATTACATATTGGAATGATTGCATCATGTACTAAGTGTTCTTGCTGTTCCAAAACTGAAAAGTCAAACTGCCAGTTTGAAAGTCAAACGGCTAAAACAGGAAACTGTGGGAAACAGGAAACTGTGGGAAACAAGCAAGAGGTGGTTGGAACCGACTTGGGGGAGGAGTCCCTCCAAGCCGGCGCGCCAACCAAGGCCGACTTGGGGAGGGACTCCCCTCCCCTTGGCCGCCCCTCCCACCTATAAAAGGAGGGGCAGGGCCTCCTCCTCTAGACACACAAGTTCCTATCCTCTAATCTCCGGTTTAGAGCCGTTTTGGTTTAGAGCTTCTAATTGCCCTAGCCTTCGGTTTAGAGCCTTCTAATTGGTGTGTCTAATCCCTAGACCACTAATAGCTCTCTCTCATACTCCACCATACTCGCTCCGGCTTATGAAGCCTCATGGGATCTCCCTCTACTTCGGTACCACGCCGTTGTCTGCCGGAATCGCGAGGAGAGTGCTACAACCTCCGTTTGCTTTGGAACAAGGGAGAGGAAGGTCTTCGCCGAAACCGAACGTGTGACCGATCGGAGCGCTGCCGAACGCAGCGCCGGAAGGATCGCTCACGCGATCTTGAGATCGGCAAGTGTACTACATCACCCACGAGAATCGCTCGTTAACGCTTTGGAATCTTCGAGGTGAGTCCTCTATCGACTCGTTGCTACAATCTAGTAGATAGATCTTGTCTTGTTTGTTTGCATGCGTAGAAATTTTTGTTTTCCATGCTACGAACCCCTACAAAGGGTATCGAGCCGTGTCTATATGTAGATCTTGCACGAGTAGAACACAATGGTCATTGTGGGCGTTGATGCTTTATTGTCGATTGCTTCTTGTGTACTTTGCATCTTGCGGTATGTTGGGATGAAGCGGCCGGCTAACCTTACATGACATCGTTCATGAGACTTGCTCCACGCTTGACATGCAACTTGTATTGCATAAGTGGCTTTATGGTGCTGCTTTCTCCTAGCATAGTTAAGATCCAATTTACAACGGGTGATTAACAATACAAGTATCAATGTTGTGGTTCTTGTTCGTAAGTTAGAACGACACTTATTGAAAGCCCCAAAACCACGTAAAATATGCAAAGAAAGTAGAGGCGTCTAACTTTGTTTTGCAGGGGTGTGCTGTGATGTGATATGGCCATGATTGTGATTATATATGATGTATGCAATGTTCCTTATTGTAAGTTGGCAACCGGCAGGAGCCATATGGTTGTCTTTAATTTATGTTAAGACCCGCGTGTCTATTCAAAGTAGTTGTAATAGTTGAAGCCGGTGGACGACAACCATGGAGCAGCGTCATTGACCTTGATGCAATGCCGGTAATGATGGAGATCATGTTCGTGCTTGAAGATGGAGATCGGAATCACAAAGAAGAAAGGCCATATCATATCACATATTATGAATTGCATGTGATGTTAATCCTTTATGCATCTTGTATTGCTTAGTAGACGACGGTAGCATTATAAGATGATCCCTCATGCACATGAATTTCAAGTCATAAAGTGTTCACCCTTAGTTAGCACCGTTGCTAAAGCTTGTTGTTTCGAAGCACCATGTGATGATCGGGTGTGTTAGATTCTACAAGTGTATACAACGTGAGCAAGCCAGATTTGCTCATGCGGAAACTAAGGTTTGATCTTGACGAGCCTAGCATGTACAGACATGGCCTCAGGAACACGGATTACCGAAAGGTAGAGCATGAGTCATATAGTAGATATGATGAACATGTTGATTGTTCGCCATTGAAGCTATATCAACTCTCGTGATGATCGGTTTTGATGTGGTGGATTTGGTTCGTGTGATCACTAAAACAATGTGAGGGATATTTTTTTGAGTGGGAGTTCACCTAGATCAATTTAATTATTAATTAGAACTTAATTTATCATAAACTAAATCAAAGTGAATTTGCATAGTTGTTGTAGTCATTGGCATCCGTTTACCACCTTGCGATTAGTTATAATTGAGATGATAGAACTATAGAATTCTGGTTAGTTACTTTACGAACTGGTATCGTATTGTTTTGAAGTGTTAATCTAAAGTTTAAAAGTCCTATTGCAAACTTTCAGTAAGTTCCGGTTACTCCATGAAGTTTAATAATTAGTATTAAATCAAGAGTAACAATTCCAAGTGTTAGTATATAAGTATCATGTTTGTCTCCATAATTCTTGATATTCAAAGGATTCTCCTAATATCAAGGTTATCTAAGGATCTGAAAGAGTTGTTTCAGAAACCATGATTTGTGAAAGATATTGTGATATCTGAAACGAAGTTTTGGTTGCAACATGATAGAGTATAATATGGCTAAAGTCATGTTCTCATATTTGATGAGAATTTGCAAAAGGTTGGAGACACTAGTTGTCCTAATCCTCCAAAAGGTTTTGGAGAGAAACATTATACTTGTGATTCACCGTTACAAGCTAAAAGTAGCTTGATCATGGATAAATCCATGATGAGGTAGAATATTTGATGTAGGTAAGATGTTTACTACACCAAGAGATTACTAAAGAAAGGAATTTGAAAGAACACCAAACATTTGATGATAGGTGATCTACTTCAAAGTGCAAGTCCAAAGACATTGGTATTTAATTATACACGCTTTGGATTATGTGTCATATGTATGACTCCACTATTGATATTGATAGATTCTTTCAAACAGAAAAGGAAATATTGAAAGAGAATCTCATAAATATATGGCGGAAAAGAAAAGACTAGAATTGTTCAGTTTAAGTATATAGATGATATACATGTTATCGCTATATTCTTTGCTTATTAAACAATGTGGTTATTAAGTATTTGATACTGAATTTGTTGGTGTTAATCGTCATACGAAACAACACAATTCATGAACTACAATGGCCTAAGTAACTAGCAAAAGAATATGTGATGATGTTCATCGAGAACAAATAAAGGGTTATTGTGTTGCTCGTTAAACATCAAAGCTTGCCTTCAAGATTTGTTTTATCAGGTATTATGAGAACAAAAGGGTTGTTCAAATAAATTACCGTAATCCATAAAAGATGGATGATTCACAAATCTCGTTGGAGAAATCACATCCATAAAACTAGTGCTAAAAATGTCGAAAGACAAATTGATTGAAAGATCACTTAGGAAGTGACATCGCCGTTTAAATTATAATGGAAAGAAAACATGAAGAAAATCCATATGGATGGAATTTTGGAGTCTATTTGATTTTGATCAAATGACGCTTGTGAAACTTTCCTAGAGATAATTAAAACTTCGTTCATAGGCCAAAAGGGAACGATAGACTAGCTTATTGGAACTTGTACATATTGTTGTATGAAGTCCATTATGTATAGTCAAGAGCGATGGATTTCAACTTCATGTGCTTTCTCCGAAAATTTGAGTGAATATATGAATATTTACTTAATAAGGATGAAGTGTGAAACATTTGAAAAGTTCAAGGACTTTCAAGATGAAGTGCAAAATCATTGTAACAAGAATATGAATAGTTTATGATAAAATCATAAAGGAAAATATTTAAGTTACAAGTTTAGCATAATACCTAAGATTTAAGGAATCGTTCCGTGGATTTGCATTTCCAAAACACCATAAGAGTATGGAACATTCGAGATATGTAATTAAACCTTGTTTGACATGGTAAGATCAAAGGTATAATTCATAAAACTGCCATTATATTTTAAAGATTAAAAGCTTTAGAGATTACCGTTTTTCCACTAAAAAGAGCTCCATCATAATCCGTTGAAATGACACCATATAAAGTTATGGTTTGGGATAAAACCCAAGTAGTCCTTTCTTAAAACATTGGTATGCTATGCATAAGAAAGATGTGTGCAACCAAAGTCGGATGAACCTGTCTTTGTATGTTATTTCGAATAACTGTTAAGTAATCCTCCATAACATCGGAGACAAAAGTGTTTGTCACTTAAAACGTCAAGTTTCTTTGAGAAGGAATTTTTCGTGAAAAGTTAAGTGGGAGGACAATAGAACTTTGATAAGGGTAAAAGAACCTTAGCTATATGTGCAGAGTTGCGCAGCACCGAAAAGTGTTCCGGAGGCAGCAACAATGCTCATGGCTCACGTGCCTCAAAGGTTGTGGTTATGAAGATCAAAGTTTCTGTTGAACCAAGTAGGTCGAGTAAACAATCAAATATCAATATTTGAGAGTTGAATCATTATTTGAGAATAATGAACGTACTACATGCAAAGAAGCGATGATGGGCCCTGAATCCGTAAAATGGCTTGAAGCCATAAAATCCGTGATAGTTCCATATACGAGAGATCAAGATTTGAACTTGAAAGACCCTCTGGGAAGGTACAAGACCTTACAGTCGTATTTGGATCTATAAAGAAATAGACATAGATGTTTCACATCTATGAAATAGTCGACATGTTGGGAAAGAGTTCACAACAATATTCAAAGGTTGTATATGACAAGATTTGATCTTTCATAGCGATATTTAGTCTAGACGGATTAATGTAGCAACCACTACATATAATTTTGTTATATGGTAGTTGAATAAACAAAACAAGTTCTTCTAATAGAATCGTTACCTAGGACATGTGCATAACACGGTCCATAGGGTTTTGTTAATCCAAAGGATGCTAAAAGCATATTCAAACTTCAATGGTTGAAGTGAGCATCGCGGAGTTGGAATCTTCACTGTGATGAAACTGTTAAAGGAGTTTAAAAGTTCATTAGAGACGATGAAGATGCTTGCATTTGCAAGAAATTAAGTGGGAGCGCTAAGACATGTTTCTAATACATTATGTGGAAGACATATTGTTGATTGGAAGTGATGTATCTTTTTATTAACACAAGATAAGAATTTCATCTCGATGAAAGACTTAGGCAAAACCCAAATATTTGGCATCAATAGACGCTAATATGGTTGTGCCAGAAGTACATAGATAAGATATTGAATGAGTTCAATATAGAAACTACAAGAGAGGTTCTTGTTGCACAGAAAGGATTGAATGAGTTCAATGTTGATGATATATTCAAGTGTATTGACATTTGGTAAAGTGAAACAAATAATCAAGTATAGATTAATACTTGATGTATGAAATCACAAAGAGTATTTATATCAATCATACTGTGATATGTACAAATCCAGATATGTCCTATGCTCTAAATATTATGAGCATATACCAGAATGATTCATAAGATGATAATTGGACAATAGTAAGAATATTCTTATGATCTTTTGGAAGAACTAAGAGTATAATATTTGTAGAAGTGACAAATAGATGGTTAGTTCATTGTAAAAGTACTACTGATACTAGTTTTGTCATAAAAATACAAATTAAGTTTATCTCAATCCACTACTAGAGAAAAGCTTATGCGAGGCGCACCTAAAAGCCTATCCGAGGCGCATATCATATGCGCCTCTAGCTTCAAGCCTCGGGTATTTCTTATGCGAGGCGCATATGATATGCGCCTCCTATACTTCACATATCCGAGGCGCATATCGATATGCGCCTCGGATATGTGAAGTATAGGAGACGCATATCATATGCGCCTCGCATATGTTTTACAATGCGCCTCGGATATTTATAGTATATGCGCCTCCTATAGTATCCTATATGCGCCTCCGGTAATATTTTCGAAATTCAAGTTTTACAGACCACTATAAATAATAATATATAGATATTCAAATATACAATATAGTCTAGAATACAGTATAAAGAGCACAGAATTTTTCAGAAACTTGCAATTTGCCAAAGCATAATAGAACCAACATGAATACAATACATTACACATATAACAAATGTTTCCCTTCCAAATTAACCAAGTCACTGAATTAGCAACAGATTAAACACCCTTGACACGATTCCCTAGCAGGACTCCTCCCCAACACGACTGCTAGCTAAATTCACCCGCTGCTCAATCGTTCCCGCCGGTTCTTGCACACGGCGACCCACACGAAGTGGCCGTGCACGAGCGTCGTGACCACCGTCATGAGCACGCTAACCGGCGAGCCCAAGCCGCAAGCTGCATTGCAGCCACTCCGTGATCGCACCAGTCCTCGAAGATGACGATGGCGAGGAAGGAGGCAGCGCGGAGAGGGCCACTGAGGAGGAGCATCCCACGCAGCAACACCTCTTCCACTTCGCCTTGATACAGCCAAGCCTCCACCACGGCCTCGTCGCGGCCTTGTGTCCAGCGCCCTGTGCCGCCTCGGCGTCAAAGGCCTTGTATCCAGCGGCAAGACAAGCAGCGTGATGGCACTATCTCGCCGGCGCCGACGCAAATCTTAACCGTGAGGAGGAGCACAGCGGCAAGGGTGGCGCGGACGAGGAAGTAGTTGGCGAGGACGACGCTGGTAGAGAAGCTCATCCCGCAGCATTGGCCGGATGGCGCTGGAAGCACCGCGAGACAGCGCCACCATGAAGATGTACCACAGACCACCTTGCCGCATGGCAATGTTCTTGAACATCGCCATGGCCGGCTGCCTCGCTCTAGCTGCTGCTGAAACAAGGTAGCTATTTAGTAGGACTCTGGGAGAGAGGAGCGTTTATATAGAGGCAAAGTCAACACCTGCATAACACATGATGACAATGGCTAAAAATTGAGCATACACATGTCAAAACTTCTTTACATCAAAAAAAATTAGGCATACACATGTCAAAACTTCTATACATCAAAAAAAATTAGGCATACACATGTAAAAAATTCTATGGATAGTAAAATTAGGTCGCCAATTTGCACCGCATAGCATCTCATTTGAGATGATCGATTTGACCAGAGGAATGAATTTTATTTTATTTTGAATTTTTCAGAGGAATGAATGTAGCTCGGCTTTAAATTGAATGCCAAAACACACCGTTTGCTACCAGAGGTTCCAGTTTACAGTAGGGCATCATAAAGCATAATGTGCGTAACTCGCTACTACTACAGAGGAACCACAAACTAAGCAGATTGAGTCGTTCATTACATTAGCCTGCTATCTACTGTCAGACAACTGGTCACCAAACTCTTCCATGGAATTCTAATGATGCTAGTGTGGTGTAACGAATTCTAATGATCCATCCAAGAAGCAAGTGGGTAGCAAAATTAGGCAGACACATAAAAAAACTGGCTACTTTCATTTGTTCAGAATAAGTGTGGTCGTTCATTACATTTAGTCTCTATTGCATAGGCGGATTCCTAAATTTGGCCCCATATAATGGAATAAGTAAGCAGTTTTTTTAATTGTATCGACCCAAGTCATTCACAAATTCTTCTTTACAGTGCTTTCACAATGTAATGGATATAAACAACAATAGCTGAGTTTCATCGAAGATCAAAGCATCCGCTTACCGCATACAACAAAATACGAAGGAGTAGTCGATGTGGTTGTCCTCAACATGTCTGCCGGTCTCTCTGCTCGTTCATCATAGACAAAGGTAAATTAGCAAAGATTCCCAAATAACCCAAAGAAACCACAGATGTAGCACGGTTAAGATTAATTAACGATTAGGAGAAAACAAATTTAAGAGGCTCCAGAACCATCATCTAATATGATTTATTCACCATCCACCTTAGATTTGGCTGCTACGAATGACAAGAAGAACCAATTTGGCCCATGGCTCACATTGTGTGGTCGCAGACACGAAGGCCATCTTCTTGTTGACCGTGGTCTTGCTTGTAGCGCCGAACGTGGCTGAGCTGCGGCTTGCTCCTGGAGTGACGATGCGGACCACGTCCCGTCGGCGCCTCCTTCTTCCTCACCACCGGCCGTGCTCGGCCGCCTCCGCCCTCGCCAGCTCCTCGTCGGCGTGGTCGCCGCCAGCGTGCACGAGCTCACCAGCCGCAAGAACTGCAGCGCGCGCAAGATTCATCCACTGCTACGACAAAAAGGAAAAAAAATGGATAGCAAGATCTGCACGACGACGGCTTGCCTGCCTGAGGGGGTCCTTGTAGAGCGCGCAGGCGGCCACGTCCTCCTCGAGCGACAAGGAGAGGGACGGAGTCTCACCTTCGGGGCCAGGCTTCCGCCTCCCGATCCGCTGGATGGATCGCCGGCATACTGCCGCCTCCTGATCCGAGGAGAAGGATCTCTGATCCCGATCTCGGGTGAGGGAGGGAGGAAAACAACGCGGCGGAGTGCCTTGGATCTGGGGGAGAAGCTCGGGGCAGGGGAGCTTTGCTACGGGTGCGGCCACGAGGATGCGGCGAGGGTGGACAGCGAGCGAGGGAAGACGAGGGAGCCTAGCGGCGGCGGGGATTAGCGAGCGAGGGAATGGTCGCGAACATGGCTGGTGAGGGACGAGGTGGACACGCGGGGTGGGGTCATGTGGCTGTGGTAGGAGATGGGGTGGGGCCGGCAGAGTATAGGAGGCGCATGTGATAATACGTGCCTCGCATATTGTCAACTATAGGAGGCGCATATGACTATATGCCTCTCATATTCCACCACCGATTTTCATCTGGGTCCACGCAACTTATGCGAGGCGATTTTGCTCATATGCGCCTGATATAGGAGGCGCATATGACTAGAATGCGCCTCGCATAATATGGGGCTGCTAGATTCCGTCCGTACATGGATTATAGGAGGCGCATTCTTATCATATGCGCCTCGCCTATTTTTATACTAGAGGCGCATATCGCAAAGTGCGCCTCGCCTATTTTTATAGGAGGCGCATATGTCTAAATGTGCCTCGCATAAGCATGTCTCCTATAGCCTTTTCTCTAGTAGTGATCTAAACTAAGGGTGGCACAATATAATGGAAAGTAAGTTCCATAATGGATTTGGATGAGTTCCAAAGTTAAGACATTGTGACAGATACTACAACAAAAGGCTAAGTATATGACTGCTATTTTAGCAGCAAAAGAGGGCATTTGTGTCAAGTAGTTTGTTATCAAACTAGGTGTAGTTCACAGTGAGATAATACTATGAAGATATATTGTGCGACAATATTATCAACATGTTTTAACCCCAAAGAAGTAAAGGTCACACCGAAAGACCAAATTTATACAAAGCCATCTCATTAGAGAATGAGTGATGCGTAAAGACGCAAAGACATGCAATTACACACTGGAAGTGTCAGATCCGGAGATCAGTTGACCACTAGCAATCGTGTACATACAACACCGGAAAGCCATAGGTGTTGAATACACAAAGATTTGAAACTAGATTATTGACTCTAGTGCAAGTGGGAGACTGTTGGAGATATGCCCAAGAGGCAATAATAAAGTGGTTATTATCATATCTTCACACTTATGATAAATGTTTACATACCATGCTATAATTGTATTAACCGGAAACATTAATACTTGTGTGATTTGTAAACTAAAATAAGAGTCCCTAGTAAAGCCTCTTGTTAAACTAGCTTGTTGGTTAATATATGATCATGGTTTCCTGATAATGAACATAGTGATGTTATCAACAACAGGATCATATCATTAGGAGAATGATGTGATGGACATACTCCTATAGATAAGCGTAGCATAAAGATCAAGTCATTTCAATAGTTCAATTGCTATATGCTTTCTGATACATAGTAACCTAATTCCTTCGACCATGAGATCATGCATATCACCTTTACCGGATGGATGCTTTGATGACATCAAACACCACACCGTAACTGGGTGGCTATAAAGGTGGCATTGAGTGTTCGGAAAGTATTGGTTGAAACACATGGATCAAGAGTGGGATTTGTCCATCCATATGACGGATAGATATACTCTGGGCCCTCTCGGTGGAATGTCATCCAATTAGCTTGCAAGCATGTGACTGCTCACAAAGGATCACATATCACGGAACGAGAAAAGAGTACTTATCGGTAACGAGGTTGAACTAGGTATGCGAGATACCACGATTATAACCTCGGATAAGTAAACTATCGTGAGACAAAGGGAAATTGGTATCGTATGTAAGTGGTTCATTCGAACGCAAAGTAATCGTAGAAATATGTGGGAGCCATATGAATTTCCAGATTCCTCTATTGGTTATTGTTCGGAGAAGTGTCTCGATCATGTCCGCATAATTCACGAACCGTAGGGAGACACACTTAAGGATTCGACGTTGTTTGAGTAGTTATGGTATTATGAGAAAGAGACCGAATGTTGTTCGGAGTCTCGGATGGGATCCGGGATATCACGAGGTGATCCGGAATGGTCCGGAGAATAAGATTCATATAAGGAAAGTCCCGTTTCGGAGTTCGGGAATGATTCCGGTGTTTTCATCGGGAATGTTCTAGAAGGTTCCGGAATGTCCGGCACTCCGGGTGGGAAGGTGTACATGAATGTGTCATTACATATTGTAATGATTGCATCATGTAGTAAGTGTTCTTGCTGTTCCAAAACTGAAAAGTCAAACTGCCAGTTTGAAAGTCAAACGGCTAAAACAGGAAACTGTGGAAAACAGGAAACTGTGGGAAACAGGAAACTGTGGGAAACAAGCAAGATGTGGTTGGAACCGACTTGGGGGAGGAGTCCCTCCAAGCCGGCGCGCCAACCAAGGCCGACTTGGGGAGGGACTCCCCTCCCCTTGGCCGCCCCTCCCACATATAAAAGGAGGGGCAGGGCCTCCTCCTCTAGACACACAAGTTCCTATCCTCTAATCTCCGGTTTAGAGCTTCTAATTGCCCTAGCCTATGGTTTAGAGCCTTCTAATTGGTGTGTATAATCCCTAGACCACTAATAGCTCTCTCTCATACTCCACCATACTCGCTCCGGCTTAAGGCGAAGCCCTACGGGATCTCCCCTCTACTTCCGGTACCACGCCGTTGTGCTGCCGGAATCGCGAGGAGAGTGCTACAACCTCCGCTGCCTGCTAGAACAAGGGAGAGGAAGGTCTTCGTCGAGTACCGAACGTGTGACCAACTGCGGGAGCGCTGCCGGAACGCAGCGCCGGAAGGATCGTCTACGCGATCTTGAGATCGGCAAGTGTACGACTACATCACCCACGAGAATCTGCTCTCGTTAACCACTTTGGAATCTTCGAGGGTGAGTTCCTCTATCGACTCGTTGCTACAATCTAGTAGATAGATCTTGGCTTGTTTGTTTGCATGCGGTAGAAAATTTTTGTTTTCCATGCTACGAACCCCTACACACATCACATAGACGGTTGGTAAGAATGCTCAAAATGCATCCCACAAAGATAGTATTGGCTTCCTCTAACTTCCTCTAATCCTCGTAAGATATAGTTCCTTCAGGTTTGCCTTTACTAATCTGGAACACTTTCATCGTGGTCAGCCAAAGCTCAGCCTTGTACTGCCACCTCTTAAAGTGCACACCGGTAAACTTATCCGGCCTCAGTACATCGGTAAAACCAGACATTGTTAAGTCAGGAAATTGCCTATAATAAGGTTTTTGGATTGTTGGATTATTAGGCATAATTTATATGATTAATTCCAGAATATAAATCAAGACGGAAATAGCTACAACCACGTGAACCTCTAACATACTATATGTATTGATCAACATAAATAGTAGAAGAATATACGCACTAACAACCATAGTAAAGCAACAGATTTGATGAAGGTATATGTACTGATCGGTTGCTGATGAAGTCGCCATTGGTGTAGTATCATGTCGAAGAAGTTGGCCAGTAGGTCCGGCTTGACGACCGAGAAGGCCGTGATGACGAACTTGAGCAGTCGCGCGGAGTGCTTCCCAAAAACCTTATTTTCCCTCTCCCGTACAGGATCACAAAGGCGAGTGATTTCGGAGACCTGCTCTCCCGACCGCCGGTGCACGCCGGCAACAGGGATGGAGTAGACTACGGTGGCAAGAGGATGGTAAAACCCTAGATTGGTTTTCGGTGTATTGTGGCGGTAGCCGCGCATGACTTTATATAGAGCGGCTCAGGAAACCCTAATAGAGGCGAACGTGGGCCGAGTTTATGTTGCGCATGTTCGGGTCGGTTACAGTATCCCATGATCCGAGAGCGATCCGAATAATTGACACGTCTGTCAAAACCTCACAATTTTCCGAGCAGCAAAATAAAGCTCGGCTCGCCCACAACGAGACGAGTGGGCGGCGTCGTTGGAGGAGGAACGCGCACGTGTATCTCTCTTATTGCCATTCACTTACAAAGTGGTGCAACACTCTACCTTATAAGGTGGTGCAACTCTTCTTTAACTTCCCATATGGGACTAAACTTTAGCTCCCACTCCACTCCCATGTGAGCTGCCACAAACATGGGGCCAAACATATATAGGCTGCCACAAACATGGGGCCAAACATATATAGGCTCGGCCGTCGTAGCATCTTCGCTCGCCGGTCGTTGCAACTCTGACGGCCGGTGGTAGAAACTCTGGCGATCGGTGGTAGTAACTCCTCTCGCCGGTCATAGCAACTTCGTCGGTCGTCGTAGCATCTCCACTCGCCGGTCGTAGAAACTCCGGCGGCCGGTGGTAGCAACTCTGGTGGTCAGTCGTAGCAACTCGGCCAGCCGGTCGTAGCATCTTCACCCCATCCTCGCCTGCCGGTCGCGCCACCGTTGGCCATGGTTGGCCGTAGTCCCTGCCCCCACCCACCACTTGTAGCACCTCTGTCATGGGATCGCAGCAACAGCGCCTACCGTAGGTAGCACCACTGTCCAGGGTTAGTAGCAGCTTCGCCCACCACTCATAGAACCTCCGGCCAGGCCTCGTGGCAGCATCGCCTGCTGCAGGTAGAACCAAGGCCTGGCGCTTGCAACAACAACGTCAGCATCATGTAGAGCCACCGCCAGTCGGCGGCCACTCGTAGCGCCACCGCTTGCCGCAGGTAGCATCTTCCCTTCCTGCTGGCAGCACCACCATACATTTGCTCCCTCCTTGGTTGACAGCTATGTTGTCCGCAACTAGCAGCACTTCCGCCTCGCCGTTTGCAGCTTCCCATCACCGGGATAGCACTTGATTTTTAGTAGAGAGAGGGAGGAATCTGGGGTGGAGCTGCGTGGTTGGATGGCGACGAAAAATCCTCACGCGAGATATAACAAGAGGGGAAAACAAACTGGTGGACAAACCTGGCCCACAGGCTGTGCCTGGGGCGGGCCGGCCCGCAGCACGCAAAAAAAGCTTGGCACAAGCCCGGCCCAGCACGTGGCTTGACGGGTCATGCCCGGCCCATGGCACGTGGGTGTCGTGCCCGTGCCGCCTTCCTGGGCACGCGGGCTGGCCCGACATGGCCCCGCGCTCCTCTCTACGCTGGGACACTGAAACTTAGTTGTTATAGTATAGATTAGGACATTTTTAAAGGCAAATTTCGATGGGCCAACAGAAAAAAGACCACGCCTGACGTGCCTCGGGCCGACCCGTGAAGAGCCAGGGCCGGGCTTGGGCCTCGAAGCTGGGCACATGTGCCGGCCAGACATGACACGTTTGCTTGGCGGGGCACAACACGTTTGCTTGGCACAACACGTTTGCTTGGCCAGGCCCGTTAGGTACGTGTCAGGGCTGGTGAAAGGGCATTTATTGTCATAATCACTTTTGGTGTTCGCTAACAACAACTAGATCATTTAAAGTTTGTCACTATCCACATGTTGGTATTATGATAGATGAACAGCACCCTCAAACTTGGGAAAAGACCACACTCATATGCCACTGTTCTGGAAACTCCAGACCGGAGTCTCCAGTCTGCCAAGACCGGAGTCTCCGGTGTGGTCCGGAGTTTCTGGTTCTGGCTCCGGAGGTGCCTCCTAGGATCTGGCTGGGACATTCTGTCTGGGGGTCCGGAGCCTGCACCGGAGGTTACTTCGGAGTCTCCGGACTTTGTTCAGTCTAGAGTCTCCGGTGTTGGAAGACCGGAGTCTCCGGTGTTGCTGGGGCAAGATTGGCCTGGGTCAGTCAGATGGGCAGTCCGGAGGCTGGTCCGGAGATTGGCCGGAGTCTCCGGTGTGTACCGGAGTCTCCGGTATACAGACTGGAGTCTCCGGTCTGACTTTTCTACAATGGTCAGAAAACGGTTCGTGGAGGGGGCTGGCTATAAAAAGGGACCCTTATCTTCTTCCTCCAGCTGCTCGAGCTGCTAAAGAACACCAACCCCATTAGAGCCACCAAATCTACAAGATCTCTTCATCCAACCATCCAAAGTCATTGATCTTTGGAGAATCGAAGGAGGAGGCCTTGATTTACATCTTCACCAAGAGAGATCTACATTTCCCCCTCATTCACTTGAGGGCCCCCAAGCTCTAGTGTTTCTTTGGAAACCCTAACTTTGATTTGGTTCTTACAAGCTTGTCTTTGATTTGTCTTGACAGCTTGCTTGTATTTGGGAGCCTCCAATTCAGTTGTGGATGTGTGCCCCGAACTTGTTGTAAAGGTGTCGGCTTCCACCTCAAAGGTTGCCGATATAGTGGAAGGTGAATCGAGCCCGTTGGGGTGAGGTTCGTCGGAGAACAAGGGAGGCCTCTCGTGGCGTTGGTGGTTTGAAACCACCCCCTCTCCAAACGTAGACGTACTTCCCCTCAAAAGGAAGGAACTACGGGAAACAAATCCTTGTGTCTCCGCGTCCACTCCTTTGGTTACTTCTATCCTTTACCGCACTTTACTTACTTGCTCTTGCGTAGTGTTGTGTTAGCTTGTGCTTGATTGACATATAGGTAAATTCACCATAGTTACATATTCTAGAGAATTTACCTTTCTTGTCAAACCCTAATTTGAAAAAGAGTAAAATTTGAAGTAGCACCTATTCACCCCCCCCCCCTCTAGGTGCCCATACGATCCTTTCAATTGGTATCAGAGCCTCGGCTCTTTATTTGGGCTTTACCGCCTAAGAGAATATGGGTAGCCAAGAAGGGGATGGTGGTAGTGAGCCGACCCCGGTGACCAGGGAAGATCTCAGAAACTTGGAAACAAGATTGGGATCTTCCTTGGTCAACGAAGTCAAGAAGATGCTTGAGCAACTTCTTAAAGACAAAGATGGCTCATCACCCCCATCGCCTCAAGAGGATCTACCATCCGTTGTACCTAAAGGGAATACTTCGGTATCCCCCGAAGGTATGGTGGTGGGGGGTAAACTAGACAACGCTAATTCCTCCACACAACTTGATGGGGGGAAGGGTGAGCACCGTGATTCTTGGTACTCTCCCGATCCTCCCGTCCCTCACCCTCATGTGTACAATAGAGGTGACCCACCTAAGATAGAAGAGTCTGCTACTTTTGCTCAATGGCAATCACTAATGAGAACTCATGTGTGCAGCTCTTGCTTTGAACTATGGAACATCATCGAGCATGGACTATTTACTGGGGATCCAAACAACTTGACAAGAAGAGAGGTTGTCAATAGTCAACTCAATGCCACTACTTTGCACATGATTCAACAAGGATTGGGAACAAAGGATTACCCACACATTGAGCACTTTAGCATTGCCAAGGAAGCTTGGGATGCTCTCACTGTGTTGTTTGTTGGAAATGAGAGTATGAGGAGGAACCGATATGATGCTCTAAGCAATGAAGCCGAAGGCTTCTACATGAAAGAAGGTGAAGATCATGAAGACATGTACCGAAGGCTCAAGACCACCGCCACCGCTTTTAGAAATGTGGGTGCCTCACATGTGGATGATGCATGGATAAAAAGGAAATATGTGAGTGCACTCATGCCTTTTGAGCCCACCGACTTGAAGAGTCTACAAGGAAGACACAACTACCATCTCATGACCTCAAATGAAGTTATGCAAGAGATGGCCGCTTTCAAGGTTGCCGCCAAGAATGCCAAAGATGCCCGTGCTCGTGCCCTTGGTATGAGCAATGTTGCAATGTTGCGTTGAAGGCCAAAGTTGTGGACCATGGGGATGAAGATGATAGTGATGAAGGGCTTTCCATGGACCACCCCGATGAAGTCAAGATTGCTCATAGTCAATATATGGACTTCTATGCAAAGAACCCCGCCAAGGCCCAGATGGAAATGCAAATAAAAAGCAACCCAAATGGGAAAAGGGAAAATACAACAAGATTGAGAACTTGCTTCAATTATGGTGACCGTTATCACTTTGTAGCAAGTTGTCCCTAAGAAAAGAGAGAAGATCATGGGGGTAAGCTTGTGTTGAAGAAGACTCTCAAGGCACCTTACAAGAAACCTTTCATCAAGAAGAATCCCATCAACAAGAAGTCGGGAGAAATTGTCTTGATCACTCATGAAGAATACTCCTCCGACAATGAAGATGATGAAGATGAGGAAGAGGAAAATTCTCATGGTGTGGCTGCTCTAGCCACGACCTCTACTCCGACATTCTCACTCTTTGATTCTCCAAATGAGAACTCTCCCACCAAGAACGTCACTTGCCTTATGGCAAGAGGAATGGAGGTATCCTCATCATCCCGCTCTACTCCCTTAGATAATGATGAAATTGATGATGAGATGTCTCTTGATGTTAAAAAGGAATTAATTGCCTTTGATGAGTTTATGACTAACCTAGAAGGAGATGCTAAGTTACATTTTGGAAACATCCTAGATCAACTTTCACATACTCAAGAGCTTCTAGATGTAAGATGTAAACTTGGACATGAACACATGATTGAGCTAGAGGCTTTAAACAATGCTCTAGAAGAAGAACAAGAAACTAGGTTGTCACTTGAATTAAAACTTGAAGGGCTTTATGAGGCCAATGGCATTATTGTTAAAAAACTCATCAAAGAGCGTGATCATGCTATTGCTAAATACAAAAGTGCTAAAAAGGACAAGATTGAGTTTGGTGTGGTTCATGAAAAACTTGCCGAGGACTTTAGGTTGCTTAACAAGGCCCACAAGGCTTTGGAGAGTGAACTCTTGTCACTCACAAAGTCCCATGAAACGCTTCAAACTCAATTGGCCAATATTACTTCACCTAGTAACTTCATTCCATCTAGTAGTACAACTATTCTTGAAGAGAATGCTAGGTTGAAGGGGGAGCTTGCTAAGGCCACATTTCCACAAGGCAACAAGTCCATTGATGATCTTTTGAGTAAGCAAAGGCCTAGTGGTGATAAAGGGGGCATTGGGTTTTTCTCCAAGTCCAAGAAGAAGAACAACAACAAGAAGAAGAAGGCCAAGCCCACACAAGAAACTAACAAGGCCATTGTGGGTAGTAAGACCACAAGTGGTAAAACTATGTCTCATGATGACTTTGCGGGTAGTGCTAACCCTCACTATGTTCTAATGCGTGATTATTATGGTGATGTGTATGCACAATATGTTGGCCCATTTGATGGTTATATTGCTTGGTCTATTTGGGTTCCCAAGACCCTTGTTGCTAACAAAAGAGGACCCATTGAAAAATGGGTACCTAAAAATTAGCTTGATCTTTGGTAGACTTATGCTTCCGGAGGGTCAAAGTGGGTGCTTGATAGTGGTTGCACAAGTCATATGACCGGAAGCTCATATATTGTCAAGTACTTAAAGCCAAATGATGATCAAATCACCGTGACTTATGCCGACAAGTCAAAATCTAAGGTATTGGGTTTTGGCAAAGTTGTGGTTGCTCACGACATTACACTCGTGAACGTCATGCTTGTTGAGACCCTTGGGTACAATTTACTTTCAGTCTGTGCTCTTGGAAAGATGGGGTTTTCCATCTTTTTACATAATGATCTTGTGGTCCTCATGTGGAGCAAGTCTCTCAAGGTCGCTTTCGTTGGGTATGTCGAACATGACTTGTATGTGGTGGACTTTTCGGGGCAAGCCACTACAAGTGCGATGTGCTTATTCGGAAAGGCCGATGTGGGTTGGTTATGGCATCGCCGACTGGCCCATGTCAATATGAGAACTTTGCAAAGTCTCCACAAGGAGGGCCATATTGTTGGACTAAAAGAAAATGTTTCCTTTGCCAAAGATCGTGTTTGCAGGGCATGTGTTCTAGGGAAGATGCATGATGCTCCTCACAAGCCTAAGAACCGCATCGAGTCCACCAAGATCTTGGAGATCCTCCACGTGGACCTCTTTGGTCCTCCATCTCATGCAAGTCTTGGTCGGAAGAAATATTGCTTGGTGATTGTTGATGAATTTTCAGGATACTCTTGGGTTTATTTCTTCAAATTGAAGAGTGAGACTCAAAAGACCTTCATCGACTTCATCAATTTGGTCCAAAGGCAATACAATGTTCCTGTGTTGATCATTAGAAGTGACAATGGCACCAAGTTCAAGAACTACACCTTGAATGATTTCCTTAGTGATGAGGGGATTAAACATCAATATTCCGCTGCATACACCCCTCAACAAAATGGCGTGGCCGAAAGGAAGAGCCGGACTCTTATTGAGATGGCTAGGACCATGTTGGCGGAGTTTAAATCTCCATACAACTTTTGGGCTGAAGCCATCTCCACCGCTTGTCATGCTTCCAATCGGCTCTACCTCCGCAAAGAAATCAACAAGACTCCATATGAAATTCTTACCGGTAACAAGCCCAACATATCTTACTTCCGGGTGTTCGGTTGTAAGTGTTTCTATCTCATAAAAGGTGTTCGTTTGTCTAAATTCGAGTCTAAAGCATTAGAGGGTATTTTTGTTGGCTATGGTCTCGAATATCACACTTATAGAATCTATGATAAGCTCTCCGGAGCCGTCATAGAATCTTGTAGTGTGACCTTCGAAGAATATTATGGTCCCCAAGGGGGGCGTGTTGATGCTTGTGATGCAGATGATGAAATGCCTCAGGATGCCATAGGAAGAATGGGTGTGGGATTTATCCGCCCCGTTGAGGAACCCCTGATGGCGGATTGAGAAGAACTATGCTCCACTCAAGTGGAGCCCTCATCTTCACAACCTCAACATGCTCCATCCACCGAAGAGGACATTGACTCAAGCCAAAGACAAGATGTGGACCCTCAACATGGTGATCAAAGTGTGAACTCTAGTCAAGGGGAGCTTGGTCCATTAGACGGGTTGTCAAGTGGTGCCAAGTCAATTTGTCAAGGAAGATCCATACAAACTGTTTTGAGACAAGCTCAAATTGACGCTAGAAGAGCACTTGATTAAGACCAAGGTCAATCCTTGCCTCCCAATGTAGAGGATGATTCTAATGATGATCAAGGTCAAGATGATGGTCAAGACGAGGATCAAAATGATGAAGAGGGTCCTCCAAGAAAAAATACAGAGATCCACGCTCGTCGTGAAGCTAGAAAGGAAAGAATGTTGGAATTAAGGGATCACACCCTCCAAAATGTAGTTGGAGATCTAAGGAAAGGTATCTCCACAAGAGCACAATTGAAGAGGTTCAGTGAACACCAAGCACACATCTCCATGATTGAACCAAATAAAGTGTGGGAAGCACTTGAAGATCCAGATTGGTTAGAAGCTATGCACAAAGAACTCAACAACTTTGAGAAAAACAAATTATGGAAGTTAGTAGAGAAGCCAAAGGATTGCCGCAATGTTATTGGAACAAAGTGGATATTCAAGAACAAGCAAGATGAGCATGGAATCATAGTAAGGAACAAGGCTAGATTGGTTGCACAAGGGTTCTCTCAAATTGAAGGCATTGACTATGGAGAGACATATGCACCCGTGGCTCGCCTTGAGTCCATTCGTATACTTCTTGCTTATGCGGCACATCATAACTTCAAGTTGCAACAAATGGATGTATAAAGTGCATTTCTTTATGGTCCACTGAATGAATTGGTATATGTTAAGAAACCCCCGGGATTTGAGGACCCCAACTTCCCAAACCATGTCTACAAACTTGATAAGGCGCTCTATGGGCTCAAGCAAGCCCCACGCACGTGGTATGAGCACCTTAGAGAGTTGTTGTTTGACCGTGGATTTGATGTTGGGAAAATCGATCCCACTCTTTTTACTAAGAAGGTCAATGGGGAGATTTTTGTATGCCAAATATATGTTGATGATATTATCTTTGTATCATCTAACAAAGCTTTTAATTATGAATTATCAAAGCTTATGGCTAGTAGGTTCTGGACGTCTATGATGGGGGAGTGGAGGGTATTTCTTGGCTTTGAGATCAAGCAATTTAGAGGAGGGACATTCTTCAACCAAGCCAAGTATACTCAAGACATGCTCAAGAGATTCAAAATGCAAGATTTAAATGGAGCTCCTACTCCCATGGCTACAAAGACTCATCTAGAACAAAATCCAAATGGTAAAGATGTGGATCAAAAGGTATACCAGTCTATGATTGGTTCTTTGGTTTACCTTTGTGTATCTAGACCCGATATTGTGTTGAGTGTAGGTGTGTGTGCAAGATATCAAGAGGCTCCTAAAGAAATCCATTTAATGGCGGTCAAGAGTTCGATATTTGGTTCATACCCCATTTTATGGTCTTTGTATACTCGAGGCTCAACATTTGCTCTTTTTGGATACACGGATTCAGATTGGGCGGGTGACAAGGATGATAGAAAATCAACATCCAGGGCTTGCCAATTCCTTGGTAGGTCCTTGGTATGTTGGTCTTACAAGAAGCAAAATTGTATATCTCTCTCCACCGCCAAAGTCGAGTATGTGGCAGCTGCTAGTGCTTGCACCCAATTGATATGGATGAGGCAAACTTTAAAGGAATACGGTGTCCATTGTGAAAAAGTGCCTCTTCTATGTGACAATGAAAGTGCCATCAAGATTGCCTACAAACTGGTGGATCACACAAGGACAAAGCATATTATGATTCGCCATCACTTCATTAGAGATCATGTTGCTCGAGGTGATATTCATCTATCATATGTACCAACCAAAGATCAACTTGCCGATATCTTCACGAAGCCACTTGATGAAGCAAGGTTTTGCTACTTGAGGAATGAACTAAATATCGTAGATTCAAGGAGCTTGACTTGATATTCTTGCACTCTCACCTATGTTTCATCTCATATTTGGTTTAGGTGTAGGCATGGATATAGGGGGAGTGCGGTCCTAATTGATTGGACCATCCCTCCCCCCATTATGCCCAAAGCAATCAAAATCATTCCTCTTAATATCATTCAGTGATATGTGAGCTTAATGATGAGTTTTGGTAATGGACCCAAGATATATCTTCGTGGTGCCAAGCCAAGTATACTCAAATATGGTGGCCTAGGCCACCGCCCTCTCTCATTTGAGAGGTTGGCACTTACTCATGTTTGTCATTTGCTTGATTCTAGTTTCTTGGAGCTTTTCTGAACATTTTTGTATCCCTATGGATCCTGTTGGTTCTTCACAGTTTGATGTCTCAACCCAAGCCCTATACCTATCTTAAAAACCATCTATCTCTCATATATGTCCCCAAACACTTTTCCTGGAACTTTTGGTCGAAGAGGACCGGAGTCTCCGGTGTACAAACATCGGAGTCTCCGGTGTAGACCGGAGTCTCTAGTCCATACGGTTTCTGTCACTTAAAGAAGGGGGCACGGGTGAACTGGGACAGCAGTTCACCATTCTTCACCCCGTCCCCTAGCTTCAACCCTGTATTAATGAAGGGGGCATGGGTTTTTGTCACTTAAATAACAGGCTGCGTTCATGAAGGATGTGTATGGTGTACTCACCAGATCACCCGTCTGCCCTCAGAAGTTCATGAGTGTTGAGCAAATGCGCCAGAGCCCTTACTTCAATGATGCCCTGTGGATCTGTGAGAAGCTGGTCTCTACAACTTGATGGAGCTGCGTGAAGACTACAGTGTCCATCTTGTCCAGCTGTTCTATGCCACAGTTGAGTTTGGGACTGACCTTGATAGGACCATGGTATGGATGACTAGCACCACCCGCTGCACGGCTACATTTCATGACTTTGGAAATGTCATCTTTGCGACCTTCCATGGTATCCACTCCTATGGGACTGCGCATGCACTCAGCTGCTTTGGGTGAGAACAAGTTGAAGCTGGCACCTCTGTATGATGATGGTGTTGTGGGGGGTTCCAAGGGACTCAAGACCCTCTACAACCTTATGCTGAGGATTTTTCGTCACACTATTGCTCCAAGTGCTGGAAATGATGATGCTATTAGGGGTGGTCTTGTCAACCTCCTGTACCATACTCACCGGATCTTCAATGCTGGACCTGAGGCTGATGCTGGACCTATTGATGTGATGGACTTAATTTTCGAGGAGATGTTCCGTGCCATTATTTACAACAAATCTCCTCCATATGCACCCTTGGTTATGAGGCTCATCAACTCCCAGGAGCATGATTCTCCACATGGCATACCACCACACCTCACTGAGCACACTCTGGTCTCTCTGCAGCAGAAGGGGCGCATGGGGCCTGCTCCAAGGCATCACTATGGGGATGATGATGATGATGAGGAGATTGAGACGGAGAGGGCTCCCTCCCCACCTAGAGTTTGGAGGAAGAATGCCTCCAATGCCCCTATGCCTACTATGACTCGAGACTATGTGCATGAGAGGGTAAAGACGACCAGCTTTTGGGAGAGGACCCTTTGTTGCATGAACGTCGACATTCGCAAGCAGGAGCATGCATCCTACCAAAGTAACCGCCGCATTGAGAAGCTTCTCAAAGAGATCAAGGAACATGGTGCTGAGGATAATGAGGAAGGTGAAGATGAATACAATGATGAGCATGGGGCTCAGTAGTCCACAGAGTCTGACCATACACTCTCATTTGGGGCATGGAATGCCCAACATGACAGTCTGGTGGACTGGAAGACGTTTGCTGATGTCACCTCAGGGTTTGGGTACCAAGGTACTTCCTCTTCTCGCCCTCACGGCAAAGGGCCTGCTGTCCCTGAAGACGATGATGATGACTATGATCAGGATGATGGTGACCAGGAGGAGGATGAGGATGCCGAGGATGACGAGGATGACGATGACTACTGAGCGGTTGGGGGCGCTAGTGTAGGTCTTTTCCCTTTTTGGCGTTTCGATGCCAAAGGGGGAGAAGACATTCTCATCGATTTGCATGGACTTGGGATTTGCGACTATCTGCCCTTATTTGCCTTTTAATTGCCATTTTCGAACTTGAACTTTATGTGTGTTATCCGTTGTTCATGTGCTTGTGTGACTATGACTATGTGCTTGTGTGCACCATCTATTGTAACTCATGTGAGACTTATGTGTTCTATCGTTGATACTATCCATCTTACATGTTTGACTTAATTATCTTGTTGCACATAGTCAGGGGGAGCCACATTTATATGTTATTCCATGCAAATCACTTGTTGTCATCGAACACCAAAAAGGGGGAGATTGAAAGGGCATTTATTGTCATAATCACTTTTGGTGTTCGTTAACAACAAGTAGATCATTTTACAGTTTCTCACTGTCCACATGTTGGTATTATGATAGATGAACAACACCCTCAAACTTGGGAAAAGACCACACTCATATTCCACTGTTCTGGAAACTCCAGATCGGAGTCTCCGGTCTGCCAAGACCGGAGTCTCCGGTGTGGTCCGGAGTTTCCGGTTCTGGCTCCGGAGGTGCCTCCCAGGATCTGGCTGGGACATTCTGTCTGGGAGTCCGGAGGTTACTCCGGAGTCTCCGGACTTTGTTCAGTCCGGAGTCTCCGGTGTTGGAAGACCGGAGTCTCCGGTGTTGCTGGGGCAAGATTGGCCTGGGTCAGTCAGATGGGCAGTCCGGAGGCTGGTCCGGAGATTGGCCGGAGTCTCCGGTGTATACCGGAGTCTCCGGTCTACAGACTAGAGTCTCCGGTCTGACTTTTCTACAACGGTCAGAAAACGGTTTGTGGAGGGGGATGGCTATAAAAAGGGACACTTATATTCTTCCTCCAGCTGCTCGAGCTGCTCAAGAATACCAACCCCATTAGAGCCACCAAATCTACAAGATCTCTTCATCCAACCATCCAAAGTCATTGATCTTTGGAGAATCGAAGGAGGAGGCCTTGATTTACATCTTCACCAAGAGAGATCTACATTTCCCCCTCATTCACTTGAGGGCCTCCAAGCTCTAGTGTTTCTTTGGAAACCCTAACTTTGATTTGGTTCTTACAAGCTTGTCTTTGATTTGTCTTGACAGCTTGCTTGTATTTGGGAGCCTCCAATTCAGTTGTGGATGTGTGCCCCGAACTTGTTGTAAAGGTGCCGGCTTCCACCTCGAAGGTTGCCGATATAGTGGAAGGTGAATCGAGCCCGTTGGGGTGAGGTTCATCGGAGAACAAGGGAGGCCTCTCGTGGCGTTGGTGGTTTGAAACCACCCCTCTCCAAACGTAGACGTACTTTCCCTCAAAAGGAAGGAACTACGGGAAACAAATCCTCGTGTCTCCGCGTCCACTCCTTTGGTTACTTTTATCCTTTACCGCACTTTACTTACTTATTCTTGCTTAGTGTTGTGTTAGCTTGTGCTTGATTGACATATAGGTAAATTCACCATAGTTGCATATTCTAGAGAATTTACCTTTCTTGTCAAACTCTAATTTGAAAAGGAGTAAAATTTGAAGTAGCACCTATTCACCCCCCCTCTAGGTGCCCATACGATCCTTTTAGCTGGGCTGTGACGGGCCAGCCTGTTGGCGAGGTTTGCTGATGGAGAAAAAAGATCAAGAGACGACAAGGCTCGTGATGGACCCCACCTAGCGCTGTCTCCCGCCCCTTAGGACCTGTGGCGATCGAGCGAGCCGGAGGCACGGAGGACCGTTCTGCATTTCGATTTGCAAAAATATGTCGCCCCACTCAGAGATTCGAGAATTTCGAGAAAAAAACGAAATTTTGAATAAAAAACAAAAATTTCTGTCAAATACGAATGCACCTGTTTGAATCTTTTGGATGACATTTTTGAAAAACTTCATGAATTTCAAACGAAATTAAGTTAAAGAACGAAAATGACATTTAGAGTTGAAGGTCATTAGTAGATCAAGTTTAGATTCAGATGTCTTTCTTCTACCAAGTAAAACTAGCTATTTGCCGCTTTGCTGCAGCTCCAAACAATCAGGAACACAAAAAATTCTAATTCACGTTAGATTCAAAGAAGGCATAAAGAAAACAATCCGGGGACCATGCCCGGTATCCATCACGAGCAAGAAAACAATCTGCGGGCAAAAGAGCAACGACCACGAGTTGTTTTTTTTTTGGACCATGTCGGAGATCAGAAGCAAGGGTCAAGCAAACAATGGAGTACCGTTCTGGATGCAACGTCTTCTGCAGCACCTCGGCCGGTCGGCGCGACCGCAGCAGGTTACCATCTCTTACACTATTGCTATCGTCCTTACGCTGACGGCTGGAACAAGAACAAATGGCACCATCGTGCTGTTTTTCTTTTTCATTCCTAAAATCTTGTTGCTCTTGTCGCCCGCGTTGCTACATCCACTTCTGCCGTCAACCATGGTCATAGAATACGGCGCCGAACGGCTCCAAGAAACTGGAGAAAGCAGAAAACCTAAGGACTGCTACACTGCGGCTGTTTTTTTTTTTTTAGAGTCACGCGGCGGTTGCTAAAGTTAAAGGGATGGAAGCGGTCAAGCAGGCCAGGCTGGGCCGAAAATTTTAAAAAGCCCAAAATATTCGAACGATACAACGTTTTTCTTGCCCTGCGAGAACCGGTAATTTTGCGAATTTCGGTCAAAATTTCAACGAAATTTAATTCATTGCCCATGCCTCCGCCTTAAGCGAAGCGTTTTCCTAATTTAAATCTCAGCACAAAGCGACGAAGTCTTGTTTTAGGAGTGTGGGCCGCCAAATCATGAGATGCTGAGAATCTTGTGGTAGAGTGAGAGAATGGCCTGGCTAGCTCCATGCGCGCCATCCAGCACAATGTCTATTGGGCTGACAGGGTTATGGACTTTTGGTGTTTCCTTTCGTGGAGAGTTAAAATTTCAGCAGCCCAACCAACTGAAACACCAAAACCTTCTAGTGGTGGGAAACTTGAGAGAAAAAAAACTTTCCATGTATCGTGTCTGCAGTTTAGCAAATCACCAAGGACTATGTGAAAGTGCGTGCATGCTAATCATATTTCAGACACTAATCCTGCATTTGGTTCGAGAAGCTTTTACCTTTTGCTTTTCGAAAATGTTCCGATTTGGTTCCTCACGCCACCACCTGATTCGAGCGGTCGATTTGGCCGGTCTGGAAGTGATTCGGGTGGCCCCTCCAAGGATCTAGCCAATCCACGGAACTCATCTCTGCTTTTCTTTTTAACTGGCTTTGCTGGCCACCCAACAAGATGCACAGCTTCTTAATTATTCCCCCCCCCCCCCCCCCCCCCATTTGCTGTTCTCCAGATGGGCATGTTGTCTTTCCGTCGGATACACGTGTGCCTTTCCGTGGCTTTCTATCTGTCAGATTTCAAGGCGGCTTTAGCTAAAGGCCAAGGCCAGCCCCTTTTGATCACTTGGTTAATTACATGTTTGTGTGTTAGCTGTACTTGTGGAGCAGTGTGCAGTGCAAAATGATTTGTCTATTTGATGCTTTTGACCCATTGTGTTGCTTTTTCTTCTTCTATACTTCTCCAGTCTCCACACATGAACGCCCAGGAAGGTGACTAGCTAGGAACACCAGGGGACAAGAGATTAGAGTTAATCAGGACACTGACCAAACCTGGCAAGTACAAAGACCAGCGAAGCAAGATCTAACTATTATAAAACCAGAGAAGCACAGTTCTTTAACTTGTTCTCTTCGTAGAAAACTTCATCTTTTTCGAACGGCACCCCTGGCTGGATGCCCCAACTGATTTTCTAGTGTTACTTGCACGTCAACTTCTAGCTCCACGAAACAGTCTTTTAACCCCGCTATATTAATATAGCAACCACATGGTACAGTAGTCGAGTAATCAAGCCTAAAAGGAAAAAATAAGAAAGAAAAGAGAAACAAATGCTAAACAATGGCAGATCGACAAAACAAAGATGACCCGTAACCGTTGCGTCTTCTAAAGTTGTCCCACCACGCTGTTAGCACCCTGAAGCGCGTGTATCAAGCAACACCTTTATGAAGTGATGGAATGAACATGATGTTACCTTTATGAAGTGATGGAATGACGATGATGTTACCTTTATGAAGTAATGGAATGACGATGATGTTACCTGGACTAGTCCTAGGTACTCGTGGTGTATGAAAAAGGTGATGCGCCATGGGTATATACAGGGGCGTACATACCTTATGTTAGAAGGTGTTACAGGACACCCGGTAAAATCCCATTTCTTTACTAATTTTTAGTCATTTGTAGTGTATGACACCCCAAATCTAGCTAAAATATATGTGCGACTTATAGAGTGACCCCGGGTCGATTTTGCTCTAGGTCCGCCCCTGGGTATATACCAGTAATGCACCATAAACCGGCACATCACGCGTAGCAACTTACTTGTGGTTCACCTTGAAAAGTGGTGCGCCATGGATATATTTGAGCCTGGCAGGGTGGCATCGTACCCGTGATGCACTACATACTGTGCGCCACGGTTATATTTGCTATATGTGGCACATCAGTATAGGGATAAAATAAAGTAATCAAAATTTAAATTTAAGATCCTTTGAGATATAGTTATGTTACGTGGTCTAGTTAGGAAGAATAACAAATATAAGTTTTGACATATTTTGAAAAAACATTATGTTTCCATAAAACGGCTCTAACTTTTACATACGATATCGGATTGAAAAGTTTTTTATATGAAAAAGCGTCTACCCGAAAAGCTACATCTAAATTCAAGTGTCTTTGGCCATTATCCTTTTTAGAATCCTCAAATTGGAATAAGGAAATATATATTTTTAGGTTTTAGATTTCGCTAAAAATAAATAAAAAGGGCCTCACTTACCCGTTGTGCACCCCATATTGTTGTGCCACGCGTATTTTACAATCCGTGCCACACCGATATGCATAATGGGAGGGGCCTTGATGCAAACTGGGCGATCCCACCTTACCCCTCTCCTAACCTTATCCCTTCACTCCATCTGCTCCAACAACACATCCATCTCCCTCGCCTCTTTCCTCCCTCTGTCCCAGCACAAAACCCCGACGCGTCTCCTTCCCAAGTGGTCGTTGCACCTCTCGTTCTCCTCAGACACATGCGTCCTCTAGCCAGAGCTTCTCCTCCCGTTCCCTGATGCGCCGACCCGGAGCTCCCCATATCACCCTCCCGCAGGTCATGAGCTGCGTCACTGCCTTCCTGGTTCATCCCCGTCACCCTCGCGTGCTCGTCCCTGTCGCGTAGAGCTCATCCAAGCCGTCGCTTCAGCCTCTTCTCGTTTTCATCTTCCGTCCAAGGCTGTCGGCCACCGGTTTTTCTCCGCCGCCATGAGCTCCTAGTCGAGTCCTTGAAGCCTGCAAGTTGCCCTTTCTCCTGGTCTCCTCTGACCCCAACTGTGGCCAAAAGCTCCGAAGTGCCTGCTTCCAACCTGGGCTCCGATGAGGTGACGATCGACGACAGGACCAGAAGCTGGCGATGGCACTCGACCGCCTTTTTATTTTTAGGGTGTTTCCTGTAAAGTTGCGTTGTAATTTAATTTTTAGTTTTTGTTGCAAAAAAACCTGAAAGGTCCTCACTTACCCGTGGCGCACCCCATATTGTTGCGCCATGCGTATTTTACAATCCGTGGCACCATCGCTAAGGGGAGGGGCCTTCATGAAAACTGGGCAATCCCACCTTATCCCTCTCTTAACCTTATCCCTTTCACTCCATCCGCTCTAGCCATAGATCCATCTCCCTCACCTCTCTCATCCCTCTTTCCCAGCACAAAACCCTAATGCATCTCCTTCCCGAGTTGCCACTTCACCTCTCGTTCTCCTCTGACACATGCATCCTCCAACCAGAACTTATCCTCTCGTTCCCTGATGCGACGCCCCAGGGCTCCCATCGCCCTCCCACAGGTCATGAGCCGTGTTGCTGCCTCCTTGGTTCATCCCCGTCACCCTATCGTGCTCGTACCCATCCAGTTGTTGCACTCGCCGCCTTTTTATTTTTAGGGTGTTTTCTGTAAAGTTGCATTATAATTTAATTTTTATGTTTTCCAAAAAACTTAACTATGACGCACCTTAAAACCAACATGTGGTGCACCACATAGTGCGCCGTGGGTATGCGCAATACCCGTGGCGCACCATTTTGTGCTCCACGGGTAACTTTTACTAATGGCGCACCAGCGATGCGCTACGTGTAGCCTTTTCCTAGTAGTGGGGTTTTGCCAGTACTCGAAGCAGAGTGGGGAAGGGGTACACCAGATGCCCTACAAGAAGGAATGGTGTCCCACATGCGTCATCGAATTGGTGTCGGTCGAGTCGACAGAGATGTCTCTCGACCCCCAAAAAACCACTACCCAAAACGCTCCGTAGCGGTCCGCCTAACTTTCCGCCCACCAGCATGTGTCACCACGATCGAAAATCCACCGTCGTCATGTAACTATGATCATCATCGCAAGGCCTAGAAGACGGATTAAGAGATCACCGCAGGGATTAAGGGTGACAGCACCGCAAACACGCGGGAGGAAACTACCTCCACAACCTTCGCGATGGCCGACCAGACACGGTATCAGGGGCACACATGCCCCTCGAGCTTAACGGGTCCATGCTCAGGCCTATAAATCCCCCGCCACCATGCTCTAGCAGGCCGGCCGCAATGCCGCCACCACCCAGTAGCCCTCCAGATCCCCACCTCGATCTCCAGGAACCGTCACAACACGTCCAACCTTCGGCATGCAAAGACCCAGATGGGGCCCGAATGGGATCAGGTCTAGGTCAAGAGGGCTCTGCTTCCAGCCACTTCAACGACCACAATCAATGACCATGCCACTGCTAGGAATAGCACCCAGCCGACATCAGGATTACCTATCATCGAACATGACCACCATCGTCGGACGCCCACTCAAGCTTGGATCCATGTGCGGGAATAGGACATTAGCGACAGGAGGGGCAGTGGGTGGGGGAGGCATGGTAGAAGGGGAGGCGCTGGCCCGGTCACCTGCTTGGGGGAGCGACGTAGAGCGATTCAGGAGATAACGGTCCCGTATCGGGGATATACTTTCCGGGTATACCCACAGGACTCGCTGAACAGGGTGGCCCACTATCGGGTTAGAGATTTTCTCCACGGGTGACCTAGTCAGGGAAAGAGGACAGAGTCAATTCCGGCTATGACAAGGCCTAGAATACTTACCGACTTAGGCCTGTATAATTACTTGTAGTCCAAGTTATAGCTAGTACCGACTCTGTAACATAGCCGGATAGGTTTCTCCTATAACCCTAGGTCTTGGCGCCTTTATAAGTCGGACCCAAGGGAGCCTTTAGGGCTAACAACCACAACCAACTCGCACAGGAAAACCTCTCTTGTAATCCGTTGTAACATCCAGATCTCGTTGATATATTACTAGGTTGCTAGCATGAGTAGGATCCGATCACCGCTGTCGGATCTGAACCTGGGTAAACTTGTGTTCATCGCTCTTGGAACACCATAGGCTCACACCCCATCTTCTCAATACTCATAGGACCCCTAATGGCATACTTGTCATAAATCCGACGATAGTTACCTTTGTTCCGGGCAGATTCTGCACGAGCGGGAATCGGTGAAACAATCACCATCGATCGACGTCCATGTCATTCTTCTCGATGAGACTTGGATTCTAGCTAAGGAGCCCACGGCGACCTACACCACCATGGAAATCGGAGATCGATATCTATCTTGCTTTTGCTAAACCCACCCAACCCACCCCTACTATGATGATTGTGGCATCCCGCAAAACCACTACTAGAAAATCGCGTTGATTTTGTGCATTGCATCATCATGACCGCATGCTCATGTCATCATGCCACATTGCATTTGAGCATCGTCAACATCTTGCATTTGCTTGCATAAAATTAATTGAGGAAAAACCGGTTCATGTTTTCTAAACGCCCGTCTTAATTCAAACGCAAACCCCGGGTCTCCGGATTATTTTGTTTTTGCCTGTTATCGGGTTGCCAAGGCCCTGTTTAAAATAAATAAAACTTTGAATTATTTTCAGTGGGGGCAGTCGAACGGGCCGATTCGACCCGAACGACCACCCCCAGTCCAAACAATCGGTCCGTCTAAATACCTAAGCAACCCAACCTATCCTACCCAACCCCTCTCCACCTCACCCCCACCTATCACAGGCTGCCACATCACTTTGGCCATCCCCCCCTCCAACCAAAATCTGCCACTTGGCCTCTCTCTCCACCTCTCTCTCTCAACCCACGCACACACCTGACCACACACACCCAACGCACACAGTACCCGCCACCGCCCTGGCCGCCTGGGACCCACCCCCACCAGCCGACAGCCCCTCGGCCCCACCACCCACCGCCCCTTTGCCTCTCTCCTCTCTCTCCCTCTCAGACGCTTGACCGCCTCCCGCCCAGAGCCCCCATCGCCACGCCCTCCTCCCCGCCTCCTCTCCTGCTCAGCCTGCCCGCCACCAGCTCGCCACCCCGCCTCACCGAGCCGCCGCTCATCACACCGCTGGCCACATCATCGGCCGCCTCGCCTGGCCCGCCACCATCCTCTCTCCTCCCCTGCCTCTCCCAGCCTTCCTCTCCCTCGCCCTGCTTCTCCTGGCCGACGACGAGCCCGCCCGCCCGGCCTCAGGTTCCCCTGGCCCTCGTGGCCTGTCGCCACCGACCTCGTCTGCTGGCTCGCTCATGTGGCCGCCGCCTCGACCTCGCCGCCCCCCGCCTTCATCAAGCCGCCGAGCCGCCAACCTCCTCCGCCGTCCGCCGCCCGCCGGCCTCAACCACCGCCGGCCGCTTCTGCCTCGGCTCGCTTCCTCAGCCTGCCGCTGAGTTCCGACGCCTGGCCCTCACCTCCTCCCTCTGGCGCCCGTCTTCGCTGACCAGACAGAGAACCGCCGCCTCCAAGCCCATGGTCGCCTTCCTCGGGTCTGCATCGAGCTCATCGTGCCCCTGGACCTCCCTGTCGCTGACCTCCTCGGCCGTGTCTCCTTCCTGCAGAGCGTGCCGACCAGCTCGCCCCGTCCCTGATGTTTGGAGGCCACGCAGCGAGTGCTTGGGCTAGGGACGCGTACGGGCATCTCACCCGTTTCATATCACGGAGGATGTGTTCCCGTGTTGCTAGCCCGAGTACCACAAGATCTTATTTGGAGATGTACCCAGGAATTTTCAAGAAAACCGCAAGGACTCCAAATACTTTCGGATGCGTCAAGATCCCCTCAGAACGCCAAGTTCTCCTTCCCGGAGTCGGACCCGAAGACGCCGAGACCCGGATTCCAAGATCCACGACTCGGAGATGCTGGGACACCAAGTTCATCGAGACCCTGAAGACCCCGTTCCCGTACGCGAAGACTGATCCCTGAAGACCTGTTCTCGGACGTCGAGAACCCGAAAATCCATCCCGCCGGACGCCAAGATCGTCAATCGGATCCGAGGACACCGAGACCCCGGTGCGACAAGTACTCCATCCCGGACACCAAGTTCTGCATCCCGAACGCCAAGACCGACAGGTATGCGGTACCGACAAGAGCCTCGCAACGACAAGAACGACACCGACCAGGGCGGGTCCGCTGCGCCCCCGATGCCGAACCAAGTCCTTCCTCGCGGAACGCCAAGATCTACTCCGCTAACCGAGAACGTTCCGTCGAACCCTGAACCCCGAGACCGGACCCCGAACCCCCGGATCCCCAAGACCGTCGAGAACCCTCAATGTGTGAACCCTTTTCCGAGAACCCTATTTTATAAATGGTCAACTATATGAATTGTTGCATATTTAATTGTCATCTCGCATGCATATCATTGGTTTGGGGACCTTATGCCGATTCACCTCTAATTAAATATGGGGCCCATATGCGGGCAAATCTAGCCTTATATTGGCCTCATTTAAATTTGTGTAGCGAACCCGGTGCTATCTTCTGCCATGTTAAGACAACATTTAAATTGCGGGGTATCTAAACAACTTGAACCGTTTAATTTAATGTCAGGACCCCGGTTCCACTTAATATTGACCTAATTGCATCGCATCTTTGCCATGCCATACATCATACATGCATCATGCCGATCTTCTGCCGTTGTATTAAATAGTGCATCCGGTGTTTATTCTAGTGTTTTGGTTCTTCGCGGATAAGGCCGTTGAGTTGATGTGAGCTTACCGATCTTGGTTGAACCTTCGCAATGTTTTCAAAGCAGCATCTCCCCCTTTCTACCTATCTTGCTTTTATAGTATTTATTCCCTCCTGTTGATCTATTGCTACCTGTGTTGCGATGCTCTAGTTTTTCGTACCCGTGATATCCCTTGCAGCCTTATATTGCCTTGGACACATCCTATTACCTGTTGTTTGGTAGATAGTGCGATTTGCGCGTCGTAGTCGCTTGCTCAAGTGTTGTTGCGTGTCGCCATGTGCCACAGTTGTTGGTGTATTGCCGCATGCTTGATGTTGGATATGATTATGGCTTTACTTATCGTTCACTTTAATTCCTGTTTAACAACTAAAATTGAAGTAAGCAGAGGCATCGGTGGGTGATAGATAATATTTGGTTTCCGAACGTCCACTTGTGTCCCGTAGGACCCCGAGTACTTGATACCTGTTCCTTGATTTATCGCGCTATCCACATCCGGGAGGTATATGGGACCCCCCTGAGCCAGAGCTTGATTCAGTCTTATTTCTTGGGGCCACAAACTAGTTTGAGGTTTTATTTACTATCCTGTACTTATGCCATGCTACTTCTGTATTTACGATTGCGAGGAGCACACAGATTTTTTAGGATCGTGGCACGATTCCGCGGTGTCGACAAGCCCAGCCACACTTTCGGGTTCCCATCGGATTCAGCCGTCCCCACAACCTTAAGTCCGTCTGAGCCGGCGGCTTGCTATGGTTCTACTTTAAGGGTGGCCCCAAATATTTCTGAATCTGTGATTGCTCGTCGTGAAAGCCTCGTTGGGTTTTGATTTGGTTTTTCCGAGGTTGATCGAGCGTGTTGCTATTGGTGCACCCCGCCGGTAAAACTTTCAAAGCCGTGTCGCGGTTATGGACGACTTGGAGCACAAGATCTCGACCATAGACAAGCATAACTAAAGTTTATTGCTATAAATTTGACTTTATAATGACTAGTAATCAACTTCACTATAATGGAATGTCTAAATAATCGCCCACAATTGCTTGTTTGGTTTGTCGCCATGCGACCATTGTACTGACTAGTAAGTATTGCAACTACAACGGAATGGCTAAATAAGAGTACCAACAACTTTGGGTTTTGGGTTTATCTCATGCTATCTCAGATTCGATTAGTAATTGTTGCAACTACAACGGAATGATTAACTAAAAGGGCCCATCGCTTTTTATCGTGACAATTATCTATACCGACTAGTAATTGCTGCAACGATAACCGAATCAATAAAGCGCCAACTGTGAGTTCCTCGGTTGACTTCCTCGTTAGGTCTCGAGGGGAAACACCAGATGGGTTTGTTTGGTGTTAGCTTGTTGGATCCGGATAGGTCATTCTTATCTCTCTCGATAACCGCCAGTATCGAGTCTCTATAGGTTGTTTAGTGCGTCTGCTGCCGCTTGATCCACCATACCTATGTAGGCGAGGACCGCGAATTCTAGCCTCGCTGCATCGGCCTCGATCGACGCTCTCTCTTTTCCTTTGCCCTTTGTCGGCATCCCTTTTGTTTAAGCAGGTTTGAGATCGACGTCGTTAGGTGGTTACCCTTCCGCTTGGCGGGCAGGTTATGGACGCCATTGGTTATTCTTGAGGCTCTTAGCCCCATTTGCATCTTGTCCGTAGTCGGACGCTCTACCATTTTCAAGGTGATTTGGATCTTTGTATCGATATCTCGTATTCTTGACTCATGGAGTCTTGTTGTATATATATATCTGCATGGGTCCCATCGAGGACTGTTGTGTAATGTTATTACTTCGTTTTCCACCCGCACGAAAGTGCCTGGTGGGCACCTTTGAATCGTTTCTATGCGGGTTTGGCGGGTTTCGCTAAAACTTGCATGGGTCCGATTCTGAGGGTGTTACAGAGTGGTATCAGAGCTCAGCAGTTGCGATACCCCACAAGTCCAGCCTGTAGGTTAACCTAGATAACGGCCGAAGTAGAGTGTCAAAACTATTTTTGCAAAATCGGTTGGGTAGTTCTGATTAGGTCTAATTTTACTCCTTACCCCTCTGCTGTTCTCCTCTTACCTCTACGTGTTTTTGAATCCGCTCTCTTCTCTTTCTTCGAGTCCAGGACTTCTCGTGGTTGGGTTTTCCGTCGTGCCTTCAGGGTTTCGCTTCCTTCTTTGATAATGGTGTTCTACAATCCGGTGTTCATGCTGTCCGAGGAATCCTTTATCTGTGGTACCATTCTTTGTTCCTTGTTTGTGCTATCCGGTGTTTCCTGACGCGACGACATCCTCTATGCCAGATCCGATGCAGAGTCTACATCACTCCTTTGTTTCCGAACCTCGTTTGTCGAGATCTTCAGTCTGATTCCGAGAATGGTTGCACACTTTTCCACTGATTGTGCGGAGTAATAGTTTGGGTGCGTGATGGATTGGCCCCCATGCCGACTACCCCTTCTATTCGCTTTTGTACATTGAAGTGGATGAGAATGCATCGGTTCCCTCTTTCCATCGAAGTTAGTGGTGGCTTTATTTGTTGATACCTCTACCTTCGACCTTTTGCTCCCGGAGTGTTCTCTCGACGATCACGAACAACGGCCTCTTGTTAGTGGTGTCGTGAGGATCTACATGAAGCGAGAAGACGCAGATCGCCGACCTTCCTTCCGGTACCATGAGGCGGATCTCGAGGGCGAGATCCATTGTTAGTGGTGTCGAATTGTGGCATCCCGCAAAACCACTACTAGAAAATCGCGTTGTTTTTGTGCATTGCATCATCATGACCGCATGCTCATGTCATCATGCCACATTGCATTTGAGCATCGTCAACATCTTGCATTTGCTTGCATAAAATTATTTGCGGAAAAACCGGTTCATGTTTTCTAAACGCCCGTCTTAATTCAAACGCAAACCCCGGGTCTCCGGATTATTTTGTTTTGCCTGTTATCGGGTTGCCAAGGCCCTGTTTAAAATAAATAAAACTTTGAATTATTTTCAGTGGGGGCAGTCGAACGGGCCGATTCGACCCGAACGACCACCCCCAGTCCAAACAATCGGTCCGTCTAAATACCTAAGCTACCCAACCTATCCTACCCAACCCCTCTCCACCTCACCCCCACCTATCACAGGCTGCCACATCACTTTGGCCATCCCCCCTCCAACCAAAATCTGCCACTTGGCCTCTCTCTCCACCTCTCTCTCTCAACCCACGCGCACACCTGACCACACACACCCAACGCACACAGTACCCGCCACCGCCTCACTGGGACCCACCCCCCACCAGCCCCCTGTCCCCTGGCCCCACCACCCACCTGCCCCGCCTGTCTCTCCCACTCTCTCCTCTTCAGACGCTGACCGCCCCTGGCCTCCCGCCCTGAGCCCCCCATCGCCACAACGCCCTCCTCCCCCGGCCGCCTCCCTCTCCTGGCCTCAGGCGCCGCCGCTCGCCACCAGCCACACCCCGCCTACCGCCCGAGCCGCTGCCATCACCGCCACTGCCGCCCGCCCGCCGCCTAGCTTACCCATCCTCTCCTCCCTGGCGTCTCCCCGCAGCCTTCCTCCTCTGCCTCGCTTCGCTCGCCGACGACGAGCCCGCCGCCGGCCGCCAGGTTTCCGCCCTCGTCGTGGCCAGTGTCGCCACCGACCTCGTCTTCTCTGGCGCCGGCGTGGCTCGCCGCCCGACCGCCGCCGCCCCGCCTTCATCAAGCCCGTCGAGCCGCCAACCTCCTCCGCCCGCCGGGCCCGCCGCCTCAACCACCGTGCCGCGCCCCGTTCCCGCTCGCTTCCCAGGCCTGCCGCCGAGTTTCACGCCTGCGGCCCCCTCACCTCCTCCTGGCGCCCGTCTTCGCTGACCAGACAGAGAACCGCCGCCGCCAAGCCCATGGTCGCCTTCCTCGGGTCTACATCGAGCTCGTCGTGCCCCTGGACCTCCCCGTCGCTGACCTCCTCGGCCGTGTCTCCTTCCTGCAGAGCGTGCCGACCAGCTCGCCCCGTCCCTGATATTTGGAGGCCACGCAGCGAGTGCTTGGGCTAGGGACGCGTACGGGCATCTCACCCGTTTCATATCACAGAGGATGTGTTCCCGTGTTGCTAGCCCGAGTACCACAAGATCTTATTTGGAGATGTACCCAGGAATTTTCAAGAAAACCGCAAGGACTCCAAATACTTTCGGATGCGTCAAGATCCCCTCGGAATGCCAAGTTCTCCTTCCCGGAGTCGGACCCGAAGACGCCGAGACCCGGATACCAAGATCCACGACTCGGAGATGCTGGGACACCAAGTTCATCGAGACCCTGAAGACCCCGTTCCCGGACGCGAAGACTGATCCCCGAAGACCTGTTCTCGGATGTCGAGAACCCGAAAATCCATCCCGCCGGACGCCAAGATCGTCAATCGGATCCGAGGACACCGAGACCCCGGTGCGACAAGTACTCCGTCCCGGACACCAAGTTCTGCATCCCGAACGCCAAGACCGACCGGTATGCGGTACCGACAAGAGCCTCGCAACGACAAGAACGACACCGACCAGGGCGGGTCTGCTGCGCCCCCGACGCCGAACCAAGTCCTTCCTCGCGGAACGCCAAGATCTACTCCGCTAACCGAGAACGTTCGGTCGAACCCTGAACCCCGAGACCGGACCCCGAACCCCCGGATCCCCAAGACCGTCGAGACCCCTCAATGTGTGAACCCTTTTCCGAGAACCCTATTTTATAAATGGTCAACTATATGAATTGTTGCATATTTAATTGTCATCTCGCATGCATATCATTGGTTTGGGGACCTTATGCCGATTCACCTCTAATTAAATATGGGGCCCATATGCGGGCAAATCTAGCCTTATATTGGCCTCATTTAAATTTGTGTAGCGAACCCGGTGCTATCTTCTGCCATGTTAAGACAACATTTAAATTGCGGGGTATCTAAACAACTTGAACCGTTAAATTTAATGTCAGGACCCCGGTTCCACTAAATATTGACCTAATTGCATCGCATCTTTGCCATGCCATACATCATACATGCATCATGCCGATCTTATGCCGTTGTATTAAATAGTGCATCCGGTGTTTATTCTAGTGTTTTGGTTCTTCGCAGATAAGGCCGTTGAGTTGATGTGAGCTTCGCCCCGATCTTCGGTTGAACCTTCGGCAATGTTTTCAGGCGAGCATCTCCCCCTTTCTACCTATCTTGCTTTTATAGTATTTATTCCCTCCTGTTGATCTAGTGCTACCTGTGTTGCGATGCTCTAGTTTTTCGTACCCGTGATATCCCTTGCAGCCTTATATTGCCTTGGACACATCCTATTACCTGTTGTTTGGTAGATAGTGGGATTTGCGCGTCGTAGTCGCTTGCTCAAGTGCCGTTGCGTGTCGCCATGTGCCACAGTTGTTGGTGTATTGCCGCATGCTTGATGTTGGATATGATTATGGCTTTACTTATCGTTCACTTTAATTCCTGTTTAACAACTAAAATTGAAGTAAGCAGAGGCATCGGTGGGTGATAGATAATATTTGGTTTCCGAACGCCCACTTGTGTCCCGTAGGACCCCGGGTACTTGATACCTGTTCCTTGATTTATCGCGCTATCCACATCCGGGAGGTATATGGGACCCCCCTGAGCCAGAGCTTGATTTAGTCTTATTTCTTGGGGCCACAAACTAGTTTGAGGTTTTATTTACTATCCTGTACTTATGCCATGCTACTTCTGTATTTACGATTGTGCGAGGAGCACATCAGATCGCTTTTAGGATCGTGGCACGATTCCGCTGTGTCGACAAGCCCAGCCACACTTTCGGGTTCCCATCGTTCTGCCGTCCCCACAACCTTAAGTCCGTCTCGAGCCGGCCGTTTGCGGGTTCTACTTTAAGGGTGGCCTGAAATATTTCTGAATCGCGTGATTGCTCAGTCGTGAAAGCCTCGTTGGGTTTTGATTTGGTTTTTCCGAGGTTGATCGAGCGTGTGTTGCTATTGGTGCACCCCGGCCGGGTAAAACTTTCTGAAAGCCGTGTCCGCGGTTATGGACGACTTGGAGCACAGTATCTCGACCATAGACAAGCATAACTAAAGTTTATTGCTATAAATTTGACTTTATAATGACTAGTAATCAGCTTCACTATAATGGAATGTCTAAATAATACTGCCCACAATTGCTTGTTTGGTTTGTCGCTTGCGACCATTGTACCTGACTAGTAAGTATTGCAACTACAACGGAATGGCTAAATAAGAGTACCAACAACTGCTGGGTTTTGGGTTTATCTCATGCTATCTGTATCTGATTAGTAATTGTTGCAACTACAACGTAATGATTAACTAAAAGGGCCCACTGCTTCTTTTATCTGGACAATTATCTATACCTGACTAGTAATTGCTGCAACGATAACCGAATCAATAAAACTGCCAACTGCGTGAGTTCCTCGGTTGACTTCCTCGTTAGGTCTCGAGGGAGAAACACCAGGATGGGTTTGTTTGGTGTTAGCTTCAGGTTGGATCCGAATAGGTCATTCTTATCTCTCTCTGATAACCGCCAGTTGTATCGAGTCTCTATAGGTTGTTTAGTGCGTGCTGCCGCTGCCGCTTCAGTCCACCATACCTATGTAGGCGAGGACCGCTGAATTCTAGCCTCGCTGCAATCGCCTCGATCGACGCCTCTCTTTTCCTTTGCCCTTTGTCGGCACCCCTTTTGTTTAAGCAGGTTTGAGATCGACGTCGTTAGCAGGGTTACCCTTCTGGCTTGGCCTGGGCAGGGTTATGGACGCCATTGGTTATTCTTCAGGGCTCTTAGCCCCATTTGCATCTTGTCCGTAGTCGGACGCTCTACCATTTTCAAGGTGATTTGGATCTTTGTACCGTATATCTGTATTCTTGACTCATGGAGTCGCTGTTGTATATATATCTGTTCTGTGGGTCCCATCGAGGACTGTTGTGTAATGTTATTACTTTGTTTTCCACCCGCACGAAAGTGCCTGGTGGGCACCTTTGAATCGTTTCTATGCGGGTTTGGTGGGTTTCGCTAAAACTTGCATAGGTCCGATTCTGAGGGTGTTACAATGATCATGGTGGAAGAATGATCCAGATATACTCTATCTGTGGAGGTGGAAGAGTTCAAGGTCCCGAAAAACCCAAAACCCACCCTACCCACTCCTGAATTGGAAGTTGAGGCAAAGGAAAAACCCGAATCTGATCTCCCTGATGATTTCGGATACACGGATGAGGATATTACTGCTTTGGATCCGGTTTTACCGATGCTGGAGCAGGAAAATCGCTACTGAGGCACAGGATAAATCAGATGATGAAGCGCCCTTACGTTGATTTCTAAGGAATCTCTAAGACAATCCAGAGTTTCGAGGAAGCCGATGCTAAGAGCCGCCTATTCCATTAACTTAAGTCAATCAAGAAGAAGCATTGCTTCTTGGGTTACATTGGCTGTGGATCTGACTCTATCGATGTTGGAGCCAAAAACGACTCAGTCCTTGATGCGATCAGAGAAGATACCGACATAGCTACTTCCCCTCAGGAATCACTACGTCGGCAAAACTTTGAGAATTCGAGAAGGAGGTGGATACGTACGGTGAAGAATACACCTCCAAAGCACCGCAAGGTGAAGAGGAGATCCCTCCAAGTCCGTATGATAGCATGGATGAAGAATACACCTCGCAAGATCAAATGAACACCGAAGATTCTTCCGAGGTCCAAAAGTCCGAGCTAACATTGGCTAAAAGTACTGATGGAAGCTTATTTCCCGGTACATGACCAAAAGCCAGTCTTTGCCACCGGTACGCGCATAAAGGCTGTTGGGCGGTCAAAGAAGAAGAAGAACAACAAAACCCCAACACCGGTGGAACCGGTAGAGGAAGCCAACGATGAATAAATTTATAGAGAAATCGAGGTGGAGAAGATGAATGGAGAACCGGTTAATCCCACACCAAACGACCCTCCGATTGATGGACATGTGGTCATCCAAGGTGCACGTGAAATGTACGGAGATGCATTAATAATACCAATCCCAACTTCTTCGGATCTTACGCCAGAGGAATTGGAGAAAAGGGCTTAGGATTTGGAGAAACATCGTCTGCTCTTGCTTGACGATGATGCACGCATTATTGAGATTAAGTAGCAGATAGACAGCAAGCCTGCCTAGTACAAGTAAGAATTCAAGTGACTACCAAACAAAACTAGAGGTGTCCTGGTCCTTGCTAACAGGAATCCGGATGTCCAAAGATATTTATTTGATGGAAAGGCCGGAGGGAAGATCGAGTATATATCACACCAGTAGAAAACGCTGCCGCTACTCGAGCTATCCTCGCCAACAACCCGTCTCTAGAATAGGTCCAGCAGTGTGTAGCATTGCTCGATAAAGGACTACAATAGCAGAAAACAGCCGCGTCGCTCATCGGAAAACTAGCATCAAAATCTAAGTAGTGTCACACTAACGCGAGCCAAAACGCTCACATAAGGCTCCTAAGGGAACCATATCAACACCACCGTTCCGACCCTACGGATGACGATAACTCAAGGATCGGTTCAAACGGTCATCATCGTAGGACCGCGCGGGGCTGGTCAGAAGTTCTCCCGGCTTCATCATAGGATGCTATAAGAGCACTGGACCCCTACCAACCCCATCGTTGGCAAAATAATGGACATATGGATGAATAAGGAGCGCGGCACCAGCAAGAATGGGACCGGCAAAGGATTCCGCCTCCCAGACACACTAGCCATCCAGCTGAACCTCGTCGCAATGATGAAAGTGCTAGACGAGGACACGGCGGAGACCGTCCTGGGCCAAGTCAGCACTGTGGCCGACGTCATGAAGATCTACCTTGGAGCCAGTGCAACAAAGCTTTGGAAGTAGGTCATCGCTTAGCCGAAAATAACCCACGGGAACCACCATCCCTACCTAGCATATACCACGAGGGATCTCACCATATCTGTGGAAGCCGCGGGGTGGAGAAGGCAACGACAGGAGAAGAAGCAGGAATCTGACTCTGCCGCCCCATAGGCATAGCAAGCATCCTAGGCGCAGATCGCTCTCGCCTAATGATGCCCTCCATCGCATCATATGTAACATAGTAGCGCGTTGGTACGAGGAGGAGGACGTGTATGTGGGACCTAACTGTTTTGGTCCACACATTCACCGAACAAATTTTTCAGTTGACTTCGGCATCGCAAAACACATTCAATCGTACGACGGTGTGGCTCGACCAAATACTTGGCTCTAGGATTTTTTCTAGGCTTGTTGCATCGCCAAAGGAGGAAACAACTTGGTTCCAGTCCGGTATCTTCCACTTATGTTGCGGAATATGGCTCGATCATGGCTCAGTGAATTACTAGAGAACTCAGTAAACAACCGGTATGATATGCAAAGTGCATTCTTTTTGAATTTCGAGGTTACATACAGGAGGCCCTGCATGGTCGGAGACTTCCAGCGTTGCACCCAGAGACCTGGAGAAACTTGCCAGGACTACCTCGAACGATGGATCGATATGAAAAACTCCCGTGAGGGAGTAAAAAATCAGATCGCGATTGAAGCTTTCATCGCAGGACTTCTAGTCGGATTACTGTGTCACCGACTAAAGTGTGACAAAGTTACAGACTTGGGAGAAATGATAGAAAAGGCAAGAAAATATGCGGATGCCAATGATGATTCCGATGGACTGCTGAATGTTTTGGCCATACCAAACTCAGCCAAGCAGCCAAAATAGAAGACTCAAAACCGCAATAATAACTCGTAAGATAAACCCAATCCGGATAATGCAGCTATCAATGCAACTTTCTGATCTGGAGGATGAGGAGGGCGCGGAGGAGGCTGGGGACAAGGCCATGTAACTTTGTTAGTCCAGGGTAGAGGTGATCAGCAACCAGGCAAGACATATTTCTGGGCCTACAATGCCAATAATTCTCGTGTTCATCACCCGGACGGGAACGGGGGTTCTTCCCACACCAATGTCGAGTGTCGTTTCAATGAAGACATCAATAGACACGAATCCGCTGGCTATAGGGCCAAGAGACAAAAAGGAAAGAAAAAATCCGAGAAAATCAAGGAGGCTAAGGAAGATTCTGACATGGAGGAGGTAGAAGCCCCAAATCCCAAGTCAGATGGAAAGAAGGATTTTCCTGCCAAAAAAGACGCTTACATATGCTTCCTTGGATCTAAGCCAGCAAAGGTCAAAAAGGCAGTTCTCCATGAGCTTAGCACCACGGTTCCGGCTGTCCCCCAATTTCTGGATTGGTCGGAAGTAACCATCACTTTTGACCGAAGCGATCGTCCGAAGAAAGCTCATCGTTAGGGAAAGTACCCTCTGGTCCTCAATCCTCTTATTGATGGCTATGAGTTCTCTAAAATTCTCATGTATGGTGGAAGCAGAATCAATATCCTCTACGTCGAGACGTTCCACCGCATGAAGATTCATGAAATCCAGCTAAACCATAGAAATGTGGTTTTACATGGCATTGTACTAGGGAGACATGCAGATTCACTGGGCGAGATCACACTGGACGTTACATTCGGTACTCCATAGAACTACTGGATCAAGCCACTCTCCTTTGAGGTGGTACCATTCAAAAATGCTTACCATGCCATCTTCGGGCATCTAGATTACTGGGAATTTATGTCCTGTACCTACTACATCTATAACATGATGAAACTTCTGGGGCCCAACGGCGTTATCACCATCTGGAGAAACCCAAATAAAGCACTAGATTGCGAAGAAGGATCTATTTCCTTTGATGAAGCCGTGCTGCACGCCTAGGAGTACCAGGAGATCAAGAAAAATACCGACCCGTCCGAGATGCCCGCTACAAAGAACGAGGTGCTAAAACTGAGTCTGCTATTCAAGGCATCAAAAGATATGAAGACGACGCCCGTGAAGGAATATGATCCCTCCAAGGTGACCAACATAGGGTTAGGTTTAGGCCTTGCATAGGAATGCACACTCGTCGAGTTCCTCAAAGCTAATAAAGATATCTTTGCATGTTAACCTTCTCACATGACCGAAGTATCTATAAAACTTGTCGACCACTCTCTTAATGTTTATCCTAGCACTATAACCGTCAAACAGTACTTACGATAGTTTGGTGATGAAAAGTGTAAAGCTATAGCTAAGGAATTAGCCCGAATATAATTAGACGGGTTTATCGCAGAGGTCATCCATGCTGAATGGGTGACAAATCTTGTAATCGTCTCTAAAAAGGACACTATTGATTTAAGGATGTGTGTTGATTATACTGCCTTGAACAAGGCTTGTCCCAAAGATCTATTTCTTTTGCCAAGAATAGATCAAGTTATTGATTCCATGGCAGGATTGGAATTACTCTATTTCCTTGACGCATATTCCGGATATGATCAAATACCGATGAAAAATCGGATCAACTCAAGACGTTTTTCGTCACTCCCTTCAGAACCTTCTGCTACAAAACTATGCCTTTCAGCTTAAATAATGCAGGAGCAACATATCAATGCACTATGCAGCGTTTCCTCAATGACCAAATCGGATGCAACGTCCATGTATACGTGGATGATATAGTGGTTATGTTCAAAAAGAAAGAAACATTAATTTCTGACTTGGAGGAAACATTTGCTAATCTACGCAAATTCAACATAATGCTCAACCCGAAGAAGTGTTTCTTCGGGATACCAGCTAGAAAATTTTTAGGTTTCATCGTGTCTGAAAGAGGATAGAGGTGAACCGGGACAAAATTAAGGCTATACTCAACATTACCAGGCCGACTTGCCTGAAGGACGCCCAGTGACTCACTGGTTGCATTGCAGCAGTTAGTTGGTTTGTCAGTCGGCTTAGAGAAAGAGTCACACGTTTATACAATCTCTTGAAGAAAAGCGAAAAATTTGTCTGGACCAAAGAAGCTGACGCTGCCCTGCAAAGTTTCAAAATCTAATTTTGAACCCGTCGATCCTTGTCGCGCTTGAGCCACGGGATGCAATGTCACTCTACATTGCATCGACAAACAGAGTCATAAGCATTATAACATCAGTGGAGCACGAGGAGGAAAATCACGAGCATCCGGTACAACGTTCAACTTATTATCTATGAGAGGTCCTGATAGAGTCAAAACAATGGTATCCACATTACCAAAAGCTAGCCTATGGCATATTCTTTATCGCCAGAAAGCTAAGACATTATTTCCAAGAGCACAAGATCAAAGGGTGCATACTTCTCCCATGCGAGATATAATCAACAACCGCGATGCCACAAGACATGTAGCCAATTGGGGAATAGAGCTAGCAGCTTTTGATATTGAGTATAAACCACGGACAACGGTAAAATCCCAAATACTTGCCGACTTTCTCGCTGATTAGATATAGACGGCGGAAAATACAAGTCCTCCAGACTCGGAATTTTTGACTCTCCACTTCGATGGATCAAAAGCACGAGGGGGCTCGAGGGCTAGCATGGTGCTCAAATCACCCCAAGGAGATAAGCTGTTCTATGTGTTACAAATTCACTTCATGGCAACCAATAATATTGCCGAATATGAAGCGCTATTGCATGGAATCCGCATAGCCAAAAACATTGGCGTAAATCGACTCATGTGTTACACAGACTTGGATTTAGTTGCACAACAAGTATCCGATATCTGCAATGTAAATAAGCACATTCCAGCATACAAAGCTGTTGTGGATGAATTATCTAAATCGTTCAAGGGTTTTGATGTTCAACACATCCCTCGAGCAGAAAATGAGGAAGCAGATACTCTGTCAATAATAGGTTTTGCGCGGAAACCAGTTCTAGATGATGCTTTTTTTAGAGCACCTCAAAGTTCCCTCTATCACAGGAGTTGATGAGGACTATCCGACGAAATCCGACTCACCTTTTGTAGCAGTTCTGGATGTAATTCCCAGCTGGACAAAACCCTATCTGGACTTCATGGTAGATAGAAAATTACCCGAAGATGAACTTCTAGGCCGGCAAATCATCCGATGATCAAAATCCTATAGGGTTATTAATGGTGAGCTCTATAAGCTGAGTGTTTCTAGGTTTTTCCAGTGCTATGTTTCTTCAAAAGAAGGAGTGGAAATCTTGTGAAAAATCCACGAAGGTGAATGCGGTCATCATGCTATAGCAAAATTCTTACAGCTAAGTAAGATAACAAGAAACTGGTCAAAACGTGCAAAGGCTGCCAAAAGTATGCCTGTTAAGCACATGTTGCAGCTGATCAGTTAAGAACAATCCCTATTACATGCCCATTTGCGGTCTGGGGGCTTGATATGGTAGGACCGTTCAAAATGGAAAAATGTGGATTTACCTACCTCTTAGTGATGGTGGATAAATTTGCAAAATGTATTGAGGCTAAACCCGTAACCAGAAAGTTCATAGAGGATGTCATTATCTGACTCGGTTATCCGCACAGTATTATTACCGACAACGGGAGCAACATTTCCATTGGAGAATTGGCCAAATTCTGCGAAGATCAAGGGATCTGACTTGATATTGCATCAGTCACACATCCACAAGCCAATGGACAAGTCGAAAGGGAAAATGGTCTAATTTTACAAGGACTCCGACCTCGTATCAAAGAACCATTTCATCGTGCTGCAGGGGCTTGGGCGGAAGAATTACCGTCTCTGATATGGAGCTTACGAACTACTCCTAACAGGTCAACTAGTTACACTCCTTTCTTCTTGGTCTATAGTGCAGAGGCGGTACTTCCGAGTGAATTAATCCATCAATCTCCCCGAGTGTGGCATCCCGCAAAACCACTACTAGAAAATCGCGTTGTTTTTGTGCATTGCATCATCATGACCGCATGCTCATGTCATCATGCCACATTGCATTTGAGCATCGTCATCATCATGCATATTATCTTGCCTAAAAACTATTTGCGAAAGTCTATGGATTTCTGAAACTAGTCCTCCTTCTATTTCAAATTAAACCCCCGGACGCTTCCGGATATTTTTGTTTGTCTAAAATCTATTATACAAGCTTATTGCAAAAGTTAAATAAAAATTATATTATTTTAGTGGGGGCAGTCGAACGGGCCGAATCGACCCGAACGACCACCCCCGGTTCAAAATCGGTCCGCCTAATTCCTAAACCCACCCAACCTAGTCTACCAACACCCCCCTCCACCTCACCCCGGCCTATAGCAACTCGCCACCTCACCCTTGGTCACCCCCCCCAATAAAAATCTGCCACATCACCACACAGCCTCCTACCCTTTTCCCCCCTCTCTCTCCTCTCTCCCCACCACCCCGCGCCTGGGCCCCACTCGGCCTCACCCCACCCAGCTCTCACACGCCACGCGACGCACTCACCCCGCTGGAACCGACCCACCCCCCTGGACCCCACCTGTCCGCTCGGTCCCACCCCCACCACCGACAGGCCTCCTCCCTCCTCTCTCTCCCCGCGTCCTCTCCCTTCTCCCCTCGTCTACTTCCTCCGCCCCGTGCCGCCTCCGTGCCAGGCACCTCCGCCTCGGCGTCCGCTCCTCAGCCGCCCGCCTCTCGCATCTCCCTCTCTCTCCTCAGGCCGGAGCCCGGCTGGCCGGCCTCGCCAGGCCTCGCCTCACAGACGCCTCAAGGCCCTCCTGCGCCGCCTCCATCCGCGCCGCCTCCCTCCTCCTCTCCCGAGCCTCGGCGCTCCCCTCCTTCTCCACCGCACCGCCGCTAGTGCTCCTCCTCCGCCGTGGGCCCCTCCGCCTCCACGCGCCCTCCTCCGCCGGACTTCCCGCTGTCTTCCTCCGCCTGTCCCCTGCTCCTCCTCCGCTCGCCGGTGGCCGCGCCCTGCCACAGCGACCAGCTGGTCCGCCCAGCCGCCTCCCGTCCCCGAGCTTTGCCCCGCTCCGCGCCGGCTTTCCCTCCCTGCCCCGACGCAGCCGCCCCGCTCCCTCTGGCCACCTACCTACCGCCGCCGCCAGGAGCCGCGTCCCGCGCGTTCCCTCCCCTCCGTTCCTCCCCTGCTTTGTCCTGAGACCGAGCCCGTGCCCTGGCCGACGAGCATGCCGCCGCTGCTGTCGACTCTCGGACCCCGCGCCTCCCTGCAAGCTCCAGACCACATGTCTCCAACCTCCCGTGCTCTGCCTCTCGGCGACCACGAACACGGCGTGGACAAGTTGTTTCCCTGCCGTTGTGGTGCTGCTCATCTGAAGGCGAACACTCGTGTTGGTGGCATGTGTGTTGCTGAAATCCTCGAGCTACTCGTGTCAATGCAAGATCGTCACAGGTTGAACCGAGTCCAACACCGACACCCGAGAACTTCCTCCCGGAACGCCAAGGCCTTCGTCGGGAACCCCGAACCTCCCCAAGATCTACGCTGCGGAACGACAAGACCCCGATGCCGACGACATCGTACGCAAGTTCTTCACCCGGACGCGGAGACCCCGAACCCGAAGATCGATTCCGTACCCAGTGCCGCGTCAAGGACTCCGTAAAAACCCCGGTGCCGGACAAGTTCGCCATCGACCTCGAGAACGCCTACACGGAAAGGCAAGATCGCCTCACGGAATCCGAAGCGCGGACCCGACAAGACCTTCGCGACGACAAGATCGGCACCGTCCCGGAAGAATCCGATGCGCCCCGACACCGACCCAAGCCCTGCTCCCGGATGCGACAAGATCGGCCTCAGTTATCCGAGAACGATCCCGTCGAGGCCGTCGAACCCTGAACCCTGAGACCGAACCCCGAACCCCGGAACACCAAGACCGTCGAGACCCTAATGTGTGACCCTTATCCGAGAACCCTATTTTTATAAATGCCCTCTATATGATTGTTGCATTATAATTGTTCATGCATGCATACTTGCCATGTGGTTTGGGGGCCTTATGCCGATTCACCTAATAATTAAATATGGGGCCCATATGCGGGCAAATCTAGCCTTATATTGGCCTCATTTAAATTTGCGTAGCGAACCGGTAACTTATTTTGCCATGTTAAGACAACATTTAATTGCGGGGTAGATAAATAACATGAACCACCTAATTAATTGTCGGGACCCCGGTTCCGCTTAATATGACCTAATTGCATTGCACCCTTGCCATGCCATGCATCATACATGCATCATGCCGATCTTCTGCTGTTGTATTAAATATTGCATCCGGTGCTTCTTCTAGAGTTTTGCTTCTTCGCGGATAAGGCCGTTGAGTGGATGTGAGCTTCGCCCCGATCTTCGGTTGAACCTTCGATAATGTTTTCAGGCGAGCATCTCCCCCCTTTCTACCTATCTTACTTTTATAGTATTTATTCCCTCCTAATGATCTATTGCTATCTGTGTGGCGATGCTTTAGTTTCCGTACCTGTGATATACCGTGCAGCCCTATATTGCCTTGGACACTTCCTATTACCTGTTGTTTGGTAGATAGATGGACTTGCGCGTCGTAGTCGCTTGCTCAAGTGCTGTTGCGTGTCGTCCAGTGCCACAGTTGTTGATGTACTGCCGCATGTTGTTGTTGGAGATGATCATGGTTTTACTTATCGTTCACTTTAAATTCCTGTTTAACAACTAAAATTGAATTAAGCAGAGGCATCGGTGGGTGATAGATAACATTTGGTTTCCGAACGCCCACTTGTGTCCCGTAGGACCCCGAGTACTTGATACCTGTTCCTTGATTTATCGCGCTATCCACATCCGGGAGGTATATGGGACTCCCCTGAGCCAGAGCTTGATTCAGTCTTATTTCTTGGGGCCACAAACTAGTTTGAGGTTTTATTTACTATCCTGTACTTATGCCATGATACTACTGTATTTGCGATTGTGCGAGCACACTGCATCGCTTAGGATCGGGACACGATTCATGTGTCGACAAGCCCAGTTTTGGGTTCCCGATCGTTCATGACCGTCCACCCAAACCTTGGGTCCGTCTCGAGCTAGCTTACTTGCTATGGTAAGACTTCAAGGGGTGGCCCCTGAAATATTTCTGAATCTGTGATTGCTCGGTCGTGAAAGCCTCGTTGGGTTTTGATTTGGTTTTTCCGAGGTTGATCGAGCATGTGTTGCTATTGGTGCACCCGGCCGGTAAAACTTTCTGAAAGCCGTGTCATGTTATGGACGACTTGGAGCATGATTCTCGACCATAGACAAGCATAACTAAAGTAGTGCTATAAATTTGACTTTATAATGACTAGTAATCAGCTTCACTATAATGGAATGGCTAAATAATACTGCCCACAATTGTTTGTTTGGAGTGTCGCTTGCGACCATTGTACCTGACTAGTAAGTATTGCAACTACAACGGAATGGCTGAATAAAAGTACCAACAACTGCTGGGTTATGGGTTATCTCATGCTAATTGTATCTGACTAGTAAGTGTTGCCACTATAACGGAATGGTTAACTAAAAGTGCCCACTGCTTCTTTTATCAGGACAATTATCTATACCTGACTAGTAATTGCTGCAACGATAACCGAATCAATAAAACTGCCAACTGCGTGAGTTCCTCGGTTGACTTCCTCGTTTGGTCTCGAGGGGGAAACGCCAGGATGGGTTTGTTTTGTTGATGTATCAGGTTGGTTCCGAATAGGTCATTCTTATCCATCTCTGATAACTGCCAGTTGCATCGAGTCTCTATATGGTGTTTTTAGTGCATGCTGCCGCTGCCGCTTCAGTCCACCATACCTATGTAGGCGAGGACCGCCGAATTCTAGCCTCGCCGTGTACTGGCCTCAGTACTGACGCTCCTCTTTTCCTTTGCCCGTTGTCGGCACCCCTTTTGTTTAAGCAGGTTTGAGATCGACGTTGTTAGCAGGGTTACCCTTCCGGCTTGGCCTGGGCAGGGTTATGGACGCCAGTGGTTATTCTTCAGGGCTCTTAGACCCATTTGCATCTTGTCCGTAGTCGGACGCTCTATCGTTTTCAAGGTGATTTGGATCTTTGTATATTACATCTGTATTCTTGACTCATGGAGTCATGTTGTATATATATCTGTTCTGTGGGTCCCATCGAGGACTGTTGTGTAATGTTATTACTTCGTTTTCCACCCGCACGCAAGTGCCTGGTGGGCACCTTTTTATCGTTTCTATGCGGGTTTGGCGGGTTTCGCTAAAACTTGCATAGGTCCGATTCTGAGGGTGTTACAGAGTGGTATCAGAGCTCAGTAGTTGCGATACCCCACAAGTCCAGCCTGTAGGATAACCTAGCTAACGACCGAAGTAGAGTGTCAAACTATTTTTGCAAAATCGGTTGGATAGTTCTGATTAGGTCTGATTTTACTCCTTACCCCCTGCTATTCTCCTCTTACCTCTACGTGTTTTGAATCCGCTCTCTTCCCTTTCTTCGAGTCCAGGATTTCTCGTGGTTGGGATTCCGTCGTACCTTCAGGGTTTCGCTTCCTCCTTTGGTAACGGTGTTGCTACATCTGGTCTTCATGCTATCCGAGGAATCCTTTATCTGTGGTACCATTCTTTGTTCCTTGTTTGTGCCTTCCGGTGTTTTCCGACGCGAGGGCATCATCTACGCCCGATCCGATGCAGAGTCTGCATCCCTCCTTTGTTTCCGAACCTCGCTTGTCGAGATCTTCAGTCTAATTCCGAGAATGGTTGCACTCCCTTCTACTGATTGTGCGGAGTAATAGTTTGGGTGCGTGATGGATTGGCCCCCATGCCGACTACCCCTTCTATTGCTTTTGTACATTGAAGTGGATGAGATTGCATCTGTTCCCCTTCCCATCGGAGCTAGAGGTGGCTTTATTTGTTGATACCTCTACCTTCGTCCGTTGTTTATCCGGAGTGTTCTCCCGACGATCACGGACAACGACCTATTGTTAGTGGTGTCGCGAGGATCTACACGAAGCGAGAAGACGCCGTTCGCCGACCTTCCTTCCGGTACCATGTGGCGGATCTCGAGGGCGAGATCCATTGTTAGTGGTGTCGAATTGTGGCATCCCGCAAAACCACTACTAGAAAATCGCGTTGTTTTTGTGCATTGCATCATCATGACCGCATGCTCATGTCATCATGCCACATTGCATTTGAGCATCGTCATCATCATGCATATTATCTTGCCTAAAAACTATTTGCGAAAGTCTATGGATTTCTGAAACTAGTCCTCCTTCTATTTCAAATTAAACCCCCGGACGCTTCCGGATATTTTTGTTTGTCTAAAATCTATTATACAAGCTTATTGCAAAAGTTAAATAAAAATTATATTATTTTAGTGGGGGCAGTCGAATGGGCCGAATCGACCCGAACGACCACCCCCGGTTCAAAATCGGTCCGCCTAATTCCTAAACCCACCCAACCTAGTCTACCCACACCCCCCTCCACCTCACCCCGGCCTATAGCAACTCGCCACCTCACCCTTGGTCACCCCCCCAATCAAAATCTGCCACATCACCACACAGCCTCCTACCCTTTTCCCCCTCTCTCTCCTCTCTCCCCACCAGCCCGCGCCTGGGCCCCACTCGGCCTCACCCCACCCAGCTCTCACACGCCACGCGACGCACTCACCTCAGCTGAACCCACCCACCCCCTGGACCCCACCTGTCCGCTCGGTCCCACCCCCACCACCGACACGCCTCCTCCCTCCTCTCTCTCCCCGCGTCCTCTCCCTTCTCCCCTCGTCTGCTTCCTCCGCCCCGTGCCGCCTCCGCGCCAGGCACCTCCGCCTCGGCGTCCGCTCCTCAGCCGCCCGCCTCTCGCATCTCCCTCTCTCTCCTCAGGCCGGAGCCCGGCCGCCCGCCTCCACGCAGCCTCCCGCGACCGCCTCGCCCGGCGCGCCTCGCCAGCTCTCGCTCGCACCGCCAAGGCCCTCCGGCGCCGCCCTCGCTCGCCTCCATCCGCGCCGCCCGCCCTCCTCCTCCTCCCGAGCCTCGCCCCTCGCTCTCCTTCTCCACCGCACGCCGCCGCCGTGCTCCTCCTCCGCTCATGGCCCTCTCCGCCCACGCCGCCCGCCTGCCTGGGACCGCTTCCCCGCCGTCTTCCTCCGCTGTCCCTGCTCCTCCTCTGCTCATGGGCCCCTCGCCAAGGCCGCACTTGGCGACCAAGGCTTCGGTCCGCCCAGCCGCTTCCGTCCCCCGCTCCGCCCAATGGCTTTCCTCTGCCTGCCGCAGCAGCCGCCCCGCTCCCTCTGGGCACCTACCCACCGCCGCCGCCAGGAGCCGCGTCCCGCGCGTTCCCTCCCCTCCGTTCCTCCCCTGCTTTGTCCTGAGACCGAGCCCGTGCCCTGGCCGACGAGCATGCCGCCGCTACTGTCGACTCTCGGACCCCGCGCCTCCCTGCAAGATCCAGACTACATGTCTCCAACCTCCCGTGCTCTGCCTCTCGGCGACCACGAACACGTCGTGGACAAGTTGTTTCCCTGCCGTTGTGGTGCTGCTCATCTAAAGGCGAACACTCGTGTTGGTGGCATGTGTGTTGCTGAAATCCTCGAGCTACTCGTGTCAATGCAAGATCGTCATAGGTTGAACCGAGTCCAACACCGACACCCGAGAACTTCCTCCCGGAACGCCAAGGCCTTCGTCGGGAACCCCGAACCTCCCCAAGATCTACGCTGCGGAACGACAAGACCCCGATGCCGACGACATCGTACGCAAGTTCTTCACCCGGACGCCGAGACCCCGAACCCGAAGATCGATTCCGTACCCAGTGCCGCGTCAAGGACTCCGAAAAAACCCCGGTGCCGGACAAGTTCGCCATCGACCTCGAGAACTCCTACACGGAACGGCAAGATCGCCTCACGGAATCCGAAGCGCGGACCCGACAAGACCTTCGCGACGACAAGATCGGCACCGACCCGGAAGAATCCGATGCGCCCCGACAACGACCCAAGCCCTGCTCCCGGATGCGACAAGATCGGCCTCAGTTATCCAAGAACGATCCCGCCGAGGCCGTCGAACCCTGAACCCTGAGACCGAACCCCAAACCCCGGAACACCAAGACCGTCGAGACCCTAATGTGTGACCCTTATCCGAGAACCCTATTTTTATAAATGCCCTCTATATGATTGTTGCATAATAATTGTTCATGCATGCATACTTGGCATGTGGTTTGGGGGCCTTATGCCGATTCACCTAATAATTAAATATGGGGCCCATACGCGGGCAAATCTAGCCTTATATTGGCCTCATTTAAATTTGCGTAGCGAACCGGTAACTTATTTTGCCATGTTAAGACAACATTTAATTGCGGGGTAGATAAATAACATGAACCACCTAATTAATTGTCGGGACCCCGGTTCCGCTTAATATGACCTAATTGCATTGCACCCTTGCCATGCCATGCATCATACATGCATCATGCCGATCTTCTGCCGTTGTATTAAATATTGCATCCGGTGCTTCTTCTAGAGTTTTGCTTCTTCGCGGATAAGGCCGTTGAGTGGATGTGAGCTTCTCCCCGATCTTCGGTTGAACCTTCGATAATGTTTTCAGGCGAGCATCTCCCCCCCTTTCTACCTATCTTACTTTTATAGTATTTATTCCCTCCTGTTGATCTATTGTTATCTGTGTGGCGATGCTTTAGTTTCCGTACCTGTGATATACCGTGCAGCCCTATATTGCCTTGGACACTTCCTATTACCTGTTGTTTGGTAGATAGATGGACTTGCGCGTCGTAGTCGCTTGCTCAAGTCTTGCGTGTCGTCAAAGGCCAGCTTGTTGATGTACTGCCGCATGTTGTTGTTGGAGATGATCATGGTTTTACTTATCGTTCACTTTAAATTCCTGTTTAACAACTAAAATTGAATTAAGCAGAGGCATCGGTGGGTGATAGATAACATTTTTTTTTCGAACGCCCACTTGTGTCCCGTAGGACCCCGAGTACTTGATACCTGTTCCTTGATTTATCGCGCTATCCACATCCGGGAGGTATATGGGACCCCCCTGAGCCAGAGCTTGATTCAGTCTTATTTCTTGGGGCCACAAACTAGTTTGAGGTTTTATTTACTATCCTGTACTTATCCCATGCTACTACTGTATTTACGATTGTCCGAGGAGCACACTGTACTATTTAGGATCGGGACACGATTCCGCGGTGTCGACAAGCCCAGTTTTGGGTTCCCAGTCGTTCACAGCCGTCCACCCAAACCTTGGGTCCGTCTCGGAGCTAGCTTACTTGCTATGGTAAGACTTCAAGGGTGGCCCTGAAATATTTCTGAATCTGTGATTGCTCGTGAAAGCCTCGTTGGGTTTTGATTTGGTTTTTCCGAGGTTGATCGGCGTGTGTTGCTATTGGTGCACCCGCCGGGTAAAACTTTCTCGAAGCCGTGTCCAGGTTATGGACGACTTGGAGCATGATTCGACCATAGACAAGCATAACTAAAGTAGTGCTATAAATTTGACTTTATAATGACTAGTAATCAGCTTCACTATAATGGAATGGCTAAATAATACTGCCCACAATTGTTTGTTTGGAGTGTCGCTTGCGACCATTGTACCTGACTAGTAAGTATTGCAACTACAACGGAATGGCTGAATAAAAGTACCAACAACTGCTGGGTTATGGGTTATCTCATGCTAATTGTATCTGACTAGTAAGTGTTGCCACTATAATGGAATGGTTAACTAAAAGTGCCCACTGCTTATTTTATCAGGACAATTATCTCTACCTGACTAGTAATTGCTGTAACGATAACTGAATAAATAAAACTGCCAACTGCGTGAGTTCCTTGGTTGACTTCCTCGTTTGGTCTCGAGGGGGAAACGCCAGGATGGGTTTGTTTGTTGATAGTATCAGGTTGGTTCCGAATAGGTCATTCTTATCCATCTCTGATAACTGCCAGTTGCATCGAGTCTCTATAGGGTGTTTTTAGTGCATGTTGCCGCTGCCGCTTCAGTCCACCATACCTATGTAGGCGAGGACCGCCGAATTCTAGCCTCGCCGTGTACTGGCCTCAGTACTGACGCTCCTCTTTTCCTTGCCCGTTGTCGGCACCCCTTTTGTTTAAGCAGGTTTGAGATCGATGCCGTTAGCAGGGTTACCCTTCCGGCTTGTCCTGGGCAGGGTTATGGACGCCAGTGGTTATTCTTCAGGGCTCTTAGCCCCATTTGCATCTTGTCCATAGTCGGACGCTCTATCGTTTTCAAGGTGATTTGGATCTTTGTATATTACATCTGTATTCTTGACTCATGGAGTCGTGTTGTATATATATCTGTTCTGTGGGTCCCATCGAGGACTATTGTGTAATGTTATTACTTCGTTTTCCACCCGCACGCAAGTGCCTGGTGGGCACCTTTGAATCGTTTCTATGCGGGTTTGGCGGGTTTCGCTAAAACTTGCATAGGTCCGATTCTGAGGGTGTTACACCGAGTCAAGGCATATATTGAAGAGGATGCAGAAGTTTCTCGGCAGATGATCTCAATGTTATCGAAGAAGTTCTCGTTGTTGCCGAGCAGAGATCTACAGCCTATCAGCAGAAGTTGCGCAAGTACCATAGTCAAAGAGTACAAAATTGTTCTTTCAGAAAGGGTAATTTGGTTCTCTGACTCATGCAAAAAAGAAAGCACAAACTTTCTCTGATTTGGGAAGGACCTTTTATGATCAGCTGAGTTCTGCATAACGGGTCATATTATTTAATCGATATGTGACCAATCAAGGAAAGACCTCACACTCAGAAGATAAAGAGAGCTGGCAGTAGTACAGACCCGAATGGATTAGATCATCATGGAATATTGCATAGCCATGTCCCCTCTATGCTTAAATCTATTTTCTTATAATCATATGTACATGTTCAAAGTGAAATAAAGTATTGGTTCCCTCATGATTTTATGAGAAGTTTTTTACCATCTTATTTCCAAAAAGAGCATGTCAATTTCAAAAATCACAGGATGCTTGAAAGTAATTTATGCCCATGTTCGTTCTGGTTATGATTTTTGAAAACTTATAAAAATGTTAACTTTAGGTGTAAATCTCATTTTATAGTTATACTTTAGTTTTTTATCTGATTGCACAGACGGGGGTATTTTCCAAATAATGAATTATTGGTACCGGAAGCGGGCTTTGTTTCCGAGTTTAAACTACTCTAGCAATTGAGCTACATTGATCGGCAAAGTTTCTGTGCTAAAGGTTTGTTGGCTCATGAAAGGGACGAGGCAGAAAGCAATATAAAACGATAAGGACAAACACAAAGTTCTTAAGAAATTTTCAAGCACATCAAAATATACTAAGTGCTAAGCGTAAAACATATAGTTCTTACATAGTATAGCACACAGAGCCACAAAACATAGTACCCATAATTACAGACCATATAAATGTTTTAGGATAATGCATAAGTATATTTATGTTGCAGGTGCTGGTGGTGGAGACCTTGGAACACTGGAGTCGTCATCGTCACCGTCTTGATCGGGAGAAGTGGAGGCATCTTCGTATTCTACGAAGCTATCTTCCAGATCCCTCAGAGTTGGAGGCACGACTATAGACTGGAAGAATGGCGTCGCATAGTTCGTCATCTCCGCCACACGACAAGTATAACCGACTCAAGACTCTTTAATAGCCTTGATATCTTGCAGGTTACCCTCATCATCTTCAATGGATATGCCATTGGTGACTTTCCATATTTGCATCTCACTATGGTGAGTCATCACCATAGTCAGGGCAGTTTGTGTTGCAGTCCGGGCGTATGATATCTTCCAGTCCTGGATGTTTGGAATTTCCTTTGCTTTATCCCTCATTTCGAGTATTAGCGGTCTATATAAATCGGAAAGTTCTAAGACTCACCAGCTTCTTCAAGAACCTGGCGGAAGATGTAGACTATATCTTCGACTGATTTAATGCGACCGGAACGAGGGTCAGAGCTAGAATATTCTTAAAGATTAAGAGGATCTAGAAAAGAACAAAGTCAAAAAATCTAACATTAAGTCAGAAATAAAAAGGGAAAGATAATGTCAGGGAAATTACCAAGGACGAAGTGGTTCCATTGGGAATGCTCTTCCCAGCGATTTTTCAACTATTCTTGGGTGGCTTGCGCAATATCCTGCTGACTGTCAAACTCTCCCTCTTCAGCTCAACAAATTTCTTATCACGAACGACCAGCAATTTTTCGAGCTTCTCGCTCTCGTGATTGTTCGACTCTAGGAGGTTGTTCATAGATTTCTCGTGATCATCCTTTAACTTGTTGAAAGGACATTTATTGTCATAATCACTTTTGGTGTTCGTTAACAACAAGTAGATCATTTTAAAGTTTGTCACTGTCAATAGGTTGGTATTATGATAAGTGAAAAGTACCCTCACCCTTTGGAAAGATTCCTACAAGAGTGACATAGTTCTGGAAATTCCAGACCGGAGTCTCTGGTCTGCCTAGAACGGAGTCTCCAGTGTGGTCTGGAGTTTCTGGATGTGTCCCCGGTGGAGGCATCAGAATCATGGCTGGGACATTCTGTATGGGGGTGCATAGCAAGGTCTGGAGGCTTCTCCAGAATCTCCGGTCTTGGCTCAGACTGGATTCTCCGGTGCTGGAGGACCGGAGTATCCGGCCTAGCTGGGTCGTGCCTGAAGGAAATATGCCCTAGAGGCAATCATAAAGATGATGATATTTCATATGTATCCATGAGTTATTGTAATGTTCCTTGAATATCCATATCAGGCAACTTGTATTGATCGGAAATTATGTGAATTGTTTGTGAAACTCTATACTTGTATGGTTATTTAAGAGTTGTCCCTAGTCGAAGTTCAGGTGAGGACACACGTGAATATTAGACTAGCACATCGATTGGTTGATGACTATTTTTCGCAAGTCATGGACATGGAGATGTCAAACCAATGATGTGTACACATGTTATGAACATGGGGTTGGACTGACCCAACTTGAGACTGGCAATTAGTTGCAGCTCTCTCTCTACACATCGTGTACGTCTTGTCCTTAGACCTGAGATTGTCGCATGTACTTGAGATGTGGATCGTCCTACTTTGGGGCTATCAAACGCTGCACCGTAACTGGGTAGTTATAAAGGTAGTTTTCGTGTTTGTCCTGAAGCATGCTGCAAGGCATGGTCAATCAGGATGGGATTTGCCCCTCTCTACTTGAGAGAGATATCTCTGGGCCCCTCGAGTGATCGGATCCAGAAATGCATGGCCGTGCTACATATGGTTAAGAGTTAACCTAGTAAAGGGATTCGAAATCACGGTATCGAGAAAGGGAGGTAATCTTGGAGCTAGACCAAATATCGTGAGGCAAAGGGAAAGACATGTACTAAACCTTGTGATGGTTCGTCCGATATGATCTTTGTATGTGTTTAGGAGTTGGCACGTCTTGCTAGAGGTCGCTACCAACTATTGACAGAATAAGTGTTTTCGTGTCATGTCTATATGCATATGAACTTATAGGGTCACACACTTAAGGGGATGGAAGCCTAATGAGGATTGGATCCGAATTAGACCAGGCTTAGGATACTAATGGGCTACTAATGTAGAAGCCCACTAGGGACGCCTATATAAGAGAGGGTGGGGCGAGCTGGCCAGGGAGAGACCTCAGATCATTCCCAACCGCCATTTCTCACGCCTGTGTTGCACGCACGGACCTAGCAGTCCGACGTCTGACGCTTCCACCCTGTACGTGTGGAAACCTCGGAGGCGCTGCATCTATAGAGCTTGGACGAGCCGCGCAAGGGGAGCTGCTCGTGGGACGAGGACAAGGAGGAGACGTGGAACGTCTGCACTGCCTCGATGCGCTTCATCAATTCCGCAACTGCGTGTCTAGTGGTAATCCCGTGATCTATGACAACAGTAATCCTGGTCTACGCGGTAGAAATTTTTGATTTGCGCTAGTGTAGCCTACCTGTATCCCTTCAGTGGTATCAGAGCCAATGTTGTTCAATTATAGGTTCGGGATGTTTGCATATGGTGATATGCAGATTGATATGAATGATGTGATCGTTAATATAGCGGTGGTTCTGGATTGATCTATGATCTTGCTTTCCGTGATCATGATTCTGAGGTTGTCGAACGACTCACCCCTACCAGTCGGCTTCCGCCATCGGGGTAGACAGTGACACATAAATCCTATTGAATCACGCGAAGATCAATTTGATTGATCGAATCAGAACCTAGATCTAAAATCAATGTACCGTGATCAAAGGAGTTTGATTGAATCGGGACAGGAGTCGGTTTATGGCAAATTTGATTTGCCGATCAAAATCCTTAAAGAAATTTGTGAAGATTCGATCTCTCATTTTTTACGGGCGCTGCCCCTTAAAACCTCGCAGGGGGAGACCCCCTAGACCCCCCTTAATCGTATCCCCTTTTGTATGTCGTTAAGGTAACTAGGTGCTGCGATGGCACATGATCCGGTAGAATGCGATTCTATGCATAACTTGTTTTTGCAGGATGTATGTGACCAGTATGGCCCATATATGTATGTTATGCATGTATGAAAATTTGCATGACCTGCGTGTCGTGAGTAGGGCAACACGGCTGGAGCCATATGTGTTGTCATTTATTGTAATGGCCTGCATGCCAACTTGTGATGATCCCAATACTATGTAATTTTGATTACTAGCTGTTAGGAGTAATAGCTTGTATTAGTTCTTGGAGGACTCATCATTTGGAAGATGGCTCACATGGAACATGAAGATAGATATCATCATGGTGGACAGGTTCTATGGCGATGGAGATCACCATGAGAAAATGGGCCATACTGGGTCACATATTTGTGAATGCTATCCTTATGTGTTTTACTAGTATGCATGCTTAGATGATAGAAGTAGAATGATCCCTCACAAAGTTTAAGTTAAACCATGCCCTTCCAACCAAACCTTGCACCATCCTATGCCCTGTACAATCGTTGGTGGGCCTATGAAATTAGGGTGCCGTGGTTTTCCTTAGCTGGATGGGTTTGTATCGGATAACTACATGCATAAGGGTTGGTGAACTTGACAAGGTCATCTTAACAGTTAAGGACCTTGGGGCATAAAGGTTGGGCGCCTAGTTTTGACATAGAGATGTCACCCAACAACAAGAGTCATATGTGATATGATTAGAAAGTGTTGCTTACCGATTTACCTTGTTTTCTAGCAGGGATGCTAAAGCTCACTAGTCGACTTGTTAATTGTGGATCTTGAATCACTTAGTATCAATAGAGGGATATTGATTTAAGTGGGAGTATATGCTATTAAATTGTTTAATATGTTTTACTCTTTCATGGTTACATGGCTTAGTATTTTGCATGTTTTCTGTTGTAGATCAATGGCACCGAACACTACATCACCTTTCTCTTTGCGTTCGATTCTTGACAAAGATAAACTAAATGGAACAAACTATTCAGACTGGGTCCGTAACCTGAGAATTGTTCTCAGGTCAGATAAAAAGGAAACGGTTCTGGATACCCCAATCCTCGATGAACCTGCTGATAATGCATCTGATGCCATCAAGAACGCCTACAAGAGAGCATGTGATGATTCTCTTGAGGTTAGCTGTCTTATGCTTGCATGCATGGAACCTGAACTTCAAAAGAAGTTTGAGGATCAGGATGCGTACGATATGATCGTTGCGCTTAAGGACATGTTCCAAGATCAGGCTAGGACTGAGAGGTACAATGTTGCCAAGTCCTTTGTCGAATGCAAGCTAGTAGAGGGAGCAGCTGTAGGCCCCCATGTGATCAAAATGGTTGGTTACAGTCAGACTTTGGAAAAGCTTGGTTTTCCACTAGGCCAAGAGTTGGCCACTGACTTCATTTTGGCGTCTCTTCCATCCAGCTATGGGCAGTTCATTTCGTACTACCATATGCATGGGGTGGAGAAGGGCCTTAATGAATTATGTGGGATGCTTAAAACAGCAGAAAGTGACATGAAGAAGTGTGCAGGGCATAGCCATGTGATGGCTGTGCAGAACAAGCCTAGCTTCAAGAAAAATGGTACTTCTTGGAAGAAGAAGGGAAAGGCTAAGGATACGATCCCTAAGTCTGCACCCAAGCAAAAGGCTGGACCTATAGAAGACACTGAGTGCTTCTTTTGTCATGAACATGGCCACTGGAAGAGAAACTGTAGCAAGTACCAGGCTTCTTTGAAGAAGAGTGGAAGTAAGAGTACTTCCCACTCAGGTACGCTTATTGTAAATGTTGTGGACATTCTTCTCGCTGATTCCTATGTTAACTCTTGGGTATTTGATACCAGATCGGTTTCTCATATTTGCAATTCGATGCAGGGGCTAATAAGGACTAGAGAAGTGCAGAAAGGAGAAGTGGATTTTTGCGTCAGAAATAAAGCAAGGGTTGCTGCATTGTTAGTCGGCGTCATGCAACTTCACCTTCCGTCAGGATTTATTATGGAGTTGAATAATTGTTATTACATTCCTAGTATGGGTCAAAACATTTTATCACCTTCATGTTTGATGAGGGATGGTTATTCATTCACAAGTGCAAACAATGGTTGTGTAATCTCTAAGAATGATATGTTTATGGCTAATGCTCCCATTGTGAATGGATTATTTATTTTAAATCTTGATGATGCATATGTTTACAATGTTTGTGCTAAAAGGCTTCGGCCTAATGATTTGAGTCCTACCTATTTATGGCATTGTCGTTTGGGGCATATAAGTGAAAAGCGCATGAAGAAGCTCCATGGTGATGGTATTCTAACTTCGTTTGATTTTGAATCATACGAGACATGTCAGGCTTGTTTACTTGGAAAGATGACCAAGTCGCCTTTTTTGGGTTTACCCGAGAGGGCAACAAACTTGTTGGAACTCATACATACTGATGTATGTGGACCAATGAGCACGACAGCCAGAGGAGGATATCACTACTTCATTACTTTTACTGATGATTTCAGTAGATATGGTTATGTCTACTTAATGAGGCATAAGTCTGAAACTTTTGAAAAGTTCAAGGAGTTTCAGAGTGAAGTAGAGAATCAACATGGCAAGAAAATAAAGGCCTTGCGATCTGATCGTGGAGGTGAATATTTGAGTCATGAATTTAGCGATCATCTTAAGATTTGCAGAATTGTTCCACAACTTACGCTGCCCGGAATGCCTCAACGGAACGGGGTCTCCGAACGGCGTAATCAAACTTTGTTGGACATGGTTCGATCGATGATGAGCCAGTCAGATTTGCCATTGTCATTTCGGGGTTACGCTCTAGAAACGACAGCTTTCACACTTAATAGGGTACCATCTAAATCCGTAGTTAAGACACCATATGAGATGTGGACTGGAAAGAATCCCAGTTTGTCTTTTCTAAAGATTTGCGGTTGTGATGCATTTGTCAAGCGACTTCAGTCGGACAAGCTAACACCCAAATCGGATAAATGCATTTTCGTGGGATATCCGAGGGAAACCTTAGGGTATTACTTCTACAACCGAGAGGAGGGCAAAGTGTTTGTCGCTCGTAGCGGTGTTTTCCTAGAGAAATATTTTCTCACAAAGGGAACAAGTGGAAGGTCGGTGCGACTTGAAGAAGTTAAAGATGAGACAGTTGGGGATGCTTCTACGAGTGATGCTATTGTAGCAGAACAAGTTGAGGAACCCGTGGCAATAGAAGCACCACAACCACGAAGGTCGGCGAGGCTCCGCGAAGCGCGAGAATTATTATTGTTAGAAAATGATGAGCCTGCGACCTATGCAGAAGCGATGGTGGACCCAGACTCTGAGAAATGGCTGATCGCCATGAGATCCGAGATAGAGTCCATGGGAGACAATCAAGTTTGGAACTTGGTTGACCTGCCTGATGGTTTTAAAGCCATCGAGTGCAAATGGATCTATAAGAAGAAGATTGATATGGATGGAAATGTTCACATCCATAAAGCTCGACTTGTTGCAAAAGGTTTTCGACAAGTTCAAGGAGTTGACTACGACGAGACTTTCTCGCCCATAGCGATGCTTAAATATATACGGATAATTCTAGCCATTGATGCACATTTCGACTTTGAAATATGGCAGATGGATGTCAAGATGGCTTTCCTAAATGGAATCCTAACTGAGGACGTGTATATGATGCAGCCCGAAGATTTTGTCGATCCAAACAATGCTGGAAAGGTATGCAAACTTCTGAAGTCCATTTATGGGCTGAAGCAAGCATCTCGAAGTTGGAATATTCGATTTGATGAAGTTGTAAAGGAGTTTGGCTTCATCAAAAACGAACAAGAACCTTGTGTTTACAAGAAGGAAAGTGGGAGAGCGCTGGTATTTCTAATCTTATATGTAGATGACATATTACTGATTGGAAATGACATTCCTATGCTCGAGTCTGTTAAGACCTCATTGAAAAATAGTTTTTCGATGACGGACTTAGGAGAATCGGCATATATTCTGGGCATCAAGATCTATAGAGATAGATCAAGGAGGCTAATTGGATTAAGCCAGAGTACATACATTGACAAAGTGTTGAAACGGTTTAGCATGGAAGAGGATAAGAAAGGGTTCTTGCCCATGTCTCACGGCATAAAACTCAGCAAGACTCAGTGTCCTTCGACTACTGATGAGTGTGAGCGCATGAGTAGGGTTCCATATGCTTCGGCTATTGGATCCATCATGTATGGAATGATATGTACTGGCCCAGATGTTTCCTATGCTCTAAGTGTTACGAGCAGGTACCAGGCTGATCCAGGTGAAGGTCACTGGACAGCGGTAAAGAACATCCTTAAGTACTTAAAAAGGACTAAGGATGTGTTCCTAGTTTATGGAGGTGAGGATGAACTCAGTGTAAAGGGTTACACAGATGCGAGTTACCTTAATGACTCAGATGATTCAAAATCGCAATCAGGTTATGTGTTTGTCATGAATGGTGGTGCTGTGAGCTGGGAAAGTTCCAAGCAAGATACAGTGACCTCCTCTTCAACAGAAGCTAAATATATTGCTGCCTCGGAGGCTGTAAAGGAAGCTGTTTGGATTAGGAATTTCCTGATCGCTCTCGGTGTGGTTCAGGGCGGGTCCAATCCCTTGGACGTTTATTGTGACAACAATGGTGCTATTGCACAAGCCAAGGAACCTAGACAGCACCAGAAGAACAAACATATTCGCATGCGTTACCATCAGATTCGAGAGTTCGTTGAGGATGGTAGTGTCATGATATGCAAAATACATCTGAGACTCAAATGTTGCGATCCCTTGACTAAGCCTCTCTCAGAACTCCGCGCATGAAGCGCACACAAGAGCAATTGGTATTAGATACATTTTAGATTGACTCTAGTGCAAGTGGGAGACTGAAGGAAATATGCCCTAGAGGCAATCATAGAGATGATGATATTTCATATGTATCCATGAGTTATTGTAATGTTCCTTGAATATCCATATCAGGCAACTTGTATTGATTGGAAATTACGTGAATTGTTTGTGAAACTCTATACTTGTATGGTTATTTAAGAGTTGTCCCTAGTCGGAGTTCATGTGAGGACACACGTGAATATTAGACTAGCACATCGATTGGTTGATGACTATGTTTCGCAAGTCATAGACATGGAGATGTCAAACCAATGATGTGGACACATGTTATGAACATGGGTTGGACTGACCCAACTTGAGACTGGCAATTAGTTGCATCTCTCTCTCTACACATCGTGTATGTTTTGTCCTTAGACCTGAGATTGTCGCATGTACTTGAGATGTGGATCGACCTACTTCGGGGCTATCAAACGCTGCACCGTAACTGGGTAGTTATAAAGGTAGTTTTCGGGTTTGTCCTGAAGCATGCTGCAAGGCATGGTCAATCAAGATGGGATAAGAGTGATATCTCTGGGCCCCTCGAGTGATCGTATCCAGAAATGCATGGCCGTGCTACATATGGTTAAGAGTTAACATAGTAAAGGGATTCTGAATCACGGTATCGAGAAAGGGAGGTCAGCTTGGAGCTAGACCAAATATCATGAGGCAAAGGGAAAGACATGTACTAAACCTTGTGATGGTTCGTCCGATATGATCTTTGTATGTGTTTAGGAGTTGGCACGTCTTGCTAGAGTCCGCTACCAACTATTGACAGAATAAGTGTATTCGTGTCATGTCTATACGCATATGAACCTATAGGGTCACACACTTAAGGGGCTGGAAGTCTAATGAGTATTGGATCCGAATTAGACCAGGCTTAGGATACTAATGGGATGCTAATGTAGAAACCCACTAGGGACGCCTATATAAGAGAGGGTGGGGCAAGCTGGCTAGGGAGAGACCTCAGATCATTCCCATCCACCACTTCTCACGCCTGTGTTGCACGCGCGGACCTAGCAGTCCGGCGTCTGACGCCCACCACAGACGTGTGGATACCTCGGGCGCCAGATCATGAGCGCTTGGACGAGCCGCGCAAGGGGAGCTACTCGTGGGACGAGGACAAGGAGGAGATGTGGAACTTCTGCACTACCTCGACGTGCTTCATCAATTCCGCAACTGCGCATCTAGTGGTAATCCCGTCATCTATGACAACAGTAATCCTGGTCTACGCGGTAGAGATTTTGGATTTGCGCTAGTGTAGCCTACCCGTATCCCTTCAGTGCCTGGCCCTGGTCATTCAGAAGGGTGGTCCGGAGGCTAGACCGGAGATAGGCCAGAATCTCCGGTGTAGACCGGAGTCTCGGGTGTACAGACCAGAGTTTCTGGTCTAGATTCTCTCCAACGGTTCGTGGATGGGGCTGCTTATAAATAGGGATCATTATCCCCTTCCTTCAGTTGCTCGAGCTGCTCAAGAACACAAACTCCATTAGAGCCACCAAATCTACAAGTTCTCTCCATCCAACCATCCAAAGTCATTGATATTTGGAGAATCGAAGGAGGAGGCCTTGATCTACAGCTTCACCAAGAGAGATCTTCATTGCCCCCTCATTTACTTGAGGGCCCCCATGCTCTAGTGTTTCTTTGGAAACCCTAGCTTTGATTTGGTTCTTACAAGCTTGTCTTTGATTGTTTGACAGCTTGCTTGTATTCGGGAGCCTCCAATTAAGTTGTGGATGTGTGCCTCGAACTTATTGTAAAGTTGTCGGCTTCCACCTCGAAGGTTGCCGATATAGTGGAAGGTGAATCGATCCCCTTGGGGTGAGGTTCATCGGAGAACAAGGGAGGCCTGTCGTGGTGTAGGTGGTTTGATACCACCCCTCTCCAAACGTAGATGTACTTCCCCTCAAAAGGAAGGAACTACGGGAAACAAATCCTTGTGTCTCCGTGTCCACCACTTTGGTTACTTCTATCCTTTACCACACTTTACTTACTTTTTCTTGCTTAGTGTGGTGCTAGTTGTTGCTTGCTTGACATATAGGTAAATTCACCTTAGTTGCATAATCTAGAGAATTTACCTTTCTTGTCAAACCCTAAATTGAAAAGGAAGAAAATTTGAAGTAGCACCTATTCACCACCCCCTCTAGGTGCCCATACGATCCTTTCAATTGGTATCAGATCCTCGGCTCTTTATTCGGGCTTTACCACCTAAGATAATATGGGTAGCCACGAAGGGGGAGGTGGTGGTGAGCACACCACGGTGACCATGGAAGATCTCAAAAACTTGGAAACAAGATTGAGCTCTTCCTTGGTCAACGAAGTCAAGAAAATGCTTGAGCAACTTCTTAAAGACAAAGATGGCTCATCATCCCCTTCTCCTCAAGAGAAGCCTCCATCAGTTTTACCTAAAGGGAATGCTCCGGTATCTCCCGAGGGTATGATGGTGGGGGGTAATCAAGACAACACTAACTCCTCCACACAAAAGGATGGTGGGAAGGGTGAGCACTGTGATTCATGGTACTCTCCCGACCCTCCAATTCCTCACCCTCTTATAAACAATAGAGGTGACCCACCTAAGCTTGAAGCATCTACTACTTTTGCTCAATGGCAATCTCTAATGAAAACTCATGTGCGCAGCTCTTGCATTGAACTATGGAACATCATTGAACAAGTACTCTACATTGGGGATCCAGACAACTTGACAAGAAGAGAAGTTGTCAATAGTCAACTCAATGCCACCGCCTTGCACATGACTCAACAAGGATTGGGTACAAAGGATTACCCACGCATTGAGCACCTCAGCACCGCCAAGGAAGCTTGGGATGCTCTCATAGTGTTGTTTGTCGGAAATGAGAGCATGAGGAGGAACCGGTACGATGCACTAAGCAATGAAGTCGAAGGCTTATATATGAAGGAAGATGAAGATCATGAAGACATGTATCGTCGACTCAAATCCACCGCCACCGCTTTTAGGAATGTGGGTGTCTCACATGTGGATGATGCATGGATAAAAATAAAATATGTGAGTGCACTCATGCCCTTTGAGCCCACCGACTTGAAGAGCCTCCAAGGAAGACACAACTACCACCTCATGACCTCGAATAAAGTTATGCAAGAGATGTCCTCTTTCAAGGTTGTCGCCAAGAATGCCAAAGATGCCCATGCTCAGGCCCTTGGAATGACCAATGTTGTCAACCTTGCATTGAAGGCCAAAGTTGTTGAACATGCGGATGGTGATGACAGTGATGAAGGCCTATCCATGAGCAACCCCGATGATGTCAAGAAGTTTCATGGTCAATATATGGATTTCTATGCAAACAACTTTTGGAAGAACCCCACAAAGGCAAAGATGGAAATGCAACGAAAAATCAACCCCAAGGGACTAAGAGGCAATATTCCAAGATTGAGAACTTGTTACAATTGTGGCGACAGAAATCACTTCTTGGCTAGTTGTCCCTATGAGAGGAGAGAAGATCATGGTGTCAACCTAGTGCCAAAAATAGCTTCCAAAGATCCTTACAAGAACCCTTCATCAAGAAGAATTCCAACAATAAGAAGAAGGGTGAGATTGTATTGATCACTCATGAAGAATACTCCTCAGACAATGAAGATGAGGAAGAAGAAACATCAAGTGGTGTGTCTACTCTAGCCACCACTTCTACTCTGACATTCTCCCTCTTTGATTCTCCAAATGAGAATACTCCCAACAGGAACGCCACTTGCCTTATGGCAAGAGGAACGGAGGTATCATCATCATCTCACTCCACTCCCCTAGCTAATGATGAAATTGATGATGAGATGCCCCTTGAAGTAAAAAGGGAATTAATTGCTTTCGATGAGTTTGTGAATAACTTAAAATGGGAGTCCAAGATAAATTTTGGGAACATCTTAGATCAACTTTCCCACACACAAGAGCTTCTAGATGTAAGGTGTAAACTTGAGCATGAACACATGATTGAGCTAGAGAGGCCTTAAACAATGCTCTATAAGAAGAACAAGAGACTAGGATGTCTCTTGAACTAAAACTTGAAGGGATTGATGAAGCAAATGACATTATTGTTAATAGACTCATCAGATAACGTGATCATGCTATTTCTAAATACAAAAGGGCTAAAAAGGACAAGATTGAGTTTGGTGTGGTTCATGAAAAACTTGCCGAGGACTTTAGGTTTCTTGACAAGGCTCACAAGGCCTTGGAAAGTGAACTATTGTTACTTACAAAGTCCCATGAAACGCTTTAAACTCAATTGTCCAATATTCCTTCACCTAGTAACTTCATTCCATCTAGTAGTACAACTATTCTTGGAGAAAATGCTAGGTTGAAGGGGGAGCTATCCAAGGCCACATTTCCACAAGGTAACAAGTCCATTGATGATCTCTTGAGTAAGCAAAGGCCTAATGGTGAGAAAGGGGGCATTGGTTTTGTCTCGAAGGCCAAGAAGAAGAACCACAAGAAGAAGGACAAGCCCGCACAAGAGAAGAACAGGGCCATTATGGATAGTAAGACCACAAGTGGTAAAACTATGTCTCATGATGATTTTGCGGGAAGTGCTAACCCTCAGTATGTTCTAATGCGTGATTATTATGGTGATGTGTATGCACAGTATGTTGGCCCTTATGATGGTTATATTGCTTGGTCTATTTGGGTCCTCAAGACCCTTGTTGCTAACAGAAGAGGACCCATTGAAAAATGGATACCTAAAAATTAGCTTGATCTTTTTTAGACATATGCTTCTGGAGGGTCAACGTGGGTGCTTGATAGTGTTTACACTAGTCATATGACCGTAAGCTCGTCTATTATCAAGGACTTAAAGCCAAATGATGATCAAATAACCGTGACATATGCCAACAAGTCAAAGTCTAAGGTAATGGCTTTCGGCAAGGTAGTGGTTGCTCACGACATTACACTCATGAACGTCATGCTTGTTGAGACCCTTGGATACAATTTACTTTCAGTCTGTGCTCTTGGAAAGATGGGCTTTGCCGTATTTATTGATAATGATATTGTGGTCCTCATGTGGAGCAAGTCTCTCAAGGTCACTTTCGTTGGGTACGTCTAGCATGACTCTTATGTGGTGGACTTTTCGGGGCAAACCACTACAAGTGCGATATGCTTATTCGGAAAGGATGATGTGGGTTGGTTATGGCATCGCTGACTAGCCCATGTCAATATGAGAACTTTGTAAAGTCTCCACAAGGAGGGCCATATTGTTGGACTAAAATAAAATGTTTCCTTTTCCAAAGATCGTGTTTGCAGGGCTTGTGTTCTAGGAAAGATGCATGATGCTCCCCACAAGCCAAAGAACCGCATCAAGTCAACCAAGATCTTGGAGCTCCTTCATGTGGATCTCTTTGGTCCTCCATCTCATGCAAGTCTTGGTGGGAAGAAATACTGTTTGGTGATTTTTGATGACTTTTCAAGATACTCCTGGGTATACTTCTTCAAGTTGAAGAGTGACACCCAAAAGACCTTCATCGACTTCATCAACATGGTTCAACGTCAATACAATCTTCCCGTGTTGATTATAAGAAGTGACAACGACACCGAGTTCAAGAACTACACCTTGAATGCTTTCCTTAGTGATGAAGGGATAAAACACCAATATTCCGCTGCATATACCCCTCAACAAAATGGTGTGGCCGAGAGGAATAAACGGACTCTTATTGAGATGGCTAGGACCATGTTGGCGGAGTTTAAATCTCCATACAACTTTTGGGCCGAAGCCATCTCCACCGCTTGCCATGCATCAAACCGGCTCTACCTCTACAAAGAAATCAACAAGATTCCATATGAAATACTTACCGGTAACAATCCCGACATATCTTACTTCCGGGTGTTCAGTTGTAAGTGTTTCTATCTCATAAAAGGTGTCCGTTTGTCCAAATTAGATTCTAAAGCATTAGAGGGTATTTTTGTTGGCTATGGTCTCGAATATCACACTTATAGTATCTATGATATGCTCTCCGGAGCCGTCATAGAATCTTGTAGTGTGACCTTCGAAGAATATGATGGTCCCCAAGGGGGGCGTGTTGATGCTTGTGATGTAGATGATGAAATGCCCCAGGATGCCATAGGAAGAATGGGAGTGGGATATATCCGCCCCATGGAGGAACCCCTTATGGCGGATCGAGAAGAACTATGCTCTACTCAAGTGGAGCCCTCATATTCACAACTTCAACAATCTCCATCCACCGAGGAGGGCAATGACTCAAGCCAAAGACAAGATGTGGCCCCTCAACATGTTGATCAAAGTGACAACTCTAGTCAAGAGCAGCTTGATTCATTCTCCAGGATGTCAAGTGGTACCAAGTCAATTGTTCAAGGAAGATCCATACAAACTTCCTTGAGACAAGCTCAAATCGATGCTAGAAGAGTACTTGATCAAGACCAAGGTCAACCTTTGCCTCTTAATGAAGAGAATGATTCCTGTGATGATCATGGTCAAGTTGGTGGTCAAGACGAGGACCAAAATGATGAAGAGGGCCCCCCAAGAAACAACGAGGAGATCCACGCTCATCGTGAAGCTAGAAAAGAGAGAATGTTGGAATTAAGAGACCACTCTCTACAAAATGTGGTTGGTGGCCTAAGGAAAGTGAACACCAAGCACACATCTCCATGATTGAACCAAAGAAATTGTGGGAAGCTCTTGAAGGTTCGGATTGGTTGTAAGCTATGCACAAAGAGCTCAACAACTTTGAGAGAAACAAAGTATGGAAGCTAGTTGAGAAGACAAAGGATTTTCGCAATGTTATAGGCATGAAGTGGATATTCAAGAACAAGCAAGATAAGCATGGAATTATAGTGAGGAACAAGGCAAGATTGGTTGCACAAGGGTTATCTCAAATTGAAGGCATTGATTATGGAGAGACATATGCACCGGTGGCTCGCCTTGAGTCCTTCCATATCCCTCTTGCTTATGCGGCACATCATAAATTTAAGTTGTAACAAATGGATGTTGAACATGCATTTCTTAATGGACCATTAAATGAGTTGGTATATGTAAATCAACCCCCGGGATTTGAGGATCCCAACTTCCCAAACCATGTCTACAAACTTGATAAGGCGCTCTATGGGCTCAAGCAAGCCCCACGCAAGTGGTATGAGCACCTTAGAGAGTTGTTGTTTGACCGTGGATTTGATGTTGGGAAAATCGATCCCACTCTTTTTACTAAGAAGGTCAATGGGGAGATTTTTGTATGCCAAATATATGTTGATGATATTATCTTTGGATCATCTAACAAAGCTTTTAATGATGAATTATCAAAGCTTATGGCTAGTAGGTTCTGGACGTCTATGATGGGGGAGTGGAGGGTATTTCTTGGCTTTGAGATCAAGAAATTTAGAGGAGGGACATTCTTCAACCAAGCCAAGTATACTCAAGATATGCTCAAGAGATTCAATATGCAAGATTTAAATGGAGCTCCTACTCCCATGGCTACAAAGACTCATCTGGAACAAAATCCAAATGGTAAAGATGTGGATCAAAAGGTATTACCGATCCATGATTGGTTCTTTGCTTTACCTTTGTGCATATAGACCCGATATTGTGTGGAGTTTAGGTGTGTGTGCAAGATATCAAGCGGCTCCTAAAGAAAGCCATTTAATGGCGGTCAAGAGAATCCTTCGATATTTAATTCATACCCCATTTTATGGTCTTTGGTATCCTCGAGGTGTCGTGGTATTGTCGACGAGTACGCCATGGAGGGGTCCTCACAGTGCGTGTTTAGAAATGTGGGGCAAGGCGGGCGGTTGACGGGTACAAGGTAACGCAACTTACTCAGGTCCAGGTCCCACGACGGTGGCGAAATCCTACTCCTTCTATAAATCACTATAATGGCAATACGCCGAGTTACAGGGATTATTTTTTTGTGCAAGGTGCGTCGTAATAGACACTAGGTTGACTGAGATTGTCTTGTGTTGTTCCCTAAAGGCTCCCATAGGCCCGACTTATATAGTCGCCAGGTCCTAGGGTTACAGGGAAAAGTCCTAGCCAGACAGGTTACAGAGTCCTACACTGCTTACAACTAGTCTAGCGTGTCTTGCACTCCAAGGCTCCGGGTACGTCGGTGACTCCTCCGTAGCCTTCCTTTATCCAGCATGGGCCTCCCTTCTGGATCCATCTAACTGGGCCGCCCAACAGGCCATGGGCCATGCTACCAACTGTGGGCCACCCGGGTTATTCGGATAGGAGACATGCTATGAGGATACCCATATAGCATATCCCCAATAGTACCCCCGAAGAACTCCGAGATCTTGCGCCGTCTTGCCTCTTCACGTTGAATGCTCCATCTAGATGGATGTCGGTAAATCGTCAAGCAATATCTTGTAGTCCTCCCAAAGAACCATGCAAGGTTTTCTCCGTCTTCAACTTGTAAGTCAGAGAATTGCTGAATCTTCTATCATACTATTTCGTAGCCGGACTGGATCTGTCCATGCCGGAATCTTCCGATGTGATGGTTCACCTACCAGCGACAGCTACGATGACGTAGACATAGGTCACCGTCGCCTCGTAACTCATAGATGCAGAGAACGCAATCATGTACTTTTTCCCGCGCGAGCGATACGAACCGTTGGCGGTGACGGTCGGGAACATGGCGAAATTTACACGCACGCGCCCGCACACTTTGCCCACGCATCAACCAGTCGATCACTTTGCACGAATCTTGATGCCGGAGGTTATAAATTGTAACTATGGTGGAATTTTTACTTTTCACCCCATTCTCCCCCTACATCGTCTTCTTCCTCCAGCGAGCGCCTCCTCGAGCTCTCTGCGCGATTACGAAAAACCCTAGCCCTTCAACCTTTCTTAGTCACCATCTTAACCTCCCCAATGGCCAGCAGTAGCTCCGCCCTCTCCATGGCGGCGTCAGGCGATGCCGCGGCGAAGCCGGCGAGCACCGTCCTCGTGCCCCCATAGGGCTTGGTGATCCCCAAATCCGTGGTGGTTGAATCCACCGACGGCGACCACAATCCAGCGGCGCTGGAGCTTCTAGAGGAGGAGAACGACTCCCACAAGGGAAACTGGCATGGTTCGAACATCACGGACCGCGACATCAAGGATATGATCATCGAGGGCTACCTCCCTACGACGGAGGGGATCGCCTAGCGGGCGGCGCCGGCCGGCGAGGTCACCCCTTCTCCCCAAGCCGGAGAGAAGGTGTACCTTAAAGTCCAAATGGTACGCGACGTCTCCCTGCCCATCTCCAATTTCTTCCTAGCTGTCCTCAACCATTACCGACTACAGCCTCAGAACCTCTCCCCCAATAGCATCCTCACGCTTAGCAACTATGCGGCGCTTTCCGAGGGTTACTTAGGGATTAGGCCTAGGCTAGATCTCTTTATCTATTTTTTCACCGTCAAGCGGGAAGCTGGAGCCGGCAAGGACGAGCTCAAGAACTGTGGAACTATTAGTTTTAAGATCCGTCCTGGCCAGCGGTTCCCCGACATAGTAGGCCATGAGTCCTGTAAAAACTGGAAACATACGTACTTCAACGTCTCAGATATCCCTCTGTCTGGCCGAGAAGCAACGTATCTGGACTTCGTTAATGGAGCTACCGCCGAAGCCTCAACATGGAGATCCCAGGCCTCCCTTCCCTCTGACATCGATGCTTCCCGTTCTATAAGGCGGATAGAATGGTTCATAGAGACGGGTCTGACCGGATTGGACCTGGCCATGCGCTGCTTCGTCAGGCGGATCGAGCCTCTGCAGGACCGCTCGAAGTTGATCCATGAGTATACCAAGGAGAGGAAGGATAGCCTCCGCATCTCCGAGGACAACTTCTCTAGCGACTCCGTCAAGCTCCGCCTCAAGGACATCATCAAGGTGAAGGATAGGAAGCGTGGCTTCACCATCACCTACGATATGTTCGAGGAGGGAAGTGCCCAAAGGTACCTGTTTATTTTCCATGTATGACATATACTCAAGTTCTTTCGTCTAGCCATTACCATCTCATCTAACACTTTGGATTTTCACTTAACAACTCAGCAATCTAGAGGAGGATAGCATGGCCATCCAAATATATGACCCAAATATTAAGGAAGTCACTGTCGTGTCCAACGACGATGTCCCGTTGGCGCAAAAGCGGAAGAGCTCCACCTCTGACGCTGCCGACGGAGGCAAGAAGAAGAAGATAGAGGGTGGAGCCTCCAAGAAGACTACCGCTACCCTGGAGGCGGAGAAAAGAAAGGTTACCAGGATCCCCTTTGCAAAAGCACCCCCTCTTGTGTAAGCTTCTTTCTCTCCGACATTGTCCATTGTTTTTCTTATTCCTGTACTTATACTTTTTTGCACGTTTCAGGAAGAAGGCCACTACCAGTTTAAAGAAGACCTCCAAAGCGTTGGGGATTCTAGAAACATTAAGGATATGTTGCATCGTGACGTGTCTCCCTACACATCTCCTGCCATTGCCCCTGTTACTCCTAGCGTCCAGTCTACGCCTGCTCCGACAAGCTCACAGGCCAAAAATGCATCTGGCCCTTCCGCTAAGGAAGTGGACTCAGGTGCCTCCGCAAAGCTTTCCGTTGTCGGGACCAGGCAACGCAAGAAAGTGCCGCAACCCAAATGGCTGAAGCTCCGGCTAAGGATGCCATCGATAGCAGTAAGGCGGTGGTGGAGAGTGGTACGTCTGCCGAAGGCGACGCCTCCGCACCCAAGAAAACCATAGAGTTCCCGAAGATAGTCTACCCGGTACTTACGCCGGGTAGCTCCGCTTTGGTTCCTGGTGCGACACCGACATCTCCAACATGCGGTCTTGAGGAGCTTCTCCGGCAAGCAGAAATCTTGCAAGGAAACAGTTTATCCTTCGGCAAGTTGCTTGCTGAGAGTGCTACAAACCTCAAGATCATCGCACTTGTAAGTTTTATTTACCTTTTGCATTTCATATGAGTATCCCACTGTAGACCCTGAGGATTTAGACAGAAAACCATAGGTCTTAGCATCTGAATGCTCTAAGAGTGACTAAGTTAGAAAACTTCTCACTGTAGCCCCCAAGCATATAGTTTGAATGAATTATTCCGACTAGATGCTTTGAGAGTAGCATACGCAGTGTTTGTAAATTTCGATACTGTAGCCCCCAAGCCTCTAGTTGTAACTAAATTAGTTCTGACTAGATGCTTAAAGAAAGACTAAGCATATGAATGATTTAAAAACTTTATACTGTAGCCCCCAAGCTTCTAGTTGAAAACTGAATCAGTTCCGACTAGATGCTTAAAGAAAGACTAAGGTTATTTCTAAGTTAAAAACTCTCATTGTAGCCCCCAAGACTCTAGGTGGATAGTTATCTGGCTAGATGCTCCAAGTAGACTAAGCAGCATTTAAATTTTGTTTCCACAGAATGAGAATGCTCGGAGAGGTGTGGCCAACGAGAAGTACCAGAAGAGCAAGCGTCTGTTTTTTCTTTCTTTTTCGTATTCCGACTTGGTATTGTGCCAACATTCTCCGAGTACTCACTGTGCACTGTTCTTTCTCCGACTTGCCTAAGCCATTTTCAAGGCTAAGGATATTTTTGAGCAGTCCAAGCATATTCAGCAGCTGGATAGCGAAAACAAGATCCTTAAGCAGGAGAGAAAGGATATTATAAAGATTCACAAGGACTCTATGAAAGTTCTGCAGGATTCCGCCAACGAAGAGATGAACCACTTGAAGGAGGAGATCGAGATGCTAAAAGATCAGAAGAAAGCTGCCGATGAGCAAAATCATCGCAATCTCGAAGCATACAAGATCCTCTGACAAGAACAGGATTCTCTGGCGGAAACTCTCCAGCAGGCCGAGATTAGCATCTTCAGTAAGTGATTCTCCGCCTTGTACTTCTGTAAGCTAGATACTCTAAACTTTTTGTGTTATTGAAATCATGTGTTCCTTTGTTGGAAATTTATAGCTCTTATTGGGTTGACCCATTCGCCTCCTCCGCCAAAGGAATGCATGGTCCTTGCCGGCAACTTTATTAGTACTGCCATCAAGCAAACCAAGGAGATAGCCAAGCCCCTCCAGATTAACATCAAAGCGGGGGATTCCATGGCGAAGTTCTCGGAGATCCTGCGCCGAGCTCCCGAGCGTATTGCAAGATGGAAAGCTTCATGTACATGGGTTGGCGCGAGGATGGCGCTGTCAATGGTCAAGGCGCACTATGAAGATGCTGACATCGACACAGTGACCTCCGGTATTCACGATGTGGACGACGAAGGCCAAAAAATAGATCATGAAGCTATCTTGGAGTCGCTCGCGGGTTTTGACACCAGAGTCGCCGAGTTGGTCAACTATAATGTCTTCGTGCCCATGAAAACCATTGATGGCAGCAGCCAAAGCTCCTCCGAGCCCCTCAACACCGCCGACTTCGAGGAGGATGACTCTCCTACTGCGGATGATGCTTCATCCAAGTCGCCTGTGCCAGAGGAATAAAAACAACATGTAATATTTGTTTCCTCTGTAATTTGTATGCGGAAAAAACTACTTGTTAACTTAAGGAGGAAAACAATGGTTGTTATTTCCTGTTACTCAAGAACTTGTTCCAGCATGTATATATTTTTTAAGCAAGTGCTGGCTTATCCATTACTCTAGTTTTTATGCTTGACTTTTCGTGAGTCGGAGGACTCGTTGTCGGAACCATGCGCTCAGGTGATGATGCCCAATGACACCGTCAATAACCTAAGCACAAAATCGCCGACAATAAGTGCCAAAAGTTACTACTCCAGAATCCACATAAAAACAACAAAGAACGTGTAGACCAGAAAACTTAAGCTAACACCTGTAGGCAGAATTTTCACAAGTTGAATCGCAAAGCTTGTGCATAAAGATTTTATACGATCCAAAATGAACACTAAAGGAGGTAAAAGACTCAGAAAATATGAGTGAACCAGAGAGCTTTATTTCATTGATCATATAAGAGGTACACAATAGATAAAAATTCTAAGTGTAGAAAGGACATAGCTGTGCTATGTTCCATGGCCGATCAAGCTCCAGGTAGTCATCATCCGGGTCACGTCGCTTACGCTTATGATCCTTGTTGGGTCTATCCTTCAGTTCACAATTGTCAACGAGGTAGTAAGACCCATTGAGCAGCGCCTTGCTTATGATGAACGGTCCTTCCCATGGCGGGGATAACTTGTGCGACTTCTTCTACTTAAGGCGGAGCACCAGATTCCCCTCTTTAAACGAGCGATGCTAGACACGGCAACTATGGTAGTTGCGTAGCTTCTGCTGGTAGATGGAGGATCTTTGGCATGCCAATACGCGCCCCTCCTTGAGAAGGTCCACATCTAGGCATCTGGATTCTTTAGCCTCATCTTCGTCATAGGCGGCAACTCTTGGTGAATCGTGAAGGATGTCGGAAGGTAGGATGGCTTCTGCTCCATATACCATGAAGTAAGGGGTGTAGCCGGTGGATCTGTTGGGTGTAGTTCCACATCACAGATGGCAATTCTTCCGCCCAGGCTCCAGCTGCTCTATGTAGCGGTTCCAGACGTGGCTTGATTCCCTGCAGAATTAACCCATTGGCTCGCTCAACCTGACAATTGGACTGTGGATGCGCCACAGATGCAAGGTCAAGTCGGATGCCTTTCTCCCAACAATAAGCCTCCACTTCTCGGATTGACAAGTTGCTGCCGCTGTCGGTGATAATGCTATGTGGGACACCAAATCTCACCACTAGATCCCGGACAAACCTAAGGGCATCTTCCCCATCAAGCTTTCTAATGGGTTTAGCTTCTATCCATTTGGTGAATTTGTTAACTGCTACTAGCAGATGCGTAAACCCACATGGTTCCGTCTGCAACGGACCAACTATATCTAGCCCCGAGAGTGCAAACGCCCAAGTTATTGGTATTGTTCGCAATTCTTCAGTAGGAACATGTGGTTGTCGGGCATAGTACTGGCATCCCATGCATGTCTCAACCAGCTTGTCGGCATCCGCCTTTGCGGTCAGCCAGTAGAATCCTTGCCGGAAAGCTTTAGCGACCAACGATCGAGGAGCGGCGTGATGCCCGCAATCTCCAAGATGGATTTCGCGTAGGATTTCAATACCTTCTTGCTGGGAAACACACTTAAGGTATACACCAGTGGTGCTTATTTTGTAGAGTTGTCCATTGATTATGGTATAGCCCTTTGCTCGACGTACTATTTGCCGTTTTTCGACCTTATCGTCGGGCAAAGTTCCGTGTTCGAGATACTTCATGAACGGTTTTGTCCAAACCGGAGGGACCTTTGTCACCATGTGAATGAAAGAGTCAATTCTATCCGGGTTGTCTATGTCTGCTCCCTTCACGGATGGTGTCCGTAGATGCTCTAGGAAAACTACGGGTAGAATTCGTTTGCGCCCTGATCCAAGCTTAGACAGTAGATCAGCCGCCTCGTTTTGCTCCCTAGGTACATACTTGACTTCGTAGCCCAAGAAGCTCTTGGCTATCTCGTCCACTTCGTCTATATATGACGCCATCATAGGGTTCCGCACGTTCCAGGTGCCAGCCACCTGCTGGGCAATGAAGTCGGAATCTCCTCAGCAAACTATGCGCTTGATGCCAATATCTTTGGCTACGCGTAGTCCGTGAATGAGTGCTTCATACTCCGCCATGTTGTTCGTAGCCTCGAAGTGGATCTGCAGAACATAGTGCAGTTTTCCCCGGTTGGTGACTGTAGCAGTACACCAGCCCCCGAGCTGTTGAGTAGCTTTGATCCATCAAAGTGCATCACAATATTCTGGCTCCGGCATTGGGGTAGCATCTGGCATCTCCGTCCAGTCTACAATAAAATCCGCCAAAGCTTGTGATTTGATAGCGTCGCGTCTCTTGTAGGTAATCTCGAAGGCAACAAGTTTAAGCCCCACTTCGCGACCCTTCCTGTAGCATCGTTGTTATTGATGATGTCGGACAGTGGAGATTTGCTCACCACTGTGATAGGGTGCTCCTGGAAGTAGTGCTTCAGCTTCCGAGAAGCAAGGAACACACCATAAGCTATCTTCTGGTAGTGCGGGTAATGCTGCTTGGACTCCGTCAAGACCTCGCTTACATAGTAAACTGGTCTTTGAACTCCGTACTCCTGCCCTGATTCTTTCCGCTCTACCACGATGACGATGCTGATTACCCGGTTGGTGGCCGCCATGTAAATTAACATGGGCTCCCCAGGCTCGGGCGTTGTAAGGATAGGCGCTAAGGAAAGTATTTCCTTGAGCTAGTTCAATGCTGCATCTGCTTTGTACGTCCACGTAAATTTTTCCGCGTCTTCTTCAACAACTTGTACAGCGGCAGAGCCTTCTGTCCAAGTCGGCTGACGAACCGACTAACTGCTACAACGCAACCTGTTAACCGTTGTATGTCCTTCAAGCATGTCGGACGGTTTATGTTTAAGATGGTTTGATTTTCTCCGGGTTGACCTCGATTCCCCGCTGGGAAATGATAAAGCCCAACAATTTGCCGGCTGGAACCCCGAACACGCACTTCTTAGGGTTAAGCATCATGTTGTAGTTTTGGAGATTATCATAGGTTTCTTTTAAGTCAGAGATTAAGTCATTTGATTTTTTAGACATCACCGCTATATCATCCATATAGGCATGAACGTTCCGACCAATTTGGTCGTGTAGGCAACGTTGCATTGTCCGCTGGTGCGTAGCACCTGCGTTTTTCAGCCCAAAGGGCATCGTGACATAGCAAAACGTGTTGTAGGGTGTAGTGAACAAAGTGGCCAATTGGTACGACTTCCTCATCTTGATCTGGTGGTATCCTGAGTATGCATCGAGAAAACACAAAAGCTCCAAGCCAGCCATCGAGTCAATGAGTTGGTCAATGCGAGGAAAAGAAAACGCATCTTTGGGACATGCCTTGTTCAAGCCGGTGTAATCAACGCACATTCTTAATTATTTGTTTCCCTTTTTGGGGAAAAGAACAGGATTGGCCACCCATTGGGTATGAAGGACTTCTCGAATAAAACTAGCCTTAAGTAACCTAGCTATCTCTTTTCCTATGGCGCATCTCTTCTCATCTCCAAAGCATCGTAGAGGTTTTTTTTTGAGGGTAATAACAGTAGGAAAGACTCCTACTGCCTCATTTTCATTAATAATTGGTCAGAATCTGTAAGGTTCCATATTTACACAGAGACAGAGGAAGGGGGAGAGACTCTAAAAAAAGTCAGAAAAGATAAATCTAGGAGTACAAGAAGGTTTACAAGCTATGAATAATGCTCTTGATAAGAGGATGTAGCTCCTCTTTAGTCCTATGAATCAAAAGTGACAGATCAGCAGCAAATCTTGATTTCCAAGCCTGAACTGATGGTTGTATGTTATTAAACCAGAGATTGTTTCTCTCTTTCCAGATGTTCCAAGAGCCCAGTAAGGTGATTTCCATAAACAGCTTTTTATTCCAGCTTTTTTTTCCTTGCTCAATGATCTGGAGCCTAGAGTTATTCATAGCCCAAGAGATGTTAATTGAACTCCAGCAATCTTGGCTAAATGGGCAATGAAAAAACAAGTGTTCAATTGTTTCCTCAGTATTGTGATTACACATAAAACAATCATATCCAGTCCCCAATGCATAATGTCTTCTTCTTAACATGTTTCTTGTATTCAATCTGTCAGACAGAATTAACCACCCAAAGAACTTCACTTTTGCTGTGCACTTCGATTTCCACAGCCATTTAAAGGATATGTGTGGATTTATATTTCTGAAATTGTATTGATAATATTTGCTGGAAGTGAATTCCTTGTCCCCCCAAACATGGCTCCAAGTGTCATGTGAATGTTCTCTTAGTTCAATTTCTCTACAGCTATTCTGAATGTCCCTCAATTCAGCTAATGCTTCAGGTGATAAAGGGAGATAAAAGAGTTGTGTCAAACTATCAGCTGTGAGAAACTCCTATACAGAGATATCTTCCTTCCTAACATAAGAGTAAATGGTTGGATGACTCTCTTCTAAGATGGTTACAGACCATTGATCCTTCCAAAACAGTGTGGTAGCCCCATTACCAACAGAGCTTTTAGCTATTCCTCTGAATAAATGTGAAAGCCTAGAAACATCTCTCCACCAGAAAGAGACACAGGGTCCAGAAGCATGGGGAACAATGTTGTTGTAATATGCATTCCATACTAGGGAGACCCAAGGTGTGTCATCGTAGAGGTTGTTTCACTGGTTTACATTTTGGATCAATATTCAAGTTGTGCTCGGCAAGTTCCCTAGGTACACCTTTCATGTCGACGGGTTGCCAGGAAAAGATGTCCCTATTCTCACGGAGGAACTCGACGAGCGTGCTTTCCTATTTAGGGTCCAGGTTCGTCCCAATGGCGGTGGTCTTGGAGGCATCGCCTACCACAAGTTCCACCGGCTTGGTCTCGATGGCGGCCTTGAATGCTGGGGCGGAGTCAGAAATATGTTTCTTCGAAGCGGGCATATTCGAGGCATCGACCTTGCTCTGGATCTCCTTGAATTCTTCGCTGTAGAGGACAGCTTCTGCGTAGGATGCTTCTCTAATCTCGCAGTCCCTTGCTTTGGTAAAGCTTATGGATACGGTGATGACACCATTTGGTCCGGGTATCTTGAGCTTGTTGTAGACGAAGCATGGCTTGTCCATGAAGGTGTGGAATATGTCACGGCCGAATATGACATGGTACACGCTCTTGAAGGGGACCACCTCAAAGGTCATGCGTTCTTGGCGATAATTATTAACATCACCAGAAGCGACCTGAAGTGTGATGCACCCAAGGGACCGAGCCTCCCGACCAGGAACTACGCCGTGGAAGATGGTGTTGGTCCGCCTTAGGTTTGCCTCCGTCAAGTTCATCTTTTGCAGTGTATCCAGGTACATGATGTTGATGCTGCTTCCACTATCCACCATACATTTGGTGAACTCATTGCCGTCAATCAGGGGGTTGATGACCATGGCGTATTGGTTCTCCGTAGGGATGAGGTCTGGGTGATCCTTCCTGTCCCAAGTAATTGGAATCTCTGACCAGCGTAGGAATTGGGGAACTGGGGGTAGAGTAGCCATCAGTATCCTCATGGAGGTCTTCTGTTGTCGGACGGTGGGGGTGCCAAGGAAAGTGTGGAAAACTGCCGCCTTCTTCTCAAAGGGGTTCTTGACTTTGCCGTCGCTTTTGGTGGCGTGCTTGGGGTCAACGTCCTCGTGCATGTCACTTGAATCCTTGGACTCCTCCTCCTTCTTCTTCCCCTTGTCGTTTCCTTGTGGTCTGTTCTTCCGACTTTGCTTGTAGTCGGACTCTGGGTCCTCCTTGAGGTCGTTGACGAACTTGCAGTGGCGATTGGTGTGGGTGGCTTTGCCGTTGGTGTAGAGGTGTACGAGGCACAAAATATCACGGTAATCCTCGTAGGTTTGGGGAACGCGGAGCGCTACCGAGGTAGTTTCACTGCCTCGCTGCTGCCCACGACCATCTCCCCGTCCTCGGCCATGCTGTCTGCCATCACCTCATCCTGCAAAAGTCATAGCAACCATGTCGGAGTTTTGCTTTTCTTTAGGCGGGGTCTTCCGCTTTGTGCTGCTATTCCTCCGAGCTTGAGTTGGAACGGCCATTGCCGGCAGGGATCCGCGAGCATCGTCGTCGGCAGCCAAACTCACTAGCCAACTGAATCATCTGGTTCAAGTCTAGCTGGTGATTGTCATGCAGGCGCTTTAGCTTATGTCGGAGCAACGTGCACATTTCCAACCCATCGATAAAGGCGGCCATGGCGGTCTGGGCATGCACTACTGTGCAGGAATTCTTCATATCCAGCCAGCGGGAGAGGTAGGCGCAAGATGTCTCGTCTTTCTCTTCCACGCACCGCTGTAGATCGCCAATAGTGCAGGGACATTTGTATGTACCCTCGAAGTTCTTGGTGAATGCTTCTTGCATGTCCAACCAATTGCAGATGGATCTTTCCGGCAAGTCATCAATCCATTGACGGATTGTGCCCGCCAACATCAATGGGAGGTACTTGACGGCGATGTTGGGGTTACCCCCGGAGATTTCCACCGTGTTGCCATAGTCCTGCAACCATGTAGTTGGCTTGGCGGTGCCGTCATAGGGCTTGATGGTGTTGTCAATCCGGAAACCTTTGGGGTAAGTTGCAGACCATATCACAGGTCCAAAGCAACGTGGTCCTAGGTATGGTCCTTCCCGGGCCTCGTGGATCTTGTCCATATGCGAACGTGCATCGTATGGCTCCGGGCTTCTTTTCTTATTCTTGCCATCCGGGGATGGGCTGCGTGAACAATGCGGGCCTCCTCCGCCATGGTGGATGCTAGATGGCGACGGAGGTGGAGGTGGCGGTGGGTTAGCGTTCTTGCTGTTACCCTCCTGCGATGCCTCACGCTTGTCGCGGTTGCTTGTCGGATGCGGAGGGTCATGGCACGACCTGCTCTTGTGTCCTTGGTTGCGCTCTCCGTCATGACGGGCCTGCTCCGCATTGTCGCGGATGACGATGTCGCTCTGCCTTGGCGGAGGAATATCCGTATGACGGTGAGATCTGTTATCTTCGCGATGTCGGGGGATCGGGGCGGTGGCGATGTGCGATGAGGTTGGGCCTTGCCCCCATGGTGGGAGGATATGGGGATAGCATCCTTCCTGTTGCGTGTATCCCTCCGTCTTTGTTCTGACGAACCCGTTTGAGACCCGACATCAAGAGGATATTTATCCTTGGCAGCTTATGCTGGCTAGACTGGAAAAACCCTGGGTCATACTCAAGCCTCTGAGAAGTGGCCTTTTCCTGCTAGTTCACCGCCTTGGCCACTAGGTCATAGACCTGTTCCACCGCTTCGGGTGATCTATCCTGCCCCAGAAGGGTCTTGGCGACGGTGACGTTAAGGAGAGGAGTGGGAATCACCTGACTGCCTTCACTGTCAATGTATGGCTTGGCTTGTGCCGGCTTCGAGGGAGCCCATCCTAGGTTTCAACAGACACCAGGATCGTTGATGACACGAGCCGGAGCTTTCTTGGCCTTCTGCTGCTGTAGCAGAGTCTTGTACTCGGCCTCCATTGCTCTGTATTTCTCTATTGAGTTCTATGTGTTGGCCAGATCTCGATCTAGCTTTGCGCCTTGCTCCGCGATGGCCTGTGCTTCCTCCAGCAGCCGCTAGCGCTTCTCGTCAAGATGGACTACATTGCGAATATGAGCCACTGTCATAGGCTCGACGAGGAGATTGCCGTACATCACTCTATCAGTTGGAATAACTTGGGTAGCAGCAGATGTAGATGCCGGGGGTGGCGGGTTTGCGGTGTTGTTGTTGCTCGGACCGGTTCCAAGTTCTTGTGACTGTTGCACTGGGTTAGGCGGAGGGGGCATGACCTTTGCGTGATCATTGTTAGCAGCAACAGGTGGTCCCTTCCCCTTGTCCAGCGTTGTAGGCAGAGCTCTTCCGGGTTGATCTTCATCCATCGCCGTCCTAATGGTGACGAACACCTCTCGGGACACGACGGTGTTGTTGGCCTGCTCGTCGTTCTTGTAATCCTCCTCCGTCTTCTGCATGGAAGAGTCTAGCTCCTCTGGACTGAAATCTATCTCCTCTGAATCTGCACTGAAGTCGGTGTAGAGCGCGTCAATCACGGATTCGGAGGGTACCGGGGCTTCCTTGATGACGGGGAGTGGAGGTGCAACAGCAGCGACGATGACTGGAGGCGGTGGCACAGCTGCGGTGATAGCGCCCGGAGGCGGTGGCGGTGGGGGCTAAGCTGGAGGGGCTCCGTCAATGAGCGCAAGGGCTGTCTGAGCTGCATCCTTAGCCTCCGCGTAGTTGTTGACGGTGTTCATCATGCTTTCTAAGGTGAGGCGTCCTGAAGCTTGTTGTCGCCTTAGCGAATGCCGGAGAAGCGTACCTTGGTCCAGTCCTTCCACAAAGTGATACATGGCATCATCATTGGGGTAATGCGCCAGATCGGCCCGTATACGGAGCCACCGGCAAGGTAAACACGGGGGTTTTTGCCCTCTCTCTGAACGCAGCGCTCCAGGTCGAAGATGGTTACCACTCCAACAAACTTGGATCTCTATTGTCCAGACGCACGGACGAAGCCAGCGGACTTGCAGCAATCTTCCACCGTTATATCCTGCACAGGGGCAGTTTGGGTGGGCCTTGAATTTTTCCGATCTTTGACAGCAAACTCCGAAGAGATATCCGACATAGATCCTTACACGAACATATCCTGCCCGTAGGCGGTCCGTGCGGGTCTTTATGATCCTCCGCCTCCCAGGGAACTAATTCCCGAGTCGGTTTCGCTGATGAAGAGGTGGATATCTCTGATGGGAACAATCGAGCATCGAGTAGGGTTCATCTTCGCCGAGATCCAAAAATCGTCGGGAGGGACAATCGGAACGTTGCCGGAGAAAACAACACGACCGATGGCTATGGTTTTGCCGATTCCTGCGAAGATCTTGGTCCTCGCCCGCTGAAGAGCCTGAAGTGCCTCTTGCCCCATGGTGGCGCCAACTGTCGTGGTATTGCCGACGAGTACGCCATGGAGGGGTCCTCACAGTGCGTGTTTAGAGAAGTGGGGGAAGGCGGACGGTTGACGGGTACGAGGTAACGCAGCTTACCCAGGTTCAGATCGCATGACAGTGGCGGAATCCTACTCCTGCTATAAATCACTATAATGGCAATACGCCGAGTTACAAGGATTGGTTCGCTGTGCGAGGTGCGTCGTAATCGACACTATGTTGTCTAAGATTGTCTTGTGTTGTTACCTAAAGGCTCCCATAGGCCCGACTTATATAGTCGCCAGTTCCTAGGGTTACAGGGAAAAGTCCTAGCCAGACAGGTTACAGAGTCCTACACTGCTTACAACTAGTCTAGCGTGTCTTGCACTCCAAGGCTCCGGGTACGTCGGTGACTCCTCCGTAGCCTTCCTTTATCCAGCATGGGCCTCCCTTCTGGATCCATCTAACTAGGCCGCCCAGCAGGCCATGGGCCATGCTACCAACTGTGGGCCACCCGGGTTATCTGGATAGGATACATGCTATGAGGATACCGATATAGCATATCCCCAACACGAGGGTCAACATTTGCTCTTTGTGGATACACGAACTCGGATTGGGCTGGTGATAAGGATGATAGAAAATCAACATCCGGAGCTTGCCAATTCCTTGGTAGGTCCTTGGTATGTTGGTCGTCTAAGAAGCAAAAATGCATATATCTCTCTCCACCGCCGAAGCCGAGTATGTGGCAGCTGCTAGTGCTTGCATCTAATTGCTATGGATGAGGCAAACTTTAAAGGAATACGGTGTCCATTGTGACAAAGTGGCTCTTCTAATGGATAATGAAAGTGCTGTCAAGGTTGCCTATAACCCGGTGGATCACACAAGCACAAAGCATATTGAGATTTGCCATCACTTCATTAGAGATCATGTTGCTAGAGGTGATATTGATCTATCATATGTGTCAACCAAAGACCAACTTGCGGACATCTTCACAAAGCCACTTGATGAAGCAAGGTTTTGTTATTTGAGGAATGAACTAAATATCATAGATTCAAGGAGCTTGACTTGATGAAATTGCATTCTCACCTATGTCTTGACTCTTATTTTGTTTAGGTGTAGGCATGGATATAGGGGGAGTGCGGTACTAATTGATTGGACTATCCCTCCCCCCATTATGCCCAAAGCAATCAAAATCATTCCTCTTAATATCATTTTGTGATATGTGAGCTTAAATGATGAGTTTCGGTAATGGACCCAAGATATATCTTCGTGGTGTCACACTACTAGGAAAATGGTCGTTTGTGGCGCACCTGAAAGGCCCATCCGTGGCGCACCAGTAGTGCGCCACGGGCCTTGCGCTACGGCTATCTCTCAGCCGTGGCGCCTTTGCCTATCTTGCGGTTGTGTAGAGATAGGCGTAGCGCACCACCTAGTGCGCCACAGAAGTTTGGCATGGTGCGCTACCCCTTGGATCTTCTGTGGCGCACTACCCAGTGCGCCACTAAACATCCATGGTGCGCTTTAGGTGTAGTGCGCCACAAAAGGTAGAACATGTGCGCCACATATGTATTTTTTATTTTTTTTATTTCCAAGCCAGATTATATGCAATACAGATTATATACAATATTACAGCAGATATACACACACAGATACAAGATATACAATTATATATATAAATACTCGATATGAAAAACAAGATTGAAACAAATACATATAGATAAGTCTCATACATGAATACATAGTCCAAGTTACATTGTTTTGATCATGTTACAAAGTAGTAGTTGGTGACATGCGAATACATGTGTCGATCGAACAAGTTAGAGCTCGGAAGCTCGCCTAGACATCTAAACTAGCTAGCTAGACACAAACGCGGGATAAATAACCAAAGAAGATAAGCATGATCACCGCATGACGAAGGTGTAGGTCTTCATCCGGTTCCTTGTCCTAACTCCGCTAGATAGCGCGTGTATCTATCTTCCGCCTCCGCCATAGTGTTGTACCCTTTGTAGCTATTGTCGCTGAAACGGTGCACTGTCTCCGCAGATCTTCCCAATCATCGAGACTCGAACCCGTCCCTTGTACATGACGTACCACGTCATCTACAAGTTGACAATAATAACTAACCGGTGATTGAAAAAACATGTATAATTAAAGTCGCATATGAAGATACACTTATAGAAAGTACTCTTAAATCAAAAAAGCAAACTCAAAAAGCATGCCTCATATATAACTAGCTAGGTCGTTGGACAGAATTGCTTATGACGGACCATTAGCCAAGTAGGATGCACAATTCACGAACTTGTGCATATCACAAGGCTAACAATCCGTCATAGCACATTCACATATATATTGTGCCACGACATTTCAATCATCGGCATATTCTCGAAAAGACAAAAATAACTCGAAAAGCATGCCTCATATATAACTAGCTAGGTCGTTGGACACGAGAATTGCTTATGACGGACTGCTAGCCAAGTAGGATGCACAATTCACGGACTTGTGCATATCACAAGGCTAACAATCCGTCATAGCACATTCACATATATATTGTGCCACGACATTTCAATCATCGGCATATTCTCGAAAAGACAAAAATAACTCGAAAAGCATGCCTCATATATAACTAGCTAGGTCGTTGGACACGGGAATTGCTTATGACGGAATTTATTAGCCAAGTAGGATGCACAATTCACGACTTGTGCATATCACAAGGCTAACAATCCCGTCATAGCACATTCACATATATATTGTGCCACGACATTTCAATCATCGGCATATTCTCGAAAAGACAAAATAACTCGAAAAGCATGCCTCATATATAACTAGCTAGGTCGTTGGACACAGATTGCTTATGACGGGACTGTGAGCCAAGTAGGATGCACAATTCTGGACTTGTGCATATCACAAGGCTCACAATCCCGTCATAGCACATTCACATATATATTGTGCCGACATTTCAATCATCGGCATATTCTCGAAAAGACAAAAATAACTCGAAAAGCATGCCTCATATATAACTAGCTAGGTCGTTGGACACAGAATTGCTTATGGCGGACTGTGAGCCAAGTAGGATGCACAATTCTGGACTTGTGCATATCACAAGGCTCACAATCCGTCATAGCACATTCACATATATATTGTGCCACGACATTTCAATCATCGGCATATTCTCGAAAAGACAAAAATAACTCGAAAAGCATGCCTCATATATAACTAGCTAGGTCGTTGGACACAGATTGCTTATGACGGACTCGCTAGCCAAGTAGGATGCACAATTCACGGACTTGTGCATATCACAAGGCTAACAATCCCGTCATAGCACATTCACATATATATTGTGCCACGACATTTCAATCATCGGCATATTCTCGAAAAGACAAAAATAACTCGAAAAGCATGCCTCATATATAACTAGCTAGGTCGTTGGACACAGAATTGCTTATGACGGGACTGTTAGCCAAGTAGGATGCACAATTCACGGACTTGTGCATATCACAAGGCTAACAATCCCGTCATAGCACATTCACATATATATTGTGCCACGACATTTCAATCATCGGCATATTCTCGAAAAGACAAAAATAACTCGAAAAGCATGCCTCATATATAACTAGCTAGGTCGTTGGACACAGAATTGCTTATGACGGACTGTGAGCCAAGTAGGATGCACAATTCGGACTTGTGCATATCACAAGGCTCACAATCCGTCATAGCACATTCACATATATATTGTGCCACGACATTTCAATCATCGGCATATTCTCGAAAAGACAAAATAACTCGAAAAGCATGCCTCATATATAACTAGCTAGGTCGTTGGACAGATTGCTTATGACGGAATTTGTGAGCCAAGTAGGATGCACAATTCTGGACTTGTGCATATCACAAGGCTCACAATCCGTCATAGCACATTCACATATATATTGTGCCACGACATTTCAATCATCGGCATATTCTCGAAAAAGACAAAATAACTCAAAAGCATGCCTCATATATAACTAGCTAGGTCGTTGGACACAGAATTGCTTATGACGGGACTGAGCCAAGTAGGATGCACAATTCACGGACTTGTGCATATCACAAGGCTCACAATCCCGTCATAGCACATTCATATATATTGTGCCACGACATTTCAATCATCGGCATATTCTCGAAAAGACAAAATAACTCAAAGCATGCCTCATATATAACTAGCTAGGTCGTTGGACACGATTGCTTATGACGGACTCACCAAGTAGGATGCACAATTCACGGACTTGTGCATATCACAAGGTCGACAATCCGTCATAGCACATTCACATATATATTGTTACGACATTTCAATCATCGGCATATTCTCGAAAAAGACAAAAATAACTCACACTTGTCGTCCGAGAACCAAAGAGTAAGCAAAAAAACCAAAGAGTAAGCAAAAAAACCAAGCATTGATTGATATATAATAATAATAAGCAAAATAAGTAAGCGGTGATTCATAAACCTAATAAGATAAGTACACTTGTCGTCCACACACACACAAAGGTCATCTATAGTTTGCAACTACAACTAGGCCAACATCAAGCCTTCTGGCTCGGCTTAGGGAACGGGAGGACGCCCTGCCTTGTCATGAACTTCCTATAGTCACCCTGCATCTCTAGGCTTAGGGAACGGGAGATGTTAGCTGGCTGGAACAGGACACTTGAACAAAATAAGGGGCTTGCAAAAGCAAGTACCAGCTCAACGTCAACACCATAACATGTCTCTATCACCGCTTGAAGCTGGCTCTGCATAAGATTAACAACTGGAGCCATCACTTGAACAAATGGAGCCATCACTTGAACAAATGGAGCCATCAGCATCAGATTAACAACTCATTTGACATCAAACTTTATTTATACAAGGGAGACCTCTGGCTCTGCATACATGGCAAGGATGCCATATTCCAAGATGACATGTGATGTTGTTTATTGGATTGATTGATGCTCACATGGAGACAGAATATTGGAGTTCTTAATATGAAAGTGCCAACATGCTCAACTCATTTATCCAGTCCATTTCAAGCCTAACCCTAACCAGATGCAAACACCAAAGTATCCAGTCCATTTCAAGCCTAACCCTAACCAGATGCAAACTCATTTATCCAGTCCATTTCAAGCCTAACCCTATCGGTCCATTTCCAAGACATTTTGTTCAACCTAACCCTAACCTCGAGAGAGAGAGGGAGAAGGATAGAGGGAGGGGGAGCTCACCTCGAGATTGCTCGAGGAGAGAGGAGATGACGGCGACGAGGTGGCGTGACGACTCTGCAGAACCTCCTCCTCTGGCGCGGGCAAGGCCTCCTCCTCCTCCTAGCGTGAGGCCTCCTCCTCTGGCGTGGCGTGGCGTCCTCCTCCTCTTGGCGTGGCGTGGCGGCCTCCTCTGGCGTGGCGGCGGCCTCCTCCTCTGGCGTTGCGTGGCGGCCTCCTCCTCCTGGCGTGGCGTGGCGCCTCCTCCTCTTGGCGTGGCGGCGGCCTCCTCTGGCGTGGCGGCGGCGGCCTCCTCTGGCGTGGCGGCGGCCTCCTCTGGCGTGGCGGCGGCGGCGCCTCGCGAGGATGGGGATGGGGATGGACGATGTGTGCGATGTGAGGCGACGATGGGAGGGCTGGCTCACGCTTGATTGACTAGTCCAACCCACACGCGTAGCGCACCTCGGCTAAGTGCTTCACGGATAGCGCACTTAGCGAGTGCGCTACGCGTGTGTGGTTGGACTATCGATAAGTACTTGGTCCCACTAGTTAACACTAGTACTTGTCTTACCCCACCGGGTTACGCCCTTAGCTCTAGTCTAAACGATGAGCACCTGTGTTCGAATCCTGGTGCTCCACTTTTTATTTTTACTTTAAAAATACTTTAAATGTTCCAAAAATACTTTAAAATGTTCCAAAAGTGGTGATACATGCCATACAAATTTTGTTTTGTTTTTAAAATACTTTTAAATATTCCAAAATGCCCAAAAGTGGTGATATATGCCATAGAAGTTTTATTTTGATATTAAAATACTTTTAAATATTCAAAATGCCCAAAAGTAATAATATTCCAAAATGCCCAAAATATGATTTAAAGTATAACTAAATTTCATAATAATTTGTCCATGAATATTACAATCTTTTTCGACCACGTTTACAATATTTTTTGAGCTAGCGTTTTAATCTTTTTTCCCTTCTTTGTCGCGGTTGAATAATTTAGCCTCGGCACTTTAATGTTTCTTCTTTCGAACGGGCTACCTTTTTGGGTAGGGTTGTCCTTTTCTTCTTGTGATGTATGTTCTGCATCGTAGTCGTCATCTTCAATCTTTGGATCGCCCGTCTTGGTGAAGTCTTGCTCATTGGCAACTCCATCCATTCCGATGATGTTCATTTTCCTCTCCTCACGACAACACGGCTAGGCTTTGTCGGGTCGGTAATGAAAAACATTGGTCCACTTTGGTAGCCAGACCACGGTTCATTTTTCGCGCCACGTTTGCACCGTGACCTTGGATTTGGCCGGGTATAACCATGGTTGTGAAATACGGTCTTCTCTTCGACGTTCTTTGCCCATCGACGGAACATCGGCACCTTTTCTCCACGAAGTCGAGCTCCCAGATCTCCTCGATTCTTCCGTAGAATCTTTCCTTCACGTTGTCATCGGTGTAGAATTCGACGTTACGCTTTGAGTTCGATAATCACACTTGTTGTCCTTTTCCTCCGTAGAATGTGTAGCCGTTGATATCATACGCCTAATAGGTCACCAGGTTTTGCATCGGTCCACGTGACAAGGTGAATATGATCTTTTCCGTGTCGGGAAGAATGCGGCGGGGATTATCAAGGCGTCGCCTAAACCAACGCGTGAAATCTGAGTTGTGCTCTTTGATTATTTCTCCCGTCCTCTGTATGCCCCAGTCTTTGTACTTCTTCTCGATTAACCTTTTGTGTACATGCCCAAGGATCGACCAGTTCTAAATGCTGTAGCGCGACGAGGTTTGCTCGATCAAAGTCTGCGTCGAAAATCGAAGTCTGCATGCAATATCGGCGACCCTCTCGGTGACCAGATCCGTCGAGCTTGCCAAGGTGTCATTGACGGAAGACCGACGGGGTTCTCGATGTCTAGATAATTCATGCGAAATAGATGCACTTCGCCGTAAAGCCCTTGGCTATGCTTCCATCCGGGCCGGGACCATTGCGACGTATCCTTTGATGTGTCCGTTCATCCTTTCGAACGCCATCATGCTGCGGAGAAACATCGGCCCCGAGTTGTACGATGTCCTCCACGACATGGACCAGCGGATGCACCATAATGTCGAAGAATGCGGGTGGGAAGTAGACCTCAAGCTCACATAGTATCACCACGATCTCCTCCTGTAGCCTTCCGAGCTGATTCAAGCCAATCGACTTCCTAGAGATGACGTCGAAAAACTTGCATAAGCCAAATAACGTTTCACGGACGTGCTCGTCCATTATCCCTCTTAGTGCGACCGGAAGTACCTGCGTCATTAGCACGGCATACCGTGAGACTTCATGCCATCGAACCTCCGCTTCGCCTCGTCTAGGTATCTGCTTATCTTGCCCGCGTAGCCGTAAGGAAATTTGACTCCTAGAAGGCACTTGAAAAACTGTTTGATCTCATCCTGGCTTAGAGTGAAGCAAGAAGGACGGCAGTAATATTCGTTCTTCTTGAACTTTTACCCTTCCGACGACCTTGTGTGTCTCCGACTCATGATCATCGTCATCTTCCGATCATCGAGTAGTCGTCCTCCGTGAAGCTCCTTCCGGATACCCAAGCATATCGGTCGTGCCTTGCTTTCGGACCATCTTCGTCCTATCGGCATGTTGATTATGGTGGCGACGGACTCTCGCACGCGTTTTTCGTGATATGCATGATGTCGAGGCTATGAGGCGTCGGAGAAACTTCGATATGGCAACTCCCGAAAAGCAGACCTTGTTTTCCATACCTTCATCGGCTTGTCTTGTTGCTGCCTCTTTCGCTTCTTTCGTGCTTAGGACAATCTTTCCGGTTTTTCAGCAACTCTTCCACTTCTTCGCTGCTCCTACGCCTGGGATTCCTCGGGTCTCGATTTTCCATCGAACAGGTCTCCACGTTTTCTCCATGGATCATTCTTGCGAGCCACCTCCGGTGCGCCATGAACACGGTTTTCGATGACCTGGATCTTTCTCTAGTTGGAGATAGCTTGTGTTATCCATGCACCTAACGCATGCGTGGAATCCTTGGATAACCTGCCCGAGATATACCCGCAACTGGATAGTCTTGCACCGTAGTGACCAACGCGGCTCTCATAGTGAAATAATCTTGTGCGACGTCGTAAGTATTGGCTCCATTCCCATAACGTGGCTAGCTCCTCTTTCAACAGCCCGAGATATAGATTGATGTCGGTACCAGGTTGTTTCGGCCCTTGAATTAGAATACTCATTTGTATGTACTTCTTCTTCATGCACAACCATGGAGGGAGGTTGTACATCCATACAAACACAGACCAAGTGATGTGCGTGCTGCTCGGCTACGAACGGATTGAGTCCATCGGTGCGCACCAAGCCCGATGTTCCTCGAATCTCCACCGAATGCAGGAATTCGAGGTCCAATGCTTTCCAATCGCTAGCATCCGAAGGTGCGTCCCAGCTCATCCTTTCGGGTCATCATCATCTCCCGGCTTCTTCCTTTCCGCATGCCATCGCATGAGCTTCGCTTCCTTAGGGTCCGCGAAATAGCGCTAGACGAGGGTGATAGGAAAGTACCATACCACTTTTCGAGGTGCTTTCTTCCCTTTCTTGTATCGACTCACGCCGCACCGGACATGTGGTTTTCTCCGCGTCCGCCCGATAAATGATGCAATCGTTGATGCATACGTGATATCTAACGTCGGTAGATCGAGAGGACGATTTTCTTGGCATCCTCGATACTAGTTGGACATGTGTTCCCCTCCGGAGACGATCGTGCTGAATGCCATCATATCGTCGAAGCTTGCGTCGCTCAATTTGTGCTTTGCCTTCATCTCCATAGCCTTGAGCGTTACATTCAACCGGGTATCATCGGCTGCATCCTTCATACAATGGAGTAACGCGTCTTTCTCAAGTTGCAAGCTTGCTTTCTCTCTAGCGGCAGCCACTGGCGTTACTAAATGCGCTTGAGAAGCAGCTCTTGCACATAAGGGTCCCGCACCCACCGACGTTGTTCCATCGTATCGCTCCTCCGCATCTAGATCATCATCATCCCGATGCCTTCCGTACCTTCACCATCTCCGAGACTCTTCATCATCTCGCCCGTTCTCGCCGTGATGATGATCACCGTCTCCATCATCTACGCCATCGCTTATCCAACGAGTGTATCCATCCATGAAACCATGGCGGAGCAGTGCGCTGCAGATTACGGAATCTGGGTCGATCACCCGATTGAGTTTGCATCTTCTGCACGGACATCTTATATCATCTTGTTATTTCGTATCATGTCGGCCGTCGCACATTTCAAAATCTAGCCACAATGCCTTCGCTCATTATGCGGACCATTTTTGCCCGCACGATGTACACGGTACAATTTTGAAGTCTATTAGAACCACATAATGAATGCATGCATGCAATGGTCGATAGAAAATTTCGGCATGACCTATCCTAAAATTAGGACCTTTGCGAAATGCCAAAGTCTTGCCAAAATGGAAATGAATCAACATTTTGGCAAAACAAATGGCAACTTGTTCACATACAAACACAAGAGAGAGAGAGACCGATCCATACACACATGAACATATCATTATCCTCTCCATACACACATGCATGAGCATCATCGATACTCTCCATATACACACACATATGACCATCGATCCTCTCCACACATACACACATCATGAGCATCGATCATCTACATACATATGAGCACATGCATCATCCATATACACATGAACACATCCTTACATGGACAACTTACCGAGATGAGAGACCGATCGCGAGAAAGATGGAAAGGAGAGGTGGGATAGATGAGAGACCGGAGACCTCCTCTATTACTTATGTAACATCCAAAGCAAGTTTTACATGCTAAAAATGGTGAATGTGTGGAGAAATTGAGGTGGGAAGGAGAAGATCCCGACTAGATCTAAGGAGGAAGAAGAAGGGAAAGTGAAGTGTGGGGTGGTGGATGTGGTCACACATGTGCACATAAAGTGCTGTCCTAAAAATCGACACATCACGTGGCGCACAAAGGCGCCATGTGGGAGTACAAACTGTGGTGCACTAGGCGGAGTGCGCCACAGATGTTTTAGTCCCTGTGGCACTAGGCGAGTGCGCCATGTAAGTTTGTGGCAGAGCAGAGGTGGGCATGCGCAACATGTAGCGCACCATGCACACGTGCGCCATGATGACCCTAACAACCGTGGCGCATATGGTCAGAAGTTTGGCGTAGGCCAACAGGCCTGCTCACATATCTGTGGCGCACTAGGGTCATGTGCGCCACAGATGTTCTAGTTATTAGTAGGGCACTTCCCACAGGTGAGCCACGCCTGTTTTAGCCGTGGGGCACTTCAACCATGTGAGCCACGGATGTGCTGATTACCTATAGCCGTTTTCCTAGTAGTGTCAAGCCGAGTATACTCAAATATGATGGCCTAGGCCACCGCCCTCTCGCCTTAGAGAGGTTGGTGCTTACTCGTGTTTGTCATTTGCTTGGTTTTAGTCTTTTGGAGCCTTCCTGAATACTTTTGTGATTTCCTATGGCTCTTATTGGTTCTTCACAGTTTGATATCTCAACCCAGGCCTATTCCATGTCTTAAACCTTTCTATCTCTCGTATATGTCCCCAAACACCTATCCTGGAGTTTTTGGTCGAGGAGGACCGGAGTCTCGAGTGCACTTGCATTGGAGTCTCCGTTGTAGACCGGAGTCTCCAGTCCAGACGGTTTCTGCCACTTATAGGAAGGGACCAGGGTGAACTGAAACAATAGTTCTTCATTATCTACCCCGTCCCCCTCTCCCTAACCCGTCGCCTCCTCCTCCAAAACTCCTCCCCGGAGGTCAAGAAGCCCTCGGGATCCGCCGTGCCACCGACCAACCTTCTCTCTCCTCCATTGGGTCATTCCCACCGAAGGAATCGATCCCATGGACATATCTGGTACCTCTCCTCCTTTTTTCCCTTGGGTTCATCTCTAGATGTGTTTTGATGATTGGTGTTGATTTGTCCATTGGAATCACTTGTTTGCGAGCACTCTAGTACTTTAGCCTTGTTGCATTGCCCGATCTACTAGATTCACCCCCACCAGCATCTTACCATCTCATGCCCGAGCCTCCCGACCGGAGATTCTGGTCCCCAGGACCGGAGACTCCGGTCTGAGCCAGAGACTTCGGTATGAGGTGCGGAGACTCCGGTGTTGGGTGAATCAAAACAGACCAGAAATACATCAAAGTTCTTGTACTGCATTGTTGGGACATATGTACTCATCTCCATGCTATCTCCCTCACTGTTGTTCACAGGTGATGGCTCTAGCCGTCCTCATCGTACCAAGTCCAAGTCAAAAAGGGGCACTCCTCGCTATGATGAAGCTCAGGGTTAGTTTATCGTGCCTCCTTCCAACCGAAGACAGCAGGCACGTGATGCAACCTATTTGAGGAGGGAGCAGGAAAGGACTGAACGAGAGGACCGTGCCAAGAAGGCCAAATATGACAACCTTCAATCCTTGGCCAAAATGTCAAAAGAGTAGTTCCGTGAGCTGAGAAAGACTGATTTTTATGAGCTGCCTCGTACCAGCGATGACCCTCGCTTCTAGAGGAAGGAGCAGGCTGTGTTCATGAAGGATGTGTATGGTGTGCTCACCAAATCACCTGTCTGCCCTCAGAAGTACATGAGTGTTGAGAAGATGCGCCTCAGCCCCTACTTCAATGATGCTCTGTGGATCTGTGAGAAGCTCGGACTGTTTAACTTGATGGAGCTTCATGAAGTCTACAATGTATACCTAGTGCAGCAGTTCTACGCCACTGTAGTGTTTGGGTCTGATCAAGATATGACCATGACTTGGATGTCTGGCACCACTCACTGCATAGCTATATTCCATGACTTTTCCAACATCATCTTTGAGACCTTTCATGGCGTATCCACTCCAGTTGGGCTGCGCATGCAATCTGTGGCTCTTGGTGAGAACAAGATGAAGCTTGCACCTCTTTATGGCAGCGAGGGTGTAGTAGGGGGGTCCAAGGGACTCAAGCCTCTCTATAGCCTAATGTTGAGGATATTCCATCATACCATCGCACTAAGTGCTGAGAATTACGATGCTATTAGGGGTGTCTAGTCAACCTTCTTTATCATACCCACCGGACGTACAATGCTGGCCCAGAGGCAGATGCAGAACCTATTGATGTGATGGACTTTATTTTTGAGGAGATGTTCCATGCTATTCTTTTCAAGAAGTCTCCTCCATATGCATCTTTGGTTATGAGGCTCATCAACTCCAAGGAGCATGATTCCCCACTTGGCATAGCACCGCATCTCACTGAGCACGCATTGGTCTCACTACAACAGAAGGGGCGTATGGGGCCTACCCCTAGGCATCGCTATGGCGATAATGATGAGGATATTAAGACTGAGAGGGCCCCCTCTCCTCCTAGAATTCGGAGGAAGAATACCTCCAATGCACCTATGCCTTCCATGACTCGGGACTATGTACATGAGTGGGTCAAGAAGGCCACTTTGTGGGAGAGGACCCTTTGTTGCATGAACTAGACATCCGTAAGCAGCAACATGCATCCTACCAAAGCAACCGCCGCATAGAGAAGCTCCTCAAGGAGATCAAGGAACAAGGTGAAGGGGATGATGAGGAAGGAGAGGATGAATACAATGATGATCTCAGCAGTCCACAGAGTCTGACCACACACTCTCGTCTGGGGCATGGAATGCCCAACAGGATAGCCTGGTGGATTGGAAGACCTTTGCCGATGTCACCTCTGGTTATGGGGTACCAGGGTACCTCCTCGTCTTGCCCTCACGGCAAAGGGCCTGCAGTCCTTGATGATGATGATGACTTTGTTGAAGACGGTGAGGATGAGGATGCCGAGGATGACGAGGATGACGATGACTACTGAGTTGTTGGGGCGCTAGCTTAGGTCTTTTCCCTTTTTCGGTGTTTCGATGCCAAAGGGGGAGAAGACATTCTCATCGATTTGTATGGGTTTGGGCTTTGGATTTGCTATTATCTGCTTTTATTTGCCATATTCGAACTTTGAAGTTCACGTGTGTTATTTGCCGTTTATGTGTGTGACTATGTGCTTGTGCACTATCTATTGTAACTCATGTGAGATCTATGTGTGCTATCATTGATAATATCTACCTTGAAAGATTTACTTGTTTACCTTATTGCACATAGTCAGGGGAGCCCCATACAATTTATTCCATGCAAAATCACTTGTTGTCATCGAACACCAAAAAGGGGGAGATGGAAAGGACATTTATTGTCATAATCACTTTTAGTGTTCGTTAACAACAAGTAGATCATTTTACAGTTTGTCACTATCAATAGGTTGGTATTATGATAAGTGAAAAGTACCCTCACCCTTTGGAAAGATTCCTGCAAGAGTGACATAGTGCTGGAAATTCCAGACCGGAGTCTCCGGTCTGCCTAGACCGGAGTCTCCGGTGTGGTCCGGAGTTTCCGGATCTATCCCCGGTGGAGGCTTCAGAATCATGGCTGGGACATTCAGTATGGGGGTATGGAGAAAGGTCTGGAGGATTCTCCGGAATCTCCGGTCTTGTCTCAGACCGGAGTCTCTGGTGCTGGAGGACCGGAGTCTCCGGCCCAGCTGGGTCGTGCCTGGCCCTGTTCATTCAGAAGGGTGGTCCGGAGGCTAGACCGGAGATAGGCCGGAATCTCTGGTGTAGACCGGAGTCTCCGGTCTGGATTCGCTCCAACGGTTAGAAAACGGTTCGTGGAGGGGGGCTGCTTATAAATAGGGACCCCTATCCCCTTCCTTCAGTTGCTCGAGCTGCTCAAGAATACAAACTCCATTACAGCCACCAAATCTACAAGATCTCTCCATCCAACCATCCAAAGTCATTGATCTTTGGAGAATCGAAGGAGGATGCCTTGATCTACAGCTTCACCAAGAGAGATCTTCATTTCCCCCTCATTGACTTGAGGGCCCCCATGCTCTAGTGTTTCTTTGGAAACCCTAGCTTTGATTTGGTTCTTACAAGCTTGTCTTCGATTGTTTGATAGCTTGCTTGTATTTGGGAGCCTCCAATTAATTTGTGGATGTGTGCCTCGAACTTGTTGTAAAGGTTCCGGCTTCCACCTCGAAGGTTGCTGATATAGTGGAAGGTGAATCGATCCCCTTGGGGTGAGGTTCATCGGAGAACAAGGGAGGCCTATCATGGCGTAGGTGGTTTGATACCACCCCCTCTCCAAACATAGACGTACTTCCCCTCAAAAGGAAGGAACTACGGGAAACAAATCCTTGTGTCTCCGCGTCCACCACTTTGGTTACTTCTATCCTTTGCCGCACTTTACTTACTTGTTCTTGCTTAGTGTGGTGCTAGTTGTTGCTTGCTTGACATATAGGTAAATTCACCTTAGTTGCATAATCTAGAGAATTTACCTTTCTTGTCAAACCCTAAATAGAAAAGGAAGAAAATTTGAAGTAGCACCTATTCACCCCCCCTCTAGGTGCCCATACGATCCTTTCACTTGTTCATCTCCTGGTGAAGTTCATCATTCTCCATTTGGAGGACCTTGAAGTTCTTGGCCTCCTCTACCATCTTGCTTGATTGTTGCAGCAAATCTACAAAGGACAAAATATTAGTTGGAATAAGTATTCTACTAAGAATAAAAACAACTTTGATTGAGTGTCGGAAAAATTTACCTTTTGCCTCATCCTTTTCAATCTGCAACTTGGAATTTTTATGACGCAAATCTTTGATTTCTTTGCGCTTGTTGCATATAGTCTTTAGTAGTTCCTGGTTTTAATATACAAATTTTAGTTAAATATGATATAAAGTCAGACGTCTACTGAGACTCGGGCTGCAATTCAATGTAAGCTAAATTTCAGCATGAGCCTCGGGGGGCTACACCATTCTTTTGCATCCTATAAGCATCAAGTCAGATCCTACGTTATGATCTTTAAACGACTTTATGCTTGGGGTCTAGAGGATACGATAATAAATATTGCAAACGAGAATCAGAAAACGTACAACATGCTCCAAGTGCAGCTTCTCAAATCCGGTCTCCATGTTGTGGAAGACCTTCTCTGCAAGGGAGATAGGAGTGACATCTTTCACTGGAATTTCTCCGGCTTGGCTCTTCTGATCCCTTACTCAGATTTATTCCAGGAGGCTTTCCAGTTTCACATCCCCCGTCTCCTGACTCACTGCTTCTGGAGTAAAAACTTGCTTCTCCATACTGGTTTGCGCCAGTTTGAGAATCTCGTCTTTCTTCTTTCTCTTCAAAATGGAAGTAGCAGAACCGACAAATTTAACCACCTTCCCTGATGACACATCCATGGGATCATTACCCTTAGCGGGTTCACCCTTGTCAACGGCTGGGCTAGCAGTGGTAACCAGAACTTGTGAGGTATTGGGAGTGTCAGGGGTAGCAGTGTTAGCACGTAGAGAGGAAAGAACCTCCGGTGCTGAAGTTTGAGTAGTGTTTGGAGTTGGAGGAGGTGCAGCAGGTGACATCACAAGTTTCTGCTGGAACAGTAACTTGAATGTTTGCTTTACGACTTTGAATTGCTCTTTAAAACATAATTAGCTCTGACTCTCACAAAACAAAAATGTTAGCTGAGACTCAGGAAGTACAAGGCGAGTACTAAAGAGATAAAGAGGTACTTACTTTTCAACCACTGGTAGCACTTGTGTGCCAGCGTTGACAACATCCTTGGCCTTGAGCTTCTTGGAATATGGGACAAAAACTTCTTCCACCTCGTCATCCTCCGTTGCTTCCGAGTCTTCTGGAGGATAACCCTCTAGAGGGGATAACTCCAACTCGGGTAGATCGCTAAGCTTAAAGACAAGAAAGATATCAACAATTGAATAATGAGGTGATGGACAAAAATGAAATATGAGTCGGAAGACTTACCGGAATCATAGGTCTATATGTTGTTAACATTGACATGGAGATCTCGGGGAATTTCTTGTTCACCCTCTCCTTGATCATAGTTGCATTCGGGATTTATAGTCCTTCGCGGGAATTTGTGTCGGACAAACCTTCATGCTATCCTTCCCGTCTCTGGTGACCATGTGCATCAGCCGGTCGCCGTGGTGTTGTAGGGGATGAATTCGAAGATCCAACCAGCAGTGAATTAAGTCAGATCCATGCAGGCCCGATGCTTCATCAAAAACTCGATCGACTTCTTGGCGCGGAACAAATCTTTGGAAAGTTTTGGAACCTCTGCGTCCCATGTGTCCTTGTGGGGACCAGCGCCGTCAATGAAAACCGGAAGGCCTTCTATCTTTTCGGGAGCCGGTATGTCTTTGTTGTAAAAGAATGTGGCAACCCATCTTATAACTGAATCACTAGCAAAAATCCTACGATAAACTCGGTCTCTCCTAAGAACTAAGCTAAGGGTGCCAATGATATAAGCAATACCGGCACTAACTGAGTTCTTTCGGGTACCATAGTAGTACTAAAAAAGTGTGAGATTCGGCCTAATGCCAAGAAATCCCTCGCTAAGTGTTGTGTGAGGACTAAGTTCAAGCAAAGAATTAGGGGGGAGATTGTGTATGTCAACACCCAGATTTTTAATCCCAGATGCATGTTATGCCATACATCGCAATCCCAGGATTACCATTTTTTCGAGACATAACAGAATTGGATACCACAGTACATCATCCATTACAAACCATACATAAGGTCTTACACAAATAAGGATCTCATGATCCAGTTCTTAATACAACTCAAGGAGCAGAAATACGTAATAATAAAGGTAGCGTAGGAGAAGCTCCATATTCGGGGTCAGAGGCAATGCTGACGATGGGAGATGATCCTAGTTGTCGTAACCTTCCTGGGGTCCATCCTCCAGGTACTCCTCTTCATAGTCTGGCCATGGGAATAGCTAGGGACAAAGCCATGAGTACTCTTTAAGTACTCGCAAACTATTACTAACAAGTGAATGGGGTTTTTGTAGTAGGACACTAAGCTCTAGGGTTGTTTTGCAAAAAGCCAGATTTACCTCTACTAAGTTCAGAAATAAAGAAAGCTAGTTGAAGTTTTATAACACCAAAGTGGGAATTGTATCTCACGCCACAACTCTATTGTGGCCACGTCAAGTTCTCCATTCATTTCACAAGTCATTTTGAAAACATCTGACGGGGGAACAGTATGGTCACTCCAACTGTCCATAATCGTGGACACGACTATTCGAATAGTTTGACACTCTGCAGAGATTGTACACTTTCACCACAACATTCGATACATCAGTCGGGAATAAATCCTGAATTCACCATACTCAGTATGCGGATAATTAATCCTAACCTTTCAATTACACGCCCTAGTATAAGCACCTCTCCTGTGAGTTTGGCCTCCCAACCATGACCAACTCTCATCTTGGGTACTGCACAGGTGGACAATCTTCACGAGGTAGCCGCAGCTCAGACCTTGGCCGTGAGGGAACCAATACTAAGGTATATAAGTTTCCAGTCAAGCCCTACCCAATTCTCGGGTATTGTGGTTGTACGGTAAAATTGGAATGGTATCGCATCCAGACAACCATCAGTTTTATAAAGGGCTAAGGCTCATGCCTCAACATTTTCATCACCAAAACCATATGTTGTTTGGAAACACATGTCCAAAACATCTCAATAGAATGATCCATCATTCCAAGGTTTTCATAACCATTTTTCCACCAAGTATTCCCATCTAAAGTTGATCAAGTTTTATGCTTTGCACTAGAATCTACAAGTGGGGGTAAGTACTAATAAGGGGTGGTAAACTAGTGGAGTTTAATTAGGTTCAATCTCATGCCTTAAGATGACATAAAGATTATCTAGCTTAGGCCAAGTTTTATGCTCTTTATGCAACCTTCAATTATCTTTATAGTATCTACAATTGACTTAAGTAATCTCTAAGTACTAGCTTTGATAAAGAAAAATAAAGTATAAAGCTTGTAAGTAAAACTAGGAATGGGGTTATCAAGTGGGTATGATCACATATGCTTAAGGCATATAGTTGGCATGGTAACACGCAAGTATTTGCTTGCATAGGTCAACTTGATTAGTAAGGCTTGCTAAAGTAGAGTATCTTGCAAGTGTTAGCTTGCCTTGTGCAGAGCAGTGGTTGAAGTTGTCCTCGGCTTCTTCTTCGTAGTATCCTCCTTCCTCCTCGTATCCTTGGTCGGTACTAGCGTCTATGAATAAATACGAGGTACACAATCACCAAACAATACTTAACTATTTTCAATCATCACAAAAAAAAGGGTCCTATAGATGATCTAGCATCATCACTAACATTACAAGATTAAATCTTGGTTTACTTTCTTTTATTTTTAGAAAATTGATTTCCACTCATTAAAAAACTACTTAAGATTTAATATTCTCCAAACCAAACATGGGATCATGTTGACATATGTCATCACCACACATTTCAGTACATGGGAATGTGATTTAAAGTGGTGTCACAATTTAATAAGATTTAACCTTTTATTTTAATTAAATAAAGTGACTAGAAAGGCCTATGTGGCATTCTTTTATTACTTGAACATTATTTCTATAAGTAAACCCAAATGTTTTTATATATTCTGAAAGGTATGATCAAATGTGATTTTTGAGAGTTGGAATCAACTCAAAAGCTATTATGGTTTAAATTTGAAAAATGTTTGAATGCAGAAAAGGTTCTGACTTGTTATTTTTACCAAGGTTGATCTATAGATTCAAATGATTTGAATCCAACGGGCTTGGATTAAGCATTTCAATATCTTTCTAACAAAATTGGTTTCATTCAATTTGGTTCACTGAATCGAGCTGGGTTGATTTTTGAAACTAGGTACAGAACTGTGTTTGAATGAAAATGGAAAAATTTAAATTCAAACGAGTGGGCTGCGCGGGAAACGATACTGGGCCGACCTGCTAAGCACAGCGCTTACATGGGCTGGTTAAGTTGCTGTCCCCACGCTTCAGTGAGACAGGGGGTGCGAAGCGGTACGGGGCAACATGGTGCATTGGATTAGAAGTAAGATCAACGGGTGAGGGTCGTCGTCGATGATGAACTAGTCATCGGCGAGCTCGAACCCTAGCGACGCAGTGGGAGTCGTGGGAGGCTCACCGGGGCTCAGGCCAGGGTCGGCGATGCGGGCGAACGCCAAAGTCGACGATGGCGAACCTCCTGGTACTAGCAGCTTCTCCTAGGGTGGACAAAATCGACGACGCCCTTCTTCTCCAGAGGCGGCCTGCTTCAGCGCAATTGTGGCGATGCGCTGCTCGCCTTGCTCCGGGAACGGGGTGGAACGATCAATGAGGAGAGGGGAGTGAGATGGTGTGAAGAGTTTGAGCGGGGGAGGCCTCTATTTATAGTCTCGACGACGAGACCGAACGGGATGGGCAGGCGACGGTGGCGACATGGCTACGAGCGGCTAGAGGCATGGCCGGCGGTGGCGATCGATCGGTGGTCTCCTGGCGATGCTCTATGGCTTTAATGCGCGTGTAGGGGCGGTGGCAAACGGTCTGGAACATGCGATGCTCTGCGCGGCAGAGGCGGCGTCTTCGACGGCGAGCGGTGGCTGTGAGGCATGGGGCGGCGAACGGGGATGTCTGGCGGTCTCCTGGGACGGTGGTGATCGCGTATGCATGCGGCGAGGGCGCCGGGCGGTCTGTGGGCGTGTGTCGAGGGTGGCGCTCTGGCGCATGCTCGGCATGGTTGACAGAGGCACGGGCGCGACATTCCTGGCGGTTTTGGTCGCTGTCTGCGAGGCAGGGCTGGTCGAGAGGGGGCGGTGAGGCATGGGATACCTCCCAGACAAGGTTGGCACAGCTAGTTCTTCTCCTAGCTTGATGTCCACACTAGGGTGACATGGGTGGCTTCGGTTGTTCACCATTGATGACATTGCCAAGCTTACAGTGGGTCTAGGGCTTAGTTAAGTTTGCTAGATGATCTATTGAGGCTAGTGTAACCATAGAGGGAACAAGTTAGGCTCAAATCACTGCTCCAAATAGTGTTTGGATTTTATTTGATTTGCATCTACAAGGTGTTTGATGAAATGGCCGCATGAATTCAAGTTTTGAATTTGAAAAGATTTTTGGTGGGTGTGCTAGGCATGTGCTGGTGAGTCTGTAGATGCTTGGGTTTTGAAAGTTGAGCTTGTTTGAGTGGTTTTTGAAAAAGTGGGATCTTCTCATATGATAAAGATTCAATTTTGAACTGTCCTTTAAACTATGCATTCAAATGTTTTTGGATGATCACAAAGTGGGCCTTTATACTTTGTTATGAGTACTATAAAGGGGTGCAAAGATCCAAACAATTTTCTGTTAAGTTCTGAAAGTTAGAGACAGCCAAAGTAGGCATGGCAGTTAAATTGGCCAAAATGACCATTCCCTTATTTTGTTTGTTTTGATTTATTTGTCTTTGGGAAAAGTGTGGGGATTGTTTAGATGATGTTTATTTCACCTAAGAATTCTTTTACAAGCAAGGAAACACACAAACAAGGTAATTCAAAAGAATTCAAAATGGAATGCATACACACATGCATGCTTTCATATTTTTATTTAGAAAAGTTTTTGTTAATCCTAATTTTGGTGATTAGAGTTTGATGATTCTAGTTTAATATTTTTGGGATGTTACAGTGTATCTAAACACTGTAATGTTGGAGTACCTCCGTGAGGAACTCTAACGGCGGGAGGCTAAGCCCGCGATCGACATGCGTTGCGAACATGATGTGCTCGTCATCACGGGGAGCTATAATGGATTCATTAAGGCCGCTCCGCCATGCGCCGGAGGCGAGGTATCCCTCGTCCTCCATGGTTTGGATCTTCTGGTCATCCATGACACTGGCGACCTAGAGGCCCCTATGTTTCTTGTCTTTCGCTGCCGCCTGTCAACACCCGAATTTTTAATCCCAGATGCCTGTTATGCCATACATCGCAATCCCAGGATTACCATTTTTGCGAGACATAACAGATTGGTACCATAGTTTGTCATCCATTACAAACCATAATAAAGGTCTTACAGTTAAAGGATCTCATGATCCAGTATTAATACAATCAACGCAACGGAATAATATAATAACGGTAGCATGGGCGAAGCTCCATCTTCAGGGTCACAGGCAATGCTGACAATGGGAGATGATCCTAGTTGTCATAGACTTCCTGCGGTCCATCATCCTGGTAGTCCTCCTCATAGTCTGGCCATAGGAATATCCAGGGACAAAGCCATGAGTACTCTTTAAGTACTCGCAAACTAATACTAACAAGTAAAGTGGTTCAAGTAGGAATCCTAAGCTCTAGGTTATTTTGCAAAAAGCCAGATTTATCTCTAACTGAGTTTAGAAGTAAACAAAACTAACTTAATGTTTTGCAACACCTAAGTGGGAACTTAGATTTCATGTTCACAACCCTGTTGTGGTCAAGTCAAATTCATGATTCATTTCACAAGTCATTTTAAAAATATCTGACGACGGAACAATATGGCCACTCCAAGTGTTCATAACCGCGGAAACGGCTATTCGAATAGTTTGACACTCTGTAGAGGTGGTACACTTTCACCACAACATTCGATACATTCGTTAGGAACAATCCTGAATCACCATACTCAGTATGCGGATAATCAATCATAACCTTTCAATTACACACCCTAGTATAGCCACCTCCCCTATGAGTTTGGCCTCCCAACCATGACCATCTATCATCTTGGGAACTACATAGGTGGACAGTCATAATGAGGTAGCCTTAGCTCAAACCTCTTCCGCAAGGAAACCCATACTAATATATATAAACTTTCAGTCAAGCCCTACCCAAATTCGACTATTGTGGTTGTATGGTAAAATTGGAATGGTATCACATCCGAACTCAACCATCAGTTTTATAAAGGGGCTAAGGCTCATGCCTCAACATTTTCATCATCAAAGACATCGGGTGTTCATAACGCATGTCAAAACATTTCATTAGAATGACTCATCATTCTAAGGTTTTCATAACCATTTTCACCAAGTATTCCCATATAAAGTGATCAACTTTTATGCTTAGCACTAGCCACTAAAATTTAGGGCATTCACTAATGAGGGGTGCTAATCAAGTGTGACTTATCCAAATCTAGATCTCATGCCTCAGTATGACATCTAGTTCTAACTACTTAGGCCAAGTTTTATGATCTTTATGCTATCTATACTATCTTTCCAAAACTCACAAAATACTAACTAAGAGTAATAAAGAACTTTGATAAAGAAATAAAAGAATAAAGCTTGAAAGTAAAACTGGGATTTGGTATAATTAAGGTTGCATAATCAAAGCTTGCCTAATGCATGCTTTGGTTATCCCGCTTGCAAAGTTTCAAGTGTTAGCTTGCATAGTGTAGCTTTCATAGTCAACTTGTAGTGTTAGGCTTGCCTTGAGTTCTGCAGTGATTGAAGTTTTCTTCTTCTTCTTTGTAGTAGTCTTCTTCCTCTTCGTATACTTGGTCGGTACTAGTGTATATAAATAAATACGAGGTACACAATCAACAAATAATACTTACCTACTTCTATTTGGCACACAAGGGTTCACACTAGATGATCTAGCATCATCACAATCATCACAAGAATTAAAGACCTAGTCTTATTTATTTTATTTTAGAAAAGTAATTTCTACTTATTGAAAACTACTTAAGATTTAATATTCTCCAATTAAAATATGGGATCATATTGACCATGTCATCACCACATATTTTAATGCTTGGGAATGTGATTTAAAGTGGAGTAACAATTTAATAAGGTTTAAAATTATTATTTTAATTACATAAAGTGACTAGAAATTCCTATAGGGCATTATTTTAATACTTGTCCATTATTACTGCAAGTAAACCTAGATATTTTTATATATTCAGAAAGGTCTTGTCAAATATGATTTTTAAGAGTTGGAATCAACTCAAAAGCATTTATGATTAATTTTTGAAAAATTCTTGAATGCAGAAAAATATTTGCCTTGTTATTTTTACCATAGGTGATCTATAATTTCAAATGGTTTGAATCCAATGGTCTTGGATTAACAATTTCGATACCTTTCTAACAAAATTGGTTTCATGCAATTTGGTTCAGTAAAACTCTCTGAATTGATTTTTGAATCAACAGACAAAACTAGAGTTTGAACAAAATTTGAATAATCTATATTTGAATTAGCTGGGTCGTGCGGGAACTAACTGGGCCGGCCCACTGCGCACAGCGCAGCGCGTGGCGGGCTGCTGACATGTGTGTCCCACGCGTCAGCGGCTCATTCTAACCGAAGCGGTACGCTTAAATCTGAGCCCTATGATTAGAACCTGATCTAACAGGTGGGGTGTGTCGTCTTTGTCAGGCAGCGCCGGTGATACTGAACCCTAACGCAGCGGTGGGAGTCGTGTGAGGCTCACCAGGGATCCAGCTAGGGTCGGCGTTGGGGGCGAACGACGTTGTCGACAATAGTGGTTCGAACGGTGGCTGCGGCAGCTCCTAGGACGGCTCCAATCAACGGCTCCTCTTTTCCTCCTCCGCGACAGACTCCGGTGAAATTCTGGCGACCTGGTGCTCGCCTTGCTCCGGGGAAGGGTCAGTGGTGCTCTATGAGAGGTGGGGGTGAGATGGTGTGGCGAAAATTGGGGCTGGGGAGGCCTCTTTTTATAGCCGAGCGAGAGAGGCAGTGCGACATGGGCAGAGCTCGTCAGGGTCGGCGGTACAACCAGCTAATGGCATGGCGGAGGATGTAGGCCGGTGCGCGGTCTCCTGGCGATGCTCAAGGACTTACTGGCGTGGAAAGGGGCGGTCGAGGTTGGTCGGGAACGGTCGACGCTCTGCACAACATTGACGGTGGTTTTGATGACGCACGGGTGCTATGGGTCGCGCGACAACGAACGGGGATGTCTGGGAGGTTCCTGAGGTCGTGGTGATTGCAGGCACGGGCGGCGAGGGCGAGGCGTGGCGTGTGCGTGCGTGTCGGGCGCGGCGTTCTGGCATGCTCTCGGCATGGCGTAGAGACAATGAGTGCGGCACTTTCTCTGTGGTCCAGTGCCTAGCTGCATGCGAGGGCTGGACAGGGGGTGGCGGTGGATGTTGGGCTGCCTCGTGGACATGGTGGCTAGGTGCGGCGGTTGCTCCTTCTTGCTAGCCATGGTCGGCTGGCAAGGGGTGGCTTCGGATGGCACTACATGGTGCAAAGGGTAGGGTTCTAGCTTGTGTCAATGCAGTGTGGTCACTGGGGGAGACAAGGGGTGAGAGTAGGGTGGAAAGAGGGAACAAAGCATTGATTAAAAAACAGTGATAGTTAGGCAGGTTTTTATGTGCTCACCAAGTGTTTGACAAAATGGCCGAAAGAAATTTAGTTTGAAATTTTTGAATAAATTTTGGTGAGTGTAATGGTCATATACTTGGTAATATCTGGTTGCTTGGGTTTGTCAAGGTGAATTGGTTTGAGTGGTGTTTGAGCAATGGTGATCTTAGTACCTATACTTGATTCAGTTTTGAATTGTCATTTGAATAGATTTACAAAAAAAGTCTGTGGGTTTGCAAGATGGGTTTGAGTTAACTTTTACTTGGTCTAGCAAGGGGTGAAAAGAATTGAATTTGTTTCTGTTATAAAACTTGGACTAGAAGCACTCAAAGTGGTCTAGTGAACAAGTTTGGCAAAAATGACCATTTTCTTATATTGTTTATTTTTGATTTTTTCTTCAATTAATTTTGTTTGGAAATGATTTAGATGAGGTTTTTTTCATCTTTAAACCAATCCTTGCCATTCATAACAATCACACAAGTCATTGCAAGCATTCATGCATTCATGACATAAACACATGCATTCATATTGATTTTAATTAACAAAAGTTTTTGTTAACCCTAAACTTGGGTGATTAGAACTTGATAACCTTGATTAATATTTTTGGGATGTTACAATACAGTGCCCAAGCTTGATACCGTCTCCTCCATCTCGTCGGAGGAGGCCAAAAAGTGGCGGCGCTAGAGGTGTTTGCAAGGGCGGTGGATGGCGAGAGCATGAGGAGTACGAGGAGACACAAGAACGGCGAGGAATGAATCTGGGAAAGGAAAATATTCCCTACAAATTAATCTCCACGCCGAGATTTGCGCTCAGTGTGCTAGATTAATGCCACGCGTATAGGAGAGAGGCATGCAGCTTCCTTGCGAAGCCTCCGCCCCCTCAATCTCCACACATGCATTGAAATGGTGCCTCGGTTCCACGCAACACGGACCCACGAACGGTCATGCTGACAACTTGTCAGCGACAAGACCAGACCTCAAAAGTTGTCAGGCAAACGTCACCATCCAAAATCTGGCTCAAGTTTGAAATGAGCGTGAAAATAACTGAAGTCTAGAAAACATATCCGACTCAAACGAGACTTGGAATGCTACACATTTGAATGATTTTTTCTGAAACCCTTCAAGATTCTGCAAGCCGAAGAACCATCATTCTAGATGATTAATCTGACTTTGGGTCTTGGAGACTTTCGGGGGCTACTATTGGGAATATACTTTCTGTGTATACCCACAAGACTCGCTGACCAGGATGACCCACTATCGGGTTAGAGCTTTACTCCATGGGCGGCCCAGTTAGGGAAAGAGCATGGAGTCAATTCCGGCTATGACAAGGCCCAGAAGACTTACCGACTTAGGCCTGTAGAATTACTTGTAGTCCAATTTGTAACTAGTATTGACTCTGTAACGTAGCCGGATAGGTTTCTCCTGTAACCCTAGGTCTTGGCGCCTTTATAAGCTGGACCCGAGGGAGCCTTTAGGGCTAACAACCAAAACCAAATCGCATAGGTGAACCTCTTTTATAATCCGTTATAACATCCGGCTCTCGTCGATATATTACTGAATTGCTAGAAGGAGTAGGATCCGATCACCACTGTCGGATCTGAACCTGGGTAAACTTGTGCTCAGCGCTCCTGGAACACCATACGACTCACACCCCATCTTCTCATCGCTCTTAGGATCCCCTATGGCGTATTTTTCATCAATCTGATGGCATTCCGCTCTTAGCATTTAGATAAACCCCATCAGTTTCTTCCTCACCATCAACAATCCTAAGACATGAGTTTATGCTAGAAATCTCTTGAGATTGGGGGAAAGCATGCTAAAGCCTCGTCGCTCCCTCCGCCATGCTTTCCCTGTCCTCCTCGTTCTGGATACTTGCCCAATATCAAAAGAAAGCACACATATAGTAGATCATATCTGCAGGTGAGGAAATGAGTTTGCCTTCAAAACAAGAACCGTTTCTAGTTTCGAAAGAGATCAACACAAAGCCGCCACATAAATCATATGAAAGTTAGTTCCAAAAGAGAGGAATTTAGGTATCCACCAGAAATATTGGGTAAAACATGTGGGCCTAGTATAGTAACTTATCACGGCACTGATGGTGCCCCACATGTAAACATCATCATGATAGGAGAAGAAAATGTGATTAATAGTTTCACCATCAAGGCAAAACCTGCACAAATAATTCCCAACACACTTCCTTTTATTCGTGTCCTTATTTGTTGCAATGCCATTATGCATATGACCCACAACCGAATTTTAATCTTCAATGGACAATGTAGCTTTTCACGGTTGTTTAAAAGATCTGTCAGGCCCAGCAGAGGACAACTTATTGTATAAAGATTTAACATAATTTTTTTTGGATTTTATATATTTCCATTTTAGCTTATCAGGAAGTTCATTCAGAGCCATAGAGGCAAGCATACTTCTAAGCCTACTTACTGACTTTGTATGACTTTGTAAGTCAGGATCAAGCCATCTTCTAAAGGAAAGACTCCGGCCAGAATCTGCCAACTCCCTCGCAGTATACAACGGTTGATTGCATATCCCAAATAATTAAGAAAAATTCTAAAAAAGGGAGAAATTACTCAGCTATTGGTCATGACAGAAATCAGTCTCTTTCTCTCCCAAAAAAGACCCTTTGTTTTGTTGCAGTTCCTAATACGGTAGTACTCTCTCCGTTTTAAAATATAAGATGTTTTAGCTTTGTGAAGCAAATATATCTAGACTTCTTTTAGTACGTAGGTTCACTCAGATTTAGAGCGAATCTATTTTTTTTCGAAATGGGAGCATTGCCCCGGCCTCTGCATCATCTGATGCACACAGCCTTATTCATTTATTGCAAAGTTTTGTCGAAACAGAGTATTACAATCATGGATCAGCTAAGGTTGAGACAAGTATCAACCAACGAAAAATGAAAATCAACACGTGTCTATCCATTTTGAATTCTACTAGTATGCCTCCATCCAGTAGCCTGGAAATAAAAGTCCTGCGTAACAGCTAGCAGCCGGTTGCATCCAGAAGCCATGATCTCCCGCTGATCCGCCGGGAGTAAATGAGACCAAAGTTGAATCCAATGCGGCGCAGCAAGACGTATAATCTGCAAAAAAATTGTACCCTATTATTTCGACACGTCCAATAGACCAACATAAGGCTGAAACCCAACACGGATGTTAGCCTTATTTCTTTTATCCATCCCGTTTAGCCAATTGCCAAACATATTAGTAATACTAGACGGGGGAGGTATATTATAAGTAAAAAACAACATCCGCCATATGATTTTTGCAAATGGACATGAGAGAAAAAGATGTTCAATAGTCTCCATAGAGTCATATAAACAACATTTTTGGCACCCATGCCAATTGCGCTTTGCCAAGTTATCTTTAGTTAAAAGGACTTTCTCATTAAGGAACCACATAAATTTTTTAATTTTCAATGGAATCTTTAGCTTCCATAAGTAAGTTCGCAAGTATCTAGTATGACCATTCATAATATCCGTGAAAATTCCCGTGTCATTCGAAAGTCTAAATACACTAAAAAAGTCTAAATACATTTTCTTTACAAACCTAAACTCTTATATTTTAAAACGGAGTGAATATCACTTTCCAAATGACTATTTTACTCCGACAGGCTACTAATCCTTCTTTCGTTTTCTTCATGTCATTCGTGCAGTGAAATCAACTAAGGAAAAGATAGTACCAGTAGAAAACGTTCTCCTTCTCGGGAAAACATAATAATCTCATCTTGGACCTCCACATAATGCATTATTGCTTTACATTGTTGTGCCATGTGCACGATCAGGCAAATTGGCATCACGAACATGGAGGGCCTCGGAACTCAAACAACAACTCACTGTAGACTCTTGTCCTGTCTATCGTATTCTGTAAGTCCGAGCTGTGCGTGCGTACGTACTGCACCGACGCCACCAAACTATATTATCTCGAGATAGATCGGCGATCGCTCGCGTTTTCCTCACGGAGGAATCGGCGGCAGGCGGAAGCCGCCGCCCGCCGGCGTTATGGACTCTGCAGTTAACCGGCAACTTCGAACTTGTAGCACATGTGGTTCAGTACATCCGGGAGGATATGCCAGTCTCCAACTAGGCTTGTGAGTTATATAATTGGGGAGCTGCGCAGTCGATGGGATTGACGAGTTGCGTTGCATGCCGTGATGGCGTCGACTTGATCCGATGAGGCCATGACCGATGTTGACGAGGAAAGTTTTTCATCTTGAGTTGGTAGTTGACCGGACATGCATGCATGTGCGTGCGTGGGAGTGTACGCATGCACGTAGCTTTCTCTGGCTCTGTACGACTGTGCGTTGGCACACGCATGTTCTTGGCCGTGCCCCATTTGTTGTGGTCTCTGGCCGCTAATTCTCAACCTGTTGTGTGGGGTTAGGCGTGCATATATATGATGTCAGATTTCTTAGAAACTTCGGCGGTTTAATTTGCCGATTGCGACTCTGCAACAACAGCAGCCAAGGAACCAAGAGAAAAGTCTGCAGCAACTTATTTGGGATGCAACGAAGCAGTAGGGCAGAAGTACCAACTAGCAAGATCTGCTATTCTTATTAAGAGTAGAGGTGAGGAGAGGAGAGCAGCTCAACTTTCTCCGGATATATACTACTTCCTCCGATCTCTTTTACTTGTTACTAAAATAGATATATCTAAACATATTTTAGTGTTAGATATATCTATTTCAACGACAAGTAATATGGATTTGATGGAGTAGAAAACAGAGCAATGCCATCGTGTACAAATGGCGCATGATGCGATAGGTGATTAGGAACTTGTTTCCCTACCATGTAAAGGCATTTAGGCATGCAATGCAAGAACGAGGGTCAAGTACTTTGACCGTCCTAATAAGGATTGTCCCCACACAACAGCTTATAATTCGCACAGAATGCTTGCGAAGTTATATTATATATATATAGTACGCATTGCATGTCTTTAGTAAATTTATTCCAACACAAGGCTTGAACAGATTCAAACAAAGGACTGGGAAAATGATGCAACTAACGTGACAACAAAGCCTAAGCTACCCTATATAGTTCATGTAATCAAGTGTAAATACCTCAACGACGAAAAGAAGAAAGCTCATAATGACATCCATGCAAAGATAAGGAATCTCCAAGGGAGAAGATCAAAGAGAACCAGCCAAGAAAAGAATGTGTTCTCCCATGCTCTAGCGATCTAGCTACCTATTGGAAGGGGACCAAAGACAAAAGCTTAATTAGCTTCTCAACATTTCCACGTAAAAAGCCTCCAAGGACCTGAAGACTCCAAAATGAGTAAGATTACTTCTGAAGCTATCCTGCCACCTAACTAAAAGGACATACGGGATATGTCCAAGCTGAACTGGTTACTGGCTAGATTGCTCCACGTCTCTTATATGTCAGCAGCCGGGACTACTATTAACTCATTAATAATTCTGGTCCAGACAAGTCTATGCAGAGGTAGCTAAGGCCGGTGAACCGCACACCACTATGCCTAACACTTGCACGAGTCCACGCACGAAAGTTCAAGAAACGGAAGTTGAAAAGAAAGACGATGATGTGATCTTGCAAAGTAGCACCTGACAATACATCCGAAGAGGCAAACAGAGAATCGACGTAGCTCGAGGTTCTGCCGCTCTTTTTTGCTGTTTATTATCTCCAATTAATGGCCACGGAAAGTCCATGTGTGATAGGTGTGCAGAATATGCCCCTCTGTCATGATAATTGGCTGCATTCATCGACTGAAGGCGACTTATCAATTGTGCTTTCGCAAGTGGCTGCATGGATGAATGATTGAGTTAGCATGGAAGGTTCCGTGGTACTGATTCCTGACCATTGTCTGTGCAGAAATAGAAGAGTTGCGTTGTGATGTTTCCTGATATGCACTGCCAATTTTTTGGTTTTCTCTGTGTGAGCTCCGGCCAAGTGTTATTCGCTTGCAAAATATGCAGAACAAGTTACGTAGTAAGATAATATAGTATCAGCAGCTGTATATTACTGTCCCCACTCCAAGTGTTCATGAATTCTCTAGGCTACTTTAATTAACTCTCTTTCTACGCTTCACCCTTGTATGCTGACCACACTGGGTAGTATCAATACTCCCTCCGACCCATCTATTAGTTGAATCAAATTTTTCTAGATACGGCGCTAAAACTTGACTAGATACATTTGTATCTAGATAAATCTAATCAACTAATATGAGTTGGAGGGAGTATTTGCATATGATTTCAATGCATGTTATTATCTCTATAATACATGGTATTATGTCATAGTATCATAGTATTATCATACTCACTGATCTGTAGGATCTCAATGAAAAATTATGTACAAGATCTATTTGACCCACGATATCAAACAATTATCCACAGAAGAGAATGATATCTTAGTATCTGAATTCACTGAAAATGAAGTGCATGACGCTATTATGCAAATGGAGAAGAACAAAGCGCCGGACCAGATGGGGTTCCAGCTGAGTTCTACCAAACATTCTGGAACGTTTTAAAAAGAGATTTGATGGAAATGTTTGCTAGCTTTCATAAGGGAGAGCTTCCACTTTTTCAATTGAACTTTGGGACTATTATTCTACTACCTAAGAAGGAAAATATTGTTCAAATCCAGCAATACTGACCTATTTGTTTGTTAAATGTCAGTTTTAAGGTTTTCACTAAGGTGGGAACAAACCGAATAAGCAAAATTGCTGAAACCATGGTTAGACCGACACAAACAACTTTCATGCCTGGGAGACATATTCTTGAAGGAGTGGTAATTCTTCATGAAACAATTCATGAACTTCATAGGAAGAAAATGAATGGAGTTCTATTTAAATTGATTTTGAAAAAGCTTATGATAAGGTTAAATGGTCTTTCGTACAACAAGTGCTTCGTATGAAAGGTTTTAATCCAAAATGGTGCGAATGGATAAATAATTTTGTGCATAGAGGGAGTGTAGGTATTTGAGTAAATGATGACATAGGTCATTATTTTCAAACTCAAAAAGGGTTGTGGCAAGTAGACCTTTTTCCTCCTATTCTTTTCAATCACGTTGCAGACATGTTGGCTATTTTAATAGCTCGCGCAAAGGAAGATGGGCAAGTAGAGGGACTCATTCCTCATCTAATTGAGGGTGGAGTTTCTATATTACAATACGCTGATGATACTATTATTTTTATGGAGCATGATTTAGGGAGGACTCTTAATATGAAATTCCTCTTGTGTATTTTTTGAACAACTTTCAGGTTTAAAAATCAACTTTCATAAGAGTGAAATATTCTGTTTTGGAAAGGCTAAAAAAAGTGAGGATGACTATAAAAATCTTTTCGGATGTGAATCAGGTTCACTACCATTTAGATACTTAGGAATTCCCATTCATTTTAGAAGACGAAAAAATGGAGAGTGGAAACCTATCGAAGACCGTTTTGAAATAAAATTGAGTAGTTGGATAGGCAAGATGATATCCTATGGAGACCGCTTAGTTTTGATTAATTGGGTACTTACAAGTTTGCCCATGTTTATGTTGTCCTTCCTAGAAATACCTAAAGGGGTAGGGAAGAGACTTGATTTCTATAGGTCACGTTTCTTTTGGCAGAGTGATGGGCATAAAAAGAAATATAGATTAACTAAGGAGGATATAATTTGTAGACCTAAAGACCAGAGAGGATTGGGAGTTGAAGTTTTGTAAATAAAAAATAGTTGTTTACTTAGCAAGTGGCTTTTAAAACTTATTAATAAGGAGGGGGTATGACAAGAGCTGTTGTATAATAAATACCTTCGTTCCAAAACTTTATCTCAAGTTTCAGCAAAACCAACTGATTCTCCGTTTTGAAAAAGACTAATGAACGTCAAAGATGAGTTTTTTAAAAGAGGCTCCTTTCATATTGGTAACGGGGTGAATACTAGATTTTGGAAAGATATTTGGCTAGGGAATAAGCCGTTAGGTGAGCAATACTCATCTCTATATAATATCACCCACCTAAAAGGCGTTATCATAGCATACGTCATGTCAAGTATCCCCTTAAACATAGGTTTTCAGAGAGTCTTGACTGGAAACAACTAGAACTTTTGGAATCATATGGTGCAAGGGATGATGCAAGTTCAGCTAGCCGACCAAAATGATATTTTTAAATGGAGCCTAAATACTTTGGAGTCCTTCATGGTCAGGTCTATGTACTTTGATATGATCAACGACCACACCAGGTTTGTGGCGACCCCGGAAAAATGTCCAAGATTACCCTTTTATGCGCACAACCACGATCCCAAGGTTAATGCATTGTGGCGCATAACCGACTTAATATCAAAGTACACATCCATTATAGTACAAAATACATAAAGTCTTACATAAGTGCCACACAGGCAACACACAGAATAGCAGCGGAAAACTAAACGCAGAAGACCCGAGTCATGCCATAACCCTACAGGTGCCTGACTCGGAGAATGCCCTAGTTCGTGACGTCATCATCATAACCTCCATCATCTCCATCATCCTACTCATAGTCTGGCCAGGTAGATAACTAGGGAAAATTCCAGTGAGTATTTTTTTGAATGTACTCGCAAACCACCATAACAAGTATACAACAAGAGGATATGCAATATGGCTGTAGTGGTAGGAGGGATCCATAGGAGGTTCTTTTATAAACTAGTTCTCTTGTAGATATATCATGTCTACATCTTTCTTGAGAATCTTTGAAAAATATTTTAGAAACCTTTTTGATTTTTTTGAGAAAACACTAAGATTGGGTCCCCTGTTTGTTTCTTCCTTCTGATCATCCCATGACCAAACTTCTTTCCATACTTACTGACCATACCATGGTCAAAACATTTCCCAAACCATTGCTTTTCTAAAAATCCTTTTTGAAATCAAAACCACACCGCTAAGCAGTAACCTTTCCAACTGTCCATGACCATGGACACGGCTATTTGAATATATTTACACTCTATAGAGGTTGTATACTTTACCCACAAGATTTGATACATCCGCCGTGAGAAATCACGGATCGTCATACATCAGTATGCGGAGTTCGGATAATCAAAAAAAACCTTTGGAAAGTCCACTCCAACATGGGTCCTACCCTATGAGTTGTTCCCCTCAACACCGAGACGTCTGGATCCACGGACTAACCAGGTGCCTTCTGACTCCTCGAGAAGGGGCGCATTCAATAAGGGTCTCATAGTATCATCCATCTTCTCCCGAGGGCAGTTCGCATTTCCTCCAGGTGACTGTCCCACAATTGAACATTTATGTGAAGCAAACCCAACATTCGAGATATGTGACCCCTTATAAGTAGTCGCGAGGGGTCCCATATTGGAGCAAGCTATCCTTGAGTTAGGCCCCGTCTCACTCCAGGTTAGTGTGGTTGCACAGTTTAATTGTTTGGGCAAAACTACATAGAACCGGGTGTGTTTTCATAAAGAAAATAGTTTCCTCGTTTCAAGACTCTTGGAAAGTCCCACTTGTCAAGGTTTTCTCTCAAACATTTTTAGAACTTTTTCCGGGTTCCCAACCAAGTTTAATCTGGCTAAAAGGGGGTCTCCAAAGGGTGGTGGTGTAATTCCCACTCTAAACTACAAGGATGGGAGATGGGTGTGCCAAAGGGTAGTACTTAATAGTACCGTAAGTATTGGTTTAGAGGAGCCGAACCAATACATGGTATAAATATAGATAAAGTATAATAATTGCATTTGGATAAGTAGATAAATAATATATGCATACAATAAAATATAGGGCAAGTCTTATGAGCATGTAGGTGGCTTGCCTTGATCAGCAAATTGTCCCTAGTCCTCTTCTTCAAAATCCTCCCAATCACCTTCCTTGTAACCTTCCTCGTTCATTTCTATCATCGCAAAAAGGGAAGAAAACAACAAACAAACAACCACACATCAACCACTTGCAAACCATATCACCAGTACATTACACAAACTACAAACATCAAGCCAATGAACACATCTGTATCTACTGAACATACCAAGACATGGCCACTGGAATCAATCAAAAAGATCATACCAAACTTTTAGGGTGAATTTAATAGTAAACACTAGTTAAACACTTGTTATATTGCCACGACCACTTCCTGTAGAGATAGATACATTAGACAAAAATTATATCACTGGAAAGGTAATGAGTAAACCAATCCAACCCAACTTGATTCATATTTTTAGCATGCATGGTTGATTTTTAATTAATAAACTAGTGAGACTAGCCTAACAGAAGTAAACAAATTCACAGAAATTCGTAATAGCACAAAAAATTATGAGCTCATAGGTACATATACTCCTTATTGGGACTCAACTCATGGAGTTGGTATCACCTCAAAATGAGATCTATAGAAGGTTCTGGAATTTATTCAACATGATTTTGTCCCAAACTTGGAAAATATAGTACATGAGATAAACAGGTCCAAATTGTGTAATTCCAATTTTGCTTGTTAGGTATGGTTATTTACAAGGGAAGAAAAGTTGTTTCAAATTTTTTATGATTCACATAATCAATACTAAGCATTAAAAGGTGGAAACATTAGCATTCTGCAACCAAAATTCTCAGATAATCTACAGAGACCAATTTACCAACCTACCAGTGCCATGTGATAGAAAATTACATAGGATACCATGCAAAATTTTAATCAGGTGAAAAGGTTAAGTAGGGAATATTTGGTTTATTTTAAACTCACTGCTACTATTCCAGGCATTTTTAATTTAACAAAGATAAAAGGGCAGGGGCAGCAGTGGCCAGGGTAGCGGCCCACACAGTGATTGGGCTGGCCCGTTTGCGTTGGGGCCTGCTCAGGAGCCGGGGGAGTTCATGTTGGAGATATGCCCAAGAGGCAATAATAAAGTAGGTTATTATCATATCTTCATACTTATGATAAATGTTTACATACCATGCTATAATTGTATTAAAAGGAAACATTAATACTTGTGTGATTTGTAAACATAAAAGAGTCCCTAGTAAAGCCTCTTGTTAAACTAGCTTGCTGGTTAGTATATGATCATGGTTTCCTGATCATGAATATAGAGATGTTATTAACAACAGGGTCATATCATTAGGAGAATGATGTGATGGACATACTCCTATAGTTAAGCGTAGCATAAAGATCAAATCATTTAATATAGTTCATTTGCTATAAGCTTTCTGATACATAGTAACCTAATTCCTTCGACCATGAGATCATGTTAATCACCATCTCCGGAAGGATGCTTTGATGACATCAAACACCACACCATAACTGGGTGGCTATAAAGGTGGCATTGAGTGTTCGGAAAGTATGGGTTGAGGCTCAGATCAAGAGTGGGATTTGTCCATCCATATGACGGATAGATATACTCTGGGCCCTCTCCGTGGAATGTCATCCAATTAGCTTGCAAGCATGTGACTGGCTCACAAGGGATCACATACCACGGGAATGAGAAAAGAGTACTTATAGGTAACGAGGTTGAACTAGGTATGCAGAGATAACGACGATCAAAACCTCGGATAAGTAAACTATCGTGAGACAAAGGGAAATTGGTATCGTATGTAAGTGGTTCATTCGATCGCAAAGTAATCGTAGAAATATGTGGGAGCCATATGAATTTCCAGATTCCTCTATTGGTTATTGATCGGAGAAGTGTCTCGGTCATGTCCGCATAATTCACGAACCGTAGGGAGACACACTTAAGGATTCGATGTTGTTGAGTAGTTATGGAATGATGAGTAAGAGACCGAATGTTGTTCGGAGTCTCGGATGGGATCCGGGATATCACGAGGAGATCCGGAATGGTCCGAAGAATAAGATTCATATAAGGAAAGTCCTATTTCGGAGTTGGGGAATGATTCCGGTGTTTTCACCGGGAATATTCTAGAAGGGTCCGGAAGGTCCGACACTCCTGAGGGGAAGGGTACATGAATGTGTCATAACAAGTTGGAATGGTTGCATCATGTACTAGGTGTCATCGCTGAGCAAAATAAAGGGATAAATCAAATCCTAGTTTGAAAAGTCAAACGCCAATTTGAAAAGTCAAACGGCAAGTTTGCTTGGTGGAGGGAGAGTAGGAAACCTACTTAGGGAGGAAGTCCTACTCCCTCCACCCGCCGGCCAAGGAGGAGGAGTTGGAGGAGGACTCCCTCCTCCCAACCGCGCCTCCCTCCCACCTATAAAAGGAGGGGCAGGGGTGCCCCTCTTCCCTACACCTCTCTCCTCTAAACCCTAGCCCTAGCCGCCGGCCTCCACCAAGTCGCCGCCGCCCCTAGGGTTTGCCTAGCCGCCGAGTTGGGGCCCTCCCCTTGCCCTAGCCGCCGGCCTAGTCCTCTATCCTTGGTGCCTCTAAACCCTAGATCGCCAAGGCCTCTCTCATAGTCTACCATACTCGCTCCGGCTTAAGGCGAAACCCTGCGAGATCTCCCCTCTACTTCCGGTACCACGCCGTCGTGCTGCCGGAATCACGAGGAGAGTTCTACAACCTCTGCTGCCTGCTGGAACAAGGGAGAGGAAGGTCTTCATCGAGTACCGAACGTGTGACCGATCAGGAAGCGCCGAGAGCGCGGAAGGATCGTCTACACGATCTTGAGATCGGAAGTGTTCGACTACATCACCCACGAGAATCGCTCGTTAACCGCTTTGGATCTTCGAGGGTTAGTATTCTATCGACTCGTTGCTACAATCTAGTAGATAGATCTTGGCTTGATCATAGATTAAATCTTGATTGTGTGTTCATGCGGTAGAAATTTTTTGTTTTCCATGCTACGAACCCTACAAAGGGTATCGAGCCGTGTCTATATGTAGATCTGTCAGACGAGTAGAACACAATGGTCATTGTGGGCGTTGATGCTTTTTGTCGATTGCTTCTTGTGTACTTTGCATCTTGCGGATGGTGGGATGAAGCGCCCGGCTAACCTTACATGACATCGTTCATGAGACTTGCTCCACGCTTGACATGCAACTTGTATTGCATAAGTGGCTTTGCGGGTGCCTGTTTCTCCCAACATAGTTAAGATTCAATTTACAACGGGTGATTGACAATACTAGTATCAATGTTGTGGTTCTTGTTCGTAAGTTAGAGCGACACTTATTGAAAGCCCCAAACCACGTAAAATATGCAAATAAAATTAGAGGCGTCTAACTTTGTTTTGCAGGGGTGTGCTGTGATGTGATATGGCCATGATTGTGATTATATTTGATGTATGCAATGTTCCTTATTGTAAGTTGGCAACCATCAGGAGCCATATGGTTGTCTTTAAATTCTGTTAAGACCCGCGTGTCTATTAAAAGTAGTTGTAATAGTTGAAGCTGGTGGATGACAACCATGGAGTGGTGTCATTGACCTTGATTCAATGCCAGTGATGATGGAGATCATGTCCGTGCTTGAAGATGGAGATCGGAAGCACAAGAATAAAGGCCATATCATATCACATATTATGAATTGCATGTGATGTTAATCCTTTTATGCATCTTGTATTGCTTAGTTCACGACGGTAGCATTATAAGATGATCCCTCAAGCACAAAATTTCATGTTTTAAAGTGTTCATCCTTAGTAAGCACCTTTGCTAAAGCTCGTTGTTTCGAAGCACCACGTGATGATCGGGTGTGTTAGATTCTGCGAGTGTATACAACGTGAGCAAGCCGAATTTGCTCATGCGGAAGCTAAGGTTTGATCTTGACGAGCCTAGCATGTACAGACATGGTCTCGGAACACGGATCACCGAAAGGTAAGGCATGAGTCATATAGTAGATATGATGAACATGTTGATTGTTCGCCATTGAAGCTACATCAACTCTCGTGATGATCGGTTTTGATGTGGTGGATTTGGTTCGTGTGATCACTAAAACAATGTGAGGGATATTGTTTTGAGTGGGAGTTCAACGGCAATATGATTATAAGTTGAACACTATTTATCATAAATTAAATCAAAGTGAATTTGCATAATTGTTGTAGTCATTGGCATCCGTTTAACACCTTGCGCTTAGTTATAATTGAGATGATAGAACTATAGAATTCTGGTTAGTTACTTTACGAACTGGTATCGTATTGTTTTGAAGTGTTAATCTAAAGTTTAAAAGTCCTATTGCAAACTTTCAGTAAGTTCCGGTTACTCCATGAAGTTTAATAACTGGTATTAAATCGAGAGTGAAAATTCCAAGAGTTAGTGTATGAGTATCATGTTTGTCTCCATGATTCTTGATATTCAAAGAATTGTCTTAATATCAAGGTTATCTAGGATCTGAAAGAGTTGTTTCAGAAACCATGATGTGTGAAAGATATTGTGATATCTAAAATGAAGTTTTGGTTGCAACATGATAGAGTATAATATGGCAAAAGTCATGTTCTCATATTTGATGAGAATTTGCAAAGGGTTGGAGACACTAGTTGTCCTAATCCACCAAAAGGTTTTGGAGAGCAACATTATACTCGCGATTCATCTTTATAAGCTAAAAGTAGCTTGATCATGAATAATTCCATGATAAGGGTGAATATTTGATGTAGGTAAAATATTTACCACACTAAGAGATTACTAAAGAATGGAATTTGAAAGCACACCAAACATTTGATGATGGTGATCTACTTCAAAGTGCAAGTCCAAAGACATTGGTATTTAATTATACACGCTTTGGACTATGTGTCATATGTATGACTCCACTATTGATGTTGATAGATTCTTTCAAATAGAAAAGGAAATACTGAAAGAGAATCTCATAAATATATGGCAGAAAAGAAAAGACTAGAATTGTTCAGTTTAAGTATATAGATGATATACATGTTATGGCTATATTCTTTGCTTATTAAACAATGTGGTTATTAAGTATTTGATACTGAATTTGTTGGTGTGAATCGTCATACGAAACAACACAATTCATGAACTACAATGGCCTAAGTAACTAGCAAAAGAATATGTGATGATGTTCATCGAGTACAAATAAAGGGTTATTGTGCTACTTGTTAAACATCAAAGCTTGCCTTCAAGATTTTATTAGGTATTATGAGAACAAAAGGGTTGTTCAAATAATTGCCGTAATCCATAAAAGATGGATGATTCACAAATCTCGTTGGAGAAATCACATCCATAAAACTAGTGCTAAAAATGTCGAAAGACAAATTGATTGAAATATCACTTAGGAAGTGACATCGCCGTTTAAATTATATTGGAAAGAAAACATGAAGAAACTCCATGTGGATGTAATTTTGGAGTCTTTTGATTTTTGATCAAATGACGCTTGTGAAACTTTCCTAGAGATAATTAAAACTTCGTTCATAAGCCAAAAAGGGAACGAATGACTAGCTTATTGAAACTTGTACATATTGTTGTACGAAGTCCATTATGTGTAGTCAAGAGCGATGGATTTCAACTTCATATGCTTTCTCCGAAAATTTGAGTGAATATATGAATATTTACTTAATAAGGATGAAGTATGAAACATTTGAAAATTTCAAAGACTTTCAAGATGAAGTGCAAAATCATTGTAACAAGAATATAAATAGTTTATGATACGATCATAAAGGAAGATATTTGAGTTACAAGTTTAGCATAATACCTAAGATTTAAGGAATCGTTCCGTAGATTTGCATGTCCCGAAACACCATAAGAGTATGGAGCGTTCGAGATATGTAATTAAACCTTGTTTGACATGGTAAGATCGAAGGTGTAATTAATAAAACTGCCATTATATTTTAAAGATTAAAAGCTTTAGAGACTACCGTTTTTCCACTGAAAAGAGCTCCATCATAATCCGTTGAAATGACACCGTATAAAGTTATGGTTTGGGATAAAACCCAAGTTGTCATTTTTAAACATTGGTATGCTATGCATAAGAAAGATGTTTGCAACCAAAGTCGAATGAACCTGTCTTTGTATGTTATTTCGAATAACTGTTAAGTAATCCTCCATAACATTGGAGATAAAAGTGTTTGTCACTTAGAACGTCAAGTTTCTTTGAGAAGGAATTTTTCGTGAAAACATAAGTGGGAGGACAATAGAACTTTGATAAGGTTAAAAGAACCTTAGCTATATGTGCAAAGTTGCAATAGTCAAAAAGTGTTCCGAGGCAAAGAATAATGCTCATGGCTCACGTGCCTCAAAGGTTGTGGTTACGAAGGTCAAAGTTTCTATTGAACCAAGTAGGTCGAGTAAACAATCAAATACCAAGATTTGAGGTTTGAATCATTATTTGAGAATAATGAACGTACTACATGCAAAGAAGCGATGATGGGCCCTGACTCCATAAAATGGCTTGAAGCCATAAAATCCGTGATAGTTCCATACACGAGAAGTCAAGTTTTGAACTTGAAGGACCATCGAGAAAGGTGTAAGACCTTACAGTTGTGTTTGGATCTATAAAGAAATAGACATGGATGTTGCACATCTATGAAATAGTCGACATGTTGGGAAAGAGTTCACAACAATGTTCAAAGATTGACTATGACAAGATTTGATCTTTCATAGCGATATTTAGTCTAGACGGATTAATGTAGCAACCACTACATATAATTTTGTTATGTGGTAATTGAATAAACAAAACAAGTTCTTCTAATAGAATTGTTACCTAGGACATGTGCATAACGCGGTCCATAGGGTTTTATTAATTCAAAGGATGCTAAAAGCATATGCAAACTTCAATGGTTGAAGTAAGCATCGCGGAGTTGGAATCTTCACCATGATGAAACTGTTAAAGGAGTTTAAATTCGTCGGAGACGATGAAGATGCTTGCATTTGCAAGATATTAAGTGGGAGCGCTAAGACATGTTTCTAATACATTATGTGGAATACATATTGTTGATTGGAAATGATGTATATTTTATTAACACATATTAAGAATTTCATCCCGATGAAAGACTTAGGCAAAACCCAAATATTTGGCATCAATAGACGCTAATATGGTTATGCCGAAAGTACATAGATGATGTATTGAATGAGTTCAATATTGAAACTACAAGAAAGGTTCTTGTCACACAGAAAGGATTGAATGAGTTCAATATTGATGTTATATTCAAGTGTATTGACACTTGGTAAGTGAAACAAAGATTCAAGTATAGATTGATACTTGATGTATGAAATCACAAAGAGTATTTATATCAATCATACTGTGATATGTACAAATCCAGATATGTCCTATGCTCTAAATGTTATGAGCATATACCAAAATGATTTATAAGATGATCATTGGACGATAGTAAGGATATTCTTATGATCTTTTGGAAGAACTAAGAGTATATTATTTTGTAGAAGTGGCAAATAGATGGTTAGTTGTAAAAGTACTACATTGATACTAGTTTTGTCACAACATACAAATTAAGTATATCTCAATCTGAACTAAGGGTGGCACAATGTAATGGAAAGTAAGTTCCTTAATGGATTTGGATGAGTTCCAAAGTTAAGACATTGTGACAGATATTACAACAAAAGGCTGAGTATATGACTGCTATTATAGCAGCTAAAGAGGGCATTTGTGTCAAGTAGTTTGTTATCAAACTAGGTGTAGTTCACAGCGGGATAATACTATGAAGATATATTGTACGACAATATTATCAACATGTTTTAACCCCAAAGAACTAAAGGTCTCACCAAAGGACCAAATTTATACAAAGCCATCTCATTAGAGAATGAGTGATGCGTAGAGACGCAAAGACATGCAATTACACACGGACCTGGAAGTGTCAGATCCGGAGAATAGTTGACCACTAGCAAACGTGTACTTACAACACCGGAAAGCCATAGGTGTTGAATACACAAATGTTTGAAACTAGATTATTGACTCTAGTGCAAGTGGGAGACTGTTGGAGATATGCCCAAGAGGCAATAATAAAGTAGGTTATTATCATATCTTCATACTTATGATAAATGTTTACATACCATTCTATAATTGTATTAAAAGGAAACATTAATGCTTGTCTGATTTCTAAACATAAAAGAGTCCCTAGTAAAGCCTCTTGTTAAACTAGCTTGTTGGTTAATATATGATCATTGTTTCCTGATCATGAACATAGAGATGTTATTAACAACAGGGTCATATCATTAGGAGAATGATGTGATGGACATACTCCTATAGTTAAGCGTAGCATAAAGATCAAGTCATTTAATATAGTTCATTTGCTATAAGCTTTCTAATACATAGTAACCTAATTCCTTCGACCATGAGATCATGTTAATCACCATCTCCGTAAGGATGCTTTGATGGCATCAAACACCACACCGTAACTGGGTGGCTATAAAGGTGGCATTGAGTGTTCGGAAAGTATGGGTTGAGGCTCATGGATCAAGAGTGGGATTTGTCCATCCATATGACAGATAGATATACTCTAGGCCCTCTCGGTGGAATGTCATCCAATTATCTTGCAAGCATGTGACTGGCTCACAAGGGATCACATACCACGGGAACGAGAAAAGAGTACTTATCGGTAACGAGGTTGAACTAGGTATGCAGAGATACCGACGATCAAAACCTCGGATAAGTAAACTATCGTGAGACAAAGGGAAATTGGTATCGTATGTAAGTGGTTCATTCGATCGCAAAGTAATCATAGAAATATGTGGGAGCCATATGAATTTCCAGATTCCTCTATTGGTTATTGATCAGAGAAGTGTCTCGGTCATGTCCGCATAATTCACGAACCGTAGGGAGACACACTTAAGGATTCGATGTTGTTGAGTAGTTATGGAATGATGAGTAAGAGACCGAATGTTGTTCGGAGTCTCGGATGGGATCCGGGATATCACGAGGAGATCCGGAATGGTCCGGAGAATAAGATTCATATAAGGAAAGTCCTATTTCGGAGTTGGGGAATGATTCCGGTGTTTTCACCGAGAATGTTCTAGAAGGGTCCGGAAGATCCGACACTCCGGAGGGGAAGGGTACATGAATGTGTCATAACAAGTTGGAATGGTTGCATCATGTACTAGGTGTCATCGCTGAGCAAAATAAAGGGATAAATCAAATCCTAGTTTGAAAAGTCAAACGCCAATTTGAAAAGTCAAACGGCAAGTTTGCTTGGTGGAGGGAGAGTAGGAAACCTACTTAGGGAGTAAGTCCTACTCCCTCCACCCACCGGCCAAGGAGGAGGAGTTGGAGGAGGAATCACTCCTCCCAACCGCGCCTCCCTCCCACCTATAAAAGGAGGGGCAGGGGTGCCCCTCTTCCCTACACCTCTCTCCTCTAAACCCTAGCCCTAGCCGTCGGCCTCCACCAAGTCGCCGTCGCCCCTAGGGTTTGCCTAGCCGCCGAGTTGGGGCCCTCCCCTTGCCCTAGCCGCCGGCCTAGCTCTCTATCCTTGGTGCCTCTAAACCCTAGATCGCCAAGGACTCTCTCATAGTCCACCATACTCGCTCCGGCTTAAGGCGAAGCCCTGCGAGATCTCCCCTCTACTTCCGGTACCACGCAGTCGTGCTACCGGAATCACGAGGAGAGTGCTACAACCTTTGCTGCCTGCTGGAACAAGGGAGAGGAAGGTCTTCATCGAGTACCGAACGTGTGACCGACTGCGGAAGCGCTTCCGGAACGCAGCGCCGGAAGGATCATCTACACGATCTTGAGATCGGAAGTGTTTGACTACATCACCCACGAGAATCGGCTCTTGTTAACCACTTTGGATCTTCGAGGGTTAGTATTCTATCGACTCGTTGCTACAATCTAGTAGATAGATCTTGGCTTGATGATAGATTAGATCTTGATTGTGTGTTCATGCGGTAGAATTTTTTTGTTTTCCATGCTACGAACCCCTACCGTTCAAATCCCGAGTGGGGGCCCGCGTATCAGCGGTTGTGGAGGGTGAAGGGGTATGGGAGCTGTTGAGCCGTTGGATCTTACGTAGATCCGACGGCTGGGGCTCGTCTTCCTCGCGGGAAGGAGGCGCCGGTGAAGGGAGCCTTAGATAAGGCAGAGAGTGTCACGGCGGCTCGCCTAGGTTCAGAGAAGGGTCAGGGAAGGGCGGGTTCGGAGCGGCAAGTGATGGAGGTTCGAGCGAGGGGCGGCGAGAGTGGCTTTGGCTCCGGGTGCGGTCGGGGACATGCTCGCGGCATTGGTTCTCACGGCTTATCTTCAGCGACCTCTTGGATTTTCCTGGAAAAGCGATGTCAGTGTCAGGAGGGCGAGCGCGAGGCGTGCATGTGGGTGAGAAGGGCTAGAGGAGAGGGAGAACACGGCGATGACAACCTTCTCCTTCTTCCTCTGGTACGGCGGCGATGCGGCGAGCGGGTGGAGCGGCAGAGGTCGAGCAAGCTCGCCTCCGCTCTTGGGTGGTGAAGTGGATGGTGGGGGACAGAATGGTGGGGTTTGCTGGAGTTGGGGCGGCTCAGGGGGATTTATTTGCGAGAGGGGGTTCCCACGGTGCACCGGGTGCATGTGGGGTGTGGCGAGAGGGCTACAAGGTGTGATTGGATTTGCGCGGCGGTGGGGGAGCGTCTACGCATAGTGAGAGAGGGGTATGACATGCGGGTTCTTGCTCGTGGACTCAGGACAACACGAGGTGGTGTGAGGGAGACAGTGCACGTGAGGTGCTCGATTGAAGGGTCATATCTGTCTGGGCTCGGGTCAGGCTAAGGCTCTACATGGGGCTCGGTGAGGGTGGTTGGGGGTTGCTAGGAGAGCATTCTCCACCGCGGGCGGTGACGATTTGCACCAGGGAGCACGGTGACTCGGGGGCGCAAGACGTGCCCAGCATGACGGGGCTTCCATCAGTTGGGGTCGGGGAGGACGCAGGTGAGCGCGGGGATGCAAGGGAGGGTCGCCTGGGAAGTTGTAGCAGGGATGTGGGCCCAGGCGCGACAGAAAGATTGCAGGGGTGTCTACTGGATCAGTTGGAAGGGATTCGAGGAGATCTTGTTGTCTCTCTCTCATAGCCAAGGTGTATACATGGGTGGCTTGGGGTGCTGGTGTGGTGCGGGTTGGCACATTAGGGTCGTTCTAGGACCATGTACCAGGTTGCAGCAGGTGTGGAGAGGGAGAGAATGGGGTTGGGTTGATCTAGGACATGTTAGCCATGGTGGTGTCTTTGTGTCATGATCTCATTGTGACCGAGTCACTACTGGCAAGGGGAGGGGTTGGGGTTCGTAGAGGGTCTTCAGGTGAGCATCTACATGCACAGGTTTCTTCCTGGATCGCTCTCATGGCTTAGCAAAGGATCTCCAAAGATGGCACAAAAAAAGGTGACCAAAACACCTATTCAACTAGGGATAGAAATCTTACATGCAAAGAGGGTTGGAGCTTTGGTTTAACCAGAGCTAGGGTGGTTTTTATAGAGCTCATAGCCAAGTACAATTTCATATAATTTCATGGAAAAAAAGGTTTATGGTTTGGTCACAACATGGCTCTAAAAATGGAACTTTTTAAGCTAAAATAACTTAGCCATAGTTGTGGGGTTTTATCTAGTTTCCAATAATACAAACAAGAGGTGATTTTAGATGCCACCAAGTGTTGATCTACACAACCTAATCATTAAAACAAGCAAGAGCATATCTAGCATTAAAAACAACAAGGAAGCATGGCAACACAAATGAACATGCATACTTACCAAGCAAGCAACATATGCAAAGAAACCGTAAAAGTTTTATTTCCCCCTAATTTCTAGACATATAACTACACAAAGCATGGGCGCAAAAGATGGGATGTTATAGACCTTCCCCTTAAAAGAATCTCTTTTCTAGATTCACGAGCTGAGACGATAAGAGGTGGGGAAACTCCTTCTTGATGTAGTCCTGTCGTTCCCAGGTGGCTTCTTCTTCGGAGTGGTTGCACCATTGCACTTTGTAGAAGTTTATGTTACAGCGACGGGTGAGTCAGTTTGCCTTCTCCAGAATCTTAACAGGAACTTCTCGGTAGGTCAGATCATGGTTGAGATCAATGGCCTGATAGTCGACTTTCTTGAAGACTTCGGGCTTGTCCGACACTTGGAGGCACTTTTGGAGTTGAGATACATGGAAGACATCATGGAATTCCAACAACTCTGAGGGTAGTTCCAACTGGTATGATACCTTTCCTCGTTGAGCGAGGATCTTGAATGGTCCAATGTACCTTGGAGTGAGCTTTCTATTTTTATGAAAACATTGCATTCCCTTGAGAGGAGAGACGCTAAGATACGTGAAGTCTCCCTCGTTGAAATTTACTTCCCAATGTTTGGTGTCGGCATAACTCTTCTGGCAAGACTGGGCGGCTCTTAGACATTCGCGGTCTAGGTAAACTTGTTATTTAGCGGACTTCATAATATCTGGGCCAAAGATTTGGGTCTCTCCGGTCTCCATCTAGTTTAGAGGTGTGCGACACTTTCTTCCATAGAGAAACTGGAAGGGTGCCATTTTCAGACTTTCTTGGCAGCTTTTGTTGTAGGAGAATTCTGCAAAGGGCAAATAATCCTCCCATTTGGATCCATAAGCTAGAACACACAAGCAAAGCATATCTTCTAGGACTTGATTGACTCTCTCAGTCTGTCCTCCGGTCTGAGGGTGGTAAGCTGTGCTAAAAGCTAGGTTAGTTCCAAGGGCTTTATGTAGCTTCTTCCAGAAGCGAAGAGTGAATTGAGGTCCTCTGTCCGACACGATCTTTTTAGGTACTCCATGGAGGCTGACAATCCTGGAGATATTGAGTTCTGCAAGCTATTGTCCATTGTAAGTGGTCTTTACGAGGAGGAAATGGGATACCTTAGATAGATAATCTATGATAACCCAGATGGAATCATGTTCCCTATTGGACTTGGTTCGGTAATGAAGTCCATTCCAAACTTATCCCATTTCCATTCCGGAATTTTAGTCGGTTGTAGCTTTTCGGCGAGGCGTTGATGTTATGCTTTGAATCGTTGACACACATCGCACTTGGCTATAAACAGGGAAATCTCTCGCTTCATTCCGTGCCACCAAAACTGCTCCTTAAGGTCCCGATACATCTTTGTGCTTCCGTGGTGGATGGAATAGAGGGTTTCATGGGCTTCTTTCATAATAACTTACTTTAGGTCGTGGTCACTTGGTACACAGATGCGTCCTTTGTACCATAACACATCACAATCATCGACCTTGAATCCGGTAACATTTTCTCTTTTCATCCTGCGCTTAATCCCTTGAATACTATTGTGGCCCTTATGAGCTTCTTTGGTTTGGCCCAAAAGTGTTGGCTTTAACTCAAGGTGTGCTAGAAATCCTGGGCTGACTAGTTCCAGTCCAAACTTTTCTAGTTCCTTACTCAATTTAGGTTGTTCCCTTATTATCATAGCATTCAGGGAACAAGGTTCCCGACTAAGGGCATCAGCTACCACATTAGATTTACCCGGATGGTAATGAATGCCTAGATAATAGTCCTTTATTAGCCCGATCCATCTTCTTTTCCGCATGTTTAACTCCTTCTGCATGAATATATATTTGACTCTTGTGATCCATATAGATTTCGCAACGATTCCCCATCAGGTAGTGGTGCTATGTTTTGAGGGCGTGTACTATGGCTATAAGCTCCAAATCATGGGTGGGATAGTTCACCTCATGAGGCTTCAATTTACTTGATAGTACATGATGACCTTGCCTTCTTGCATCAGCATGCTTCCGAGTCCTTGCTTGGAGGCATCACAGTAGACTTCAAAACTCTTGGTAATATCGGGCATTGTTAGAATGGGAGCTAAAGCTAATCTCTTCTTGAGTTCCTGAAAGCTCTCTTCACGTTTATCTATCCACTCAAACTTCTTGTCCTTCTTCAGCAGTTGTGTCATCAGCTTAGCGATTCTTGAGAATCCTTCAACAAACTTGCGGTAGTACCCATCTAAACCCAGAAAGCTTCTGGTCTCGTTCTGGTTCTAGGGAGCCTTCCATTCTAGCACTGACTTGATTTTGGTGGGGTCTACTGATATTCCTCCAGCTGATAGGTTATGGCCAAGGAAACCAACTTCCTTCAACTAGAACTCGCATTTTATAAACTTGGAATACAACTTATGCTCTCCGAGGGTTCCCAAGAGTAATCGCAGATGCTTCTCATGCTCGGTCTCGGTCTTGGAGTAGATCAAGATATCATTGATAAATACCACAACAAACTTGTCTAGATAAGGCATGGATACTTTATTCATGAGGTTCATGAAATAAGCGGGGGCATTGGTTAACCCAAAGGACATGCCAGTGTACTCATACATAACGTACCTGGTGGTGAAGGCGGTCTTTGGAATATATAATTCTTGGATCTTGAGCTAGTGATATCCGGTACTAAGATTATCTTGGAGAAGACACGGGCTCCATTAAGATGATCAAAGAGATCATCAATCTTTGGCAAGGGGTACTTATTCTTGATGGTGACATCGTTGAGCCTCCGGTAGTCGATGACTAGCCGGGTTGTTCCATCTCTTTTATCCACAAAGAGAACTAGCGATCCCCAGGGTGATGCACTTGGCTAGATATTTCCCTTGCGTTCCATGTCATCAAGCTGCTTTTTTAGTTCCACCAACTCTTTGGGGTTCATATGGTAGGGCCTACGAGCTATGGGGGACTATTCCAGGGATTAATTCTATGATGAACTCGATATCCCAATCAGGGGGCATAACGGGTAATTCCTCAGGTAACACATATGGGTACTCACAAACCACTGGTACTTGCTCTAGGGTAGGTCTAGCTATACTTTTCTGGCACAAGGATCGGGACGAGTGGGTAGTTGCCACATCTTTGACTTCTACCCCATCGTTGCTGGTTAAGGCGATGGATTTTCTTTTGCAATCTAAGATGGCATGTTAGTTGGTCATCTAATCCATTCCGAGTATCACATCGATGCCTTGGGTTCCTAGTACTATCAGATCATCTCAGAAACTAACCCCATGTATGACTATAGGAATATCATGGCAGGCTAACTTAGTCCTGGTGGTTGACCCAGGGATTTTTTACTAGCATGGTATGCTTTAGTTTACTTGGTGACATACCATTTAACTTAACAAAGGGTTCGGTAGGAAAGGAATGTGATGCGCCTAATTCAAATAAAATAGTGGTAGGGGCTGAGTTGACGGAGAATGTACCCAGAATGATGTCAGGTGATTCATGGGCCTCTTCAGCATTGATATGATTCAAGTGTCCTCTGACGGCCTTGGGTTCGTGGGATCGGCGCCCCTGGCTAGTGCACCTTTGGCATGGCCTTGATTGAGTTGGGAAGCATTGGGGCGCTGTTATCGCCGTGTTTTGGCCAAAGACAGAGATGGGCCGTGATCAAGATGGGCTTGGAAGATACGTATATTCAACGTGTTGTTGGATCGGCCTAGTGTGTGGATTTGGGCTAAATTGCCCGTGTATCTTGTATCATAGTAGGTTTCGTATTTGTTTAGGTTCCGTTTATGTTTAGGTAAAGATAGAGTTGTAGAGTTATTCCAAAAGTAGAGAGTCTCCGGACTATAAATATGTACCTAAGGTTATCGAAAAAAGGAGGACAACCACGTTCACAACAAACAATCTCAAGATCGCCACCCCTTGTTTCTAGGGTTTCTTTCGGGTAAGTGCCATTGCCTAGATCGCATCTTGCGATCTAGGCGATATCACTTATGCGTTACCGGTTTTACTCTTTGAAAGCGTTGTTGATGGCGAGTAATACCATTATCATAGATTGTTTGAGGCTAGCATCGGTGCTTTTCATTATTATTGTCGGTTATGCTACCTCTAGTTATCTCGCTACCCTTGCGCCTTTTCCCAAAGTGTAAGGGTAGCATCTTGCTTGATCTTTATTTAGTCGATTCGATCTGTTATAGTTGTGCCTTGTCTATCAAGGTTTAGTTTAATATCTACGTAATCAGGCCTTACAAACGGGTTGAACGATCCAAAGAGTACATAGGACGTGGCTTATTCGTTCTAGAAGTTGTTCCGTAATTGACTTTACGTTGGTTATTAGGCCTCCTCTAGGGTTAATATTCTTCATCTTTTGTACGCATCGGCTCAATTACGTGTAGGACGTTCGATTACGTGGTGAAAACATTAAACGTCAGAGATCGATTTAACTTGTAGTGATCAAGCAAAACCCCATGTTATCGTGAATCGATGCGTAACCATGGGGCAATCGGCTCTAGGAGCCGATTCTGGAAACACGGGAGCCGTCACGGCTCGAATTTTACGATACTTGTTTACCATGCAGGAAATCAATCGGAGCAATCCTTCACCTTCCTGACCAGGTATAGGTCAGGTGGCACGCCCTCGAACCAAGCCAGGACGTGTGCCGGAGTTTTTGCGGGCCGTCGCCCGAGGGACCAGGGCCCACCAGCAGTCCTGGGAGCCTCCCGGCTCTCCGTGTTGCCCGTCGCTGCTCGCCGGTGGGTTTTGGTAGGCAACACATTCTGGCACGCCCGGTGGGACCTTCAACAACGTCTACATCAACATCCGACGCTGCGATGGAGAACAGACCAGTCACTTACGATGATCTACCTGACGAGCACAAGGCCAAGTATGACGAGATCAAGGCTCTCTTCGAAGAAGACCTCATCAGCTCTTTTGAGAGGACCCGTAAGCATGGCATCAAGTGGAGGGGGTTCTCCCCCGAGGGTGCCCTCGATGAGGTAGATCTATCTGTTCCTTGGAGGAGCGCACTGCAGCTCTGACGAGTGAAGTCAACTACATGGTGGCTCATTCTCGCACCGCCATTCCGAGAGAGCCCCGGTGAACGCTGAGCGGATCGCGGTTCGCGAGGTCGAGATCATGAAACATCAGTATTCTCCGACGGGCCTACTCTGGGACTCACCAGGATAAAGACCGCCTGCACCAGCCACACCTGCCATTCACACTTGCAGCTCCGAGCCGCCAGCGTCTTATGTCGTCTACAAGGCTGGGCGACCCAGCATTGCCAATTCCTGTTTGAGCCACCTAAGGAAATCCCACGGGTATATATGCCCTCGTGCGGACTGCAATAACTTGACACGCACAAACAGATTGCAACCGCAGGAGTCTCTACGGCAGGAGTTCTGGGCGGATCTTCGTGGAAGGCGGTTCCGAGCAGCGATATGCAGGATGGACGCCGACAAACAGCGTGGCTAGCCAAGTATGCCATCGAACAAGTCATGAGAATCTAGCCCCTACAGCTCAAACAGTGGAGCAAATCGGTACCATCTCGAGGGACAGTTCGGCGTCAAGAGAAGGACAATCGGCTATTCAAAGCCGTACCCAACGAGTTTGATCTCGATTCCGCTGCACCCAAAGATAAGCTCCGAGTTCTCAAGATTCAACGGTCGGAAGGGTCAAGCTCGATCGAGCACATAAGCCGATACCGCCCAACTAGGCATGATTTCGGCATCGGATCGGATGCGCGTAAGATTTTTGCGCAATCTCGAGGACCAGCCTTTGGGTGGTACACCTCCGCCACCGATTCAATTCATACCTGTAAGCAACTGGAAGAGCAGTTCCACATCCAGGACCATTCAGAGGCTACTGAGGCTGGCATTGCAGACCTGGCGCAGTGCGGCGAAGCGAGAAATCGTGGCGAATACATCCAGCGCTTGGGACCGTCAGAACCGATGTTACTCGGCTCGTTTAATCGAGAAGGAAGCGGTCGAACGGCGGTGTTGGGTCTCTCGGCACCCATCAAGGATCGCTTTCAAGTGAGTACAACTCATTGGCGCACATGGCCCGTAATCGGCGATGTATGAACAGCGCCACTCGAGTTGTACCAAGACAAATTCAAGCGTCCGATAGGCCTGGTCGATCTGAAGAAGGTGATCCTGCAAGACCAGGAGGTGGCCGGCTGAATGGGCTCGGGGCAGATCCGTGGCCTGCAAATGGGTGAGACAAAGGGCCTGCGAAGGGTTCGACTTGACGTGAGCAAAGCCGAGCAGATATTCGATTTCTTCTTGAAGGAGAAACAATTGAGGTTACCGAAGGCCACAAAATCCCTACGGCTCAGAAATGAACGGAGGCCATCGCAAGTGGCATCACTGCTCACCCATACCACCAATGAGTGCAAAGAGCTTCGCCGCCAAATCCAAATGGCAATAGAACAAGGCCGTCTGATCCTCGGGCAGTTCGCCATGAAAGTGGACACGAACCCCTTTCCCGGCGTCAACATGGTAGAACTCAGTCGCTCCGCGAGGCGTCAGCTGGATTTCTCGTTCGGCGTTAATATGGCAGGGTCAGGGTACCACCATGACACGTACAAGGAGGAAGGTGGTCGCTCTCGGGGCAAGGAAAGAAAGGAGGCTAGTCCATGCGACCGGCCCAGCCACAATGACAGGCGGTACTTAACAGAGGAACAAGTGAGGAGAGTGCGATATCAGAAGCCACATTCCACGCATCTCCTTAATAAGTATGAGCGCCAAGAGGACCAACGCCGCCGATGTAGACGACGAAAGATATGAGCACCTTGCTGGGGACCGTCAAAAGAAAAGGAAGGCGCAGACAAACATTGGGATTGTCCTTTCTTCAAATCGCTGGGGCGGGATGAGCCGATTACCTACAGTCGACAACTGCCCGGAATGCGGTCAGCAGAAGGAAGACACGAGGCCAGTGTCAGTGTTCAAACGTCTAGGGCCTCTTCCATCCCAGAGCCGTCACAGGGAGTCCGCTCGAGCAGAAGACCTCGAGAAGCCAAAGAATGACAAAGACGAAGACAGGTATCACCGTCCAAGGTGGTGTCCCGACGGACTCAGACACACCCAGAAGCGTAGAGTGCAGCGGCTGCGTAACTTGGAGGAAGCTGAAGCTTAGTATCTCCACGCTTTGAAGAAAGCACGGCCTGATCTGGCCGTCAAAGTGAGGCAGACTTTGGAAACGGAAGATCGCCCGACAAGGAAAGAATGGCGCCCCAAACCAGCAAAAGCCGATGCACAGACATCGGCTGGCACAAACATGGTGTTCGTACTACCGCGTAATTTCGCGCCAAGAACCAATGAGCTACCAAAGCACGGTTGGCTGCGGTCCACGGCGGTTATCTTTGAGAAGCCACGTGAGAAGGGTTATAAACATCCGAAAGCCACAGCACTGCGGGGTTACATCAATGGGCAACCGTCGGCAAGATGTTGGTGGACACCGGGCGATCAATATCATGCCATACTCCATGCTACGACGCTTGGGGACGCTCCACTGCAGATCGATCAAAACCAACGCCACGTTAAGCGACTTCAACGGTCGGACTTGAAACGCAAGGCGTCAAGCGTAGACCGACGTGGCAGAAAGTCCATCCCCACGCCATTCTTCGTCGTGACAGCAAAAGCACTTACACCGTCTTGCTAGGAAGGGATTGGATTCACGCTAATTGCTACATCCGTCCACAATGCACCAAAGTTCGATCCAGTGGGATGGAGATGAAGTGGAGGTCATCCACGCAGATGATTCTATCGAGATCTCCATAGCTGGCATGAACGTCTGGGAAGCAGAAGACCAAGAGCCGATCTCTGGAATCAATCTAGACGGCTGCGAGCGTATTGAAGCTACAAAAAACGGGGTGAGGCTGGTCTTATCCACTGGCCTTACAGAGTAGAAAAGCCCACGATCATCCGTGGTACGGCCGATCCCTGCGATCGGCCACAAAAAATAAAAAGCAGCGATCATACGACAAGCAGCTCATGTAGTCGTAGCAGAGATATGCTCTGCCACTGTAAAACAATAAGGTGTAAACCGTCCTCGACTAATGCAAGAAAAAAAGGGGGCCGATTCAAGCAATCGGCCCAAATTATTTTTGTTATCCTCACCTACCGCTTGCCCTGTGTTTAGCATCGATTTGACAGGTGACGGGAAGCTGGGGTACGGGTTCACATCCGCTGATGAGCTAGAAGAGATCGACATTGGTCCTGGGGATAAGCCACGACCAACATTTATCAGCAGAAAGTTAGATCCGAATCTGCGGGGCCCGATGATAGCCCTGTTGAAACAATATCCGCATCGCCGGGACTACAGAGATGCGGGTTAGACAGAGCATCATCGAGCATCGACTCCGCTCAAAAAGGGTTTCGCCATTTCAGCGTGAGCACGACAGATGAAGGCGAAATTCGGAAGAGGTCAAGAAGGAGGTCGAGAAAATGTTGTGACCAAGTTGATCAGCCATGCGGTATCTTTGAGTGGATTTCTAGTATCGCACTGTAGAGAAGAAGGATGGCCGATGGCGTGTTGCCATAGATTTTCGGGATCTCAACAGAGCTACCCCAAAGGATGAGTATCCGATGCCGGTGGCAGAAACATTAATCAATGCAGCAGCTGGTCATAAGATTTTGAGCTTCATGGACGGCAATGCCGGTTACAACCAGATCTTCATGGCTCCAGAAGACATACACAAGACTGCATTCAGAGTCCCAGGGTCAGTGGGGTTATTTGAATATGTAGTCATGACGTTTGGTCTGAAAAATGCCGGCGCTACGTACCAAAGAGCCATGAATTATATTTTTCATGATCTGATCGGAACCGGTGGAGATTTACATCGACGACGTGGTGGTCAAGTCCGCTTGATGCACGGACACCGGGCGATCTCAACGCGTCTGGACCGAACAAGAAAATTGCTCTGAGATGAATCCAAAGAAGTGTGCCTTGGGGTCACGGCGGTCAGTTCTTGGGTTTTGGTCCATGAACGCGAATTGAAATCGGCTGAAAAGTCGAGAGGCAGCACGAACAATGAAGCCACCCACCACGAAGAAAGAACTGCGATCCCTCATCGGCAAGATCAACTTCGTCAGAAGATTCATCTCTAATCTGTCAGGAAGGATAGAGCCGTTCATGGGACTAGTAAAAATCAAATCTGACGAGGAATTCCGCTGGGGGGCAGAACAACAACGTGCCTTCGACGAGATCAAAGATTATTTGATGAAGCCGCCAGTGTTAGTTCCACCGCAGCCTGACAGGCCGTTCTACATTTACTTATCAGTAGCTGACACGTCCATCGCCTCGGTGGTGGTGCAAATTTATGATGGGCTGGAGCGAGTCGTCTTTTACATAAGCAGAAGGATGCTGGACCGGATGCAGAGACAAGGTACCCTGATATCGATAAGTTGTGCCTCTGCCTGTTTTTTACCTGCACCAAGCTGCGCCATATCTCATTGCCGCCAGAGATTGTCATCATATGTCGACGTCATAAAGCACATGTCGGCTCCTATGTTGAAAGGCCGATTGGGCAAATGGATGTTTGCATTATCGGAGTTTGACATCCGTACCAACCCGCAAAAGCGGTTAAGGGACAAGCGTTGGCGATCTTATCGCCGAAAGAATCAACACTAATATAGCAAAGACCGCATCCGGCGTGGGCTATGTTTTTCGATGGATCGATTCAGGACGATGGGAGCAGCATCGGCATGTTACTCGTGTCGCCCGGGGCAACATTCTCTTTCTCCATCAGGTTATCTCGCACCCGCACCAACAACGTCGCGAGTATGAGGCGATACGCAGGGGATGGAGTTGCTCATCGGCTGGAGCGAGCGGTGGAAATTTTGGGACTCAAGTTGGTGATCTCCCAGCTCACGGAGGACTACAAGTGCGAGAGCGAGTCCCTCTTCCCATTATGGCTGCACTGCCGCGAGATGATGGCGCAATTCCGGTACATAAACTTCACTTGGATCCCACGATCGCAGAATACCGAGGCGAACGATCTTGCGCAGATGGCTTCAGGCTACAAGGACGCTGCAGAAGGAGCCAATGTTCAGGTACAGTTCCTGGAAGCAGACGACTGGAGAGCCGATATCTTCAATTACTTGAAGGATCCGGCTCGAGGGGCACCTAAACGGATAAGATACAAGGCCATGAAGTACGTGCTGATTGGCGATGATATGTTCTACAGGACTCTGGAAGGACTATTGCTCAAATGCCTGGGGACAGCCGAGGCCAATCGGCTCCTACACGAGGTACACGAAGGCACCTGTGGAACTCACCAATCAGCTCATAAGATGAAATGGTTGATCAGGCGATCAGGATTTTATTGGCCCACCATGCTTGAGGACTGTTTCAAGTACTACAAAGGGTGTCAGGCATGTCGAAATTGGAAAATTCAGATGGTACCAGATCAAGAATGAACCCCATCATCAAGCCTTGGCCATTCCGAGGTTGGGGCATGGACATGATCGGCAAAATCAATCCCCCATCAAGCAAAGGCAACATGTGGATTTTGGCCATCACTGATTATTTCACTAAATGGGTGGAGGCTGTCACGATGAAATCAAGAAACTCAAGGATGTTATCAATTTTGTGAAAGAACATGTCATCCATAGATTCGGGATTCCCCAAACTATCACGGCCGATGGAGGTTCGGTCTTCATTTCTCAAGAGTTTAGAAAGTTTTGCGAGGACACGGGGATCAAGCTGATCAGGTCATCTCCATACTATGCTCAGGCGAATGGGCAAGTCAAGCGTCAACGAGCCTCATCAAGCTAATCAAGAGAAAATCGATGAGCACCCTAGGCGCCGCACGAGGTTTTGTCGAGGCATTGTGGGCTTATCGCATGTCATGCCATGGGCGATTAAAACCTCGCCGTACCATCTAGTATATGGACAAGAAGCCGTATTGCCTTGGGAAATTACGGCTGGGTCGAGACGGTCACTTTTCGTGACGATCTAACAATCAAGAATATACAACCCTGATGAGTGACAGTGTGGAGGACTTAACCGAGCTCAGGCTGTGGTCACTGGAGAAAATCAAAGAGAACAAGGCCAAAGTAGCTCGTGCATACAACAAGAAAGTGAAGCCAAAGGAGTTCCACATTGGTGATCTGGTATGGGAAGCCGTGTTACCCTTGGGGACTAAGGATGCAGCATATGGTAAATGGCCTCCAAATTGGCATGGACCGTACAGGGTCGATCAAGTTTTAAGAGGAAACGCATACATGCTCGAGCAGCTGGATGGCGTAAAGTTCCCAGTAGCGGTCAACGGTCAACATCTCAAGAAATATTTCCCAAGCATGTGGGATGTTGGACAGTAAAGCTTGAGGGGCCGATACATGAAATCGGCTAAGTAAAGCACGTGAGACGATGGACAGTAAAAATGTGGGGGCCGATTCTGAAAATCGGCCGAATAAAAGCAAAATACATAGCCGATGCACGGTCATCGACTCTGGAGGTTCACACATGTTACAAACAGATGCTAGTTCGCGCATACGAGCTTCTGAAGAAATGCTTCGAAGGCATGGAGGGTGTCAGCACGGACACGATCCACCTCAGCGATCTCAGCTTCGTGGCTTGTCGCTGGTTGTTTGTTCAGGGCACGTTTTCCGATGGGCAATTGGAGGTTTGGGTCGTCCGTTTTGAAAAAGGTTGCAGGTTACCATTGGAACCAAGAAGTGGACGTATTAATGGGCCTAAAGATGCGACCAAGTTTTGACCCTGTCAACGTTTTTGGGGAGAAGCCGATGGGTAGTCATCGGCTCTTTGCGATTTGACTTGTCTCGATCGTAGATAAGATGTTGAAAGCCGATCGATGTCATCGACTGGAGCGTCGACCTATTTCGGCTATCGGCAAAATTGAAGCGAAGAGGAACAATATTTGGGAAGCGGATTCTCATTCATTCGAAGATGATTGCTTACAAAAGGATGATTGATTACAAAAGGAAGCCTACTACTACTGTTGCTGCTACTAATTCCTAATCTAAAGGGCGAGATCATCGCCGCTGTCGTCGCCGCCGTCTTCTTGCTCTTCGGCTGCTTGGCGTCGTCTTCACTTCTTCGCTTGAAGAAGCCTGCGGGGCCTCCTCATCCTCGTCGTCATCTTGTGTCTTATTGGACCCGCGGAAGCGCTGTCGTGGTACTGCCGGAGGAGGTTTCCTCCTCCGATTCCTCCTCCTCGTCGGAGGACTCGACGCCGTCCCAAGACCAAGCGTCATCGCTGCTCTTCGCCTCCAGTTCCCCGTCAACGAGGAACTGTAGGCTCTCCTCGCCATCGGTCATGGACGCGTCGTCCTCCGACCAGACAGCGAAGTCCCAACCCCTCTCGTCCCACCATTGTGGGGCGAGAGTGTTGTACGCCGCCATCGGCGGGTGTTCTGGCGTCGGCTCTCGGTCGCTCATCGAGTTGGAGGCGTGGGAAGACACGCCGGAGGAAGCAGAGGAGGCCATGGCAAGAAAGAGGGTTTTTTCGGCGGAGGAAGAAGGGTTTTCTGGCAACTGGAGGAAGATGGGGACTGCGAACTGTTCAGGCGGATTTAAATAAGGGGCATAGTGGAAAGACGGTTCAATGCCATAGCGGTTTCCCAGATTGCACTACCAAAATCGTCAAATCATGCACTGCGCAGGAGTTGAGAAGACAGGGCATCATGATGAAGGGGTAGCGTGACGATTACATTCGCTCGCGCGATTCGCCGACGCCAGTTCGATAAAAAAAAAGAGGAGAAGAAGAAAAAAAACACACAGAGTGGTTTTGGAATTATCATTGCCAAAACCAGGGGGGGCATGTGTTATCGCCGTATTTTGGCCAAAGACGGAGATGGGCCGTGATCAAGATGGGCTTGGAAGATACGTATATTCAACGTGTTGTTGGATCGGCCTAGTGTGTGGATTTGGGCTAAATTGCCCGTGTATCTTGTATCATAGTAGGTTTCGTATTTGTTTAGGTTCCGTTTATGGTTAGGTAAAGATAGAGTTGTAGAGTTATTCCAAAAGTAGAGAGTCTCCGGACTATAAATATGTACCTAAGGTTATCGAAAAAAGGAGGACAACCACGTTCACAACAAACACAATCTCGGCGCATCGCTACCCCTTGTTTCTAGGGTTTCTTTCGGGTAAGTGCCATGCTGCCTAGATCGCATCTTGCGATCTAGGCGATCTACTATGTTACCTGGTTTTACTCTTGAAGCGTTGTTGATGGCGAGTAATACCATTATCATAGATTGTTTGAGGCTAGCGGTGCTTTTCATTATTGTCGGGTTATGCTACCTCTAGTTATCTCGCTACCCTTGCACCTTTTCCCAAAGTGTAAGGGTAGCATCTTGCTTGATCTTTATTTAGTCGATTCGATCTTATAGTTGTGCCTTGTCTACCAAGGTTTAGTTTAATATCTACGTAATCAGGCCTTACAAATGGGTTGAACGATCCAAAGAGTACATAGGACGTGGCTTATTCGCTCTAGAGAAGTTGTTCCGGTAATTGACTTTACGTTGGTTATTAGGCCTCCTCTAGGGTTAATATTCTTCATCTTTTATACGCACCAGGCTCAATTACGTGTAGGACGTTCGATTACGTGGTGAAAACATTAAACCGTGAGATCGATTTAACTTGTAGTGATCAAGCAAAACCCCATGTTATCGTGAATCGATGCGTAACCATGGGGCAATCGGCTCTAGGAGCCGATTCTGGAAACCCAGGGCGTCACGGCTCGAATTTTACGTATACTTGTTTACCATGCAGGAAATCAATCGGAGCAATCCTTCACCTTCCTGACCAGGTATAGGTCAGGTGGCACGCCCTCGAACCAAGCCAGGACGTGTGCCGGAGTTTTTGCGGGCCGTCGCCCGAGGGACCAGGGCCCACCAGCAGTCCTGGGAGCCTCCCGGCTCTCCGTGTTGCCCGTCGCTGCTCGCCGGTGGGTTTTGGTAGGCAACAGGCGCGGAGCATTCTCCCTCTTCTTCTTGGGGAAATCGTGGGAGAAATGTCCTATCGTCCCACAAGTGAAGCAACCAGAGTTATTAGGACGAGCATTGGGGTTGGCGGGGCCTCTGGGAGCGGGTCTTGGATTCCCGCCTCTAGGGCAAGGATTGATAATGTTTTGATTGGGATTGTTAGGGCGAGGAGCATAGGACTGGGTCCTCTGTGGTGGGGGTGCAGGCCTAGAGGGTTGCATGCTATGCAACCTCTATCCACTGGATCCTCCTTGCTGCATCATACAGCGCTTGCGGTTCTCAATCATGCTTTTGTACTTACTTTCCACAAAGATAGTAGCATCAACCAGAGCATCTAAATCCTGGAACCTTTGGGCTATCAGGTGACACTGTAACTAATCATGCAGTCCATTCATGATGGTATCCATCTTCTTCTCTTCAGTGTTGGTATCATCGGGGCATACCTTGCCAGATTAGTGTACTTCTCCAAATACTGTAGTACTAGCATTCCTCCTTGCTTCAGGGCTTGGAACTGGTCCCTCATCATCTTGATAAGACCTGGAGGGATGTGACACTTGTGGAACCTTTCCTTGAAGTTATCCAAGTGATCACTTGTCTAGCGGGCAGAATTACCTTGAAGCTAATCCACCACTCCCTGGCTTTTCCAGCGAGAAAGTGGGTTGCCAGAAGTACCTTCTCTTCATTTCCCACACGGGCTACCTCCAGATTGTTCTCGATGGTGCGGAGCCAGTCATCAGTGTCAACTGGATCAATACACTTGGTAAACACAGGAGGGTTGGTGTTCTGGATATCCCTGAGCCTAGATCTCTGCTCTCTGTTCTCACCTTCGCCCACATTGTTGTGGGCATTTCTTGCCACTTGGGCGAGCTGTTGGAGAGCAGTGATATTGGCTTGATGTTCAGCGCTAGCGGCCTGGTGGTCTTCCATGAACATGCTAAGAAGCTGAGCCATGGTGGGCTCAGGTGGAGGTGGCGGGTGATACGTCGGAAACGTATCTATAATTTTTGATGCTCCATGCTTGTTTTGTATCTACTTTGCTTTGCTTTGTCTACGCTTTGAGGTGTTTTTATATCTTTTCTGGAACTAACCTATTAACAAGTTGCCACAGTGCCAGTTGCCTGTTTTCTTCTGTTTTTGGTTCTAGAAAGGCAGAAAATCAATATTCTCGGAATTGGACGGGACAAAAGCCAAAATCAATAATTTACCGTGGGCAACACGAAGTCCAGAGGGGAGACGGAGAGGCGAACCGGGGCCACAACACCCCCTAGGTGCGGGTGGGCCCTGACCCGCGCCTAGCTAGGGTGTGGGCCCTCCGGCCGCCTCCCAGCCTTGCCTCTTCGCCTATAAGAAGCCCCCGATGAGAAAACTCTAAGTCGTCAATCATACTTCCAGAAAAACCTCCGCTGCGCCGCCGCCACCGAAGGGGAGATTCGGGGGATAGAAAGTCTCTGTTCCGGCACCCTGTCGAGACGAGGAAATGCCCTCGGAGCCATCTCCATCGATCTCCACCACCATCTCCATCGCCGTTGCTGATTCCCATGATGAGGAGGGAGTAGTTCTTCCTCAGGGATAAGGGCTCTACCGGTAGCTATGTGTTCATCTCTCTCTATGCATGATCTTGTTGTGGTCATGAGCTTTGTAATCAAGTAGATCTGCTCTGCTACTCAAGTGCTTCATTAGATCTCTCCTCTCCCCATGTGTGTGAAAGTGACAGCGTGCACGCCATGGTGGCACTTAGTCTTGAGTCTACATAAATACTCTTTGTGCTTTAATAGATCTATGCTTTTCCCCACGTGTGTGAAAGTGACAGCGGGCATACTGTTTGTGGCACTTTGGCTAGATTGAATATTTGTTACGAGTTATATTTGGAGTTGGATGTATCTATGAAATTGTGGTGTTTGTTGGAACCTTCTAGCGCTCAAGGTGACAGTGTGGGGTTATCTAGATTGGGGAAGGCGGACTTTGAGGTGTGTTGTTATAGCCCTACCATGGATTAGAGTGTTCAACCGGAGAGTAGTTAAGAGTAGTATCATGAAGAGAGGATATTTATATGAGAGAGTGTTCACTAGTGAAAGTATGATCCCTAGGCATTGTTTCTAAGCATTGAAACACCGTTTGCTTCTAGATCTGTTGCATGTTTGCTTGCTTCCAGTCTTTTCCTCCACGCCGTCAAGCTATTTTCTGGCACCGTTACCACTTGTATTTCACTATATCTTCGCCGAACTAGTGCACCTATACACCTGACAAGTGTATTGGGTGTGTTAGGAACACAAGAGACTTCTTGTATCTTGATTACAGGGTTGCTTGAGAGGGAATACCTTTGACCACTTCCTCCCTAAGTTCTATAAACCTTGGGTAATCCACTTAAGGAAAAATTGCTGTTGTTCTACAAACCTCTGCAATTGGAGGCCCAACAACTGTCTACAAGAATAGAAGTGCGTAGACATCAAGCTATTTTCTGGCGACGTTGCCGGGGAGGATTTGGCCTTTTACCTTTCCTCCACGTCAAGCTCCATCAAAGCTCTTTTCTGGCGCTGTTGCCGGGGAGGTAAGGTAAAAGATACTCACATCTTCCGGTGTGAGTGCTCGTAGTTATTTCCTTTAGATTCTGCAATTTTGTCTTTTTGTTTCTTGTTTTCACTAGTTAGGCTTAATGGAAAACAACAACAAAATTAGAGAGCTTTATAGTATTTATCTTGAGTTAGGACATGAAGTGTTTGAAGAGAAAATTAAAAAACCTATGGAGCTTTATTTGCATGCTAATAGCAATGTTATTAGTATAAATTCTTTGGACACCATTACTGCTAATGCTATGGAAAAGTCTAAGCTTGGGGAAGCTAGTTTTTATGAAAATGATCTTTTTAGTTCCCCAGCTTTGGAAGATAGCTATTGTATTGCTTATGATGATACCAAACCTCCAATATATGATGATTACAATGATGAATATGATATTTTCAGTCCACCTAATATTGAGGAGGAAATTAATTGTGATTACAATATGCCTCCCATATTTGATGATTATGGTGATGAGAATATTAGTGATAGCTATTTTGTTGAATTTGCTCCCACTACAATCAATAAGAATGACTACGCTTATGTGGAGAGTAATAATCATTTTATGCATGTGGCTCATGATAAGAATTTTTTATATGATATTTATATTGTTAATTTTATTCATGTTGCTACTGAAAGTTATTATGAGAGAGGGAAACATGGTTTTATACATCTCAAGAATATTAAGTTTCCCCTCTTTTTGTTGAAAATCTTGAAGTTGCACTTTTTTTGCTTTCCTATGCTTGTTGCTTTGTGCTTTCATGACTTGTTTATTTACAATATTTCTATGCATAGGAAGTGGGTTAGACTTAAATGTGTTTTGAAATTTCTTCTTGATGCTCTCTTTTACTTCAATTCATATTTATTTTGTGAGCATCTTCTCAAACTATCAAGCCTAACTTAAAGGCGGTAAAGAAAAGTACTTGTTGAGAGATAACCCAAGAGTTTTCTTGAGTCTTGGAAGTTATTACTTCAGTAATGACCTCTCATTATCCTTTTTTGTTTTCTTTTTGTGCCAAGAATGACCTCTAATGAGAGGGAAGTAAGATTTGGGGAGTTGCTGTCCCGAAACAGATTTCTGTCCTCCACCATAAAAATTCGTGAGGAGTCTTTGTAACTCGTATTGAGCTGAAAATTTACGAATATATCCCCCAGTATGTTAGCTAACTTTAGTTAGTTCAACACGTTTTGATTTGAGCAACAAAAGATTTTCGAAAAAATCGATTTCTACCTGCTGGTCTGTTTTGACAGATTTCTGCCATTATTTGCATTTGCTTCTTATTCTTGCCTTTTTGAGTTCTCTTTTGGGGAATTGAGATTTTTGAAGGAGTTGCTACAGTATCTGGTGTTTTTAGTGAAAAGTTTTGCTGTTCCAAAGCTTTGTCTAAGGGTCTAATATCTTTTGAATACACTAATGTTGCTAATGAAGATTGTGTGAAGTTATGTATGAAGGAAAATTTTCTGGTGTAGAGAAAGAATGATGTAATGAGATAAAGAATGGATAAAAGATCAAGCTTGGGGATGTCACCCAGGTGTCACCCCAAGAAAGATCCAAGAGGTACAAGCGCCAAAGCTTAGGGATGCCCAAGGCATCCCCTTCTTCATCAATAAAAATCGCAGGTCTTTCTAGACACTTCGTTTTTATTGTTTCATGCATTGTTGTGTTGTTCTTGGAGCGTCTTAGTTTTCGTTTTTGGTTTTCATTTGCTTAGTTTGCTTGAGTAAGTTGGTTGGTTACACCACACTTCTTTTGGAGAGAGACACACTCTGTTTGCATTGTCTAGAACACTCTAGTTTTCACTCTTATTGTTTTGTGAGTGTTCACTTTTGCTAGCATTGTGTTTAGCCTTAGTTTTCTTGTGCTTTCAGCTTAGAACTTTTCATTCTTCTTTGTGGATTTGTGAGACAATATCACTGATCTTTATTTATTATTATCTTTGTGAGTTGTTTTAAATAAGTTGATTGGTGTTGGAAAAGAGTAGAAAGCTTCATGCTTAAGTGGTACAAAAGGGAGCTTGCGTTGACTGTGACTTAGACTTTATCATGCCATGTAGATGTTGTTTTGACCTTATGCTTAGTGATTATTGTTGTAGTATGTCTTGTTCCAAGCAATTGGGATTGCTTAGTGTGCCTTGAAGAAATTATGCGTTGTTTTAGCAAGCAAAAGCATAGTATTGTGGTTTTCTCCTTTGATGCTTTGTTTGGGTTGACTTGTCACATTCTCACACCATGTTATGACTATGACAAGTCAAAATTAGCCTCTATGATCATTTAGTACTTGATTTGTAGTACCACTCTATGCTTTGTTGCTCTCCATGATTATGGGCATTATGCTCTCTTAGTTGGTTGCTCCCAGTCTTTTGATAGCCTCCATTTGTATGAGTATGCTCTAGTCATGCTTCCAACTCCCAGGAAACCAAGTTATTCCAAAGTGTCCACTATAAACTCCTATGCATGGTGTGTTACGCCATTCCAAGTATATTCTTGTTTTCAGATATCTTCCAATTAAAAACTATTTTGTTATGTGAAAACTGAGTGATTAAAGCCCTCACAAACTTGATGGCACACTTTATATTCTTTGCCCCTAATGAACTTGAACCATTGTGTCATCTATGTTGTATATGCTTGCACTTATACGTTGGAATTAGCATAACCATGCTGTCAAGGGGAACGTTTTCAACATTGCACTTGTACTTTGTACTCAGTTGATATCATGCTCTTTTGTTTATGGATGTCATCGGTGTGAAATAAAGAGGGAACTTGTAAGTCCATGGAGTATGTATTTTGTGTTAGAGAAATGCTTGGGCCGCTAGCCTAATCCATGCCTAATCATGGTGGAAACTTGCAACATCACTATAGTGAGCTATCTATGAAGCATCCTCAATAAAAGGCTATGCATATAGTAAATAAAAAGATCGCTGAGATGCTCATTGTCTGATTGCCTTGTCATTTTGTTATGGGATAGCTCATGTACCATGTGCAAGGGGTACCCCGTTGGCGGTTCTCTGTGATATGCAAATACTTACAATGACAAGAACTTACATGTGACTAAAGTTGAGTAGCATGAGGCGTGGCCCTCGTACTCAAGGTACTTGAGATTACCAACTTATACTTTTTCAAGCATATACTCCATAGTTTGTTCACTTTAACCTTAATCACTTCAAGATGCTTATGATAGGGGCAATGAGGGCTGAAAGCTAACAAGTACCATAATTTTTGGAAGCTCTTTTTGAAACTTGAAATCCCTGCTTCCTTTATGAAAGGCCTTTCTTCTACCATTATATTAAGTCTCCACCTTCTACCTTTAGGCACCATTAAGAGAGCATAGTTTTCATTCTTAGTTCTATGTGCAGTGTCCCAAAGCTTATTGATTGATGCAAATTGTGATATTACTTGTTCTTGTGCTATTTGTTCTAGTCACCCTTGTGAACTTTGAAGGTGTCCTATGCATCTATTTGCTACTCTATGAGGGACAAGCTGATTGCCACTATGCTATGTTTTCTGTATGTGAAACAAACAAACGTTTTTCAATGCATGTTATTCGTGATATTTGTTTGTAGCCTTTCATGTTGCATGCATAGTTACTTTGTCTTATTGTTAGAACTCCATCTTTCATGCACATGTCTAGAATTCTTTGTTCCCAGCTTTCAATGCTTGCAAATGGTTTGATCTTGGTTTTGATGGTGCATGTCACCTCAAAAATTATTCTTTTTATCACTTACCTACTCGAGGACGAGCAGGATTTAAGCTTGGAGATGCTTGATACGTCGGAAACGTATCTATAATATTTGATGCTCCATGCTTGTTTTGTATCTACTTTGTTTTGCTTTGTCTACACTTTGAGGTGTTTATATATTTTCTGGAACTAAACTATTAACAAGTTGCCACAGTGCCAGTTGCCCATTTTCTTCTGTTTTTGGTTCCAGAAAGGCAGACAATCAATATTCTCGGAATTGGATGGGACAAAATCCAAAGTCAATATTTTACCGTGGGCGACACGGAGTCCAGAGGGGAGACGGTGAGGCGAACCAGGGCCACCACACGTCCCTAGGCGTGGGTGGGCCCTGCCCCGCGCCTGGGTAGGGTGTGGTCCCTCCGGCCGCCTCCGAGCCTCGCCTCTTTGCCTATAAGAAGCTCCCGATGAGAAAACCCTAAGTCGTCAATCATACTTCCAGAAAAACCTCCGCTGCGCCGCCGCCACCGAAGGGGAGATCGACGGAGAAGCAAACCAGGGCCACCACACCCCACTAGGCGCGGGTGGGCCCTGCCCGCGCCTAGGTAGGGTGTGGGCCCTCCGGCCGCCTCCCAGACTCGCCTCTTTGACTATAAGAAGCCCCTGATGAGAAAACCTTAAGTCGTTAATCATACTTCCAGAAAAACCTCCGCTGCTCCGCCGCTACCGAAGGGGAGATTCGGGGGGAAAAAAGTCTCTGTTCCGGCACCCTGCCGGGATGGGGAAGTGCCCCCGGAGATCGATCTCCACCACCATCTCCATCGCCGTTGCTGATTCCCATGATGAGGAGGGAGTAGTTCTTCCTCAGGGCTAAGGGATCTACCGGTAGCTATGTGTTCATCTCTCTCTCTATGCATGATCTTGTTGTGGTCATGAGATTTGTAATCAAGTAGATCTGCTCTGTTACTCAAGTGCTTCATTAGATCTCTTCTCTCCCCATGTGTGTTAAAGTGACAGCGTGCACGCCATGGTGGCACTTAGGCTTGAGTCTACATAAATACTCTTTGTGCTTTAAGATCTATGCTTTTCCCCATGTGTGTGAAAGAGATAGCGGGCATACCGTGTGTGGCACTTTGGCTAGATTGAATATTTTTTATGAGTTATTGTAACTACCTTGGTGAATTACGCTCCTAGTTACAAGCCTGGATGAGCGGAAATGGTTAAAATAGTACGGTGGGGCCCAAATGCCACTCACAGGTAGACCTTTCGGCCGTCCTAACCATTTCCAAACATCGGGACAAGAACGGACGGCGTAATCGGCAGGCGAAGGGATCAACTACATACACAAATGAGTATGTATGCAAGCCACCATACAACAGTCCTTAGAGCCATTCCATCTAAAAGAAATAGAAATATTGCAACGCCATACGGCAAGATCCAAATATCCTAGATAGATATAATAGTTTAGGATATCTCCTCATACATCAAACATCAGAGTATCAGGCGGAAGCGGCAAACAAGATCCGAGTACGGATAAGAAGCAAATCGGCATAAGATGCCCCATAAATAAACGCATCCCGCCTACGATCTCACGGATCCTCGCTCTCGAATCTCTACACGAATGATCGTTATCCACATCGTCTGCCTCCACCCAAGATCCCTCTTGTGAGTGTACTGCTCATCCGAATCAAATAATTTATCGTGAGACCCTAGGGGTACTCAGAAAGTCTTTATGCCTCTAAAGGGGACACAACCTGGGTGACGCAATTGCAACAAAAGATAATACCTCGCAGTTCTATAGATACTCGCGAACCATCCGCCTAACCAAAGATAGACGGATGTCCGTGAATTAATAACATGATTATAACAGAATATTATGATCCATCCTCCTTCGCTACCAACGAGGAGGCGGACGAACACCCCCATACGCTGGCAGTTTTATTATCCATTCCATGAGTGTTGCACTATTTACTAGTCCATTTAGTCAAATTAAAAGCGGTACTTTAGTTATACTTGTCTATGATCGAGAAACTGTGCTCCAAGTCGTCCATAACCGGACACACGGCTTTGAAGTTTTACCTAGGGTGCACAAATATCAACACACACTCGATCAACCTCGGAAAAACTAAATCAAAACCCAACGAGGCATTCACGACAAAGCGATCACAGGATTCAAAAAATTTTCAGGGGGCCACCCCATTAAGCTACCCGCAACGAAACCGGCCGGCTCCGAGACGAACTCAAGGTTTGTGTGGACGGCTGTAAATGACTGGGAACCCGAAAGTGTGACTGGGCTTGTCGATACAGCGAAAACGTGTCACGGACCTAAACAGTACAGGTGCTCCTCGCACAATCGTAAATAAAGCAGTAAAGCATGGCATAAGTACAGGATAGTAATAAAGCCCCAAACTACTTGTGTCCCCAAGAAATAAGAGTGAATCAAGCTCTAGCTTAGGGGGGTCCCATAAGCCTCCCGGATGTGGATAGCGCGAATATTCAAGGAACAGGAATCAAGTACTCGGGGTCCTACGGGACACAAGTGAGCATGAAAAACCAAATAGCAGATATTGCTCACAGGTGCCACTTTCATTAGTTATCCCATTGCTACTTAGGTTAAGTTGTATAGGTACCTCGTTATCCATCAGACACTCACATACCCTACACATGCTGTTCTACGACCCGCATGGCTCAAACAACTCCTGTAGTAATGGCTCATGGGATGGAGGAACAAGCTTCGGTGGGTTTTAAAAGTAAAGGCTATGCAGTACTTGGGATTCAGTTTAATGCGATCGCGACTCAATGATGCAAGAATAAGATAGAGGCAATAGGTACTATATGTATGCAACCATGTGGTAGTGCTTTCCTGGCAGCTCACTTGAAGCGAGAGAAGGATCTGGGTAGTGCTCCTGGGTTTCTTGATATATCCCCTGCTCAGCGTCTATTCGAAGAAGAACCAAACAAACAAGGGCCAACATAAATAAAGTGCACAAGCATAAGAATAAAATGCGACAAGCAAACAATCATGCCATGATGAATGATGCACAATTTGCATGGCAATAAAGTAGCATGGCATGGGTGAGGTGTAGAATACAAGAAATAAACATTTTATTGAGTTTTGGTCACATTTTATTCTCGAATAAGTTGCTGTATACTTTATATTTATATGATGCATGCTGCAATACAGAACATGGAATGCATAAATAGAAAGGTCTCGTCGAGCTAATCATTTTAGACATATTATTTGTCAAATTTGGAGTTATAAAACAAAAGTTATTAATTAATTAAGGGAAAAGGGAATTTTATTGTAATTTTGATCAACTCGAAATTTAAAGTGTTCAAAATATATTTTGAAGGGCATATTTGAAATCCTCACATTTTTCTGGTTTCAAAACATATATTACATGTTTAATTTAGAATTATATTTCAAAAGTTATTATAAAACAGATTTAGATTTGAATTTAAATTAATTTTGGAAAAGTTTGAATTAAAACAGAAAAACAGAAGGTCTTTTGTCACTCAGTCCTAGCAACAGTCACAGACAAGTGGGGCCAAGGCTGACTAGGACACACACATCCAGGAAAAGGCTTTCTCACCGCGGCTTTACCTAGCCTCTGCGAATGACAAATGGGGCCGGCAGGGTGTAAGGGTCCACGGCGCGCGCAGCCAGCTGGGACGCGACACGTGGTGGATCCGGAGGAGTGCGGGTTGAGGCTGGAAGAACTAGGGGGTCTATCTGCAAAACTAGCGCTGAGGCTGACGGTGGGGCAGGCTGGTCCGCGGGTTTAGGAAATAAAAAGCTAGGGGATTGCAAAAGTGCGGGCAGATCGTTCTTCTTCGCTACCGACGATCGATCGGTGCGCAATGGACGGCGCTGGCGCAGGTTCGAACACAGGTCACGGTGCGGCGCTATGGGGCTAGCCATGGCTGGGGTTGTTGTCGTGAGGCAAAGCTAGGTGAGGCTCTACGCGGCGCAGAGAACGTGCAGACAACGCGAGCGGCGGCGCACGCTGGGCGTTCGACGAAACGAATGGCGCAAACGGGAAGCAGCGCTGGACAGGGACATGTCTAGAGTGGTCAGTGGCTCACCGTGGGGCTTTCGGTGGCGTCGGATCGGACAGAGGAGCCGACGATTGGCGGTGATGCAGGCGGCCGGAGGATCTAGGGTTTGGCTTCGGGCGTCGCTGGTTCTGGTGGCCTGGTCCGCCTCCTCCTGGTGGCCGTGTATAGGGCGACGCAGAAGACGGCTGAGGTCTTCCCCGACACCCGTGTCTGCACGCCCGCCTCCTTGTTCTGCAAATGGACGGCGACACCGAGAGCGGCGGCCGGGGTTGGAGAAGGAGGGACGGGGTATCTGGAGAGGAGAGGGGGAGGAAGGTTACCCCGGGTTGGATCTGGACGGGAGTGAGGAGACGTGGGGAAAAGGGTAATGGCTAGGGGGAGAGGGGAGGATGCCGCGGGGTAGACGGTGGAAAAGGTGGCTCAGCCACCTTTTCTCCTCCTCCTTCACGTGCTCGGGTAGGACTCGGTGGGGCTGGTCCAGGCAGGCAGGGCAGGGCAGGGATGGCCGGCCAGGCTCGGGTGAGGACGAGCTGCAGCGAGAGAGAAGGGAGAGAGATAGAGGGGGGACGCTCGGGTTGGAGCTAGGTTAGAGGAATGGGGTGGCTCGGGTTAGGGTTTGTGCTAGGGTTGGGAAGGGTAGCTCGACCAGGGGGAGGGTGGCTAGGTGGGCCAGGGTGGCCAGGTGGGCTAGGAAGGTAGAGAGAAGAGAGAGGCCGAGAGAGAGGATGAGAGCTAGAGAGGCTCGGTTTAGGTTAGATGGGGGTGTGGTTTAGAGAGAAAGGTAAAGAGAGAGGAGAGGGAGAGAGAGATGAGGTAGGGTGGTGATAGAGGATTGGGTGATGGGTTTCCTTTTTGGGCAAGCTCAAGCAAGAACAAAACAAGATCAAACAAGAGCTAGCCCACAAAGAGGAAGAGGTAAAAGGTGGTGATGGGGTTTAAGCAAGATTAACTAAGACCAAGCCAAAAGGAGGGAAAGAGAGGTGAGAGATGAGATGGTCCACCCAAAAAATCCAAATAAAGCAAAGGAGGACAAAGTTGGAGATGGTTGCATGGCCCATGCAAAATATTAATGCTAGGTTTCATCTTGTGAAAACAAAATAAATATCCATAGCATTTATACATATGCATTCCAAAAATAGGGAATAAGCCAAGCTAAAAGAAGTGAAAGGATGCCCCATGTGGAGTAGATGGAGATGACCATATTTGAATAAAATGGGACTTGCTAGTGTGTATGTGCCACTAGGTATTTAGTAAGCCCAAAAATATCCCAACATGATAATAACCCCAAAACAACCCATATGGAAGCTAGAAAAAGGTTCCACTCACAAGGCATGCAAAGGTGGCCATGTGGCTCTCATAAACCAATAATGTGGAAACAATATGGTGCATATATGAGAGCATGTGGAGATAGAATTGGATCCATCCCAACCCACATGAGCTAGAGGTAAAACCAAATAAGTTGCAATGCTCATATATGGTGGAATGGTGGAATGATGGGGTGATGACAAGAAAGGTGGTGGAGTTAATAAAAGATATGCCCCCAACTCAAATTGGGCATGTAAAACAATATATCAAGAACCAAATATAATATCAAGAGGCAATTACAATTTACAATGCATATGAGAGAAGAACCAACACAACAAGGGTTTTATATGATGCTCAAATGCAAGGCGGCATGATGACATGAGCATGATAAAATTATGATGCAACAATTATATATAGGAAGTAGCCATTATATTACTAGACCAAGTAGCATTACAATTGTTAGACAATTGGGATGCTACAACTCTCCCCCACTAAACAGGAATCTCGCCCCGAGATTCTAGGATGAAGAAGAAGACTCAAGGAGGGTAGGATACTTGGCACGGAGCTCATCTTCACGTTCCCAAGTGGCTTCATCAACAGAATGGTGCGACCACTGCACCTTGCAAAACTTGCTAGACTTGTTGCGAGTCTTGCGTTTTTCTTGAGAAACAACGGGTTAGAAGAGTTGAAGGATTGTCGTGAGACAAGAAGGATAGGATGGGCATAGCTCCGGTTTTCCCAAGAATCATGATAAAAGAATATAACCACTTGTGAAAGAAAGGACAAGATGATGTATCATGGATAAAGAAAGACACACCGTTAAGATTAAAGATTTACTGATACGAGAGAGGACGAATATTTATCTCGCCGGAAGAAAAAGAGTTAGATTGGAGAGGTTTTGAACCACTATGACAATAGCATCGTATCTTCTCTCGTATTTGAGAAAAGAAGTTCGGAAACAATATTGCCTTCAAACAATAGAGTCCCTTGATATCAACAGAAAGATTTAGTTAGACATCGTCGGATTAGATTCTTGTTGTGCCGGTAAGAACCAAGGATCACGCAATTGAGGTGCGCGGATATAACTTCCAGAGATGGATGTGAAGGCAGATCATGGTAGAATCCCGAGAAGCAAAGAATATGCAGGATCTGGAGTTTATTGTAGATATACTTATTGCTTTCTTTAGCCTTGAGGCTAACGCAATAGATTTGCGGCTGATGGCATCAACCATAATTGGCTTTACCACAGAAAAAGAATTGATGAAACAAAGAGAGAGATAGTTTCCTTTAATCTTGTTTGGGGATATCGAGCATCGGTAGAAAGACGAGGATAGAAAAAGGTTTGTGTTTGTTTCCACCAGATAATTGAGGATTTTGCTCCGTGTAGAAATGGTGAGATCACCAACAAGATATTATTGATTACTTTCTTCGAAAGAGCACTCCGGAAAAACAAGGACGGAAGTAAAAGTATCGAGGGATAAAGGCCACTTCTAACTTCCGTGGAATGAGTGAAATCACATAAATTCACCAATTCAATGTACAAGAGCGAATGATAAGAGTAGTGGTATGGTAGCTACTCCATCCCGCACTCAAAGCATTACTCCGCACATGAATAAGAAAACCATGCAACCCAACTACCGAAACAGACTGAAGGTGTTGGCAAAAACTCATAAAACTCCGTTAGAAAACAAGGATAGATGCAAACGATTCGCCGGATTCATAGATAGATAAAGATGATGATGTTGTCGTCATGTCGGAAGTACCAAGCCACCGGAAAGATATAAAGGAAGATCACGGAGACAACTGCAAAATTTCACAGATATAGAAAAAGATAGCACCACTTGAACAAAAGGAATAAAGATCTGGAAGGTCTTCATGGCCTCCGGTGGATTGAGCATAGACGATAGAGCGAGAGGGTTTCAAGAGATTACTTAACGAGATTGAGGTGAAAGAACTCCATGTTCTTCTTGAAATGATTGAGAGAGATTTAGCAGCCTTGAGGAAATCTTCAGCGGAACGACGATGATAACTTGCCAACAAGGAACAACTCCGGATTGGTTGAAGATGGAGGATGGAATTAACAATGGACTTGCTGATTCCAGAGTTGAAGTAATGTATTTAGCAGAAGGACGTGGTCGAGATATGTGACTTCAAAAAGTCAGAATTCTCACTTTGAGACTTTGCACACAGGCAGTGCTCACGAAGCTCGAGAGAAAGAGACACAGATGATCTTCCATGTCCTTCCATAGATATCGAATAGGCAAGCATATTATCAACATATACCACCATGGATTAACAAGATATTCCCAGAATACCAAGTTCAAGAGGCGGGAGAACGAACAAATGCTCGAACACTTCCTGAGCTCAACGCTCTTTGAAATATCAACGTTACGAGTAAGGATTCCTGTTGAAGAAGATGCACTGACAGAATAGGTTAACTGATCCTTCGGAAGAAAAAGAGATGTCACCTGGTTCACATTGTCGATCGGATCACCGGTTACAAAGATAAAGAGATCTTGGATAAGAACCGATGATAGCTCATACCTGAAGCAAAGCTATCGAGATTTAAAGATGCAATTCCTCGTATCCGTGAGAATTGTGCATATGGGGTTCAAAAGGATGTGCAGATGATGGATGATGATAGACCGCCATAGTGCTTGGAGAAACTCGATTGCCAAAGATGCTTGAATATGCATAGATATGATCATGTGTACTCAAAATCACAGGAGATAACCGTCACCATTTGGAGGATAGTGGTGATTGCATTTTCCCTATTCCACTCAAGATAAGTGTCATATAGCTATGCCGAGAACCAAATTACAATCACCAGCATCGGATCGACACATGTTATGTAATTAGCCCAAGAGAATTGGAGATGAAATGAAACTCTAGGATTAAGCGCCGGTGACAAAAGAATGAGTTAGCATGGACATGCTGATAAAAGGGAGATAGATAATGTTTCACACACGATTGAAAAGGAGTGTGGAAGCACAGATGTATCAAAGAAAATTTTTCCGAATTTTTCGGCATTAAAATACCAATAGATGCGCAAAATCACTTATCAGGTAGCGATTAGCAACTGATGTTTTCATAGGATGTGGAGTTGCTAGAAGGAAGGACACCCTTAAGAAGATGGCACCGGTTAACAAGGAGTCAGATAGATCGCGCCAGTATTCAAAAGCCTGTCAGTATGGAATGTACCAACAGTTGATAACCAAAGGCAGATAAAGATAACATGTTGGATACAACAGATAGACAAGGAATTACACACACACACACACACTTTCTATGGTACTACGGAAACCCAGAACACGTGAATCCTAGATTGAATTTTAGAAGAGGATTGAAAACGTTACACTTCCTTACCAGAAAATGGTGGGTGGTTGGGTAAGAAGAAAAGTGGAAGCAGTCATACTCTCGCGTTTTGTTTTTCCCTAGTATACATAGCTACCAAAAATATTTTGCTAGACTGACAACGACCATTTGGTTGAGACCCTGAAGGGCGGGATGGCTCTGATACCAATTGTAACTACCTCGGTGAATTACGCTCCTAGTTACAAGCCTGAATGAGCGGAAATGGTTAAAATAGTACGGTGGGGCCCAAATGCCACTCACAGGTAGACCTTTCGGCCGTCCTAACCATTTCCAAACATCGGGACAAGAACGGACGGCGTAATCGGCAGGCGAAGGGATCAACTACATATACAAATGAGTATGTATGCAAGCCACCATACAACAGTCCTCAGAGCCATTCCATCTAAAAGAAATAGAAATATTGCAACGCCATACGGCAAGATCCAAATATCCTAGATAGATATAATAGTTTAGGATATCTCCTCATACATCAAACATCGAGTATCAAAGGAAGCGGCAAACAAGATCCGAGTACGGATAAGAAGAAAATCGCATAAGATGCCCCATAAATAAACGCATCCCGCCTACAGATCTCACGGATCCCGCTCCCGAATCTCTACACCGAATGATCGTTATCCACATCGTCTGCCTCTCCACCCAAGATCCATCTTGTGAGTGTACTGCTCATCTGAATCAAATAATTTATCGTGGTGAGACCCTAGGGTACTCAAAGCAAGTCTTTATGCCTCTAAAGGGGACACAACCCGGGTGACGAATTGCAGCAAAAGATAATACCTCGCAGTTCTATAGATACTGCAAACCATCCGCCTAACCAAAGATAGACGGATGTCCGTGAATTAATAACAACAGCTTATAACAAGAATATTAATGATCCATCCTCCTTCGCTACCAACGAGGAGGCGATTTAACACCCCCATCCGCTGGCAGTTTTATTATCCATTCCATGAGTGTTGCACTATTTACTAGTCGCCATTTAGTCAAATTAAAAGCGGTACTTTAGTTATACTTGTCTATGATCGAGAAACTGTGCTCCAAGTCGCCCATAACCATGACACGGCCAGAAGTTTTACCGCAAGGGTGCACAAATAGCAACACACACTCGATCAACCTGAAAACCAAATCAAAACCCAACGAGGCATTCACGACAAAGCGATCACAGGATTCAAAAATATTTCAGGGGGCCACCCCATTAAGCTACCCGCAACGAAACTGGCCAGCTCCGAGATGGACTCAAGGTTTGTGTGGACGGCTGTAAATGACTGGGAACCCGAAAGTGTGACTGGGCTTGTCGATACAGCGAAAACGTGTCACGGACCTAACCTAATAAAGTGCTCCTCGCACAATCGTGTAAATAAAGCAAGCATGGCATAAGTACAGATAGTAATAAATCCCCAAACTACTTGTGGCCCCAAGAAATAAGAATGAATCAAGCTCTAGCTCGGGGTCCCATAAGCCTCCGGATGTGGATAGCGAATATTCAAGGAACAGGAATCAAGTACTCGGGGTCCCACGGACACAAGTGAGCATGAAAACCAAATAGCGATATTGCTCACGGTGCCACTTTCATTAGTTATCCCATTGCTACTCAAAGTTAAGTTGTATATAGGTACCTCGTTATCCATCGATACTCACATACCCTACACATGTCGTTTGACCCGCATGGCTCAAACAACTCCTGTAGTAATGGCTCATGGGATGGAGGAACAAGCTTCGGTGGGGTTTAAAAGTAAAGTCTATGCAGTACTTGGGATTCAGTTTAATGCGATCGCGACTCAATGATGCAAGAATAATATAGAGGCAATATGTACTATATGTATGAAACCATGTGGTAGTGCTTGCAGCTCGATTGAGAGAGAAGGATCTGGGTAGTGCTCCTGGGTTTCTTGATATATCCCCTGCTCAGCGTCTATTCGAAGAAGAACCAAACAAACAAGGGCCAATATAAATAAAGTGCACAAGCATAAGAATAAAATGCGACAAGCAAACAATCATGCCATGATGAATGCTGCACAATTTGCATGGCAATAAAGTAGCATGGCATGGGTGAGGTGTAGAATACAAGAAATAAACAATTTATTGAGTTTTGGTCACATTTTATTCTCGAATAAGTTGCTGTATAGTTTATATTTATATTTATATGATGCATGCTGCAATACGTAACATGGAATGCATAAATGAAGGTCTCACGAGCTAATCATTTTAGACATATTATTTGTCAAATTTGGAGTTATAAAACAAAAGTTATTAATTAATTAAGGGAAAAGGGAAAAGGGAAATCCTCACATTTTTCTGGTTTTAAAACATATAATTCATGTTTAATTTAGAATTATATTTCAAAAGTTATTATAAAACAGATTTAGATTTGAATTTAAATTAATTTTGGAAAAGTTTGAATTAAAACAGAAAAAGGTCTTTGTCATTTTGTCACTCTAGCCACAGCATACAAGTGGGGCCAAGTATGACTAGGACACACGCGTCCAGGAAAAGGCTTTCTCACCGTGGCTTTAATAGCCTCTGCGAATGACAAGTGGGTGTGAGGGCGGTCATGGCGGCGCCACCGGGACGCGACACGTGGTGGATCCGGAGGAGTGCGGGTTGAGGCTGGAAGAACTAGGGGGTCTATCTGCAAAACTAGCGCTGAGGCTGACGGTGGGGCAGGCTAGTCCGCGGGTTTAGGAAATAAAAAGCTAGGGGGATTTCTGCAAAAAGTGCGGCGGCACTGTGCTTCTTCTCTGCGCCTGACGATCGATCGGTGCGCGACAGCGGACGGCGCCAAGGGGTTCAACTCGGTCGCGGTGTGCGCTGAGGGGCTAGCCAGCGCAGTGGGCTGGGGTTGTTGTCAGGGAGGCAGCACACAGCTAGGTGAGGCTCTACGCGCCAGCAGAGAACGCGAGCGGGCCACGGCGACGGCGGCAAACGAGCAGGCGAAGCAAACGCTGGCGATGGACATGTCTAGGGTGGTCAGTGGCTCACCGTGGGGCTGTCAGTGGCGTCGGATCGGACAGAGGAGCCGACGATCAGCGGTGATGCAGGCGGCCAGAGGATCTAGGGTTTGGCTTTGAGCGTCGCTGGTTCTGGTGGCCGGTCCGCCTCCTCCTCGTGGCCGTGTACAGGGCGACGCAGAAGACGGCTGAGGTCTTCCCCGACACCCGCGTCTGCACGCCCGCCTCCTTGTTCTTCAGATGGACGGCGACACCGAGAGCGGCGGCCGGGGTTGGAGAAGGAGGGACGGGGTAGCCGAGAGGAGGGAGGAAGGTTACCCCGGGTTGGATCTGGACGGGAGCGAGGAGACGTGGGGAAAAGGGTAAAGGCTAGGGGGAGAGGGGAGGATGCCGCGGGGTAGACGGTGGAAAAGGTGGCTCGGCCACCTTTTCTCCTCCTCCTTCACGTGCTCGGGTAGGACTCGGTGGGGCTGGTCCAGGCAGGCAGGGCAGGGCAGGGATGGCCGGCCAGGCTCGGGTGGGGCCGAGGTGCAGCGAGAGAGAAGGGAGAGAGATAGAGGGGGGGACGCTCGGGTTGGAGCTAGGTTAGAGGAATGGGGTGGCTCGGGTTAGGGTTTGTGCTAGGGTTGGGAAGGGTAGCTCGACCAGGGGGAGGGTGGCTAGGTGGGCCAGGGTGGCCAGGTGGGCCAGGAAGGTAGAGAGAAGAGAGAGGCCGAGAGAGAGGATGAGAGCTAGAGAGGCTCGGTTTAGGTTAGATGGGGGTGTGGTTTAGAGAGAAAGGTAAAGAGAGAGGAGAGGGAGAGAGAGATGAGGTAGGGTGGTGATAGAGGATTGGGTGATGGGTTTCCTTTTGGGCAAGCTCAAGCAAGAACAAAACAAGATCAAACAAGAGCTAGCCCACAAAGAGGAAGAGGTAAAAGGTGGTGATGGGGTTTAAGCAAGATTAACTAAGACCAAGCCAAAAGGAGGGAAAGAGAGGTGAGAGATGAGATGGTCCACCCAAAAAATCCAAATAAAGCAAAGGAGGACAAAGTTGGAGATGGTTGCATGGCCCATGCAAAATATTAATGCTAGGTTTCATCTTGTGAAAACAAAATAAATATCCATAGCATTTATACATATGCATTCCAAAAATAGGGAATAATCCAAGCTAAAAGAAGTGAAAGGATGCCCCATGTGGAGTAGATGGAGATGACCATATTTGAATAAAAATGGGACTTGCTAGTGTGTATGTGCCACTAGGTATTTAGTAAGCCCAAAAATATCCCAACATGATAATAACCCCAAAACAACCCATATGGAAGCTAGAAAAAGGTTCCACTCACAAGGCATGCAAAGGTGGCCATGTGGCTCTCATAAACCAATAATGTGGAAACAATATGGTGCATATATGAGAGCATGTGGAGATAGAATTGGATCCATCCCAACCCACATGAGCTAGAGGTAAAACCAAATAAGTTGCAATGCTCATATATGGTGGAATGGTGGAATGATGGGGTGATGACAAGAAAGGTGGTGGAGTTAATAAAAGATATGCCCCCAACTCAACTTGGGCATGTAAAACAATATATCAAGAACCAAATATAATATCAAGAGGCAATTACAATTTACAATGCATATGAGAGAAGAACCAACACAACAAGGGTTTTATATGATGCTCAAATGCAAGGCGGCATGATGACATGAGCATGATAAAATTATGATGCAACAATTATATATAGGAAGTAGCCATTATATTACTAGACCAAGTAGCATTACAATTGTTAGACAATTGGGATGCTACAGTTATATTTGGAGTTGGATGTCTCTATGAAATTGTGGTGTTTGTTGGAACCTTCTAGCGCTCAAGGTGAAAGTGTGGGGTTATCTAGATTGGGGAAGGCGGGCTTTGAGGTGTGCTGTTATAGCCCTACCATGGATTAGAGTGTCCAACCGGAGAGTAGTTAAGAGTAGTATCATGAAGGGAGGATATTTATATGAGAGAGTGTTCACTAGTGAAAGTATGATCCCTAGGCCTTGTTTCTAAGCATTGAAACACCATTTTGCTTCTAGATATGTTGCATGTTTGCTTGCTTCCAGTCTTTTCCTCTACGCCGTCAAGCTATTTTCTAGCACCATTACCACTTGTATTTCACTATCTCTTCGTCGAACAAGTGCACCTATACACCTGAGAAGTGTATTGGGTGTGTTGGGGACACAAGAGACTTCTTGTATCTTGATTGCAGGGTTGCTTGAGAGGGAATACCTTTGACCACTTCCTCCCTAAGTTCGATAAACCTTGGGTAATCCACTTAAGGGGAACTTGTTGTTATTCTACAAACCTCTGCACTTGGAGGCCCAACAAGTGTTTACAAGAATAGAAGTGCGTAGACATCAGCGGGGTGGTTTTGACCGCGGGGGCGCACCATCCTGAAGGTAAATGGTTAGGACGAGGTTAACAAGGGTGGGTTTCAAGTGAAAACCAAACAATAAGGCATTAAACCAGCACATCATAGCACAACAAGAAGGTTAGGGAGAAAGTACTTAAGGTGAAACCAGTATAAGTTCAACCTTCGAAACAATAGTTCATGCGTAACATCTCGATGCTAGAGAAACCATAGACGAGTCCAACAACACACAACAATCATAAGGTAAACAACTCAAAATGGGACACGACGACTATCTTGCTAGCTCTCGAAGACTAGTGCATGACCTACTCCTTGTTGCGATGTGCGGTGTTAATCCTCCTCGATAATGACCTCAGGGTCATCCTCCTCAGGCTCCAGAATGCTCTCGTCGGGATCCTCCTCCTCGGGCTCTAGAACTACCTCCTCTGGATCTTCTTCTTCGTCCCTTTGTTCATCATCTTCTGGATCACTCTATGGCTCCATATCAAAATCCTCCTTGTGTGCATCATCATCATCATCATCATCATCATCATCATCATCCAGCATATCCTCATTATCCTCGAAGAGCTCATCACAGTCCACTTCTAGTTCCTCTATCTTGGCCTCCATACTCACTATGAGTTCCTGCTAATCCTTCATCTTATTCATGAGACGCTTGTTCCTGGCTACCGTATCTTTCTTGGTCAACAAGGCTAGAGCACTTTCATCTTGTTCCACCTTTAGACTCTCCTCCTTTGCGAGTAGATCCATTGCCTTGTGATCCAAGTCCATGCGAGCGTGGTCCATAGCAGTCTGGGTCTTCTTCAAAAGATACTCCATGTTCTGAATGTGCTTCCCAAAGTCAGGGTGTTGGGGTGTCTCAACGGCGTATCCTTGCTCGTGATGCCTACCAAAGAAGCAAAAACGAGTACCCTCCATATGCTCGCGGTGGTGATAGGCCAGGCGTGCCATTGCCTCCTGGGTCACTCGGAGTATGCCATCCCCCCATTCCTTCTCAACCACGCTGACCTCTAGCTCCTCGGAGTGTGGGGGCACGACTCCAACTCTCATGGTGCACACCACAAGCCAAGTGAGCTCTCCGTCGATGAGCGCGGAGATATGTGCGCCCTTGATCTCTAGGGTTGAGCGTCCCACAAGTCGGGCCAATTCTCCGAGCTCGCCCTCGAACAACTGAAATGGTAGGTCTAGCCCCACTTGGCGGAACTTGGTGAAGACCACAGCCATCTACAATTTTTTAAAGTGAGTTTGAGTTAGTGAACAGTGTGCAAAATTTGAAGTATGCAAATCTTGAATTAATGCAAGTAATTTTTTTGAATAGAGGAGATAAGATATAAGCAATGTTTTTGCAAATACCAATATCCTTCCTTTTTGTACAGTAAAAATAGTTTTTAGTCCTCGCCTAATGTCCAAGCTAACTAGGGGCTCCGAAGGTCAGGATGGCTCAGATACCAAGTCTGTGGCGACCCGGAAAGAATATCCGAGATTACCCTTTTATGTGCACAACCACAATCGCAATATCAATGCATCGTGGAGCATAACCGACTTAATATCAAAAACACATCCATTATAGTACTGAATACATAAAGTCTTACATAAATAGTCTTACATAAGTGCCACGATGGGCAACACACATAATAGCAGTGGAACACTAAACGCGGAAGACCTGAGTCATGCCATAGCCCTAGAGGTGCCTGACTCGGAGAACGCCCTAACCTCCATCATCCTTCTCATAGTCTGGCCAGATAGATATCCAGGGACAATGCGAGTGAGTACTTTTGAATGTACTCGCAAACCACCATAACAAGTATACAACAAAAGGATATGCAATATGGCTGTAGTGGTAGGAGGGCTCCATAGGAGGTTCTTTTATAAACAAGTTCTCTTGTAGATATAGCATGTATATATCTTTGTTGGAAACCTTTGAAAAAATATTTTAGAAACCTTTTTGAATTTTATTGAGAAAACACTATGATTGGGTCCCCCATTTGTTTCTGCCTTCCGATCATCCCATGACCAAACTCCTTTCCATACTTTTCGACCATCCCATGGTCAAAACATTTCCAAAACCATTGCTTTTCTGAAAATCCTTTTTGAAATCAAAACCACACCGCTAAGCAGCAAACTTTGCAACCGTCCATGACCGTGGACATGGCTAATCAAATAGATTTACACTCTTCAGAGGTTATACACTTTACCCACAAGATTTTATATATACACCGTGAGAAATCACGGATCGTCATACATCAGTATGCAGGGTTCGGATAATCAAACAAAACCTTTGGAAAGTCCACTCCAACATGGGTCCTACCCTATGAGTTGTTCCCCACAAAACCGGGATGTCTGGATCCATGGACCAACCAGGTGCCTTCCGACTCCTCTAGACGGGGCACATTCAATGATGGGCTCATAGTATCATTCGGCCGCTCTCGAGGGAAATTTGCATTTTGTCCAGGTGACTATCCCACAGTTGACCCTTTATGTAAAGGAAACCCGACATTCGAGAGATGTGATCCCTTATAAGTAGTCAGAGGGGTTCCATATTGGAGCAAACTATCCTCGAGTTAGGCCCTGTCCCACTCCAGGGTAGTGTGGTTGCACAGTTTTATTGTCTGGGCAAAACTACATAGAACCGGGTGTGTTTTATAAACAATTTTCCTCCTCCTTTCCTCTGTGTCACATCCCAAAATTTTCCAAATTTTGAAATGTAAAAAATAAATAAACAAAATAAATAATTGTTGAAATTTAGGGTGAAAAGAAATTTTTTGATTCCAAATGGAAACATCAAAACCCATCTTGAACAAACTTTGAATGAAAAGGGAATCAAACAAAATTTCAATCAAGTGAAATGCATTCATCAATGAATGTATCTTGAAATCTAAACACTTGGAAAAGTTAAACCCAAACTCTAAAACCCTAATGGAAGAAAATCATTTCCAAGATCTCTCTTAGACTATGGATTTGATCCATATAAAAATTTGTCAACAAAACATTTATAAGTGATCAAAATGACAAATAAAAATATTATAAAACCATAGAAATTGGTTTCACTTAATTTGGAACCATAGATAAAAACTTATGAATTTAATAAGTTAAAAGGAATTTATTTTCAAAGCTAATAAAGCTCCTATTGAGCAAAATATTGAGCAAAATTATACAAATAATCCTAAAAGGATTTAAAAAGATAAACAAATATTAAATAAAATTATAAAAATTAGAATCACCAATTTTGGATCTTTAAATAAAAAGATATGGATTTTATAAGGAAAAGGAAGGAATAAATAAATAAGGAATATTTGAAAGCTAAATTAAATCTTGGCCAAACAAATGAAATGAAATATTATTGATTAATAAAAAGATTAAAGGATTATTTAAATGAAATCATAAGGATTGATATATATCCAAATTTATTTAGACAAATGCCGAATTTAAAATGATTAATAAATCATATTAAAAATATTTCAAATTATTCAAAGTGAATTATTTAACAGCCTATTAAATAAATAAAACCTACTGAAAAGGGTTTGGTAAAAATTAGAATTCAAATAGAATTTGAAAACATATTTAAATCTTATTTCAAATAAAGACAAATGTCAATTTTAAATATATAATAGACCCTAAAAGAATAAAAGAAATATTCTAAAATGGACATTAGAATATATTAATAAACAGTATTAAAAATATACTCAAAGTTTGGAAAAGTTTTGAATTAAAATATGTGTTTGAAACATTTGAATAAATTCAAAACAGAATAAAAGAAACAGAAAAATAAAAAGATTCAGAATACAAAAAGGGAAACAAACCCAGCCCAGAAACAAGGCCCAGTCCAGCCCAACTAACTAGCCCATCTTCCCTCCCCCGCGAACCGTTTTTCCTCACTCGCGTCGGCACCCGCAAAGTCACTGAACAGAAGACCCCACCTAACCCCCACTCACCTTGCTGACGAACGGGACCCACTGGCCACCTCATCGTCATCAACCTCACGCGACCGTTTCTCCCCCCACACCTCGCCGTTCCTGCCTTGAATCCGCGGCGTGAATTCGCGTCAATGCACGATTAATACTCGATTGCGATCACGCACAATAAACCGCATCGCCCTCCTCCTCATTTTCCCCCAGACGCCGTCCACTCTCTGCCACCAGGCTGCCCCAATTACCCGCTGCAAACCTCCTGCTCCGACAAGATTTTCCGGCGAAATCCAGCGTCGTCCGACCTCCCCTTGCCCTCTGGACTCCACGAGCATGCTCGCCACCACCTCACGCACATGCCAGTGCCTCCCACTCGCCCACGCGTGCCCCAGGAGCTCGCCTCGGTCTGCCTCTGAGCATCGCCACCCTCTGCCGAATCTCTGGTGAGTCTTAGCCCTCAATCTCGTGCGCGCCTCTTTTTTTCCTGCTTCCTGTGCATCTCCAGGTGCCCTCCAAAAATCTGCGTGTCTCCTATGAGCTGACCTCCATCTTCAACAGAGAGCACCCGTCGTCAGGAGCTACTCCAGCGAGCAATCCCTGACATCATCGTGCGCCCCTTGGACTGCTACTACCACGTCGAGCTTCTCCGCACCCCTACGAACCCTGTGAGCTACGCCATCCTCTCTCTTTCTTCCTGTATCGCCGGAACCATCGTTAGCTGCCGCCAGGCCGCTGCCGAGCCGCTAGTTCTTAGCCAGTTGGTAGCCGTTAGATCTGAAACGCCTAGCTAGGATTAGATCTTAGATCGAAGGGGTATCGTGTACTCTGTGCCGCACGATCTTATTTAGATCCAACGATCCACAGAGCGCAATCCGCATGAACCGGTACGCATCAGTAGGAAATAGCCACGTGGCCGGTGTTTGTTTTAAAAACAGAAATTTGATCTATTAGATGATAGGATTTGTAAAATTCATAACTTCAAATCTACACGTCCAAATTTTGCAAACTTTATATCATTGGAATCAGGAAAAAGAATTCTACCCAACCATGCCCTTTTTTTAATGATTTGCTTCTGTAATATTGGTTGTTTTTGCAGAAACATGTGCAGGCCTAATTTGAGTATAAAAATTATTCTAAAAATGTTTTAAGGGTAAAATCTTTTGTAAATGGTTTGTTTTGAACCTACTGGTCATAAGAACCAACTTGTAGATTTAAAAGAATATTTTGTGATACTAGGGAATAAATATTTGAATAAAAGCATTTCTAGTTGAATAAAAATGTTGAATATGTATTAAAAATGCTTTTTGAGTAAAACCTTTTTGAAAATGGTTTGAATTAAACTCTATGACCCTAAACACCAAGTTTTAGGATTTAAAAATATATTTGATGAACCCTAGTAAAATTATTACTTTGTTTAAAGGCATTTCTAGCAAATAAAATATTGCTTTGAATTAAAAATGGAATTTGGATGAAACCTTTTTGTAAATAGATTAATATTAAATACTTTAACCATAAACACAAACATTTGTGTTTAAAAATATATTTAGCTAACACTACAAAATATTACTTTGATTTAAATCATATTAGCAAAACAAAAATGATTTAAATGGCCATTTTCACCAACTTGAATTTAAATGGTTTTACCACTTTTGTAAATGACCAATAGGATCTTTAAAATGTTTAGAGCCTACTAGAAACCACTTTTCCAAATAAAACAATCTTTTGCATGCTTGCATGCATTGCTTTGTTTTTATCATTTTATGTGGTGAATGGTTTGAATGTTAGTTTGAATGTGTGCTTGCTTGATCGAATTGTAGTGAAATTTGAAGAGTGTGATATTTGCAAGATCAAGGAGTGAACCAATATTCTCTACTAAAAAGGCAAGTGACACTATCATCCATGTCCTACTATTTTCATTCCACTTAGTGGATTTTTGTAGTACGCATGATAGGACTACTATGTTATTATGCTATGATATGTACTATTAGGAAACCCTTTATACCTTCATTAGTGAAGACATCATAGTTGTAGTATGATTAGCCCTGCTATAGACTTGGGATGGAATACATGATATGAATGTATGAAGTGTTGGAAAAATATATGTTTTATATAATAAAACAAGTACTCAATGAACCACCTGGGTGGAATGTGGATACTCAATTTTTGGACAAGGTGGCAACAAATGGAACCATGTTTATATGACTATCTTTTTGTATGTGCACTAGAAGAAAACCACCCAGGGACTTAGAGATTGAACATGTTTCTCGTACAGTGGCTTCCGTGTACAGCCACATGCTAAATGGGCTCTGGCTTAGTCAACTACATGGTGGAATACCCTTGCATTGGCACCTACTCAGGTTAACCGGATTCATGTATTGGAAATATATCCTTACATTGGTGCCTGGTAGACAAGCTAGCATCATGTATTGGGAGGACTTCTATGGAAAGACTTTGTCACATTCTCAATCTGCCGGTACTCCATTTGGTGTGTACCTATCCAGCGTCCACTGGTGGCATCAAGACGATATTGTGTCATGTGGGTAAAGTGTACAACTTCTGGAGAAGATCAAATTCTAAGTACTTATCCGTGTCCTCAGTTATGGACAACTCTGAGCAACTAACGCCTGAAGCTATGGAAGATCTCGACATTCTAATTTTTCAAAGTAAAACTTGATGGCGTCAACAAGGGATTAGAAGCACTTGGAGTTTTCCAAGGAGTTCAGAAAGATTGTCAAAAGATCAAAACTATTTTGAAAAGATAGGATAAAACTATATTTCTTTCTGCAAATGAGCCTAAACCCTACTTAGCCAAATATGCATGTATTGATAGGATCCACTTATTTCTACATAGTAGTGAAACTTGCCAATACAATTCAAATGTATTGACCCTTGTGGCTGCAACTTATTTTGTTGCAGGTTTGTTTGATGTTAGTGAAGTGTGTTGATTAGGATTACAAGTCTACAACCAACATGACTGCCTGTGGCACTTTGAAGATGAAGGACTCCATGCTATATAGATATTTCCGCTACATTGTAATGAGATAGCCAAATGAGCTATGTAAGATGTAATGAATTATTTTATTCCTGGTTATAAAGTTGTATTATGACCTTTGTTCCTTGATATTACATCTTAACTGTGGATGCTAGCTATTGATCCAGGGACTAGCATTGCAATCACAGGGACCTTTACCTTTATAAAGGTGGGGTCTTACAGATGGTATCAGAGCACTGTGTTGCCTGTAGGATTGTAACCCTAGGATTGGACAAAACCCCTTAGAAAAATAGGAATTGTATTTGTTCCAAAACTTATTTACAAACAATCTTGTAAACTCTTTCCTCAAACTTTTTGGTTTTGATTCTACATCTCTTTATTTTCAACTTGATGGATAAAGCCTCCACCACGACCAATGATTTCAACTTTAATTTCACCAAGGATTTCAACTTAGACATCACTAAGGACCACAAATGAGAACCAAGAGACATTAGATTGCCTACCAACTATCTAAGACATTGATATCATGTTAGTGTATGGATCATATTGACCTATGAGGTATGACTATACTAGGTTGATTGTTTCAAGAAAACTTGTTGTTTCCTTCAACTCATCAATTAAGTTCATAAGTTGTTAAGTGAATAGTTGCTTGTTGATTGTTTGATTGAACTTGATTGTTTTGGGTTGTGTGTTAGAACTTCTTTAGATCCATCTATCATTACTTATCCCTATTAAACCAACAGATGCCTCCCCGTCGTGCCAACCCCAACCAAAACAACAACAACAACAACAACATCACTCCCGAGATGCAGCAGTTGATGACAGCTCAAGCTCAAATGATGCAGATGATGGCGCAGTTTATGGATAATCAGAATCAGAACAACAATAACAATAACAACAACAACAATCATAATAATCCTCTAGCACTTGACATGCTCACCAGGTTTCTGAAACTGAGGCCTGCAAGGTTCTTTGGAACAACTGATCCAATGGTAGCCAATGACTGGTTACGTTCGGTGAACAAGGACTTAGTGACTGTTGGCTGCACCGACGAGGAAAAAGTTAGGTTTGCAGCATATCTGCTCGAAGGACCAGCAGCAACATGGTGGGACAACTTTCAGATTACCACTCCCCTTGTGGATGTGACCTGGGCTATTTTTGAGGATGGTTTCCATACATATCACATCTCATCCGGAGTGATGAACTTGAAGAAAAAGGAATTCCACAATCTGAAACAGAGTCACCTCAGTGTGGCTGAGTACATTGAAGAGTTCAACAATCTGGCACGCTATGCACCGGATGAAGTTGATACAGATGCTAAGAGGAAAGATAAATTCCTCGAAGGACTTAATGATGAGTTGAACCTGCAGCTATCTGTTGCCTATGTCCCAACTTATCAATCACTTTGTGACAAAGCCACCATCTTGGAAAACAAGATGAATCAAGTTGAGAAAAGAAAGAGGAAGCATAACCTCAAGTATCACTCAGGATCCTCACAAAAGAAGCGTTCTGTCACATCCCAAGATTTTCCAAATCTTGTAATGTGAAAATAAATGAATAAAATAAAACTTTGTTGATTTTTAGAGCCAGAAGAAACTTTTTGAATTCAACTGGAACTCCAAACCCATTTGAATTAAATAAAACCTAAAGGGATTAAAAAGATAAACATTTAATAAAGGAAATTAAAATGTTTTGAAAATACTATTTTAGATCCTTTAATAAAAGATTTGGGTATTCAAAAGAGAAGATGAGTTTATAAATAAAGAATATTTTGTATAGCCAAATTAAACCTTGACCAAACTTTGGGAATTAAAACTTTTAGTTTGATTAAAAACAACAAAGGTTTATTTAAAATAAAATAATAAGGAATTAATATCCAAACTTTTTTTTAAAAGGTTATACCAATTTAATTGAAACATCAAAACTTGTTAAATTGTTTAAAATAAGTTTTCCAAATAGTAGATATTCACAAATAAAACCCACTGATTTGTTTTTGGAAATATTTGGATTTCAAATAAGGAATATATTAAATTATATCAAACCCTATTTGATTAATAAACCATGATCCATTTATTTAAATTATAAATGGAACCTTTAACAAAATTGTTATCTATTTTAAACAAGCTTTCTAAATATACCTTATTTCAAATACAACCCACTATTTTGGTTTTGGAAAATATATGGATTTAAATTGAGTTTGAAATAAATCAAATCCTAATTTGATAATTAGCAATGGACATTTATTTAATTAATAATGGACTTTATTATTTAAAATTTTTGGATTTTAGCTTTAGGATCATGTTACTAAACAGAACTAATTTCAATATTACAAAGTGTGAGTGTTGTTTGAATTTATTTGAACCATGTTTGTTTGATAGAAATTTCAAAACAGAATTCAGAAATGGAAAAAGGAAAAGTTACTGAATAAAAAAAATGGATTTAGACCCAGCCTAGACGGCCAAGCCCAGGAAGCCCACCAACCAGCCCAGCTCCTCATTCCGCAGGAAAATATTTCACACCTCGCATCCAACCCACACAGAGACCGACAGTGGACCTCCTCCTCGTTTTCTTTCCCCACTGACAGGTAGACCCACCTCCACTGTTCTTCCTCCCCACCCGCGAATTCTTCTTCCTCCTCGACCAGTTACTGCTGCTGTGATTCCGCGCGATCATCGCCATAACGCCGCCTTTACCTCGCTTTAACCATGCTCGATAAAACGCCTCCCTCCTCCTTTTCCCTGCACTCCTCCTCTTCGCCTAGGCTGCCGCCAATCTCCTCAGACCACCGCTGCCTCCGGAACTTATTCCCCAATTCGGCGACACGACACCACCCCGAGCCTCCCGAGCACACTAGCAGACTCCCACTCCTGCACAATCCTCCCAAAGGTTCGACCTGGGCGCCTGAACACCGCCCTCGACAAACTCCGAGCACCGCCGCGTCTGTCTCCAACTCCGGCGCGTTCCCTAGGTGAAATCCGACCGCCCCTCTACTTATCGATCACGCGATCATCTTCGCCTTGGTTTTACGCACCTGACCATACTCCTGTCTTGCCTCCGCGTGACCTACAGCCTCGCCTTCGTCTTCGTATGAGCGCCACCGACGGCTAGGTCAACTCCGACAAGCTCCTCTGGTAATCCCTGACCTCCCCCTCCTCTCTAGTTGACACTATCGTACTCCCCTTCCTCGTACGTGTCTAACGCTCCCTCTGTTATGCACCGGCATGCCTTGTAGCCTCGTTCCCGACAACAACCGAGCGTGCCTGACGGAAGCAGGAACTCCGGTGAGCGATTAGTACCGCCCCAGTGCGCCCCTCGCCTCCTCGAAACCATGTCGAGCTTCACCATGACCCTGCGATCACGGTGAGCATCCTCCCCTCTCTTCTAGCTTCCTGTTTCACCAAAGACCATCGCCGACTGCCGCCGCTAGCCACCGCCAAATACCACTTTAGGTCAAATTCGCCAAGACTGCTCGATCCAGATTTAGGCCACGATTAGATCACTTATCGTCAAGGGTATGTCCTCCGGCCACTCGATCTAACTAGATCCAACGCCCCACAGCCGCGATCCAACCGAAACGGTATGGACCAATAGGAACACGACGCGTGGCTAGGTTTAAAACTAAAAACAGATTTGAATCTGATTTAATTGCAAACTTCAAACCCTTGTAACTTTCAAACCACACGTCCAAAAATTGCAAATTTTATGTCGTTGGATTCAGGAGAGCAAGCCCTAGCCAACTGTGGAATTAGTTTAGCAAATAGTATCTGTTAGCTTGTTTGAATTTGCAGAAACATTTGTGTGCTTATTTATGTTAGAAAAATTGTTTAAAATTGATTTTAAGGTTAAAACCTTTGCAAATTGGATTTATGTGACCTTACTGACCCTAGGAACCAACCCTTGGTGTTGAAAATGATTTTGGTAAAGTTTAGGTTAGATTAATTGATTTGGCCAATTTCTAGCCAAATTAAAAATTTGTTGAGTGTATTATGAAAATGTTTATGGAAAGAAAACTTTGGGAAAATAGTTTGGACAAAACCTACTGACCCAAAAACACCAAGTTTTGCAATGACAACTCACTTGGTGAAAAACATAAGGTTTTTCTTTAAATAAAGAAACTATTTTTCATCACCTAAATAATGAGTGGTTTGGAAATGGTTTAAAGATAAATCACATGTGCAAAATGACTTTGCCATCTTGGTAAATGACCAATTTGGAACTTACAAAGTTTAGAAACCTAGTGGAGACCATCCTTGCAATAGAACCATCCTTTGCATACTTATGCATGACTTAGTTTCCTTCTTGTCTTGTGTGTGTGAGTTTGTTTGAGTATTGGTGGTTTAGAATGTTAGTTGATTTGGTGTTTGCTTGATTGACTTGTAGTGAAATTAGCAAAGTGTGAGACTAGCAAGATCAAGGAGTGAACCCTCATTCCCTACCAAAAAGGCAAGTTACACTATCATACAAAAGTCCTACTATTTTCATTATACTTAGTGGATTTGGAAAACATGCATGAAAAGATATTTCTGTACTTATGCTATGCTAAATCCTAAATAGGATTCCCTATACACTCCTTAGTGATAATATTGAAGTTTTACATGCTTAGCCATGCTATAGTTTGAAAAGAGATACATGTTGAGATTTTACAAGGGTTGAGAAAAGGACTTGTGTTTTACATAATAAAACAAGGACTCAATGAACCACCTAGGTGGAGGATACTTGAGGTCTGGAGAAGATGGCAACAAAAGGAACCATGTCCATGGCAATCACTTTGTGTTGTGCTCCAAATGAAACCCACCTAGGAATCTTAGAGATTGAACATGTTTCTCCAATTGTGGCTTTCGTGTGCAACCACATGCTATTATGGCTCTGGCTTAGTCAACTACATTAGGAAGACCCATACATTGTCTTTAGTTACCGGACATGGGGATCTGGAATGCTTCATGGGGGCTGAAGGCAAGCTAGCAATGATGTATGGGAGGACCTTTTGGAAAGACTTCGTCACACTCTCAGTCTGCCGGTACTCCATCTCGGTGAGCACTAATCCAGTAGGCCACTGGTGGCAACAAGATGGGATTGTGTCATGTGGGTAAAGTGTACTCCTTCTGAAGAAGTTAATCTAAGTACTTAGCCGTGTCCCCGGTTATGGACAATACTGAGCAACTAAAGTTTGAACTATGGGAGATCTCGACATTCTAACTTCTAATATAAAAACTTGATGCACTTGGGGGTACCAAGGAATTCAAAGATATTTTGTTAAGCTTGTTGCACTTGGGGTTACCAAGGTGCTCAAGAGCATGATGTACTTGGGGTTACCAAGGAACTCATGAGTTTTGATAAAACTTGTTGCACTTGGGGTTACCAAGTGGCTCAAGAGATTTTTGACAAGGACTTGAACACTTGAGTTTCTACCAAGGAGTTCAAGGGATTCTTGGAAAAGAGATTTGATAAAAGACTTAAAACCCTTTTTGTAAAGATAGGATACAATATTGCTTTATGCAAATAAGCCTTGAACTCTACTTAGCCAAATAAGCATATAATGATAGGATTCACTCTTATATACGTAGATGTGAAGCTTGCCAATACAATTCAAATGTATTGACCCTTGTGGCTGTAACTTGTAATGTTGCAGGTTGATTGTTTTAAAATGAAGAATGTTTGATTGACTAGGACTACAAATTCTACAACCAACATCTGCCTGTGGCACTTTGAAGATTAAGGACTCATGACTATAGTTATTCCGCTGCAATGTATTGTAATAGCCAAATGAGCTATGTTTGATGTAATAAACTTTTGTTATTTCTGGTTATAAATTTATATATGACCTTTGTATCTTGATATTACATCTTAACTGTGGATGCTAGCTAATGATCCAGGGACTAGCATTGTAAAACACAGGAGGAATCTACCTTATCAGGTTGGGACCTCTACACGTTCATTCAAAAAGAGTAATGGAGATTCTGGACCACATCAGCATCACCACAACAACAATGGAAGTGATAATAATGGAAATGATACTGACAATGGAGATGACCTTGGTCAGAACCAACATGGCAATTCCAGGAAGAAAGACATTATCCAGTTGCAGTGCTATAATTGTAAGGAACTTGGACACTATGCATCAGATTGTCCTGAGAAGAAAAAGAAAAAGGATGTTAGAAACTCCAATGGAAATGACTCCAATGTGGCCTACAAAGGACATGTGAACTACATCGACATGTATGGAACCCTTGAAGAATTAGATGATGTGGATGGTAGGAATTAGTTAACTCAGTTGAGTCAAATAAGGATTCCTTGTTTGGATATCAATTATTGAACCCGTAGTCAAGTGAACCATCAATGTAACCCTACAAACTTTCTTTTAAGGGTGGTAGTACCCTAGTTGTCTTCAAGCCAACTTGTAACCTCTAGCCTTCCCAAATCTCGGGACGAGATTTCTATTAAGGGTGGTAGCCTGTCACATACCAAAATTTTCCAAATTTTGAAATGTGAAAAATAAATAAACAAAATAAATAATTGTTGAAATTTAGGGTGAAAAGAAACTTTTTGATTCCAAATGGAAACATCAAAACCCATCTTGAACAAAATTTGAATGAAAAGGGAATCAAACAAAATTTCAATCAAGTGAAATGCATTCATCAATGAATGTATCTTGAAATTTAAACACTTGGAAAAGTTAAACCAAAGCTCTAAAACCCTAATGGAAGAAAATCATTTCCAAGATCTCTCTAAGACTATGGATTTGATCCATATAAAAATTTGTCAACAAAACATTTATAAGTGATCAAAATGACAAATAAAAATATTATAGAACCATAGAAATTGGTTTCACTTAATTTGGAACCATAGATAAATCTTATGAATTTAATAAGTTAAAAGGAATTTATTTTCAAAGCTAATAAAGCTCCTATCTAAAATCCATGCCAAATCTTGAGCAAAATAATACTAAAAGGATTTAAAAAGATAAAAAAATATTAAATAAAATTATACAAATTGGAATCACCAATTTTGGATCTTTAAATAAAAAGATATGGATTTTATAAGGCAAAGGAAGGAATAAGTAAATAAGGAATATTTGAAAGCTAAATTAAATCTTGGCAAAACAAATGAAATGAAATATTATTGATTAATAAAAAGAATAAAGGATTATTTAAATGAAATTATAAGGATTGATTTATATCCAAATTTATTTAAATAAAGACAAATGCCCAATTTAAATGATTAATAAATCATATTAAAAACATTTCAAATAATTCAAAGTGAATTATTTAACACCCTACTAAATAAATAAAACCTACTGAAAAAGGGTTTGGTAAAAATTAGAATTCAAATAGAATTTGAAAACATATTTAAATCTTATTTAAAATAAAGACAAATGCCAATTTTAAATAAATAATAGACCCTAAAAGAATAAAAGAAATATTCTAAAATGGACTTTAGAATATATTAATAAACAATATTAAAAATATACTCAAAGTTTGGAAAAGTTTTGAATTGAAATATGTGTTTGAAACATTTGAATAAATTCAAAATAGAAAAAGAAAAAGATTCAGAATAAAAAAAGGGAAACAAACCCAACCTAGAAACAAGGCCCAGTCCAGCACAACTAACTGGCCCATCTTCCCTCCCCCGCGAACTGTTTTTCCTCACTCGCGTCCACACCCGCAAAGTCACTGAACAGAAGACCCCACCTAACCCCCACTCACCTCGCTGACGAACGGGACCCACTGGCCACCTCATCGTCATCAAACTCTCGCGACCGTTTCTCTGCCCCACACCTCGCCGTTCTTGCCTTGAATCTGCGGCATGAATTCGCGTCAATGCGCGATTAATACTCGACCGTGATCACGCACAATAAACCGCCTCGCCCTCCTCCTCATTTTCCCCCAGACGCCGTCCACTCTCTGGCACCTGGCTGCCCCAATTGCCCGTTGCAAACCTCCTGCTCCGACAAGCTTTTCCGGCGAAATCCGGCATAGTCCGACCTCCCCTTGCCCTTTGGACTCCATGAGCGTGCTCGCCACCACCTCACACACATTCCAGTGCCTCCCACTCGCCCGCGCGTGCCCCAGGAGCTGGCCTCGGTCTGCCTCTGAGCATCGCTGCCCTCTGCCAAATCTTCGGTGAGTCTTAGCCCTCAATCTCGTGCGCGCCTCGAGCTGTGACTTACGCCATCTGGTTCGCCTGCTTCCTGTGCATCTCCAGGTGCCCTCCAAAAATCTGCGCGTGGCCTACGATCTCTCCTCCGTCTTCAACAGAGAGCACCCGTCGTCAGGAGCTACTCTGGCGAGCAATCCCTGACACCACCGTGCGCCCCTTGGACTGCTACGACCACGTCGAGCTTCTCCACACCCCTGCGAACCCTGTGAGCTACTCCATCCTCTCTCTTGCTTCCTGTATCTCCGGAACCGCTGTTAGCCGAGCATCGCCACATGCCGAGCGCCGCCAGTTCGGCAGCTATACTGGTAGCCATAGATCCAAACGCTAGGATTAGATCTTAGATCGAAGGGTTATCGTGTACTCTGTTCCGCACGATCTTATTTAGATACAATGATCCACAGATCGCAATCCGCACGAACTGGTACGCACCAGTAGGAAACAGCCACGTGGCCAGTGTTTGTTTTAAGAACAGAAATTTGATCTATTAGATGATAGTATTTGTGAAATTCATAACTTTAAATCTACATGTCCAAATTTTGCAAACTTTATATGATTGGAATCAGGAAAAAGAATTCTACCCAACCATGCCCTTTTTTTAATGATTTGCTTCTGTAATATTGGTTGTTTTTGCAGAAACATGTGTAGGCCTAATTTGAGTATAAAAATTATTCTAAAAATGTTTTTAGGGTAAAATATTTTGTAAATGGTTTGTTTTGAACCTACTGATCATAAGAACCAACTTGTAGATTTAAAAGAATATTTTGTGATACTAGGGAATAAATCTTTGAATAAAAGCATTTCTAGTTGAATAAAAATGTTAAATATGTATTAAAAATGATTTTTGAGTAAAACCTTTTTAAATGGTTTGAATTAAACTCTATGACCCTAAACACCAAGTTTTAGGATTTAAAAATATATTTGATAAACCCTAGTAAAATTATTACTTTGTTTAAAGGCATTTCTAGCAAATAAAATATTGCTTTGAATGAAAAATGCAAGTTGGATGAAACCTTTTTGCAAATGGATTAATATTAAATACTTTGACCATAAACACAAACATTTGTGTTTAAAAATATATTTAGCTAACACTACAAAATATTACTTTGATTTAAATCATTTTTAGCAAATCAAAAATGATTTACATTTCCATTTTCACCAATTTGAATTTAAATGGTTTTACCACTTTTGTAAATGACCAATAGGATCTTTAAAATGTTTAGAGCCTACTAGAAACCACTTTTCCAAATAAAACAATCTTTTGCATGCTTGCATGCATTGCTTTGTTTTTATCATTTTATGTGGTGAATGGTTTGAATGTTAGTTTGAATGTGTGCTTGCTTGATTGAATTGTAGTGAAATTTGAAGAGTGTGATATTTGCAAGATCAAGGAGTGAACCAATATTCTCTACTAAAAAGGCAAGTGGCACTATCATCCATGTCCTACTATTTTCATTACACTTAGTGTATTTTTGTAGTATGCATGATAAGACTACTATGTTATTATGCTATGCTATGTCCTATTAGGAAACCCTTTATACCTTCCTTAGTGAAAACATCATAGTTGAAGTATGCTTAACCCTGCTATAAACTTGGGATGGAATACATGATATGAATGTATGAAGTGTTGGAAAAATATATGTTTTATATTATAAAACAAGTACTCAATGAACCAGCTGGGTGGAATGTGGATACTAAATTTTTGTACAAGGTGGCAACAAAGGGAACCATGTTTATATGGCTATCTTTTTGTATGTGCACTAGAAGAAAACAACCCAGGAACTTAGAGATTGAACATGTTTCTCGTACAGTGGCTTTCGTGTACAGCCACATGCTAAATGGGCTCTGGCTTAGTCAACTATATAGTGGAAGACCCTTGCATTGGCACCTACTCAGGTTAACCGGATTCATGTATTGGAAATATATCCTTACATTGGTGCCTAGTAGACAAGCTAGAATCATGTATTGGGAGGACTTATATGGAAAGACTTTGTCACATTCTCGATCTGTCGGTACTCCATTTGGTGTGTACCTATTCAGCGGCCACTGGTGGCATCAAGAAGATATTGTGTCATGTGGGTAAAGTGTACAACTTTTGCAAAAGATCAAATTCTAAGTACTTAGTGTCCTCGATTATGGACAACTCTGAGCAACTAAGGCCTGAAGCTATGGAAGATCTTGACATTCCAATTTCTCAAAGTAAAACTTGATGGTGTCAACAAGGGATTAGAATCACTTGGAGTTTTCCAAGGAGTTCAGAAAGATTGTCAAAAGATCAAAACTATTTTGAAAAGATAGGATAAAACTATATTGCTTTCTGCAAATGAGCCTAAACCCTACTTAGCCAAATATGCATGTATTGATAGGGTCCACTTATTTCTACATAGTAGTGAAACTTGCCAATGCAATTCAAATGTATTGACCCTGGTGGCTGCAACTTATTTTGTTGTAGGTTTGTTTGATGTTAGTGAAGTGTGTTGATTAGGATTACAAGTCTACAACCAACATGACTGCCTATAGCACTTTGAAGATGAAGGACTCCATGCTATATAGATATTTCCGCTGCATTGTAATGAGATATCCAAATGAGCTATGTAAGATGTAATGAATTATTTTATTCCTGGTTATAAAGTTGTATTATGACCTTTGTTACTTGATATTACATCTTAACTGTGGATGCTAGCTATTGATCCAGGGACTAGCATTGCAATCACAGGGAACTTTACCTTTATAAAGGTGGGGTCTTACACTCAGGCTCCTTTATAAAAAAAAACATTTTCCTCCTTTCAAGACTCTTGGAAAGTCCCACTTGTCAAGGTTTTCTCTCAAACATTTGTAAAACTTTTTTCAGGTTCCCAACCTATAGTTTAAGCTGGCTAAAAAGGAGGTCTCCAAAGAGTGGTGGTGTAATTCCCACTCTAAACTACAAGGGTGGGAGATGGGTGTGACAAAGGGTAGTACTTAACAATACCATAAGTATTGGTTTGGAGGAGCCTAACCAATACATGGTATAAATATAGATGAAGTATAACAATTGCATTTGTATAAGTAGATAAATAATATATGCATAAGATAAAATATAGGGCAAGTCTTATGAGCATGTAGTTGGCTTGCCTTGATCAGCAAATTGTCCCTGGTCCTCTTCTTCAAAATCCTCCCAATCACCTTCCTCGTAACCTTCCTCATTCATTTCTATCGTCGCAAAAAGGGAATAAAAAAACAAACAAACAACCACACATCAACCCCTTGCAAACCATATCACCAGTACAGTACACAAACTGCAAACATCAAGACAAGAAACACATCTATAGATACTGAACATACCAAGACATGGCCACTGGAATCAATCAAAAATCTCATACCAAACTTTAGGGTGAATTTAAAAGTAAACACTAGTTAAACACTTGTTATATTTCCATGAACACTTTCTGTAGAGATACAGTAGAAAAAATTTATATCACTAGAAAGGTAATGAGTAAACCAAGCCAAACCAACTTGATTGATATTTTTAGCATGCATGGTTGATTTTTAATAAATAAACTGGTGAGAATTGGGCTGACGGAAGTAAACAAATTCACAAAAATTCATAATACCACCACAAATTATGAGCTCATAGGTACTGATACTCCTTACTGAGACTCAACTCAGGGAGTTGGTCTCACCTCAAAATGAGATCTACAGAAGGATATGTAATTCCAATTTTTCTTGGAAAATATGGTTATTTACAAGGCATGTAAAGTTTTTTCACATTTTTCTGATTCATAGAAACAATACTAAGCATTAAAAGGTGGAAACAGTAGCATTCTACAACCAAAATTCTCAGATAATCTACAAACACCAATTTACCAAGCTACCGGTGCCATGTGACAGAAAATTACATAGGCTAATAGGAAAAATTGGAATCAGGTGAAAAGTTTAAGTAGGGAATATTTGGTGGATTTTAATCTCACTGCAACTATTCAGGCATTTTTTACTTAACAAATATAAAAGGGCAAGGGCAGAAGCGGCCAGGGTCGCGGCCCACACAGTATTTGGGCTGGACCATTTGCGCTGGGGCCTGCACGGGAGCCGGGGGAGTTCAAATCTAGTGCGGGAGCCCGCGTGTCAGCGGATGTGGAGGGTGAAGGGGTATGGGAGCCGCTGTGCCATTGGATCTTACGTAGATCTGACGGGTGGGGCTCGTCTTCCTCACGGGAAGGATACGCCAGCAACGGGAACCCTAGCTACGGCAGAGAGGGTCATGGAAGCTCACCTAGGGTCGGCGATGGGCGGGTTTGAAGAAGCAAGTGACTGTCAACACCCGGATTTTTAATCCCAGATGTCTGTTATGCCATACATCGCAATCCCAGGATTACCATTTTTGCGAGACATAACAGAATTGGATACCATAGTACATCATCCATTACAAACGATACATAAGTTCTTACACAAATAGGGATCTCATGATCCAGTTCTTAATACAACATCAAGCAGCGGAATACGTAATAATTACGGTAGCGTAGGCGAAGCTCCATCTTCGGGGTCACAGGCAATGCTGACGATGGGAGATGATCCTAGTTGTCATAACCTTCCTGGGTCCATTCTCCAGATACTCCTCTTCATAGTCTGGCCATGGGAATAGCCAGGGACAAAGCCACGAGTACTCTTTAAGTACTCGCAAACTAATACTAACAGGTAAAGGGTTTTTTGGATAATAGGACACTAGGCTCTAGGGTTATTTTGCAAAAAGCTAGATTTATCTCTACTAAGTTTAGGAGCAACGAATGCTAGTTGAAGTTTTATAACACCTAAGTGGGATCTTGTAACTCATGTCACAACCCTGTTGCGGTCAAGTCAAAGTCTCAATTCATTTCACAAGTCATTTTTGAAAAGTCTGACGGGGGAACAGTATGGCCACTCCAACTGTCCATAACCGCGAACGCGGCTATTCGAATAGTTTGACACTATGCAGAGATTGTACACTTTCACCACAACATTCGATACATCCGTCAGGAACAAATCCTGAATTCACCATACTTAGTATGCAGATAATCAATCCTAACCTTTCAATTACACGCCCTAGTATAAGCACCTCTCCTGTGAGTTTGGCCTCCGAACCATGACCAACTGTCATCTTGGGTACTGCACACGTGGACAATCTTCACAAGGTAGCCTCAGCTCAGACCTTGGCCATGAGGGAACTAATACTAAGGTATATAAGTTTCCAGTCAAGCCCTACCCAATCTTCGAGTATTGTGGTTGTACGATAAAATTGGAATGGTATCGCATCCAGGCAACCATCAGTTTTATAAAGGGCTAAGGCTCATGCCTCAACATTTTCATCACCAAAATCATCAGGTGTTCGGAACACATGTCCAAAACATTTCAATAGAATGATCCATCATTCCAAGGTTTTCATAACCATTTTTCCACCAAGTATTCCCATCTAAAGTTGATCAAGTTTTATGCTTAGCACTAGCATCTACAAGTGGGGGTAACTACTAATGAGGGGTGGTGGACTAGTGGAGTTTCAACTAAGTACAACCTTATGTCTCAGGCTGATATCAAGGTTTCTAACTTAGGCCAAACTTTATGCTCTTTATGCAACCTTCAAGTATCCTTCTAGTATCTACCATTTACTTAGGAAAAATCTAGGTAAGAGCTTTGATAAAGAAGTAAAGTAAGAAGCTTGCAAGTAAAACTAGGATTGGTTTATAAAGTGAGTATAATCACATATGCTTAAGGCATATAGTTGGTATGGTAACAAATAGTGGTTTGTTGCATCAGTAGAGTATCTTGCAAGGGTTAGCTTGCACATTCACTAGTAGTATTAGGCTTTCAAGTATTGGTTTGCATAGGTCAACTTGATTAGTAAGGCTTGCCTTGTGCAGAGCAGTGGTTGAAGTTCTCCTCGGCTTCTTGTTCGTAGAATCCTCCTTCCTCCTCGTATCCTTGGTCGATACTAGCGTCTATGAATAAATACGAGGTACACAATCACCAAAAAATACTTAACTACTTGCAATCATCACACACAAGGGTCCTATAGATGATCTAACATCACCTCTAATATTACAAGATTAAGGCTTGGTTTAATTCCTTTTATTTTTAGAAAAGTAATTTCTACTCATTGAAAAACTACTTAAGATTTAATATTCTCCAAACCAAACATGGGATAATTTTGACACATGTCATCACCACATATTTAGTCCATGGGAATATGATTTAAAGTGGTGTCACAATTTAATAAGGTTTTACCCTTTTATTTTAATTAAATAAAGTGACTAGAAATGCCTATGGGGCACTCTTTTATTACTTGAACATTATTTCTGCAAGTAAACCTATATATATTTTATATATTCTGATAGGTATGGTTAAATGTGATTTTTGAGAGTTGGAATCAACTCAAAAGCTATTATGGTTTAAATTTGAAAACCGTTTGAATGCAGAAAAGCTTCTGCCTTGTTATTTTTACCATGGGTGATCTATAGATCCAAATGACTTGAATCCAACGGGCCTGGATTCAGCATTACCAGACCTTTCTAACAAAATTGGTTTCATTCGATTTGGTGCACTGAATTGATCTGGGTTGATTTTTGAAGTTGGGTACAGAAGTGAGTTTGAAATAAAATAGAAAAAGTTTAATTCAAATAACTGGGCTGCGCGGGAAAAGTTAACGGGCCGGCCTGCTAAGCGCAGTGCTCCCGCGGGCTTCTTAAGTGGGTGTCCCCACACGTCAGTGAGACAGGGGGTGCGAAGCGGTACGGGGCAACGTGGGTCGTTCGTTCTGATTCTAATCCAACGGCTGGGAGTCATCGTCGACGGTGGGCAACGCCGGTGAGACAGAAACCTAGCGCGGCCAGTGGTGGTTGCTGGGGGCTCACTGGGGTGCAGGCGAGGGTCGGCTAGGCGGGCGAACGACGAAGTCGACGACGGCGAACTCAGGGGTGGTCACGGTAGCTCCTGGGGTGGACAAAATCGATGGCGCCCTTCTTCTACAGAGGCGACGGGCTCCGGTGAATTCCGGCAATGCGCTGCTCGCCTTGCTTCGGGAACGGTGTGGCATGATCAGTGATGAGAGGGGAGTAGAATGGTGTGAAGAATTCGAGCGGGGGAGTCCTCTATTTATAGTCGAGCGAGGGGACCGACGGGGCGCGCGGTGAGCTCTTCGGGGGCGATGGTACAGACAGCTATTGGCATGGGCAAAGGTAGAGGGTGGTGCGGTGTTCCCTTGCGATGCTCAACGACATGGTTTCAAGGCATGGGGCGGTGCGGCTTGGTCTGGAACATGCGACGCTCTGCGCAGCAGAGGCGGCGTCTTCGACGGCGAGCGGTGGCTGTGCGTCACGGGGCGGCAAACGAGGATGTCTGGCGGTCTCCTGGGTCGGTGGTGATCGTGCATGCACGCGGCAAGGGCGGCGCGCGGTCTGTGGGCTTCAGTCGAGGGTTGCGCCCTGGCACACGCTCGGCATGGTCACTGGCGGTCTGGGCGCGGTCCGTGCGTGTGGTCCAGTTGTTGGCAAGGTTCGAGCGTTGGACAGGGAGTGGCGGTGGACGGTGGGCTGCCTCCCAGACAAGGTTAGCACGGCTTAATCTTCTCCTAGCTTGCTGTCTCTACTAGGGTGGCATGGGTGTGCTCGGCTGTTCACCATTGATGGAAATGCCAAGCTTACAGTGGGGCTAGTGCTTGGTTTAACTTGCTAGATGATCTACTGAGATGGTTGTGAGCTAGAGAAGGATCTAGTTAGGCTTCAATCACTGCTCACTATAGTGTTTAGATTTTGTATGATTTGTGTCTGCAATGTGTTTGATGAAATGGCCGCATGAATTCAAGTTTTGAATTTTGAAAAGATTTTTTGTGGGTGTGCTAGAGTGGTGTTGGTGAGTCTACAGATGCTTGGGTTTTGAAAGTTGAGCTTGTTTGAGTGGTTTTTGAAAAAGTGGGATCTTCCCATATGATAAAGATTCAATTTTGAATTGTCATTTAAACTATGCATTTGAAAGTTTCTGGATGATCACAAAGTGGGCCTTGATGCTTTGTTATGAGTACAATCAAGGGGTGCAAAGATCCAGAAAATTTTCTGTTAGGTTCTGAAAGTTTGAGACAGCCTAAGTAGGCATGGGAGTTAAATTGGTCAAAATGACCATTCCTTTATTTTATTTGTTTTGATTTATTTGTCTTTAGGAAAAGTGTGGGAAATGTTTTAGATGGTGTTTGTTTCACCTAAGAAACATTTTACAAGCAAGGAAACACACAAACAAGGTGGTTCAAAAGAATTTCAAATTCAATGCATACTCATATGCATGCTTTCATAATTTAATTTACAAAAGGTTTTGTTAACCCTAATTTTGATGATTAGAGTTTGATGATTTAAGTTTAGTATTTTTGGGATGTTACAAACCTTCCCCCCTTAAACAAAATCTCGTCCCGAGATTTGAAAAAGGACGAAAAGATTACCTAGGATTTGAAGAGATTGGGAAACTCCGTCCTGATGTGATCTTCACGCTCCCAGGTAGCTTCCTCTTCTTTGTGGTTGCTCCACTGAATCTTGAGAAACTTGATGCTTCGGGTTCGGGTAGTTCGAAAAGCTTCTTCCAAAATATGGATGGGTACTTCGGGATAGGTCAGGTCATCGTTGGTCTCTATGGTCCGGTGACCGATATTTTTGAACACTTCGGTCTTCTCGGGGACTTCGAGACACTTGCGAAGTAACGAGATATGGAACACATTGTGCACGGCTGACATCTCTTCGGGTAGTTCCAATTGATATGATACTTCTCCTCGATTGTTTAGAATCTTGAAAGGTCTGATATATCTGGGGGCTAACTTTCCTTTGAGTTGGAAATGCTGCATTCCCTTCAATGGCGACACTTTCAGATAAACAAAATCTCCTATGTTGAAGGCGAGGTCTCTACGTCTCTTGTTGGTGTAACTCTTCTGTCTGGATTGGGCAGTCTTGAGGTGCTCACGAATCTTGTGAACCTTCTCTTCTGCTTCTCGTAGGATGTCGGGTCCGAAGATCTGACTCTCTCCTACTTCCGACCAGTTCAAAGGGGTGTGACACTTCCTTCTGTACATGAATTAAAATGGGGCCATTTGCAAACTAGCTTGATAACTGTTGTTGTATAAAAATTCTGCAAACGGCAGACAGTCTTCCCACTTGGATCCACATTCTAGCACACATGCTCTCAGCATATCTTCGAGTATTTGATTTACTCGCTCCGTTTGTCCATCGGTCTGAGGGTGATACGCGGTGCTGAAATCTAGGAGGGTTCCTAAACCTTCTTGGACTTTCTTCCAGAATCTCGAGGTAAACTGAGTTCCTCGATCCGATACGATGTTCTTGGGGACTCCATGCAAACTAACTATTCTAGCGATGTACAACTCCGCTAGCTTCGAACTCTGATATGTGGTCTTGACGGGTAAGAAATGGGTGACTTTGGACAATCTGTCCACTATGACCAAGATAGAGTCATTTCCCCTACAAGAAGTAGGCAGTCCAGTGATAAAGTCCATTCCAACGGAATCCCACTTCCATTCTGGAATCTGCAAGGGTTGCAACAATCCAAATGGGTCTTTGATGTCCCGCTTGACTACCGACAAATATCACACTTGGCGATATAGCTTCCGATTTCTCTCTTCATCTTATGCCACCAAAATTGCTCTTTTAAATCTTGATACATCTTAGTTCCTCTGGGATGGATAGAATAAAGAGTATCATGAGCCTCCTTCAATATAACTTCTTTCAACTCGTAATCGATGGTACACAAAGGCGCCTTTGTACCATAAAACTCCTTCTTCGCCTCGTGAATCTAGGTACTTTGCCTGCACTGACACGACGCTTGATTCCGCTAATACTAGCATTTCCTTCACGCCTCTTTAACTGATCAAAGTGGGCTGGAGTTCTATGCTAGCCAAAAATCCTTCACTCACTAATTCCATTCGAAAATCTTCCATCTCTTTGTGCAAACTTGGTTGCTCCTTCAAAATCATGGATTTCAAGCGGCACGGCAATCTGCTAAGGGCATCTGCTACCACATTGGCTTTAGCAGGGTGATAGTGAATGTCCAGGTCATAATCCTTGATTAGCTCAATCCATCTTCTCTGCCTCATATTCAGCTCCTTCTGAGTGAATATATACTTCAGACTCTTGTGATCCGTATAGATCTCACAACGGTTTCCCATCAGGTAATGTCTCCATGTCTTCAGGGCTAGAACTACGGCTGCGAGTTCGAGGTCATGGGTTGGGTAATTTTGCTCGTGCTGCTTCAGTTGTCGAGATAGATAAGATATAACTTTGCCTTCTTGGATTAGCACACATCCGAGACCAATCTTGGATGCGTCACAATACACATCGAAGGGCTTCGTGATATCCGGCATGATCAAGATTGGGGCTGAAATCAATCTCCTCTTGAGTTCTTGAAAACTCGCTTCACACTTGTCGGTCCATTCAAACTTCTTGTCCATCTTCAGCAATTAGGTCATGGGTCTGGCGATACTAGAGAATCCTTCTACGAATTTGCGGTAATATACCGCCAATCCGAGAAATGCACGAACTTGGGTTTGAGTGGTTGGGGCTTGCCAATCTTCTACATCTTTCACTTTGGTAGGGTCAACGGCAATTCCTCCGGCCAATACAATGTGACCGAGGAATCCTACCTCATGTAACCAGAATTCACATTTTCTAAACTTTGCATACAACTGATGCTCTCTAAGGGTTCCAAGAATGGTCCTTAGGTGTAGCTCATGTTCTTCTTCTGATTTGGAATAAATCAGAATGTCATCGATGAAAACAACGAAAAACTTATCCAGGAAGTCCATAAAAATCTTATTCATGAGATTCATGAAATAAGCGGGGCCATTGGTTAGTCCGAAAGACATGATCAGATACTGCATAATCCATATCCGTGGTAAAGGCAGTCTTTGGAATATCCTCTGCACGAATTTTGAGTTGATGATAGCCGGTTCTAAGATCAATCTTAGAAAACACTTTGGCACCGGTCAACTGATCAAACAAATCTTCTATCTTGGGCAAGGGTTACTTGTTCTTGATGGTGACATCATTCAATTTCTGATAATCCGTACATAAACGGTTACCTCCATCCTTCTTGTCCACAAACAAGACATGTGATCTCCATGGTGACGCACTTGGTTAAATCAATCCAATTTCCAGTATGGAATCCAGTTACTTCTTCAGTTCTACTAGCTCTGACGGGTTCATACTATAGGGTCTCTGGGCTATGGGTCCAGTTCCGGGAATTAGTTCGATGATAAACTCGATATCCCGATCTGGGGGCATACCGGGCAAAACATCTGGAAATACATCGGGGTATTCATAGACTATCCGGACTTGGTCAATGGTAGGTTGGGCTATACTCTTGTTGCATTTGAATTGGCGAGGTAAGGTTTCAGATATATGCTCGACTGATATTCCAGCAGTACTGGTCATGGTTATGGATTTCTTGGCACAGTCAATCAATCCTTTATGTTTGGACATCCAATCCATTCCTAGTACTACTTCCAAACCTTTAGTTCCGAGTACTATCAGGTTAGCATAAAAATCTATGCCATGGATTCGGATAGGGACGGCTTTGCAAATTTGCCTAGCCTTGGTGGTTGATCCGGGAATTTGAACAATCATAACATGCTTCAGTTTGGTTGGTTGAATTTTACTAGTGCATGCAAATTCTTCGGTGACAAATGAATGCGATGCACCAGAATCAAACAACACTCTTGCAAGTACTGAATTAACAAAAAACATATCCAGCACGACGTCTGGCGCTTCCTGAGCTTCTTCAGCATGCATGAGAAAAAGACGGCCGTTGCGGTTGAGCGAATTACCTGGGGCAAATCTTCTTCCTGGTTGAACACTACGCTGCTGCTGAGCTGGGACATTGGCATTGGGGGCTGTAGCATTCTTCTTGTTGGGGCACTCGTTGGAATAGTGGCCTTTATTTCCACAGTCATAACAAGTCACTTGCGACTTGTCCTTGGTCTGAGCACAACATTGCTTCCATCCTCGGGCAGTGTTGGTGTTGGTAGCATTGTTGTTGTTGAGCTTGGGTGGGGCACGATTGAAATTGCTAGCTAACGGGTTGTTGTGATTTCCTCCGCCTAGGGTTTCCACGGTTAGGGTAGGCCTGACGGTTCATCGGGGTCCGTTGGTCCTTGGGGCAAATCACGGAGATGGGTTAGCGATACTTTGGGGTCCGATGGGTTCTCGATCGATGCATCATGCGACGGTTGCGGTTCTCATTGGCTTGGTTGATCTTTCCTTCCATCTGGATAGCAGAGTCGACAAGGGCTTCAATATCCGCAAAGGGGATATTGACTAACACTGTCTGCATCTCATCATGCAGACCATTTAGGAATCTTTCTTTCTTCTTGGCTTCGGTGTCGATCTCATCCGGGGCATACCTAGCTAATGACAAAAATTTGTCACGGTATTCCACTAAAGTCATCCTTCCTTGCTTCAGCTCTCTGAACTCGTCTCTCATTCTCTTGATCAAACCTGGTGGCACATGGGTTCTACTAAACTTGACCTTGAATTCCTCCCAGGTCATCATCTGGCCTCCGGTCATTGCGCGAACACTGTTCCACCATGCCCTGGCATCTCCGTCTAGATAGTGGGTGGCAAACAAAACTTTCTCGTTGGCTTCCACTCCGGCGACTTATAGGTTATTTTCCATGGTTTGCAGCCAATCATCGGCGTCTAGGGGCTCTTAGGACTTAGTGAAAACATGTGGGTTGGTATTCTGGAAGTTCTTGAGCTTAGATCCATGGTTGTCCTGATTTCCGTGGCCTTGGTTGTTATGGGCTAGATGGGCTATTTGCTGAAGGGTGGCTAGGTTGGCTTGACGTTCGGCTCTTTCAGCTTCGGCGGTCAGAAGTCAACATTTGCAGAATCTGCAACATCGGGTCCGGGGATGAACCACTTCCTCCACGTGGCATCTGAAGATTGAGATAGATCATGAGAAAAAGGGAAATTTCTAAAGTTTTGGGTCTTTGGAAAAAATTTAAAGTTTGACTCAGATTTTCTAGCAACTTGCTTTTTCATTCATTCGTTCATAGCACACAGTACAACACACACCACAACAAGGAAAAACAGATGGTTTTAAGAACCATTCTGAGAACTACGATACAGTGGGACCGAATACTACTCACTACTCTAGTGCTCAAGTGCTCCTACTCCTCGGAATCTGTGGCCTCATCATCCTCATCATCATCGATGAAGGCGAAATCATCTTCATCGGTGAAGAAGTCCATAGCCTGATCCTCCAGAAAATCATCGTCATCGCTGAGATAGGAGTAGGTGTATCCACGGAGATCTTCTCTGGCATTCTCCCTTTCCTCCAACTGCATGTCTCTCTCGTGGATGGTCTCCTCCAAACATGAGATGCGGTGGCAAAGACGGGCAATAATGTGCTCCTTCTTGTCGAGCTGACGGCGTCGAGACTTGCGATCCTTTGCTAGCATGGCGATGGTTTGATCCTTCGTATTGATGATGGCAGACTTGTGGTTGCAGTAGTCACGATAGTTGTCCAACTCCTGTTGATGATCGTACATCATGAAGCTAAGGTGGTCCAATTGAGTCTTCAGCTCGGGGTGGTATGGGGCTTCCAGTGGTTGTCCATTAGCATCACGCCTTGGGCAAAACTCAAAGCGAGTACCCTTGATCTGATTAATGCTCTGCCCACACAGATGGGAAAGAGCTTCCTGCATGGCTCTGGCAAGTCCATCGAGCCAGTTGTTTTCTCTCAAGGTAAACTGAATTCCCTCAACAGTGGGAGGTTCAATCTTTCCTCGGAGACTTGCAACAATTAGCCACTGCAGATCTTATCCTCCTTGATCATTGAGCTGAGCTCCGAAGAACTTGGAAGTGCAGACGCTCGGAAGTTCCGAAAGCTGGTCCAAATCCCTCTCAAAGATAAGGTCTCCTCCGTTCCCCAACTGATAAAACTTCCTGTACTTCACGTCCATCTATAAGAATATAGGATGAGTAAGTTAGTAGAGTGATCAAGTGTGTCAAAATTTTATGTATTTTTGCAAGAGCTTTTGAGGAACATGAATTTTCATGAAAGAATCAAAGGGATAAGAATGAGAATAAGTTTTTGTAAATATTTTTTTTCTTTGGTTTTGAAACTAAGTTTTTGATTCAAACGTCCAATCTAACTAGGGTCTCCTATGGTCAGGATGGCTTTGATACCAACTTGTCCACACCCGGATTTTTAATCCCAGATGACTGTTATGCCATACATCGCAATCCCAGGATTACCATTTTTGTGAGACATAACAGAATTGGATACCATAGTACATCATCCATTACAAACGATACATAAGTTCTTACACAAATAGGGATCTCATGATCCAGTTCTTAATACAACATCAAGCAGCGGAATACGTAATAATAACGGTAGCATAGGCGAAGCTCCATATTCGGGGTCACAGGCAATGCTGACGATGGGAGATGATCCTAGTTGTCGTAACCTTCCTGTGGTCCATCCACCAGATACTCCTCTTCATATTCTAGCCATGGGAATATCCAGGGACAAAGCCATGAGTACTCTTTAAGTACTCGCAAACTAATACTAACAGGTAAAGGGTTTTTTGGATATAGGACACTAGGATCTAGGGTTATTTTGCAAAAAGCCAGATTTATCTCAACTAAGTTTAGGAGCAACGAATGCTAGTTGAAGTTTTATAACACCTAAGTGGGATCTTGTAACTCATGTCACAACCCTGTTGCGGTCAAGTCAAAGTCTCAATTCATTTCACAAGTCATTTTTGAAAAGTCTGACGGGGGAAGAGTATGGCCACTCCAACTGTCCATAACCACGGATGCAGCTATTCGAATAGTTTGACACTCTGCAAAGATTGTACACTTTCACCACAACATTCGATACATCTGTCAGGAACAAATCCTGAATTCACCATACTCAGTATGCGGATAATCAATCCTAACCTTTCAATTACACGCCCTAGTATAAGAATCTCTCCTGTGAGTTTGGCCTCCCAACCATGACCAACTGTCATCTTGGTACTGCACAGGTGGACAATCTTCACAAGGTAGCCGCAGCTCAGACCTTGGCCGCGAGGGAACTAATACTAAGGAATATAAGTTTCCAGTCAAGCCCTACCCAATATTCGGGTATTGTGGTTGTACGATAAAATTGGAATGGTATCGCATCCAGACAACCATCAGTTTTATAAAGGGCTAAGGCTCATGCCTCAACATTTTCATCACCAAAATCATCAGGTGTTCGGAACACATGTCCAAAACATTTCAATAGAATGATCCATCATTCCAAGGTTTTCATAACCATTTTTCCACCAAGTATTCCCATCTAAAGTTGATCAAGTTTTATGCTTAGCACTAGCATCTACAAGTGGGGGTAAGTACTAATGAGGGTTGGTGGACTAGTGGAGTTTCAACTAAGTACAACCTTATGTCTCAGGCTGATATCAAGGTTTCTAACTTAGGCCAAACTTTATGCTCTTTATGCAACCTTCAAGTATGCTTCTTGTATCTACCATTTACTTAGGAAAAATCTAGGTAAGAGATATGATAAAGAAATAAAGTAAGAAGCTTGCAAGTAAAACTAGGATTGGTTTATAAAGTGAGTATAATCACATATGCTTAAGGCATATAGTTGCTATGGTAACAAATAGTGGTTTGTTGCATTAGTAGAGTATCTTGTAAGGGTTATCTTGCACATTCACTAGTAGTATTAGGCTTGCAAGTATTGGCTTGCATAGGTCAACTTGATTAGTAAGGCTTGCCTTGTGCAGAGCAGTGGTTGAAGTTCTCCTCGGCTTCTTCTTCGTAGAATCCTCCTTCCTCCTCGTATCCTTGGTCGGTACTAGCGTCTATGAATAAATACGAGGTACACAATCACCAAAAAATACTTAACTACTTGCAATCATCACACACAAGGGTCCTATAGATGATCTAACATCACCTCTAATATTAGAAGATTAAGGCTTGGTTTAATTCCTTTTATTTTTAGAAAAGTAATTTCTACTCATTGAAAAACAACTTAAGATTTAATATTCTCCAAACCAAACATGGGATAATGTTGACACCTGTCATCACCACATATTTAGTCCATGGGAATATGATTTAAAGTGGTGTCACAATTTAATAAGGTTTTACCCTTTTATTTTAATTAAATAAAGTGACTAGAAATGCCTATGGGGCACTCTTTTATTACTTGAACATTATTTCTGCAAGTAAACCTATATATTTTTATATATTATGAAAGGTATGGTTAAATGTGATTTTTGAGAGTTGTAATCAACTCAAAAGCTATTATGGTTTAAATTTGAAAAATGTTTGAATGCAGAAAAGCTTCTGCCTTGTTATTTTTACCATGGGTGATCTATAGATCCAAATGACTTGAATCCAACGGGCCTGGATTCAGCATTCCCAGACATTTCTAACAAAATTGGTTTCATTCGATTTGGTTCACTGAATCGATCTGGGTTGATTTTTGAAGTTGGGTATAGAAGTGAGTTTGAAATAAAATAGAAAAAGGTTAATTCAAATAACTGGGCTGCGCGGGAAAAGTTAACGGGCCGGCCAGCTAAGCGCAGTGCTCCCGCGGGCTATTTAAGTGGGTGTCCCCACATGTCAGTGAGACAGGGGGTGCGAAGCAGTACGGGGCAACGTGGGTCGTTCGATCTGATTCTAATCCAACGGCTGGGAGTCATCGTCGACGTTGGGCAACGCCGTCGAGACAGAAATCTAGAGTGGCCAGTGGGGGTTGCTGGGGGCTCACCGGGGTGCAGGCGAGGGTCGGATAGGCAGGCGAACGACGAAGTCGATGACGGCGAACTCAGGGGTGGTCGCGGCAGCTTCTGGGATGGACGAAATCGATGGCGCCCTTCTTCTACAGAGGCGGCGGGCTCCGATGAAATTCCGGCGATGCGCTGCTCGCCTTGCTCTGGGAACGGTGTGGCACGATCAGTGATGAGAGGGGAGTAGAATGGTGTGAAGAATTCGAGCGGGGGAGTCCTCTATTTATAGTCGAGCGAGGGGACCGACGGGACGCACGGTGAGCTCGTCGGGGGCGATGGTACAGACGGCTATTGGCATGGGCGAAGGTAGAGGGTGGTGCGGTGTTCCCTGGCGATGGTCAACGACATGGTTTCGAGGCGTGGGGCGGTGCGGCTTGGTCTGGAACATGCGACGCTCTGCGCGGCAGAGGCGGCGTCTTCGACGGCGAGCGGTGGCTGTGCGTCACGGGGCGGCGAACGAGGATGTCTGGCGGTCTCCTGGGTCGGTGGTGATCGTGCATGCACGCGGCAAGGGCGGCACGCGGTCTGTGGGCTTCGGTCGAGGGTGGCGCTTTGGCGCACGCTCGGCATGGTCGCTGGCGGTCTGGGCACGGTCCGTGCGTGTGTCCAGTGGTTGGCAAGGTTTGAGCATTGGACAGGGAGTGGCGATGGACGGTGGGCTACCTCCCAGACAAGGTTGGCACGACTTAATCTTCTCCTAGCTTGCTGTCTCTACTAGGGTGGCATGGGTGTGTTCGGCTGTTCACCATTGATGGAAATGCCAAGCTTACATTGGGGCTAGTGCTTGGTTTAACTTGCCAGATGATCTACTGAGATGGTTGTGAGCTAAAGAGGGAACAAGTTAGGCTTCAATCACTGCTCACAATAGTGTTTAGATTTTGTATGATTTGTGTCTGCAATGTGTTTGATGAAATGGCCGCATGAATTCAAGTTTTGAATTTTGAAAAGATTTTTGGTGGGTGTGCTAGATTGGTGCTGGTGAGTCTGCAGATGCTTGGGTTTTGAAAGTTGAGCTTGTTTGAGTGGTTTTTGAAAAAGTGGGATCTTCCCATATGATAAAGATTCAATTTTTAATTGTCATTTAAACTATGCATTTGAAAGTTTCTGGATGATCACAAAGTGGGCCTTGATGCTTTGTTATGAGTACAATCAAGGGGTGCAAAGATCCAGAAAAGTTTTTGTTAGGTTCTGAAAGTTTGAGACAGCCTAAGTAGGCATGGGAGTTAAATTGGTCAAAATGACCATTCCATTATTTTATTTGTTTTGATTTATTTGTCTTTAGGAAAAGTGTGGGAAATGTTTTAGATGATGTTTATTTCACCTAAGAAACATTTTACAAGCAAGGAAACACACAAAAAATGTGGTTCAAAAGAATTTCAAATTCAATGCATACTCATATGCATGCTTTCATAATTTTATTTACAAAAGTTTTTGTTAAACCTAATTTTGATGATTAGAGTTTGATGATTTAAGTTTAGTATTTTTGGGATGTTACAGTGACGGAGGTTCGAACAAGGGGCGGTGAGAGTGGCTTCGGCTCCGGGTGCGGTCGGGGACATGCTCGCGGCGTCCGTGTCCATGGCTTCTCTTCGGCGACGTCTTGGCGTTTCCTGGAAAAGGGATGTCAGTGTCAGGAGGGCGAGCGCATGGCATGCATGTGGGTGACAAGGGCTAGAGGAGAGGGAGAACATGACGATAGTAACCTTCTCCTTCTTACTTTGATACAACAGCGGTGCGGTGACCGGGTGGAGGAGTAGAGGTCGAGCGAGCTCGCCTCCGCTCTGGGGGTTGTGAAGTAGATGGTGGGGGACAAAATGGTGGGGGTTGCTAGAGCTGGGGCAACTCTGGGGCTTTATTTGCGAGAGGGGGTGCCCACGGTGCACCAGGTGCAGGTGGGGTGTCGTGAGAGGGATGCAAGGAAGCATTGGCTCTACATTATGTTGGGGGCGTCTCCGCACAGTGAGAGAAGGGTCCAGCGTGTGGGTTCTGGCTTGTGGCCTTGGGACAGCAAAAGGTGGCATGAGGGTGATAGTGCACGCGAGGTGCTCGACCGAAGGGTCATATCTGTCTGGGCTCGGGTTAGGCTAAGGCGCTGCATGGATCTCGGCGAGGGGTGGCCCAGGGTTGCTAGGAGAGCCTTCTCCACCGTGGGGCGGTGATGATTTGCACCAGGGAGCACGGTGACACGGGGGCGCAAGACGTGCCCAGCATGACGTGGCTTCCGTCGGTTGGGGGTCAATAAGGACGCAGGTGAGCACGAGGATGCAAGGGAGGGTCTCCTAGGAAGTTGTAGCGGGGTTGTGGGCCCAGGAATGACAGAAAGAGGGCAGGGGCGGATGCTGCACCGGTTGGATGGTGAAAGGACTATATCTTCTCATGATGTCTTTTTTGGTGTTAATGATAATCCCAAATGTGTTTTAATTGTGCGCTTGAGTTTCAGGGGAAACGTTGTTGATGTCTCCTTCTATAGTGGTGGATGCTCTCTTGGGATCTCTTGAAGATGGTGGATTTTTAGTCTTCTCCTAGTTTCTCTCCGGTTATTGTTTTTAGGTCACCGTACTATTAAGAGGGGGTCCATTTTGGAAGGCTGTGGGAAATCACTTGTTCTTGCACAAACCTATATGCACTGCCACAGCCAACCCATTATCCCGTGAGAGAGCGTGTTCCTGTTCTGTTGGAGCCTTTTGTGTCTCACCGGAACTTCCGGTCATAGGCCGGAAGTTCCGCTCAAACTTTTTCTGCGGGCTGTTCTACACTTTGTTCTGACGCTAGTTCCGCCCCAAGTTCCGATGGTGAATCGGTAACCTTCTGTTCGAAGAGTTCTATTTGCCAGAACTTGGGTCGGAACTTGCATCGGAACTTGTCCTGCCAAAAGTTCCTGAGCGGTACTTCCGCCAGAAGCCGAAACTTCCGGTCAGATTCGGTTCGCGACCCAAAAGTTCCGCCTCAAGTTCCGGTGGCAGCTCAGTAAACTTCTGTTTTGAAGCGTGCTATTTGCTGGAACTTGGTCGGAACTTGCATCGGAAGTTCACCGGAACTTTCGGTCTTTTTTGACCGGAACTTCCGGTTGCGCTTCTGGAGCGGGCGTCAACGGTCTGATGACCGTTGGAGCCAGGCTGGGCGGAACTTCCGGCCTCTCACCGGAACTTCCGGTGAGGTCGCGGGGGCTGTAACGGTTCAGCGCGAGGGGGCCTATTTAAGGCACCCCTCTTCTTCCTCCCACTCTCTCTCGAATTTTTCTCTCTCCTCCATTAATGCTTGAGCTTCACCTCACTAGATCTCTTCCTCTAGCCACTCAAATGACTTGATATTTTGAGAGGTGACCTAGATCTACACTTCCACCAAAGAAGATTTGATTTCCCCACCCATCCTTTGTGGATCTTGTTGCTCTTGGGTTTCTTGGAACCCTAGACGGTGTAGGGCATCCTCGGAGATAAGGCGTGCGTTGTAAAGCTTCGAGGTGTCGTTGAGGGCCTCCAATTGAGTTGTGGAGCCTCCCCTCAACCTTGGTGTAAAGGTTTCGGTTGGCGCCTTCAAGGTCACCGGTTAGTGGATTGTGAGGCCTCCTTTGTGGGGGAGCTCACCGGAGAAGAAGGTGAGGCCTTTGTTGCGCTCGGGTGACCTTGTGTGGCCCCGACACCTCTCCAACATAGAAGTAGCTCCTTGGGAGTGAACTACGGGAATTACATCTCCGTGTCCCCTCTCCGGTTACTTCCTTCCCCTCCTTTACTCCTTGCTATTTACTGTTTTTGTTGGTGGTGTTTGTTTTCTTGCATTTAGGTTGTTCACTTAGCTGCATCTCTAGATAACTTCCTTTCTCGTTGAGCCTAAAAGTGAGAAACAAATTAAAATTGGGTAGACGCCTATTCACCCCCCCTCTAGTCGTATCAAGTCGGTACTTTCAATTGGTATCAGAGCCCAGGCTCTTATTTCGGGCTTTACCGCCTAAGAGACTATGGCCATTTAAGGGATAGTGAAACCGAAAAATCCAAGAACTTGGCCACTATGGATGACCTCAAGCAATTGGAGTCATCCATGATGTCCAAGTTCGAAGAAATGATGACTCTCTTGCAGTCTCTCAAGCCAAACCCCATGGTTGCTATTGACACACCCCAACCCAACGAGGTTCCTCCCACCGTTACGGTGTCCGCCCCCGGGGTAACTCCCGCGGCTGCCACCACTCACTTGGGACTTGGTTTTTTTGCTCAAACCTCTACCAAGGTTCCAAGTGAGAACATCGAGGAGCCCGAGAACCCAACTTCCAAAGAGGAAAATGGAGGAAAGGACTACTCGGCGGTACCCCCACCGCCGAAGTACACTCCGGATCCACCCATCCCCATGCCACACATTATACCTCAAGGAGCACCACCCATGCTAGATACTTATAATTTCGCCAATTGGCAATATCTAATGCGCTCACATATTTCCAGATCATCCATTGAGTTAATGAGGATTGTGGAGGATGGATTCTCTCCATATGACCCAAAGAAGTTGACAAGAGGTGAAGTGGTGGACAAGCAACTCAATGCCACAGCTTTGGGAATGATTCAAAAGGCCTTGACTCCAAAGGATTTTGCTCACATTTGCCAATTTGACACTACCAAGGAATCTTGGGATCAACTCACCGAGCTCTTTGTTGGGAATGCTAGCATCCAAAGCTCCAAGTTTGATGAGATCAACAATAATTGCGATGGTTTCGCAATGCAAGATGATGAGACCCCTGAAGACATGTATAGGCGCCTTAAGGTCCTTTGTTCCACTATGAGGGACCTTGGGGCTCACTATGTTGATGACAAGTTTATGAAGAGGAAGTTCATTCAAGCTCTTCTCCCATTTGAAGAACAAAAGCTCAACTCTATCAAGGGAAGAACCAACTTTCACTTAATGACCTCCCAAGAAGTCTTGAGTGAAGTAATTGCCATGACTATTGCTAAGAAGAATGCAGAGTCCGCTCGAGCTAGAGCCATTGGATCAACAAAAGTGAACATTGCTTTGAAGGCCAAGGCTATTGAAGTTGATGATGATGATACATCAAGTGAGTGGTCTCAAGAGGATCTCAAATGTGCCTTCAACGAACATCTTGCTCTCGCTTCAAGGGCCTTTTGGAACAAGTCCGGGTTCAAGTCAAGATCAAGGGACAACTCAAGATTCAACTCACCCAACAAGTCTCCCAAAGCAAGGTCGTGTTACAATTTCAATGACAAGAGTCACTTCGTGGCCAAGTGTCCCTTTGAGAACCGTGAAGACAATGGTGGTCGTCTCATTCGCAAGATCAAGTCAAGACCTCCTCATCCCTTGAACAAGAACTACGCCGTCAAGAACGCCACTAACAAGGAACGAGCAATTGTGGTCCATGAAGAATATCTTTCGGGCACGGATGAAGATGATGATGATTATGATGATGATGAAGTTCATGGTGGAGAGATTGTGGGGGTTGCTGATATTGCCACTACCTCAACTCCACGTCTATCCCTCTTTGACTCGCCAAATGAAAATGTTATCTCCTCCAACCAAAAGTGCTTCATGGCCAAGGCCACCGAGGTAACACCGAAACCCACTCCTCAACCTATCTCTAGTGAGCCTTCCTCTCTTGATCTTGTTGGTCTAGAGGTGAAGAAAGAGATGATTGACATGTGTGAATTTTTTGCTACCTTAGATGAAGAAACTAAAAACTGCGTTGAGTCCTTACTTGCACAACTTGACAATGCTAGAGATGCCTTAGATGAAAAGGAAGAACTTCTTGACTTGCTAAGTAAAAATGAAAGATATGCCGCCGATGAAATTGCCTCTCTCACTCAAAGTCTTGAGGATGAACAAAATATGAGAATTAATCTTGAAGAAAATGTTTCTAAGCTTGTAGATGATCATAACAACACTTTGAGCTACAATTAAAGAACGTGACCATGCTCTTGCTTTGATTAAGGTTCTCAAGAAAGAAAATGCTGAGTTTGTGGGTGGTCATGATAGGACTCAAAAGGATCTTGAGAAACTCAAAGAGGAACACAAAGCCTTGGAGAGTAAATTCTCAAATATTTTTGAAGCTCATGAACAGCTTCAAACTCAATTAACTTGTGATCTCTCTAAGTCTTTCGCTGTGCAAATTATAGACTTGTCTAGCTCTCCTAACCCTTGTTGCAAGCATGAGCATCTCATAGAGGAAGTCAAGGTGTTTAAGGATCAATTTGCCAAGACTAAGAAGAACGAGAAGAAGAACAAGAAGAAGAAAAAGAACAAGGGCATGGCCCAAGGGGTACCACACGGCCTAACCTCTTGCAAAGTGACAACTTTGCCGGAAAGAACAATACCTCTTATATTCTTTGCAAATCTTATGATGGTCATGTATATGCTAGGTACGTGGGAACGTCTTACACGCATGATTATCATTGGGCCATTTGGGTGCCAAAGGTTCTTGTCACTAACAAAAGGGGATCCATTGCAAAATGGGTACCTAAAACCAAGGCTTGATTTTCTTGTAGGACTATGCTTCCGGCGGATCAAAATGGGTGCTTGATAGTGGTGCCACAAGTCATATGACCGGAAGCAAGTCTATCATGACAGAATTAAGGCCCAATATTGCCAACACCATGGTCTCCTACGGTGACAAAACAAGCTCTCAGGTTTTGGGTTTTGGCAAAGTGGTGGTAACCCCGGATGTATCCTTGGTTGACGTCATGCTTGTCAAAACTCTTGGTTACAACTTACTCTCAGTTCGTGCTCTTGCTCTTATGGGTCTTTCTTCTTTCTTTAATTCTCATTCCGTGGTCCTCATGTGGAGCAAGTCTCTCAAGGTGGCTTTTGTAGGATATGTAGAACATGACTTGTATGTGGTGGACTTTTCAGGGACCACTACTCCTCATGCTCTATGTCTCTATGCTAAAGCCGACAAGGGCTGGTTGTGGCATCGCCGCCTAGCCCATGTCAACATGAGGACTTTGCAAAGACTTCACTCCGAGAGCCACATCCTAGGGATTAACGATGTTTCTTTTGCCAAAGATCGTGTTTGCAGGGCTTGTATTGAAGGGAAGATGCATGAAACTCCTCACAAAGCGCTCAATCAAATCACTACCGAGAGGTGTTTGGAGCTCTTGCATATGGATCTCTTTGGTCCTCCCTCTCATGATAGCCTTGGAGGCAAGAAGTATTGCTTGGTTATTGTGGATGATTTCTCAAGATACACTTGGGTGTTCTTTTTCAAGTACAAGAGTGAGACTCAACAAACCGTCATTGACTTTGCTAATGAGGTTCAACGGAAGCACAATGCAACTATTCTCTCAATTCGAAGTGACAATGGCACGGAGTTCAAAAACTATACCTTGGATGAGTTTCTCAGTGATGAAGGAATCAAGCATCAATACTCCACTCCCTACACCCCTCAACAAAACGGAGTTGCCGAAAGAAAGAATCGCACATTGATGGATGCAGCTAGGTCTATGCTAGCTGAGTTCAAGTCTCCATACGACTTTTGGGCCGAGGCCATCTCCACCGCTTGCCATGAAACCAACCGGCTTTATCTCCGCAAGAAAAATAACAAGACCCCCTATGAACTTCTCACCGGGAAAAAGCCTAATGTTAGCTATTTTCGGGTGTTTGGTTGCAAGTGCTGCATTCTCAAGAAAGGAGTTCGGTTGTCCAAGTTTGAATCCAAGGCTCAAGAAGGAATTTCCGTTGGCTACTCAAATCAGTCCCATGCTTATAGAGTCTACAACAAAGCCAATGGAAGAGTTGAAGAGACGAGAAACGTGAAGTTTGATGAAAATCATGAGTCTCTTGTTAGGCAAGATGGTGTTTGTGATCCAAGTGATGAAATTCCTCCCAAGGCCATAGGAAGAATGGGTGTGGGTTTCCACCTCCCCATTTAGGATCCCCTTATGGACGAAGGAGAAGGACCAAGCTCTACTCAAGTGGAGCCCTCACTCTCACAAGATCATCTTGCACCTCAAGGACCTACTTTCTTGGCACAAGATCCCTCAAGCTCTTCCGAAGCTTCCCATACTCATGACTCTCCAAGATCTAAAGAACAAGCTCTTCATCAACAACATCAACCTCCCCATGATGGGGCTCCTCCTCAAGGCACCTCCCACGGACAAGCTCTTCATCAACCTCATCAACCTCCCTAAGATGGGGCTCCTCCTCAAGGTCATGGTTCTCCCCAAGGTCAAGCTCGTCGAGATCAAGAGCAAGTCAATGATCCTCAAGGATCCTCTCCAAGTGATGACTCCCCCGAAGTGGAAATTGATGAAGATGACCCTCGTGTTCGTGCTTATAGTCAAGGGGCGGCTCAATTGGTGGAAATGACCAAGTGGTAGCTCAAGAATCTCGAGTTGAAGCACAATCCCTCCGTCAAGCCTATCGTCTCGCCAAGCTTGTTCGAGATGGCCATATCCTTGATAATGTCTATGGAGATTTCAATAAAGGTTCCACTACTAGGAGGCAACTAGCTTCCTTTTGATCTCACCATGTGTTTATCTCTCTTGTGGAACCATAGAAAGTCTTCGAAGATCTTGAAGATGATGATTGGCTTGATGCTATGAACGAGGAACTTCACAACTTCAAGAGGAAAAATGTTTGGACATTGGTTGAGCGGCCCAAAGACTGTCTAAACTTCATTGGAACCAAGTGGGTCTTCAAGAACAAGTGCGATGCGAATGGAATTGTCGTGCGCAACAAGGCAAGGTTAGTTGCCCAAGGATACTCACAAGTTGAGGGCATCGACTACGGTGAGACTTACTCCCCCGTTGCTCGCCTTGAATCCATTCGTATGCTTCTTGCCTTCGCTACCCATCATAACTTTAAATTGTATCAAATGGATGTTAAGAGTGCTTTTCTTAATGGTCCTTTGAAAGAGTTGGTATATGTCAAGCAACCTCCGGGTTTTGAGGATCCAATTTTTCCGAACCATGTCTACAAGCTCAATAAGGCACTCTATGGCCTCAAGCAAGCCCCACGTGCGTGGTATGATTGCCTTAGGGAGCTCTTTTTAGACCGTGGCTTCGAAGTGGGCCTCATTGATCCCACTCTTTTTACTAAGAAAGTTGGAGGCCACTTGTTCGTATGCCAAATCTATGTTGATGACATTATCTTTGGGTCTATTAACAAAACTTTTAATGAGGATTTTGCCAAGCTCATGACCGACCGCTTCGAGATGTCCATGATGGGGGAGTTGAAGTTTTTCCTTGGGTTTGAAGTCAAGCAATTGAGGAAAGGGACTTTCATCAACCAAGCCAAGTACATCCAAGACATGCTCAAGAAGTTCAAGTTTGATCAAGTCAAAGGTGCCAAGACTCCCATGCCAACTAAGGTTAATCTTGATCTCGATACCAAGGGTAAGGAGGTGGATCAAAAACTCTATCGATCGATGATTGGTTCTTTGCTCTATCTTTGTGCATCCCGACCGGATATTATCTTGAGTGTGGGTATGTGTGCAAGATTTCAAGCCGCACCAAAGGAAAGTCACATGGTGGCTGTCAAGAGGATCTTTCGATATTTAGTTCATACCCCAAACTTTGGGTTGTGGTACCCCAAGGGAGCCAGCTTTGATCTCATTTGTTACACGGACTCGGACTGGGCTGGTGACAAAGTGGGAAGAAAGTAAACCTCCGGAGCTTGTCAGTTTCTCGGAAGATCTTTGGTTTTTTGGTCCTCGAAGAAGCAAAACTGTGTGTCTATGTCCACTACCGAATTTGAGTACATCTCTGCCGCAAGCTGCTGTGCTCAATTGCTATGGATGAAGCAAACCTTGAAGGATCTTCGACTATCTTTTGACAAGGTGCCTCTTATTTGCGACAATGAGAGTGCCATTGCTATTTCTCACAATCCCGTGCAACACAACCGGACCAAGCACATTGAGATTCGTCATCATTTCATTCGGGACCATGTTGCTAGAGGAGAAATTTCTTTGGAGTATGTTCCCACCAAGGCAAATCTTGCGGATCTATTCACGAAGCCTCTTGATGAAGCAAGGTTCCGAGAGTTAAGGCATGAGCTAAATATCATTGATTCGAGAAATGTTGCTTGAGCACCTTGCACACCTACCCGCGTCTCAATGTGTATCTTTTTTGGATGTAGGCATGGATTTAGGGGGAGTGTAGTTCCTCTTATGAACAAACACTATCCCTATTATGTGCACATTAAAGTTTTCATACTCTATAGTCTCTAAAGGAGACCATTTGAGCTTCATGATGAGTTTTGGTAATGAATCCAAGATATATCTTCGCGGTGTCATGCCATTTACTCTTATATAAGGTGGCCTCGACCACCGACTCGTTTTTATTTGTGTCTTTGACCTTTTTGTTTTTCTTGGTTTTTGTTGGCTTTGGTTTTTCACAGTTTGAGCTATCTATCCTAAGCCTTTCCTTACCTCAAGCCCTCTCTATTCCCTGCACAAGTTCTTCCTTGTTGTCTTCCTATCCTGAGATGGTCTTCCTGGCGTCAGCGGAACTTCCGGTCAGTCTGACCCGAAAGTTCCGGTCCACCGGAACTTCCAGTCCCTGACCGGAACTTCCAGTGGTGCTTCCTGTCCTATATAAGGTGGGCCCTGGGGGAAAACGGGATCTTCTTCCTTTTTTCCCCCAAGACCCATCCTCTATTGGGAGCGCCGCCGACCAGGACCTCTCCACGAAGGTGCTCCGGCCCCTTCGTCTCCAACCTCTCCTCCGCAGATCTGCTCCGTGGGATCCTTCCCCACCTCGATCTCCCGCCATGGACTCCGGTATTTGCCCTCAACTCCCTCCATTAATGGAGATCTTGCTCTCACCATGGCTTGAGTTAGGGCACACCTTGTCTAGGCTAGTTCTTTGGCTAGAACTTGTTGGAAGATCTTGGTAGGCCTAGGGTATCATGCTTGAGTAGATTGGTCCAATACATCCTAGAAAAATCTGTGCACTTGTGGATTTTAGATCTACATCTAGTGAACTCATGTTTGGAACCGTCAGTTCGTGGCCTCACCGGAACTTCCGGTGAGCCACGACTGGAACTTCCGGTGGACCATTTTCACCGGAAGTTCCGGCGATTCAATGGAAGTTCCAGCTACAATGCAACTTTTTCTGTTTGTATTTTTCCAATCTATTTCTTTTGTTTCCTCTTCCGAACTTGTGCACTTATCCCACCTTCCCTCCCTACCCTTGTGCTTTCTTCTCAGGGCAAGGAGATACCCGCCAAGGCAAGCGTGCCCGCCGACCATCCTCTGACATTCCTCCTGAGATTGATGAGGAAGATGCTGAGGTTGTGCGTCCGACCACTCAGACTACTCGTCAGAAGGCTGCTGCTGCTCGCCGTGCTGCTGCTGCTGCAGGGAAGAGGCCTGCTCTTGCTCAGAAGGCCACTGCTGCTGGGCCAGACATGACCAAAGCCAAGATTTCCAAGTGGTCTCAGAAAGCTTACTCTGCATTCAGGGCTACGGATCCCTACCTCGTGCCTCGTGATCGTCTTTGCTTGGACCCTCACTTTCACACCTGCCGTCAGGAACAGATTTATGAAGAAATTTATGCATCGAAGAAGAAGTTCGTGGTTGCTCCTCAAAAGTACATCAATGTGACTCACATGGAAGAGAAGCAAGTTTACTTTGGAGAGGCTCTTGATATATGCCAGAAGTTTGGGCTGGTTCCCCTCATGGAGCACCGTCAGAACTTTGATGTGACTGCTATTGCTCAGTTTTACTCAACTCTGTTTATTCACATGCAGTCCTCTACTGAAGGTGTGATTAAGTGGATGACCAGGGACGTGTTTCTTACTGCCACTTGGTCTGAGTTTGCTGAGCTTCTTGGCTATCCCATTCAGCCTGGCCGCGGGGCAAATGGTTGGCGTGTTCATGGTCCTGAAGCTGCTGATCCTGAGGTCCTGGAGCCTCTCTACATTGAAGGGTGAGGAACTGTTGGCTTTGTGAATCATCTGCTGCCAGTTTTTGACATCATGCGCAGGGTGTACTTGAACACCATCTCTCCCAAGGCTGGCAACTTTGATCAGTTTCATGGGTATCAGGTTGACCTCATGCATCAGACTTATCTTCGCCGGGACACTGACAGGTCAATGGATATTATGCACTTCATCTACTCAGAGATGTGGGCGGCTCTCATTGAAAAGCGCTCCTGCATCTATGCTCCTTACATTCAGACTCTCATCAATCACAAGTGGATTGAGACGACTGGCAACCCCTTCCCTCAAGACAACATCACCATTCATGAAGAGAAAAGGCTCCGTGTGAGTAAGCACCAGAAGCCTCGTACTCAGGAAGAAAAAGAAGCTGCTCTCAAGAAGGCTCGAGATGTTGCTAGTGGTCCCTCCTCTGATCCTGGTGGCCCTAGTGCTGGTGGTCCTTCTCTCCGGAGGCAGCCATCTTGGGCAAAGAAGCTGCTTGGTAAAGTGAAGAAAACTTTCTGCTTTCTGCAGGACTGCGAGTATCAGGCTTATGTTGATCAGCGTCACAATATTCAGCGCCAGAAGGCCATCATGGCAGCCCTCAACATATGCTCACCGGTCACTAGCTCTGTCACTGTTCCCAAGGAGGATTGGATTCGCGACAACTGCAACTGGTCCGAGGATGAGTCTGAGGAGGAGGTCACTGTCCGCTGAGGGGTCCTTGGGTCCTCGAGTGCGCCTCTCTCTCGTGGCTGGGACGAGTAGCTTGATCTTCTCTTCCTTTTTGGTGTCTCGATGCCAAAGGGGGAGAAAGATGTCTATTAGGTTGCCTACGGGATTTGCATGGGTTGAGTCGCGAGCCTGTTCTTGCCTTTGATATTTTCTTGCTCGCGAACTCTCTAGTTTTATTTGTGTGCTTGTGACTTTATGTCCGTGAACTTATGTGTGCTTGTGGACCTTGTTATGTTCGAGACTATGTGTTATCTTATGCAATGTCGTGCGTGTGTGTATATTGTTGTCATCTTATGGGCATATGCATATGGTGGTGGAGCCTCATTGCTCTTATTGTTATTATTACTCCTTTTGTCTCCACCACATTTGGTTGGTTCCGGTATGTTCTATATCCTTTCTTGTATCTTGCACTTGTGCTATCTTTGCAATTGGTAGGGGGAGCCTCTGTGTATGTGTGCCAGTCTTGTCCTTAGAGTTCTTTCCTCTACCTTGCACACATACAGGGGGAGCTTGTCCTGCCCATTGCAGAGATTGCTTTGTTTCTATGCAAATCTTTGGGATTGTCATCTAACACCAAAATGGGGGAGATTGAAAGGACTATATCTTCTCATGATATCTTTTTTGGTGTTAATGATAATCCCAAATGTGTTTTAATTGTGCGCTTGAGTTTCAGGGGAAACGTTGTTGATGTCTCCTTCTATAGTGGTGGATGCTCTCTTGGGATCTCTTGAAGACGGTGGCTTTTTAGTCTTCTCCTAGTTTCTCTCCGGTTATTGTTTTTAGGTCACCGTACTATTAAGAGGGGGTCCATTTTGGAAGGCTGTGGGGAATCACTTGTTCTTGCACAAACCTATATGCACCGCCACAGCCATCCCATTATCCCGTGAGAGAGCGTGTTCCTGTTCTGTTGGAGCCTTTTGTGTCTCACCGGAACTTCCGGTCATAGGCCGGAAGTTCCGCTCAAACTTTTTCTGCGGGCTGTTCTACACTTTGTTCCGACGCTAGTTCCGCCCCAAGTTCCGATGGTAAATCAGTAACCTTCTGTTCGAAGAGTTCTATTTGCCGGAACTTGGGCCGGAACTTGCATCGGAACTTGTCTCGCAAAAGTTCCGAGCGAACTTCCATGCCGGAACTTCCGGTCAGATTCGCTTCGCGACCCAAAAGTTCCGCCTCTTGTTCCGCCCCAAGTTCCGGTGGCGGCTCAGTAACCTTCTGCTTTGATCCGTGCTATTTGCCAGAATTTGGTCGGAACTTGCATCGGAAGTTCACCGGAACTTCCGGTCTGTTTTGACCGGAACTTCCGGTTGCGCTTCTGGAGCGGGCGTCAACGGTCTGATGACCGTTGGAGCCAGGCTAGGCGGAACTTCCGCCCTCTCACCGGAACATCTGGTGAGGTCGCGGGGGCTGTAACGGTTTAGCGCAAGGGGGCCTATTTAAGGCACCCCTCTTCTTCCTCCCACTCTCTCTCGAATTTTTCTCTCTCCTCCATTAATGCTTGAGCTTCACCTCACTAGATCTCTTCCTCTAGCCACTCAAATGACTTGATCTTTTGAGAGGTGAGGGAGGTGACCTAGATCTACACTTCCACCAAAGAAGATTTGATTTCCCCACCCATCCTTTGTGGATCTTGTTGATCTTGGGTTTCTTGGAACCCTAGACGGTGTAGGGCATCCTCGGAGCTAAGGCGTGCATTGTAAAGCTTCGAGGTGTCCTTGAGGGCCTCCAATTTAGTTGTGGAGCCTCCCCTAAACCTTGGTGTAAAGGTTTCGGTTGGCGCCTTCAAGGTCATCGGTTAGTGGATTGTGCGGCCTCCTTTGTGGGGGAGCTCATCGGAGAAGAAGGTGAGGCCTTTGTGGCGCTCGGGTGACCTTGTGTGGCCCCGACACCTCTCCAACGTAGACGTAGCTCCTTGGGAGTGAACTACGGGAATTACATCTCCGTGTCCCCTCTCCGGTTACTTCGTTCCCCTCCTTTACTCCTTGCTATTTACTGTTTTTGTTGTTGGTGTTTGTTTTCTTGCATTTAGGTTGTTCACTTAGCTGCATCTCTAGATAACTTCCTTTCTCGTTGAGCCTAAAAGTGAGAAACAAATTAAAATTGGGTAGACGCCTATTCACCCCCCTCTAGTCGTATCAAGTCGGTACTTTCAGATGGGTTCAGGGAGATCTTGTTTTCTATATCTCACAACCAAGGTGTGGACATGGGTGGCTTGGGGTGGTGGATTGGTGCGGGTTGGAATGTTGGGGTCATGCCAGGACCATGTACCGGGTTGCAGCAGGTGTGGAGAGGGAGAGAATGGGGTTGGGTTGATCTAGGACATGTTAGCCATGGTCGTGTCTTTGCTTCATGATCTCATCGTGCCCGAGCCACCACTGGCCAGGGGAGGGGTTGGGGTTCGTAGAGGGTGGTTAGGTGCATGCACATGTTTCTTCCTGGATCGCTCTCATGGCTTGGCAAAGGATCTCCAAAGATGGCACAAAAACATGGTGACCAAAACACCTATTCAACTAGGGATAGAAAGCTTGCATGCAAAGAGCGTTAGAGCTTTGGTTTAACTAGAGCTGGGGGTGGTTTTTGTAGAGCTCATAGCCAAGTACAATTCCATATAATTGCATGGAAAAAAGGTTTAGGCCCCGTTTGGTATCAAAGTATTTTTAAAGTATTTAGAGAATACTTTAGTTTTTGAAAATACTGAAGTATTAAATACTTTGAGGTGTTTGGATCCAACAAATACTATGATTTCAAAACTGAAGTATTGTCCAAAACTACGGGTTTTTTTAAGTATTTGAGAAAGAGGCCAGACCCTCTTTTTTCTAAAACTGAGAAAAGATAAAAACCGAAGTATTGGTGTGCTAGGCACTAAAATACTATGGTACTAATATACTTTAGTTTTAGAAAAACTTTGTTGCCAAACTAGGTCGTTTGATCACAACATGGCTCTAAAAATGGAAATTTTTAAGCTAAAATAACTTAGCCATAGTTATGGGGTTTTTATATAGTTTCCAATAATACAAACAAGAGGTGATTTTAAATTCCACCAAGTGTTGATCTACACAACCTAATCATTAAAACAAGCAAGAGCATCTCTAGCATTGAAAACAACAAGGAAGCATGGCAACACAAACGAACATGCATATTTACTAAGCAAGCAACATATGCAAACAAATCCTACAAGTTTTATTTCCCCCTAATTTCTAGACATCTAACTACCAAAAGCATGGGTGCAAAAGATGGGATGTTACAAGTTTTCTATGAAAATATATTTGGAAATAAAGGCGCCACTAAAAATTAGAATTTTCATGTGGTTTCTACATAGAAATGTTATCCTCATGAAAGATAATCTTGCAAAGAGAAATTGGCAAGGTTGTATGAAATGCTGCTTCTCTGATAAAAATGAAACAATACAACATCTTTTGTTTGATTGTCCTTTTGCCGAAGTAGTGTGGAGAATTGTTCATTTTTCTTTCAATATTACTCCACCATCAAATGTAAGAAATCTTTTTGGTGATTGGTTGAATGGGGTTCAAAAAAAAGACAAAGCTCATATCCGAGTGGGTGGGTGTGCTTTACTGTGGCATCCCGCAAAACCACTACCAGAAAATCGCGTTGAATTTGTGCATTGCATCGTCATCATCATGCATTGTTTGACAAAACTATTTTCGCAACGCCCGAATTGTTTTCCAAACGCCCCATCTTAATTCAACTGCAAAGCCCGGTCCCCGGAATATTTTGTTTTAATTAAAACTGATGTGCAAACGGTCTGTTAAAAATAAATAAAAATATTTATTTATTTTAGTAGGCGATCGAGCAGGCCAACCCGACCCGAACGACCGCCCAGGATTTTAAATCGGTCCACCAACCTGCCCCATCTAAATCCTAAGACTACCCGAAAACTACCCCAACCCAACCTCCACATCACTCCTCCAATCAAATCTCCACCTCACCTCTCCTCTCTCCCTCACCCACCCCTGCATGCCACATCAGCCCAACCCTCCACCTGCTAAGCACACCCCAACACTCACCCCACTGACCCACACCAAAGCACACACACGCATGCACCAGGCCACCAGGCCAGCGTGGGCCCCATCTCGCCCTGGCCCACCTGCCAGCAGCACGCACGCACACACGCTGCGCCGCCCAGCCCACACCCCACTTGTCCACAGGCCCTGCTGACCCACCCCACGCCCTGTCCCCAACCCCCTTCTTCCTCCTCCCATCCTCGCCTCTCCCCTCACCGCCATGCTCGCCTGGGCCCTCCTCCATCCCCGACCGCGGCCACCGCCGACCCCCGCTAACCACCTGCACGCGCCCGCCGGCGTCCACCCTTCGCACGCCCTCGACCACGCCTCCCCGTCGCCGGAAGCCCCCGCCTCAACACGGGCCCCTCCTCCGCAGACGACCGCCAAGCCCCTTCCCCGAGCCTCTGGCGAGCCGCCCGAGCTTCGGCCTGCCAGGCGCCCCGCCTCTCCTCAACGCCACCAGACCGCGCCGCCAAGACGCCGCCCTTCGCCGCCCGCCGCGAGCCGTCTCCGCACCCGCCCGAGCCACGCCGCCAGAGCCACCTCGGCGCCGAGGCCGCCTTCGAGGTCCCCGCCGCGGCCTGCTCGCCGCCGCCTTGCCGCGTCGCCCTGCCGGGCCCGCTCGTCTCCGCCACCGAGCCCGTGGCAGCGCCGCCAGGCCCACCGCCTCGCCGTCCTTCGTCTCCGGCGCCCCGCCTGCACCGCGCCGTCGTCGCTGGAGCAGAGCTGCCCAGCCTCTGCGCTTGCGCTGCCCCCGCCCGGCCCGTCCCACGACTGCCGTTTTCGCCTCCGGCCTCGCCTGCCGCCACCGCCTCGCCTCGCCTCCAGCGCCCGGGCCTTGCGGCGTCGCCGACCAGCACCCGGCGGCCCCGAGGCCAACCCTTGCCTCGCCATGTACGCGATGCGGGACCTACCATCAACATGAACGTCTTCATGGAACGCGTGGCTCGTCCTCTTCGGATTCCAAGACCGCTCCCGACGCCCGATCCCGGATGCACCAAGTTATCCATCGAGGACCCCAAGATCATCGAGAGAGACCCGGCGGCCCCGGTCCCGCGGACTTGAGTACCCCGACGCCCCGAGACCGAAGGACCCCACAAGACCACGGACGCGAGACGCCAAGACCGTACCAAGCCGAAGGTGTCCGAAGGATCTCCGACAAGAACTCCACCACGGATCTTCTAGCACTTCGACAGGGAACCCTGGAGCCCCGGCGCCGAGCCCCAAGTACGTCCCCGATAATCAAGGTGGAACCCCAAGGCCCCGATGCCCCGACGCCAAAGCCTTCGACGCGGAACCCTGAACCCCGACAAGAGCCACGACACGAATACAACAAGTACCCTCTCGAGAACGCCATGACCGTCTACACGAACACCGGAAACCGTGCGACAAGTACTCCTTCCCCGGACATCGAGACCCCGATGCGGCAAGATCTGCCCCGATACCAAGAACGACCCCGGAGTCCGAGAACGACCTCGCCGACCCCGGAACCCCAAGTCCGTCGGACCCTGAACCTCGAGACCCGACCCGAACCCCGGAACCCTAACAAGATCGCCGAACCCTAATGTGTGACCCTTTTCCTCGAACCCTATTTTATAACATAACAACTTGTTGCATATGGAATTGTCATACTCGCATGCATATCTGTGGTTTGGGGGCCTTTTGCCGATTCACCTAATAATTAAATATGGGGCCATATGCGGGCAAATCTAGTCTCATATCGGCCTCATTTAAACTTGTGTAGCGAACCGGTATCTTATCTTGCCTTGCTAAACAACATTTAATATGCGGGGTAGCTAAATAACTTGAACCGTCTAATTAATTGTCGGGACCCCGGTTCTGCTTAATCTTGACCTAATTGCATCGCACTTTGACATGCCATGCCTCATACATGCATCATGCCGATCTTCTGCCGAGTATTAAATATTGCATCCGGTGTTTCCTCTAGTGATTTGCTTCTTCGCGGATAAGGCCGTTGAGTTGATGTGAGCTTCGCCCGATCTTCGATTGAACCTTCGACGATGTTTTCAGGCGAGCATCTCCCCCTTTCTACCTATCTTACTTTTATAGTCTTTATTTCCCTCTTGTTGATCTATTGCTATCTGTGTTGCGATGCTTTAGTTTCCACCGTGATATACCTTGCAGCCCTATATTGCCTTGGACACATCCTATTACCGTTGTTTGGTAGATAGTTGGACTTATGGCGTCGTAGTTGCTTGCTCAAGTCTTGATGCGTGTCGTCAAATGCCACGATTCTTGATGTATTGCCGCATGTTGATGTTGGAGATGATTCTAGTTTTACTTATCGGCACTTTACTTTCGTTTAACAACTAAAATTGAAATAAGGAGGCATCGGTGGGTGATAGATAATATTTGGTTTCCGAACGCCCACTTGTGTCCGTAAGACCCGAGTACTTGATACTGTTCCTTGATTTTGCGCTTATCCACATCCGGGAGGTATATGGGACCCCCGAGCGAGCTTGATTCGTCTTATTTCTTGGGGCCACAAACTAGTTTGAGGTTTTATTTACGATCCTGTACTTATGCCATGCTTTACGCTTTATTTACGATTGTGCGAGGAGCACACTGTACTGTTTAGGATCGGGACACGTTTACGCTGTATCGACAAGCCCAGCCACACTTTCGGGTTCCCGATCGTTTGCCGTCCACCCAAACCTTGAGGCCGTCTCGAGCTTGCTTACCCGTTATGGATTCTACTCTAAGGTGGCCTGAAATATTTCGAATCTGTGATTGTTCGGTCGTGAAAGCCTCGTGGGTTTTGATTTGGTTTTTCCGAGGTTGATCGAGCGTGTGTTGCTATTGGTGCACCCGCCGGGTAAAACTTTCGAAAGCCGTGTCCGCGGATATGGACGACTTGGAGCATGATCTCGATCATAGACAAGCATAACTAAAGTTTACTGCTATAAACTTGACTTATAATGACTAGTAATCAGCTTCACTATAATGGAATGGCTAATTAATACTGCCCACAATTGCTTGTTTGGTTGTCGCTTGCGACAATTGTATCTGACTAGTAAATATTGCAACTACAACGGATTGGCTGAATAAAAGTACCAACAACTGCTGGGTTTTGGGTTTATCTCATGCTATCTGTATCTGATTAGTAATTGTTGCAACTATAACGGAATGGTTAACTAAAAGTGCCCACTGCTTACTTTATCAGGACAATTATCTAAACCTGACTAGTAATTGCTGCAACGATAACTGAATAAATAAAACTGCCAACCGTGTGGGTTCCTCGGTTGACTTCCTCGTTTGGTCTCAAGGGGAAACACGGATGGGTTTGTTTGGTGTTAGTTTAGTTGGATCCGTTAGGTCATTCTTATCCTCTCGATATCCGCCATTGTATCGAGTCTCTATAGGTTGTTTAGTGCATGCTGCCACCGCTCGATCCACCATACCTATGTAGGCGAGGACCGAATTCTAGCCTCGCTGCATCGCCTCGATCGACGCTCCTTCTTTTCCTTTGCCCTTTGTCGGCACCCCTTTGTTTAAGCAGGTTTGAGATCGACGCCGTTAGGTGGTTACCCTTCCGGCTTGGCACGGGCAGGTTATGGGCGCCATTGGTTATTCTTGAGGCTCTTAGCCCCATTTGCTTCTTGTCCGTAGTCGGACGCTCTACCGCTTTCAGGTGATTTGGATCTTCGTATAATATATACGTATTCTTGACTCTTTGAGTCATATATATATCTCTGCTCATGGGTCCCATCGAGGACTGTTGTGTAATGTTATTACCGTTTCCACCCGACGAAAGTGCTGGTGAGCACCTTTTGAATCGTTTCTATGCGGGTTTGGCGAATTTTGCCCAAACTTGCATAGGTCCGATTCGAGGGTGTTACAGTGGTATCGAGCTCGGCAGTTGCGATACCCTGAAGTCCACTTTGTAGGATAACCTAGCTAACGGCGAAGTAGAAGTGTCAAAACTATTTTTGAAAATCGGTTGATAGTTACGATTAGGTCTGATTTTATTCCTTACCCCTCTCGCTATTCTCCTCTTATCTCGACGTGTTTTGAATCGCTCTTATCTTTTCTTGAGTCCGATTTCTCGGGGTTGGGTTTCCGTAGTACCTTCAGGGTTTCGTTTTCCCCTTTTGTAACGGAGGTGCTTCGATCATCAATCTGCAACTTGTCTGTTGTGCCTTTCATCCGATCTTTTGTTCTTGAGATCTTTATCCATCTGTGTTCCTTGCTGGATATCAGTGTCGCTGGAAAACATATGAGACGGACGAGCTTTGGTGAAGTTGGGGTTAACCTTGAGCATGTGTTGTTCATGCCAATGGAACCATCGCGAAACCTAATCATTGTGTCTTTCATACGATTTGTGCTGGCATCATTCCTTGTTTCAGATACCGCCACGGTCTCAGTCTAAATCTCGAGAGTTGAGTTGCCGATTCTCCTAACCATGTATAGAGTTGACAGTTGGGTCCGGATGGACTGATCACCCTACCCGACTCTTCTGTTCGCCTGCATACATCGAATGGTGGATCAATGTAACTTTTCCCTCTTCTAACGGAAGTTAGGGGTGGCTTTATTTGTGATACCTCTACCTTCGACCTTTTGTTCCGGAGTGCTCTCTCGACGATCAGGAACAACGACCCATTGTTGGTGGTGTCGCCGATTCCCAGATGAAGAAGGAACCCTTGTTAGTGGTGTCGCGAGGATCTACACGGAGCGAGAGGATGCAGATCGCCGACCTTCTTTCCGGTACCATGAGGCGGATCTCGAGGGCGAGATCCATTGTTAGTGGTGTCGAATTGTGGCATCCCGCAAAACCACTACCAGAAAATCGCGTTGAATTTGTGCATTGCATCGTCATCATCATGCATTGTTTGACAAAACTATTTTCGCAACGCCCGAATTGTTTTCCAAACGCCCCATCTTAATTCAACTGCAAAGCCCGGTCCCCGGAATATTTTGTTTTAATTAAAACTGATGTGCAAACGGTCTGTTAAAAATAAATAAAAATATTTATTTATTTTAGTAGGGGCAGTCGAACGGGCCAACCCGACCCGAACGACCGCCCCAGGATTTTAAATCGGTCCACCAACCTGCCCCATCTAAATCCTAAGACTACCCAGAAAACTACCCCAACCCAACCTCCACATCACTCCCTCCAATCAAATCTCTCCACCTCACCTCTCCTCTCTCCCTCACCCACTCCCTGCATGCCACATCAGCCCAACCCTCCACCTGTGCTAAGCACACCCCAACACTCACCCCACCTGACCCACACCAAAAGCACACACACGCGCATGCACCCAGGCCACCCAGCGCCAGGCCCCCATCTCGCCTGCCCACTGCCAAGAAGACGACGCACACGCCGCCAGCCCACACCTCAGACTGTCCCTCGGGCCCTGGGACCCACCCCCACGCGGCCCCTGTCCCCAACCCCCTTCTTCCTCCTCCCATCCTCGCCTCTCCCCTCACCGCCATGCTCGCCTGGGCCCTCCTCCATCCCCGACCGCGGCCACCGCCGACCCCCGCTAACCACCAGACGCTGCGCCGCCAGCTGACCAGCGACCAAGGCCTCACGGCTCCCACCTTCGTGACGCCTCGACCACGCCTCGCCAGCTGAAGCCCCCTTCCCCGAGCCTCTGGCGAGCCGCTCAGCTTCGGCCCGCCGTCGCCCCTCCGCCTCTCCTCAACGCCACCCACTGCCGCCCCGCGTCGCCCGCCCGCCTCCGCTCGCTGCCGTCTCCGCACCGCCAGCCAGTCACGCCGCCCCAGCCACCTCCGGCGCGCCGCCGCCGCCGAGTCCCCGCCCGGCTGCTCGCCGCCTCGGCGTCGTCGCCGTCCCGGGCCCCGCTCCGCGTCTCGCCACCGAGCCCGTGGCGCCGCCGCAGGCCCCGCGCGCCTCGCCGTCCCCGGTCTCCGGCGCCCCGCAGACCGCCGCCCGTCGCTGGGCAGAGCCGGCCAGCCCTGCGCCTTGCGCTGGCCCCGGCCCCGGCCCGTCCGTCCACGACCGTCGTTCGCCTCTCCGGCCTCGCCCGGTCGCCACCGCCTGCCTCGGCCTCGCCTCCCAGCGCCCCCGGGCCTTGCAGCGTCGCCGACCCGAGCACCCCCGCTGGCCCCGAGGCCGACCCTTGCCTCTGCCATGTACGCGATGCCAGGACCTACCATCAACATGAACGTCTTCATGGAACGCGTGGCTCGTCCTCTTCGGAATCCAAGACCGCTCCCGACGCCCGATCCCGGATGCACCAAGTTATCCATCGAGGACCCCAAGATCATCGAGAGAGACCCGGCGGCCCCGGTCCCGCGGACTTGAGTACCCCGACGCCCCGAGACCGAAGGACCCCACAAGACCACGGACGCGAGACGCCAAGACCGTACCAAGCCGAAGGTGTCCGAAGGATCTCCGACAAGAACTCCACCACGGATCTTCTAGCACTTCGACAGGGAACCCTGGAGCCCCGGCGCCGAGCCCCAAATCGTCCCGATAATCAAGGTGGAACCCCAAGGCCCCGATGCCCGACGCCAAAGCCTTGACGCGGAACCACGAACCCGACAAGAGCCACGACACGAATACAACAAGTACCCTCGAGAACGCCATGACCGTCTACGAACACCGGAAACCGTGCGACAAGTACTCCTTCCCCGGACATCGAGACCCCGATGCGGCAAGATCTGCCCCGATACCAAGAACGACCCCGGAGTCCGAGAACGACCTCGCCGACCCCGGAACCCCAAGTCCGTCGGACCCTGAACCTCGAGACCCGACCCCGAACCCCGGAACCCTAACAAGATCGCCGAACCCTAATGTGTGACCCTTTTCCTCGAACCCTATTTTATAACATAACAACTTGTTGCATATGGAATTGTCATACTCGCATGCATATCTGTGGTTTGGGGGCCTTTTGCCGATTCACCTAATAATTAAATATGGGGCCATATGCGGGCAAATCTAGTCTCATATCGGCCTCATTTAAACTTGTGTAGAACCGGTATCTTATCTTGCCTTGCTAAACAACATTTAATATGCGGGGTAGCTAAATAACTTGAACCGTCTAATTAATTGTCGGGACCCCGGTTCTGCTTAATCTTGACCTAATTGCATCGCACTTTGACATGCCATGCCTCATACATGCATCATGCCGATCTTCTGCCGAGTATTAAATATTGCATCCGGTGTTTCCTCTAGTGATTTGCTTCTTCGCGGATAAGGCCGTTGAGTTGATGTGAGCTTCGCCCGATCTTCGGTTGAACCTTGACGATGTTTTCAGCAGCATCTCCCCCTTTCTACCTATCTTACTTTTATAGTCTTTATTTCCCTCTTGTTGATCTATTGCTATCTGTGTTGCGATGCTTTAGTTTCCGTACCCGTGATATACCTTGCAGCCCTATATTGCCTTGGACACATCCTATTACCTGTTGTTTGGTAGATAGTTGGACTTATGGCGTCGTAGTTGCTTGCTCAAGTGCTGATGCGTGTCGTCAAATGCCACAGTTGCTGATGTATTGCCGCATGTTGATGTTGGAGATGATTCTAGTTTTACTTATCGGCACTTTACTTTCTGTTTAACAACTAAAATTGAAATAAGCAGAGGCATCGGTGGGTGATAGATAATATTTGGTTTCGACGCCCACTTGTGTCCCGTAAGACCCCGAGTACTTGATACCTGTTCCTTGATTTTGCGCGCTATCCACATCCGGGAGGTATATGGGACCCCCCTGAGCCAGAGCTTGATTCAGTCTTATTTCTTGGGGCCACAAACTAGTTTGAGGTTTTATTTACGATCCTGTACTTATGCCATGCTTTACTGCTTTATTTACGATTGTGCGAGGTGCACACTGTACTGTTTAGGATCGGGACACGTTTACGCGGTATCGACAAGCCCAGCCACACTTTCGGGTTCCCAGTCGTTTACCGCCGTCCACCCAAACCTTGAGGCCGTCTCGGAGCTTGCTTACTCCGTTGCGGATTCTACTCTAAGGGGTGGCCCCCTGAAATATTTCTGAATCCTGTGATTGTTCAGTCGTGAAAGCCTCGTTGGGTTTTGATTTGGTTTTTCCGAGGTTGATCGAGCGTGTGTTGCTATTGGTGCACCCCGGCCGGGTAAAACTTTCTGAAAGCCGTGTCATGGATATGGACGACTTGGACAGATATCTCGATCATAGACAAGCATAACTAAAGTTTACTGCTATAAACTTGACTTATAATGACTAGTAATCAGCTTCACTATAATGGAATGGCTAATTAATACTGCCCACAATTGCTTGTTTGGTTGTCGCCATGCGACAATTGTATCGACTAGTAAATATTGCAACTTCAAGCGGATTGGCTGAATAAAAGTACCAACAAGCTGGGTTTTGGGTTTATCTCATGCTATCAGATCGATTAGTAATTGTTGCAACTATAACGGAATGGTTAACTAAAAGTGCCCTGCTTACTTTATCGGGACAATTATCTAAACCTGACTAGTAATTACGCAACGATAATCGAATAAATAAAGCGCCAACTGTGTGAGTTCCTCGGTTGACTTCCTCGATGGTCTCGAGGGGGAAACGCCAGGATGGGTTTGTTTGGTGTTAGCTTCAGGTTGGATCCGGTTAGGTCATTCTTATCCCTCTCTGATATCCGCCAGTTGTACCGAGTCTCTATAGGTTGTTCAGTGCATGCTGCCGCTGCCGCTTCAGTCCACCATACCTATGTAGGCGAGGACCGCCGAATTCTAGCCTCGCCGTGTACTGGCCTCAGTACTGACGCTCCTTCTTTTCCTTTGCCCTTTGTCGGCACCCCTTTTGTTTAAGCAGGTTTGAGATCGACGCCGTTAGCAGGGTTACCCTTCCGGCTTGGCCTGGGCAGGGTTATGGACGCCATTGGTTATTCTTCAGGGCTCTTAGCCCCATTTGCTTCTTGTCCGTAGTCGGACGCTCTACCGTTTTCAGGGTGATTTGGATCTTCGTATAATATATCTGTATTCTTGACTCTTTGAGTCGCTGTTATATATATCTGTTCTGTGGGTCCCATCGAGGACTGTTGTGTAATGTTATTACTTCGTTTTCCACCCGCACGAAAGTGCCTGGTGGGCACCTTTGAATCGTTTCTATGCGGGTTTGGCGAATTTTGCCCAAACTTGCATAGGTCCGATTCTGAGGGTGTTACATTTACTATGGGCCATCTGGCATGTTCGTAATATTTTATCTTTAAGAAATCAAAATTTTCTTAATTTTTACAGGTTATTCCTCTGGCCACCCACTGGATCCATATGTGGTCCTTTCTTCAGCCTATGGAGCAGCGCCAGGCCATGGTTTCTAGGTGTACCCGCTTGGAGTTGGTGAGCACAAGCTAAACTGTAGCACACAAAGAATAGCGGAACATATTATACAACAACACATAATACTACCTCATGATAATGTTCCTAAGCTTCCAATAATCGTCAATAAAATGAACAGTGATAGCCATATATCCCTTCTTCTGGATGTCAGTTGTCCACATATCTGTGGTGATAGCAACCCACTTAATTGATTCATGGTTATGTAATCAATTGCCTTCTTTCTTTCTCGAATTTTCCACAATATCATTCCTACAAAACAAAAGAAGAGGATACCATATGTTGGTTAATCACCGTGAAGAGGAACTAATCATAAAGTAAATCAAAAACCTATAGCAAGGTATACCTATAAGTATTTCTTGTATGTAGCTTGAATAGTGACTGAAGTGCATGAACAAACTTTCTAAAACCAGGATGGTCTACTATAGACAGTGGATAATCATGCAATACCAATGTGTTACCAAGCTCTTTTCTATCAATCTCTTGTTGGACATGTAGATGGGTATGTGAGTACACATGTATGAGTTGTATAATCATGTATTCATACCGTCACGTCCGGTGGGTTTAGGATTCACCCATTTATATGACCACGGATATTTATTTGTCCCAAACCTCCATCCTAATAAAGAGTTTTTATCCACCGGGTACGCTACGGGTACCTATTGCCATCCCCTACATATGACAGGCATAGAGTCCAGAAAAAAAAATCAACTCACCAACCACTCAATTTTCCAACAATAAACCATGTGATGGATCCCGAGTACTCCCTCTGTTTCGGTTTACAAGTTCTGCATGTAGTTCTATGTTGTTAAATTGAGCAACTTAGTATGATGTATATATTATAAAAAATATATCACCGGAAACTTTAGACTTTGTATTTTCTAATGATATAATTTTTATATTATATAATTTAAATTATATAGGTCAAATTGATAACCTAGATATACGCGTAGGACTTGTAAACCGAAACGAAGGGAGTAGTTAGACATACATTTTGTGTGTTTATGTGTCAGTAGAGAAACCAATCCGAAGATTCATCTCAGTTACCGTTCTGGCGTTCAATTCTTCAATTGTATAAACCGTGCATCGGTGAGCTGCGAAGTTGTTGACGGCTTCTTAGCAAAAAGTAGAAATCAATTAGCGTTCCATATAGCCCATACCGTTGAGCATGAAGGCGATCGATTGATTTCTTTGGCAGATATAATTCCTGAAATAGACCCTGTCGTTCCTGTCAATGATTAACCAAATATACTACGGTGGCGTCGAGAAGCCTTAGCGACTGAGTAACCGGCCGGAGTCCTAAAATATCTACGGAAAGAGTTATTCTCACCCGTCAAGCATCTATTCGATCAACACAAAAAAGGTGTTGTAGTCACCATGACCAGCAAAGCATCGGTAGAAAAAGAAGAGGCCAAAAAACTCGAAAAAGCTTTAGGAGTATCAATAAAAATAAAGATTATAAAGATGGGTACGTGATAGTAGAGTGCACTGGCTAGGGTGGTGTCGTCAGTGAAGAAGGGAAGAATATAGAAGGAAGCACGTCGCCCCCAGCAGCTAGCAGTCCACCGGAGAAAGCGACGTCCTAACGGAACACCCAGCCCCGCCTATAAATCCCAACGGATCTCCAGCCGTAACCACAAACACACACATCGTCGACCTCTCCTGTGCCACCCTGACCGTGCATAGTTATGGGGATGATCAGGACCGCGCTGCTTGGCGCCGTGGTGCTGCTGTGCGCGCTCCGGCACGGGGGAGCGCAGCGGTACGAGGCCATCTACAGCTTCGGCGACTCCATCTCCGACACGGGCAACCTCTGCGTCGGCGGCTGCCCGTCGTGGCTCACCACGGGACAGTCGCCCTACGGCGAGACCTTCTTCAAACGCCCCACCGGCCGGTGCTCCGACGGCCGCGTGATCATCGATTTCCTGGGTACCTTCTTCGAACACATTCGTCGTCGTCCTTGATTATATTCCTTGAAAAATATAATGGCCACGTATATAGCATTAAAGATGGACACGTTCATGATGGTAACGTGACCAGCTGGTATATATGGTGTGTGTTTGCAGCTGAGCACTTTGGGCTGCCGCTTCTGCCGGCGTCCAAGGCCGGTGGCGACTTCAAGAAGGGCGCCAACATGGCGATCATCGGCGCCACCACCATGGACTTCGACTTCTTCAAGTCCATCGGCCTTAGCGACAAGATATGGAACAACGGGCCACTCGACACACAGATCCAGTGGTTCCGCCAGCTCCTCCCGTCCGCCTGCGGCAAGGGTACCGAGCCAGCTCGACAGCCTTAATTTAACTATAGTAGAAATGATTTTTGAAATCTTGAGTAACCAATGGTGATCTTGCATACGTACGTATAGACTGCAAGAGGCATCTTTCCAAATCTCTGTTCGTCGTCGGCGAGTTCGGCGGCAACGACTACAACGCGGCGCTCTTCTCCGGCCGGACCATGGCCGACGTGAGGGGCTACGTGCCGCAGGTCGTCAGCCACATCATCCGTGGCCTTCAGGTAACTAACCAGTCTCAATTTGATCGATCTCACCGACTTTTCTCGGTAGTTGGTGGCGAAGTGGCGATCGTCTAGGTAACGCTATGTTAATGTGTGTCCGTGCGTGCAGACGATGATAAGGCTGGGCGCGATGGACATCGTGGTGCCGGGCGTGCTGCCCATCGGTTGCTTCCCCATCTACCTGACCCTCTACGGGACCTCCAACGGCGCCGACTACGACGGCGACGGCTGCCTCAAGAGCTACAACAGCCTCTCCGCCCACCACAACTCGCTGCTGAGACGGAGCCTCGCCAACCTGCAGAGGACCTACCCCCACACCAGGATCATGTACGCCGATTTCTACTCCCAGGTCATCCAGATGATCCGGGCACCTCAGAATTTCGGTAAGTTCATACAGTATCTTATAGCTAGCACTCCACTATATGATTATTAGGTGCAGAATATCCGTGTCAAAGTTGCATCTGGAGCTGCCCCGCCCTGTCCGGACCAGCATCATCTTTACCGCTGTACACTTAACCTTTTTAGCAGCAAGGCAATGCAAAGGCGTCCTAGCAGCTAGCTAGAATCCAGTTGTTGCCGTGACAAAGTTGAAGTCTCGGTGATCACGACATGTTCTAGTCTAGACAGCTAGGGCATACTGTACATGATAGGGCCAAAGCTGAGTACGTAAAAGACATTTATCCAACCAAAGCTGCTATACTACAACTACAAGCAGTAGAATGCAAGCTAGTAGGTGCATGCACAATAATCTAGCTTCAAATGATGGTCTCCTGGATTCTTAGCCCACCAGCGACTCAATTCGGCTAATTACTGGTCAAGTTATGCTCCGGGGACCATGACCTCTGTCTTGTCCGTATAATTTGGGAATCAATACCCCCTAGCTAGCTAACCAGTTGGCACGCCATCTAACAAACACATGATCCAATTATTATCAAATGAGGGTCTGATCGACAGTGCACTGTATAATACTAGCGCTAAAAAGCACTGTACATGTGACAGCTCTTCTTTACATGTAAATTGACAGAGAGAGATACTCCAAAAAATAATAAGGCTCAAAAATAATAATAGCATGCCCATGTTCACGTACCGTGCATGATCTTTTCTCATCTCATCCGTCACACTACTTTAATCGTCTCTCCTCATCATGGGTCACCACTGCTAGGCTAGCTAGGTTCACGTGATCACGGGTTACGAAGCAGATTAATTAGTGAAATCGATCGCTTTTGCTGATGTTGTTTCACTGCAGGCTTGAAGTACGGCCTGAAGGTGTGCTGCGGCGCCGGCGGGCAGGGCAAGTACAACTACAACAACAAGGCGAGGTGCGGCATGTCCGGGGCGAGCGCCTGCTCCGACCCGCAGAACTACCTCATCTGGGATGGCATCCACCTCACCGAGGCGGCCTACCGCTCCATCGCCAACGGGTGGCTCAAGGGGCCCTACGCCACCCCGCGCATCCTGCACTGATGATAATGTATTGTTTGATTTATTATTGACTTGATGTGTCGTGTTTGGGGTTTGTGAGGCGGGATCGATCCGTACGCGTGCGTGTGTGTGTGGGCGGGTAACAGCTAATTTATGATGATGGTGTTGTATTTAGTTGTTGATTATTCATGGGGGTAGTTAATTATGTTGCTTCCAGAGAATGAATAAAATTTCAATGTGTTGTTTGATTAACTTACAGAATGAATTTCTTTCTTGAAAGCAAAACAGAATGAATTTCAGAGAGGTTTTCATCTTGTTTTTCATTGCTATGTTCTGAATTTATTTATTTAGAAAATGTTCCTCGTGAACTGCTTGAACTGATTTTGATTTTCTAGGGGTTTGTTTTCTACACTCGAGTCCACACATTTATCCAGTCCTTGTGATGTTCTGGTTGACCACGTGATTCCAGACTGGAGGCCCATTGTACCAGTAGCTAGGTAAATAACGAGGCCTGTGACCTCTGTTTAGGATGCAGATTTTCTATGGGCCTTGCGCACTTCCATTTTGTGGAGAAAAATTGGCATGGTATCGAGCCCGTAAATTCGAATGTCCGCTTGTTCTCGAGGACACAGGTTTTGCGACTCTTTGGAGTTTGGACATGTCTTATTTGTGTCTTGCTTGTTTTGTTTATATTAAGAGTTAAATATATTGGTTGTTCCTATCAAAAGTGCAACGGACGTTGCCTAGGAGAGAGTGTGGTGAATGGGCTTTTAAAAATATTATGGTTTAGACCCTAATAAATACGATATAAAACTAACGTTTAATTTATAGAGCACAAAATCTAAAACCACTAGGTTCAATTAAGTACACCAACAACCTATGCTAAGCAAGACAAGCAACAAGATGAAAGCAAGATATAATATATTAAGCACGGTGGCTATCACAATGTAAATTGCATAAGTAAATGGCTTGATTAAGAGATAACCGATGAACACGGAGACAAAGATTTTTATCCCGGAGTCACTTCTAAAGAAGCTAAGTCTCCGTTGGAGATGTGCGATGGCGTAATGCTGTTTGAACGCCATAAATGGCTCACCTAAAGGTGTGGTGGCTCGATTCTCACCCAACGCCATACAAGACCTCACCCCAAGATGCAAAGGCACGCAACACACCGACACCACAACAATCTCACCCTCTTCTCGAGTGCGCACCACAAAAGGCGAGCACTCGATCAACTATGATACACTTGAGGGCGGCCATCGAACCCGTACAAGGTTGGGACAATCTCCACAACTCAATTGGAGGCTCCCAACAACAAAGTCACAACAGGCTACAAGCTTGAGGCTTTTCCACAACTCAATTGGAGGTCGCAAGAAGTCAACACACCAACCACACAATCATCTAGGGTTCCAAGAACCCAAGAGTAACAAGCCCACAAGCTTGTACTCACCGAATCTCCATGAAAAACTCAATCCTATGCAATAAATGCAAGGCGTCCTTCGGTTCCAAATCCCACCAAAGCTACAAAATCTATTGGGAGAATAAGGGAGAAAGAACACAAAAGAAGAACACATAACTCTCCAAGGTCTAGATCCCAAGGATTCCTTCACGAAGAAGGGATTTGGCTTGGTGGGGTTGTAGATATAGATCTCCTCTCAAAAATCTCTCAAAAAGATGCAACAATCATAGAGAAAGGGAGAGCACAAGCTCTTCAAGGTCAACAATGGAGAGAGAGAGCTAACCCCACGAAGGAAATAGGGCCCCCTTTTAAAGGGCTCCCAAATTTGGCCGTTTGGGCCCAAACACACCTGGCCGGTAGTACCGGTGAGCCATCGGAAGTTCCGGTCACCCCTGGCTCGAAAGAAGTTGAAATGACCTGGTTGTACATGCCGGAAGTTTCGTCCGAGCCAGAACTTCCGGTCGCTACTACCGGTCTACTACCGGCCCAAGTACCGACAAATAAACGCGACCATACAGAGAGATAACTGAATAGGGACACGGTCTGAGCGAAAGTGAAACCGCAATTTCACCCAGTACTATCGATGGAAATTATGCCCGAGCGATACTTTCGATGCCTGGCCGGTACTTCTGGCGGCGCTTCTCCATCGGCTTCTATCGACGGGTACTACCTACTTAACTTCTGATCAAAGTTCCCTCCAAATAGCACTCACCAAACAGAGAGGTTACTAAATCGAAACCAGGACGAGCGGAAGTAACCTCGGTACAATCCGCATTACTACGAGCAGCAAAAATGCCCTAGCGGTACTACCAGTGGAGCAAACTTCCGCCAAAAGAAACTTCAGTACCAAAACTGCAATAACTTTCGCATCCGAACTCCAAACAATATGAAACCATATTTGTTGGAAAGATAACAACGTGTAGAATGGTCTTCGCCACAACATGTGAATGGTCTTCGCCACTGCACATGTAGACAGGTTGATATTTCCTTTGGAAGTAAATGGTCTTCGCCACCGCACGTGAATCTTTGAGGATGACATGGTCACTTTCCTACGCCCGACATGACTTGACTTCCATAATTTCAACGTCGTCATCGATGATTTTGGATAGGCTTGAGGATTGTGCACCAACCTGGAAAAGTGCTCTTCGCACTTGATTCGTTGCTATGATCCTGAAGCAACTTTAGTGGAGCAAAGGTTTGGCTTTCTGGTTCTACCCTTCCATCTCTGGTATGTTGGCCTACCATTGGTACTTAGGAAGCCAAATACATCCCAAATACAATACCAAGTGGACATCATGGCAAACCGGCTGCTGAGGTTGCAGATACGTCGCAAACGTATCTATAATTTTTTATGTTCCATGCTTGTTTAGTATCTACTTTGCTTTGTTTTGTCTACACTTTGAGGTGTTTTATATGTTTTCTGCTACTAACCTATTAACAAGATGCCACAATGCCGACTGCATGTTTTCTTCTGTTTTGGTTCTAGAAAGGTAGAAAATCAATATTCTCGGAATTGGACGGGACAAAAACCAAAGTCAATATTTTACCGTGGGGAACACATAGCCAGAGTACGATACGGAGGGGAGGCACCAGGGGGCCACACCCCCTGGCAGCGCGGGCTGGGGTTAACCGTGCCTGGGGGTGTGACCACCCTGGCCTCCCACTGCCTCGCCTCTTCGCCTATAAAGACCCCCCGATGCCTAAACCCTAAGTACCCGATCAATATTCCACCAAACCGTCTGTAGCCTCCGCCACATCGTCCCTAGATCAGGGGGATCTGAAGCTCTTCCCGGCACCCTGCCGGAGGGGAGATCATCCCGGAGGCCTTCTTCTTCATTATGCCAGCCTCCGGTATGAAGCATGAGTAGTTCCACCTTGGACTATGGGTCCATGTAGTAGCTAGATGGTTGTATCTCCTCCTTTGTGCTACCATGTTTAGATCTTGTGAGCTCCGTTCATGATCAAGATCTCATCTATTTGTAACATGCATGTTGTGTTTGTGGGGATCCGATGGATAGGTTAATGGTTTTATCTTATTGATTCTATCATGTCTGTGTTGTTTGTGATATTGCATTCTCTCTGTTGTTAGTAGCTATCTTGGCCAAGTAGATGCTAGTGACTCCAAGAGGGGGTATTTATGCTCGATAGTGGCTTCATGCCTCTATTTAATCTAAGGGAAGTGACGGAAATCTCTAAGGTTATAGATGTGTTGTTGCCACTAGGGAGAAAACAACGGTCTCTTCTTCATGGAACAAGTGGATTGTTTACCTTACACACTTTGCTTAAAGCAGTTATCTGTTGCTTACAACTTAATACTGGAGGGGGTTCGGATGATAACCCGAAGGTGGATTTCTAGTCATAGATGCAGTTGGATGGCGGTCTATGTATCTTTTGTATTGCCCAATCAAAACTCATAGGATCATGAATGTCTAGTATTGCATTGTTATGCCTTGCTCAGTCCTGTCAATTGCCCTGCTGTAATTGTTTTACCCAGCATGCCATGTTTGTTTATCTAAGGAGAACACCTATAGTGAACTATGGACCCCGGTCCAATATTTACCATTGATACATCTTCCGCTGTTACCATTTACTTTCTGCAAGCCACTATTACCTTCCACACTATACAGTTAATCCTCTGTTATAGCAAAGCGGTGATATTGATAACCTCACTGTTCGTTGGGGCAAAGTCTTGAGTTTGTGTTATGCAGGTCTCCAAGTTGCTAAGCAACACCTTTGAGTCATTGACTTCCTCCTACTGGTTCGATAACCTCGGTTTCTCACTGAGGGAAAACTTGTTGTTGTGCTCATCACACCTTGCTCTTGGGGTTTCCCAACGAGGCGTCATCATGCCGTCATCAAGCTTTTCTGGCGCCGTTGCTGGGGAGGCTAAGGACGTCTTCATAAGGGGATTCCTTCTCAACCTTTCTATTTACTTTGTTTTTGTTTTGCTTAGTTTCTTTGGCTTGGTTTTGTTTGTCTCTTTTTATCAAAAACTCCAAAAAAATTAGTTTAGTTTGGTTTGCTTTCTCTTATCAAAAACACACACAAAATTAGTTCCTACTATAGTTGCTGGTCTATTATTGCCTTGATTTGTCATGTTTTCTATCAATGGATGGTTTCTTTGAAACTAGTTCTTATTGTCAAGGTGGGTTCACGAAAGAACAAAAGTATTTTTAGAAGGAACACCGTTTGTCACAAAAAGGGAAACACTTATGGGAACAAATTGATAAATTGAATACTATTGCTAGAGAGGTGTGCTCTACTTATAATGTTACTTATTTATTTGATAAATCTTGTTGCTTTAGGAGGTATAAACACTTTCCTTTTCAATGTGAGTATAATGATAATGTTACCATATCTTCTTATGTTAAAGGAAATTACGATTTTTATGATCTGGAACAAATTGAAGAATTTATTACTTTTAAGGGTGCATTTGAACTTGCCAGTTTGCTTTAAAATACTGATGATGCACCTTATGAATATGAGGTTTATGAGATACTAAAATTTTACTTTGATAATTACAAAGAATAAAATGGCTATATTCTTGAATATTTTAATAAGTGCTTTCCAGAAACGGAAGAGACTAATGCTTTGCAGGAGCCTATGGAAGAAGAAATTGCTGAACCTGAAAGCACATTAGATGAAAAAGAGGAGGAGAGTGATGAACAAAAGGAGGATGAATGTTATGTTCCTGTGGATTCTTTTGAAATATCTACTATAGGTAAACCTTGTGATAATAGTTATGCTCCTGTTATATATGATAATCCTATATTTGTGCCTAACTTCAAAATGCATGGTACTAAAGAGTTTTGCTTAGAAAATGTTTATGATAAAGCTCTAGATGATGGTCCTATATTGAATGATCAGTCTTCTTATTATAAAGTTGTTAAAAGTGGGTTTGAAGGTTTTAATCCTACTATTTTTGAGCTTGATTAAAATTATATGTTTGTAGATCATGAAAATAATGCTTTATGTGATAGTTATATTGTTGAGTTTATTCATGAGGCTACTGAAAGTTATTTTGAGAGAGGGAAACCTGGTCTTATGTATCTCAACAATATTAAGTTTCCCCTCTTTATGTTGAAAATCTTGAAGTTCCACTTGTTTTGATTTCCTATGCTTATTGCTTTGTGTTTCCCTGACTTGCTTATTTACAAGATTGCTATGCATAGGAAGTGGGTTAGACTTAAATGTGTTTTGAATTTTCTTATTAGTTCTCTATTTTACTTCAACTCATATTTCTTATGTGAGCATCTTCTCAAACTATTAAGCCTAACTTAAAGGCGTTAAAGAAAAGTACTTGTTGGAAGATAACCCACGAGTTTTCTTGAGTCTTGGAAGTTATTACTTCAGTAATGACCTCTATTTATCCTTTTTGTTTGCTTTTTGTGCCAAGAATGACCTCTAATGAGAGGGAAGTAAGATTTGGGGAGTTGCTGTCCTGAAACAGATTTTTGTGCTCCACCGTAAAAATTCGTGAGGAATCTCTGTAAGTCGGATTGAGCTGATATTTTGTTAATAAATCTCCCAGTATGTTAGATAACTTTAGTTAGTTCAACACTTTTTGATTTGAGCAACCCAAGATCTTTGAAAAAATCGGTTTCTACCTGCTGGTCTGTTTTGATAGATTTCTGCCATTATTTGCATTTTCTTCTTATTGATTCCTTTTTGGGTTATTTTTGGGAAATTGAGCTTATGTTTTTAGTGAAAGTTTTTCTGTTCTAAAGATAAAACCAAGGGTCTATTATCTTTTGAATACACTAATGCTGCTAATGAAGATTATGTGAAGTTTTGTATGACGGAAAATTTTCATGTGTAAAGAGAGAATGGTGTAATGAGATGAAGAATGGAAAAAAGCATAATCTTGGGGATGCCATCCCGTGTCACCCCAAGAAATATTCAAGAGGTATAAGCGTTAAAAGCTTAGGGATGCCCAAGGAATCCCCTACTTCATCAATAAAAAGCTTAGGTCTTTCTTGACACTTTGTTTTTATTGTTTCATGCACTATTGTGTTGTTCTTGGAGCGTCTTAGTTTTCGTTTGGTTTTTTTAGTTTGCTTAGTTTGATTGAATAAAGTTGTTTGGACCCCCATTCTCGCTTTGTTGTTTCAAATAAGTTGATTGGTGTTGGAAAGGAGTAGAAAGTTCTTGCCTGAGTAGTACAAGAGGAGCTTGCTTTGACTGTGACTTAGACTTTATAATGTCATGCTTTATGTGATAGTTATATTGTTGAGTTTATTCATGAGGCTACTGAAAGTTATTAGCGGGTGTATGGATCGAATATGTTTCTCCATACCTACATACACAAGCCATTGTAGAATTCTATACCTTCATATCTACTTGAGGATATAGCGCTCACCCTTGTGTAAGGAGGCTACTTCTGATGGAACCGGGATGTCAGTAATGCGTTTACTGTGCTCTCATGTTGTGCAGCGATATTCCTTGGTGGGGTGGAGAAGGACGGTGCCTTGAAAATATGGTAGTCTAGGGGACATGCCAAATGCAAAGTGTTCATGTGGATTCAGTAGTACAAACATATTACTTAGAGACATCAATTTCTCATAGGCCTCAGCCGGTTTCTCGTTCCGTCTCAAGCGCATAGCTTCTAAGAGCATACCACCTAAGCTGGTTTTTCTTTGCGGCTCTAAGATACGCGACCTCAGACGGTGCAAAATGGAAAACGCCTCTAAAATGTACAAGCTGGAGACGACTAGTAGTGTTGATCGCTTGCAAGAACTCCTCAACCTTAAATGGCCTGTACTAGAGACCGTCTCCAATATTCAGGCATCCTGAGTCGGATTCAAACAAAGACCGTCTATAAAACTAGGACGCCTCGAAGCGACATTTTAAAGTGATCTTCTTCAGTGTGTGTAAACCATTTTAAATAGTACACATCATGCTAATTGATGAGTGCAGAAACACTTCATTTTGAGACCCCAAGCGAAAGGTATGATGAGCACTGCAGCAAGTTTTCCCTCAATAAGAAACCGAGGTTATCGAACCAGTAGGAGGAAGGAAACGTCCCAAAGGTGTTTCAAGCAACGTGGAAACCTGCACAACACAAACTCAAGACTTTGCCCCAACTAACAGCGGGGTTGTCAATCTCACTGGTTGCTGTAACAAAGGATTAACTGTATGGTGTGGAAGGTGATGATGGTTTGCAGCAAGTAAATAGTAACAGTGGAAGATGTATCAACGGTAAAGATTGGACCGGGGTCCATACTTCACTAGAGGTGCTCTCCTTAGATAAACAAACATGGCATGCTAGGTAAACAAATTACAGCAGGGCAATTGACAGGACTGAGCAAGGCATAACAATGCAATACTAGACAAAAAGATCCTAGAAGTCCACCTTCAGGTTATCACCTGAACCCCCTGCAGTATTAAGTTGCAAGCAACAGACAACTGCTTTAAGCAAAGTGTGTAAGGTAAACAATCCACTTGTTCCATGAACAAGAGACCGTTGTTTTCTCCCTAGTGGCAACAGCACATCTACAACAGTAGAGATTTCTGTCACTTCCCTTGATTAAGTAGAGGCATGAACCCACTATCGAGCAGAAATACCCCCTCTTGGAGTCACGAGAAACTACTTGGCCAAGATATCTACTAACAACAGAGAGCATGCAAGATCACAAACAACACAGACATGATAGAATCAAATAGACAAAACCAATAATCAATCTGACATAGTAATCTCAATATCCATCGGATCCCCGCAAACACAACATGCATGATTACAAATATATTAGATCTTGATCATGAACGGAGCTCACAAGATCTAGACATGAAAGCAGAAGGAGGAGATACAACCATCTAGCTACTACATGGACCCGTAGTCCAAAGTGGAACTACTCACGCTTCATACCAGAGGCTAGCATGATGAAGAAGAAGGCCTCCGAGATGATCTTCCCTCTGGTAGGGTGCCGGGAAGAGCTTCAGATCCCCCGATCTAGGGACTATGGCGGCGGCTATAGACAATTTCGTGGAATTTTGATCGGGTACTTAGGGTTTAGGCATCGGGTTGACTTTATAGGCGAAGAGGCAAGGCAGGAAGTCCACCAGGGTGGCTTCACCCCCCAGGCGCGGGTTGGGCCCACCCGCGCGGCCAGGGGTGTGGCCCCCTGGTGGTTCTCCTCCGTCTCGTACTCCGGCTTCGTGTTCCCCACGGAAAAATATTGACTTTGGCTTTTGTCCCGTCCAATTCCGAGAATATTGATTTTCTGCCTTTCTGGAACCAAAAACAGAACAAAACAGGCAACTGGCACTGTGGCAAATTGTTAATAGGTTAGTTCTAGAAAAAATATAAAAACACCTCAAAGTGTAGACAAAGAAAATCAAAGTAGATACTAAACAAGCATGGAACATCAAAAAATATAGATACGTTGCCGACGTATCAGTAATTCGCACTTAATCATAGCTGACATGACACATAATCATGTAGCAGCCAGATAGACACATTAACTCAAGAACTTATAGCAGCTCACGGTAACATTATCCAGATAGTTGGGAAATCCATACAAATTTAGCCATTACATGTTATGGCAGTACATACAAAGTGCAGTCCATAAATCAATCATCTAGCATAATTAGTACTCTCTAAAAAACCAGCATTGCATTTAAATGAGCCGCCCAGTGAAAGTTGCTGAACCAGAATATGTACCTCTCCATTATCTTTTTGTCAAAGCAAGAAAGGACAATGCTATCCAACTTTAGGTTGAAGCTTCTCACAACATTCTCCCATTCAATCGTCAAGATTGCATTTGACCCAGCTCTCATCTTCATCCTAACCATATTTGGTTTTTTGCAATTCATTTTCCAAAAAAGGACATCAATAGGTTTATCAAGGCGATTCTTTAGGTATTTTCTTGTGAACTCAGCTCCAAATGTTTGGGAAAGTACAAAGAATTGAAAAAATAGCATGCTTTGTTATTACTAGAAGTATTTAAATATCATAGGATAGCTTGTTGATAACATGATCAAGAATATATCATCTTACCAGCTTGTACTTGTTTTTCATGACGGATGAATAGGGAAGCCTGTAGATGTAGTACTTGATTTATGGTGGAAATTCAGGTTCACACCAGTCTAACAGGAAGTCTACATGAACTTCTTTCAGATACATGTCATTTCCAAAAAGGCTCTTCTTATCAAAATTAGTGCCCCCTTGTGTTGAGGCCCTGATGCAAAAACACATAAAAATTTCAATGAGGTGGAATATTAATTTCTACCGTCTAAATGCATACAGAACAGATGACTGCAATTTTGATGTTCTTTTGATACCTCCAAACTCAATCCTCTCAATGTGATCTTCACCTAATGACTGAAGTTCAAAACCACCAAAGTTAATGTGAAAACTATCGTCGCTAGAGAGCGTTATTGCATCGTCACTACACCCATCTATTAAATAGATACAAACAGAGAGCATCTTAATACAATCAAGATGCAAGAAGACTAATGAAGAGACAATTAAAATATATACAGAGACCAATGAAGTGACAATTAAATATCTATTGCTAGAAGTGACAATTGTAGATTTTGAGATTTATACAAGGGGACAAGAGTTGGTACAGATGGAGGCCCGATGGGGGAGAATCTCCCGACGGCGTCGTCGGGTCTTTGCAGCTCGGTAACTCTGAACCTTAAATTCGAGAAACAAAATGGCAAATTCCATGGAAAAATCCTAAATCAAAGCTGACGATTTAGAGTTTTTGGGGTTTCGTTTTCACGCATACCTACTGGACGACGAAGGGGTCCTCGGAGGCGAGGAAGAGCATCCGCAACGTAGGGGACTAGAGGCGGGGGTGGATAGTGATCTGGGCGGGCGGGGAAGAACAAAAGTGGCACAAATCTGAAATATTTGTCCAAATATTTTCAGATATTTGCTGTCAAGTACGATCCTCAGACGACTGCAAGTAGAAAACGTCTCTAAGAACATTCGTTCTCCTAATATTTCATATTTTGTCGCCAAGTACTTCCCTAGCTAAGACGACTAGTAATTTGAAAAGAGCTAATATTTGAAACTTTGGCATTTGATTATTCTAAAATTTAATAATTATTCATAATCTAAAGGCAAAGAAAGGTGTGTATACATGCTTGCTAGAGTCTCGAGAGACAAAATGAGGTTCTAAAATTGAAGAAAATAATCGGCAGAGTACAACCTTGGATCTTTGCCCTAAAAGGCATGACGACTTCATGCGCTTGCTGCAGAGCAATAAGGTTCGAGTGTTTTGAATTTGACTAATTCAAATGTTTAATCATGTAGTGAGATCATTTGGTTACTTAATTATGATTTTTTTGCCAATATAAATTTTTTTCATGTATTCTTTGAAGGAAGTCTCTTTGAGCGAATATTCAGACATCCGGATACATTCAGAACTACAGATTTTGTTAATCCTAAATTTTGAGAATAATTCATATTTTAAAGGAAAAGGAAGGTCTTTGCACATGCTTGCTAGAGTGAAATTGAGTCCTAAGAGTAAATGAGGTTCATACATCGAAGAAAAAATATGGCGTAGTACACACACACATACACATATATATATCGAAGAGTGAAATTGAGTCCTAAGATCAAATGAGATTCATATACATCGAAGAAAATATATGACGTAGTACATACATACATAGAAGAGTGAAATTGAGTCCTAAGAGCAAATGAGGCTCATACATGATTGGGAGCAATAAGGTTCAACTGTTTTGAATTTGACTAATTCAAATGTTTAATACCGATGTTAGATCAATTGGTTACTTCAATACGAATTTTCCACCAATTTAAAATCTTTTTGTTGTATTCCTTGACAATTATAATATAGTCGAGCACTAGAAATATTTGGTAGTGTGCATGAGCATGATTAGTAATATAATTGAATACTAGAAATTTTAAGGAACTTCATATAAAGGAGTGGATAAATATATAGATGAGATACTTATAATTAATACTTTAACCACTAGAGACACCCGTGGATATAGATATTGTCTTAGCTTACATGCAACCAGGTAATAATTAACTTAAACAAAATATAAGCAGGGGAATCAGCAGGAGGGACACGGAGACGCCTTAGCAGAGGCAGCAGCAGGAGCATGCATCAGCCTACTCGAGGAGAAACGGTCCAGTCCTAACATATTCATGGAGGAATTTTTCGTAGGCTGCATGCCGCGCCAAGGTCTTCGGTTGGTGCTTTCGGCCTTGGCTTTTGCCGACGTCGACCGCGTGCTGTATTATGTTGTCAATGTCCGAACCGATGACCTGCGACAGAATGGGCAAAACATTTCCCCCCTATGATGGAAAGGAATTTTCCCACACCGTAACCACCTCAGCACGTAGTGGCTTTTGTTCTCCTTAGAGTACTTTATAGAGTCCACTCCATCAGAATCCTCCTCTTGATTTTTAAGAACATAACTTAGAACTCATATATATGATTGAATTGTATTATAACTCAAGAATTGATAACATATGTAAGGCAATATTAAATTGATATCAAAGAGAATGTATCTCAGCAATAGTTTGATCAGTTCATATATCATTTCATGTATCCAAACAAAATGACAATTAATTGTATAAGAGTTATATGTAAAACAAAGTCTGTGGCCTCATTAGTTTCTTCAAGGATGGCGTAAGCGAACCAAGTAGCAATTGCACAACCTATTGTTCTTGTATATTTTCTCGGGTTTGCTAACTCATCTCTGAAAATATCTGACACCAATGTGTATGTCTCTCTTTTGGGGCAAATTTTAATCATTGGTCACGATAACAAAATGAAATGTAATCCTTCTTGTACACTATGAATGCATGTGTGTCCTAAATATTGTAATTATAAATAACAAAAATCAAACAATATTCAGGTACATGTAAAAAAACTTATGATCAGAACCATGTATATACATATGTATCATACAAATCATTCAAAGATCATATAGCAGAAACAATTCAAAGATCATATAGTTCTATATGAGAATAAATCAGGAGCCTCATAATTTTTTCCAGAGATGAAGTTGGTGAACCAAAGTACCAACAGCACAACCTATATTGTTTGTGTACATTGCTGCCTTAGGTTCACTAATTCATCCCTAAAAAATGACACCAACAAATGTGTCACCACTGCACTCTTTTGGGGAAAATTTCAATCATCGACCCCACTAAGAAACTAAAATATAATCCTTATATACACTATAAATGCATGCAATAATAATTCAATGTATATATGATCACGATTTGTTGTGTGTACGTGAAATGGATCGTATGGGCACCTAGAGGGGGGGTGAATAGGTGCTAACCAATTTTTAATAATTTTTCAATTTTAGGCTTGACACAAAGTAAATTCTCTAGATATGCAACTACGAGAATTTCCCTATATGTAACCCTAACTACTAAGCACGTAAAAGAGGAGCGAGAAAACTGTAGTGGAGCACGCGGAGACACAGGGATTTGTTTTACCGCAGTTCCTTCCTTGTTAAGGGAAGTACATCTGCGTTGGAGGGGTGGGTGGTTCTAAGACCACCACGCCACAATAGGCCTCACCTTATTCTCCGATGGATCTCGCCACGAGAGGCCTGATCCACCTTCTCCACTATTGGATCCCTTCGAGTGAACCGTGCCTTTACAACACTATCAGGGCACACACCCACAACCGAATTGGGGGCTCCCGAGATGACAACAAGCTGCCACAAGAACAAGGTTTATCAATATAAACAAAAACAAGGATCTAGGTATTTGCAAGAAATACTAGATCGGGGGTTCCCCAAATGAATGGAGAGGAGATGAAGCGCTTGATTGCTGATGGTGAAGATCGAGTTCTCCTCCTTCGATTCCCCAATGGGTGGGGCCTTTGGGTGGATCTAGGTGGAGCACTCTTGGATGAAGCTTTCAGATCTGATCTGGTCTTTTTCGAGATGAATCAAGTGTTCTGGCAGGAGGGGGAAGGCTGGCTTAAATACCCCCTCCCAGATCTGGCCATTGCACAACTTTGGGGACGGATTATCCGCCCCCCACTTGGGGCGGATTATCCGCCCCCGGGAAAACTCCGCCCCAAGGGCGGATTATCTGGGGTAAACCCCGCCCCCTCTCTGGGGCTTGTGCCTTGGTGAAGCTTGGTGAAGATCTTGGGGGGCGGATAATCCGGCCCCCTGAGGGGCGGATTATCCGGCCAGGCCAGAAAGTCCGGCCAATAATCCGCCCCTCTCTGGGGCTTGCGTCTTGGCAATGAGCAGGGGAGGGTGGACTATCTGGCCCTCCTGAGGGGCGGATTATCCGGCGGGGCCAGAAAATCCGGCCAAAATTCCGCCCCCCTTCTGGGGCTTGCGCCTACTTGGGAAGAGGGAGGGGCGGATTATCCACCCCTGGTGGGGGCGGATGTCGTGGGAATGGTCACAGCAGATGCTGCAATCGGCAGCGAGTAGTAGAACGTGGGGCAAGGGCGGCCAGCCATCTGCGGTGCGATATGAGGGCGGAGACACAGGGTTTTACCCAGGTTCGGCCCCCCGGAGGGTAAAGACCTACTCCTGCTAGATTGTATTATGATGGTGGTACAATGGGGCGAGCTCGACGGCTAGGCGGCGAGTCGCTTGGGTGTATGATGGAACGTATCTCTACATACAGTAGGAGGTTTATATAGACTCACCTCCCCTAGGGTTTACATATCTCAACCGAATCAGTTAAGGCTTCGGTACTCGTTTAACCTAATCCGACTGGGCCTATCTACTCGCCTGGGCCTTCATCTTCCAGTCGCTTGGATCTCCACCGGGCCTTGATCCAGTCGCCATCTTGCAGGCCCACTCGCCAGTTCCTGGGCCAGTCGGAAACGTCCTGCTGGGTATACCCCGGTAGGCATATCCCCATCAGTAGTCCCCGAGGCCATCGTCGATTGGGCGCAGGTGGTTGCTGGCAGTCGGAGCATATGGCTTTCAACGCGGACATCCAGTCGAATCGGCGGCGGGCTCCTGAATAAAGGAGGAAACTAGTCATTCTGGTCGCAGCTTTGGCGATTGGATCGGCGAAATATTTAGTCACTATTCGTAGTGACCGGGTCGGCGAGCCGAGTGGCTGAAGTTGGACTGTCAGAACGCAGTCAAACTAGCCATTAGGGTAATCCAACGGTAACTTTTGGCGTAATCATCGCATAGTAACGACTCCCTGATTTGGCGGGTAACAACCGCTATATAAAGGGAATGGTAGGCGATCGGAGAACCACCCCCTCATCATTTCCTCCGATTGCACGCACCTTTGTTTTCCTTCGCATTGCGATCCAGCCGAACTGAAATCCTCCGACCCCCACGAATTCTTCCGCCTATGGCCCCCTCCACCGAGCCATGGGGCAGATCCAAGTGCACGAGAGCGCAACTGGCGTCCTTCGAGGAGGCCGGGATCCTGCGCGCCGGTAGGTGGCACATCCCTACGGCCGGAGAGGTGACTCCGGACCCACGCGAGGGAGAGTTCATCTGCTTCACCAGCCACCTAGAGCGGGGGCTGGGATTCCCAACATCTCTCTTCTTTCGGCCTTCTACAGGATCCACCCGTCGGACCTGGGTCCGCACAGCATCGAGCAGCTCGCCATTTTCGTGGCGTTCTGCGAGTGCTACCTGGGCTGCAGGCCCTACTTCCCCCTGTGGCAAGACCTATTCCATGGGAGGATCAGTCGCGAAGAGGCGGGCGGCCCAATGCTTGCTGCGGGCGGCCTGACGTTTCTGTTGAAATCGAAGGCTTCCTTCTTCGATCTGATGCTACCCGCCAAGGCGGCGAGTGAATGGAAGAAATCTTGGTTTTATGTCACCGAGGCGACTCTGGACGGCAAGGCGGCGATCCCAAGATACTCCGCCGACCGGCCCGAACCGCGCCGACTCCAGGTCGGCAAGCTTCCAACAGACCAGCGGATGGTTGTAGATGAAATGCTTCAGACCATCCGCGGCCTGAAGAAGAAAGGTCTCCAGCCCATCAACTTGTATAATTGCTCGGGCGGCGACTTCGTCCCCTGGCCCGCGACCACTACATGTACGCAGCGGGCGGGAGGACTCGGCAATCTGCCTCGCCAGTGGCAACTCGAGGATTACCTCTGGCGAAGAAGGTCACCAAGGCGTACCTCGACGCGAAGGCTGGGGTCGCCCCCTACACCGCGAAGCATCCAGCCCCAACGGTAAGTCATCTTTCTATCATTCGCAGTCGCAGTCAAATGCTGTCGCGGTTATACTGATATCGTCCTGTGCTTATTGCAGCTATTTCAAGTGGTGGAAGGGTGGCTTCCGCCCGCGGACGACGAGAATTCGAGCTCGTCCGTCCAGGAGGTAGGCGACTCGCCCCCAGCAAGGGGAGGCGTCGAGAGTGACGGGAGTGGCGACGACGATGAGTCCGAGGAACATGTCGCCCCGCTGGTCCGGAAAACTCGGGGGCAGCGGCAGCGTGAGCTCGAAGCGAGCAAAAGCCTCGAGCGTCATGATGACGACGAAGACGAACTCCCCGAGCATACCTCGCATCGCGAGGCTACTCCATCGAAGAAGAAGAAAAAGAAGGAGGGGAAGGCCCCTCCAAAGAGGAAGACGAAGCCAGCGAAACAGGCGTCTCCGCCTCATTCTCCAAGCAGCTCCGACGCCACCAGCCTAGCCATGGGTAAAGCTCCACAAACGATGGCGGCGCCGGATATCACCACCGTCCTGAGTGAGGTGCCTCTGGCCTCGATGCCTTCGCTGTTCGCCCCAATCTCTGGGTCGGGGGCCGCTCCGGTCGCAGCAGCTTCGCCGCCCAGGGATGCTCCTGCCGTAAACGTTTCGGAAGCTCCAGTCGCGGCCTCGACAACGAAGAAACCGTCCGTGTCTTGGGCATGCGATGTCCTGGAGATGGGCCTCAGTCGACGACTGGGCCCCGAATTGGAGAAGCCGGTCGGCATCCGCACGGGGCTGCGGTTCCTACCGGTCGCCAAGTGAGTTTTATTCACCTGTCTTTTGTTTTTCATTGTACTCGGACCACTTGCTCATGTGATCAATTTGTAGGACTGGAGCCAAGAAGATAGGCCACCCGACCGTGGCCAAGGTGCCGCCGGTCGTCAGCGAGGAGGATCCCTCCGAAAAGAGGAAGGCGGATGAGGTCGTCGCCCCCGCGGATAGCGCCAAGAAGACAAAGGGCGACGAAGTCGTCACGGTGTCTGACGACACGGTGATCGCGCCGAGTGAGCCCGTGGCGCAGGCGGCCTTGACGACCAAGGAGGGTGCTCCCTCTCCTGGGGTGGAGCCGTCCTCTTTTGGTGTCGGCGCATCCATCGCAACCTTCCCGCGCTTCATGGCCCGAGGGGCTATGGCGAGTGGTACCACGCCCTCGAGCCGCGTGCCTGAAGTCGCCAAGACGGAGGTCGATCAGCGTCGCGGGCACACTTCGGCACTTCTCGCATCCGTGGATGCGATACAGCTTCATCGCATGCTTGGCGCAGCCATCCAGGTATGTCCAGTCCCTGAGGATCGGGGCACTGTCTTGCAGCGGTCGGATTCTTTTAGTGTCTTTGCTTTTGTTTCTCGCGTCCAGTCCCCGAGTGCCTACTCGCTGAATTTCAGCGGGTGGGCGCTTAGGATTTTTGATCCCCAGTCCCCGAGTGCCTGCGCGCTGAATTTCAGCGGGTGGGCACTTAGGATTTCGTTTTCGTTGAATGGTTGTCTTTTGCGCAGGGTTTGCAGCGTGAGTCAGCCGGCCGCTTGTCATGGCGTCGCATGAGAAAGAACTTGCCATCGTCCAAGAGGCGAACAAGGGACTCCAGGCGACTGCTGCGAAGGCAGAGGAGGTCCGTCATGGCCTTGTCCCAGCGAGTGAGTTGGCAGCAGCTCAAACTGCCTTGAGCTCGGCTGAGAAGCGGATCGTCGACCTTGAGCGCGAGCTGAAGGAAGTGAAGGAGGAGGCAACCTCGGCGGATGGGCGAGCCAAGGATGCCGTTACATCCGCCGCTGAGGAGCGTAAGGTCTCCGATGCCCTTGTTGCTAGGCTTCAAGACGACTATGCCTCTCTTCAGAGCTTCATCACGGATCTCTCCCGCCCCTTGATTGGTGAGTGTGCCTTCCTCTGCCTGTAACATTTGTATTTTGTAATCTTTTATGTATTCACTGTCGCTTCCTGTCCGCAGGTCGAATCATTGATAGCGCGGAAGAGGCGAGTTCGTTCGACGCACGGCAATGTGTGGCCACGCTGGTCGACTCGGCCACGTTGTCGGCGACGTGCATACGGGCGTATCTTCAGGAAATGTCACCCACGGAGCTGATTCCCAGCGACCTCGTCGAGGTGTGGCGATACTTGGAGAAGGCGCCGTCGGTCATCGAGTTCATGACGCGATCTGCATTCCGACGCGGAGCGGCGACGGCGCTTAGCCTTGGGCTCGCTCACTTCCCGGAGAACTTCGACCTGGACGACGTGACGAGTGGCTACCCGTCGTCGACTGGCTCGGTGGAGATCTCCGAGGTGCTGAAGTTGACGGACCGCGCCGCGGTGTACTCCGAGCGCGTCTGGGCTATGGGCGACCTCCTTCCTTATCAGGAAACGGTCGTCGCACCCAACGACCCTGAGCCGCAGCACCGGGACTTCAAGATCGAGCAACCCTTTCGTGCGGCGATGGCGGGTGAGCTGACGACGTACCCGTCAAACCCGTACACTCCCTTCATTCGCAGTCGCAAGGGTGGTGGCGAGTCGTCATCGAGGCCTGCGGAGTAGAATATTGTGCCCTAGGGCGTTAGTAATAGTTCTGATGTTGGGCATACCTTGTATTTTGTCACAATTGCGATGTGCTATAATGAGTTGTCGTGTTGTTTTGTGAGTTGTCGTGTGTTTTAAAACGAGTCCCCGAGCGCGTCCGCCCTTTTTATGGGGTTTACCTCGTTTGTTATGTGTTTGCGGTTTTAAATTTTTTGTTATTGAGGTCGACTCGCCCGAGCTTGGAAATCCAGTCGCAAGGCGACTCCCATGAGTGCTCTATACTTCGCCGTTTTCCCTTGCGCGAGCGGGGTCGGGTGGCCGAGTCCCCGAGCGTGGTACTTGGTTGTTCTAGGCGCGACTCGAGGGTGGGTGAGGACTTGGCGCGTTAGGGTGAGTGCATCACTCCTGCCTGGCCCGTCGGTTCAGTCGCATGACGAGTCCTGGGCATGCTCTCATACTTGGCGTTTTCCCTAGCCGCTCATGCTGAACTGGTCGTCAGTCCGCAAGCGTGGTACTTGGACGTTCGAGTCGCTATGTCGAGGATGCGGAGGATCATGGTCGCTGTGAGAAGCGAAGGCAGTTGTCTTGGCTCGTAGAGCCAGTCGAGCTAGGCGACTCCAATGGGGCTCCGGGTAGGCGTTTTTCGTGGACGTTACAAGACCTGAGGTGACCCAGTGCCCTTGTAACGCACTACTTGGCCGTGCCGATCGCTGTACCAGAGGTTGACTTCTGCAGTTAGCTTGACGCTGTTATTACGAGTGCGAGTGGCACAAGACACGGAGAGTAGGCGCAATTTGCGGTAACCAATTCTTTTTATTTCATAGCGACTGGAGGGTACATATGTGGGGTTCTAGGAGTAGAACTTCCGTAGGAGGTTTACATTCCATGGTCGCTTGACGTCGAGTTTGCTGTCCCCGCGGACGTCGATGAGGTAGTAGGCGTCGTTGCCGAGTACTCGCCCGATGGCGAATGGTCCATCCCACGGGGGGGAAAGCTTGTGCATGCCCTTCTTATCCTGGATGAGGCACAGCACCAGGTCGCCTTCTTGGAAGGTGCGAGTTTTCACCCGCCGGCTGTGGTAGCGGCAGAGCCCTTGCTGATAGATGGCGGTGCGTGAGCGAGCTAGGTCGCGTGCCTCGTCGAGTTGATCGACTCCATCCTGTCGTGCGAGTTCGTTCGCAGCCTCCGTGTAGTGGACGACCCTTGGCGAGTCGTGTTCGAGGTCGGTGGGCATGACTGCCTCGGTGCCGTACACCATGAAGAAGGGGGTGAACCCTGTCGACCTATTGACTGAGGTGCGGATGCCCCAGATGACGGAGGGTAGCTCCTCCACCCAGCACCCGGCGGTGCGTTCGAGTGGCACTTGGAGCCGCGGCTTCAGGCCGTGGAGTATGCTCTGGTTGGACCGTTCCGCCTGGCCGTTGGACTCCGGGTGAGCGACTGATGGGAGGTCGAGCCGGATGTGGTGTTCCTCGCAGAACTCGGCCATGGCTCCTTTGGAGAAGTTGGTACCGTTGTCCGTAATGATGCTGTTTGGGAGCGTAGGAATTTGGTGGCGGTCTTCTCGTCGCATTTCCGGACTGGCTTGGCTTCCACCCACTTTGTGAATTTGTCGACCGCGACCAGGAGGTGGGTGAAGCCAGAGGGGCCCTTTTTGAAGGGGCCTACCATGTCCATACCCCATACGGCGAATGGCCAGGTGATGGGGATTGTCTTGAGCGCTGAGCTCGGCACGTGTGTCTGGTTGGCGTACTTCTGGCACCCGGCGCACCGCTGGACAATGTAGACGGTGTCGGCGTGTGCGGTGGGCCAGTAGAAGCCGTGTCGCATAGCCTTGGCGACCAGAGAGCGGGCACCGGCGTGGTGGCCGCAGTCGCCGGAGTGGATGGCGTGGAGGATCTTGCGTCCTTCGGCGGGTTGGAAGCAGCGTTGGAACACGCCGGTCACGCTGCGCTTGTGGAGCTCGCCGTCGATGATGGTGAAAGATTTGCATCGGCGTGCAACCATCCGGGCGTCTGTCTCGTCTGCAGGCAAGGTGCCAGCCTCCAGGTAGGCGATGTACGGCTTGGTCCAGTCGTCTGGCTCGGCGACGAGTGCGAGCAGGGCTGCCTCTGGTTGCAGCGGGACCCCGATGTCGATCTCTCTTTGGGGAGAGACTGATGGCTTGGTGATCGTGTCGAGGAAGACGCCAGCGGGTGGTGCGAGTCGAGCCGACCCGATGCGAGAGAGTGCGTCAGCCTCCTCGTTCTTCCGCCTGTCAATCCACTCGACTGAGTAGTGAAGGGTTTTGCGGCATAGTAAATCGAAATTTTCTATGGATGCGAACAGAGGGAAAGCCAAGATCTAATCTAGGAGATGCAAACAACGAGAGAGATTGGATTAGATCTTCATAACCTTGAAGATTCACACAGCGGAACGTTCGTCGGAACGTGGGTGATGTAGTCGTACTCGCTTCTCCTCCTCGCGATCCGATCCGATCTAGCACCACAAGTGGCGGTGCCTCCGTGAGATGCACACGTGCATCACCTCGACGTCTCCTCCTTCCTCGGACCAGCAAGTATGGTGGAGAGACGGATTGGATCTACAACACGACGGCGTGGTGTATATGGTGGAGAGTTTCTGCAGCAGGGCTTCGCCTACACGCAGTCGGGAGGGAGAGAGAGAGGAGGGCAGCAGGGCGGCTAGCTTTGGAGGGGAAGGTGTGTGGGGGGGGTGGTGCGCCCCCAGCCCTCTTTATATAGAGGGGTGGGCGGCTTCCCTTGCCCCTCCCCCAAGCCAAGGCCGGCGGCCAAAGGAGGAGGAGTGGGGGGCAAGGAAACCCCCCCTTCTAGAAGGTCCAGATTAGGGTTTTATCCCTCTTGGCCGGCTGGGCCATATGGGGCCTTGTGCCCCTGGCCCAATGCGGCCAGGGCACTCCATCATAGGCCCATGCCCCCTCCCGGAAGGTGGTGTTGGAGATATGCCCTAGAGGCAATAATAAATGTAGTTATTATTATATCTTTGTGTTTATGATAAATGTTTACATTCATGCTATAATAGTATTAACAAGGAAACATTGATACTTGTGTGATTTGTAAACTTAATTTGAAAGTCCCTAGTATAGCCTCTATACTTCACTAGCTTGTTGGTTGATTAAATGATTGTGGTTTCCCTATCATGAACATTGAGATGTTATCAACAACAAGATCATATCGTTAGGAGAATGATATGGTGGACATACTCCTATTGATAAGCGTAGCATAAAGATCAAGTCATTTCAATAGTTCAATTGCTATATGCTTTCTGATACATAGTAACCTAATTCCTTCGACCATGAGATCATGCATATCACCTTTACCGGATGGATGCTTTAATGACATCAAACACCACACCGTAAATCGGGTGGCTATAAAGGTGGCATTGAGTGTTCGGAAAGTATTGGTTGAAACACATGGATCAAGAGTGGGATTTGTCCATCCATATGACGGATAGATATACTGGGCCCTCTCGGTGGAATGTCATCCAATTAGCTTGCAAGCATGTGACTGGGTCACAAGGGATCACATATCACGGAACGAGAAAAGAGTACTTATCGGTAATGAGGTTGAACTAGGTATGCAGAGATACAAGCGATCATAACCTCGGATAAGTAAACTATCGTGAGACAAAGGGAAATTGGTATCGTATGTAAGTGGTTCATTCGATCGCAAAGTAATCGTAGAAATATGTGGGAGCCATATGAATTTCCAGATTCCTCTATTGGTTATTGTTCGGAGAAGTGTCTCGATCATGTCCGCATAATTCACGAACCGTAGGGAGACACATAAGGATTGACGTTGTTTTGAGTAGTTATGGTATCATGAGAAAGAGACCGAATGTTGTTCGGAGTCTCGGATGGGATCCGGGATATCACGAGGTGATCCGGAATGGTCCGGAGAATAAGATTCATATAAGGAAAGTCCCGTTTCGGAGTTCGGGAATGATTCCGGTGTTTTCATCGGGAATGTTCTAGAAGGGTCCGGATTGTCCGGCACTCCGGGGGGGGGGAGGGTACATGAGTGTGTCATTGAATGATTGCATCATGTACTAAGTGTTCTTGCTGTTCCAAAAACATGAAAGTCAAATTGCCAGTTTGAAAGTCAAATGGCTAAAACAGGAAACTGTGGAAAACAGGAAACTGTGGGAAACAAGCAAGAGGAGGTTGAAACCAACTTGGAGGAGGAGTTCCTCTCCTCCTTGGCCGGAGCCCAGCCCTAGGCCGAGTTGGGGAGGGACTCCCTCCCTCCCTGGCGCGCCTTGCCCCTCCACCTATAAAAGGAGGGGCAGGGCTCCTCCTTGAGATACACAAGTTTCTACCTCTAATCTCAGGTTTAGAGCCGTTTGGTTTAGAGCTTCTAATTGCTTTAGCTTGCGGTTTAGAGCCTTCTAATTGGTGTGTCTAATCTCTAGACCACTAATAGCCCTCTCTCATAATCCACCATACTCGCTCCGGCTTAAGGCGAAGCCTCAGGATTTCCTCTACTTAGGTACTGCGTTGTCTTTGGAATCGCGAGGAGAGTGCTACAACCTCCATTTTCTTTGGAACAAGGGAGAGGAAGGTCTTCGTCAGTACCAAATGTGTGAGCATTGCGAGCGCTTGGGAACGCTTGCCCGGAAGGATCGTCCACACGATCTTGAGATCGGAAAGAGTACGACTACATCACCCACGAGAATCCGCTCTCGTTAAACACTTTGGAATCTTCGAGGGTAAGTTATTCCATCGACTCGTTGCTACAGTCTAGTAGATAGATCTTGGCTTGTTTGTATGCGATAGAAATTTTTTGTTTTCCATGCTACGAACCCCTACAGTGGTATCAGAGCCGTGTCTATATGTAGATCTGTTGCACGAGTAGAACACAATGGTCATTGTGGGCATTGATGCTTTTATTGTCGATTGCTTTTTGTGTACTTTGCATCTTGCGGTATGTTGGGATGAAGCGGCCCGGGCTAACCTTACATGACATCGTTCATGAGACTTGCTCCACGCTTAACATGCAACTTGTATTGCATAAGTGGCTTTATGGTGCCTGTTTCTCCTAGCATAGTTAAGATCCAATTTACAATGGGTAATCAACAATGCTAGTATCAATGTTGTGGTTCTTGTTCGTAAGTTAGAACGACACTTATTGAAAGCCCCAAACCACGTAAAATATGCAAAGAAAGTAGAGGCGTCTAACTTTGTTTTGCAGGGTGTCTTGATGATGTGATATGGCCATGATTGTGATTATATTTGATGTATGCAATGTTCCTTATTGTAAGTTGGCAACGGCAGAAGCCATATGGTTGTCTTTAATTTATGTTAAGACCCGCGTGTCTATTCAAAGTAGTTGTAATAGTTGAAGCGTGGGCGACAACCATGGTGAAGCGTCATTGACCTTGATGCAATGCGGTGATGATGGAGATCATGTTCGTGCTTGAAGATGGAGATCGGAAGCACAAAGAAGAAAGGCCATATCATATCACATATTATGAATTTCATGTGATGTTAATCCTTTATGCATCTTGTATTGCTTAGTAGACGGCGGTAGCATTATAAGATGATCCCTCATGCACATGAATTTCAAATCATAAAGTGTTCACCCTTAGTTAGCACCGTTGCTAAAGCTTGTTGTTTCGAAGCACCACGTGATGATCGGGTGTGTTAGATTCTGCAAGTGTATACAACGTGAGCAAGCCAGATTTGCTCATGGAGAAACTAAGGTTTGATCTTGACGAGCCTAGCATGTACAGACATGGTCTCGGAACACGGATTACCGAAAGGTAAAGCATGAATCGTATAGTAGATATGATGAACATGACGATTGTTCGCCATTGAAACTATATCAACTCTCGTGATGATCGGTGTTGATGTAGTGGATTTGGTTCGTGTGATCACTAAAACAATGTGAGGGATGTTGTTTTGAGTGGGAGTTCACCTAGTTTAATTTCATTAATTAATTTGAACTCAATTTGTCATAAACTTAGTCTAAACTTTTGCAAATATGTTGTAGATCAATGGCAACCCCTACCATCAATTTTAATGCGTTCCTAGAGAAAGAAAAGTTGAAAAACAATGGAAGCAACTTCGCGGATTGGTTCCGCAATTTGAGGATTGTCCTCACAGCTGGTAATTTGACCTATGTCTTTGGATGCACTTGGGTGACCCACTGCGGTGATGCTTCCGATGAAGTAAAGAATGTTTACCTCGCTCGGAAGAATCGGTACTCCATAGTTCGTGTGCTATCTTGTATGGTTTAGAATCGGAGCTTGAGAAAAGGTTTGAAGAGTCGGACCCATATGATATTGTCAAGGATCTCAAATTGATTTTTGAGACTCATGCGGCAATTGAAAGCTATGAGGCTTGAAAAGTTCTTTAAGCGCAAGATGGAAGAGGGCTCGTCGGTGAGCATGTGCTTAAGATGTGCAGCACGCAAACAAACTTCAAAGCTTGGGTATAGTGATTCCTAATGCTTTGGGGATTTACCGTCCTCCGATCAACGCGCCACCAAGTTACAGAACTTTGTGATGAACTACAACATGCGAACATGAACAAAGAGTTTCGAACTGTTTGCTATGTTAAAGTCTGCAGTGGAGATCAAGAAAGAGCACCAAGTGTTGATGGTCAATAAGACCACCAAACTTAAGAAAGGCAAGTCTAAGCAAAGGGACACTTCAAGAAGGGTGGTAAGAAAGTTACCACGCCAAATAAGAAGACCAAGGCTGGACCCAAGCACGAAACCGAGTGCTTTTACCGCAAGGGAGAAGGTCCTTTGGGCGGAATTGCCCAAAGTACTTGGCGGATCAAGAACGGCAACATCAAGAAGAAAGGTATATCGATATACATGTTATTGATGTGTATCTCACTAGTACTCGTAGTAGTGCACGGGTATTTGATCTTGGTTTGGTTGCTCATATTTGTAACTCAAAGCGGTCTTTGCAGAATAAGCGGAAGCTAGCGAAGAACGAGGTGACGATGCGCGTGGGAAACGGATCAAAGGTTGATGTGATCGCGGTCGGCACGCTACCTCTTCATCTACCATCGGGATTAGTTTTATACTTAAATAATTGTTATTTGGTGCCTGCGTTGAGCATGAACATTATATCGGGATCTTGTTTATTGCGAGACGGTTACTTGTTTAAGTCAGAGAATAATGGTTGTTCGATTTATATGAGTAACATGTTTTATGCACATGCACCTTTGATATATGGTCTATTATTATTGAATCTCGATAGTGGAAATACACATATCAACAGTATTGAGGCTAAACGTTTGAAATCAAGCGATAATTTGGCCTATATGTGGCACTGTCGTCTTGGTCACATCGGAGTGAAGCATATGAAGAAACTCCATTCTGATGGACTTCTTGAATCACTTGATTTTGAATCACTTGAAAGATGCGAAGCATGTCTGATGGGAAAAATGACTAAGACTCCATTTTCTGGTATGATGGAGCGAGCTACGGACTTATTGGAAATCATACATACCGATGTGTGTGGTCCAATGAGTGTAGCATCATGTGATGGTTATCGTTATGTTCTTACCTTCACAGATGACTTGAGTAGATATGGGTATATCTATTTCATGAAACATAAGTCCGAAACTTTCGAGAAGTTTAAGGAGTTTCAAAGTGAGGTAGAGAATCAACGTAACAAGAAGATTAAATTTCTACGTTCTGATCGTGGAGGTGAATATCTAAGTTACGAGTTTGGCGAGCATTTAAAGAAGTGTGGAATACTTTCACAATTGACACCGCCGGAACACCACAGCGTAATGGTGTGTCCGACGTAAATGTCGAACTCTCTTAGATATGGTTCGTTCTATGATGTCACTTACAGATTTACCGCTATCATTTTGGGGTTATGCATTAGAAACAACCGCATTCACTTTAAATAGGGCACCGTCTAAATCCGTTGAAATGACACCGTATGAATTATGGTTTGGGAAGAAACCTAAATTGTCGTTCCTTAAAGTTTGGGGATGCGAAGCCTATGTAAAGAAGTTACAGCCGGACAAGCTTGAACCCAAAGCGGAAAAATGCGTCTTCATAGGATACCCGAAGGAAACTATTGGGTATACCTTCTATCATAGATCCGAAGGCAAAATCTTCGTTAAGAATGGATCCTTTCTAGAGAAGGAATTTCTCTCGAAAGAAGTGATGGAAGGAAAGTAGAACTCGACGAGGTTGTCGAACCTTCTCTCGAAATTGCGAGTAGCGCACCGGAAGAAGTTCTGTGGTGCTGCACCAATTAGAGAGGAAGCTAATGATGATGATCATGAAACTTGGTTGAAGTTGCTCTGAGCCTCGGAGGTCAACGAGAACTCGTACCACTCCAGTTGGTATGATTCCGTTATGAGTGTCATGTTGGTGGACAACACCGATGACCCGAGACATATGAGGAAGCGATGATGAGCCCAGATTCCAATAAATGGCAAGAAGCCATGAAATCGAGATTGGATCCATGTACGAAAACCAAGTATGGACTTTGGTGGACTTCGGATGGCGGAAGGCTGTCGAGAACAAATGGATTTTCAAGAAGAAAACAGATGCTGATGGTAATGTTACTGTCTATAAAGCTCGACTTGTCGCAAAAGGGTTTCGACAAATTCAAGGAGTTGACTACGATGAGACTTTCTCACTGGTAGCGAAGCTAAAGTCTGTGAGGATTATGTTAGCAATCGCTGCATATTATGATTATGAGATATGGCAGATGGATGTCAAAACAGCATTCCTCAATGGAGATATTGATGAAGAGTTGTATATGATGCAACCCAAAGGTTTTGTCAATCCTAAAGATGCTAACAAGGTATGCAAACTTCAACGGTCCATCTATGGATTGAAGCAAGCATCCAGTTGGAATCAACGTTTTGATAAGGTAATCAAAAGTTTTGGTTTTATACAAACTTATGGAGAAGCTTGTATTTACAAGAAAGTGAGTGGGAGCTCTGTAGCATTCTTAATACTATATGTGGATGACATATTGTTGATTGGGAATGATGTAGACCTTCTTAATAGTGTCAAGGAATATTTGAATAATAGTTTTTCAATGAAGGATCTTGGCGAAGCAGCTTACATATTAGGCATAAAGATTTATAGAGATAGATCGAAGCGCCAAATATCATTGTCACAGAGTACATATTTGGACAAAGTTCTAAAGAGGTTTGGAATGGAAGAAAGCAAGAAAGGGTTCTTGCCCATGTTGCTATACGACCTTGAGTAAAACTCAAAGTCCGACATCGGCGAAGATAGAGAAAGGATGAGTAAGACTCCTATGCCTCAGCCATAGGATCTCTAATGTATGCCATGCTATGTACTAGACCCGACATTGCATATCTTTAGTTTAACTAGCAGATATCAAAGTGATCGAGTGGATCATTGGACATGATCAAAAACATCCTTAAGTACTTGAGAAGAACTAAGGATATGGTTCTTTCTTATGGAGGTGATGAACAACTCGTTGTTAATGGTTACACCGATGCTAGTTGGAACACCGATCCGGATGATTCTAAATCACAATCTGGATACGTATTTATTTTGAATGGTAGCTGGAGGAGTGCAAAGCAAAGCGTTGTGGCGAGATCTTCAAGCATCGGAATACATGGCTGCTTTGGAGGCTTCACAAGCGATATGGATGAAAGAGTTCATTACTGAGCTGGGTGTGGTTCCTAGTGCTGGACCCAATGTCTATCTACTGTGATAACATGGGCGCCATAGCCAATGCGCAAGAACCAAGGTCACACAAGAAGCTGAAGCATATCAAGCTGCGTTTTCACGCTATTCGAGAACATATCCAGGATGGGGATATAAAGATTTGCAAAGTACACAAAGATCTGAATGTGGCGGATCCGTTGACTAAACCTCTCCCGAGGGCAAAACATGACCAACACCAAACTTCCATGGGTGTTCGGTATATTACCATGTAATCTAGATTAGATGACTCTAGTGCAAGTGGGAGACTGTTGGAGATATGCCCTAGAGGCAATAATAAATGTAGTTATTATTATATCTTTGTGTTTATGATAAATTTTTACATTCATGCTATAATAGTATTAACAAGGAAACATTGATACTTGTGTGATTTGTAAACTTAATTTGAAAGTCCCTAGTATAGCCTCTATACTTCACTAGCTTGTTGGTTGATTAAATGATTGTGGTTTCCCTATCATGAACATTGAGATGTTATCAAAAACAAGATCATATCGTTAGGAGAATGATATGGTGGACATACTCCTATTGATAAGCGTAGCATAAAGATCAAGTCATTTCAATAGTTCAATTGCTATATGCTTTCTGATACATAGTAACCTAATTCCTTCGACCATGAGATCATGCATATCACCTTTACGGATGGATGCTTTGATGACATCAAACACCACACCGTGGCGGGTGGCTATAAAGGTGGCATTGAGTGTTCGGAAAGTATTGGTTGAAACACATGGATCAAGAGTGGGATTTGTCCATCCATATGACGGATAGATATACTCTGGGCCCTCTCGGTGGAATGTCATCCAATTAGCTTGCAAGCATGTGACTGGGTCACAAGGGATCACATATCAAGGGAACGAGAAAAGAGTACTTATTGGTAATGAGGTTGAACTAGGTATGAAGAGATACCGACGATCATAACCTCGGATAAGTAAACTATCGTGAGACAAAGGGAAATTGGTATCGTATGTAAGTGGTTCATTCGATCGCAAAGTAATCGTAGAAATATGTGGGAGCCATATGAATTTCCAGATTCCTCTATTGGTTATTGTTCGGAGAAGTGTCTCGATCATGTCCGCATAATTCACGAACCGTAGGGAGACACACTTAAGGATTCGACGTTGTTTTGAGTAGTTATGGTATTATGAGAAAGAGACCGAATGTTGTTCGGAGTCTCGGATGGGATCCGGGATATCACGAGGTGATCCGGAATGGTCCGGAGAATAAGATTCATATAAGGAAAGTCCAGTTTCGGAGTTCGGGAATGATTCCGGTGTTTTCATCGGGAATGTTCTAGAAGGGTCCGGATTGTCCGGCACTCCGGGGGGGGGAGGGTACATGAGTGTGTCATTGAATGATTGCATCATGTACTAAGTGTTCTTGCTGTTCCAAAAACATGAAAGTCAAATTGCCAGTTTGAAAGTCAAACGGCTAAAACAGGAAACTGGAAAACAGAAGCTGTGGGAAACAAGCAAGAGGAGGTTGAAACCAACTTGGAGGAGTTCCTCTCCTCCTTGGCCGGCGCCCAGCCCTAGGCCGAGTTGGGGAGGGACTCCCTCCCTCCCTGGCGCGCCTAGCCCCTCCACCTATAAAAGGAGGGGCAGGGCTCCTCCTTGAGATACACAAGTTTCTACCTCTAATCTCAGGTTTAGAGCCGTTTGGTTTAGAGCTTCTAATTGCTTTAGCCTGCGGTTTAGAGCCTTCTAATTGGTGTGTATAATCTCTAGACCACTAATAGCCCTCTCTCATAATCCACCATACTCGCTCCGGCTTAAAGGCCTGTGGGATTTCCCTCTACTTAGGTACCACGGTTGTCTTTGCGGAATCATGCGAGAGTGCTACAACCTCCAGCTGTTGGAACAAGGAGAGGAAGGTTTTCGTCAGTACCGAGCGTGTGACCGACTGCGGGCGCTGCGGAGCTAGCGGGAAGGATCGTCCACACGATCTTGAGATCGGAAGAATGCGACTACATCACCCACGAGAATCCGCTCTCGTTAAACACTTTGGAATCTTCGAGGGTAAGTTATTCCATCGACTCGTTGCTACAATCTAGTAGATAGATCTTGGCTTGTTTGTTTGTATGCGATAGAAATTTTTTGTTTTCCATGCTACGAACCCCTACAGGTGGGGCCACGTTGGTCCCCTTCCGGAAGGTTCTAGAAGCTTCCGGTGCAATACCGATTAACCCGGAACAATTCCGAACTCCAAAAAACTGCACTGCCTTATATGAATCTTGTTCTCCAGACTACTCCGGAACCTCTCGTGATGTCCCGGATCCCATCCAAGACTCCGAACAAAAACTCATAAACCAATTATCCAATCTATCCTAGCGTCGAGACACGTTAAGTGTGTGACCCTGCGGGTTCGAGAATATGCAGACATGATCTTCTATCAATAATCAACAGCGGGGTCTAGAAACCCATATTGACTCCCACACATTCATCGATGATCATATCGGATGAACCACGATGCCAGGATTCAATCAATCCCATATATATTCCCTTCGTCTCGCGATATTTTACTTGCCCAAGATTCGATCGTCGGTACCATCATACCTAGTTCAATCTCGTTCACAGCAAGTACTTTACTCGTTCCGTAATCCGATATCACTTTGTGATTAACTCCTTAACCACATGCTTGTAAGCGGCGTTGATATCGATTACCGAGTGGGCCCGAAGTATATCTCTCTGACTTGGGAGGGACAAATCCCATCTCGATACATACAACCCAACATATACTTTCCGATCACCTGAGAGACACCTTTATGATCACCCTCTCATAGGATGACGTTTGATGACCTCAAAGCTTTTTTCTGATACCAGGGAGTTGTATTATCTCATGGTCTAAGAAATAAAATATTTGACATAAGAAAAGCTTCGCAAAGATGAACACAATGACACGATCTAATTGCTTCGCTTAGTTTGGGTCTGTCCACCATATCATTCTCCCAATGATATGATCTCATTATTAATCGACAACTCATGTCCATGGTTAGGAAACCTTAACCATCATTAATCAATGAGCTAGTCCATAGAGGCGTACTAGGGACACGGTGTTGTTCACAAACCACACAAGTATTAAAGTTTCCGCTTAATACAATTCTAGCATGGAATATAAACATTATCATGAAGAAGAATTATAATAATAACATATTTATTATTGCCTCTAGGGCATAATTCCAACAAGTAGCCTGCGAAGTGTCCCCCCAGCTTGTCTACTGCTTGGCGGTATGCCGCCATGGTAGGAGAGATGGCGTCGCAGGTGCCAGCGACTTGCCAATGACGAATTCGAGTCTCCGTGGCGTGGGGCGGTTGACGTTCATCTCCTTGGCAGCTCGCATGCCGTGGAGTAGTGCCTCGTACTCGGCCATGTTGTTGGTGCAGGGGGTAAAGTCGAGGCAGAGGACGTAGCGGAGCTTGTCTCCCTTTGGTGAAGTCAGCACGATCCCTGCTCCTGCGCCGTTCGCGTTCTTGGAGCAGTCGAAGTGCAAGCTCCAGTAGTGGAGGTATGGCAGCTTTTCTAGCTGCTGGGCCTCTTCCCAGTCGGCAATGAAGTCCGCTAGAGCCTGCGACTTGATCGCTTTTCGTGGCTCGTATTTGATGTTGTGGACGCTGATTTCGACGGCCCACTTGGCGACTCTCCCGGTCGCCTCACGGTTGCGGATGATGTCCTGCAATGGTGCTGAGGAGATGACCGTGATCGGATGCTCCTGGAAGTAGTGCGGCAGTCGCCGCTGTGCTATGAAGACTGCGTATACCAGTTTCTGGTATTGCGGGTACCGCTGGCGCGACTCGGTGAGGACCTCGCTGATGTAGTACACCGGTAGCTATACCGGGCGCTCCTTTCCTTCCTCTGGCCGCTCGACGACCATGACGACGCTGACGACGCGCTCGGAAGCCACGACGTAGACCAGCATGGGTTCTTTGTCGACGGGGGCGGCGAGTAGCGGTGCTGCGATTAGCACCTTCTTGAGGTCGCGGAGCGCGTCGTCCGCCTCCTTGTCCCACTGGAAGGTGGGGTTCTTGCGCATCAGGCGGTATAGGGGCATTGCCTTTTCGCCCAAGCAGGGGATGAAGCGGAGCCGAGCGCTACTCGCCCGGCCAGCTTCGGGCGTCGTGCACTCGGGTTTCTTAGTCGGCGATCGTGTCGATCTTGGTGGGGTTCGCCTCGATCCCGCTTGAGCAGACGTACCCCAGTAGTTGCCTTTGGTACAATCGAAGGTGCATTTGCCTGGGTTAAGCTTTATCTTGTATTTCCGCAGGTAGGCGAATGTTTCCGCCAGGTCGGCGAGTAGATCGCCCTGGCGAGCGGACTTCACGACCACGTCATCGATGTAGACGTGGATATTTTGGCCAATTTGGCTCGCGAGGCACTCCTGCATGCACCGCTGGTAGGTCGCCCCGGCGTTCTTGAGGCCGAAGGTCATGGCGGTGTAGCAGAAGGCTCCGAATGGCGTGATGAACGCCGTCTTCTCCTCGTCATCAACAGCCATTTTGATCTGGTTGTACCCAGAGTAGGCGTCGAGGAAACACAGTGACTCCAAGCCCGCGGTGGAGTCGATTATTTGGTCGATCCGCGGGAGGACGAACTGCTCCTTCGGGCAGGCGCTGTTCAAGTTTGTGTAGTCGATACACATCCTCCAGTTCCTGTTCTTCTTCTCGACCAAGACTGGGTTTGCCAGCCACTTGGAGTATTTAATTGGCCGGATGAAGCCTACAGCGAGTATACGCTGCACCTCCTCGGCGATAGATCGGCGGCGCTCTTCATTGAAGGGCCGCAGTGACTGCTTGACGGGTCGCACTTTGGGGTCGGCGTTTAGTTTGTGCTCAACGAGCTCCCTAGGGACACCAGGCATGTCAGAGGGCTTCCTTGCGAAGATGTCCCTGTTCTCACGGAGGAACTCAATGAGCGTGCCTTCCTAGGCTGGGCTCATGCCCATACCGATCGTCACCGTCTGGCTGGAGTCGCCTAGGACCAGCTCGGCGGTGCGGGTGTGCGTCGTTGCCTCGAAGGCTGAGGTGTTTGCGCCCTCCGAGTTGGGCTTCTTGAGTATGGTGGGGTCGTCGTTGTTGACCCCGCTCGCGTACTTGGCGAGCTCGTCGGCATGGTTGGTCTCTGCCGCGATGACGGCGTCGGCGAGTTCGGCTCCTTTGGCCTCGCACTCGGCGGCCATATCGGGGTCGTCGTTGATGGTGATGACGCCGCACGACCCGGGGAGCTTCATCGCGTTGTACGCATAGTGGGGCGCTGCCATGAACTTGGCGAACGCCTGGCGCCCCAGGACACAGTGGTAGGGGCTGTCAAAGGGTACCAGCTCGAAGACGATCCGCTCGGTGCGGAAGTTTGCTGGTGTGCCGAAGGTGACTGGCAGCGTGACCTTGCCGATCGGGTACGCCTTCCGACCGGGGACGATGCCGTGGAACGCGGTGTAGGTCGTCTCGACCATCATTGCGGAGCCGCAGATCGCTGAAGGTCTGTGCAGGATGTTGATGGAGCTGCCCGTCCATCAATGTTTTGGGGAGCCCGGTCGCCCACCTTAGGCTTGACCACCGGCGACTCGGCACGGTACTCGATGCGTGGCGAGTGGTCTGGCGGCTCGTGATGGGCTTCTCGACCAGTTGAGGCGGGGAACGTCCACACAGGCCGCGTTGATGGCGACGGCGCGGGCGATGACCTTCTTCTTGTGCTTCGTGTTGAAGCCTGTGAAGGTATGGAGCGAGCCTGCCACATTGCCGAATTTTCCGCCGTTTGGCGGGTTGTTGTCGGGGTCCTCCCGCGCTCGTCGTGCCTTCTCAATCTCCCTGAGAGTGTGGCAGTTGGCGGTCGTGTGTGTAGCGGGCTTCCCTTCCCTTCTGTGAAACGCACAAGGTTGGTTAAGGAGGGCCGCGGGGTCGAACCTTGGTTTCGCCTTGTAGTTGCCGCCGTCGCGGCGTTGCCCTCCGTCGCGGCGGAAGCTCTTGGGCTCGCGCTGCGCATGCCCGGCGTTGGCGATGAAGTCGACCCGCCCGTCACTGCGGCGCTTGCCAGTGAGGCGAGTGTTGTTGTAGCGTAGGTCGGACCGTCGTCCGTTGTCGTTGCCGCTCGTGTGGAGTTGGCCTCCCGACTCATCGTCGGTTTCCTGGTTTGGATCTTCCTCCGCGTACTGTTTGGCGATCTCGAGGAGGTCCGATATGTTGTCGAGCATGCGAGAATGTCGCTTGAGCTTGGTGACCAAGGGCTCATAGTGGCACGAGGTCTTGAAGCAATGGATCGCGGTGTCCGGGTGGATGCCGACCGTGTTGTACCATAGTTCTTGCCACCGTTGGACCCAGTTGCGGGTCGCCTCGCGGGGTCCCTGGACGCATCGCTCCAGGTCCTCGATTGTGGTGGGGCGGGTGTAGGAGCACTCGAAGTGCCTGACGAAGGCGTCGCGCATCTCCTCCCAGGAGTCGATGCTATCACGAGGAGGTGTTGATCCATCGCCTACGTCCCTCCATCATCAAGGGGAGGTAACGGGCGGCTAGCAGGTCGGTGTGGCCAGCGATCCCCATCGCCATGAGGTATGTATCCAGCCACACGGAGGGGTCGTACAAAGGGTCGTACTTCTCTATTTCCTTCGGCGCCTTGAAGTTCGCCAGGTATTTTTTGCCTCGGATCATCGGTCCGAAGCACCTGGGCCCGAGTCGGCTTAGCGACCCCATCGGCTCGCCATCGCGGCGATTGGTTAGGGTGTGTCGCAGGTCGTCACGCTGGTGTGCCCGCCAGCTTTGGTTGTTGATGATGTGGGTGCGGGCGTCGATGGGCTGACCATTGGCGGCGACGAAGTTGGTCACTGGCCTGGGGTCGTTGGTGGAGAGTGCCGCGTTCGCGGGTCGATGTTGGAGCTGCAGTGGCTCTGCTGGCGGGCAGTTGAGGGTGTTTGCCGCCAATGGGCGGCCGCTTGAGGCTGCTCTGCTACCCGAAGAACGCGAGTACACCCGACCCTGCGAGTCGGCGCCTGAGCTTTGCTGCTCGACCGCCTTTGCAAGCAGGGCCCTGACGTACTGGATCATAGGGCGCCGTCACCGGTGGCCGAGATGTTGTCGGCCGCTACTCGACCCGCCACGAGGTTGTCCATCGGGGTGGAGAACAGTGGTAGGCCATTCATGTCTCTCTCCCGTGAGGAGACCACTATCTGCGGCTGATCCCTGGGAGGTGTGCTGTTGGGTGGAGGTGGGGCGCCCATCGCCGTCGACCCTGGAGGGGGCCGGGCTCTTCCTCCTGGTGGCGCGTTATCGCAGATCGCGCGCTCGGCCACGCGGGCCGGGTCGTTCTCGTCGTCAAAGTTCAGGGCGCGCCCCTGGACGGTGAGGTTCAGGCGCGACCTGATTCGCTGCTGGTGGTAGCGTGACAGCTCCTGCGCCGTCACCTGCTCGAGGCAAAAATTTCCGCGCTCGGCCTGCTCTTTGTGGACTGCCTCCGCCAGCTTCAGGCGAAGTTCCTCGACCTCCGTTGCCGTGGCGTTGGGAGGGATCGGGGTGGAGAAGGGATCCTCCGGCGGATCGGTGCCAGTCTCCATGTAGGTCACGGCGTGGCGACCGGTCCCGTCGCGGAGATCGGCGGAGTTTTCCGACCCGGAGTCGAAGTCGAAGATCCCAAGGATGGAGGGGTCTTTGAAGTCTCCTATGTTGGAGACCTGGGTGATGGAGCCCGCGGGTGAGGCCGCGGTGATGGATCCGGTGAGTGACGCCGGGGTCGCCGAATCGGCGTCGTCGTCGTTGAGGGCCGCGTCTTCTGCGGCCGCGGAGTTTTTGGCCACGTTGATGTGGGCCGAGTTGTACTCGGAGGCGAGGCGATGGATCGTGCGGACCTGGCTCTCGGAGAGCCGGTCACGTGGCGGCGACTCGCGGATGCGAGCCGAGTCCTCCGAGGTGATGACGTCGGTGAGGCCGACGAAGAGGCTGATCGTGCCGACCGACAGGATCATGCTGTGCGTGACGGGTCGCGCCGCCGGGACGTAGTTGCTCGGCAAGATCTAGAGTATCTCGCCGATCGCTATCATGCGGCCGGTGGCGACCGTCTCGTTGATGGGCAGATTGGATATTGCCGCAGAACACCGGCCAGACCGGCCAGGCCCCATGGTGGGCACCACTGTCGTGGGAATGGTCACGGCAGATGCTGCAATCGGCAGCGAGTAGTAGAACGAGGGGCAAGGGCGGCCAGCCATCTGCGGTGCGAGATGAGGGCGGAGACACAGGGTTTTACCCAGGTTCGGCCCCCCGGAGGGTAAAGACCTACTCCTACTAGATTGTATTATGATGGTGGTACAATGGGGCAAGCTCGACGGCTAGGCGACGAGTCGCTTGGGTGTATGATGGAACGTATCTCTACACGCCCTGTAGGGAGGTTTATATAGACTCACCTCCCCTAGGGTTTACATATCTCAACCAAATCAGTTAAGGCTTTGGTAATCGTTTAACCTAATCCAACTGGGCCTATCTACTCGCCTGGGCCTTCATCTTCCAGTCGCTTGGATCTACACCGGGCCTTGATCCAGTTGCCATCTTGCAGGCCCACTCGCCAGTTCCTGGGCTAGTCGGAAACGTCCTGCTGGGTATACCCCGGTAGGCATATCCCCATCAGCGGATTATCCGCCCCCCCCCCCCAAAAAAAACAGAATCCTTTCCCTTTTTCTCATAGGTGGCTGCAACACTTCAACACACATTAAATAATCCTTGATGTTGTTATCTAACACACAAAACACTAGGGATTATAAAATGTTCTTTCAATCTCCCCCTTTTTGGTGTTAGATGACAATATTAGGATTTGCAATAAAACCGGCACATGCCACCTTAAATAATGAAAGACGCTCCCCCTAGATGTGTGCATATTTAAGATTTGCATTTGAATACAAATACACACACTAGGGAGAACACTACTTCCATAACCAAGATAATTGAAACGAGGTGGTTTGGGAAACAAGGTCATACCACCGGGATGAGAATATAGCCAAAGCATACATAGATAATAATCCCATGAATCCATATGCCATCAAATATGCTCCATAATTCAAGAATTCCATGAGGTCCATAATAGATAAATCCAGAATTCCATGAATACCAAACATAGTACCAAACATAGTGGAGTACGACATAGTCTTACATAGAAAAACACAAATAGCAAAAGAGTTCACGCTAGAAAAGGCACAATCAAGCAAATAAAAACGACTAAAAGATAAAAGCTTGTGCCCGACCCTTGCAAATCCACGAGACCTAATATAACTACTTCTCCCCCTTTGGCATCGAAACGCCAAAAAGGAAGAAGAGCGATGCTAACGCCCCTGGAGATCACTCCTCCTCATCCTCGTCGTAGTCATTCCCGTCCCCTTCCTCTTCATCATACTCATCATCATCGTCATCAGCTGGAGGAGTGGGTGCCCTCGGTGGAGGATGAAAGAGGCAACTCTCGAGCTCGCCATAGTTGATCCCTGAGGTGTTCCACTGAGCATACGGATCCGGAGCAGTGGGAGGAGGTGGATGGCCAGTGGCACCTGAGACATGGTGGAGTATAAGCTGCTGCGTGTGATCCCTCTCATGATCCCTGCGGTACGCCTCATATTGGCCCTTGTGAATGTCAATACCCATGCAAAGAATGTTTCGCTGGAACCAAGTAAGCTTCTTGACCCCGCGTGCCATTGGGGACACCATGGAATGGCGACCACTAGCCCGAGCATCACGCATGAAGGACTCCGGGGCAGTGGAAGGGTGATGGGTCTTCTGAGCCTTGTTGTAGATTTTCTTGGGCTTGTGAAGTCCATCCAGAGTAGTGCCAAAATCCTCATGTGGAAACATATGCTTGACGAGCATCATTATGAACGGAGCATAAGGAATAGAGATCCTGTTGATCATAGAATCCGTCATCTCATGATAAATATAGTCCATGACATCCAGTTTGTAACCTGTGGCTGATCCAGAGTTAGTGGCACACTCGTGAGAAAACGCAAGAAGTGGAACCAGGTGGCCACGGATCCTGTCATTGTTGCCACCACTAGGAGCGATGTAGTCCCTAAAAATGCCAACAAGGGCTGCATACAAGGGAGAGAGACCAGCGAAAGTACCAGCAACCCCATCAGAGGAAAGGCAAGGAGCAAGTGCAGTATCCTTGGATGGCTTCAGAGGAGAAATGATACGGTGGCCCGAAGGAGTGTCACGGCCATGGAATGCATAACCAAGAACCTTCCCAAAGGTGCGAAAGTCCGACTAAATCATGGTTGTCCCTGTCATCCACTTCATAGTGCGGCTCTCATCACCGCAAATCACCAGAGTTGAGAAGAACTGCCGCACCACAGAGGAATCATAGTTGCATTGGATAGTCATGAGGTGGTGCAGCCCCATATTGTTGGTTACATCTAGTGCCTCAATGAGCCTTGTCTTGGATTGAGCCTCAGTCAAATTGATGGGCGCATGGGGCGAATCTTGAGAGTAGCATAGACATCATCATGAATAGCCCAAAAGTGGGCATTCCAAAACATTTCGTCCTCGGGGGGACAATTGCTGTCAGCCTCATCATAATAATCAGTCTGACGAATGGTGGCATACTGAAGACTGTACATAGCCTTGTAATTGGGCCGAGACTGTTTTCCCTTGCGAGATGCGGTCCTCTTAGTTTTCTTACTTGCCTCTGCCATCCGTTTAACCTCTCTTGCTGCTCTGCTAACCTCGGTCTCGTCAATGAACTTACCGTCTGCAGTGGGCTTGAGATAACGGGGACGGGGACGACGGACAAAGGTCTTGGTCGGCTTGGAACCACCTGTGAAAAGCATTAGATGGATAGCATGGAGATAAGTATACACACAAGTCCAGGAGAAAAACATGGAGAAAGAGTAGCAATGCAACCCATAACCAGTGATGTGTAATTGCAGAATCAGAACCAAAACAGACCAGATTTTACTCTCCAGGCCAGATTATCCGGCCCTGGCAGGGGCGGATAATCCGCCCCCCGCAGAAATTTTCTGGATTGGCTCAGATCTACCATGGCAAAACAGATCGGGTACTAGGGTTGCAATTCTACTGATTCTAGCATGTAAGGAACAACACCAAGGACCTTCTACAATGAGATTTCCACCAAATAAAATACATCCCATACAAAAGGAGAGAGATGAGGGAGTTACCCTCACTCATTGGAGGAAAATCGCGGAGGAGAAGATACCCGGAGGAGAGGTGAAGAAGATCCGAGGAGAGCCCGGAGAATCCGGTGGTCGAATCGACTCCAGGAGAGGCGGATGCTCCGTGGTGGGGGTAGAGGTAGGGTTGGAGGGACTGCTGCTGTTTGAGCCCCCTCCCGACCCAGCTTATAAGGGGCTGATTTCGCCTGGGCGGATAATCCGCCCCCACTTAAGCGGATAATCCCCCGAAATTCTGTAGAATACAGAATCAGGCCAGAGCAACCTAGCAAACCTCTCGATGGTGTTTTAGAGTACTTGTGTGCAAGAATAGATGGTTCAAGGAGGGAGAGAAAGGCTTGGGTTGAGAGCATCAAACTGAGATGGTACTACACACCCAAATTTGCAAGAATCAAAGCAATCAAAAGCCAAATTTGAGTGTGTTTTCCATAAGAACATGAGATATGCAAGAAAATCCAACGAGACCCATGAAAAACCAACTCTTCTCAAGGAAGAGGGCGGTGGCCGAAGCCACCATGTTGGAGCGCATGGCGTGACACCGCGAAGATGTATCTTGAGTTCAAAACCAATGCTCATCGATGACCCACATATCACAAAATGATATTAAGGGAAATGATTTTACTTGATTTTGGCATTATGGGGGGAGGGTTGGCCCAATCAATTAGGACCACACTCCCCCTATGTCTATGCCCGCATATAAGCCAAATACATGAATAAGAGCAAGTGAGTGTGCAAGGGTAGTCAAGCCAAGCTCCTTGAATCTATGATATTTAGCTCATTCCTCAAATAACAAAATCTTGATTCATCAAGAGGCTTCGTGAAAATATCAGCAAGTTGGTTCTTCGTGCTCACAAAGGATAGAGCAATATCACCACGAGCAACATGATCCCGAATAAAGTGGTTGTGAATCTCTATATGTTTTGTTCTTGCATGCTGCACGGGATTGTAAGCAATTTTGATAGCACTTCCATTGTCGCATAATAGAGGCACTTTGTCACAATTGACACCATATTCCTTTAAAGTTTGCCTCATCCATAACAATTGTGTACAAGCACTTGCAGCAGCAACATATTCAGCTTCAGCGGTTGAGAGTGAAATACAATTCTGTTTCTTTGATGACCAACACACTAGAGACCTGCCCAAGAATTGGCATGCACCAGAGGTTGATTTCCTATCATCTTTGTCACCAGCCCAATCTGAATCAGTGTAACCACATAGAGAGAAACTTGAACCCTTGGGATACCATAACCCAAAATTTAGGGAATGAACCAAATATCGGAAGATTCGCTTGACTGCCACTAAGTGGCTTTCTTTAGGAGCGGCTTGGTACCTTGCACACACTCCTACACTTAACACGATATCGGGCCTAGATGCGCGAAGGTAAAGGAGAGAGCCGATCATGGATGGGTATACCTTTTAATCCACGTCTTTACCCTTAGGATTGAACTCAAGATGACACTTTGTTTGCATTGGGGTAGCAACGCCATTGAAATCCGTCATCTTGAACTTTTTGAGCATGTCTTGGATGTACTTAGCTTGATTAATAAAGGTTCCCTCTCTAAGTTGTTTGATCTCAAATCCAAGAAAGAACCTCAGCTCACCCATCATGGACATCTCAAACCTGTCAGTCATAAGCTTTGAAAATTCATCGTTAAAAGCTTGGTTAGTAGAGCCAAAAATAATGTCATCTACATAAAGTTGGCATACAAAAAGCTCCCCATTAACCTTCTTAGTAAAAAGAGTGGGATCGATTTGCCCAACTTCGAATCTACGGTCTAGCAAAAGCTCTTTAAGATGCTCATACCACGCACGTGGGGCTTGTTTAAGGCCATAGAGCGCCTTATCGAGTTTGTAGACATGGTTCGGGAATTTGGGGTCCTCAAACCCTGGGGGCTGCTTGACGTATACTAACTCATGTAGAGGACCATTAAGGAAAGCGCTCTTAACATCCATTTGTTGTAATTTAAAATTATGATGGGCTGCATATGCAAGAATGATACGGATGGACTCAAGACGAGCCACAGGAGCACAAGTCTCGCCAAAATCAATTCCTTCCACTTGAGAGAATCCTTGAGCCACGAGTCGTGCTTTATTCCTCACAACAATGCCACTTTCATCCTGTTTATTCTTGAAGATCCACTTGGTGCCGATAGCATTGCGACAATCCTTTGGTTTTTCTACGATCTTCCAAACTTTGTTGCGTTCGAAGTTATTTAATTCTTCATGCATTGCAACAACCCAATCGGGGTCTTTAAGAGCATCAAAAACCTTCTTCGGTTCAACCATGGAAATGTGAGCTTGATGATCACAGAAGCTAGCAAGTTCTCTTCTAGTGGATACCCTTCGTCGTAGATCACCAACAACCTTGTCAAGAGTGTGACCTCTTAGTTCAAGGTTCCGATCAGCACGAGCCTTGCGACGAGCCTCAATGTCCTTATTATTTCTAGGAGGAGTTGATTCAATAGTTGTATCCTTGTCTTGATTACTGCCCTGCCCTTGATCTTGGTCTCCGTTAACGCCAGAAGATTGTTGCTAAACATTTTCTTCGGGCCCGGATAATCTGCCCCTTGGAGGGGCCGAACTATCCGGCCTGGGAGGTGAAGTACCAGAACCATCTTCCTGAGAATGCCTGACGGGAGTTGGAGACCCAGGGCCGGATAATCCGCCCTCGGGGGCCGGAGAATCCGGCCTGGGAGCTTCAGAGTTGTTGACTTCTCCTTCGGATCCACTGGAACGAGTTGGAGTGCCAGGGGCGGATTGTTCGCCCCTTGGAGGGGGCGGATAGTCCGGCCTGGGACTACCAACTTGTCCAGGGGATAGTTGATCTTCAGCAGATTGCGGTGTTGATGCATGATTTTCTCCAACAGTAGGAGCTTGTTGATCTTGTGTAGATGAGGGCTCCACATGTGTGGAGCATTGTCCTTCCCGATCCGCCACAAGGGGTTCCTCAATGGGGCGGAAAAATCCCACGCCCATTCTTCTTATGGCATCTTGGGGTATTTCAACATCTGCATCACAAACACCAACTTGCCCTACAAAGGAGCCGTTATTTTCATCGAACTCCACACTACAAGATTCTACAACAATCCCAGTGAGCTTGTTGTAGACTCTATAAGTGTGGGATTCGGCACCGTAACCAACAAAAATACCTTCTAAAGCCTTGGACTCAAATTTTGACAAACGAACACCTTTAATAAGAAAGAAACACTTACACCCGAATACCCTGAAGAATGAGATGTTGGGCTTATTACCGGTAAGGATTTCATATGGAGTCTTGTCCAAAATCTTTCGAAGGTAGAGCCGGTTTGATGAGTGACAAGCAGTGGATATGGCTTCAGCCCAAAAATTATAAGGAGACTTGAATTCAGCTAGCGTAGATCTTGACATATCCATCAAAGTCCGGTTCTTCCTCTCGGCTACACCATTTTGTTGAGGCGTGTACGCAGCGGAATATTGATGTCTAATCCCCTCTTCGCTAAGAAACTCATTTAAAGTGTAGTTCTTGAATTCGGAGCCGTTGTCACTTCTAATTGCCAAGATAGGAACATTGTGTTGACGTTGAACTTCATTGGCAAAGTCGATGACAGTTTGTTGAGTCTCACTTTTCAGCTTGAAGAAATAGACTGTTGCCTGTCAAAACCCACCGGCGAGCAGCGACAAGCAACACGAAGAGCCGGGAGGCTCCCAGAACTGCTGGTGGGTCCTGGTCCCTCGGGCAACGGCCCGCAAAACTCCGGCTGCGTCTGGCTGAGGCGTGCCACCTATACCTGGTCAGGAAGGTGATGGATTGCTTCGATTGGTTTCCTGCATGGCAAACAAGTATACGTAAAATTCGAGCCGTGACCGGCTCCCAGGTTTCCCTGTGAATCGGCTCCTGGAGCCGATTATCCCATGGTTCTGCATTAGATCTACGATAACATGGGGTTTTGCTTCATCAATACAAATTAAATCGATCTACGACAGTTTAACGTTTTCACCACGTAATTGGAACGTCCTACACGTAATTGAGCCTGGTAGATACAAAAGATGATAGAAAACTAACCCTAGAGAAGGCCTAACAACCGACGTAAAGTCAATTCCCGGAACAACTCCTCTCGAATTGGCAAACCATATCCTTACGTACTACTGGATCGTTCAACCCGTTTGCAAGGCCTGACTACGTGGATATCAAACTAAACCTTGGAAAACAAGGCATAACTATAACAGATCAAATCAACTGAATAGAGATCAAGCAAGATGCTACCCTTACACCCGGAAAAAGGTGCAAAGGCAGCGAGATAACTAGAGGTAGCATAACTAAGCAATCATAGCATAAAGTACCGATGCTAACCTAAACAAATCTATGATAATAGTATTACTCGCCATCAACAAGGCTTCAGTACGAGTAACACCAAATAACGCATAAGTAGATACTGCCTAGATCGTAAGATGCGATCTAGGAAGCATGACACTTACCCGAAAGAAACCCTCGAAACAAAGGGTGACGATGCGCCGAGATTGTGTTTGTTGTGAACGTGATTGTCCTCCTTTCTCAATAACCTTAGGTACATATTTATAGTCTGGAGACTTGCTATCTTTGGAATAACCCTACAACTCTATCTCTTACTTAAACCGAAACAGAACCTACTACAATATACAGATACACGGGCAATTTAGCCCAAATCCACGCACAAGGCCGATCCAGCAATACGTTGCATATATGTATCTTCCAAGCCCATCTTGATTACGGCCCATCTCCTCCTTTGGTCAAAATGTGGCGATAACACATGCCCCCCTGGTTTTGGCAATAATAATTCCAAAACCACGCTGTTGATGTTTTTTTTTTCTTCCTCCTTCTTTTTTTTATCGGGTTCTGCGTTCAGCAGCGTAATCGCCACCCCTCATCATGATGCCTGTCTTCTCAACTCCTCCGCATTGCACGATTTGACAATTTTGGCACCACATTCGGGAAACCGCTATGGCATTGAACCACCTCCCACTATTCCCTTATTTAAATTCATAAAGCGGTTTGCAGCCCCATCTTCCTCCAGTAGCCAAAAAACCCTCTTCCTCCGCCGAAAAAACCCTCTTCCTCCGCCATGGCCTCCTCTTCTTCCTCCAAATCATCCGCCCTTTCCTCCCAATCTTCCAACACGATGAGCGACCGGGAGCCGACGCCGGAGCACCCGCCAATGGCGGCGTACGAGGCTCTCGCCCCACAATGGTGGGACGAGAGGGACTGGGACTTCGCCGCCTGGTTGGAGGACGACGAGTCCCTGACCGACGGCGAGGAGGGCCTGCAGTTCCTTCTCGACGGGGAACTGGAGGCGGAGAGCACCGACGACGCCTGGTCCTGGGATGGTGTCGAATCCTCCGACGAGGAGGAGGAAGCGGAGGAGGACACCTCCTCCGACGAATACCCGCCAGTGAAGCGCTTCCGCGCCGGGTCCAGCGAGGACACCGAAGACGACGACGAGGACGAGGCCCCCGACATCCTCAAAGGCGAAGGCGACGGCCGGCGGCCAGTGATAACATGAACATGAAGACAACAGCGGCGACGACACCGGCCTCTAGATTAGGAACTAGTAGTAGTAGTACTAGTAGTAGATTTCCTTTTGTAAGCAATCGGATCCATTGTAAACAATCGTCTTTTGAATCAACAAAGATTGCTTTTTCAACTCGAAGATTGCTTTTCCAACTCGATTTTGCCCATAGTCAAAATAGGTCAATGTTCCAGAAGACGATAGTAATGTATCGGCTTTCACCATACTACGCTCATATAGTCAACCAAGTCAAAGCCCAAAGAGCCGATGGTAACACATCGGCTTTCCCCACAAACGTTGACAGGGTCAAATCTGGTCGCATACTTAGACAAATCTGAGCGGCCACTTCCCAGTTTCAAACGGTAGCCTACGACCCTCTTCAAAAAAAAAGGCCAACCCAGATCTCCAATTGCCTCACTGAATAGATCTAGCTTACATCGACAAGAACCCTCGATCCCCAATCACATAGATCCATCTCCACCAGCAAACTAGATGGCGGAATCGTCCAACATCAACACAGCGGTCTCTGGTCTGAAGGTACGCCTACTCCTCGCAGTCTGAACACGGTGCTAGAATTAATGGCAAACACCTGAATTAATGCTTTTATTCCACCATTAAAAATTTTTAGGTTTCAGACATTCTGCTGCCGCATCCTTCTCTCCCAGATTCTCTCTGTCTTGGTCCCCGTACAGAATCTAGTCCTGCCCATCTGATCTCTTGCGAGGCAAACAGAATCCCCTTCGTAAGCCAAAACCTAGATTTGAATTCTTGGGCCGACTGCTTGCGAGCCTGGCCTAATCCCCCTGAACATTGGGTTTCTTGGTACAGAGGTAGCCAAAACTTACCAATCTCAATGGGAAACCACGGAATAGCCGATGCCTTGTATTTGTCATTGTCTCCCTTGAGAAACATGAAAATCTTCTTAAAACCATCGGCTATACAGTGCGATGCTCGAACTGCTTCATGTTCGGTCATGTCCCCATGACACCAACTCATTAGGCGTGGTGATGATTCTGGTCCGGACGTTACATCACCCGCCCCTCTGCTTTTAATCGACAAAGGTCCCTACAAGCTTTCTTCCAAAAGCAGATCGCCTGACTGGGTTGCCTATATTCAAAGCCACATGAAAACTAAAGGCCCTGTCACAGAGAAAGAACACATGGCTTTCCTCAACCTCTGGCTAGAACATTTCATATTCTGCGGCCCTTCCCTTGCTCCAACCAAGAATTATCTCTCCCTGGCCTACGAACTTGCTAAAGGCACTCAGCTTGGCATCGGCAAACTGTTCCTTGGAGAGGTCTATCGATATCTCCAGTTGATGTCTCAACTGTTCTCGGCATAGCATCAAAGCAGGAGGTCCTTGGTGGTTCATTCAGCTATGGGCTCATGTATTTTCAAAACCATGTCCCAAACTTCCCCTTTTGGCAAGTTGCACCTTTCCAGATGCCAAAGGAAGCAGATCCGATGCACCAGCTATGGCCAAGCTTTGTATAGGCGCCAGTAGTAAACGATCCCTCGGGAAGCATCCAAGTGGTTCAGCATTTTCTTTCAAGGCACGGACAATCCTATCTTCTTTCCTTACATGGAAGAATCGGAACATTTTGAAAATCCAATCTCCTTCAGGCTAGACAACTTTGCCGATGACACGGCACTTTCGGACTATTTTCCACTGTGATCCGTCCCTGTTTCCTTCCAGTTGGCATGAGCACATCCAACAGAATAATTAAGCCTGGATATGAATTCTACCAGCCGGTCGTAGTGGCTCGGCAATTTGGCCTTGGACAAGTACCTCCTCATTTCTTCCTCCACCACCTTACAGAGAGCAGAGCTGATCTGCCCGATCCTCTCACCAGTCAAAGGTGTTATTCCTTCTTCGATGCTCTGACCATCCCAATTCCTAACAACCTCACCTTCGCTTCATCAACCGATGGTTTTGAGAACTGGTGGTCGGTGTGGAAGACTCATGCCTTCAGGAGAGCTCTGGGACCGTTGCTGGAACAGCTCGATGCTGAATATGACATCCCCGTAGAACAGGTACCACTACTCGTAAATTTCTGGATGCAGCCCACAAATGATTCTCCTAATAAACCACTCTGTCTCCTTGCAGCAACAAGATGGTCCTGAACCTACGCACGGTGATGGCTCCCCCTTCGAATTCTTCCCACCAGCTCCTGTGGTCCTTTTCTGCAAAAACTCGCCACCTTTGAAAAAGGTCGTGATGCAGAACCAGCCGATATCACCACAATCGGCTTCCAAGAACCAAGCGACCTCTAAGTCAGCTGCCTCTCGAGTTCCAACTAAAACAAGAACGATGGTGAGGAAGGTAGCTGTCAGGAAGACCTTGAGGCGCCGGAGCCCTTCTCCAGAAAGTTCGCATGTACGCTGATCCATGCCTTGGTTGATCTCTTTCATCCTTGCAAACATGCTCGTGCTTACTATCTCTCCTTTCTTACAGGCTTCCGTCGAAGACACCTCTAGCGAGGACACTCAATCCAATCGAGGAGAATTGGGCCCAACAGACTCTGAGAGGACCATCACACCGAGCCAGCCAGATTTACCACCATCGATTCGTGAAAAGGCGGTTCTCGAACCTCGCCCCCGAGCACCAGTCGAGGCGGGGCCAGCTGTGAGCCCCAAGAGGGCTCGCAAGGGCCTGCAAACTTCTTCGTCGAGCCAGGAGGTTTCGAAAGTCATCACCCTCCATGCTCTCACCAATGGTTCCTTTTTGATCCGCCGATTCATCACTATTTACATCGGCTAAGCACCTTCCATGCGCATCGACACTTCTAGTGGGAAAGCCGGGGCAGTGCCGATGCCTCTCACAAGGCTGGATCTAGTAATCCCTGAAGGCGTAGATGAAACGGTTACCACTTTGGCCAAGCCCCCACCAACAACACACAAGTCGATTGTCTCGTCATCTTCTACCCCTTGATCGTAGGAGAGGTACATTTGCTTCGTTCGGCTCATCCTTCCATGTTGGACGCATACTGACGCCATTTCGGCCTGCCAGGGTTGTGATATCTCAGGCCTGCTGACGTTCGACCCTGAATCCATCGAACCAACCCCCTCTGTTGCCGACGATGAACCACGAGCCAGGGCTGTTCTACCTCAATTCCAGTGTCTCAAAGCCTTGCTGTCCTCCCCGATCGAGAAGTTGATCGAGGGTTCTGAAGAGGTGAAGAGTGTTCTTGCCGAAATCAAGGACCAACTTCCGGTAGCATTGCAGGTGAAGCTTTGGCCAGTTGTAACTCTGTCTTTCTACGGGTCAAGGGTGAAGTTGGCTCATGAGAGGATTAATCTGCGCCGCGCCCAACTCCCGCTGAAGGCCAATATTGCAGACAAATGTCAGCAGCTCAACGAGAAAAAGGCGTCTCTGGATGCCAAAACTGACACCTCTGTCAGTACCGCCGAGCTTGCATCCTTGAAAAAGGAATTGGAAGATCTTGAAGAGAAGGTCCGGGCGACTAAACAGCTCATTCGTGACAAGGAAGCATTCATCGCCCGCTCCCAAGACGAAGCAGAAGGCCTCAAAGCTCAACTGAAGACTGATCTGGCGGAAATACGTGCCCTGAACAAGCAGCTAGTGACGGGCAAGGACGAAGATGACGAAGCCGAGATCGCCGAGGTGGATCGTGTCCGTGCTGACGCCCTCCACGCCTTCGAGGCATTCCTTCAGTAGCTCATTTACGTAAACTGGCACCTGCTTGTAACAGTTTGAACCTCTAGAGTCGATGACTGTGCATCGGCTATATTTTTTTTTATTTGGCCGATTTCATGTATCGGCCCCCACATTTCAATGTCCATCGTCCCACATGCTTGGGAAATATTTCTTGAGATGCTGGCCGTTGACAGCCACTGGGAATTTCGCGCCGTTCAGCTCCTCAAGCATGTACGTGTTCCCCCTTAAAACTTGATCGACCTTGTATGGCCCGTGCCAATTTGGAGACCATTTACCATATGCTGCATCCTTAGTCCCCATGGCAATACAGCTTCCCATACCAGATAGCCAACGTGGAACTCCTTTGGTCTCACCTTCTTATTATATGCACGAGCTACCTTGGCCTTGTTCTCTTTGATTTTCTCAAGCGACCACAGCCTAAGCTCAGTTAAATCCTCAACACTGTCACTCATCAGGGTCGCATATTCTTCAGTTGTTAGATCGTTCTGAAAAGTGACATGTCTCGATCCAGCCGTAATCTCCCAGGGCAATACGGCTTCTTGTCCATAGACTAGATGGTATGGCGAGGTTTTTATCGCTCCATGACATGACATGCGATAAGCCCATAAAGCTTCTGACAAAACCTCGTGCCAACGCCTAGGGTGCTCATCGACTTTTCTCTTGATCATCTTGATAAGGCTCTGGTTGGACGCTTCAGCTTGCCCATTTGCTTGAGCATAGTATGGAGATGATCGGATCAGCTTAATTCCCGTGTCCTCGCAGAATTTTCTAAACTCGTGAGAAATGAAGACCGAACCTCCATCGGTCGTGATCGTTTGGGGAACCCCGAATCTATGAATGACGTGTTCTTTCACAAAATTGATCACATCCTTCGAGTTCACTTACTTCATAGGGACGGCTTCCACCCATTTAGTGAAATAATCTGTAATGGCCAAAATCCACATGTGGCCTTTGCTTGATGGAGGATTGATCTTGCCGATCATATCCATGCCCCCAACCTCGGAATGGCCAAGGTTTGATGATGGGGTTCATTGCTGACGCGGGTACCATCTGAATTTTTCCAAATTTCTGACATGCTTGACACCCTTTGTAGTATTTAAAACAGTCCTCAAGCATGGTGGGCCAATAAAACCCTGATCGCCTGATCAACCATTTCATCTTGTGAGCCGATTGGTGAGTTCCACAGGCGCCTTCGTGTACCTCGTGTAGGAGCCGATTGGCCTCGGTTGGCCCCGGACTTTTGAGCAGTAACCCTTCCAGAGTCCTGTAGAACATGTCGTCCCCAATAAGCACATACTTCATGGCCTTGTACCTTATCCGTTTAGGTGCCCCCGAGCCGAATCTTTCAAGTAATTGAAGATATCGGCTCTCCAGTCGTCTGCCTCCAGGAACTGTACTTGAACATCAGTTCCCTCTGCTATGTCCTTGTAGCCTGAAGCCATTTGTGCGAGATCATTTGCCTCGGTATTCTGCGATCGCGGGATCCAGTTAAAGTTTATGTACCGGAACTGTGCCATGAGCTCACGGCATTGCAACCGTAATGGGAAGAGCAACTCGCTCTCACACTTGTATTCCTCCGTGAGTTGGGAAATCACCAATTTGGAGTCTCCAAAAATTTCCACTGCCTCTGCTCCAGCTTCGATGAGCAACTCCATTCCCTTGCGTATCGCCTCATATTCGGCGACGTTGTTGGTGCGAGGGGTAGCTAGCCTGATGGAGAAGGAATATGTTGCCCGGGCGACGACACGAGTAGAATGCCGATGCCGCAACCATCATCACACACCGATCCATCGAAAAACATAGCCCACGCTCGTATAGACAGCGTTGCTATATCATTGTTGATTCTTTCAGCAATAAGGTCGGCCAACGTCTTTAACCGCGGGTTGATACCGGATGTCAAATTCGATAATGCAAACATCCATTTGCCGAGTCGGCCTTTCAACATAGGAGCCGACGGCATGTGCTTTATGACATCCGATTTGCATATAATGATAATCTCGCTGAGAGCAAGATGTGGCGCACTTGGTGCAGTGAAAAAGCAGAGGCACAACTTATCGATCTCGGATACGTTGTCTCTGCATCCAAAGATCCTTCCGCGGACGTAAACACAACTCGCTCACCATCATAAACTTGCACCACCACCGAGGCGATGGACGTGTCGATCTTGACAAGTAAATGTAGAAACCCAGTTTATCCGGTGGCGGAACCAACACTGCGGCTTCGTTAGATATTCTTTGATCTCGTCGAAGGCTCGTTGTTGTTCTGCCCCCCAGCGGAACTCCTCATCAGATTTAATTTTCACCAGTCCCATGAACGGCTCTATTCTTCCTGATAGATTGGAGATGAATCTTCTGACGAAGTTAATCTTGCCGATGAGAGACTGCAGTTCTTTCTTCGTGGTAGGTGGCTTCATTGTTCGCACTGCCTCCTGACTTTTCAGGCCGATCTCAATTCCGCGTTCATGGACCAAGAAACCCAAGAACTGACCGGCCGTCACCCCGAAGGCACACTTCTTTGGATTCATCCGTAGTCCGAATTTTCTTGTTCGGTCCAGGACGCGTTGCAGATCGCCCAAGTGTCCTTGTACTGAAGCAGAATTGACCACCACGTCATCGATATAAATTTCCACCAGCTTGCCGATTAGATCATGGAAAATGTAGTTCATGGCTCTTTGGTATGTGGCGCCGGCATTCTTCAGTCCAAACGTCATGACTACATATTCAAACAACCCCACCGAACACAGGACTCGAATGCGTCTTGTGTATATCTTCCGAGCCATAAAATTTGGTTGTAACCGGCATTGCCATCCATGAAGCTCAAGATCTTATGACCAGCAGCTGCGTTGATTAATGTCTCTGCTACCGGCATCGGATACTCATCCTTCGGAGTAGCTCTATTGAGATCCCGAAAATCTATGGCAACACGCCAGCGGCCATCCTTTTTCTCTACAGGTACGATACTAGAAATCCACTCAACATACCTGCATGGCCTGATTAACCTAGCTGTCAACATTTTCTCGATCTCTTTCTTGACGTCTTCCAAAATTTCGCCTTCATCCGTCGTGTGCTCGCTGGAATGGCGAAACTTTTTAAGCGGGAGTCGATGCTCAATGATGCTCCTGTCTAACCCGGGCATCTCTGTATAGTCCCAGGCGAAGCAGTCTGGATATTATTTCAACAAAGCTATCATCGGACCCCGCAGATTCGGATCTAACTTCTTGCTGATAAATGTTGGTCGTGGCTTATCCCCAGGACCGATGTCAATCTCCTCTAGCTCATCAGCGGATGTAAACCCATACCCTAGCTTTCCTTCACCTGCTAAGTCGATGCTAAACACGGGGCAAATAGTTGGTGAGGATAACAATGATAACTTGGGCCGATTGCCGGAATCGGCCCCCTTTTCGATTGCATTAGTCAAGGAAGGTTTACAACTTGTTTGAGCTCTACAATGGCAGGGAATCTCCCTACTACGACTGCGTGACCTGTTTGTCGTAAGCTTACTTCTTTTTATTTTTGTGGCCGATCGCAGGGATCGGCCATACCACGTACGATCGTGGACTTTGCTACTCTGTCAGGCCAGTGGATAAGACCAGCCTCACCCCGTTTTTTGTAGCTTCAATACGCTCATAGCCGTCTAGACTGATTCCAGAGATCGGCTCTTGGTCGTTTGCTTCCCAGACGTTCATGCCAGCTATGGAGATCTCGATCGAATCATCTGCATGAATGACCTCCACTTCATCTCCATCCCACTTTATTAGGCACTGGTGCATCGTGGATGGAATGCAGCAGTTAGCGTGAATCCAATCTCTCCCCAGCAAGACATCGTAGGTGCTTTTGCTGTCCACGACGAAGAATGACGTAGGGATGGTTTTTCTGCCCACGGTCAGATCCACGTTCAGTACGCCTTGCGTTTCTGAAGTTTGGCCGTTGAAGTCGCTTAACGTGACGTTGGTTTTGATCAGATCTGCAGTGGAGCGTCCCAAACGCCGTAGCATGGAGTATGGCATTATATTGACTGTCGCTCCGGTGTCAACCAACATCTTGCTGTGTGACCATTGATGTAGCCTCGCAGTATGTGGCTTTCAGATGTTTGTAGCCCTTCTCACGTGGCTTTTCAAAGATAACCGGCTGTGGGCCGCAGTCAAACTGTGCCACTGGCAGCTCTTTGGTTCTTGGAGCGCAAAACTCTGACGGAAGTATGAACACCATGTTTGTGCCAGCCGATGTCTTCGCATCGGCTTTTACTGGTTTGGGGCGCCACTCTTTCCTTTTCGGACGATCCTCCGTTTCCAAGGTCTGCCGAATTTTCACGGCCAGATCGGGCCGTGCTTTCCTTAAAGCGTGGAGGTACTGCGCTTCGGCTTCCTCCAAGTTACGCAGTCGCTGAACTCTACGCTTTTGGGTGTGTCTGAGTCCATCGGGGCACCACCTCGGCCGGTGATATCTGTCTTCTTCCTTTTCACCCATTGGCTCCTCGAGGTCTTTTGCTCGAGGAGGGAGAGGCCCTAGACGCTTGAACACTGAAACTGGACCTGTGTCATCCTTCTGCTGTCCACATTCCGGGCAGTTGTCGATTGTAGGCAATCGGCTCATTCCCGCATCCCAGCAATACTTGAAGAAAGGACAATCCCAATGTTTATCTGCGCCTTCCTTTTCTTTTGACCTTCCCCTAGCGAGGTGTTCATATCCTTCCTCATCTCTGTCGTGCCGGTGACGTCGGTCATACTGACGCTCATACTTGTTAAGGAGATGCGTGGAGTGTGGCTTCTGATACCGCACGCGTCTCACCTACTCCTTGGTTAAATATCGCCTGTCGTCGTAACGGGGCCGGTCGCGTGGACCAGCCTCCTCTCTTTCCTTGCCCCGAGAGCGACCGTCTTCCTCCTTATATGTGCCATGGTGGTACACAGGTCCTGCCATATTAACATCGAACGAGAAATCCAACTGACGCCTCGTGGAGTGGGTTTGTGTCTACTTTCATGTTGACGCCGGGAAATGGGTTTGTGTCTACTTTCATGGCGAATTGCCCCAGGATCAGACGGCCCTGTTCTATCGCCGTTTGGATCTGGCGACGTAGCTCTTTGCAATCATTGGTGGTGTGGGTGAACGAGTGATGCCACTTGCGATGGTCTCCGTTCATCTCTTGAGCCGAGGGATTTTATGGCCTTCGGTAACTTCACCGCTTTCTTTCAAAGAAGAATCGAATATCTGCCGCTTTGCTCACATCAAGTCAAACCCTTTTGCAGGCCCTTGCTGCTTTACCCATTTGCAGACACAGGATCGCCCCCGAGCCCATTCAGCCACGCCACCTCCGGTCTTGTAGGATCCTCTTCTTCTCGACCAGGCCTATCGGACGCTTGAACTTGTCTTGGTACAACTCGTGGTGGCGCTGCTCATACATTGTCGGTTCGGGCCATGTGCGCCAATGAATTGTACTCTACTTGGAAAGCAGATCCTTGATAGGTGCCGAGAGACCCAACATCGCCACCGATCGCTTCTTTCTCGATTAAACGAGCCGAATAACATCGGTTCTTGACAGTCTGAACGCTGAATGTACTGCTACCGTTTCTCCCGCTTGCCGCACTGCGCAGATCGCAATGCTAGCCTCGGTAGCTTCGAATGATCTTGAATGTGGAACTGCTCTTCCAGTTGCTTCAGTCTGGATCGAATCGGTGGCGGCGAGGTGTACCACCAAAAGCTGGTCTGTCGAGATTGAGCAAAGAACCTTACGCGATCCGATGCTGAAATCATGCCTAAGCGTGCGGTATCGGCTCACATGCTCGATCGAGCTCGACCCTTACGATCCGCTAAACCTTGAGAACTCGGGAGCCGATACTTGGGTGGCGGAATCAGATCAAACTTCGTTAAGTGCGACTTGGAATAGCCGATTGTCCTTCTCTTGACACGGCCGAACTGTCTCTCAAGATGGTACGGATTTGCTCCACCGTTTGAGCTGCGGGCTAAATTCTCATGACTCGTTTGGTGGCATACTTGGCTAGCCACTTTGTTTATCGGCGTCCATGCGGACATCCTGCTCGAAATACCTACTCCCGAAGCCCCTGCTCCAGCAACTCCTGCCCCAGAAATCCTTGCGGTTGCAATCTGGTTCGTGCGCGTCAGGTTATTGCAGTCCGGCACGTAGGTGCACACATATCCATGTGGGATGTCTTTAGGTGGTTCAAACAGGCTGGCGATCGCTGGGTCACCTCAACCTTGTAGACGGCGTCGCGGTGCCCTGGTGGCTCCGGAGCTGCAAGTGTGAATGGCAGCTGTGGCCTGGTCTGGAGCGGTCTTTCTCCCTGGTGGGTCCCTAGAGTAGGCCCCGATGGAGAGTACTGATGTTTCATGATCTCCTGAACTACGTGAACCGCGATGCGCTCGAAAGCGTTCACTAGGCTCTCAGAATGGCGGTGAAGAGAATGAGCCACCATGTAGTTGACTTCCTGTCGCAGAGCTCTGGTGCGCTCCTCTGAAGGAACGGACAGATCCACCTCATCAAGAGCACCCTCAGGTGAGAACCCTTTCCACCTGATGCCATGCTTACGGGTCCTCTCAAAAGAGCCGATGAGATCGGCTTCGAAGAGAGCTTTGATATCATCATACTTCGCCTTGTGCTCCTCAGGTAGATCGTAAATGCGTGACGATGCATCCCCATCGCGTCGGATGTTGATGCATATGTTGTTGAAAGTCCCACCGGCGTGCGAATGTGTTGCTGTCAAAACCCACGGCGAGCAGCGACGAGCAACACGGAGCCGGGAGGCTCCAGGCGCTTGGTGGGTCTGGTCCCTAACGCGGCCGCAAAACTCCGACACGTCTGGCGGATGAAAGGCGTGCCACGACCTATACCTGGTCGAAGGTGATGGATTGCGATTGGTTTCTGCATGGCAAACAAGTATCGTAAAATTCGAGCCGTGACCGGCTCCCAGGTTTCCCTGTGAATCGGCTCCTGGAGCCGATTATCCCATGGTTCTGCATTAGATCTACGGTAACATGGGGTTTTGCTTCATCAATACAAATTAAATCGATCTACGACAGTTTAACGTTTTCACCACGTAATTGGAACGTCCTACACGTAATTGAGCTGGTAGATACAAAGATGATGAAAACTAACCCTAGAGAAGGCCTAACAACCGGCGTAAAGTCAATTCCCGGAACAACTCCTCTCGAATTGGCAAACCATATCCTTACGTACTACTGGATCGTTCAACCCGTTTGCAAGGCCTGACTACGTGGATATCAAACTAAACCTTGGAAAACAAGGCATAACTATAACAGATCAAATCAACTGAATAGAGATCAAGCAAGATGCTACCCTTACACCCGGAAAAAGGTGCAAAGGCAGCGAGATAACTAGAGGTAGCATAACTAAGCAATCATAGCATAAAGTACCGATGCTAACCTAAACAAATCTATGATAATAGTATTACTCGCCATCAACAAGGCTTCAGTACGAGTAACACCAAATAACGCATAAGTAGATACTGCCTAGATCGTAAGATGCGATCTAGGCAGCATGACACTTACCCGAAAGAAACCCTCGAAACAAGGGTTGACGATGCGCCGAGATTGTGTTTGTTGTGAACGTGATTGTCCTCCTTTCTCAATAACCTTAGGTACATATTTATAGTCCGGAGACTTGCTATCTTTGGAATAACCCTACAACTCTATCTCTTACTTAAACCGAAACGGAACCTACTACAATATACAGATACACGGGCAATTTAGCCCAAATCCACGCACAAGGCCGATCCAGCAATACGTTGCATATATGTATCTTCCAAGCCCATCTTGATTATGGCCCATCTCCTCCTTTGGTCAAAATGTGGCGATAACATAGACCCATGTATATCTTGTGTAATCATCGACAATGACCAAGCAATATTTCTTCCCACCAAGACTTGCATGAGAAGGAGGACCAAATAAATCCACATGAAGTAATTCCAAGATCCTCTTTGATGACACAATAGTCTTCCTCTTGTGGGGAGAGTCATGCATTTTTCCTTCTACACAAGCCCTGCAAACACGATCTTTGGCAAAAGAGACATTGTCTTTTAGTCCAAGGATGTGGCCACCCTTCTAGAGACTTTGCAAAGTTCTCATGTTGACATGGGCTAAACGGCGATGCCATAGCCATTACGTCGGCCTTTCGAATGGACACATCGGACCAAGTGGTTTTCCACGAAGTCCACCACATCTGAGTCATTTTCGACGTATCCAACGAAAGCGACCTTTAGAGACTTGCTCCACAAGAGTACCACCAAATCATCATCGATAAAAACAGCAAAACCCATCTTGCCAAGGGCACGTACAGAAAGAAGGTTGTAACCGAGGGTCTCAACAAGCATGATGTCCATGAGAGAGATATCGTGGGGAACCACAACCTTGCCAAGACCCAATACCTGAGATTTAGACTTATCACCATAGGAGACTGTGATATTATCATGATTTGGACGCATCTCCGTGATGATCTCCTTGCTTCCGGTCATATGACTAGTGCAGCCACTATCCAGCACCCATTTTGACCCACCGGAAGCATAGCCCTACAAGAAAATTACTTCTTGGTTTTAGGTACCCATTTTTCAATGGGTCCTTTCATGTTAGTAACAAGGGTCTTTGGGACCCAAATAGACCAAGCGATATATTCATCAAAAGGACCAACATAATAAGCATAAACATCGCCATAGTCATCACAAAAGAGTTCATAATTCGGATTGTGAGCCCCTACAAAACCAATATTATTAGTCTTGTATTTTGTGACATTCTTCTCAGCGGTGCTTATCTTTGATTTCACATTCTTGGTCTTGTTCTTCTTGGTTTTCTTCTTCTTGGACTTGGTGACATACCCAAGTCCCTCTTTACCATGATTTGGCCTTTGCTTGCCAAGGACTTCATCAAGCACACATTTGTCCTTGGTAGTGATGTCCTTGATCACTTATTTTTCCACACTAGTATTTTCTTTGTTACTATATGTTGAGTTGGACGAGCTAGGAGTATCATATTTGGCCAATCGACTTTGAAGCTGATCATGTGACTCATTGAGAATAGAGAACTCGTTTTTCAACGCCTTGTGAGCATTGTCAAGTTTCTCCAATTCCTCGGTGAGTCTATAATGAGCAGCCCCAAAGTCAATCCTTTCCTTCTTTAACTTCTTTGCTTTGGTGACAGAATTGTCACGTTCCTTAACAAGTTTAGTCACAATTTCATCATGTGACTCTTCAATAGACTCAAGTCTCTCTTCAAGAGAGACTCGAGCCTCTTCCTCCTCTTCAATAGCATTTTTTAAGGATGCAATTTCCATTGCATCCTCCCTTTCAATTATGCCCTTTTCCTCAAGGAGAGCTTCGTTTTGGGCCAGCTGATCCATAGGAGCTTCAAAACGAACTTTGTGCTCACCTTGCAAGTTAGTGTAGAAATAATCCAAAGCAATGATCTGTTCTTTAACCTTAAGACTAGTAGGATCATCCAAGTCAATCATAGCCTTAGGAAAAGAAGAGTTAGAAGAAGTTACCTTGGAGCTTCTTGCCATGAGGCAAGTAGCATTCTTGTTGATGATGTTTTCGTTCAGAGAGTCAAAGAGAGATGTTGATGTAGATGTAGTGGCTATAGCAGCCACCTCTTGAGAGCTATCGTCCTCGTCCTCATCTTCACTCCTCGATGAATATTCTTCTTGAGCCACTAGAACAATCTTTGGTTTCTTCTTGAAAGGAGCATTCTTCTTTACAAACTGTTTCTTACGTGGAGCTTTTGATTTGTCCTTGAAAATGAGTCTTCCTCCATTATCCTCCCTACTTTGATATGGACACTCAGCTACGAAGTGCAGCCGATCACCACAATTGAAGCATGTTCTCAGCTTGGGACCATTTTCTTTTCTTCCATAGGCTCCACTCTCGCGATCTAGTTCAGCTTTAGCCTTGGCTGGATCTTTCCAAAGTTTTCTTGCATAAAGAGCCAAGTATTGTCCATGGATCCTTTTTATATCCTCGGTATAGTCCAGACCTTCTACCGCATATTCATCATGATCAATCACACTAGTCTTCAAGGCCATGTTGACCCCCTTTTGCATCCCCATAGCTCGAGCACGAGCATCTTCGGCATTCTTGGCAGCCACTTTGAAAGCGGCCATTTCTTGCATTACCTCATTGGATGACATGAGGTGATAGTTATGCCTACCTTGGAGACTTTTCAAATCTGTGGGCTCAAATGGCATAAGAGCACTGACATACTTGCGCTTGATCCAAGCATCATCAACATGAGCTGCACCGTGGTTTCTGAAGGTTGTGGCTATTGCCTTGAGCCTCCTATACATGTCCTCGTGATCTTCTACATCCAGCATATAGAATCCTTCAGCTTCATTGCTCAAGGCATCATATCTATTCCTTCTCATACTTTCATTTCCGATGAAGAGCTCGGTGAGGGCATCCCAAGCTTCTTTAGCTGTGCTAAGATGCTGAATGTGTGGCATGTCTTTGTCACCCACACCAAGTTGTATCATGTGTAGAGCTGTAGCGTTGAGTTGGCTATCGACCACTTCTCTTATTGTGAGATTGTTGGGGTTTCCAACATGAAGACCATTTTCGATGATCTTCCACAACTCTATGGAGGAACTGCACACATGAGATTTCATCAAAAATTGTCGTTGAGAGAAAGTAGATGTAGAAAGTTTGGGTGGATCACCCCTATTATGTATATGTGGGTGAGGGATAGGTGGATCAGGGGAATACACATGAGAAACCTCATTGTATCCATCCTTACCGCTATCCTTTTTCGAGGAGGAGCTCTTGCTAGTATCATCACCAACCACTTCGTTATCTTTGGAAACAGTTTTACCCGTTTCCTTGGATTGCGGAGTGGTATCCTGAGAGTTAGATGGAGGTGATGCTGCGGATGTGGAGAGACGCATTATAAATTGATGCATATCTTCCATACTATCATCCATTGAACTCACCAAGGTTGTTTCCAACGTCTTGAGATCGTTCATGGTGACTACCTCCGGAGCATCACTCCCATCTACCTTGGAACCCATACTTCTCTTAGGCGGTTAATCCCGAAATAAGAGCCGAGGCTCTGATACCAATTGAAATGGATCGTATGGGCACCTAGAGGGGGGTGAATAGGTGCTAACCAATTTTTAATACTTTTTCAATTTTAGGCTTGACACAAAGTAAATTCTCTAGATATGCAACTACGATAATTTCCCTATATGTAACCCTAACTACTAAGCACGTAAAAGAGGAGCGAGGAAACCGTAGTGGAGCACGCGGAGACACAGGGATTTATTTTACCGAAGTTCCTTCCCTGTTAAGGGAAGTACATCTGCGTTGGAGGGGTGGGCGGTTCTAAGACCACCACGCCACAATAGGCCTCACCCTATTCTCCGATGGATTTCGCCACGAGAGGCCTGATCCACCTTCTCCACTATTGGATCCCTTCGAGGCGGGAACCGGTGCCTTTTACAACACTATCGGGGCACACACCCACAACCGAATTGGGGGCTCCCGAGATGACAACAAGCTGCCACAAGAACAAGGTTTATCAATATAAACAAAAACAAGGCTCTAGGTATTTGCAAGAAATACTAGATCGGGGGTTCCCCAAATGAATGGAGAGGAGATGAAGCGCTTGATTGCTGATGATGAAGATCGAGTTCTCCTCCTTCGATTCCCCAAGGGGTGGGGCCTTTGGGTGGATATAGGTGGATCACTCTTGGATGAAGCTTTCAGATCTGATCTGGTCTTTTTCGAGATGAATCAAGTGTTCTGGCAGGAGGGGGAAGGCTGGATTAAATACCCCCTCCCCAGATCTGGCCGTGGCACAACTTTGGGGGCGGATTATCCGCCCCCCACTTGGGGCGGATTATCCGCCCCCTGGGAAAACTCCGCCCCAAGGGAGGATTATCCGGGGAAAACTCCGCCCCCTCTCTGGGGCTTGCGCCTTGGTGAAGCTTGGTGAAGATCTTGGGGGGCGGATAATCCGGCCCCCTGAGGGGCGGATTATCCGGCCAGGCTGGAAAGTCCGGCCAATACTCCGCCCCCTCTCTGGGGCTTGCGCCTTGGCGATGAGCAGGGGAGGGTGGACTATCCGGCCCCCCTGAGGGGCGGATTATCCGGCGGGGCCGGAAAATCCGGCCAAAATTCCGCCCCCCTTCTTGGGCTTGCGCCTACTTGGGAATAGGGAGGGGCGGATTATCCATCAGTGAGGGATTATCCGCCCCAAAAAAAAAGAATCCTTTCCCTTTTTCTCATAGGTGGCTGCAACACTTCAACACACATTAAATAATCCTTGATATTGTTATCTAACACACAAAACACTAGGGATTATAAAATTTTCTTTCATTATGTAGTAGTAGAAACAATTCAAAGATCATAGTTCATATATATATGAATGTAGAATAAATCCGGGGGTCTCATAATTTTTTTCAAAGACGGAATAAGCGAACCAAAGTACCAACAGCACAATCTATATTGTTTTGTGTATATTGCCTTAGGTTTACTTACCCGTCCCTAAAAAACGACACCAACAAATATGTGTCATCCTTGCAATCTTTTGGGACAAATTTAATCATCGACATCAGTGAGAAATTGAAATGTAATTCTTATATACACTATGATGAATTCAATAACAATGTATGATCACAATTTGTTGTGTGTACGTAGTAGCAGAAACAGTTCAAAAATCATAGTTCATATATGTAGAATAAATCTGGGGCCTCATATAAGTTTTTTAGAGATGGAGTTAGTGAACCAAAGTACCAATTGCACAACTTATATTGTTATACATTGCCTCGAGTTCACTAACCCATCCCTAAAAAAATTTGACACCATCATATATGTGTCTTCTCTTGCACTCTTTTAGGGAAAAATTGAATCATTGGCCTCAGTGAGGAATAGAAATGTAATTTTATATGCATGTTGTGTATCAAAATCAACGCTCGTCTAGCGATCCCAAAAGCCCCTAAAATGAAATGTTACAGATCGATTAAATTTAAAGCACAAGAAGAAACATATGAACAACAACAAGCCAAGCAAATGTAAATTTACTAGATGGCAGATAAGAAGATCTAATCAAATCTCCAAAACAATCGATCGTTCAAACCATATATATATATATATATATATTCTCTACATCAAGAGAAAAAGAACCTATAGACGATTGAGCAAATCCTACGTATGAACAGTGAAATCTGTGGCTGTGACTATAGAAGCTAGCAAAGTAGTACCTCATACGCCTCATTGGAGACCTCCTCCTCGAACTCGTCATTCTCCGTGATCGCATCGAGGATTTGTTCGTGGAGGATGGGGTCGCTTGAAGGGAATATGCCCGAGAGGCAATAATAAGGTGGTTATTATATTATTCCTTGTTTCTGATAAATGTTTATTTTTCATGCTATAATTGTATTAACCAGAAATGTTAATACATGTGTGTTTAATAAAAAAAATAAAGAGTTCCTAGTTATGCCTCTCATATAAACTAGCTCGTGATTAACATGATGATCAAGGTTCCATGGTCATGGATATTGGATCTTGTTAATAACAAGGTCACAACATTCGTGGAATAATGTGATAAACATTCATCCGAAGTATAGTAATACGATCAAAGTCATTACGTTTAAATTACTATAACATCATTACAAGTAACTTTAGTCCTTATACCATAAGATCATGTCAATCACTAACATATGAAGAGTGTCTTGATAACATCAATCGTCACACCGTAACAGGGTGACTATATAGGTGGGTTCAGAAACTCTGATAATGTTATGTAGAGGCTCACGGATCAAGAGTGGGATTTGTCCATCCAAATTACAGAGAGATATACTCTGGAACCTCTCGGTGATATCACATTGATATAGCTTGCAAGCAAGTGATGGAGATCACTAGAATGTTATTTCACGAGAACAAGAAAAGAGTACATGTCAGTAACGAGCTCAAAATAGGTATGGGGATACTGATGATCGAATCTCGGACATGTAAAATATCACGAGACAAAAGTATTTAGTTACAAGTGTAAAAGGTCCACACGATCACTAGAAGTCATCGTTGAATGTGTGGGAGTCAGTACGGATCTCCAGGTCCCGCTGCTGATTATTGATCAGAGAGGGGTCTCGATCATGTCTGCATTATTTTTGAACCGTAGCATGAAACACTTAAGGAATACCGACACCATTTGGAACAAATGAGCTGCTAGAAAAAGAAAAGGAAAGTGCTGGAATTATTCCAATGGACACCGGAATTGTTTCAGGTGAAATTGCTGAAACTGGTTCTGCATGTGAAATTTAAATGTTACAAGGGTTTTATGTGAATGTTTGTTAATTAATTTAATTGACAAAATTTTGAATAAATAAATAAAAGGATTCCTTATTTAATGAGAGATTACATTAAATTTGGCGCAAATTTAATGGGAATTGAGTGGGATTTTGAGTGGAGGAAATTTAGAGCCATTTGTGTGAGTGGGAGCTCCACTCACATGAATGAGGGATAGGTGGAGGCACCCACCTATAAGGGGTTCGTATCATGGAAAACAAAAAAAAATCTACCGCACGAACACACACAAGCCAAGATCTATCTACTAGATTGTAGCAACGAGTCGATAAAGTACTCACCCTCGAAGATTCCAAAGCGGTTAATGAGAGCAGATTCCCGTGGATGATGTAGTCGTTCACTTGCCGATCTCAAGATCGTGAAGACGATCCTTCCTGCGCCGTGTTCTGGCAGCACTCCTGCAATCGGTCACACGTTAGGTACTCGATGAAGACCTTCCTCTCCCTTGTTCCAGCAGGCAGTAGAGGTTGTAGTTCTCCCCTCGCGATTCCGGCAGCACGACGGCGTGGTTTGGAAGTAGAGGGAAGATCTCGCTGGGATTTATCTAAGCCGGAGCGGGTTATGGTGGAGAATTAGGGTTTCTGACAATCTAGGGTTTAGGAGGCGTGGCCAGCGGCTAGGGCGGTAACGGCGAGGCGGCGGCGACGCGAGGTGGTGGCGAGGCTGGCGGCGGCGGCTTGGAGGCGGGGTGGTGGTGTTGTGTGTTGGGGAGAAGCCCCCTCCTTTATATTTATGAGAGGGAGGGGCAGCTTGTGAGAGGGGAGTTTGAATCCTTCCCCAACTCCCTCTCCTGCTAGGCTTGTGGTGGAGGGAGAGAAGGATTCTCTTCTTCCTCCACTAGGAAACATTGTCCCAGTTTGACTTTTCAAACTTGCCTTTTGACTTTCAATTTTGGAGTTCGATTTCACTCTTTATTTCCACATACATTTGACCTAGGACATGATGAAACCATTCCATTTAGTCATGACACATTCATGCACCCTTACCCTTCCGGTCCGGTGAACCTTCTAGACCTTTCTAGAACATTCCGATGAAAACACCGGAATCATTCCCGAACTCCGGAATTGGACTTTCCTTATATGAATCTTATTCTCTGGACCATTCTAGATCTCCTCGTGATATCCCGGATCCCATCCGAGACTCCGAACAACATTTGCTCTCCCTACTTACATTCCATATCTACTAAACAACATCGAATCCTTAAGTGTGTATCCCTATGGTTCGTGAATTATGCAGACATGAGCGACACTCTTCTCCGATCAATAATCAATAGAGGAATCTGGAAATTCATATGGTTCCCACATATTTCTATGATTACTTTGTGATCGAATGAACCATTTACATACGATACCAATTTCCCTTTGTCTCGTGATATTTTACTTATCTGAGGTTTGATCGTCGGTATCTCTGCATACCTAGTTCAACCTCGTTACCGATAAGTATTCTTTTCTCGTTCCCATGATATGTGATCGCTTGTGAGCCAGTTACATGCTTGCAAGATAATTGGATGACATTCCACCAAGAGGGCCTAGAATATACCTATCCGTCATATGGATGGACAAATCCCACTCTTGATCCATGTGCCTCAACACATATTTTCCGAACAATAAATGCCACCTTTATAACCACCTAGTTACGGTGTGGTGTTTGATGTCATCAAAGCATCCTTCCGGTGATGGTGATTAACATGATCTCATGGTCGAAGGAATTACTATGTACCAGAAAGCTTATAGCAAACGAACCATTGAAATGACTTGACCTTTATGCTATGCTTATCTATAGGAGTATGTCCATCATACCATTGTCCTAATGATATGATTTTGTTGTTAACAACATCTCTATGTTCATGATCTGGAAACAATGATCATCTATTAACCAACAAGCTAGTATTATAAAGAGGCTTTACTAGGGACTCTAATCAGTTTACAAATCACACAAGTATTAATGTTTCCGGTTAATACTATTATAGAATGAATGTAAACATTTATCATAAACACAAAGATATAATAATAACTACTTTTATTATTGCATCTAGGGCATATCTCCAACAGTATCCCACTTGCACTAGAGTCAACTAATTGAGATTACATGGTAATATACCGAACACCCATGGAGGTTTGGTGTTGGTCATGTTTTGCCCTCGGGAGAGGTTTAGTCAACGGATCTGCCACATTCAGATTTGTGTTTACTTTGGAAATATTTATGTCACCATATTGGAGATGCTCTCGAATAGCGTGAAAACGCAAATTGATATACTTCAGCTTCTTTTGTGACCTTGGTTCTTGCGCATTGGCTATGGCACCCATGTTATCACTGTAGATAGACATTGGGTCCAGCGCACTGGGAACCACACCGAGCTCTGTAATGAACTCCAAGCCTCTGAAGCAGCTATGTATTCCGATTCAGTTGAAGATCTCGCCATAACGCTTTGCTTTGCACTCCTCCAGCTAACTGCTGCACCATTCAAAGTAAATACGTATTCAGATTGAGATTTAGAATCATTTGGATCGGTGTTCCAACTAGCATTGGTTTAACCATTAACAACGAGTTGTTCATCACCTCCATAAGAAAGAACCATATCCTTAGTTTTTGTCAAGTACTTAAGGATGTTTTTGACCGTTGTCCAATGATCCACCCCTGGATAACTTTGATATCGGCTAGTCAAACTAACAACATATGCAATGTCAGGTCTAGTACATAGCATGGCATACATGATAGATCCTATGGCTGAGGCATAGGGAGTCTTACTCATCCTTTCTCTATCTTCTACCATAGCAAGACTTTGAGTTTTACTCAAGGTCGTATTGGGCAACATGGGCAAGAACCCTTTCTTGCTATCTTCCATTCCAAACCTCTTTAGAACTTTGTCCAAATATGTACTCTGTGACAATGATATTCGGCGTCTCGATCTATCTCTATAAATCTTTATGCCTAATATGTAAGCAGCTTCACCAAGATCCTTCATTGAAAAACTATTATTCAAACAATCTTTGACACTATTAATAAGGTCTACATCATTCCCAATCAACAATATGTCGTCCACATATAGTACTAGGAATGCTACAGAGCTCCCACTCACTTTCTTGTAAATACAAGATTCTCCATAAGTTTGTATAAAACCAAAACTTTTGATTACCTTACCAAAACATTGATTCCAACTTTGGGATGCTTTCTTCAATCCATAAATGGACCGTTGAAGTTTGCATACCTAGTTAGCATCTTTAGGATCGACAAAACCTTTGGGTTGTACCATATACAACTCTTCATCAATGTCTCCATTGACGAACGCCGTTTTGACATCCATTTGTCATATCTCATAATCATAATATACAGCGATTGCTAACAAAATCCTCACGGACTTTAGCTTCGCTACTGGTGAGAAAATCTCATCGTAGTCAACTCCTTGAATTTGTTAGAACCCTTTTACGACAAGTCGAGCTTTATAGACGATTACATTACCATCAGCATCTGTTTTCTTCATAAAAATCCATTTGTTCTCGACAGCCTTTCGGCCATCCGGTAAGTCCACCAAAGTCCATACTTGGTTTTGGTACATTGATCCAATCTCGAATTTCATGGCTTCTTTCCATTTATTGGAATTTGGGCTCATCATCGCTTCGTCAAATGTCACAGGGTGGTCGGTGTTGTCCACCAACATGACACTCATAACAGGATCATACCAATCAAGAGTGGTACGAGTTCTCGTTGACCTGCGAGGTTTCGTAGTAACTTCAACCGAAGTTTCATGATCAACATCATTAGCTTCCTATCTTATTGGTGTAGGCGCCACAGGAACTATTTCCTGTGCTGCGATATTCTCAATTTCGAGAGAAGGTTCGACAACCTCATCGAGTTCTACTTTCCTTCCAGTCACTTCTTTCGAGAGAAACTTCTTCTCTAGAAAGGATCCATTCTTGGCAATGAAGATTTTGCCTTCGGATCTATGATAGAAGGTATACCTGATAGTTTCCTTTGGATATCCTATGAAGACGCATTTTTCCGCTTTGGGTTCAAGCTTGTCGGGCTGTAACTTCTTTAGATAAGCTTCGCAACCCCAAACTTTAAGGAACGACAATTTAGGTTTCTTCCCAAACCATAATTCAAACGGCGTCATTTCAACGGATTTAGATGGTGCCCTATTTAAAGTGAATGCGGCTGTTTCTAATGCATAACCCCAAAACAATAAAGGTAAATATGTAAGTGACATCATAGAATGAACCATATCTAAGAGAGTTCGATTATGATGTTCGGACACACCATTACGTTGTGGTGTTCCCGACGGTGTCAATTGTGAAAGTATTCGCATTTATTCAAATGCTCGCCAAACTCGTAACTTAGATATTCACCTCCATGATCAGATCGTAGAAACTTAATCTTCTTGTTACGTTGATTCTCTACTTCACTTTGAAATTCCTTAAACTTTCGAAAGTTTCGGACTTATGTTTCATGAAATAGATATACCCATATCTACTCAAGTCATCTGTGAAAGTAAGAACATAACGATAACCACCACACGATGCTACACTCATCGGGCCACACACATCGGTATGCATGATTTACAATAGGTATGTAGCTTGCTCCATCATACCAGAAAATGGAGTCTTAGTCATTTTACTCATCAGACATGCTTCGCATCTTTCAAGTGATTCAAGAAGTCCATCGGAATGGATTTTGTTCATACGTTTCACTCCAATGTGACTAAGACGACAGTGCCATATATAGGTTGAGTTATCTCTTAATTTCAAACATTTAGCTTGTATATTATGAACATGTGTATCACTAGAATCGAGATTCAATAAGAATAGACCATCTATCAAAGGCGCATGACCATGAAATATATTACTCATCTAAATCAAACAACCATTATTCTCAGACTTAAACAAATAACTGTCTTGCAATAAACATGATCCGGATATAATGTTCATGCTCAACGCAGGCACCAAATAACAATTATGTAAGTATAAAACTAATACCGATGGTAGATGAAGAGGGAGCGTGCCGACCGCGACCACATCAACCTTTGATCTGTTTCCAGGGCATCGTCACCTCGTCTTTTGCTAGTCTTCGTTTATTCTGTAGCACCTGATTCGAGTTACAGATGTGAGCAACTGAACCAGTATCAAATGCCCAGGCACTACTAAGGTTACTATAAATATACACATCAATAACATTTATATCGAATATACCTTTCTTCTTTATGTTGCCATTCTTCAAATCTGCCAAGTACTTGGGTAAATTCCGCTTCCAATGACCTTCTCCCTTGCAGTAAAATCACTCAGTATTAGGCTTAGGCCTAGCCTTGGTCTTCTTCGTCGGCGCGGTAGCTTTCTTACCGCCTTTCTTGAAGTTTCCCTTTTTCTTGGACTTGCCTTGCCTTTTGAAATTGGTGGTCTTATTGGCCATCAACAATTGGTTCTCTTTCTTGATCTCCACTTCTGTAGACTTTAACATGGATAAGAGTTCAGGCAATGACTTGTCCATGTTTTGCATATTGTAGTTCATCACAAAGTTCTTGTAACTTGGTGGTAGTGAATGGAGGACACGGTGAATCCCCAAAGCATTAGTAATCACTATACTCAAGCTTTGAAGCTTACTAGCATGCCCAGACATATTAAGCACATACTCACTAACGGAGCTTCCCTCTTCCATCTTGCAGTTAAAGAACTTTTCAGAAGCTTCATAACTCTCAACTGCTGCGTGAGCCTCAAATATCATTTTGAGTTCACGGACAATATCATGTGGGTCAAAGTTCTCAAACCTCTTCTGAATCTCCGATTCCAAACCATACAAGATAGCACAGTGAACTAAAGAGTACTGATTCTTCCGAGTGAGAAAAAAACATTCGTCACCTCATCGGTAGCGTTAGCTGCAGGCGGGTCACCCAGCGGTGCATCCAGCACATAGGTCAAATTACCAGCATTGAGGACAATCCTCAAGTTGCGGAACCAATCGATGAAGTTTCTTCCATTGTTTTTCAACTTTTCTTTCTCTAGGAACGCATTAAAATTGATGGTAGGGGCCGCCATTGATCTACAACATATTTGCAATAGTTTAGACTAAGTTTATGACAAATTGAGTTCAAATTAATAGTTAAATTAATCTAGGTGAACTCCCACTCAAAACAATATCCCTCACATTGTTTTAGTGATCACATGAACCAAATCCACTACATCAAATCCGATCATCACGAGATATGTTGTAATTTCAAAGGCAAACAATCGTCATGTTCATCATATCTACTATATGACTCATGTTTTACCTTTCGGTGATCCGTGTTCTGAGACCATGCTAGGCTCATCAAGGTTAACCTTAGTTTCTACATGAGCAAATCTGGCTTGCTCCCGTTATATGCACACGTTGATTCTATCACACATGATCATCACATGGTTCTTCTAAACGATGAGTCTTGGTAACGGTGCTAACTAAGGGTGAACACTTTACTTGATAATTTTCTTAGAGGGATCATATTATAATGCTATTGTCATGATCTAAGCAATACAAGATGCATAAAAGGATTAACATCACATGTGATATGATATGGCCTTTCTTCTTGTGCTTCGGATCTCCATCTTCAAGCACGAACATGATCTCCATCATCACTGGCATGGCGTCAAGGTCAATGGCGCTGCTCCATGGTTGTCGCCCACCAGCATCAACTATTACAACTACTTTGAATAATATACACGCAGGTCTTAACGAAATTTAAAGACAACCATAAGGCTCCTGTCGGTTGCCGACTTACAATAAGGAACATTGCATACATCACATATAATCACAATCATGGCCATATCACATCACAACACACCCCTGCAAAACAAAATTAGACGCCTCTAATTTTCTTTGCATGTTTTACGTGGTTTGGGGCTTTCAATAAGTGTTGTTCTAACTGACGAACAATAACCACAATGATGATACTAGTATTATCAATCACCCGTTGTAAATTGAATCTTCACTATGTTGGGAGAAACATGCACCCGCAAAGCCAGTTATGCAATACAAGTTGCATGTCAAGCTTGGGGCAAGTCTCATGAATGATGTCATGTAAGGTTAGCCCGGGCCTCTTCATCCCACCATCCCGCAAGATGCAAAGTACACAAGAAGAAATCGACAACAAAAGCATCAATGCCCACAATGACCATTGTGTTCTACTCGTGCAATAGATCTACATATAGACACGACTCTAATACCACTGTGAGGGGTTCGTAGCATGGAAAACAAAAAATTCTACCGCATGAACACGCACAAGCCAAGATATTTCTACTAGATTGTAGCAACGAGTCGATAGAGTACTCACCCTCGAAGATTCCTAAGCGGTTAACGAGAGCAGATTCTCGTGGATGATGCAATCGTTTACTTGCCGATCTCAAGATCGCGAAGAAGATCCTTCCGGCACCGTGTTCCGGCAGCACTCATGCAGTCGGTCACACGTTTGGTTCTCGATGAAGACCTTCCTCGCCCTTGTTCCAGCAGGCAGCGGAGGTTGTAGTTATCCCCTCGCGATTCCGGTAGCACGACGGCGTGGTGTCGAAAGTAGAGGGTAGATCCCGCAGGGCTTCGCCTAAGACGGAGCGGGTTATGGTGGAGAATTAGGGTTTCTGGCGATCTAGGGTTTAGAGGCCGGAGAGGAGGCATGGCCAGCGGCAGCTAGGGCGGCGACGGCGAGCCGGCGGTGACATGAGGCGGCGGCTTGGAGGCGGGGTGGTGGTGTTGTGTGTTGAGGGGAAGCCCCTCCCCTCTATTTATGAGAGGGAGGGGCAGCTTGGGAGAGGGGAGTTTGAATCCTTCCCCAACTCCCTCTCCTACTAGGCTTGTGGTGGAGGGAGAGAAGGATTCTCTTCTTCCTCCACTAGGAAACATTGTCCCAGTTTGACTTTTCAAACTTGCCTTTTGACATTCAATTTCGGAGTTTGATTTCACTCATTATTTGCACATACCTTTGACCTAGGATATGATGCAACCATTCCACTTAGTCATGACACATTCATGCACCCTTACCCTTCCGGTCCGGTGAACCTTCTAGACCCTTCTAGAACATTCTGATGAAAACACCGGAATCATTCCCGAACACCGGAATTGGACTTCCCTTATATAAATCTTATTCTCTAGACCATTCCAGGATCTCCTCATAATATCCCAGATCCCATCTGAGACTCCGAACAACATTCAGTCTCCCTACTTACATTCCATATCTACTAAACAACATCGAATCCTTAAGTGTGTCTCCCTACGGTTCGTGAATTATGCAGACATGAGTGAGACTCTTCTCCGATCAATAACCAATAGAGGAATCTGGAAATTCATATGGTTCCCACATATTTCTATGATTACTTTGCGTTCGAATGAACCATTTACATACGATACCAATTTCCCTTTGTCTCGTGATATTTTACTTATCCGAGGTTTGATCGTCGGTATCTCTGCATACCTAGTTCAACCTCGTTACCGATAAGTATTCTTTTCTTCTTCCCATGATATGTGATACCTTGTGAGCCAGTCACATGCTTGCAAGCTAATTGGATGACATTCCACCGAGAGGGCCCAGAATATATCTATCCATCATATGGATGGACAAATCCCACTCTTGATCCATGTGCCTCAACACATACTTTCCGAACACTCAATGCCACCTTTATAACCACCCAGTTACGGTGTGGTGTTTGATGTCATCAAAGCATCCTTCCGGTGATGGTGATTACCATGATCTCATGGTCGAAGGAATTAGGTTACTATGTATTAGAAAGCTTATAGCAAACGAACTATTGAAATGACTTGATCTTTATGCTACGCTTATCTATAGGAGTATGCCCATCATACCATTCTCCTAATGATACGATCTTGTTGTTAACAACATGTCTATGTTCATGATCTGGAAACCACGATCATCTATTAACCAACAGGCTAGTATTATAAAGAGGCTTTACTAGGGACTCTAATCAGTTTACAAATCACACAAGTATTAATGTTTCCGGTTAATACTATTATAACATGAATGTAAACATTTATCATAAACACAAAGATATAATAATAACTACCTTTATTATTGCCTCTATGGCATATCTCCAACAAAAGGATCCCCTCCTCCTATAAAAGGATCCCCTCCTCTCACTTCTGACTCACACCTCCTCGTGAAGGATATGTCTCGTCCTCTAGTATTATTTCCCCATGGTCTCGGACTAGCGAGATAAATGTTCCCGGTGGTTTTTTCTGGAGAGAGGATTTGCTACTTCTGCTGTATTGCTAGAGCGAGGTCGCGGAGGTGGTCGGGGTTCCGGACATGTGTGCGATCACGGATGCTCCACTAAGTTGCGGGGTTGCCGGACTTCTACACGATCTTGAGATCAGCAAGAGAAGGACTACATCACAAACGATTCCATACTCGTAAAGCTTTCTCGGTCTTCAAGGGAATGTATTCTGGATGTATATACACCTGTTAATTGTATCTAAATAGATGGATCATGGCGTATACAGCTCCCATCATAGGAATTTTTTGTTTTCTGTGTTGTGAACCCAACAGTGATATAAGAGCCGAATCTATGCGTAGATACTTTGCATGGGTAGTACACATATGATTATGTGGGTGTTAATGGTCACGTTATTGCTTCTTATATGTATTTTGGATATTGGTGTCATAGTGGGATGAAGCGGTCCGGACAAACTTTACATGTCCTCGCACATGAGACATGTTCCACGCTTAACATGCAACTAGTTTTGCATAAGTGGCTTGTGGGTGTATGTCTCTCCTACTATAGTCAATATCTGATTTACAACGAGTTGCCAATAATTTGATTATCATCATTGTGGTACCATGTTCATAGGTAAGAACGATTCTATCTCTGAAATCCCTCACCCACGTAAAACTTGCAAAGGATATATTAGAGGCGTATAGTTTCTGGTTTTGTCGGGCAAGTACTATGATATGGTAGAATTATAATTTGTAGTATGGATTGATACTATTGGAAATTATAATATGTCAAAGTGTAAGTTCCATAGACCTTGGCCTTACACATATAGGAATGATAAAGATCATACCAAGATGCACAAGATAATGATCGAAGTGCAAGAACCATATCATATCACTTTTAGCATATGATGTTTGTTTGCATCTTATATTGCTTGTTTGGCGCTTTAGTAGCATTATAAGATGATTCCTTATTAAATATCAAGATAAAATGTGTTCTTCCTTAGTATGCACCGTTGAAAAGTTCATCGTTTTGAGACACCACGTGATTATGGGGTGTGATAGACTCAATGTTCACATACAACGGGTGTAAGATAGTTTTACACACGCGAATACTAAGGTTCTTACTTGGCGAGCCTAGCATGTACAAACATGTCCTCGAAACATGGGCCGAAAGGTTAAGCATGATTCATATGGTTGATATGATGACCATATAGATGATCTCTTTTGAAGCTACACCGACTCACGTGATGATCGGACTTGGTGTAGTGGATTTGGCTCATGTAATCACCAAAACAACTAGAGGGGTGTTCTTTTGAGTGGGAGTTCATTTCTAATTTGGATTAGTCGATCTCAATTTATCATAAATTAAATCAAAGTGAATTTGCATAATTTGTTTTAGTCATTGGCATCCGTTACTACCTTATTCTTAGTTGTAATTGAGATAGTAGAACTATAGAATTCTGGATATTTACTTTACAAACTGGTATTGTATTGTTTTGTGTGTCAATCTAAATTTTGAAAGTCCTATTGAAAACTTTCAGCAAACCCCGTTTACTCCGTGAAGTTTAATAATTAGTATTAAATCAAGAGTAACAGTTCCAATGTTAGTATCTAAAGTATCTTGTTTGCCTCCATGATCATTGATATTTAAAAGATTGTTTTAATATCAAGGTTATCTAGGAACCGAAAGAATTGTTTCAGAAACCATCATGTGTGGTACATATTATGATATTTGAAACAATGTTTTGGTTGCAATTTGATAGAGTATAATTTAGAAAAATATATGTTCTCATATTGGATGAGAATTTGCTAAGTTTGTGACGCTAGATGTCCTAATCCTCCAAAAGGGTTTTGGAAAGTAACATTATACTCGCGATTCGCCTTTATAAGCTATAATAGCTTGATCATGAAAGTTTTCATGATAAGTATGAATAGAAGATGTAGGTAAAATGTTTACTACACTAAAATATTACTAAAGAATGGATTTTGAAAGAATGCCAAACATTTGAGATGGTGGTCTACTTCAAAGTGCAAGTCCAAAGGTACTAGTATTTCACTATACACGCTTTGGACAATGTGTCATGTGTATGGAGTCACTTTTGATGTTGAAAATGTGTCATGTGTATGGCTCAATATGTATGCTTTGTACATATTGATGTATGTAGTCCATTATGTGTAGTTGTGAGTGATGGATTTCAACTTCATATGCTTTCTCCGAAAATTTGAGTGAATATTTACTTAATGAGGAAGAAGTGTGAAGTATTTGAAAAAGTTCAAAGATTTTCAAGATGAAGTGGAAAATCATTGTAACAATAAAATAAAGTATTATGATTTGATCATAAATATTTGATTTACAAGTTTAGCAAAACACCTAAAGATTTGCATTTCCTGAAACACCATAAGAATATGGAGTGTTCGAGATAGGTAATGAAAGCTTGTTTGACATGGTAAGATCAAAGGTGTCATTTATAAAACTGCCATTATATTTCAAAAGATTAAGCTTTATAGACTACCGCTTTTACACTGAAAAGATCTCTATCTTGATCCGTTGAAATGACACCATATAAGTTATGGTTTGGGATAAAACCCAAGTTATCCTTTCTTAAATTTTGGTATGCTATGCATAAGTAAGATGTTTACAACCAAAGTCGGATGAGCATGTCTTTGTAGGTTATTTCGAATAATCGTTGGGTATTCCTCCATAACACCAAAGACAAATGTGCTTGTCTCTTAAAACATAAAGTTTTTAGAGAAGAAATTTTTCGTGAAAATTTAACTGGGAGGACAATAGAATTTGATAAGGTTATTGAACCTTAGCTATATGTGCTGAGTTGCGTAGCGCCGAAGATGTTCCGAAGGTAGCCACAATGCTCATGACTCACATGCCCCAAAGGTTGTGGTCACGGAGGTCTAAGTTCCTATTGAACCGAGTAGGTCGAGTAAACAATCAAATACTAAGATTTGAAAGTTAATCATTATTATTTGACAATGATGAACCAACTACATGCAAAGAAGTGATGATGAGCCCTAACACCATCAAATGGCTTGAAGCCATAAAATCCGTGATAGTTCCATACACGAGAAAATCAAGTTTTTTGAACTTGGAAGACCCTCCGGAAAGTTGTAAAACCAATCGGTCATGTTTGGATCTATAAAGAAATAGATATGGATATTTCACATCTATGAAATAGTCAACATGTCAGTAAATATTTTACGACAATGTTTAAGGAGTTGACTATGACAAGATCTGATCTTTCATAGTGATATTTAGTCTCGCTATTAATGGACCCTAAAATAAAAATGGACCCTAATAATCAATATTCTCGGAATTGGACGGGACAAAAGCCAAAGTCATTATTTTTCCTAGACCAACACGGAACCACGAAGTAGAGACGGAGTAGGGCACCAGGGTGGCCGCACCCCCCTCCTAGGCGCGGGCAAGCCCTGGTGGCGCCTACAGGGGGTGTGGCCCCCCTGGCCCCCCACCGACCTTGCCTCCTTCGCCTATAAGAAGCCCCCGGGGAGAAAACCCTAAAGAATCCATCATACTTCCAGAAAAAGTTCCGAGAATATTGATTTTATTAATGGACCCTAAAATAAAAATCCATTAATTAATAATGGACCCTAAAATAAAAATGTTATTTTATTTTAAACAAGTTTTCCAAGTATCTTCTATTTTCAAATAAAACCTACTGATTTGGTTTTGAAAATATTTAGATTTCAAATGGAGTTGTTAAATAAATTAAAACCCATTTGATTTATTAACTAGTGTCCATTTTATTTAATTATAAATGGACTCTAAAATAAAAATATTATTTTACTTTGGGAATTGGTTTATGTTGTTAAACAGAACCAAATTCAATTACAAGTGTGGTGAATGTTTGAATTATTTTGGTTGTTTGATTTGTTTGTTTGAATTTCAAAACAGAAAAAGAAAAAGATTTCAGAATAGGAAAAAAATAGAATTGGACTCGACCCAACCCAACCCAACCTGGCCCATTAAGCCCAGCAGCCCATTTCCCTCTCTCCCCCGAAGCGTTTTCTCTCACTCACCAGATGACCCGTGCAGTGAATGACTCGTGGACCCAACTCCCCTCTCCTCTCTCTCACTGACCAGCCGACCCCACCCCTCCTGTTCATCGTCCTCACCCGCCGCGACCTCTTCTCCCCCAAACCTCGTCGCCGTTTATGTCAAATTACTGCACGCTTGATTCCTCTTAACCACGCTTTGAATCATCCCCGTGATCGCGCGCATTTAAGCGTCCCTCTCCCCTCTCTGGTTTCCCTCTGTCGCCAGACCTCCCTTGCCCCCAGGCTGCCACGATTTGAGCTGGCACTCCCTCTGTTCCGACGATGCTCCGGTGCAAATTGCAGCGACCCCGCGCCGCCCCTTGCCTCATCGACCATGCACACATACTCCCCACCTCCTGGCGCATCTCCCCGTGCCACTCATTCATCCGCGAGTGCCCTGTAACCTCGGCTTCGTCAACACCGAGCGTGCGCCGCCGTCTGCCATTGCTCCGTCGAGCATTCCAGGTGAACTCCGACCGCCCTAAGCTCTCTCGATGATGCACACAACTTCCCCAGATCATTCCGCATCTAACCATTCCCCTATCTTGCCTTAGGGTGCCTTGTAACCCCATCCCCGACGACCTCCAGAGCGTGCCCGACGCCGAGCGAACTCCGGTGAGCAATCCTGGGCAACCACGAGCGCCCCTCGACCTAAGAAGACCACGTTGAGCTTCCCCACGATGTTGCGAACGCGGTGAGCATCTTCCCATCCTCCCTCGCTTCCTGTATCACCAGCACCGCCACCATCTGACCGTCGCCGCCGCGCGCAGCCGTCGAGCGCCGCCAGTTCTTGGCTAGTGGATAGGAGCCGTTCGATCCAGATCGAAGTGACGCGATTAGATCACTTAACATTGAAATGGTACGCAGCCAGTGCTGTGCGATTCAACTTGATCCAACGGCCTGCACCACTCGATCCACCCGAACCGGTACCGACGAATGGGAATAGGACGCGTGTCACCAGTTCTGTTTAAAAACAAAGTTTGAATCAGATTTGTTTGCAAAATTGAAACCCTTGTAACTTTTGATCCACACGTCCAAATTTTGCAAACTTTATATCAATGGAATCAGTGGAAGAAGCCCTAGCCAACCATGCCATTTGTTTAGTAAAAAGCTTCTGGAAAAATGTTTGTTTTTGCAGAAACATTTGTATGCTTGTTTAGATTATAAAAAATTGTTCAAAAATGATTTTGGGGATAAAATCTTTGGCAAATGGTGTGATTTCAACCTACTGACCATAGGAAACACTTTGTGGTTTCAAAAATGTATTTGGTGAAGCAAAAGAATGATTCTTTGATTTAAAACCATTTCTAGTCAAATAAAAATATAGTTTATTTATTAAAAATGGTTTTGGAGGAAAACCTTTGGGAAATGTTTTGTTTTAAACTCTCTGACCCTAAACACAAATTTTTATGGTTTGAAAACATATTTGGTGAACCCTATAGATTAATGCCTTAGTAAAAATATTTCTACACCACATAAAATGATACCTTGTTTTGAAAATGGTTTATAAAGTGAAACCTTTTGCAAATGACTTTGCCACTTTCTAAAATGACCAATAGGTGTTTTCAAATGTTCATGACCCATTAGGAACCACTTTTTCAAATAAAACAAAGCTTGGCATGCTTGCATGCATTATCTTGTTTATATGATTCTATGTGTGGTTTTGCTTGATTGGTAGATTGAGTTTGTGCCTTGCTTGATTGAATTGTAGTGAATTGAAGAGTGTGATTGTTTCAAGGATAAGGAGTGAACTTATACCCTCTACCAAAAAGGCAAGTGATGCTTTATACTTTTTGTCCTACTTTCACTATGCATTAGTGATTTTTCTAAGTAAAAATTGCATGGAATTTTGCTAAGTATAAACCTTGCTATATGAAAACCTAGTAGATGAAACCTTAGTGGAACATTTCCTAAGTTAAGTGTCACATGCCAAGATTTTCCAAATCTTGTAATGTGAAAATAAATGAATAAAATAAAACTTTGTTTGATTTTCAGGGCCAGAAGAAACTTTTTGAATTCCAATAGGAATCTTCAAACCTATTTTGAACAATTAAATCCTAAAGGGATTTAAAAACATAAAACAATTAACAAAGGAAAATAAAATATTTTGGAAATACTATTTTGGGATCTTTTAATAAAAGATTTGGTATTCAAAAGAAAAGATGGATTTATAAATAAATATTATTTTATAAAGCCAAATTAATCCTTGGCCAAGCTTTTGAATTAAAACATTTTGTTTTGAATAAAAATAGCAAAGTTTTATTTAAAATAAAATAATAAGGAATTAATATCCAAATTTTATTTAAATAAAAGGTTTTACCATTTTAATTAAAAAATCAAACTTATTAAATTGTTTTACATAAGTTTTCTAAGTATTTTATATTCTCAAATAAAACCTACTGAAGTGTTTTGGTTTTATTTTAGTTTTCAAAATAAAGATTTCAATAAAACAAATCCTATTTGAATTAAATGAATAAGGTCTATTCATTTAATTGGTATTGGACCCTAAAATAAAATGTTATTATATTTTAAACAAGTATTTCAAGTATCTTATATTTTCAAATAAAACCTACAGATTTGGTTTTGAAAGTATTTAGAATTCAAATAAATATTTTATTAAATAAATCAAAACCCTATTTGATAAATAAACCATGGCCCATTTTATTTAATCAAGGAATGGAACCTAAAAAGATTAAAGTATTATTTTATTTTATTTTGGATTTTGAATCATGTTACTGAACAGAACTAATTTCAATATTACAAAGTTTGGTGTTGTTTGAATTGATTTGGTTGATGTTTGTTTGTTTGGAAAATTCAAAACAGAAAAATAGAATTAGAAAAGGAAAAAGAATTCAGACAGAAAAAAATAGAAATGCCCACCCTCTGGCCCAACTAGCCCAACACAACCCATTCCATCCCAGCTCCCCTCCCCGAAGCGTTTCTTTCCACTCAGAACCGCACCCACACAAAAGCTGATCGGTGGACCCAACTCCCTTTCCTTTCTTTCACTGCCAAGCGGACCCCACCCTCTCCTGTTCATCGTCCTCACCACAGCGAACCGTTCCTCCTCGTTCTGTCGTTGATTCTCCGGCTTAATTCGACATAACGCCGCGTTTATTCCTCGCGGTGATCAAGCACCTTTAAACGCCAGCACGTCCTCTCTTGTTCCCCTCTGACCCCTCCCTCAAGCATGCCCCCAGGCTGCCGTATTTCGCCAGACACTCCCTCTGTCTCCGACGACCCTTCTCGCTGATTCCGGCCAGCACACACCCCCTTCTGCCTCCTCGAGCACGCAGATGTGATCAGCATTACCCAGTGGATCTTTCTGCAGCCGCAACTCACCCGCGGGCGCCCCTGAGCCTCGCCAACGATAACCCCTAGCACCGCCACCGTCTGGCTCTGCTCCGACGGAACCTCTCTGGTAAACCAGACTACCCCGACCCTTCTCGTTCACGCACACACCTTCACCGTGTCCTTGCGCTCCTGACTGTGTCTCCGGGTGATCCCTAGCGTCGTCCTCGACCTCGACCGCGTGCGTCCGTCGCCAGAACCAACTCCGGCGAGGAATCCTGCCCGTCCCCGTGCGCCCCTCCACAAACCAAGAGCACGTTGAGCATCAGGAAGCTTCGGCGGACTCGGTGAGCTTCCCCTCCCTCTCTCTCGCTTCCTGCTTCGCCAGCACCGCCGCCATCTGACCGCTCCGCCGCTCGCCGTTGACCTTGCGCCGCCAGAGTTTGGTCAATACGATATTAGACGTTGGATGAAGATCTAAGCGACACGAAAGAATCACTTAAAGCCGAAGGGGTATGCGCTCAGTACCGCACGATCGGACTTGATCCAACGCGCCAGAATAGCCAATCCAGACGAAATGGTATGGGCGAATGAGATTAAGACGCGTCGGACCAGACGTTTGAGAATAGAGTTTGAAATCAGATTTAAATGTCATTTTCAAACCTCTGTAACTTTCAAACCACACATCCAAAAATTACAAATTTTATATCAATGGATTCAGTGGAACAAGGCCAACCATGCCCTTAGTTTAGCAAATAGTATTTTTTAGTTTGCTTGTTTTTGCAGATTCTTTTGTGAGCTTGTTTAGAGTATAAAAATTGTTTAAAATTCATTTTAGGGTTAAAAATGTTGCAAAATGGTTTGTTGTGACCTTACTGACCTTAGGAACCAACCCATGGTTTTGAAAATAGATTTGGAAAAGTTTAGGATGGAATATTAGATTTGGTCCATTTCTAGCCAAATAAAAATAATGGATTTGTTTATGGAAATGATTTTGAGTAAAGAACTTTGGAGAAAAATGGTTTAGACCAAACCTACTGACCCAAAACACCAAGTTTTGCAATAGCAACTCATTTGGTGAAAAACATAAAGTTTTACTTTGATAAAAATAATTTTCACCACATAAAATAATGATTAGATTTAAAAATGGTTTATGGACCAAAACCCTTTTGCAAATGACTTTGCTACTTTGGTAAATGACCAATTTGGATCATACAAAGTTTAGAAATCCAATAGAGACCCTCTTTGCAAAAATAAAACTATCTTGTGCATGCTCCCAAGCATGAATTAGTTTCCATTGTCTTGTGTGTATGAATTTGTTTGAGTGATTATTGGTTTGGAATGTTAGTTGATTTTGTGTTTGCTTGATTGACTTGTAGTGAAGTTAGAGAAGTGTGAGACTAGCAAGATCAAGGAGTGAACCACCATTCCCTACCAAAAAGGCAAGTGATGCTTCATACTTTTTGTCCCATTACTTTCACTATGCACTAGTGATTTTGCTAAGTAAAACTTGCATGGATTTTGCTAAGTATAAACCTTACTATAGGAAAACTAGTAGATGAAACCTTAGTGGAATTCTTCCTAAGTTAAGATTCCTATTACTATCAAGCTTAGCCTAGATAATAGAAAACATGGGTGGAATATATATTCACACTATGGAAAAATCTCTAAGTCTGAGGACTTATGTTTTTGTTTAATAAAACAACTAAGTTAACGAATCCCCTGGGTGGAATGGGCTTGCTTGGTGGTTTTTGGTTGAGTGGTTCACAAGGCCCATGTTTATGGTTGACCTTGTGTATCTCACTTGTGGTATGCCACCCAGGAACAAAGAGATTTGAGATGTCAAATGTTGAGAAGCTTCAAGTTCAAGCACTTGGCAATATGGGCTCTGCCATGATCATATAGGTTTCAAGAACTTAGACATATGGACAGTGGGTGGTAGTGTTTGATAGGTTGGAACGCGTCCATTTTGGTCTAAGGGAAGGCTTCTGAAAGATCTTGTCTTGGGAAACCAAGTCTTGTGGGGAAAGTGCACCACCTCTGAAGAGTGTAGAATCTAAGTACTTAGCCATGTCCCTGGTAAAGGACAATTTGAGCATCAAGACATGGAAGCAATCAAGAATCTCATCATTCAAATTTCTAAGTTAAAACTTGTGGATTGAACAAGGGTTGTTTGAAATCTTCAATCTTTGATTGAGAGATGCCTTGTAAAGGATCTTTAATCTTTGATTGAGAAAAATGATTTTATCAAAGCACAAACTTAGTATTTTCAAATGTTAAGGAAAAATATATTTGGAGCAATGCAAGCCTCAACTCCACTTAGCCAAATGCATATAGATTATAGACTCCACTATACTACCATAGTATCACTTGCCAATACAATTCAGATGTATTGACCCTTTGTGGCTGTAACTTGTATGTTGCAGGTTTGATTGTTTTTAGTGAAGATTGATTGATTAGGATTACAAAGTCTACAACCAACATCTGCCTGTGGCACTTTGAAGATGAAGGACCCCATGCTTATAGTTATTCCACTGCAATGTAATGTAATAGCCATATGAGCTATGTATGATGTAATAAAATTATGTTTTCCTGGTTGTAAAGTTATATTATGACCTTTGTTTCTTGATATTACATCTTAACTGTGGATGCTAGCTATTGATCCAGGGACTAGCATTGTAAACACAGGAGGAATGTACCTTATTAGGTTGAGACCCCTTACATTAAGGTTCCTACTACTATCAAGCTTAGCTTAGCTAATAAAAAACAAGGGTGGATTATACATACATACTATGGAAAAAGTTCTAAGTCTGAGGACTTGTGTTTTTGTTAATAAAACAACTAAGTTAATGAATCACCTGGGTGGAATGGGACTTGAATGGTGGTTTTTGGTTGAGTGGTTCACAAGGCCCATGTTTATGGTTTACCTTGTGTATCTCACTTGTGGATGGACACCCAGGAACAAAGAGATTTGAGATGTCAAATGTTGAGAAGCTTCAAGTGCAGCCACTTGGCATTATGGGCTCTGCCTGGATCATATAGGTTGCAAGAACTTAGCCATATGGACAGTTGGTGGTAGAGTTTGATAGGTTGGAACGTCCCATTTTGGTCTAAGGAAGGCTTGAAAGATCTTGTCTTGGGAAACCAAGTCTTGTGGGGAAAGTGCACCACCTCTGTAGAGTGTAAAATCTAAGTACTTAGCCATGTCCCTGGTAAAGGACAATTTGAGCATCAAGACATGGAAGCAATCAAGAATCTCATCATTCAAATTTCTAAGTTAAAAACTTGTGGTTGAACAAGGGTTAAAGGATCTTCAATCTTTGATTGAGAAAAATGATTTTGTCAAGAAAAAACTTAGTATTTTCAAATGTTAAGGAAAAATCTATTTTGACCAATGCAAGCCTCAACTCCACTTAGCCAAGTGCATATAGATGATAGACTCCACCATACTACCATAGTATCACTTGCCAATACAATTCAAATGTATTGACCCTTGTGGTTGTAACTTGTTATGTTGCAGGTTTGATTGATTTAGTGAAGTGTGTTGATTAGGATTACAAAGTCTACAACCAACATGTCTGCCTGTCGCACTTTGAAGATGAAGGACCCCATGCTTATAGATATTCTGCTGCAATGTAATGTAATAGCCAAATGAGCTATGTAAGATGTAATAAAATTATGTTATTCCTGGTTATAAAGTTGTATTATGACCTTTGTTTCTTGATATTACATCTTAACTGTGGATGCTAGCTATTGATCCAGGGACTAGCACTGTAAACACAGGGGACTCTACCTTATTTAAAGGTTGGGACCCTTACATGATCCCTCCTTGTTTAGTATCTACTTTGCTTTGTTTTGTCTTCACTTTGAGGTATTTTTATACACTTTCTGATACTAACCTATTAACAAGATGCCACAGTGCCAGATGCCTGTTTTCTTCTGTTTTTGGTTCCAGAAAGGCAGAAAATCAATATTCTCGGAATTGGACGGGACAAAACCAAAGTCATTATTTTTCCTAGACCAACACGGAACCACGAAGTAGAGACGGAGTAGGGCACCAGGGTGGCCGCACCCCCCTCCTAGGCGTGGGCAAGCCCTGGTGGCGCCTACAGGGGGTGTGGGCCCCCTGGCCCCCCACCGACCTTGCCTCCTTCGCCTATAAGAAGCCCCCGGGGAGAAAACCCTAAAGAATCCATCATACTTCCAGAAAAAGTTCTGTTGCGCCGCCACCACCGAAGGGGAGATTGGGGGGACATGAAGTCTCTGTTCCGGCACCCTGCTGGGACGGGGAAGTGCCCTCGGAGCCATCTCCATCGATCTCCACCACCATCTCCATCACCATTGCTGATTCCCATGATGAGGAGGGAGTAGTTCTCCTTCGAGGCTAAGGGCTCTACCGGTAGCTATGTGTTCATCTCTCTCTCTCTCTATGCATGATCTTGTGGTCATGAGCTTTGTAATCAAGTAGATCTACCTTGCTACTCAAGTGCTTCATTAGATCTCTACTCTCCCCATGTGTGTGAAAGTGACAGCGTGCATGCCATGGTGGCACTTAGGGTAGAGTCTACATAAATACTCATCGTGCTTTAATAGATCTATATTTTTTCCCACGTGTGTGAAAGTGACAGCGTGTGCGCCGTGTGTGGCACTTAAGATAGACTACATATATATTTATCATGAGTTATATTTGGAGTTGGATTTCTCTATGAAATTGTGGTGTTTGTTGGAACCATCTAGCGCTCAAGGTGACAGTATGGGGTTATCTAGATTGGGGAAGGCGGACTTTGAGGAGTGTTGTTATAGCCCTACCATGGATTAGAGTGTCCAACCGAAGAGTAGTTAAGAGTAGTATCATGAAGAGAAGATATTTATATGAGAGAGTGTTCACTAGTGAAAGTATGATCCCTAGGCCTTGTTTCTAAGCATTGAAACACCGTTTGCTACTAGATTTGTTGCATATTTGTTTGCTTCCTTCTTGTTGCCTTTAGTCTTTACCTCACCATCAAGCTATTTTCTGGCACCGTTACCACTTGTATTTTACTATCTCGCTGAACTAGTGCACCTATACATCTGACAAGTGTATTGCGTGTGTTGGGGACACAAGAGACTTCTTGTATCTTGATTGCAGGGTTACTTGAGAGGGAATAACTTTGACCAATTCCTCCCTGAGTTCGATAAACCTTGGGTAATCCACTTAAGGGAAACTTGCTGCTGTTCTACAAACCTCTGCACTTGGAGGCCCAACAACTTTCTACAAGTATAGATGTGCATAGACATCAAGCTCTTTTCTGGCGTCGTTGCCGGGGAGGTAAGGTAAAAGGTACTCACATCCTCCGGTGTGAGTGCTCGAAGTTGTTTCCTTTTGATTCTGCAATTTTGTCTTTTTGTTTCTTGTTTTTACTAGTTAGGCTTAATGGAAAACAACAACAAAATTACAAAGCTTTATAGTGTTTATCTTGAGCTAGGACATGAAGTGTTTGAAGAGAAAATTAAAAAACCTATGGAGATTTATTTGCATGCTAATAGCAATGTTATTAGTATGAATTCTTTGGACACCATTATTGGTAATGCTATGGAAAATTCTACGATTGGGGAAGCTAGTTTTTATGAAAATGATCTTTTTAGTTCCCCAGCTTTGGAAGATAGCAATTCTATTGCTTATGATGATACCAAACCTCCAATATATGATGATTACAATGATGAGTATGATATTTTTAGTCCACCTACTATTGAGGATAAAGTTAATTGTGATTACAATCTGCGTCCTATATTTGATGATTATGGTGATGAGAATAATAGTGATAGCTATTTTGTTGAATCTGCTCCCACTATAATTAATAAGAATGACTATGCTTATGTGGAGAGTAATAATTAATATATGCATGTGGCTCATGATGAGAATGTTTTATGTAATAGTTATATTGTTAATTTTATTCATGATGCTACTGAAAGTTATTATGAGAGAGGGAAACATGGTTTTATGCATCTCAATAATATTAAGTTTCCCCTCTTTATGTTGAAAGTCTTGAAGTTGCACTTGTTTTGCTTTCCTATGCTTGTTGCTTTGTGCTTTCATAAGTTGTTTCTTTACAATATTCCTATGCATAGGAAGTGGGTTATACTTAAATTTGTTTTGAATTTGCTTCTTGATGCTCTCTTTTACTTCAATTCATATTTCTTATGTGAGCATCTTCTCAAACTATCAAGCCTAACTTAAAGGCGTTAAAGAAAAGTACTTGTTAGGAGATAACCCAAGAGTTTTGTTGAGTCTTGGAAGTTATTATTTCAGTAATGCCCTCCCCATATCCTTTTTCGTTTGACTTTTATGCTAAGAATGACCTCTAATGAGAGGGAAGTAAGATTTGGGGAGTTGCTGTCCCGAAACAGATTTCGGTCCTCCACCATAAAAATTCGTGAGGAGTCTCTGTAACTGTGATTGAGCTGAAAATTTATGCATAAATCCCCCAGTATGTTAGCTAACTTTCATTAGTTAAACACTTTTTGATTTGAGCAACAGAAGATTTCGAAAAAATCGGTTTATACTTGCTGGTCTGTTTTGATAGATTTCTGCCATTATTTGCATTTGCCTCTTATTGATTTATTTTTGAGTTATCTTGTGGGGAATTGAGCTTTTTGAAGGAGTTGATACAGTAGATTGTGTTTTTAGTGAAAAGTCTTGATGTTCCAAAGCTTTTCCTAAGGTCTAATATCTTTTGAATAAACTAATGTTGCTAATGAAGATTGTGTAAAGTTTTGTATGAAGGAAAAATTTGCAGGTGTAAAGATAGAATGATGTAATGAGATGAAGAATGGACAAAAGCTCAATATTTGGGATGACACCCCGGTGTCACCCCAAGAAATATCCAAGAGGTACAAGTGTCAAATCTTGGGGATGCCCAAGGCATCCCCTTCTTCATAAATAAAAAGCTCAGGTCTTTCTAGACGCTTCGTTTTTATTGTTTCTTGCATTGTTGTGTTGTTCTTGGAGCGTATTAGTTTTTGTTTTTGATTTTCGTTTGCTTAGTTTGCTTGAGTAAGTTGGTTGGTTACACCACACTTATTTTTTAGAGATACACACTTTGTTTCCATTGCCTAGAACACTCTAGTTTTCACTTTTATTGTTTTGTGAGTGTTCACTTTTGCCTTAGTTTTCTTGTGCTTTCAGCTTAGAACTTTTTAGTTCTTCTTTGTGGATTTGTGAGACAAGCTCACTAATATTTATTGATTATTATCTTTGTGAGTTGTTTCAAATAAGATGTTTGGTGTTGGAAAAGAGTAGGAAGCTTCATGCTTAAGTGGTACAAAAGGGAGCTTGTTCTGACTATGGCTTAGACTTTATCATGTCATGCTAGATACTGTTTTGACCTTATGCTTAGTGATTATTGCTGTAGCATGACTTGTTCCAAACAATTAGGATTGATTAATGTGCCTTGAAGGAATCATGTGTTGTTTTAGCATACAAAAGCATAGTATTGTGGTATTCTCCTTTGATGCTTTGTTTGGGTTGACTTGGCACATGCTCACACCATGTTATGACTATGAACAAGTCACCATAGCCTCCTTGATCATTTATTCCTTGACTTGCGGTACCACTTTATGCTTTTATTAGTAATGTTTTGTCGCTCTGCATGATTATGACCACTATTGCTCTCTTAGTTGGTTGCTCCCAGTATTTTGCTAGCCTCCACTTGTATGAGTAAGCTCTAGTCATGCTTCCAACTCTGAAGAAACCAAGTTATTCCAAAGTGTTCACTATAAAATCCTATGCATGGTGTGTTATACCATTCCAAGTATATTCTAGTTTACAACTATCTTCCAATTAAAAACTATTTTGTTATGAGAAAATTTAGTGATTAAAGCCATCACAAACTTGATGGAACACTTTATATTATTTTCCCCTAATAAACTTGAACCATTGTGTCATCTATGTTGTATATGCTTGCACTTATACGTTGGAATTAGCAGAACCATGCTGTCATGGGGAACGTTTTCAACATTGCACTTGTACTTTGTACTCAGTTGATATCATGCTCTTTTGTCTATGGATGTCACCGGTGTGAAATAAAGAGGGAGCTTGTAAGTCCATGGATTTTGTATTTTGTGTTAGAGAAATGCCTGGGCCACTAGCCTAAGCCATGCTTAATCATGGTGGAAACTTGCAGCATCACCATAGTGAGCTATCTATGAAGCATCCTCCATAAAAAGCTACGCATATAGTAAATAAAAAGATCGCTGAGATGCTCATTGTCTGCTTGCATTGTCATTTTGGTTATGGGATAGCTCTTGTACCATGTGAAATGGGTACCCCGTTGGCAGTTCTCTATGATACACATGTACTTACTATGACAAGAACTTACATGTGACTGAAGTTGAGTAGCGTGAGGTGTGGCCCTCGTATTCAAGGGACATGAGATTGCCAAGATATACTTTGTCAAGCATATACTCCATAGTTTGTTCACTTTAACCTTAATCACTTCAAGATGCATATGATAGGGGCAATGAGGGCTGAAAGCTAACAAGTACCATAATTTTTGGAAGCTCTTCTTGAAACTTGAAATCCCTGCTTCCCTTTATGAACGACCCTTCTTCAACTATTATTGAGTCTCCACCTTCTACCTTTAGGCACCATTAAGAGAGCATAGTTGTCATTCTTAGTTCTATGTGTAGTGTCCCAAAACTTATTGATTGATGTATATTGTGATATTACTTGTTCTTGTGCTATTTGTATCTAGTCACTCTTATAAAATTTGAAGGTGCCATATGCATCTATTTGCTATTCTATGAGGGACAAGCTGAATGCCACTATGCCATGTTTTCTGTTTGTGAAACAAACAAAGGTTTTTCAATGCATGTTATTCATGATCTTGTTGTAGCCTTTCATGTTGCATGCATAGTTACTTTGTATTATTGTTAGAACTCGATCTTTCATGCACATGTTTAGAGTTCTTTGATCCTAGCTTTCAATGCTTGCAAATGGTTTGATCTTGGTTTTGATGGTGCATGTCACCTCAAAAATTATTCTTTTTATAACTTACCTACTCGAGGACGAGCAGGAGTTAAGCTTGGGGATGCTTGATACGTCGGAAACATATCTATAATTTTTTATGCTCCCTGCTTGTTTAGTATCTACTTTGCTTTGTTTTGTCTTCACTTTGAGGTATTTTTATACACTTTTTGGTACTAACATATTAACAAGATGCCACGGTGCCAGTTGCCTGTTTTCTTCTGTTTTTGGTTCCAGAAAGGCGGAAAATCAATATTCTCAGAATTGGACGGGACAAAAGCCAAAGTCATTATTTTCCTAGACCAACACGGAACCACGAAGCAGAGACGGAGTATGACACCAGGGTGGCCACACCCCCCACCCCTAGGCGCGGGCCAGCCCTGGTGGAGCCTATAGGGGGTGTGGCCCCTGGTCCCCCACCGACCTTGTCTCCTTCGCCTATAAGAAGCCCCCGGGGAGAAAACCCTAAAGAATCCATCATACTTCCAGAAAAAGTTCCGTTGCGCCGCCGCCACCGAAGGGGGGATTTGGGGGACAGAAAGTCTCTGTTCCGGCACCCTGCCGGGACGGGGAAGTGCCCTCGGATCCATCTCCATCGATCTCAACCACCATCTCCATCACCGTTACTGATTCCCATGATGAGGAGGGAGTAGTTCTCCTTCGAGGCTAAGGGCTCTACCGGTAGCTATGTGTTTATCTCTCTCTATGCATGATCTTATGGTCATGAGCTTTGTAATAAAGTTGATCTACCTTGCTACTCAAGTGCTTCATTAGATATCTGTTCTCCCCATGTGTGTGAAAGTGACAGCTTGCACGCCATGGTGGCACTTAGGCTAGAGTCTACATAAATACTCATCGTGCTTTAATAGATCTATGCTTTTCCCTACGTGTGTGAAAGTGACAGCGTGCGCGCCATGTGTGGCACTTAAGCTAGACTACATATATATGTATCATGAGTTATATTTATAGTTGGATGTCTCTATGAAATTGTGGTGTTTGTTGGAACCATCTAGCGCTCAAGGTGATAGTGTGGGGTTATCTAGATTGGGGAAGGCGGACTTTGAGGAGTGATGTTATAGCCCTACCATGGATTAGAGTGTCCAACCGGAGAGTAGTTAAGAGTAGTATCATGAAGAGAAGATATTTATATGAGAGAGTGTTTCACTAGTGAAAGTATGATCCCTAGGCCTTGTTTCTAAGCATTGAAACACCGTTTGATACTAGATCGGTTGCATGTTTGCTTGCTTGCTTCTTATTGCCTTTAGTCTTTACCTCACCGTCAAGCTATTTTCTGGCACCGTTACCACTTGCATTTCACTATCTCTTCGCCGAACTAGTGCACCTATACACTTGACAAGTGTATTGGGTGTGTTGGGGACACAAGAGACTTCTTGTATATTGATTGCAGGGTTGCTTGAGAGGGAATACCTTTGACCACTTTCTCCCTGAGTTCGATAAACCTTGGGTAATCCACTTAAGGGAAACTTGCCGTTGTTCTAAAAACCTCTGCACTTGGAGGCTCAACAACTGTCTACAAGAATAGAAGTGCGTAGACATCACACGGGAACAAGAAAAGAGTACATGTCGGTAACGAGATCAAACAAGGTATAGGGATACCGAAGATAGAATCTTGGACATGTAAAATATCGCGAGACAAAAGGATTTAGTTACAAGTGTAAAAGGTTCACACGATCACTAGAAGTCATCATTAAATGTGTGGGAGTCAGTACGGATCTCCAGGTCCCGCTGCTGATTATTGATGGGAGAGGGGTCTCGATCATGTCTGCATTATTTGTGAACTGTAGGGTGACACACTTAAGGAATACTGATACCATTTTGAGCAAATGAGATGCCAGAAAAAGAAAAGGAAAGCGCTGGAATTATTCCAATGCACACCGGAATTGTTTTGGGTGAAATTGCTGAAATTGGTTCTGCATGTGAATTTGAAATTTTACAAGGGGTTTTATGTGAATGCTTGTTAATTAATGTAATTGAAAAAATTCTGAATAAATAAAGAAAAGGAGTTTTATTTAATGATAGATTGCATTAAATTTGGTGGAAATTTAATTGGATTTGAGTGGAGGAAATGGAGATCGATTTGTGTGAGTGGGAGCTCCACTCACATGAATGAGGGAGAGGTGGAGGCACACACTGATACGTCCAAAATGTATCTACTTTTCCGAACACTTTTGCTATTGTTTCTCCTCTAATTTGTGTGATTTGGATACAACTAACGGGGACTGACGATGTTTTCAGCAAAATTGCTTTTGTGTCTCGTTTTTGTGCAGGAAATCAACTTTCAGGAAAAATCCTGGAAAATATCACAAAACTCCTATTTTACTAGAAGACTCACGGAGCCAGAAGACGAGACGGAGAAGGGCCATGAGGGGCCCACACCACCTGGTGGCGCGGGCCAGGCTAGGTCGTGCTAGGGGGTGGTGTGGCCACCTCGGGCATGTCCTCGATACCCCCCTTCGCCTACTATAACATCCCAAAAATCATGATTTCAAAGTTTGCATATCATTCATGCATTCATAATCATTTTAGGATCATTTTTCAAAAACAAAAGCATTTGTGGTCTATTATTTTATGTAAGCAAGGCAATTGCCTTATTGCAACCTTCTAATAAGAAAATACTTGCTTTAATCAGTAAAGGTTTGAACATGGGTTTGTTTGATATTTCTAAAGCTTGGTCAAATTTTTCAAAACAAAAATATGAATTCAAACCATTCATATGCCTATTAAAATAATTAATTAAGGCATGTTTTATTTTTTAAAATTCAATGGGCCAATATAATCTTGAGAGAACAGTAGTGTTTCACACTCAAATTTGTGCAAGTTTTACTTTACAAAAATATAGAATAAAGTTTGGATAGAAACTCATTTGAAATCATATGAAAAACATTCCTGAAAATCAAATCATAAAAGAAAAAGAGAAAAGAAAAAAAGAAAAACAAGCGCTGCACTTTGAGCCCAGCACCAGAACCGGCCCAAAAGCCCACCCGGTCCATTCCCCCTATGCCCCCTCTCTCACCCGCACGAACCTTACCCCGCAGCCACTGACGCTGAGCCCTGCACCACGTTAGCATCGTCTCCCGCAAACCTCGCGCGCAAACGCTGTCGCCGCCCGTTTCCTCCTCCTTCACTGCCGCGATTTAAGCTGCTTAATTCCCATTGATTCACTGAGTGAATGTCGTCCCTGCTCTGGCTACTTAACCACCTCCCCACCCCGCTCCTTTCCCCTCACACAGCACAACCAGAACGCCGCTAGGCTCCACGGATTTTGCTCTACACCGCCGCAGCACCGAAGAACTCCGGCGAGCTATAGCAGTGAGTCTCGAGCGCGCTTTGCCCTCTGGTTCACACGAGCCTCTTCTCCATCGCCTTGTGCATCTTCTCATGTTTTCCTTTTGTCCTGAATCACCCCAGGTCGTCGCCCTCGTCAACATCTGTAAGCGCCCAAAGCTAAGCTTGACTCCGACGAGCCATTCCAGTGAGCCACGTGTCCCCCTTTGTCTCTGGTTCACGCAGCTTTGTTCGTCAGTGTATTGCACATCTGTTAATACTTGTTGTTTGGTCCCTTGCGCCCTAGGTCATTGTCTTCGACTCCGACAGTGAGTACCCGACGCGCAGACGAACTCCGACGAGGTCCTGCTGCCGTGTTTGTGCGCCCCGACCCTGTCCGTCTGCACGTTGAGCATCTCCACGTCCTCGCGATCTCGGCAAGCACTAGCATGTTCCCCCTGCCCCTCTGGCCTCGCAGGCGTGTCACCACCAGAGGCGTCACCGCCGCAAGCGCAATTCGCGTCGCTGGTTCTTGGTCAGATGGATCTGATCCATTGGATATAAATCCAAAGGCCTCGATTAGATCTGTTAGCGAAATAGTACGATTAGATCTGGGCCGTGCAACGTTAGTTAGATCCTACGGCTTGCAAGCATGATTCGGACAAACCGGTACTGTCCAATCAGAAGCTGTCGCGTGGCTAGGGTTTAGATTTAAAATCGGAATTTAGATCTATTAGATGTTCAAACTTGCAAAATTCATAACTTTTGATCCACATGTCCAAATTTTACAAATTATATATCAATGGAATCAGGAAAAAGAATTCTATCCAACCATGTACTTTGTTTAATGAATTGCTTCTGTAAAATTAGTTGTTTTTGCAGAGACATTTGTAGGCTTATTTTGTGTATAAAAATTTATTGGAAAATGATTTAAAGGCCAAATAAAGTTTATTTGATGTATAAATGTTTAGTTTATTGACCAGTAATGTTTTACTTGTCTTGTTTGGTTTATAAAAATCATCACATGGCATTTGCATGCATTCATGTATTTTTGCTAGTTTATTTTGATATGTGAATTTGGTGCTATCATTTTATGTGTAGATTTTGGTGCTAGTGGTGATTGTGACTGTGAGGATTGTTGTTACTACCCCAAATACCAAGGCAAGTGGTGCTTCATACTTTTGTCCCAATATTTTTACTATGCATTAGAAATATTCTGTATAGGGCTTGCATGATAATTTTTGCTAAGTATCTATATGCTATGCTTGGGAAATCCTAGTAGTTGTAGAATTGTTAGAATTTTCTCTAAGTTAAGATACTTGTTATTGCCATGCTTAGCCTAGCTAGTAGCAACCAAGGGTGGATTATACACACATGCTATGGAAAATATTTCTAAGTCTTTGACTTATGTTTTGCTTAATAAAACAACTAAGTGAATGAAACACCTAGTGGATTGGTTTATGTTGATTGGTTACACAAGGCCCATTTCTATGGTTTACCATGTGTATCACACTTGTGGAATGCCACCCAGTAACAAAGGTATTTGAGATGCCAAATGTTAAGAAGCTTCTAGTGCAGCCCCACGACATTATGGGCTCTGCCTGGATCATATAGGTTGCAATAACTTAGTCAAATGGACAGTTGGTGGTAGGGGATGATAGGTTTGGAGCGCGTCCATTTTGGTCTAAGGGAAGGCTTCTGAAAGGTCCTGTCTTGGTGAAAATCAAATCTTGTGGGGAAGGTGCACCACCTCTGTAGAAGGAAGAAACTAAGTACTTAGTCGTGTCCCCGGTAATGGACAATTTGAGCATCAAGACATGGAAGCTATCAAGAATCTCCTCATCCCAATTTTGTAAGTTAAAACTTGTGGTTGAACAAGGGTGAAGGTTCACCAGTTTCTATTGGTGGTTCCTTGGGAGTTTTTGCCAAACAAAAACTTAGTGTTTTCAACTGATAGGTAAAACCTATTTTGAGCAAAGCAAGCCTAAGCTACACTTAGCCAAATTCATGTAGAAGCTAGATATTGTTATTCTACTAAGGTATCACTTGCCAATACTATTCCAATGTATTGACCCACTTTGGCTGTAACTTGTGATGTTGCAGGTTATTCTGATGAGGATTAGGGTTATGAGTCTACACTCAACATGCTTGTCTGTGGCACATGAAGATGAAGACTTTTATTTATATTGTTATGATAAACTCTTGTACTAGCCTATGTCTATGGAGTTATATAAGACTATGTTATCTCTGGAATGACGATGTAATAATGACCTTTGTTTCTGTGTACTTCATCTTAAACTGTGGATGCTAGCAATTTATCCAGGGACTAGCATTGCAATTGCAGGGACCTTAACCTTTATAAATGAGGGGTCTTACATATGGTATCAGAGCACTGTGTTGCATGTAGGATTATGACCCTAGGATTGGATTTGAAACCGCTAAGGAAAAACTTTCAACACTTTGAAAATTTCCACACTTGTCTTTTCTTCTTGTGAACTTTTCTAATCTTCTTTCTCATCTCTATTTGTAGATGAACTCCATCAACGAAGCCGTGAGTAAAGGACCACTCATGACCATGACTTTGGAGTGTGAGACTGAATTTCCCAAGGCTCTCAAGAACCTTATGATTACCATGGGGATACATGGTGCAGCTGTGTACAAGGGATTCCCTGTGATGGATGAAGGAGAAGAGTACTGGTGGGTGCAACTTCACTTGTACAAAAACAAGGAAGACAACCACAAGGAGTCAGGATTCTGCGTGGTCACCAACTCAGAAATGCACACAACATTCTTTGACTCTGCAAGAAATGTAGCTTGGAATTCTATCAAGGAGCTTGGTGATAGACTCAAGTGCAGAATGCTCAACACCCAAAATGACCTTAGAGAAGAAAAGAAGCATACCCAGGACTTAGAGGCTGCTAACCAACGTCTAAGGGAAGACATCATAGATTTAGCAATGGAAGCATGTGATCAAGATCGACAGATTGCCTCTAGGGATGCCCTTATAGCTAACTTGGCAAGTGAGTGGGGATTGTAATGTACTCTGTTAGTTGGACCACCACACTTATCGTTTTTAATTCCAAAAATTTGTCTAAGTTATGTTGAACTTGATGCTTGTAATGGATTTGTGTATGCCATGACTTGTGTGATTGGTGCAAAAGATGTGCTTTTGATATTTTGTCTTGTGATTTTTCTCTATTGATGTTGATTATAACTTTTCTCTATCTTATAAAAGTAGATGCCTAATGTTATTATCAACACGGCTAAGGAGTTCAAGGGAACTCGTTTTGGTACTCGTCTCATTGAGCTCACTAGTGTGCTCAACCTTCCACTTCCTAGCATCATGACACTTCCACTCACCAAGTTTGAGAGGAAGGACCTATGGGGCTTTAGAGTCACTCAGCAGGGACGCCAGACAGAGCCTACCACCGAGACTATCACTTTCAAGCTGATGAATGATGACAAGGAGAAAGTCTTAGATGTAGTCATGCAGGAGTTACTTTGGAGCCTGGTAGGGATACACTCCCCGAGCTTAGAGGTCTTTACTTTCACCCCTTCGGGAGACGAAACTAGGAGGGTGAAGCTAAAGAGTACGAGGATGCTGCTAGAGAGACGATGGAGCCGATTCGTCTATACCTCCAAGACCTAGAGGTTCTTATTAGGCACCTAGATACTGATAGGACCAACGTCATGCTTAGCAATGACGAGCTCTAGGTTCGGCTTTGTGAGAAGGACAAGCTCTTCGCGGAGCAAGACGAGATAGTCAAGGAAATGGAGGCCAAGTTTGAAAGCCAAGACAAGAAGTTCAAGAGCTAGGAGAAAATAGTCCAAGACAGGAACAAGAAGATCCAGGAGATGAAGGAAGAGCTAGAGGCCAAGGACTTTGATCTTGAGCATCAGCAGGGAGTGATCGAGAGGCTTCACTCATAGAAGAGGGCTCTTAGGGACAATATTGAGCCCTTGACTACTAATGTTGAGGAGTACAATACCGCTATGGAGAATGCAGGTCTTACCCATGTTGATGTGGAGATTTATGCGGAGGAGTAGTGTAGACTACTCGTTTATATTTCATCTACCGTACTTTGATTATTGAGTCACAATGACCATCCAACATGTGGGTGTCTTGCTATGGTGTGTTTGCATTTCCAAACTTGTTGTTTATGTCGTTCAAACTCTATGTTATTTTGATGCTTGGTTATTGTGATTGAGTATGTGATGTATTGTGCATGTTAAGCATCTATGGGTATCTCATTCTTATCCTTATGAAAACCACAGATGCCTCCTCGACGTGGCAACCCCAACCCAAACAACAACAATGTCACCCCCGAGATGCAACAGTTGATGACAGCACAGGCACAATTGATGCAGATGATGACCACTTTTATGCAGAACCAGAATCAGAATAACAACAACAACAACAATAATAACAACAACAACCAAAATAATCCGCCAGGATTCGACATGCTCACCAGATTCCTAAGACTGAGGCCTTCAAAGTTCTTAGGAACCACTGATCCAATGGTGTCCAATGATTGGATACGCTCAGTGAACAAGGATTTAGTGACTATCGGCTGCACCGACGAAGAGAAGGTCAGGTTTGCAGCACATCTGTTGGAAGGGCTAGCAACAACCTGGTGGGATAACTTTCAGATCACCACCCCCATTGAAGATGTGACATGGGCTATATTTGAGGATGGATTCCGTACAGCTCACATTTCATCCGGAGTGATGAATTTGAATAAGGAGTTCCACAACCTAAAGCAGCGTCACCGCAGCGTGGCTGAATACATTGAGGAGTTCAACAATCTGGCGCGATATGCACCGGATGAAGTTGATACTGATGCCAAGAGGAAGGAGAAATTCCTCGAAGGACTGAATGATGAACTGAATCTGCAGCTGTCTGTTGCCTATGTCCCAACCTACCAATCGTTGTGTGACAAGGCGACCATCTTGGAGAACAAGATGAAACAGGTTGAGAGTAGGAAGAGGAAGCACAACTTTGATAAGTGTAAGATCCCTCCTTTATAAAGGAAAAGGATCCCTGTGATTGCAATGCTAGTCCCTAGATCAATGCTAGTATCCATAGTTTAAGATGAAGTACACAGAAACAAAGGTCATTATTACAGTCATTCCAGAGACAAACATAGTATTTTACATCTCCATGGCCACTGGCCTAGTACAAGAGTTTAAATGAGTAAATAGATAAATAAGTCTTCATCTTCATGTGCCACAGGCAAGCATGTTGAGTGTAGACTCATGACTCCTAATCATCATCAGAATATCCTGCAACATCACAAGTTACAGCCACAGTGGGTCAATACATTGGAATAGTATTGGCAAGTGATACCTTAGAAGAATATTGGTGGACTAGATACTATATGCAATTTGGCTAAGTGTAGCTTAGGCTTGCTTTGCTCAAAATAGGTTTTGCATATTAGTTGAAAACACTAAGTTTTTCTTTGTCAAACACTTTTCCCAAGGAACCACCAATAGACATTGGGGTCCTTCACCCTTGTTCAACCACAAGTTTTACTTAGAAATTGGGATGAGGAGATTCTTGATAGCTTCCATGTCTTGATGCTCAAGTTGTCCTTTTCCAGGGACATGGCTAAGTACTTAGATTCTTCCATCTACAGAGGTTGTGCACTTTCCCCACAAGACTTGATTTTCACCAAGACAGGACCTTTCAGAAGCCTTCCCTTAGACCAAATGGACGCGCTCTAACCTATCAATCCCACTACCACCAACTGTCCAAATGGCTAAGTTATTACAACCTATATGATCCAGGCAGAGCCCATATTGCCAAGTGGCTGCACTAGAAGCTTCTTAACATTTGGCCTCTCAAATCCCTTTGTTCCTGGGTGGCTTTCCACAAGTGAGATACACAAGGTAAACCATAGAAATGGGCCTTGTGTAACCACTCAACATAACCAAATCACAACCATTCCACCCAGGTGATTCATTCACTTAGTTGTTTTATTAAGTAAAAACACTAGTCCAAAGACTTAGAAATATTTTTATCATAGCATGAATAATTCACCACCCTTGGTTGCTACTAGCTAGTCTAATCATGGCATAGATAAACATCTTAACTTAGCAATTCTACAACTACTAGGATTTCCCAAGCATAGCATATATAAACCAAAAATTTATCCATGCAAGTCTAGCAAAAATATTTCTAATGCATATTTGAAAAACATAGGAATAAAATTATGAAGCACCACTTGCCTTGGTAGTTTGGAGAGTAGCTACACTCCTCAAAATCACAATCACTATTTGCACTAAAATCTACACATAAAATCATAGCAACAAATCACATACAAAATAAATACAAGCAAAAATATATGGATGCATGCAATATGATATGTGATGATTTTTCTAAACTCAACAGGACAAGTGCACAGTACTGGTTCATAAGCAAGTTCAAAACTTGCCAAACAACCTTTATTTAAACACTAAAACATTTCTCAAATAATTTATATACACATAATAGTCCTACACATGTTTCTGTAAATAAAACCATTTTAACAGAAACAAAACATTAAACACATTACGTATTTGGAAAGGGATTTCTCTCTTGATTCCATTGATATAAAATTCATCAATTTTGGACGTTATGATTAAAACAAAATCAAACATCTAATAGATTCAAATTCTAATTTTAAATCTACATCCTAGCCACGCGTCATGTTCTGATTGGTGCGTTCGGATCGCTGGTGGCGTCCGTCGATCTAACTTAAGCGCTTGAACCTAATCTAATTACCGTTTTTAGCCTAGGATCTATCGTATCCACAGGACCTAGATCTAATGATCCTAAGCAACCTGACCATCTAGTGGTGGCGCTAGCGGCGGTGACAGGCGGCGACGGCTCTGTCCACGGCGGCGCGGTGGCTACAGGGGGGTTCTGGGGTCGTCGAAGATGCTTACCAGACTCGCTGCGATGTACTGAAGCTCAACATGGCGATGGCTTGACAAGGGGCGCATGGACACAGCAACACGAGCTCGTCGGAGTTCTTTGGCATTGATGCTCTCCGTCGAGTCGGCACGCCTGGGGCACGGTAGTATTCAAACTAAAGGCGTTATGCGCTTAGATGCAAAGTAACGCTCGTCAGGTGATTCAGAGACGGAGGGGAACACGAGGCTCACCGAATTTTGTCGCCGGAGATGGAGACGTCGTAGGGAACTTGTGGTGCTTGATGGAGTCGACGACCTGGGGCAGTACAGGATGAACTAAGGGCGTCAGTAGGAGCGCAAGGATGTTGCGAAGCTGTCTGCATGAATCAGAGAGGAAGGCACGCACGGAGCTCACCGGGATTGGTCACCGGAGTGGGCTCTGTCTGCGGCGGTGCAAGGGCGATTACGGGCAGCCTGGGGGCACTTTGTGCTCGGGGTCTAGGGAAAAATGGAGAGGGGGCAGAGGGGGTTTAAGTAGGCGATATGGGGCGTGAATCACTCCAGCATTCAACGGGAACTGACGACGCGAATTAACCAGGAAATGCTCGGCGTGATTTGGGAAAGAACACGTCGCCGGGGTGGAGAAGAAGACCGTTGCGCGGGCCGCGTTGCCAGTGAGAGAAACAGAGGGGAGGTGGGGTCCTTACGTCAGCGACTCTAGGGGTGTGTCTGCGGGTAGAGGAAAACAATTCGTGGGAGGGGTAGTTGGGATAGGTTGGGTCGAACTGGGCTGGTTGGGCCTGTTTAGCTGTTTGGCTTATTTTTTTCTCCTTATTCCCTTTTATTTTTCTGTTTGAATTTCTAAAACTGATTTCAAACTCCAATTTCAAATCTATTTGATTTCAAATCTTCTCGGGACTTTTGTACAGTGAATCTTGCACTCAAATAAGTGTCAAACATATATGTTTATAAAAACCAACTTGGGTCATTTGAGAAATAGAATAAAACCAAGCCATTATGTGATATAATAATTGGCACAATCTTGGTTTTATTTCACACTTTGTTTGTAAACTTTATTCAAGATTTTGAAATCACTTATGTTTGAATACAAAACACTACTGAATAAATATTTGCACCTTACTCATTAGCAAGTAGCCCAAAGGCTAAAGTATTCATACATAAAATAATGAGCAATATATGCTCTTGATTTTGAAATGAAACCCTAAATGATCATGGATGCATGGATGATATGAATGAGTTTGAAACATGATTTTAGGGATGTTACAATAAGCACAGCTCGGGATCTTCTCACAAGCGTTCCCATCATGATGACAGTGGGAATTCTGGATCCCACAAACATGGAAAGTATAACAACCACCACAACCACAACCGTCATCATGACAACAAGCATCATCGCAGTCATGATAACGACAAGTATAAGAACCACAAGAGTGGATACAAGAGCCACCACAATGGAGGTGGAAGTGGTAGTGGAAGTTAGCCTGTCAAGAAAGATCTCAGTCGGGTTGAATGCTTCAAGTGTAAGAAGATGGGGATGTTGGAGATATGCCCAAGAGGCAATAATAAAGTGGTTATTATCATATCTTCATACTTATGATAAATGTTTACATACCATGCTATAATTGTATTAATAGGAAACATTAATACTTGTGTGATTTGTAAACATAAAAGAGTCCCTAGTAAAGCCTCTTGTTAAACTAGCTTGTTGGTTAATATATGATCATGGTTTCCTGATCATGAACATAGGGATGTTATTAACAACAGGGTCATATCATTGGGAGAATGATATGATGGACATACTCCTATAGTTAAGCGTAGCATAAAAATCAAGTCATTTAATATAGTTCATTTGCTATAAGCTTTCTGATACATAGTAACCTAATTCCTTCGACCATGAGATCATGCTTATCACCATCACCGGAAGGATGCTTTGATGACATCAAACACCACACCGTAACTGGGTGGCTATAAAGGTGGCATTGAGTGTTCGGAAAGTATGGGTTGAGACACATGGATCAAGAGTGGGATTTGTCCATCCATATGACGGATAGATATACTCTGGGCCCTCTCGGTGGAATGTCATCCAATTAGCTTGCAAGCATGTGACTGGCTCACAAGGGATCACATATCACGGGAACGAGAAAAGAGTACTTATTGGTAACGAGGTTGAACTAGGTATGCAGAGATACCGACGATCAAAACCTTGGATAAGTAAACTATCGTGAGACAAAGGGAAATTGGTATCGTATGTAAGTGGTTCAATCGATCGCAAAGTAATCGTAGAAATATGTGGGAGCCATATGAATTTCCAGATTCCTCTATTGGTTATTGATCGGAGAAGTGTCTCGATCATGTCCGCATAATTCACGAACCGTAGGGAGACACTCTTAAGGATTCAATGTTGTTGAGTAGTTATGGAATGATGAGTAAGATGCCGAATGTTCTTCGGAGTCTCGGATGGGATCTGGGATATCACGAGGAGATCCGGAATGGTCCGGAGAATAAGATTCATATAAGGAAAGTCCTGTTTCGGGGTTGGAGAATGGTTCCGGTGTTTTCATCGGGAATGTTCTAGAAGGTTCCAAAATGTCCGGCACTCCAAAGGGGAAGGGTACATGAATGTGTTATATCAAGTTGGTATGATTGTATCATGTACTAAGTGTCATCGCTGAGAAAAATAGAGGGTTTAATCAAATCCTTGTTTGAAAAGTCAAACGCCAATTTGAAAGTCAAACGGCTATTTTTGGGAAGTGGAGAGGGAGGTGGAAACCGAGTTGGGGAGGAGTCCCTCCTCCACCGCCGGCCCACTTGGGATCCGAGTTGGGGAAGGATTCCCCTCCCCTTGGCTGGCGCCTCCCTCCTATAAGAGGAGGGGCAGGGCTCCCCTCCTAACACACAAGATTGCCCCATCTAAACCTAACCCTAGCCGCCGCCCACCATAGTCGTCGCCGCCTAGGGTTTCTCCCCTAGCTGCCGACTTGGGCACCTCCAAGCCCTAGCCGCCGGCCCAAGCACCCCTCCTTGGTGTGTCTAAACCCTGGAACACCGAGGGCTCTCTCATAGTCCACCAGACTCGCTCCGGCTTAAGGCGAAGCCCTGCGAGATCTCCCCTCTACTTCCGGTACCACGCCGTCGTGCTGCCGGAATCGCGAGGAGAGTGCTACAACCTCCGCTGCCTGCTGGAACAAGGGAGAGGAAGGTCTTCATTGAGTACCGAACGTGTGACCGACTACGGAAGCGCCGTTTAACGCTACCGAAGGATCGCACGCGATCTTGAGATCGGCAAGAGTACGACTACATCACCCACGAGAATCTGCTCTCGTTAACCGCTTTGGAATCTTCGAGGGTGAGTTCCTCTATCGACTCGTTGCTACAATCTAGTAGATAGATCTTGGCTTGTTTGTTTGCATGCGGTAGAAAATTTTTGTTTTCCATGCTACGAACCTCTACAGTGGTATCAGAGTCGTGTCTATATGTAGATCTCTTGCACGAGTAGAGCACAATGGTCATTGTGGGAGTTGATGCTTTTGTTGTCGATTGCTTCTTGTGTACTTTGCATCTTGCGGGATGGTGGGATGAAGCGGCCCGGGCTAACCTTACATGACATCGTTCATGAGACTTGCTCCACGCTTGACATGCAACTTGTATTGCATAAGTGGCTTTGCGGGTGCCTGTTTCTCCCAACATAGTTAAGATTCAATTTACAACGGGTGATTGACAATACTAGTATCAATGTTGTGGTTCTTTTTCGTAAGTTAGAACGACACTTATTGAAAGACCAAAACCACGTAAAATATGCAAAGAAAATTAGAGGCGTCTAACTTTGTTTTGCAGGGGTGTGCTGTGATGTGATATGGCCATGATTGTGATTATATTTGATGTATGCAATGTTCCTTATTGTAAGTTGGCAACCGGCAGGAGCCATATGGTTGTATTTAAATTCTGTTAAGACCCGCGTGTTTATTCAAAGTAGTTGTAATAGTTGAAGCTGGTGGACGACAACCATGGAGCGACGTCATTGACCTTGATGCAATGCCGGTGATGATGGAGATCATGTTCGTGCTTGAAGATGGAGATCGGAAGCACAAGAAGAAAGGCCATATCATATCACATATTATGAATTGCATGTGATGTTAATCCTTTTATGCATCTTGTATTGCTTAGTTTACGACGGTAGCATTATAAGATGATCCCTCAAGCACACAATTTCAAGTTTAGAGTGTTCATCCTTAGTAAGCACCGTTGCTAAAGCTCGTTGTTTCGAAGCACCACATGATGATCGGGTGTGTTAGATTCTGCGAGTATATACAACGTGAGCAAGCCAGATTTGCTCATGCGGAAGCTAAGGTTTGATCTTGACGAGCCTAGCATGTACAAACATGGTCTCGGAACACGGATCACCGAAAGGTAAAGCATGAGTCATATAGTAGATATGATGAACATGTTGATTGTTCGCCATTATTGACATCAACTCTCGTGATGATCGGTTTTGATGTGGTGGATTTGGTTCGTGTGATCACTAAAACAATGTGAGGGATATTGTTTTGAGTGGGAGTTCAACGGCAATATGATTAAAAGTCGAACACTATTTTATCATAAATTAAATCAAAGTGAATTTGCATAATTGTTGTAGTCATTGGCATCCGTTTACCACCTTGCGCTTAGTTTTAATTGAGATGATAGAACTATAGAATTCTGGTTAGTTACTTTACGAACTGGTATCGTATTGTTTTGAAGTGTCAATCTAAAGTTTAAAAGTCCTATTGCAAACTTTCAGTAAGTTCCGGTTACTCCATGAAAGTTTAATATTTGGTATTAAAACAAGAGTGACAATTCCAAGAGTTAGTGTATGAGTATCATGTTTGTATCCATGATTCTTGATATTCAAAGGATTGTCTTAATATCAAGGTTATCTAGGATCTGAAAGAGTTGTTTCAAAAACCATGATGTGTGGAAGATATTGTGATATCTGAAACGAAGTTTTGGTTACAACATGATAGAGTATAATATGGCAAAGTCATGTTTTCATATTTGATGAGAATTTGCAAAAGGTTGGAGACACTAGTTATCCTAATCCAGCAAAAGGTTTTGGAGAGCAACATTATACTCGCGATTCATCTTTATAAGCTAAAAGTAGCTTGATCATGAATAATTCCATGATAAGGGTGAATATTTGATGTAGGTAAATTATTTACCACACCAAGAGATTACTAAAGAATGGAATTTGAAAGCACACCAAACATTTGATGATGGTGATCTACTTCAAAGTGCAAGTCCAAAGACATTGGTATTTAATTATACACGCTTTGGACTATGTGTCATATGTATGACTCCACTATTGATGTTGATAGATTCTTTCAAACAGAAAATAAATACTGAAAGAGAATCTCATAAATATATGGCAGAAAAGAAAAGACTAGAATTGTTCAGTTTAAGTATATAGATGATATACATGTTATGGCTATATTCTTTGCTTATTAAACAATGTGGTTCTTAAGTATTTGATACTGAATTTGTTGGTGTGAATCGTCATACGAAACAACACAATTCATGAACTACAATGGCCTAAATAACTAGCAAAAGAATATGTGATGATGTTCATCGAGAACAAATAAAGGGTTATTGTGTTGCTCGTTAAACATCAAAGCTTGCCTTCAAGATTTGTTTTATCAGGTATTATGAGAACAAAAGGGTTGTTCAAATAATTGATGGATGATTCACAAATCTCGTTGGAGAAATCACATCCATAAAACAAGTGCTAAAAATGTCGAAAGACAAATTGATTGAAAGATCACTTAGGAAGTGACATCGCCGTTTAAATTATATTGGAAAGAAAACATGAAGAAACTCCATGTGGATGGAATTTTGGAGTCTTTTGATTTTGATCACATGACGCTTGTGAAACTTCCCTAGAGATAATTAAAACTTCGTTCGTAGGCCAAAAGGTAACGAATGACTAGCTTATTGGAACTTGTACATATTGTTGTACGAAGTCCATTATGTGTAGTCAAGAGCGATGGATTTCAACTTCATATGCTTTCTCCGAAAATTTAAGTGAATATATGAATATTTACTTAATAAGGATGAAGTATGAAACATTTGAAAAGTTCAAAGACTTTCAAGATGAAGTGCAAAATCATTTGTAACAAGAATATAAATAGTTTATGATAAGATCATAAAGGAAGATATTTGAGTTACAAGTTTAGCAGGATACCTAAGATTTAAGGAATTGTTCCGTGAATTTGCATGTCCCGAAATACCATAAGAGTATGGAGCGTTCGAGATATGTAATTAAACCTTGTTTGACATGGTAAAATCAAAGGTGTAATTCATAAAACTGCCATTATATTTTAAAGATTAAAAGCTTGAGAGACTATCGTTTTTCCACTGAAAAGAGCTCCATCATAATCCGTTGAAATGACACCATATAAAGTTATGGTTTGGGATAAAACCCAAGTTGTCCTTTCTTAAACATTGGTATGCTATGCATAATAAAGATGTTTGTAACCAAAGTCGGATGAACCTGTCTTTGTATGTTATTTCGAATAACTGTTAAGTAATCCTCCATAACATCGGAGACAAAAGTGTTTGTCACTTAGAACATCAAGTTTCTTTGAGAAGGAATTTTTCGTGAAAAGATAAGTGGGAGGACAATAGAACTTTGATAAGGTTAAAAGAACCTTAGCTATATGTGCAAAGTTGCGCAGCACCGAAAAGTGTTCCGGAGGCAGCAACAATGCTCATGGCTCACGTACCTCAAAGGTTGTGGTTACGGAGGTCAAAGTTTCTATTGAACCAAGTAGGTCGAGTAAGCAATCAAATACCAAGATTTGAGGGTTGAATCATTATTTGAGAATAATGAACGTACTATATGCAAAGAAGCGATGATGGGCCCTGACCCCATAAAATGGCTTGAAGCCATAGAATCCGTGATAGTTCCATACACGAAAAATCAAGTTTTGAACTTGAAGGACCCTTAAGAAAGGTGTAAGACCTTACAGTTGTGTTTGGATCTATAAATAAATAGACATGGATGTTGCACATCTATGAAATAGTCGACATGTTGGGAAATAGTTCACAACAATGTTCAAAGGTTGACTATGACAAGATCTGATCTTTCATAGTGATATTTAGTCTAGACGGATTAATATAGCAACCACTACATATAATTTTGTTATGTGGTAGTTGAATAAACAAAACAAGTTCTTCTAATAGAATTGTTACCTAGGACATGTGCATAACACGGTCCATAGGGTTTTGTTAATTCAAAGGATGCCAAAAGCATATGCAAACTTCAATGGTTGAAGTAAGCATAGCGGAGTTGGAATCTTCACTATGATGAAACTGTTAAAAGAGTTTAGTTTCATCAGAGACAATGAAGATGCTTGCATTTGCAAGAAATTAAGTGGGAGCGCTAAAGACATGTTTCTAATACATTATGTGGAAGACATATTGTTGATTGGAAATGATGTATCTTTTATTAACACATATTAAGAATTTCATCCCGATGAAATACTTAGGCAAAACCCAAATATTTGGCATCAATAGACGCTAATATGGTTGTGCCGAAAGTACATAGATGATGTATTGAATGAGTTCAATATAGAGACTACAAGAAAGGTTCTTGTCGCATAGAAAGGATTGAATAAGTTCAATATTGATGATATATTCAAGTGTATTGACACTTAGTAAGTGAAACAAAGATTCAAGTATAGATTGATACTTGATGTATGAAATCACAAAGAGTATTTATATCAATCATACTGTGATATGTACAAATCCAGATATGTCCTATACTCTAAATATTATGAGCATATACCAGAATGATTCATAAGATGATCATTGGACAATAGTAAGGATATTCTTATGATCTTTTGGAAGAACTAAGAGTATATTATTTGTAGAAGTGACAAATAGATGGTTAGTTCATTGTAAAAGTACTACATTGATACTAGTTTTGTCACAAAGTACAAATTAAGTTTATCTCAATCTAAACTAAGGGTGGCACTATATAATGGAAAGTAAGTTCCATAATGGATTTGGATGAGTTCCAAAGTTAAGACATTGTGACAGATACTACAACAAAAGGCTAAGTATATGACTGCTATAATAGCAGCTAAAGAGGGCATTTGTGTCAAGTAGTTTGTTATCAAACTAGGTGTAGTTCACAGTGGGATAATACTATGAAGATATATTGTACGACAATATTATCAACATGTTTTAACCCCAAAGATCTAAAGGTCTCACCAAAGGACCAAATTTATACAAATCCATCTCATTAGAGAATGAGTGATGCGTAGAGACACAAAGACATGCAATTACACACGGACCTGGAAGTGTCAGATCCGGAGATCAGTTGACCACTAGCAATCGTGTACATACAACACCGGAAAGCCATAGGTGTTGAATCAACAAAGGTTTGAAACTAGATTATTGACTCTAGTGCAAGTGGGAGATTGTTGGAGATATGCCCAAGAGGCAATAATAAAGTGGTTATTATCATATCTTCATACTTATGATAAATGTTTACATACCATGCTATAATTGTATTAATAGGAAACATTAATACTTGTGTGATTTGTAAACATAAAAGAGTCCCTAGTAAAGCCTCTTGTTAAACTAGCTTGTTGGTTAATATATGATCATGGTTTCCTGATCATGAACATAGGGATGTTATTAACAACAGGGTCATATCATTGGGAGAATGATATGATGGACATACTCCTATAGTTAAGCGTAGCATAAAGATCAAGTCATTTAATATAGTTCATTTGCTATAAGCTTTCTGATACATAGTAACCTAATTCCTTCGACCATGAGATCATGCTTATCACCATCACCGGAAGGATGCTTTGATGACATCAAACACCACACCGTAACTGGGTGGCTATAAAGGTGGCATTGAGTGTTCGGAAAGTATGGGTTGAGACACATGGATCAAGAGTGGGATTTGTCCATCCATATGACGGATAGATATACTCTGGGCCCTCTCGTTGGAATGTCATCCAATTAGCTTGCAAGCATGTGACTGGATCACAAGGGATTACATATCACGGGAACGAGAAAAGAGTACTTATCGGTAACGAGGTTGAACTAGGTATGCAGAGATACCGACGATCAAAACCTCGGATAAGTAAACTATCGTGAGACAAAGGGAAATTGGTATCATATGTAAGTGGATCAATCGATCGCAAAGTAATCGTAGAAATATGTGGGAGCCATAATTTCCAGATTCCTCTATTGGTTATTGATCGGAGAAGTGTCTCGATCATGTCCGCATAATTCACGAACCGTAGGGAGACACACTTAAGGATTCAATGTTGTTGGTTATGGAATGATGAGTAAGATACCGAATGTTGTTTGGAGTCTCGGATGGGATCTGGGATATCACGAGGAGATCCGGAATGGTCCGGAGAATAAGATCCATATAAGGAAAGTCCTGTTTCGGGGTTGGAGAATGGTTCCGGTGTTTTCATCGGGAATGTTCTAGAAGGTTCCAGAATGTCCGCACTCAAGGGAAGGGTACATGAATGTGTTATATCAAGTTGGTATGATTGCATCATGTACTAAGTGTCATCTCTGAACAAAATAGAGGGTTTAATCAAATCCTTGTTTGAAAAGTCAAACGCCAATTTGAAAGTCAAACGGCTATTTTTGGGAAGTGGAGAGGGAGGTGGAAACCGAGTTGGGGAGGAGTCCCTCCTCCACCGCCGGCCCACTTGGGATCCGAGTTGGGGAGGGATTCCCCTCCCCTTGGCTGGCGCCTCCCTCCTATAAGAGGAGGGGCAGGGCTCCCCTCCTAACACACAAGATTGCCCCCTCTAAACCTAACCCTAGCCGCCGCCACCCACCATAGCCGCCGCCGACGCCTAGGGTTTCTCCCCTAGCCGCCGACTTGGGCACCTCAAAGCCCTAGCCGCTGGTCCAAGCACCCCTCCTTGGTGTGTCTAAACCCTAGAACACCGAGGGCTCTCTCATAGTCCACCATACTCGCTCCGGCTTAAGGCGAAGCCCTGCGAGATCTCCCCTCTACTTCCGGTACCACGCCGTCGTGCTGCCGAAATCGCGAGGAGAGTGCTACAACCTCCGCTGCCTGCTGGAACAAGGGAGAGGAAGGTCTTCATTGAGTACCGAACGTGTGACCGACTGCGGAAGCGCTGCCGGATCGCAGCGCAGGAAGGATCGTCTACGCGATCTTGAGATCGGCAAGTGTAAGACTACATCACCCACGAGAATCTGCTCTCGTTAACCGCTTTGGAATCTTCGAGGGTGAGTTCCTCTATCGACTCGTTGCTACAATCTAGTAGATAGATCTTGGCTTGTTTGTTTGCATGCGGTAGAAATTTTTTGTTTTCCATGCTACGAACCTCTACAGGGGCACTATACTAATGAGTGCCCAGAAAAGAAAGTTGAAGGTGCCAACAAGCCCAACCCTTTCTAGAAGGGTCAAGTGAAACACATCAATGTGGAAGAGATGTATGAGGAACCTGATGCTATGGCTGGTAAGTTCAAACTCAATTCTATTCCAGCACTTGTTCTTTTTTATACTGGTGCATCGCATTCATTCATATCAAGAGCATTTGTTGATAGAAATGGATTTCCAACTGAAAATATTGGGTGTCCTATAAAAATAAGTTCTCCGGTGGAGATATCATAGTAAGTCTTGGATGTCGTGATCTAGTGATAGAATTTGGAAAGCATAAGTTTCCAGTCAGTCTGATAATCCTAGATTCCCAAGGACCGGATGTAATTTTGGGGATGGATTGGATGACCAAGTACAAGGGAGTGCTAGATTGTGCCAATCATACTGTCACGGTCACAACCCCGGATAAGAAACGGATTAGATTCAAGTCTAACTTTCAATCAAAAGGGAGTAAGCTAAATTCTCTTAAGGGGGTTAGCATAGACAGTGTGCTAATTGTGAGAGAATACCCAAATGTGTTTCCGGAAGAATTGACGGGAATGCCACCGGATAGGGATGTGGAGTTTTTGATTGACTTGCTACCAGGATCAGGACCAATAGCAAAGATACCTTACAAGATGTCTGTTGATGAGTTAAAGGAACTCAAGAAACAACTTGGAGAACAGTTGCAGAAAGGATTTATTCACCAAGTTCTTCATCTTGGGGAGCACCAGTCTTGTTTGTTGAAAAGAAAGATAGAAGTCAAAGGTTATGCATAGATTATCATTCACTCAATGAGGTGACTATCAAGAACAAATATCCTTTGCCCAGAATCAATGACTTGTTTGATCAGTTAGAAGGAGCCCGTGTGTTCTGAAAGATTGATCTCCGGTCAGGCTATTTTCAACTTAAGATAAGGGGACAAGACATACCTAAGACTGCTTTCACCACTAGGTATGGATTGTATGAGTACACCGTGATGCCATTTGGTTTGACCAATGCACCAGCCTACTTCATGAATATGATGAACAAGGTGTTCATGGATTTTCTTGACAAATTTGTTATCATTTTCATCGATGACATTTTGATCTACTCCAAGAGTAATGAAGAGCATGATGGACATTTGCGTTTGATACTTGAGAAGCTTAGAGAGCATAAACTGTATGCCAAATTCAGCAGGTGTGAATTTTGGCTAAATGAGGTTGGATTTCTTGGACACATGGTGTTAGGAGATGGTGTAGTAGTTGATCCCGCAAAAGTGTCGGCTGTAACTGAGTGGGAATCTCCTAAGTCAGTGAAAGAAGTTCGTAGTTTCCTTGGCTTGGCAGGATACTATAGAAGGTTCATTGAGAATTTCTCAAAGGTAGCTAAGCCAATGACGGAGTTACTTAAGAAAGACAAGAAGTTTGATTGGACTGAAGGATGTGAACTCAGTTTCCAAGAGTTGAAGAAGATACTAGTGACAGCACCAGTCTTATGTCTGCCAGACTTGGAGAAGGATTTCCAAGTGTATTGTGATGCATATCATCAAGGATTAGGCGCATTTCTGATGCAAGAAAGGAAAGTTGTGGCATATGCCTCGAGACAACTCAAAACTCATGAAGTGAATTACCCTAATCATGATTTAGAGTTAGCTCTATTGTCCATGCACTCAAAACATGGAGACATTATCTTTTGGGAAAGCGCTGTGAAGTGTTCACATATCACAAAAGTTTGAAGTATATCTTCACTGAGAAAGAAATCAACATGAGACAAAGAAGATGGCTAGAACTCATCAAGGACTACGACTTGAGTTTGCAATACCATCCCGGTAAAGCAAATGTTGTAGCGGATGCATTAAGCCGTAAGGTTTATGTGAATGGCCTTACTAAGGGAGAGTTGCCAGATGATCTGTGTGCCCAATTACAAGATCTCAGATTGGAGATTGTGCCTGAAGGACATCTCATGACAATAGATGTTCAGCCCACCTTGTTGGACAAGATCAAGGAAGCCCAAAAGACGGAAAAGGAAATTGAAGAGATTAAGGAAAAGATTGGCAAGAGAAAAGCCAAAGGATTCCATGAAGACGAACATGGTACTTTATGGTATGGAAAACGTATCTGTGTTCCGCAAGATCCGAAGCTTCCAAAACTGATTTTACAAGAATCACACAACTCACCATATTCCATTCATCAGGGTAACACCAAAATGTACATGGATGTGAAGGAAAGATTTTGGTGGAATAATATCAAGAAGGACATCGCCGAACATATTGCTTTGTGTGATGTATGTGTTGTAATTATGCCCTAGAGGCAATAATAAATATGTTATTATTATAATTCTTGTTCATGATAAAGTTTATATTCCATGCTAGAATTGTATTAAGCGAAAACTTTAATACTTGTGTGGTTTATGAACAACACCGTGTCCCTAGTATGCCTCTATGGACTAGCTCATTAATTAATGATGGTTAAGGTTTCCTCACCATAGACATGAGTTGTCGATTAATAATGAGATCATATCATTGGGAGAATGATATGATGGACAGACCCAAACTAAGCGGAGCAATTATATCGTGTCATCGTGTTCATCTTTGTGAAGCTTTTCTTATGTCAAATATTGTATTCCTTAGACCATGAGATAATACAACTCCCTGGTATCGGAAGAAAGCTTTGAGGTCATCAAACGTCATCCTATGAGAGGGTGATCATAAAGTTGTATCTCAGGTGATCGGAAAGTACCTGTTGGGTTGTATGTATCGAGATGGGATTTTTCCCTCCCAAGTCGGAGAGATATACTTAGGGCACACTCGGTAATCGATATCAACACCACTTGCAAGCATGTGGTTAAGGAGTTAATCACAAAGTGATATCGGATTACGAAACGAGTAAAGTACTTGCTGTGAACGAGATTGAACTAGGTATGACGGTACCGACGATCAAATCTCGGGAAGTAAAATATCGCGAGACAAAGGGAATATATATATGGGATTGATTGAATCCTGGCATCATGGTTCATCCGATGTGATCATCTATGAATGTGTGGGAGTCAATATGGGTTTCCAGACCCCGCTATTGATTATTGATAGAAGATCATGTCTGCATGTTCTCGAACCCAAAGGGTCACACACTTAACGTGTCTCGACGCTAGGATAGATTGGATAATTGGTTTATGAGTTTTTGTTCGGAGTCTCGGATGGGATCCGGGACATCATGAGAGGTTCCGGAATGGTCCGGAGAATAAGATTCATATAAGGCAATGCAGTTTTTGGAGTTCGGAATTGTTTCGGGTTAATCGGTATTGTACCGGAAGCTTCTAGAACCTTCCGGAGGGGGACCAAAGTGGCCCCACCTTCCGGGAGGGGGCATGGGCCTATGAGGGAGTGCCCTGGCCGCATTGGGCCAAGGGCACAAGGCCCCATAGGGCCTAGCCGGCCAACCTAGGGCAAAACCCTAGGAGAGCTTCTAGAAGGGGGGAAACTTGCCCCCCACTCCTCCCTCCTTGGCCGCCGGCCCTAGGGCTTGGGGGAGGGGCAAGGGCTGTCTGCCCACCCCTCTATATAAAGAGGGCTGGGGGCGCATCCCCTCCCACACCTCCTCCTCAAGCCCTAGCCGCCCTGCTTCCCTCCTCTCTCTCTCTCCCTCCCTACTGCACGTAGGCGAAGCCCTGCTGCAGAAACTCTACACCACTTGCACTGCGTCGTCGCGTTGTAGATCCAATCCGTCTCTCCACCATACTTTCTAGACCGAGGAAGGAGGAGACGTCGAGGTGCCGCACGTGTGGATCTCTCGGAGGCATCGCCACTTGCGGTGTTAGATCGGATCGGATCGCGAGGAGGAGAAGCGAGTACGACTACATCACCCACGTTCCGACGAACGTTCCGCTGTGCGAATCTTCAAGGGTATGAAGATCTCATCTATTTCCCCTCATTTTTTTCATCTCCTAGATTAGATCTTGGCTTTCCCGTTCACATCCGTAGAAATTTTTTTGATTTACTATGCTGCGAAACCCTTCAGTGGTATCAGAGCTAGATCTATGCGTAGATGTGTTTCACGAGGAGAACACAACATGGTTGTTGCGGGCGTTGATGTTTTCTGTTGCAAGTCTCTTGTTTGTGTTCTTCTTATGACGAGGGATAGTGAGATCGAAGCGGTCCAGGCCAACCTTACGAGACCTCATTCGCAAGACCGGCTCCACACTTGACGTGTGGCTTGTTCCACACATGCGGCTGGTGGATGCCAGTTTCTCTCACGATAGTTGTTATGGGATTTACACCGGAGTTTGGCAACCATAATTGTTGGAGATATGCCCTAGAGGCAATAATAAGTATAGTTATTATTATATCTTTGTGTTTATGATAAATGTTTACATTCATGCTATAATGGTATTAACAAGGAAACATTAATACTTGTGTGATTTGTAAACTTAAATTGAAGTCCCTAGTAAAGCCTCTTCATAATACTAGCTTGTTGGTTAATAAATGATTGTGGTTTCCCTATCATGAACATTGAGATGTTATTGACAACAAGATCATATCGTTAGGAGAATGGTATGATGGACATACTCCTATAGATAAGCGTAGCATAAAGATCAAGTCATTTTAATAGTTCAATTGATATATGATTTCTGATACATAGTAACCTAATTCCTTCGACCATGAGATCATGCATATCACCTTCACCGGAAGGATGCTTTGATGACATCAAACACCACACCGTAACTGGGTGGCTATAAAGGTGGCATTGAGTGTTCGGAAAGTATTGGTTGAGACACATGGATCAAGAGTGGGATTTGTCCATCCATATGATGGATAGATATACTATGGGCCCTCTCATTGGAATGTCATCCAGTTAGCTTGCAAGCATGTGACTGGATCACAAGGGATCACATATCACGGGAACGAGAAAAGTGTACTTATCAGTAACGAGGTTGAACTAGGTATGCAGAGATATCGACGATCATAACCTCGGATAAGTAAACTATCGTGAGACAAAGGGAAATTGGTATCGTATGTAAGTGGTTCATTCGATCGCAAAGTAATCGTAGAAATATGTGGGAGCCATATGAATTTCCAGATTCCTCTATTGGTTATTGATCGGAGAATTGTCTCGATCATGTCCGCATAATTCACGAACCGTAGGGAGACACACTTAAGGATTCAATGTTGTTGGTTATGGAGTGATGAGTAAGATACCGAATGTTGTTTGGAGTCTCGGATGGGATCTGGGATATCACGAGGAGGTCCGGAATGGTCCGGAGAATAAGATCCATATAAGGAAAGTCCTGTTTCGGGGTTGGAGAATGGTTCCGGTGTTTTCATCGGGAATGTTCTAGAAGGTTCCGGAATGTCCGGCACTCCGAAGGGGAAGGGTACATGAATGTGTTATATCAAGTTGGTATGATTGCATCATGTACTAAGTGTCATCTCTGAACAAAATAGAGGGTTTAATCAAATCCTTGTTTGAAAAGTCAAACGCCAATTTGAAAGTCAAACGGCTATTTTTGGGAAGTGGAGAGGGAGGTGGAAACCGAGTTGGGGAGGAGTCCCCACCGCCGGCCCGCTTGGGATCCGAGTTGGGGAGGGAAACCCTAGCCACCGGCCTTGCTCCTCCTTGGTGCGTCTAAACCCTATATCGCCGAGGCTCTCTCTCATATTCCACCATACTCGCTCCGGCTTAAGGCGAAGCCCTGCGAGATATCCCCTCTACTTCCGGTACCACACCGTTGTGATGCCGGAATCGCGAGGAGAGTGCTACAACCTCCGCTGCCTGCTAGAACAAGGGAGAGGAAGGTCTTTGTCGAGTATCGAACGTGTGACCGGCTGCGGAAGCGCTGCCGGAACGCGGCGCCGGAAGGATCGTCAACGCGATCTTGAGATCGGCAAGAGTACGACTACATCACCCACGAGAATCCGCTCTCGTTAAACACTATGGAATCTTCGAGGGTGAGTTATTCCATCGACTCGTTGCTACAATCTAGTAGATAGATCTTGGCTTGTTTGTTTGTATGCGGTAGAAAATTTTTGTTTTCCATGCTACGAAACCCTATAGTGGTATCAGAGCCGTGTCTATATGTAGATCTGTTGCACGAGTAGAACACAATGGTCATTATGGGCGTTGATGCTTTTGTTGTCTATTGCTTCTTGTGTACTTTGCATCTTGCGGGATGGTGGGATGAAGCGGCCCGGGCTAACCTTACATGACATCGTTCATGAGACTTGCTCCACGCTTGACATGCAACTTGTATTGCATAAGTGGCTTTGCGGGTGCCTGTTTCTCCCAACATAATTAAGATTCAATTTACAATGGGTGATTGACAATATTAGTATCAATGTTGTGGTTCTTGTTCGTAAGTTAGAACGACACTTATTGAAAGCCCCAAACCACATAAAACATGCAAAGAAATTAGAGGCATCTAACTTTGTTTTGCAGGGGTGTGCTGTGATGTGATATGGCCATGATTGTGATTATATTTGATGTATGAAATGTTCCTTATTGTAAGTTGGCAACCGGAAGGAGCCATATGGTTGTCTTTAATTTCTGTTAAGACCCGCGTGTCTATTCAAAGTAGTTGTAATAGTTGAAGATGGTGGACGACAACCATGGAGCAGCGTCATGGACCTTGATGCAATGCCGGTGATGATGGAGATCATGTTCATGCTTGAAGATGGAGATCGGAAGCACAAAGAAGAAAGGCCACATCATATCACATATTATGAATTGCATGTGATGTTAATCCTTTATGCATCTAGTATTGCTTAGTTAACGACGGTAACATTATAAGATGATCCCTCATGCACATGAATTTCAAGTTCTTAAGTGTTCACCCTTAGTAAGCATCGTTTCTAAAGCTTGTTGTTTCGAAGCACCACGTGATGATCGGGTGTGTTAGATTCCGCAAGTGTATACAATGTGGGCAAGCCAGATTTGCTCATATGGATGCTAAGGTTTGATCTTGACGAGCCTAGCATGTACAGACATGGTCTCGGAACACGGATCACCAAAAGGTAAAGCATGAATCATATAGTAAGATATGATGAACATGTCGATTGTTCGCCATTGAAGCTACATTGACTCTCGTGATGATCGGTGTTGATGTGGTGGATTTGGTTCGTGTGATCACTAAAACAATGTGAGGGATATTGTTTTGAGTGGGAGTTCACCTAGATTAATTTAACTATTAATTAGAACTCAATTTGTCATAAACTTAGTCTAAAATATTGCAAATATGTTGTAGATCAATGGCGGCCCCTACCATCAATTTTAATGCGTTCCTAGAGAAAGAAAAGTTGAAAAACAATGGAAGCAACTTCGCGGGTTGGTTCCGCAATTTGAGGATTGTCCTCACTACTGGTAATTTGACCTATGTGCTGGATGCACCGCTGGGTGACCCACCTGCAGCTACTGCTACCGATGAAGTAAAGAATGTTTACCTCGCTCGGAAGACTCAGTACTCCACAGTTCAGTGTGCTATCTTGTATGGTTTAGAATCGGAGCTTCAGAAAAGGTTTGAGAATTCAGACCCACATGATATTGTCCGTGATCTCAAATTGATATTTGAGACTCACGCGGCAATTGAGAGCTATGAGGCTTCTGAAAAGTTCTTTAACTGCAAGATGGAAGAGGGCAGCTCCGTCAGTGAGCATGTGCTTAAGATGTCTGGGCACGCAAACAAACTTCAAAGCTTGGGTATAGTGATTCCTAATGCTTTGGGGATTTATCGTGTCCTCCAATCACTACCACCAAGTTACAAGAACTTTGTGATGAACTACAATATGCAAAACATGAACAAGCAGTTGCCAGAACTCTTTGCCATGTTAAAATCTGCAGAAGTGGAGATCAAGAAAGAGCACCAAGTGTTGATGGTTAATAAGACCACCAAATTCAAGAAAGGCAAGTCTAAGCAAAAGGGACACTTCAAGAAGGGTGGTAAGAAAGTTACATGACGAAGAAGACCAAGGCTGGACCTAAGCCCGACGATCTTGAGTGCTTTACTTCAAGGGAGAAGGTCCTCGAAGCGGAATTGCCCAAAGTACTTGGCGGATTTGAAGAACGGCAACATCAAGAAGAAAGGTATATCCGATATACATGTTATTGATGTGTATCTCACTAGTACTCATAGTAGTGCCTGGGTATTTGATACTGGTTCGGTTGCTCATATTTGTAACTCAAACAGTTTGCAGTCAAAGCGTAAGCTAGCGAAGAACGAGGTGACGATGCGCGTGGGAAATGGATCAAAGGTTGATGTGATCGCGGTTGGCACGCTACCTCTTCATCTACCATCGGGATTATTTTTATACTTAAATAATTGTTATTTGGTGCCTGTGTTAAGCATGAACATTATATCGGGATCTTGTTTATTGCGAGACAGTTACTTGTTGTTGCCTGTCAAAACTCACCGGCGGGCAGTGACTAGCAACACGAAGAGCCGGGAGGCTCCCAGAGCGGCTGGTGGGCCCTAGTCCCTCGGTCAACGGCCCGCAAATCTTCCAAAGACGCACGCGTCTGTCTTGGTTCGAGATGCCACCTGACCTATACCTGGCCAGAAGGTGATGGATTGTTCCGATTGGTTTCTGCACGGTAAACAAGTATCGTAAAATTCGAGCCGTGATCGGCTCCTGGTTTCTCAGAATCGGCTTTCGAGCCGATTATCCCCATGGTTTTGCATTGGATCTATGATAACATGGGGTTTTGCTTAATTACTACAAATTAAATCGATCTACGATAGTTTAGTGTTTTCACCACGCAACCGAACGTCCCCACGCGTAGTTGAGCCAAATAGATACGAAAAATAGTAGAAAACCAATCCTAGAGAAGGCCTAAAACCAACACAACGTCAATTCCTAACGCCCCTCTAAGACCAATAAACCATATTTTACGACACGGATCGTTCAACCCGTTTGTGAGGCCTAATCACGTGGATATTAAACTAAACCTTGATGAACAAGGCACAACTATAACAGATCAAATCGACTAAATAGAAATCAAGATGCCACCTTACACCGGAGAAGGTGCAAAGATGGCGAGATAGCTAGAGGTAGCATAAACAAGCAATCATAGTAAGAGTATTGATGCTAGCTCTAACAATCTGTGGTAAAGGTGTTACTCGCCATCAACAAGGCTTCAGTACGAGTAACACCGGATAACGCATAGAATATCGCCTAGATCGCAAGGTGCGATCTAGGCGATGGCACTTACCCGAGAAAAACCCTAGAAACAAGGGGTGGCGATGCGCCGAGATTGTTGTTGGTTGTGAACGTGATTGTCCTTGTCTTTCAATAACCCTAGGTACATATTTATAGTCCGGAGACTCTCTACTTTTGGAATAACTCTACAACTCTATCTTTACCTAAACATAAACGGAACCTAAACAGATACGACTCTTACTAAGATACAAGATACACGGGCAATTCAGCCCAAATCTACGCACTAGGCCGATCCAACCACACCTTGAATATATGTATCTTCTAAGCCCATCTTGATCACGGCCCATCTCCATCTTAGGCCAAAATATGGCGATAACACATGCCCCCCTGGTTTTGGCAATGATAATTCCAAAACCACTCTGTGTTTTTTTTCTCTTCTCACGGTTTTTTTATCGGGCTACGCTGTATGTCGTAACGCTGCGGCGTAACAGATAAATCACGCCACTCCTTCATCATGATGCCTGTCTTCTCAACTCCTCCGCAGCATGATTTGACGATTTTGGCAGCGTAACTGGGAAACTGCTATGGCATTGAACCGTTTCTTCACTATTCCTCTTTATTTAAATCCGCTGAACAGTTCACAGGTCCCATCTTCCTCCCGGCCAAAAACCCTCTTTCTCCACGGAAAAACCCTCTTTCGCCATGGCCTCTCGCTTCCTCCGATCTCTCCTCCCACGCCTCCAATAGCCTTAGTGACCGTGAACCGACTCGAGCACCCGCCGACAGGGCAACACTCGCCCCACAATGGTGGGACGAGAGGGTTGATTTTGCCGTCGTCGAGGAGGCGATCGTCCTCGACAGACGGCGAAGAAAGCCTTCGCCTCGGCGACGGGGAGCTGGAGGCGGACAGCAGCGACGACGCCATGTCCTGGGATGGCGTTGACTCCTCTGAAGAAGAGGAAGAAGAAGAGGAGGAGGAGGACACCTCCTCCGAGGAGTACCAGCCGGTGCGGTACTTCCGTGCCGGGTCCGAAGACGACGACGATGAAGAAGACGAGGACGAGGAGGCCCCTACTGGCTTCCTCAAGAGTGGCGAAGACGCCGGTAGCGGCCGAAGACAATGAGGAAGACGGCGGCGGCAAGCGCATTTACGACCTCGGCTTCGATTAGGATGTAGTAGTAATGGCCGTAGCATTAGTAGGCCCCTTTTGTAATCGAACCTTGTAAGCAATGGCCTTCCGAATGAATGAAACCCTGTTTCCCAATTGTTGTTTCCTTTTGCTTTAATTCTGCCGATAACCGAAACAGGTCGATGTTCCATAAGCCGATGACACGGTATCGGCTCCTTCTAAACGGGTTAAATTGCACAAAGCCGATGACCACCCATCGGCTCCTTCTAAAAAACGTTTGACAGGGTCAACCCCCAGTTGAATCACAACGGCTATTTCCTGGTCTGAAATGGTAACCCAACCTCCATTGCCCATCGAAAAATGTGCCCTGACCGAACAGCTATCGACCAGCAAGGATGATGATGACGGTGAAACAAGCGAGTTCGCGGCGACGCTCCATGCCCTCAAAGCATTTCCTTAGTAGCTTGTTGTTTTTTTATTCGCCGATTTTCAACATCGCCCCATATTTTATCGCTAATCGACTTAGCCGATCTCTCGTATCGGCCCCTCAAGTTTTTATTGTCCCATATCCCACATGCTTGGAAAATACTTCTTGAGATGCTGGCCATTGACTGCCACTTGGAACTTTACTCCATCCAACTGCTCAAGCATGTATGCGTTCCCCTTTAAAACTTGGTCGACCTTGTACGGCTCGTGCCAATTTGGAGACCATTTACCATATGTTGCATCCTTAGTACCCAAGGGCAACACAGCTTCCCATACCAAATCTCCAACGTGGAACTCCTTTGGCTTCACCTTCTTGTTGTAGGCACGAGCTACCTTAGCCTTGTTCTCTTTTATTTTCTCCAGCGACCACAGCCTAAGCTCACCACATCTTCAATGTCACACTCATCAAAGTTGCATACTCTTGAGTTGTTAGATCGTTACGAAAAGTGACGTCTCGATCCAGCCGTAATTTCCCAAGGCAATACGGCTTCTTGTCCATAGACCAGATGGTACGGAGGTTTTTATCGCTCCATGACATGACATGATAAGCCCATAAAGCCTCGATAAAACTTCATGCCAACGCCTCGGATGCTCATCGATTTTCCTCTTGATCACCGATAAGACTACGTTGGACGCCTCAGCTTGTCCATTTGCTTGAGCATAGTACGGAGATGACCGTATCAGTTTAATCCCTGTGTCTTCACAGAACTTTCTGAACTCGTGAGAAGTGAAAACCGAACCCCCATCGGTTGTGATAGTCTGAGGAATCCCAAACCTATGAATGACATGCTCTTTAACAAAATTGACAACATCTTTTGAACTTACTGACTTCATAGGGACGGCCTCCACCCACTTGGTAAAATAATCTGTGATGGCCAAGATCCACATGTGGCCTTTGCTTGACGGAGGATTGATCTTGCCGATCATGTCCATGCCCCAACCTCGGAATGGCCAAGGCTTGATGATGGGATTCATCGCTGATGCGGGTACCATCTGGATTTTTCCAAATATCTGACATGCTTGACACCCTTTGTAGTACTTAAAACAGTCCTCGAGCATGGTGGGCCAATAAAACCCTGATCTCCTGATCAACCACTTCATCTTGTGAGCCGACTGATGAGTCCCACAGGCGCCTTCATGTACCTCGTGTAGGAGCCGATTAGCCTCTGTTCCCAAACATTTGAGCAATAATCCTTCCAGGTCTGTAAAACATTTCATCCCCAATTAGCACATACTTCATGGCTCAGACCTTATCCTTTTAGGTGCCCCCAGGCGAATCCTTCAAGTAATTGAAGATATCGGCTCTCGATCGTCGGCTTCCAAGAGTCGTACGAATATCGGCTCCCTCCGCTGCCTCTTTATAGCTGAAGCCATCTGCAAGATCATTTGCCTCTATGTTCTGCGACCGGGATCCATTGAAGTTCATGTATCGGAATTGTGCCATCAACTCGCGGTGCAACCATAATGGGAAGAGGGACTCTCGCACTTGTACTCCTCCGTGAGTTGGGAAAGTACCAACTTTGAGTCACCAAAAATTTCCCTTTGCCTCGGCTCGGAGTAACTCCATCCCCATGCGTATTGCCTCGTACTCGGCTACATTGTTGGTGCAAAGGGTAGACAACCTGATGGAGAAGGAAAATGTTGCCCCAGGCGACACGAAAATGCCGATGCCGCAGCCATCGTCACAAACTGATCCGTCGAAAAACATAGCCCATGCTTTTATGGATAGTGTTGCTATGTTGGTGTTGATCCTCTCGGCAATAAGATCAGCCAGCGCCTGTCCCTTAACAGCTTTTGCGGGTTGATACGGATGTCAAACTCGATAATGCAAACATCCATTTGCCCAATCGGCCTTTTAACATAGGAGCCGATAGCATGTGCTTTATGACGTCCGACTTGCATATGATGATGACCTCTCGATAGCAAAATGTGGCGCAGCTTGGTACATGTAAAGAACAAGCAGAGGCACAACTTGTCGATATCTGGATACCTTGTCTCGTCTAGCATCCTCCCTTATGTAGAATACGACTCGCTCTAGCCCATCATGCACTTGTACCACCACCGAGGCGATGGACGTGTCGATATCGACAAGTAAATGTAGAATGGTTTATGTCGGGGTGGAACTAACCTGGCGGCTCGTCGGATATTCTTTGATCTCGTCGAAGGCCCGTTGTTATTCGCCCCAATGGAATTCCTCGTCGACTTTAATTTTACGAGCCCCATGAACGGCTCTATCCTTCTGACAGTTAGAGATGAATCGTCGGAAGTTGATCTTGCCGATGAGAGGCGCAGCTCTTTCTTTGTAGTGGGTGGCTTCATTGTTACTTGCCTCCTTACTCTTGAGCCGATCTCAATCCCGCGTTCATGGACCAAGAAACCCGAGAACCGGCCGTTACTCAAAGCACACTTCTTTGGATTCATCCGCGAACTTTCTTGTTCGGTCCAGACGCGTTATAGATCGCCCAAGTGCCCTTGCGCGAAGCAGATTTGACCACCACGTCGTCAATGTAGATTTCCACCAACCGGCGATCAGGTCGTGGAAAATATAATTCATGGCCCTCGGTATGTGGCGCCAGCATTCTTGATCAACGTCATGACCACATACTCAGAGACCCACCGAACCTGGTACTCTGAATGCGGTTTTGTGTATGTCTTCTGGAGCCATGAAAATTTGGTTGTAACCAGCATTGCCATCCATGAAACTTAAGATCTTGTGACCAGCCGCTGCGTTTATTAACGTCTCTGCCACCGGCATCGGATACTCATCCTTCGGGGTCGCCCTGTTGAGATCCCGAAAATCTATGGCGACCCGCCACTGGCCATCCTTCTTCTCCACAGGCACTATACTAGAAATCCATTCAGCATACCTGCATGGCCTGATCAACTTGGCTGTCAACATTTTCTCGACCTCCTTCTTGACTTCTACCAGAATTTCGGCCTTCATTTGCCGTGCTCGCTGCTGAAATGGCCGGAATCCTTTTTTCAGTGGGAGCCGATGCTCAATGATGCTCCTGTCTAACCTGAGCATTTACGTAGTCCCAAGCGAAGCGATGCAGGTATTGTTTCAACAGGGCGATCATTGGGCCTCGCAGATCTGGATCTAATTTCTTCGATAAATGTTGGTGGCTTATCCCGGGACCAATGTCAATCTCTTCTAGCTCATCGGCGGATGTAAACCCATACCCTAGCTTGCCGTCACTGTCGGTCGATGCTAAACACAGGCAAGCGATGGTGAGGACAACAAAAATAATTTGGGCGATTGCAGAATCGGCCCCCTTCTGATTGCTTTCGTCAAGGGCGGTTTACACCTCACGGTTTTACAATGGCGGCGTCTCCTCGCTACGACTACATGATCGCTGTCGATGGTCGTTATGGTCGTTGCTTTTTATTTGTGGCCGATCGTGATGATCGGCCGTACCATATGATCGTGGACCTTTCTATTCTGTCGGGCGGTGGATAAGACCAGCCTCACCCGTTTTTTGAAGCTTCAATGCGCTCACAGCCGTCCAAACTGATTCCAGAGATCGGCTCTTGGTCTTCTGCTTCCCAGATGTTCGTGCCAGCAATGGAAACCTCGATAGTATCGTCTGCATGGACGACCTCCACTTCATCTCCGTCCCACTGTATCAGGCACTGGTGCATCGTGGATGGAATGCAGCAGTTAGCGTGGATCCAATCCCTTCCTAGCAAGACGGCGTAGGTACTTTTGCTGTTCACGACGAAAAATGACGTGGGTATAGTTTTCCTGCCCACTGTCAGATCCACGTTAAGAACACCTTGCGTTTCTGAAGACTGGCCGTTGAAGTCGCTTAACGTGACGTTGGTTTTGATCAGGTCCGCCGTGGAGCGTCCCAAACGTCGTAGCATGGAGTATGGCATGATGTTAATCGCCGCTCGGTGTCCACCAACATCTTCTTGTGGGTTGTCCATTGATGTAGCCAGCTGGCGCTTTCGGATGTTTGTAACCCTTCTCTCGTGGCTTCTCAAAGATAACGGCCGTGGGCGCGATCAAGCTGTGCCCGGTAGCATATTGGTTTGTGGCACGCGAACTCTGCCGAATCTGAACACCATGTTTGTGCCAGCGATGCCTGCATCGGCTTTTATTGGTTTGGGGCGCCACTCTTTCCTTGTCGCGCGCCCTCCGTTCCGTAATCTGCCTTACTTTGTGGCGGATCCGGCCGAGCCTTCTTTAGCGTGGAATCTGCGCTTGGCTTCTTCTAAGTTACGCAGCCGTTGCACTCTGCGCTCGGTGTGTCACGAGTCCATCGGGCACCACCTTGGGGTGAAACCTGTCTTCTTCTTCGTCGTCCTGGTCCTCTCAAGGCCCTTCGCTCTAGTGTACTCCTTAGGGCGGCTCGAGGTGGGAGAGGTCGAGGCGTTCGAACACCGATCGGCCTCGTGCCCTTCTTTTGTGGTCCACATTACGGGCGGTTGTCGTTGTAGGCAATCGGCTCATTTCCACGTCCAGCAATGCTTGAAGAAGGCAATCCCAATGTTTGTCTGCGCCTTCCTTCTCTATGGGTGGTCTCTTGGCGAGGTGCCCATGTCTTTCATCGTCTGTCGTCTTTGGCGGCGTTGGTCGAGCCGGCGCTCATATTTGTTAAGGAGGTGCGTGGAATGTGGCGATATCACTCTCCTCACTTGTTCCTCTGTTAAGTACCGCCCGCCATCGTGGCTGGGCGGTCGCGTGGACCAGCCTTCTCTCTGTCTTTGCTCAGTGATCACCTCCTTCCTTATGCGTGTCATGGTGGTACCCAGGCCCAGCCATGTTGACATCAAGCGAAAAGTCCGATTGGCGTCTCGCGGGCAGCGAGCTCTATCATGTTGACACCGGGCAGGTTCGTGTCCACCTTCATGGCGAGCTGGCGAGGATCAAAGGCCTTGTTCTATTGCCATTTGGATCTGGCGCAGCTCTTTGCAATCATTGGTGGTGTGGGTGAGCGAATGATGCCACTTGCGATATGATCTCCGTTCATCTCTGGCGGTGGGGATCTTGTGGCCTTCAGGTAACCTCAACTGTTTCTCTTTCAGCAGTAAATCGAATATCTGCTCGGCTTTGCTCACGTCGAAGTCAAACCCTTTCAAAGGCCCCTGCTGCTTCACCCATTTGCAGGACACAGGGTCTGCCCCCCGAGCCCACTCGGCCACGGCCACCTCCTGGTCTTGTGTAGGATCATCTTCTTCCGTAACTACCAGGCTTACGGGCCGCTTGAACCTGTCTTGGTATAACTCAGGGTGGCATTTGTTCATACATCGTCGGTTTAAGGCCATGTGTGCGATGAGTTGTACTCCACCGAAAGCCGGATCCTTGACGGTGCTAAGAGCCCCACCACAGCCAGGTCGATTGCTTCCTTCTCGATTAAGCAGGCGAATAACATCATTCTTGATGGTTACGAGCGGCTGGATGTATTCGACTCAGTTTCTCCCGCTTACATCGTACTTGCGGTGCGCAATGCCAGCCTCGATCGCCTGAATGGTCTTGGATGTGGAACTGTTCTTCTAGTTGCTTCCAGTGCGAATTGAATCAGGTGGCGGTGTACCACCAAAAGCTGGTCTGTTAGAGATTGTGCAAAAAAATCTCAGCGCATTTGATCCGATGCGAAATCATACCTAGCTGCGCCGGTATCGACTACGTGCTCGATCGAGCTTGACCCCTCGACCCGAATCTTGAGAACTCGGGAGCTTATATTTGGGCGGTAGTGGAATCAGGTCAAACTCGTTGAAGTGCGGCTTTGAGTAGCCGATCGTGCGCCTTTTCGACGCAAGCCAAACCGATCTCTCAAGATGGTAGTGATTTGGTCCCTGTTTGAGCTGCGGGGCTGGATTCTCATGGCTAGTTCGATTGCATACTTGGCTAGCGCTGTTTGTCGGCGTCCATCCGGACACCGTTGCCCGAGAACGCCGCTCACGAAGATCTGCGGGGAACCCTGCGCGGAGACTCCTATGATTGCGATCTGGTGGCGCCAAGTTGTTGCTGATCCGGCACGTAGGCACATATGTACCCATCTGAATCTCCTTGGGTGGCTCGAGCAGGAATTGGCAATCACGGATCGCCTCGCCTTGTAGACAATGTATGCCGCTGATCTGGCGGCTCTGGAGCCATGGCGTGACGGCGATTCGCGGTCGGTGTGGAGCGGTCTTTCTCCTTGGTGGGTTCCTAAAGTAGGCCCGGAGAGTACGATGTTTCATGATCTCTGGACCACGCGAACTGCAATCCGCTCGGCGTTCACGGGCTCTCAGTGGCGGTGTAGAGAATGAGCCACCATATAGTTGACTTCTGTCGCAGAGCCTGAGCGTTCCTCCGAAGAGAGCATCTACTTCATCGAGAGCACCCTGGGAGAATCCTTCCACTTGATGCCCAGCGTGCGGGGTCCTCTCGAAAGAGCCGATGAGGTCGGCTTGAGAGCTCTTTGAGCTCGTCATCGCTTTGTTCTCGGCGAGCAGGAAGCCTGCGTGACCGGCCTGTTCTCCATCGCGTCGGACATTGATGTAGACGTTGTTGAATGTCCCACCGGCGTGCGAGAATGTGTTGCTGTCAAAACTCACGGCGGGCGATGACTAACACGAAGAGGGGAGGCTCCCAGGCGGTGGTGGGCCCTAGTCCCTCGGTCAACGGCCGCAAATCTTCCGACGCACGCGTCTGTCTTGGTTCGAGGCGTGCCCTGACCTATACCTGGCAGGAAGGTGATGGATTGTTCCGATTGGTTTCTGCACGGTAAACAAGTATACGTAAAATTCGAGCCGTGATCGCCCTGGTTTCCAGTAAATCGGCTTTCGAGCCGATTATCCCCATGGTTTTGCATTGGATCTATGATAACATGGGGTTTTGCTTAATTACTACAAATTAAATCGATCTACGATAGTTTAGTGTTTTCACCACATACCCGGAACGTCCCACGCGTAGTTGAGCCAAATAGATCGAAAATAGTAGAAAACCAATCCTAGAAGGCCTAAAAACCAACACAACGTCAATTCCCGGAACGTCCCCTCTAAGACCAATAAACCATATTTTACGTATTACCGGATCGTTCAACCCGTTTGTGAGGCCTAATCACGTGGATATTAAACTAAACCTTGATGAACAAGGCACAACTATAACAGATCAAATCGACTAAATAGAAATCAAGCAAGATGCCACCCTTACACCCGGGAGAAGGTGCAAAGATGGCGAGATAGCTAGAGGTAGCATAAACAAGCAATCATAGTAAGAGTATTGATGCTAGCTCTAACAATCTGTGGTAAAGGTGTTACTCGCCATCAACAAGGCTTCAGTACGAGTAACACCGGATAACGCATAAGTAAATACTGCCTAGATCGCAAGGTGCGATCTAGGCAGCATGGCACTTACCCGAGAAAAACCCTAGAAACAAGGGGTGGCGATGCGCCGAGATTGTTGTTGGTTGTGAACGTGATTGTCCTTGTCTTTCAATAACCCTAGGTACATATTTATAGTCCGGAGACTCTCTACTTTTGGAATAACTCTACAACTCTATCTTTACCTAAACATAAACGGAACCTAAACAGATACGACTCTTACTAAGATACAAGATACACGGGCAATTCAGCCCAAATCTACGCACTAGGCCGATCCAACCACACCTTGAATATATGTATCTTCTAAGCCCATCTTGATCACGGCCCATCTCCATCTTAGGCCAAAATATGGCGATAACACTTGTTTAAGTCCGAGAATAATGGTAGTTCGATTTATATGAGTAATATGTTTTATGCACATGCACCTTTGATAGATGGTCTATTCTTATTGAATCTCGATAGTGGAAATACACATATTAATAACATTGAAGCTAAACGTTTGAAATCGAGCGATAACTCGACCTATATGTGGCACTGTCGTCTTGGTCACATTGGAGTGAAGCGTATGAAGAAACTCCATTCCGATGGACTTCTTGAATCACTTGATTTAGAATCACTTGAAAGATGCGAAGCATGTCTGATGGGTGAAATGACTAAGACTCCATTTTCTGGTATGATGGAGCGAGCTACGGACTTATTGGAAATCATACATACCGATGTGTATGGTCCAATGAGTGTAGCATCACGCGGTGGTTATCGTTATGTTCTTACCTTCACGGATGACTTGAGTAGATATGGCTATATCTATTTCATGAAACATAAGTCCGAAACTTTCGAGAAGTTTAAGGAATTTCAAAGTGAGGTGGAGAATCAACGTAACAAGAAGATTAAATTTCTACGTTCTGATCGTGGAGGTGAATATCTAAGTTATGAGTTTGGCGAGCATTTGAAGAAATGTGGAATACTTTCACAATTGACACCGCCGGGAACACCACAGCGTAATGGTGTGTCCGAACGTCGTAATCGAACTCTCTTGGATATGATTCGTTCTATGATGTCACTTACAGATTTACCGCTATCATTTTGGGGTTATGCATTAGAAGCAGCCGCATTCACTTTAAATAGGGCACCATCTAAATCCGTTGAAACGACACCGTATGAATTATGGTTTGCGAAGAAACCTAACTTGTCGTTCCTTAAATTTTGGGGTTGCGAAGCCTATGTAAAGAAGTTACAGCCGGACAAGCTTGAACCCAAAGCGGAAAAATGCGTCTTCATAGGATACCCGAAGGAAACTATTGGGTATACCTTCTATCATAGATCCGAAGGCAAAATCTTTGTTGCCAAGAATGGATCCTTTCTAGAGAAGGAATTTCTCTCGAAAGAAGTGACTGGAAGGAAAGTAGAACTCGACGAGGTTGTTGAACCTTCTCTCGAACTTGTGAGTAGCGCGGCACCGGAAGTAGTTCCTGTGGCGCCTACACCAATAAGAGAGGAAGCTAATGATGATGATCATGAAACTTCGGTCGTAGTTGCTACAGAGACTCACAGGTCAACGAGAACTCGTACCTCTCCTGATTGGTATGATCCCGTTATGAATTTCATGTTGGTGGACAACACCGATGACCCTGCGACATATGAGGAAGCAATGATGATCCCAGATTCCAATAAATGGCAAGAAGCCATGAAATCCGAGATTGGATCCATGTACGAAAACCAAGTATGGACTTTGGGGGACTTACCAGATGGCCGGAAGGCTATCGAGAACAAATGGATTTTCAAGAAGAAAACAGATGCTGATGGTAATGTTACTGTCTATAAAGATCGACTTGTCACAAAAGGGTTTCGACAAATTCAAGGAGTTGACTACGATGAGACTTTCTCACATGTAGCGAAGCTAAAGTCTGTGAGGATTATGTTAGCAATCGCTGCATATTATGATTATGATATATGGCAGATGGATGTCAAAACAACATTCCTCAATGGAGACATTGATGAAGAGTTGTATATGATGCAACCCAAAGGTTTTGTCGATCCTAAAGATGCTAATAAGGTATGCAAACTTCAACGGTCCATCTATGGATTGAAGCAAGCATCCCGAAGTTGGAATCAATGTTTTGATAAGGTAATCAAAAGTTTTGGTTTTATACAAACTTATGGAGAAGCTTGTATTTACAAGAAAGTGAGTGGGAGCTCTATAGCATTCTTAATACTATATGTAGATGACATATTGTTGATTGGGAATGATGTAGACCTTCTTAATAGTGTCAAGGAATATTTGAATAATAATTTTACAATGAAAGATCTTGGCGAAGCAGCTTACATATTAGGCATAAAGATTTATAGACATAGATCGAGACGCCTAATATCATTGTCACAAAGTACATATTTGGACAAAGTTATAAAGAGGTTTGGAATGGAAGATAGCAAGAAAGGGTTCTTGCCCATGTTGCCCAATACGACCTTGAGTAAAACTCAAAGTCAACAACGAGAAGATAGAGAAAGGATGAGTAAAACTCCCTATGCCTCAGCCATAGGATCTCGATGTATGCCATGCTATGTACTAGACCCGACATTGCATATCTTTAGTTTAACTAGCAAAGATCAAAGTGATCCAGGAGTGGATCATTGGACAGCGGTCAAAACATCCTTAAGTACTTGAGAAGAACTAAGGATATGGTTCTTTCTTATGGAGGTGATGAACAGCTCGTTGTTAATGGTTACACCGATGCTAGTTGGAACACCGATCCGGATGATTCTAAATCACAATCTGGATACGTATTTACTTTGAATGGTGCGAGTTATTGGAGGAGTGCAAAGCAAAGCGTTGTGGCGAGATCTTCTGAATCGGAATACATGGCTACTTGAGGCTTCACAAGAAGCGATATGGATGAAAGAGTTCATTACAGAGCTCGGTGTGGTTCCTAGTCTGTTGGACCCAATGTCAATCTCTTTGTGATAACATGGGCGCCATAGCCAATGCGCAAGAACCAAGGTCACACAAGAAGCTGAAGCACATCAAGCTACGTTTTCACGCTATTCGAGAACATGTCCAAGATGGTGACATAAAGATTTGCAAAGTACACACAGATCTGAATGTGGCGGATCCGTTGACTAAACCTCTCCCGAGGGCAAAACATGACCAACACCAAACTGCCATGGGTGTTTGGTATATTACCATGTAATCTAGATTAGATGACTCTAGTGCAAGTGGGAGACTGTTGGAGATATGCCCTAGAGGCAATAATAAATATAGTTATTATTATATCTTTGTGTTTATGATAAATGTTTACATTCATGCTATACTGGTATTAACAAGGAAACATTAATACTTGTGTGATTTGTGAACTTAAATTGAAGTCCCTAGTAAAGCCTCTTCATAACACTAGCTTGTTGGTTAATAAATGATTGTGGTTTCCCTATCATGAACATTGAGATGTTATTGACAACAAGATCATATCGTTAGGAGAATGGTATGATGGACATACTCCTATAGATAAGCGTAGCATAAAGATCAAGTCATTTTAATAGTTCAATTGCTATATGCTTTCTGATACATAGTAACCTAATTCCTTCGACCATGAGATCATGCATATCACCTTCACCGGAAGGATGCTTTGATGACATCAAACACCACACCGTAACTGGGTGGCTTTAAAGGTGGCATTGAGTGTTCAGAAAGTATTGGTTGAGACACATGGATCAAGAGTGGGATTTTTCCATCCATCTGACGGATATATATACTCTGGTGTCGTGGTGGTCTCACGGCAGATGCCATGGTAGGCTAAAGTATGGGGCCAATGGATTCTAGAGGGATCTGGGGAGGGAATATGTAGTTGATTCTACACACAGAAGATTAAGGCAAAAATCTTTCTTTCTTCTTCCTTGGACTACAAGTGCTCCTTGAGCTGTATACAGGGAGAAGAGAAGAACTTTACCAGCCTAACGGCTCTAACTTTTCTCGATCCCCTTCTCTGAGTCCAAACCTCTCCTTATAAGGAGAGTCCTGGGTTCCTTTAGGGCTGGCTTGGCAAGCATATTCGAGGAATATGCTTGTCCCAATATAGTAGTTCGGCGTCCCCCTTTCCCTGTCGCCCCTCTAACGACGGCAAGGTTCCAGAGGGCCCCTCCTGTGCGCCTCGGTCTTCTGGACTGTCACCTCCGTGACCTCCTCCTGCCTCTCTGTCGCTCTGCGCCTTTGTCCGCAGCCTTTGCTTAGATTCTCCCTAGCTTGTAACTAGGGTTTGACTTCAGGCTCCTCCTTCTCCTGCAAGCCTCACATCATTCGGCTCTCCCCTGCATAGCTCGGATTGTCCTTTACCTGCATCAAGAATACTCAGGCTAATCCGGCCGACTCACGCAGTATCTCGGCCGGGTAATATCTTAATATATGTATACGGGTCTCTCGTCTCCGTATGTCGGCCGACTTCTTCATGATTCGGCCGACTTAGACTGTAACTCGGAAACCAGACGGGGATCGTACCTCTGTCTTTCCCCGTCTTTGACCTACCCGGGGTCACTCCCCCAACATTAGTCCCCGAAGCTGGTGTGGCCCTGTCGATAACTTCGGCCGGGTCGTATCAGCTTCATCACATTTTTCAGTTTTGTTTCCGAGTTATCTTTTTCTCGTCCGAGGTACCGTTGTTCCTTCTCTCATACGCCTTGTCCTACGTGTCACTCCCATCATTGTTCTTCTAGTTTTTTGGTCCCTCTACAGTATTCTTGACAGGCAGCTCTGATTAACTCTGTACTGCTGCCCTTGGCATACGCGTCTTGCGTTTCCACAGGGTCAACCTTCTTCATTCTGTGTGGCGTTGGTGCGGCTCCACTTATCGCCGTCGTTCGTACGCACCCACGATCTACGATCATTGCTACACCCACGATCCCACTACCTTGTTCGTGGCTCGATTATAAAGAGGGGCACGGCGTGCGAATTTACTTTTCCCTTCTCGTTCGTCTCTCCTCCTCCTTCCTCTCGCTATGCCTTCTCGCAGCTCTCGCGTCATGCGCTCATCGAGCTTCCGTTGGCGAGGACTCGCCGGCGCCGTTACGCACGCCTCGCATGCGCTCACCAGCTTCGGCACCGTCGCCGGTGAGTCTTTTCCGGCCGCATTGTCTGGGTTTTACCCTAGATTTCTCCGTTTCGATCTCGTGCTCGTGCGGCGGTTCCTCTGCTCCTTTGTCACTGTTCCCGTGCAAAGTCACGATGGGGCCTTGCAGCTCCAAACTTTCCTCCGCCGCCAGCTCTTCTTCCGGTGATCTTTCCGGCGAACCCATGTATAGTTCGTTTAGCGGCGCTCTGGTAGAGGATGATGACGCTGGCTCTGGTCCCGAGCGAGGCTCGTGGCAGGGCTCTTTTGTTACACGTCGTGAGATTGAGTGGCTTATCCGAACTCGGAGGATTCCCGCCGAGGTCTCCTGTCGCTTACCCGGCAGCGAGTCCTCTCCGGATGTTAGGGAGGGCGAGTACGTGGTTTTTATGTCGCGCCATGCGGTCTCCCTCTTAGTGATTTTGCTAGAGAGTTTCTCGACTACTTGACCTTCACCGCATCATCTTCTGCGACGCCATTGCTTCTCTTTGCTTTTATCTCCGCCGGAGGATACTTGACCTATGGCCGTCGATTACCGTCGGTGAAGTTCTTCGGATTCGTTCAATGTAGTCACGACAAATCTACGCACCCTTTAGAAATCGCTTACTCAATGTGGGGCAGCGTCCATTACCTCGGAGAAATCCGTATTTCCTCGTGTCACGGGTTAGAGTCGTGCAAGTGGCACAAATCCTTATTTACGTCAAACGGAGGCGAGAGGACAAGATTCGGCTTCCTGCTTTCTCAATTGGTCCGCCTTCTAAAGTGAACTGGCTCTACAACCCGAGGAAAACTCATGCCTTGGCCGAGGCTTTTGAGATTCGGCTTAAGGAGCTAATCCGCGCCGGGTTATGAGGCGAAGACCTGATGGCTACTTTTATTAGTAGCCGGATCTGCCCATTCCAGAAGCGGACTCACAAGCTGTGCTACATGAGTGGTCCCCTTGACCCTAACCGAGTCTCGACCGTGGAGCTGGACAATTACCTTATCCACAAGCGCGTCCGAGCTATCTTCAAGACGGAGATGCCTTAGGATTGGGCTTGGGGATTGAAACCGTTCACCCGCGATCATCCACCTCCCGAAGTAAGCTTAATCAATAACGCTCTGCTATTCCATTGTTTTCGTAACGGATTCCGCTAACTTTCTTTTTCCTCGTCTTGCAGAGGTTCGCAGAGCAGAAGAATGAGGACGCCGAAGTTTTGTTACTTCCATGGCCCGCGGACTGGAGCACCCCGGATACTGGTGAGCCGGACTCCGAGGAGTTCGTCCCTAAGTCGGATCCTGCCCCGGCTCGAGCTCGTGGCAAGACTTCGGCGCACGAGGAGGAAGGTGATTCGGACGAGGTCCAAATTCTTGAGGTAGTTGCCGCAATGCCTATTTCTTATGCATTTCTGGCTTCTACTTTCCCAGCTAATCCGGCCGGTTAGGTTCACGACGCCGAGCCTATTGCTTCTCGACCCCCTGTTACCTCGGGAAGCGTGGGGCTCCTTCTAGTGCCTCGAAGCGGTCCCAAAGCGAACGAAGAAATCGCTCCAAATCCTCCCAGCAAGATTATGCACAGGGTTCGAATAAGTTACTTCTGCTTATTTCTTGTTTCTCTCTTTCTTTTTATCGACATTCTTTTTCTTTCTTATCTTTGCAGTGCTCGCTTTCGATTAAGCCGGCGGTCCTAGCATGACTAGCCCGATTCGGCAGCCGTCTCCTCCGCCCGTCGATGATACCAGGATTCCCAGTCCTGTTCGTGCCTCTCCTCCAGCTCCGAATCCGTCGCCTCCTCGTCGCGACGTAATTGAAACTCCTTTTGTTGACCGTGATTCCAATCGGCCCTCTGAGATCTCCATCGAACGCGTTGCCCCTCTGTGCCCCAGTAGCTCTTGAGCCTCTACCTGCCCCCGGTCTCTGACCACTCCCGGCCAAAGAGGTCGTTATCCGGCGCCTTCCGCGTGACTCTCTGCTCTGAAGACGTCGTCCCCACTACCGAGGTGTCACTTCCTGCTGATGCCTCTTCTAAGGCAAGAAAAGCTATTGCCACCAAGGCTTCCTCTTCCCAGAAGGGTCTTGTCGTCTCTTCTCAGCCTAGTATCGCCGACATCTTTGCGCAAGGCTGCGCCTACCAAAACCTCCGTTGCCTCGGCTGCGACCAGCTTGCTCTTCATAAGAGCCACATGAGTGCTTGAGAACATGTCCGGTAAGGTCTTAACTTTCGGACAGCTAGTGGGAACAGCCTCGGTCTTGTTGGTGGAGTACGCCAATAATTGGAATGTTCCTGATCAGTTTGAGGGTAATCCCATCAACCAGCCCTTTCAGCTTTCCGACATCAGCGGCCGTTTCGACCACGCTGCCAAGTTCATCCTTGACACTAACAAGATGAATGAGGTAATTGATGTTTCTTTGAGTTTTATATTAGTCCCCAGATGTTACTATATGCTCTAGTCCCCGAAACTTGCAAGGAAATAACTTGTTATATGCTTGGAAGTTTAACGATCTTCGACTTAATTTAAGTTTATTTCTAGGGTTCGAATATCCGGCCATCTAGATCCGAGTTAAGTTTTGCTTGATTCGGATCTGCTTTAGCTTTGAATATCTAGCTACCTAGATCCGAGTTAAGTTTTGCTTGATTCGGATCTGCTTTAGCTTTGAATATCTAGCCACCTAGATCCGAGTCAAGTTTTTCTTGATTCAGATCTGCTTTAGCTTTGAATATCTAGCCACCTAGATCCGACTCAAGTTTTTCTTGATTCAGATCTGCTTTAGCTTTGAATATCTAGCCACCTAGATCCGAATCAAGTTTTGCTTGATTCGGATCTGCTTTAGCTTTGAATATCTAGCCACCTAGATCCGAATCAAGTTTTGCTTGATTCGGATCTGATTTAGCTTTGAATATCGATTTATCGTTTTGCCCCCTTTCTCAGGTTGCACATGACCGGATTTGCCAATTCGAGAGGTTGCTTTTTAGCACATGCTGGAAGAAAAGTACGAGAAAATCCTTCTAGTGGTAAAGAAGGCTGGTACGTCGATAGTTCCTTTTCGTTATTTTCAATGTTCTTATTTATTCGTCCGCGAGATGCCGACTTACTTTCTTGGCGAACAGGTAACATTAATAACCTCAACATTCGCCTTGAGAAGAAGGTCAAGAGCTTTGAAGGTTAGTTTCCCTTTTATCTTACACCTTTTCCCTTTTAACATGTGTGCTAAGCTTCCTTATTGCGTTTGGCTCTGGTAAAGCCGAGTTGCAAACCTTTGCAGCGTCGCACCAAGATTGCATGCCCATGACTGACGTGATGCTGCATTTTTTAGTGCAAAACGCTATTCATTCGGTGCAATTACAAGAAAAAGATGATGAAATAGATCGCCTGCAAGCCGAGGTGGATACCCTTAAGCTCTCTCAGAAATCCGAACTAGAAAAGGTCGACCAAGAATTTTCCGAGGAGAAGAATCGGCTGGCTTTGGAGCTGCAAAAGAACAAAGAACTCCTCGAGGCTGCCGAACTGAAAACCCAGGGGTTGAGCGAGGAAATTGCTCGTTTTGAGAAGAGCAAGGTTGATTGGGCCAAAGACCTTCAGATAATGATGAGTTACATTCATCGTAAGCTACTTAGCACAGCCGAATTATATTTTTCTTTTTTGTTCCCGCTGCCACCTGACACGTTCATGCTTTGCGCAGATCATTTTCCCGAAGCCAAGCCTATGAGTTCTAAAGCGGTTCTTGCAACTCACGTGCGCCGAGGTGTTTCTGTTGACGCTGACTCGGAGTATTCAATGGAGGATTTCCTGGTTGCTGTTGGTGCTGCAGTTGGCCCAATGAAAATTATGGGTCGGGACTTAGTGCAAGCAGCCACCCGAGCTTACCACGTTCTTTGGCCGAATACATCTGGTACTCCTTATATTAACGAGGTCGAATTACTAGTAAAAAGACTCATGGCATCTGAGAGGCAACTGAGTCTCTAGAGGGAATCAGCCGGGCGTGCCGGCGCTGATATGGCCCTTACTGTCATCATGTCATGGTACGAAGACATCTCTCTAGACATCCTGAGAAATCGTGCTTGGTTCTCTGGGTTGAAGACCCCACCTTCGTCGCTCTTGACAAGCTCGCGCCTTCAACTCGTCGAGTATGCCGGCGTACATACCTGGAATGAAGGGCGAGTTTTCTTCCAAACCCGGATGAGGAGGTCATAGTTGAAGATGCCTCGGATGACAATTCGGTGAGCAAGGAGAGGTGAGGATAATTCGCCACATCCGAAAGCTCTAGTTCAAGCTCGGATAGCGGCGGCGCAGCGGTCCTCCTCCAAAGGTACTGGGCACTCAACTGCATAGACGGATGCTCCTGAGCAGCCTCGAGCTTCCGCTGAAGTTGCACCTGGTTCTACGGAGGGTGAGGCAACCTCGGTTGAAGTTCCTTCTACGTCGGAGTGCCCAGCGCTTGACCAAGTCGCTGCCTCCCCTGCGAACAACGCTTGAGTTATTTTTTATCCCTGGCATGCCGGGCGTATGATGTACGCAAAACATTTGTCCGCTCTCTGTATGACTTGAATTTCTTTTGCGGTGTACCGCTGTGACATGTACGCTTGTAGCTGTTACCATTTGGTTAAGTTGGTGTTTGTCCGAATTCTTGCTTTGGTGGCCTGCGATTTCCTGATTTTAGGATTTATCCTTGCCTCCGTTTTTTCCTGAGTGGTGTTCTGAACGGCGGTTGACTACTACCTTGGGAGAATATATGGCAATCCCTGAATCATTGTTTATCGCGCCAAACTTCAATATGTAAACCAAATTTCAGAAATAATATAAAACTAATACGGGTGCGCTCATCCTAAAACTGAAGCAGCATGTGGCAGTCCCCGAGTCGCTGCTTTGGATGCCGAGGTTCAAATATTTAATATGAAATGAAAATAATATATGGCATTTCCCGAGTCACTGCTCTGGGTGCCGAGGTTTAAATACATAAGATGAAATTGAGATAACATACGGCAGTCCCCGAGTCCTTGCCGGGCGCCGAGGTTCAAATACATAACATGAAATTGAGATAACATATGGCGGTCCCAGTCCTTTTCACAGGCGAGGTTCAAATACATAACATGAAATTGAGATAACATACGGCAGTCCCCGAGTCACTGCTCTGGGCGCCGAGGTTCAAATACATAACATGAAATTGAGATAACATACGGCAGTCCCCGAGTCACTACTCTGGGCGCCGAGGTTCAAATACATAACATGAAATTGAGATAACATATGGCAGTCCCCGAGTCACTGCTCTGGGTGCCGAGGTTCAATACATCATTGGATCTTGACCTTGAGATACAATGCTACGAGTAAAATGGTCGAAGTAAATCTACATTCCATGGATGCTTCGTTTCTTCGCCAGCTTTGTCTGCCTTGTTCTCTCCGGGGGACTGAGCGTCGACTATATAATAGGCGTCGTTGTGCAACGCTTTGCTCACAATGAATGGTCCCTCCCATGGAGGTGACAACTTGTGCATGCCGGCCGTTCGTTGCACCAGTCGGAGGACTAAATCTCCTTCTTTGAATACTCTTGGATTCACCTTCTTGTTGTGATATCGTCGCAGGTTCTGCTTATAAATAGCTGATCGTGACAATGTCAATTCTCTGGCTTCTTCTAGCAGGTCTACAGCATCTTGCCGAGCTATCTCGTTTATCTCCGAGGTTGTATACTGAGTAACTCTTGGCGAGTCATATATTATGTCGAATTTGGTACGGCCTCTGCCCGTATACCGAAGAATGGTGTATAACCTGTTGATCTATTTGGAGTAGTCACGAGGGTCCATAAATGCGGTGGAGTTCCTCAATCCAACATCTGCCGACCTTTGCAATGGTTCGATAAGTCGTGGTTTTATTCTGATAGCAGTCCATTAGACCTTTCCACTTGCCCATTGGATGTTGGGTGAGCCACAGAGGCAATATCTAGTATTATGTGCTTCTCTCGGCAAAATCTAAAAGCTCCTTCGCAAAGTTTGTGCCATTATACGTAATAATCGTGCGGATACCCATATCTTAAGATAATATCCTTGAGAAATTTCAACTTTGTGGACCCATCGCACTTTTTATTGGTTTCACTTCAATCCATTTTGTGAACTTGTCCATAACCAACATGTGGGTCATTCCTCCTCGTGCTTGAATGGTCCCACCATATCTAAACCCCATACAGAAAATGGCCAAGTGATGGGTATTGTTTTTAACTCGGCCGATGGCATGTGTATTTTGGTTGCGTATCTCTGACATCCATTGCATTTCTTAACTAATTCTTTTGCTTCTTTCAATGTCGTCGGCCAATAAAATCCATGCCTGAATGCTTTGGCTACTAAGTCACGAGATGAGGCATGGTGCCCACATTCTCCTTGGTGTATGTCTAGAAGGATCTCCTGACCTTCTGCCGAACTTACACACTTCTGCAACACGTTTGTGACGCTCCTTTTATATAGATCATTGTTTATGATTGTATAAGCTTTTGCTATCCTTATAGTTTGTCTAGCTAATACCTCATTACTCGGCAACATCGAGTCTTTTAGGTAAGAAAATATGGGTTGCGCCCATAACGGTGTGACTTTTTCTGGTGTGATCTCACTGTCTATTTCCATGTTTTCTACCGACATACCTATCTCGGCTTTTCCCATGATTGCACTTACCTCGGCTGTCCTCCCCTTGGGGGGTTCCGAGTTATATTGCGGATCTACTTCCATCGGCGCGTTATCTTCTGCGGAATTTGCCGGGATAAAGATAGATTCGGATTCTGGTGATGGGATTATTGATGGTTTCCTGAGGTGTTCCAGGGCAATACCCGGAGGAATTGATTGCCGGTTTGATCCTAATTTTGACAATGTGTCTGCGGCATCATTTTCTGCCCGAGGTATGTGGTGAAATTCACATCCTTCAAAGTATCCACTGATCTTTTGCACGTGAAACCTGTATAAAGCCATATTAGCATCTAATGCGTCCCAACTGCCTGAGACTTGTTGTACTACTAAATCCGAGTCGCCATAGCATAAGATTAGGTATGCCAATTTCTTTTGCTACTTTCAATCCATGGACGATGCTTCATATTCGGCTACATTGTTGGGCCTTGACAAAATGTATTTGTAACACATATTTCAGTTGGTCTCTTTTAGGCGAGGTTAAGACTATTCCGCCCCAAACCATTCCTTAGTTTGGAACCATCGAAATGCAGTCCAATAATTTGGATCTGGCAATGGTGGCTCATACTGCACCTCGGCCCAGTCCACGAAAAAGTCGGCGACCGCCTGAGATTTGATTGCATCTCTCCTATCAAATTGTGGGGCGTATGGTGATAACTCGATTGCCCATTTTGCTATTCGGCCACTTGCGTGTTTGTTGCTCAATATGTCGGCTATGGGTGCCTCACAGATCACTTTGATGGGATGCTCTTCGAAGTAATGTTTAAGCTTTTTCGCCGACATATATACCCATAAGCCATCTTACGATAATGTGGGTAATTCGCTTTGAAGTGGATAATACCTCACTTAAATAGTATAAGCCTCTGAACCGACTTACCATCTTCAAGTCGTTCTACTACGACTACAGTACTCACTACTCTGTTGGTAGCTGCTATATAGAGTAACATAGGCTCTTTTGACAATGGAGAAGCCAAAATGGGTGTTGTAACCAACATCTTTTTCAATCCATGAAATGCGATGTCCGCCTGTGGAGTCCAAATGAATTTATCTGATTTCTTCATCAGCTGATAGAGTGGTAGCGCCTTCTCTCCTAGCCGACATACGAACCGGCTAAGCGAGGCCAGACACCCCGTGAATTTTTGTACATCATTTAAAAATTTTGGCAACTCCATTCTTTCTACTGCCTTTATCTTTGTTGGGTTGGCCTCTATACCTCGGCTAGAAACAAGAAAACCGAGTAATTTTCCTGCCGCACGTAAGCGTACATTTTTCTGGATTAAGCTTCATTCGGAACCTTCTCTGGTTCGCAAAAGTTTGCCGTATATCTTCCAGTAATGTTTTGCTTTCTTTGGTTTTGATGACTACATCATCTATGTATACTTGTACATTTTTTCCTATCTGATCGTGTAGACATTTTTGCATGCATCTCTGGTATGTCGCTCCCGCATTCCGCAGGCCGAATGGCATTGTACGATAACAATAAGCCCCGTACGGGGTAATAAACGCGGTCTTTATTTGATCGGCCGGATTTAACGGTATCTGGTGGAAACGAATCTGGCGTCTACAAATGACAATAACTCACAACCAGCGGTCGAATCAATGACTTGATCTATTCTAGGAAATGGAAAAGGATCTTTTGGACACGCCTTGTTCAGGTTGGTGTAATCGATACACATTCGCCATACAATGGCTACATTGGGATCATCTTTCTTCTTTTCTACTAGCACCGGATTCGACAACCAATCCGGGTATAGCACCTCCATGATGAACCGGCGCGAGGAGCCGAGCTATTTCATCTCCTATTTTTTTCTCTGTCTTGACGGCGGAGGTTGCTTCACCGGCCTTGCTCCTGGCCTCACATTCAAAGAGTGCTCAGCCAACTCCCTCGGAACACCTTGCAGATCCTGAGTTGACCATGCAAATATGTCCCGATTCTCACGGAGGAAGTTGGTGAGCTCGCTTTCCTATTTAGCATCCAGGCCTGCACCAATAGTAATAGTACGCTCTGGGAATTGCTCATCGATCTGAAATTTCTTCGTTTCTTTAGTCGGCTGAAAAGAGACACTGCCATGTGGGTTGGCTAAGGCCCGGCATGTTCAATTTGGCCATTGCGAGGGCTTCTACCTCTTGAATCCTTCTCTTTTCTCTTGCTATAACCAATGATTCGGCCAAATTTGACCCGGCTGAAGCACACTCCATTGACTTCTTGTAATCCCCTGCAACTATTATTACTCCTTGTGGTCCGGGTAGCTTCATCTTCAGATAACTTACATGACAGCTGCTCATGAATTTGGCCAGTGCAGGCCGTCCAAGTAGAGCATGATAACAACTTTCCAGATCTACCACTTCAAATTCTAAGTTCTCTACTCTGCAGTTATCTCTCATGCCAAATAACACATCCACTCGGACTTTACCGATGGGCTCGCATGAAAGTCCCGACACTATCCCATGGAAAGTGGTCCTCGTGGACTGCAGCATGTTCTGCGATACTTCGAGTTTATGCATGGTATCCTTGTACATGATGTCGATACTGCTTCCATTGTCAATGAGTACTTTTGAAAATTTCACATTGATGCTTGGTCCAACGAATGTTGGATCCAACACGAGTGCATCTGATCTGGATTCGCATTATTTTGGGGTGATCCTTTATGCTCCAAGTTACTTCTGATCGACCATGGCACATATCTTGGTACCGGCATAAGCTGCATTTACTTCCATATGCGGCTGCACACTCTGCTTGTCTTGATGTTCCGTTGTGAACACATAATAAGACCGATGATGTTCTGTAATCATTTCGTCCGATGTTGCTGGATTTGTCCTTCCATCTGGACTTGGTTCATTACTTGATGTCTTGCATCCCTCCGATCCGAGTTATCGTACCTCGGAGGAGGCGGTAACATCGATTCTTGTGCATTTTCTCCGATCAATTGTGGTTGATCTGTTGATGTATTTGATGGGCGTTGCACGAATGCCTCTGAGGTTTCCATTGCATTTTCATCCATGCACATTGGCGGGTCGTATGATTGGCTGGCTGGATGGGTTTGCGTGTGAAATTTGCATGGTGATCTAACATGGATTCGAATGTGTATTTGCCTCTCCGCCATCTTCTTTTGTTCGGGGTCCTTGCCTTTTTCCTTCATTCTTTGGTGTCCCTTTGAGGTCCATTCTTACCGTTGAGTCGCTCCGTGCCTCGGCTGATCTTGCGCTACTGCCGCCACTTGGGCCGAATTATATCTATAATCCGGCCTTTCCTCTCTTCTTCTTCCTCTGAAATCACCACGCCTGGATGACCCGGCCAAATCTCTTGCATAATGGTCCTGTTGCTCGCGATGATCCGCCAACATTAATTCTGGTTGCGTTGGGTCCCCTAATGCATAGGAGTCTGCTATTCTGATAGTTTCTGCCAGTGTGGTCGGCATATCTCTTTGCAGGCGTTGCCACAACACGCTGCCATAACGGCAGCCTTGCGCGAACCAAGCTATTGCTTGCGATTCTATAACCCCTTCACATGAGTTTCTCAGGTTGCACCATCGAGTTAAAAACTCTCTATCATCGTTCATTCGGCCTCTGCTTGCACATGGCTAGCTATTGCCTGTTTGGCCTCTTGTATGTCTTTGGTAAAGTTCTTGTGAACATTTCTTCAAAATCTAACCAACAATTAATACTGCCCGCTGGTAGATTATTCAGCCACACCCTAGCCGGTCCTTCCAACATTTGTGGGACATACTGTAACACCCTCAGAATCGGACCTATGCAAGTTTGAGCAAAATTCGCCAAACCCGCATAGAAACGATTCAAAGGTGCCCACCAGGCACTTTCGTGCGGGTGGAACGGCGATAATAACATTACACAACAGTCCTCGATGGGACCCACAGAGAGATATATAACAGCGACTCAATGAGTCAAGAATACGATATATCTGGTACAAAGATCCAAATCACCTTTAAAAGCGATAGGCGTCCGACTACGGACAAGATGCAAATGGGGCTAAGAGCCACGAAGAATAACCAATGGCGTCCATAACCCTGCGGAGCCAAGCGGAAGGGTAACCACTAACGGCGTCGATCTCGAACCTGCTTAAACAAAGGGTGCCGACAAAGGGCAAGGAAAAAGAAGGAGCGTCGATCGAGGCGATGCAGCGAGGCTAGAATTGGCGGTCTCGCCTACATAGGTATGGTGGGTGGCGGCGGTGGCATGCACTAAACAACCTATAGAGACTCGATACAAGCGGCGGATATCGAGGGGTAAGAATGACCTATTCGGATCCAACCGATACTAGCATCAAACAAACCCATCTGGCGTTTCCCCTCGAGACCGGAGCGAGGAAGTCAACCGAGGAACTCACACGGTTGGCAGTTTTACTTATTCGGTTATAGTTGCGGCACTTTACTAGTCAGGTTTAGATAATCATCCTGATAAAGTAAACAGTGGGCACTTTTAGTTAACCATTCCGTGATAGTGGCAACACTTATTAGTCAGATACATTTATCATGAGATAACCCAAAAACCCAGCAGTTGTTGGTACTTTTATTCAGCCATTCCATTGTAGTTGCAAGATTTACTAGTCAGGTACAATTGTCGCAAGCGACAACCAAACAAGCAATTGTGGGCAGTATTATTAGCCATTCCGTTATAGTGAAGCTGATTACTAGTCATTATAAGTCAAATTTATAGCAGTAAACTTTAGTTATGCTTGTCTATGATCGAGAATCTGCTCCAAGTCGTCCATATCCATGACGGCTTTGAAAAGTTTTACCCGGCGGGTGCACCAATAGCAACACACGCTCGATCAACCTCGGAAAAACCAAATCAAAACCCAACGAGGCTTTCACATGAACAATCACAGGATTCAGAAATATTTCAGGCCACCCTTAAGTAGATCCATAGCGAAGCGATTGACTCAGACGGGCTCAAGGTTTGGGTAGACGGTGAGCATTTGGGAACCCGAAAGTGTGGCTGGGCTTGTCGACACCGCGGAATCGTGTCCCGATCCTAACAGATGCAGTGTGCTCCTCGCACAATTTAAATCTGAAAGTAGCATGGCATAAGTACAGGATCGTAAATAAAACCTCAAACTAGTTTGTGGCCCCAAGAAATAAGACTGAATCAAGCTCTGGCTCAGGGGGGTCCCATATACCTCCCGGATGTGGATAGCGCGATAAATCAAGGAACAGGTATCAAGTACTCGGGGTCTTACGGGACACAAGTAGGCGTTCGGAAACCAAATATTTTCTATCACCCACCGATGACTCTGCTTATTTCAATTTTAGTTGTTAAACAGAAATTAAAGTGACGATAAGTAAAACTAGAATCATCTCCAACATCAACATGCGGCAATACATCAGCAACTGTGGCATATGACGACACACATCAGTACTTTAACAAGCAACTACGACGCGCAAGTCCAACTATCTACCAAACAACAGGTAATAGGGTGTGTCCAAGGCAATATAGGGCTGCACGGTATATCACAGGTACGGAAACTAAAGCATCGCAACACAGATAGCAATAGATCAACAGGAGGGAATAAAGACTATAAAAGGAAGATAGGTAGAAAGGGGAGATGCTCGCCTGAAAACATTGACGAAGGTTTAACCGAAGATCGGGGCGTAGCTCACATCAACTCAACGACCTTATCCGCGAAGAAGCAAAACACTAGAAGAAACACCGGATGCAATATTTAATACAACGGCAGAAGATTGGCATGATGCATGTATGATGCATGGCATGGCAAAGGTGGGATGCAATTAGGTCATTTTAAGTGGAACCGAGGGTCCCGACAATTACTTAGGTGGTTCATGTTATTTAGAAATCCCCCGCAATTTAAATGTTGTTTTAGCATGGCAAAAGATAGTACCGGGTTCGCTACACCAATTTAAATGAGGCCGATATGAGACTAGATTTGCCCGCATATGGGCCCCATATTTAATTATTAGGTGAACCGGCATAAGGCCCCCAAACCACATGAAAGCATGCATGCAAGGTAATGATTAATATGCAACAGTTGTTATTATGTTATAAAATAGGGTTTCGAGGAAAAGGGTCACACATTAGGGTTCGGCAGATCTTGGGGTCCGGGGTTCGGGGTCGGTCTCAGGGTCCAGGGTTCGACGGTTGCGTTCTCGGACTCTGGGATTAGGTCTCGGATCGGGGGGGTTCTTGTCGCGTCCGGGAAGCAGGTCTTGGTTTGGTGTCGTTCTTGTCGCATGCAGATCTTGTCGGGTTCCACGGGATCGGTCTTTGCGTTCGGGGTGAAGCACTCGGCTTCCTACGGTTCCATGTCGACGGCCTCGGCGCTCTAGATCGGTCTTCAGGGCGGCGGCCTCATGTAGACGGTCGTGGCGGCTTCAGGGGGAGTCCTTGGCGTCCCTTGTAGGTGACCTGCGGCTTCGGGGTCTTCAGGGTCTCGACGGAGTTTGGTCTTCGGCATCCGAACAGGCTTCTTGAATTCCGTGAAGGAGATCTTGTCGCGCGATGTCCGGGGTAGACGAGCTTGGCGTTTTCGCATCGGCGATCTTGGCGGTCATCGGGTTCGGCGCCGATGGTTCTTCGGGTTTATTTTCTTGTCGAAGACGATCTTGTGAAGCTAATTACAGCGTCAGAGCAGATCTTGTTTAGCCATGGGCCCTCTCTACACGGTCTAGCAACAAATCTGAACACGAGGTAGAGGTAGCGTTCACCGGGCTTCGTGGCGAAGAAGGCATAGGCGCAGGCGAGAAACCGTCGGCGGAAGCTTGATGGTGCTACGGGGTCCATGCCGACGAGGTCGACAGCCGGAGGCGAGGGCCGAGGAGGGTCCGAGGCGGCGGGCAGTGGAGACGTCCGGCGAGAGGAGCTCAGGCAGGAGGTCGGCGACGCGAGCAGTATGGGGCGAGGGGTGCTCGGGCGGCGAGAGGAGGCCAAGGCGTGGCGGCGGCTGGCGGCTGCGCAGAGCGGGCTGGCCAGGCTGGCCGGCGGCGAGCGAGGGTCGCAGGCGTTGCGAGATCTGGCGAGCGGCAGCGGGCAGTCGATGGCGGGGCGGCAGGGCAGGCGTCCGGCGGCTGCTCGGGGAGGTCTAGGCGGCGGCGGCTAAGGCGGCGGGAGGAGCTTGGGGAGGCGGTTGCGTGGCGGCTCGTGGGCTCATGGCGAGGACGGAGGAGGCGAGGATGACCGCGGCAGGTGGTGGCAGCGGGTGGTGGGAAGGGAGAATGGGGAGAGAGTGCGGGGAAGAAGATGGGGAGAGGAGGCATGGCCAGAGGTTGGGGACGAAGCGGGACAGGCGCGGGATGGGCGGTGGCTCGGTGGAAGGTGGGGCCCAGGCAGGGCACGCGGGTGTGAGGGAGTGGAGGGCTGGCGTGCGTGTACTGTGAGGGAGTGGGGCCGGTTGGGTGAGTGGGTTGAGAGAGAGAGGTAGTGGGTGATGGGGAGAGAGTTGGGCCACGTGGCGGGCTAGGAGTGGTTAGGGAAGAGGGGTGAGATGAGGTGGCGTCCAGGGATTGGGTGGGGTGATGTGGAGGTGTGTGTGGGTAGAGTTTTAGGTGGGAATAGGATTTAGGTGGGCCGTTTCTATTTTGTACGGGGGTGGTCGTTCGGGTCGATTTGGCCCGTTCGACTGCCCCCACTAAAACAATTGAACTTTTTATTTGTTTTAAGCAGACCCATGCAAACAGATAGCGGCCAAAACAAAATATTCCGGGGACCCGGTTTTGATGTTTGAATAAAAGACGGGGCGTTTAGAAAACAAAACATACTTTGCGGAAAATAGTTTTGGCAAACAATGCATGATGATGACGATGCAAGGCACAAATTCAATGCGATTTTCTAGTAGTGGTTTTGCGGGATGCCACAATTCGACACCACTAACAATGGATCTCGCCCTCGAGATCCGCCTCATGGTACCGGAAGGGAGGTCGGCGATCTGCATCTTCTCGCTTCGTGTGGATCCTCGCGACACCACTAACAAGAGGTCGTTGTCCGTGATCGTCGAGAGAACACTCCGGGAACAAAAGGTCGAAGGTAGAGGCATCAACAAATAAAGCCACCTCTAGCTTCGATGAAAAAGGGGAACCGATGCATTCTCGTCCACTTCAATGTACAAAAGCGAATAGAAAGGGTAGTCGGCATGGGGGCCAATCCATCACGCACCCAAACTATTACTCTGCACAATCAGTGGAAAAGCGTGCAACCATTCTCCGAATCAGACTGAAGATCTCGACAAGCGAGGTTCGGAACAACGGAGTGATGCAGAATCTGCATCGGAGCTGGAGTAGATGATGTCGTCACGTCGGAGAAACACCGGATAGCACAAACAAGGAACAAGAAGGATAACACAGTAGACGGATTGCTCAGGCAGCTTGTACACCGGATGATAGAACACCGTTATCAGAGGAGGAGCGAAACCCTGAAGGTACGACGGAATACCCAACCACGAGAAATCCTGGACTCGAAGAAAAGATAAGAGAGCAGATTCAAAACACGTCGAGATAAGAGGAGAATAGCAGAGGGGTAAGGAGTAAAATCAGACCTAATCAGAACTATCCAACCGATTTTCAAAAATAGTTTTGACACTTCTACTTGCCGTTAGCTAGGTTATCCTCTGAAATTTGGACTTGTGGGGTATCGCTGCTGGGCTCGATACCACTGTAACACCCTCGAGTCGGACCTATGCAAGTTTGAGCAAAATTCGCCAAACCCATAGAAACGATTCAAAGGTGCCACTTTCGTGCGGGTGGAAAGAAGTAATAACATTACACAACAGTCCTCGATGGGACCCACAGAGCAGATATATATAACTTGACTCAATGAGTCAAGAATACGATATACGGTACAAAGATCCAAATCACCTTTAAAGCGATAGGCGTCCGCTACGGACAAGATGCAAATGGGGCTAAGAGCCACGAAGAATAACCAATGGCGTCCATAACCGCTGTGCCAAGCCGGAAGGGTAACCACGCTAACGGCGTCGATCTCAACACCTTAAACAAAAGGGTGCCGACAAAGGGCAAAGGAAAAAGAAGGGCGTCGATCGAGGCCGATGCAGCGAGGCTAGAATCGGTCTCGCCTACATAGGTATGGTGGATCGAGCGGCATGCACTAAACAACCTATAGAGACTCGATACAACTGGCGGATATCAGAGGGGGTAAGAATGACCTATTCGGATCCAACCTGATACTAGCATCAAACAAACCCATCCTGGCGTTTCCCCCTCGAGACCGAACGAGGAAGTCAACCGAGGAACTCACACGGTTGGCAGTTTTACTTATTCGGTTATAGTTGCGGCACTTTACTAGTCAGGTTTAGATAATCATCCTGATAAAGTAAACAGTGGGCACTTTTAGTTAACCATTCCGTGATAGTGGCAACACTTATTAGTCAGATACATTTATCATGAGATAACCCAAAAACCCAGCAGTTGTTGGTACTTTTATTCAGCCATTCCGTTGTAGTTGCAAGATTTACTAGTCAGGTACAATTGTCGCAAGCGACAACCAAACAAGCAATTGTGGGCAGTATTATTAGCCATTCCGTTATAGTGAAGCTGATTACTAGTCATTATAAGTCAAATTTATAGCAGTAAACTTTAGTTATGCTTGTCTATGATCGAGATACTATGCTCCAAGTCGTCCATATCCATGACACGGCTTTGAAAGTTTTACCCGGCGGGGTGCACCAATAGCAACACACGCTCGATCAACCTCGGAAAACCAAATCAAAACCCAACGAGGCTTTCACGATGAACAATCACAGATTGAAATATTTCAGGGGCCACCTTAAGTAGATCCCGCGAAGCGGTGACTCGAGACGGGCTCAAGGTTTGGGTAGGCTACGTGAGCATTGGGAACCCGAAAGTGTGGCTGGGCTCGACACCGCGGAATCGTGTCCCGATCCTAACAGATAAAGTGTGCTCCTCGCAATTTAAATACAGAAAGTAGCATGGCATAAGTACAGGATAGTAAATAAAACCTCAAACTAGTTTGTGGCCCCAAGAAATAAGAAATGAATCAAGCTCGCTCGGGGGTCCCATATACCTCCGGATGTGGATAGCGCGATAAATCAAGGAACAGTATCAAGTACTGGGTCTTACGGGACACAAGTGGGCGTTCGAAACCAAATATTTTCTATCACCCACCGATGCCTCCGCTTATTATTTCAATTTTAGTTGTTAAACAGGAATTAAAGTGACGATAAGTAAAACTAGAATCATCTCCAACATCAACATGCGGCAATACATCAACAATCGTGGCATATGACGACACATCAGTACTTGAACAAGCAACTACGACGCGCAAGTCCAACTATCTACCAAACAACAGGTAATAGGGTGTGTCCAAGGCAATATAGGGCTGCACGGTATATCACAGGTACGGAAACTAAAGCATCGCAACACAGATAGCAATAGATCAACAGGAGGGAATAAAGACTATAAAAGTAAGATAGGTAGAAAGGGGGAGATGCTCGCCTGAAAACATTGTCGAAGGGTTCAACCGAAGATCGGGCGAAGCTCACATCAACTCAACGGCCTTATCCACGAAGAACCAAAACACTAGAAGAAACACCGGATGCAGTATTTAATACAACGGCAGAAGATCGGCATGATGCATGTATGATGCATGGCATGGCAAAGATGTGATGCGATTAGGTCATATTAAGTGGAACCGGGGTCCCGACAATTAATTAGGTGGTTCATGTTATTTAGAAATCCCCCGCAATTTAAATGTTGTTTTAGCATGGCAAAAGATAGTACCGGGTTCGCTACACCAATTTAAATGAGGCCGATATGAGACTAGATTTGCCCGCATATGGGCCCCATATTTAATTATTAGGTGAACCGGCATAAGGCCCCCAAACCACATGAAAGCATGCATGCAAGGTAATGATTAATATGCAACAGTTGTTATTATGTTATAAAATAGGGTTTCGAGGAAAAGGGTCACACATTAGGGTTCGGCAGATCTTGGGGTCCGGGGTTCGGGGTCGGTCTCAGGGTCCAGGGTTCGACGGTTGCGTTCTCGGACTCTGGGATTAGGTCTCGGATCGGGGGGGTTCTTGTCGCGTCCGGGAAGCAGGTCTTGGTTTGGTGTCGTTCTTGTCATGCAGATCTTGTCGGGTTCCAGGATCGGTCTTTGCGTTCGGGAAGCACTCGGCTTCTACGGTTCCATGTCGACGCCTCGGCGCTCTAGATCGGTCTTGTGGCGGCCTCATGTAGGCAGATGGCGGCTTGGGGAGTCCTTGGCGTCCTTGTAGGTGACCTGCTTCGGGGTCTTGAGGTCTCGGAGTTTGGTCTTGACATCCGAACAGTCTTCTTGAATTCCGTGAAGGAGATCTTGTCGCGATGTCCGGGGTAGACGAGCTGCGTTTCGCATCAGCGATCTTGGCGGTCATCGGGTTGGCGCCGATGGTTCTTGGTTTATTTTCTTGTCGAAGACGATCTTGTGAAGCTAATTACAGCGTCGAGCAGATCTTGTTTAGCCATGGGCCTCTCATTACACGTCTAGCAACAAATCTGACACGAGGTAGAGGTCTGCGTTCCTTTGGCGAGCTTCCGGGCGAAGAAGGCATAGGCCGCACGGGCGAGGAAACCGTCGGCGCGGAAGCTTGATGGTGCTACGGGGTCCATGCCGACGAGGTCGACAGCCGGAGGAGCGGCGAGGGCCTGGTCGAGGGGGTCCGAGGGCCGGCGGGCCGGTGGAGACGTCCGGCGGCGGAGCTCGGGCAGGAGGTCGACGGCGACGCGAGCATGGCGAGGTGCTCGGCGGCAGGAGAGGCCGCGAGGCGGGCGCGAGTGGGCTGGCCGCTGCAGAGCAGCGCGGCGCGCGGCCAGCGAATGAGGCGGAGGGAGCAGGCGTTGCGAGATCTGGGATGCGGCAGCGGGCAGTGATGGCTGGCGGCAGGTCCGACGGCGTCGGGCGGCCTGCTCGGAGGTCTAGGCGGGGCGGCTAAGCGGCGCGGGCCGGGAGGAGCTTAGAGGCGGTTGCCGGCCAGCATGGCGGAGACGGAGGAGGCGAGGATGACCGCGACGCTGGGTGGTGCGTGGCGGCGGGTCGGGGAAGGGAGGATGGGGAGGGAGAGGTGTGGCCAGGAAGAAGATGGGGAGAGGAGAGGCGCGCGAGCAGGAGGTTGGGGACGAAGCGGGGCAGGCGCGGGATGGGCGGTGGCTCGGTGGAAGGTGGGGCCCAGGCAGGGCACGCGGGTGTGAGGGAGTGGAGGGCTGGCGTGCGTGTACTGTGAGGGAGTGGGGCCGTTTTGGTGAGTGGGTTGAGAGAGAGAGGTAGTGGGTGATGGGGAGAGAGTTGGGCCACGTGGCGGGCTAGGAGTGGTTAGGGAAGAGGGGTGAGATGAGGTGGCGTCCAGGGATTGGGTGGGGTGATGTGGAGGTGTGTGTGGGTAGAGTTTTAGGTGGGAATAGGATTTAGGTGGGCCGTTTCTATTTTGTACGGGGGTGGTCGTTCGGGTCGATTTGGCCCGTTCGACTGCCCCCACTAAAACAATTGAACTTTTTATTTGTTTTAAACGGGCCATACGCAAACCGATAGCGGCCAAAACAAAATATTCCGGGGACCCGGTTTTGATGTTTGAATAAAAGACGGGGCGTTTAGAAAACAAAACATACTTTGCGGAAAATAGTTTTGGCAAACAATGCATGATGATGACGATGCAAGGCACAAATTCAATGCGATTTTCTAGTAGTGGTTTTGCGGGATGCCACACATACCGTACTGCCCATCTTAAGTTCCCACCCGCTATCTTCACAGCAGTGGCATAGTCAATCAACCAGTCTTGTGGCTTGGTACTCCCATTGTATGTTTTTGTGTCTCTCGCTAGCTGAAAGTTCGGCACGGGTGGTTCGCCCATGATCCGTGGTCCAAAACATGTCGGACCTGGTGGACCCTGTTCTTCCAACAACTCAGACCGGTATAGCCGGTCCAGCTTCACTCTTGCATCATTTGATGGCAAATCAGTCTGCATTACATCACGCATCCCATAGTGGTTATTTCCACCATGGATCGCATATTCCATCTCGGAGTAACCATCATTGTACCTTTCATTCACTTGATTGTGGCGAGCTGTTCTCGCTTCTCTTTCCTGCCGAGGTTCATGCCTTGGCTGTGGGTTGAGCGGCAGCTCTCTCCTTACTTCAGCAGGGGTCTCGTTTTCATGATTACCTCTCACGGGTTCTCTTCTGCCGAGATCTCCATTGCCTCGGCTTCCGCCGTCTTTTTCCACACGGCCGTGGTTCCTCTCCCCACTGTTACCTCGGCTTGCATTACCTCTGTTCTCATTTTCCTTTCCAGCCATTGCCGGATCATATGGAACAATTTGCTTGTTCCTCTTTCCTGAGGTTACTGCTTTGTCCCTTCGCGCATTATTTCCGGGTGAAGATGATGCTGCCGCAGATAAGGTAGGTGTTGCCCCTGCCGAGTGAACCATCCGCGAGGCCCCTGGCCTCGCCGGGTTTGTTCTGAGCATTTCTTTGTTTTGCTGGTTTGCGATGCGCACCAGCTCATTCACTCTTTCTTCTTTGTTTACGGGCTTCAGTCAACCCTCTAATTCCAATGCTGCGGCGTTTGCCGCTCTCAAGTTCTTCGTCGGGGTACTGTACCTCGGCAAACCCAAGTCACCTGATTCCGCCCTATGAGCTTCATGCTCTTTGTTAATATCATCCATGAGGTTCTTCCCCCTTAATCTTAATTCGTCCACCCGCTCGGGTGCGATATCAAGCTTATTAGCTTTGGCATATTCTCTCAGGGTCCTGTTCAAGGACTCCCGCAAGGCCGATACTTTCTTGGCCTCTACCAGCACCTTTTGCCTGGTTTCTTCTAACTCTGCCTGAGCATTTGCCGGATCAAGTATCGGCGCTACAGGTGTAGTCAAGTTTTCTATGGTCGCCTGAAGAATGTTCTCTAGCCTTTCCAGAGGTGGCCCTCTTACTCTTGGTGCCTTTGGGGTGGTGTCCTGCTGCTCGGTCGGGTTGGTCACTGGCGGGATTACCTCGGTGGGTTGTGGCGTGATGCACAGTGCGCCTTATGTACGCCTGCGGTTCTCTGCTTGACCGGCTCTGCTCCGGCTTGCGCTCGGCGACCATCACTTCGGCCTGCCTGCGGGCGTGCTGCTGCAGACGGCTTGCTGCGTTAAGAGGTGGCTCTCCCGCAACAACAACTTGGTGAGGATAAATGCGGTGATGTCAACGCCGACGCGTAAACCTTGTGCTCGCCAGGTGATGAAGACACCATTACGGGGAGCTTTCCTTGAAGCTCCTGCATTGTCGTGACATAGTCGCGAGACCAAATCTGGACCAAGCCGAAACAACGCCGCCCATGTTGATGAAGTTTCCGTCCGGATCATAACTCCAGCTAGCACCGCTGCTGGCCCCATGGTGGGCGCCAACTGTCGTGGTGGTCTCACGGCAGATGCCATGGGTAGGCTAAAGTATGGGGCCAATGGATGCTAGAGGGATCTGGGGAGGGAAGATGTAGTTGATTCTACACACAGAAGATTAAGGCAAAAATCTTTCTTTCTTCTTCCTTGGACTACAAGTGCTCCTTGAGCAGACATGTACTGAGAGAAGAACTTTACCAGCCTAACGGCTCTAACTTTTCTCGATCCCCTTCTCTGAGTCCAAACCTCTCCTTATAAGGAGAGTCCTGGGTTCCTTTTAGGGCTGGCGTGGCAAGCATATTCGAGGAATATGCTTGTCCCAATATAGTAGTTCGGCGCCCCCCTTTCCCTGTCGCCCCTCTAACGACGGCAAGGTTCCAGAGGGCCCCTCCTGTGCGCCTCGGTCTTCTGGACTGTCACCTCCGTGACCTCCTCCTGCCTCTCTATCGCTCTGCGCCTTTGTCCGTTGCGCTTGGCACTGCTTAGATTCTCCCTAGCTTGTAAATAGGGTTTGACTTCAGGCTCCTCCTTCTCCTGCAAGCTTCACATCATTCGGCTCTCCCCTGCATAGCTCGGATTGTCCTTTACCTGCATCAAGAATACTCAGGCTAATCCGGCCGACTCACGCAGTATCTCGGCCGGGTAATATCTTAATATATGTATACGGGTCTCTCGTCTCCGTATGTCGGCCGACTTCTTCATGATTCGGCCGACTTAGACTGTAACTCGGAAACCAGATGGGAATCGTACCTCTGTCTTTCCCTGTCTTTGACCTACCCGGGGTCACTCCCCCAACATCTGGGCCCTCTCGGTGGAATGTCATCCAATTAGCTTGCAAGAATGTGACTGTCTCACAAGGGATCACATATCACGGGAACGAGAAAAGAGTACTTATCAGTAACGAGGTTGAACTAGGTATGCAGAGATACCGACGATCATAACCTCGGATAATTAAACTATCGTGAGACAAAGGGAAATTGGTATCATATGTAAGTGGTTCATTCGATCGAAAAGTAATCGTAGAAATATGTGGGAGCCATATGAATTTCCAGATTCCTCTATTGGTTATTGATCGTAGTAGTGTCTCGATCATGTCCCCATAATTCACGAACCGTAGGGAGACACACTTAAGGATTCGACGTTGCTTGAGTAGTTATGGAATGATGAGTAAGAGACCGAATGTTGTTCGGAGTCTCGGATGGGATCCGGGATATCACGAGGAGATCCGGAATGGTCCGGAGAATAAGATTCATATAAGGAAAGTCCTGTTTCGGGGTTGGAGAATGGTTCCGGTGTTTTCATCGGGAATGTTCTAGAAGGTTTCGGAATGTCCGGCACTCCGGAAGGGAAGGGTACATGAATGTGTCATAACAAGTTGGAATGATTGCATCATGTACTAGGTGTCATCGCTGAACAAAATAAAGGGTTTAATGAAATCCTAGTTTGAAAAGTCAAACGCCATTTTGAAAAGTCAAACGGCTATTTTGTGAGGTGGAGGGAGAGTAGGAAACCTACTTGGGGAGGAGTTCCTCCCTCCACCGCGCGCCCACTTGAGACCGAGTTGGGGAGGACTCCCCCTTGGCGCGCCTCCACCTATATAAGGAGGCGGGCTGCCCTCCAAGCACACAACACCACGCCCAAGAACCTAATCCTAGCCGCGGCGCGCCACCTCTGCTGCCGCCTAGGCAAACCCTAGCCCGGCCTTGCTCCTCCTTGGTGCGTCTAAACCCTAGATCGCCGAGGCTCTCTCTCATAGTCCACCATACTCGCCGACTTAAGGCGAAGCCTGCGAGATCTCCTCTACTTACGGTACCACGGTTGTCTTTGCGGATCGCGAGGAGAGTGCTACAACCTCCGTTGCTTTGGAACAAGGCAGAGGAAGGTCTTTGTAGTAATCAACGTGTGACCGATTGGAAGCGCTAGGAACGCAGGTTTGGAAGGATCGTCTACGCGATCTTGAGATCGGCAAGAGTACGACTACATCACCCACGAGAATCCGCTCTCGTTAAACACTTTGGAATCTTCGAGGGTGACTTATTCCATCGACTCGTTGCTACAATCTAGTAGATAGATCTTGTCTTGTTTGTTTGTATGCGGTAGAAATTTTTTGTTTCCATGCTACAAAACCCTACAATAATATCACCGTTGTGGCTTTACGTAGGTAAGAATCGTTCTTAGCTTGCTACTCCCATAAGCCACGTAAAACATGCAACAACAAAGTAGAGGCGTCTAACTTGTTTTTGCAGGGAGTGTTTTCTGTGATATGGTATGGCCCAAGATGTGATGTGTATGTTGTATGCAATGATCATGCTTTGTAATGTTTCACGACTTGCATGTCGATGAGTACACAACCGGCAGGAGCCATATGGTTCTCTTTATAATTATGTATGACCTGTGTGTCAGCTTCTTATACGCCATGTAATAGTTCACTTTATCGCTAAGTAGTTAGCAATAGTTGTAGTTGCTATTCGTGGTGGAGACAATCATGGTGGAGTGATGGAGATCATGTCGGCACGCACAAGATGGAGATCATTGCGCGAAGATTGGCTATACCATGTCACATAAAGTTATATGCATGTGATGTTTATCCTTTTATGTATCTTATTATGCTTAGATCGCGACGGTAGCATTATAAGATGATTCCTCACTTAAAGATCAAGATAAAACTGTGTTCTCCCCATGTATGCACCGTTGCAAAAGTTGGTCATGTCCAAGCATCACGTGATGATCGGGTGCTATAGACTCTATGTTCACATAACGGGTGCAAGCCAGTTTTGCACACACGGAAATACTTGGGTTTGACTTGACGAGCCTAGCATGTACAGACATGGCCTCGGAACACATGAACCGAAAGGTTAAGCATGAGTCATATGAATGATATGATCGACACTTTGTTGTCCACCATTGAAACCACATATCTTCTCGTGAAGATCGGATTAGGTGTGGTGGATTTGGATCATGTTCACTAAACAACTTGAGGGATGTTGAATTTAGTGGGAGTTCATCTAGTAATTTGATTAAAAGTTGAACTAGTTATCATGAACATAGTCTAATTTGTACTTGTAAACATTGTAGATCAAATGGCTAAGTCCAACTTCAACTTCAACGTTTTTGGTGAGAAGGAAAAGCTTAGAAACAATGGGTCTAACTTCACCAACTGGTTCCGCAATCTGAGAATCATTCTCCATGGCGGACAAAAGGACTATGTCCTTGAGAATGCGCTAGGTGACACCCCTGATGTAGATGCGCCGGCTGATGAGAAAGCTGTTTATCAGTCGTGCAAAGATGATTATGGTGTGATTAAGAGCACCATGTTGTTTTCTATGGAATCGGACCTTCAAAATCGTGTTGAAGACTATCCCGGGCCCTTTGAGATTCTTGAGGAGCTGAAAACTATGTTTCAGACTCAGGCCCGTTTTGAGAGATATGAGATCTTTGGGAAATTCTTTAACTGCAAGATGGAGGAAGGGAGTTCCGTTAGTGAGCACGCCATAAAGATGTCGGGCTACACTCAACGCCTTGAGCAACTGGACTGCAAGATTCCAGAGGAGCTCAAGATTGACAGGGTTCTGCAATCACTCCCTCCCAGCTACAAAAGTTTTGTAGTAACTCATAATCAGATTGGTTCCACTGATACGATCACCGAGCTCTTCGCAAAGCTGAAGGCTGCGGAGGTGGACATCAAAAAGGATAATCATGTGTTGATGGTCAACAAGCCCCCCACCTTTAAGAGAGGTAAGGGTGCAAAGAGGCCCTTCAAGAAAGGTGGCGGCAAGCGCGTTGCCCCTGCTGAGAAGAAGCTCAAGTCTGGACCTAAGCTGGACACTGAGTGCTTCTATTGCAAGGACAAGGGTCACTGGAAGCACAACTGTCTGAAGTACTTAGTGGACAAGAAGGCTGGCACCATCAAAGGTATATTTGATATACATGGTATTGATGTTTTCCTTACTAGCCCTCGTTGTAGTTCCTGGGTATTTGATACTAGTTCAGTTGCTAATATTTGTAACTCGAAATAGGAGCTACGGAATAGACGGCGGCTTGCGAGGGATGAGGTGATGATGCGCGTTGGCAACGGATCAAGAGTTGATGTGATGGCCGTTGGCACGCTCTCCTTAATTTTACCTTCGGGATTAGCTTTAACCCTCAATAAATGTTATTATGTGCCTGCGTTGAGCATGAACATCATTTCTGGATCGTGTTTATTGCAAGACGGTTATTCATTTAAATCTGAGAATAATGGTTGTTCTATTTATATGAGTAACATCTTTTATGGTCATGCACCTGCTATGAATGGTTTATTTCTTATGAATCTCGAAAGGGATGAAACACACATCCATAACATTGAGGCTAAGAGATGCAAAGTAGATAGTGATAATACTACTTATTTGTGGCACTGTCGTCTAGGTCATATTGGTGTAAAACGCATGAAGAAACTCCATTCTGATGGACTTTTGGAGTCTCTTGATTTTGAATTATTTGACACATGTGAACCATGCCTCATGGGCAAGATGATCAAAATACCGTTCTCCGGAATGATGGAGCGAGCAACGGACTTGTTGGAAATCATACATACCGATGTATGCGGACCGGTGAGTGTTTCGATGCGCGGTGGATATCGCTATTTTCTCACTTTTACTGATGACTTAAGTAGATATGGGTATATCTATTTAATGAAACATAAATCTGAAACATTTGAAAAGTTCAAAGAATTTCAGAATGAAGTGGAGAACCATCGTAATAGAAAGATTAAGTTTCTACGATCCGATCGTGGAGGTGAATATTTGAGTTATGATTTTCTCACGCATCTTAAAGCAAGCGGAATCATTTCGCAACTCACGCCACCCGGAACACCATAGCGCAATGATGTGTCTGAACGCCGGAATGGAACCCTATTAAATATGGTCCGATCGATGATGTCTCTTACTGATTTGCCGTTATCATTTTGGGGTTATGCATTAGAAACCGCTGCATTCACTTTAAATAGGGCACCATCTAAATCCGTTGAGACGACACCGTATGAATTATGGTTTGGTGCTAAACCTAAGTTGTCGTTTCTCAAAGTTTGGGGATGTGAAGCTTACGTCAAGAAGTTGATGCCGTACAAGCTCGAACCCAAAGCGGAGAAATGCGTCTTCATAGGATACCCTAAGGAAACTATTGGGTATACCTTCTATCATAGAACTGAAGTCAAAGTGTTTGTCGCAAAGAACGGTTCCTTTCTTGAGAAGGAGTTTCTCTCGAAAGAAGTGAGTGGGAGGAAAGTAGAGCTAGACGAGGTTGTTGAACCTTATCTTGAGTTGGAGAGTAGCGCAGCACCTGAAATTGTTCGGTCACCGCACCAACAATAGAGGAAGCTAATGACAAGGATCATGAAGCTTGAGACGATCTTTGCCATCGAATGTCGCAGGTCGACAAGGTCGCGTGCCCCTCCTGAGTGGTACGGCAACCCTGTCTTGACTGTCTTGTTGGTAGAAGACAGTGAACCTACGAACTATGAGGAAGCGATGATGAGCCCAGACTCTAATAAATGGCTAGAAGCCATGAAATCCGAATTGGGATCTATGAGCGAAAACCAAGTATGGACTTTGGTGGACCCTCCAAGCGACCGAAAGGCCGTTGAGTGCAAATGGATATTCAAGAAGAAAACAGACGCAGATGGTAATGTTACCGTCTATAAAGCACGACTTGTCGCGAAAGGTTTTCGACAAGTTCAAGGTGTTGACTACGATGAGACTTTCTCTCCCGTAGAGATGTTTAAGTCCATTCAGATTTATTAGCAATTGTTGCGTTTCATGATTATGAAATATGGCAGATGGATGTCAAGACTGCGTTCCTCAATGGCAACATTGATGAAGAGTTGTATATGATGCAACCCGAAGGTTTTGTCGATCCTAAGGATGCTGATAAAGTGTGCAAACTTCAGCGTTCTATTTATGGACGGAAGCAAGCATCTCGGAGTTGGAACCTTCGTTTTGATCAAGTGATCAAGAGCTTTGGATTTGTTCCAAATTGCTACGAAGCTTGTATCTATAAGAAAGTGAGTGGGAGCTCAGTGACATTTCTGGTACTATATGTGGATGACATATTGATTATTGGAAATGACATTAACATGCTTAACGATGTGAAGAGTTATTTGAACAAGTGTTTTTCAATGAAAGACCTAGGTGAAGCTGCTTATATATTGGGCATCAAAATCTATAGAGATAGACAAAGACGCCTGATAGCTTTAAGCCAGAGTACATACCTAGACAAAGTTCTGAAAAGGTTCAGAATGGATAAGTCAAAGAAAGGTTCCATGCCTATGTTGTCAGGTAAGATATTGAGCAAGGCTCAGTGTCCTGCTACAGTAAATGATAGAGAAGCTATGAGCAAAGTGCCTTATGCCTCGGCCATAGGTTCGATCATGTATGCCATGCTGTGTACAAGACCGGATGTGTCCAATGCTCTTAGTTTGACGAGCAGATACCAAAGTGGTCCAGGAGTGGAACACTAGACAGCCGTGAAGAACATCCTAAAGTACCTAAATAGGACTAAAGAAATGTTCTTAGTCTATGGGGGTGATGAACAGCTCGTCGTAAAAGGTTACGTCGACGCTAGTTTCGACACCGACAAGGATGATTCTAAATCTCAGACAGGATACATTTATATTTTGAATGGAGGAGCTGTGAGCTGGAGAAGCTGCAAGCAAAGCGTGATCGCGGGATCTATAGTAGAAGCGGAATACATGGCTGTTGCAGAAGCGTCAAGTGAAGGAGTTTGGATCAGGAACTTCATCACTGAGCTTGGCGTGGTTCCAAGCGCATTGGACCCACTAGAGATATTGTGTGACAACACTAGCGCCATAGCACTCGCTAAGGAACCAAGATATCATCCAAAGACCAAGCATATCAACTGCAAGTTTCATATAATCCGAGATTATATGGCTGATGGAGATCTGAAGATTAGCAAAGTACATACAGATCTGAATGTCGCAGATCCATTGAGTAAACCTCTTCCACGTGCAAAACATGATCAGCACCTTAGTGCCATGGGTGTGAGATTGTTGCCAAATGTAAACTAGATTATTGACTCTAGTGAAAGTGGGAGACTATTGGAATTATGCCCTAGAGGCAATAATAAAGATGTTATTATTATAATTCTTGTTCATGATAAAGTTTATATTCCATGCTAGAATTGTATTAAGCGGAAACTTTAATACTTGTGTGGTTTATGAACAACACCGTGTCCCTAGTATGCCTCTATGGACTAGCTCATTGATTAATGATGGTTAAGGTTTCCTAACCATAGACATGAGTTGTCGATTAATAATGAGGTCATATCATTGGGAGAATGATATGATGGACAGACCCAAACTAAGCGAAGCAATTAGATCGTGTCATCGTGTTCATCTTTGCGAAGATTTTATTATGTCAAATATTGTATTCCTTAGACCATGAGATAATATAACTCCCTGGTATCGGAAGAAAGCTTTGAGATCATCAAACGTCATCCTATGAGAGGGTGATCATAAATGTGTCTCTCAGGTGATCGGAAAGTACCTGTTGGGTTGTATGTATCGAGATGGGATTTGTCCCTCCCAAGTCGGAGAGATATACTTCGGGCCCACTCGGTAATCGATATCAACACCACTTGCAAGCATGTGGTTAAGGAGTTAATCACAAAGTGATATCGGATTACGGAACGAGTAAAGTACTTGTTGTGAACGAGATTGAACTAGGTATGACGGTACCGACGATCAAATCTCGGGCAAGTAAAATATCGTGAGACGAAGGGAATATATGTATGGGATTGATTGAATCCTGGCATCGTGGTTCATCCGATGTGATCATCGATGAATGTGTGGGAGTCAATATGGGTTTCTAGACCCCGCTGTTGATTATTGATAGAAGATCATGTCTGCATGTTCTCGAACCCGAAGGGTCACACACTTAACGTGTCTCGACGCTAGGATAGATTGGATAATTGGTTTATGAGTTTTTGTTCGGAGTCTCGGATGGGATCCGGGACATCACGAGAGGTTCCGGAATGGTCCGGAGAATAAGATTCATATAAGGCAATGCAGTTTTTGGAGTTCGGAATTGTTCCGGGTTAATCGGTATTGTATCGGAAGCTTCTAGAACCTTCCGGAGGGGGACCAACGTGGCCCCACCTGCCGGGAGGGGGCATGGGCCTATGAGGGAGTGCCCTGGCCGCATTGGGCCAGGGGCACAAGGCCCCATAGGGCCCAGCCGGCCAACCTAGGGCCAAACCCTAGGAGAGCTTCTAGAAGGGGGGAACTTGCCCCCCACTCCTCCCTCCTTGGACGCCGGCCCTAGGGATTGGGGGAGGGGCAAGGGCTGGCCGCCCACCCCTCTATATAAATAGGGCTGGGGGCGCACCCCCTCCCACACCTCCTCCTCAAGCCCTAGCCGCCATGCTGCCCTCCTCTCTCTCTCTCCCTCCCGACTGCACGTAGGCGAAGCCCTGCTGCAGAAACTCTCCACCACTTGCACCGTGCCGTCGTGTTGTAGATCCAATCCGTCTCTCAACCATACTTGCTGGACCGAGTAAGGAGGAGACGTCGAGGTCCCGCACATGTGCATCTCTCGGAGGCATCGCCACTTGCGGTGTTAGATCGGATCGGATCACGAGGAGGAGAAGCGAGTACGACTACATCACCCGCGTTCCGACGAACGTTCCGCTGTGCGAATCTTCAAGGGTATGAAGATCTCATCTATTTCCCCTCATTGTTTGCATCTCCTAGATTAGGTCTTGGCATTCCCGTTCGCATCCGTAGAAATTTTTTTGATTTACTATGCTGCGAAACCCTTCAGTATATAGTAGGGTGAAAGCGGAACATCAGAAACCAGCAGGATCGTTACAAACACTACCTATTCCTGATTGGAAGTGGGATAAGATTGGCATGGATTTCATCACTGGATTGCCAAGGACTAGATCAGGATATGATTCTACTTGGGTAGTAGTGGATCGCCTAACCAAAGTGGCTCATTTCATACTCGTGAAGACAACCTATACAAGTGCTAAGTTGGCCAAGATCTATATGAATAGGATTGTATGTCTGCATGGAGTACCCAAGAGACATTATGTCTGATAGGGGAACTCAATTCACCTCCCATTTTTGGAGGCAACTGCATGAGTCATTGGGAACGAGATTGGAATTCAATACTGCTTTTCATCCCCAGACTGATGGACAGACAGAAAGGACCAACCAGATTTTAGAGGATATGTTGAGGTCATGTGCCCTAGACTATGGAGCTAGTTGGGATGAAAGTCTACCTTACGCAGAATTCTCTTACAACAACAGCTATCAAGCCAGTATTGAGATGGCACCATTTGAATTTCTCTATGGGAGAAAGTGTACTACACCATTGTTATGGAATGGTGTTGGAGAAAGAAACTTGTTCAGGCCAGAACTAATCAAAGAAGCTGAAGAGAAAGTCAAGTTAGTAAAGGACAGATTGAAGATAGCACAATCCTGACAGAAGAGCTACGCAGATCCTAAGCATAGAGAAGTCACCTATGAGGTGGGTGATAGAGCTTATCTTAGAGTATCACCACTTCGTGGAGTGAAGAGATTTGGAGTCAAAGGAAAATTGGCCCCAAGATATGTTGGACCATTCAAGATCTGAGCCATAAAGGATAAGTAGCATATGAGATTAAATTGCCTGAATCATTGTCTGCCGTTCACAATGTGTTTCATGTGAGTCAGCTAAAGAAATGCCATCCGGAGATGGAGGAGACTTCTTTGAAGGATAATATACCTTTGGAGGAGGTCTAGTTGGAGAGCGATCTCACTTATGAGGAAAAACCTATCAAGATTCTTGAGACTGCAGAAAGAGTTACTCGGATAAAGACTATCAAATTCTACAAAGTTCAGTGGAACCATCATTCCGAAGAAGAAGCAACATGGGAAAGAGAAGATGATCTTCGGAAATACCACCCTCGCCTATTTGCTAGCCAATCCGAATCTCGAGGGCGAGATTCACATTAAGGGGTTAGATTTGTAACATCCCAAAAATCATGATTTCAAAGTTTGCATATCATTCATGCATTCATAATCATTTTAGGATCATTTTTCAAAAACAAAAGCATTTGTGGTCTATTATTTTATGTAAGCAAGGCAATTGCCTTATTGCTACCTTCTAATAAGAAAATACTTGCTTTAATCAGTAAAGGTTTGAACATGGGTTTGTTTGATATTTCTAAAGCTTGGTCAAAGTTTTCAAAACAAAAATATGAATTCAAACCATTCATATGCCTATTAAAATAATTAATTAAGGCATGTTTTATTTTTTAAAATTCAATGGGCCAATATAATCTTGAGAGAACAGTAGTGTTTCACACTCAAATTTGTGCAAGTTATACTTTACAAAAATCCAGAATAAAGTTTGGATACAAACTCATTTTAAATCATTTTAAAAACATTCCTGAAAATAAAATTAGAAAAGGAAAAGGGAAAAGAAAAAATAAAAACAAGCGCTCCACTTTGAGCCCATCACCAGAACCGGCCCAAAAGCCCACAAGGGCCATTTCCCCCTCTGCCCCCTCTCTCACCCGCGTGAACCTTACCCCGCAGCCACTGACATTGGGCCCTGCACCACGTCAGCATCGTCTCCCCCAAACCTCGCGCGTAGACGCCATCGCCGCATGTTTCCTCCTCCTTCACTTCCGCGATTTAAGCTGCTTAATTCCCATTGATTCACCGAGTGAATGCCGCCCCTTCTCTGGCTATTTAACCACCTCCCCACCCCGCTCCTTTCCCCTCACACAGCACCACCAGAACGCCGCCAGGCTCCGCGAATTTCGCTCTACACCGCCGCACCACCGAAGAACTCCGACGAGCTATAGTGGTGAGTCTCGAGCGCGCTTTGCCCTCTGGTTCACACGAGCCGCTTCTCCATCGCCTTGAGCATCTTCTCATGTTTTCCTTTTGTCCTGAATCGCCCCAGGTCATCGCCCTCGTCAACATCTGCAAGCGCCTGAAGCTAAGCTCGACTCCGACGAGCCATTCTAGTGAGCCCCGTGTCCCCCTCTCTCTCTGGTTCACGCAGCTTTGTTCGCCAGTGTATTGCGCATTTGTTAACACTTTCCGTTTGGTCCCTTGCGCCCTAGGTCATCGTCTTCGACTCCGACAGTGAGTACCCGACGCGCAGACGAACTCCGACGAGGTCCTGCTGCCGTGTTCGTGCGCCTCGACCCTGTCCGTCTGCACGTTGAGCATCTCCACGTCCTCGCGATCTCGGTAAGCACTAGCACATTCCCCCTGTCCCTATTTCCTTGCCGGCGTGTCACCGCCAGAGGAGTCGCCGCCGCAAGCGCCATTCGCGCCGCTGGTTCTTGGTCAGATGGATCTGATCCATTAGATCTAAATCCAAAGGCCTCGACTAGATCTATTAGCGAAACGGTACGATTAGATCTGGGTCGTGAAAAGTTAGCTATATCCTACGGCTCACAAGCATGATCCGTCTGAACCGGTACCATCCAATCAGAAGCTGCCGCGTGGCTAGGGTTTAGATTTAAAATCGGAATTTAGATCTATTAGATGTTCAAACTTGCAAAGTTCATAACTTTTGATCCACACGTCCAAATGTTGCAAATTTTATATAAATGGAATAAGGAAAAATAATTCTATCCAACCATGTACTTTGTTTAATGAATTTATTCTGTAAAATTAGTTGTTTTGCAGAGACATTTGTAGGCTTATTTTGTGTATAAAAATTTATTGGAAAATGTTTTAAAGGCCAAATAAAGTTTATTTGATGTATAAATGTTTAGTTTATTGACCAGTAATGTTTTACTTGTCTTGTTTGGTTTAGAAAAATCATCACATGGCATTTGCATGCATTCATGTATTTTTGCTAGTTTATTTTGATATGTGAATTTGGTGCTATCATTTTATGTGTAGATTTTGGTGCTAGTGGTGATTGTGACTGTGAGGATTGTTGTTACTCCCCCAACTACCAAGGAAAGTGGTGCTTCATAATTTTGTCCCAATATTTTGACTATGCATTAGAAATATTTTGTATAGGGCTTGCAAGATAATTTTTGCTAAGTATCTATATGCTATGCTTGGGAAATCCTAGTAGTTGTAGAATTGTTAGAATTTTCTCTAAGTTAAGATACTTGTTATTGCCATGCTTAGCCTAGCTATTAGCAAACAAGGGTGGATTATACACACATGCTATGGAAAATATTTCTAAGTCTTTGACTTATGTTTTGCTTAATAAAACAACTAAGTGAATGAAACACCTGGGTGGAATGGTGGATTGGTTTGTGTTGAGTGGTTACACAAGGCCAATTTATATGGTTTACCTTGTGTATCACACTTGTGGAATTCCACCCAGGAACAAAGGGATTTGAGATGCCAAATGTTAAGAAGCTTCTAGTGCAACCACATGGCATTATGGGCTCTGCCTGGATCATATAGGTTGCAATAACTTAGCCAAATGGACAGTTGGTGGTAGGGGATGATAGGTTTGGAGCGCGTCCATTTTGGTCTAATGGAAGGCTTTTGAAATGTCCTGTCTTGGTGAAAATCAAGTCTTGTGGGGAAAGTGCACCACCTCTGCAGAAGGAAGAAACTAAGTACTTAGCCGTGTCCCCGGTAATGGACAATTTGAGCATCAAGACATGGAAGCTATCAAGAATCTCCTCATCCCAATTTTCTAAGTTAAAACTTGTGGTTGAACAAGGGTGAAGGTTCACCAATTTCTATTGGTGGTTCCTTGGGAGTTTTTGCCAAACAAAAACTTAGTGTTTTCAACTGATAGGTAAAACCTATTTTGAGCAAAGCAAGCCTAATCTACACTTATCCAAATTCATGTAGAAGATAGATACTGTTATTCTACTAAGGTATCACTTGCCAATACTATTCCAATGTATTGACCCACTGTGGCTGTAACTTGTGATGTTGCAGGTTATTCTGATGAGGATTAGGGTTATGAGTCTACACTCAACATGCTTGCCTGTGGCACATGAAGATGAAGACTTTTATTTATATTGTTATGATAAACTCTTGTACTAGCCTATGTCTATGGAGTTGTATAAGACTATGTTATCTGTGGAATGACGATGTAATAATGACCTTTGTTTCTGTGTACTTAATCTTAAACTGTGGATGCTAGCAATTGATCCAGGGACTAGCATTGCAATCATAGGGACCTTTACCTTTACAAAGGTGGGGTCTTACACCTCCATAATCCCTCTGACCTAAAAACAGAAGGGGGTTTGAATTTTTTCCAGATAGAGTTCTGTTGTGCCGCCACCACCAGAAACCGTGATTTGGAACTAGAAACTCCGTTCTGGCATCCTGCCGGGACGGGGAATTGGAGGAGATCATCGCCATCATCATCACCGACGCCTCTCCATCAACCATCCATGTTTCTCCCATCCATGAGTGAGTAATTGTAGAGGTCCCAACCTTCAATAAGGTAGAGATCCCTGTGTTTACAATGCTAGTCCCTGGATCAATAGCTAGCATCCACGGTTAAGATGTAATATCAAGAAACAAAGGTCATAATACAACTTTATAACTAGGAATAAAATAATTCATTACATCTTACATAGCTCATTTGGCTATCTTATTACAATGCAGCAGAAATAACAATAGCATGGAGTCCTTCATCTTTAAAGTGCCACAGGCAATCATGTTGGTTGTAGACTTGTAATCCTAATCAACACACTTAACTAACCCCAAACAAACCTGCAACATAATAAGTTACAGCCACAAGGGTCAATACATTTGAATTGTATTGGCAAGTGATACTATGGTAGTATAGTGGAGTCTATCATCTATATGCATTTGGCTAGGTGGAGCTTAAGCTTGCTTTGCTCAAAATAGATTTTCCTTATCATTTGAAAACACTAAGTTTTTGTTTGGCAAAACAAATCACCCAAGGCATCTCCCAATAGAAATTGGTGATCCTTTAACCCTTGTTCAACCACAAGTTTTTAACTTAGAATTTGGGATGAGGAGATTCTTGATAGCTTCCATTTCTTGATGCTCAAATTATCCTTTGCCAGGGACATGGCTAAGTACTTAGATTTTTCACTCTGCAGAGGTGGTGCACTTTCCCCACAAGACTTGGTTTCACCAAGACAAGATCTTTTAGAAGCCTTCCCTTAGACCAGAATGGATGCGTTCCAACCTATCATACCCCTACCACCAACTGTCCATTTGTCTAAGTTATTGCAACCTATATGATCCAGGAGAGCCCATAATGCCAAGTGGCTGCACTTGAAGCTTCTCAACATTTGACATCTCAAATCTCTTTGTCCCTGAGTGGCATTCCACAAGTGAGATACCAAGTTTTCCCCAGTATACTGGACTTGGTGATGCCCAAGTTTTCCCCAGCATACTGGACTTGTGTAACCACTCAACACAAACCATTCTTTCCATTCAACCAGGTGATTCATTCACTTAGTTGTTTTATTAAACAAAACATAAGTCCTTGTCTTAGAAATATTCCATAGCATGAATATAATCCACCCTTGTTTTCTACTAGCTAGGCTAAGCATGATAGTAGTAGGAATCATAACTTAGGAAAATTCTACTAAGGTTTCATCTACTAGGATTTCCCATGACATAGTTTATACTTAGCAAAAATTCCATGCAAGTCCTACTTAGAAATATCACTAATGCATAGTGAAAATAATGGGACAAAAGTATGAAGCATCACTTGCCCTTTTGGTAGAGATTATAAGTTCACTCCTTGATCTTGCAATAGTCACACTCTTCAAATGTCACTACAATTCAATCAAGCAAGGCACAATTTTAATCTACCATTCAAGCAATCATCACATAAAATAATAAAAATAAAGAAATGCATGCAAGCATTCCAAAGATTTTTTTATTTGGAAAAGTGGTTTCTAATAGGTTATAAACATTTGAAAATACCTATTGGTCATTTATAAAGGTAACAAAACCATTTGATATCAAGTTAGTGAAAAAGGCCATTTTAAGTCATTTTTGTTTTGCTAGAAATGGTTCAAATCAAAGTAATATTTCTAGTGTTTGACAAATACATTTTTAAACACAAATGTTAGTGTTTTATGGTAAAGTGCTTAATATTAAAACCATTTGCAAAAGGTTTCACCTATGACCCATTTTTATACCAAAACAATATTTTATATTGTTGGAAATGCCTTTTAGCAAAGTAATAATTTCATAGGGTTCATCAAATATATTTCTAAATCTCAAAACTTGGTTTTTAGGGTCAGAAAGTTTAAATTAAATCATTTTCCAAAGTTTTTTCTTGAAAAAATCATTTTCAAACCATAATCAATATTTTTATTTGGCCAACAATTCTTTTATTCAAAGATTTATTCCTTAGCATCTCAAAATATGTTTTTAAAACTAAAAGTTGGTTTCTAAGGTCTGTAGGTTCAAAAAAATCCATTTTCCAAAGATTTCACCATAAAAATATTTCTAGAATAAATTTTATATCCAAATTATGCCTACACAAGTTTCTGTAAAAACAACGCATTTAACAGAAGAAATTTACTAAACAAAGTGCATGGTTGGATACAGTTTGTTTTGCTGATTCCATTGATATAAAATTTGAAAAATTTGGACATGTAGCTTTAAAGTTATGCAATTTACAAATTTGAACATCTAATAGAACAAATTATGTTTTTAAAACTAGAGTATGGCCACGTGGTGTGTTCTGATTCGTCCATACCTCTTTGCACGGATCGTCCTATGCGTTGTGTTGGATCTAAAGTGGATCGCACAGCTCACAGCACTAGATACCCCTTCGGGTTAAGAATCTATCGCATGCATCACATTAAAATCCAACGGCCTAAACTAACTAACCTAAAACGGGCGGCGCTAGCAGCGGCGACTGGCGGTGGCGCGCTCAGACGAGGGTTGTAACATCCCAAAAATACTAAACTTGGAACATCAAACTCTAATCATCAAGATTGGGGTTAACAAAAACTTTTCTAATTAAAATTATGAATGCATGCATATGTGTATGCATTGATTTTGAAATTCTTTTAAACCACCTTGTTTGATTGTGTCATTGCTTGTAAAATGTTTCTTAGGTGAAATAAACATCTACTAAAACATTTCCCACACTTTTCCTAAAGACAAGTAAATCAAAACACATATATTAAATGAATAGTCACTTTGACCAATTTAACTCTCATGCCTAATTTGGCTGTCTCAAACTTTCAGAACCTAATGGAAACTTTTTTGGATCTTTGCACCCCTTGAATGTACTCATAACAAGGTATCAAGTCCCACTTTGTGATCATCCAAAAACTTTCAAATGCATAGTTTAATTGACAATTCAAAATTGAATCTTTATCATATGGGAAGATCCCACTTTTTCAAAAACCACTCAAACAAGCTCAACTTTCAAAACCCAAGCATCTGCAGACTCACCAGCACCAATCTAGCAAACCCACCAAAAATCTTTTCAAAATTCAAAACTTGATTTCATGCGGCCATTTCATCATAGAGGTTGTAGACACAAATCAAACAAACATCAAACACTATTGTGAGAAGTGATTCTTGCCTAACTGGTTCCCCATTTAGCTCACAACCAGCTCAGTAGATCATCTAGCAAGATTAACCAAGCACTAGCACCACTGTGAGCTTGCCATTGCCATCAATGGTGAACAGCCGAGCACACCCTTGCCACCCCATAGTCGACAGCAAGCTAGGAGCAGCAGCAAGCCTAGCCAGCATGTCTGGGAAGCAGCCCACCGTCCAACGCCACTCCCTATCCACTGCTCGAGCCTTGCCAAGCCCTAGACCACGCGCACGAACCGCGCCCAGACCGCCAGAGACCATGCCGAGCGTGCGCCAGAGCACCACCCTCGACCGAAGCCCACAGACCGTGCGCCGCCCTCGCCGCGTGCATACACAATCCCCACCAACCCAGGAGACCGCTAGAGATCCCCGTTCGCCGCCCCGTGACGCATAGCCACCACTCGTCGTCGAAGACGCCGCCTCTGCCGCGTAGAGCATCGCCCGTTACAGACCAAGCCGCACCGCCCCATGCCTCACAACCATGTCGTTGAGCATCGCCAGGAGACACCACACCGTCCCCTACCCTTGCCTATGCCAATAGCCGCCTGTAACATCGCCCCCGACGAGCTCACGGTGCGCCCCGATGGTCCCCTCGCTCGACTATAAATAGAGGCCACCCCCTCTCGATTTCTTCACACCATCTCACTCCCCTCTCCTCACTGATCGTGCCACACCGTTCTCAGAGCAAGGTGAGCACCACCCCGCCGGATTTTCACCGGAGCCCGCCGCCTCTGGATAAGAAGGGAGCCATCGATTTCGTCCACCCCAGGAGCTGCTGCGACCACCCCTGAGTTCGCCGTCGTCGACTTCGTCGTTCACCCGCCTCGCCGACCCTTGCCAGTACCTCGGTGAGCCCCCATCACCCCCCCCCACTGGCCGCGCTAGGTTTCGTTCTCGTTGACGTTGTCTCGCGTCGACGATGACTCCCAGCAGTTGGATTAGAATCAGATCAAATGACCCACGTTGCCCCATGCCGCTTCGCCCAGCCCCGTGTCACTGACGAGTGGGGACACCCACTTAAGCAGCCCGCGGGAGCACTGCGCTTAGCAGGCCGGCCCATTAACTTTTCCGGCGCAGCCCAGTGATTTGAATTAAATATTTTCTATTTTAATTCAAACACACTTCTGTACCCAACTTCAAAAATCAACCCAGATCGATTCAGTGCACCAATTTGAATGAAACCAATTTTGTTGGAAAGGACTGTGAATGCTGAATCCAAGACCATTGGATTCAAGTCATTTGGATCTGTAGATCATCCTTAGTAAAAATAACAAGGCAGAAGCTTTTCTGCATTCAAACATTTTTCAAATTTAAACCATAATAGCTTTTGAGTTGATTCCAACTCTCAAAAATCACATTTAACCATACCTTTCAGAATATATAAAAATATATAGGTTTACTTGCAGAAATAATGTTCAAGTAATAAAAAATGCTACATAGGCATTTCTAGCCACTTTAATTAATTAGAATAAAAGGGTAAAACCTTATTAAATTGTGACACCACTTTAAATCACATTCCCATGGACTACAATATGTGGTGATGACATGTGTCAACATAATCCCATGTTTGGTTTGGAGAATATTAAATCTTAAGTAGTTTTTCAATGAGTAGAAATTACTTTTCTAAAAATAAAAGGAATTAAACCAAGCCTTAACCTTGTAATGTTAGTGATGATGCTAGATCATCTATAGGACCCTTGTGTGTGATGATTGCAAGTAGTTAAGTATTGTTTGGTGATTGTGTACCTCGTATTTATTCATAGACTCTAGTATCGACCAAGGATACGAGATGGAAGAAGGATACTACGAAGAAGAAGACGGGGAGAATTTCAACCACTGCTCTGCACAAGGCAAGCCTCATACTACTAGTGAATGTGCAAGCCTAATACTACTAGTGAATGTGCAAGCCTTACTAATCAAGTTGACCTATGCAAGCTAACACTTGCAATTTAGCAAGCTTATACTGATTGTGTGCAAGCAAATACTTGCTTGTTACTATTCCTACTATATGCCTTAAGAATATGTGATCATACCCACTTGATAAACCAATGCTAGTTTTATTTGCAAGCTTCTTACTTTATTTCTTTATGAAATCTTTAACTTAGAGTTGACTTAAGTGACTTGTAGATACTAGAAAGATTCTGAAGGTTGCATAAACAGCATAAAATTTGGCCTAAGTTAGAAACCTTGATATCATCCTAAGATATAAGGTTGTACTTAGTTGAAACTCCACTAGTTCACCACCCCTCATTAGTACTACCCCCACCTGTAGATGCTAGTGCTAAGCATAAAACTTGATCAACTTTAGATGGGTTTACTTGGTGGAAAAATGGTTATGAAAACCTTGGAATGATGGATCATTCTATTGAAATGTTTTGGACATGTGTTCCTGAACACTTGATGATTTTGCTGATGAAAAAGTTGAGGCATGAGCCTTAGCCCTTTATAAAACTGATGGTTGTCTGGATGCGATACCATTCCAATTTTATCGTACAACCACAATACCTGAATATTGGGTAGGGCTTGACTGGAAACTTACATACCTTAGTATTAGTTCCCTCACGACCAAGGTCTGAGATGAGGCTACCTTGTGAAGATTGTCCACCTGTGCAGTACCCAAGATGACAGTTGGTCATGGTTGGGAGGCCAAACTCATAGGAGAGGTGCTTATACTAGGGCGTGTAATTGAAAGGTTAGGATTGATTATCCGCATACTGAGTATGGTGAATTCAGGATTTGTTCCTGATGGATGTATCGAATGTTGTGGTGAAAGTGTACAATCTCTGCAGATTGTCAAACTATTCGAATAACGGCGTCATGATTATGGACAGTTAGATGGCCATCTTGTTTCCCCGTCGACTTTTCAAAATGACTTGTGAAATGAATTGAGACTTTGACTTGACCACAACAGAGTTGTGACCTGAGTTACAAGATCCCACCTAGGAGTTATAAAATTGTGACTAGCTTCGGAACTTAGTAGAGATAAATCTGTCTTTTGCAAAACAACCCTAGAGCCTAGTGTCCTATTATCCAAAAACCCCTTTACCTGTTAGTATTAGCTTGAGAGTACTTAAAGAGTACTCATGGCTTTATCCCTGGCTATTCCCATGGCCAGACTATGAATAGGAGTACATGGAGGATGGACCCCAGGGAGGTTACGACAACTAGGATCATCTCCCATCGTCAGCATTGCCTGTGACCCCGAAGATGGAGCTTCACCTACGCTACCTTTATTATTACCTATTCCGCTGCTTGAAGTTGTATTAAGAACTGGATCATGAGATCCCTATTTGTGTAAGAACTTATGTATCGTTTGTAATGGATGATGTACTATGGTATCCAATTCTGTTATGTCTCGCAAAAATGGTAATCCTGGGATTGCGATGTATGGCATAACAGGCATCTAGGATTGAAAAATCCCGGTGTTGACAAGTTGGTATCAGAGCCATCCTGACCATAGGAGACCCTTGTTAGACTGGATGTTTGAACCAAAAAAAACTTAGTTTCAAAACCAAAGAAAACAATTATTTACAAAAACTTATTCTAATTCTTATCCCTTTTATTCTTTCATAAAAATTCATGTTCCTCAAAAACTCTTGCAAAATACATAAAATTTGGACACACTTGATCACCCTTCTAATCTACTCATCCTCTATTCTTATAGATGGAAGTGAAGTACAGCAAATTTTACCAACTTGGGAATGGAGGAGTACTTATCTTTGAGAGGGATTTGGATCAGCTTTCAGAACTTCTGGAGCGTCCGCACCCCGAGTTCTTCGAAGCTCAACTCAATGATCAAGGAGGATAAGATCTGCAGTGGCTAATTGTTGCAAGTCTCCGAGGAAAGATTGAACCTCCCACTGCAGAGGGAATTCAGTTTACCTTGAGGGAAAACAACTAGCTCGATGGACTTGCCAGAGCAATGCAGGAAGCTCTTTCCCGTCTGTGTGGGCAGAGCATCAATCAGATCAAGGGTACTCGCTTTGATTTTTGCCCAAGGCGTGATGCAAATGGACAACCACTGGAAGCCCCATACCACCCCGAGCTGAAGACTCAATTGGACCACCTTAGCTTCATGATGTACGATCGTCAGCAGGAGTTGGACAACTGTCGTGACTACTGCAACCACAAGTCTGCCATCATCAAGACAAAGGATCAGACCATCGCCATGCTAGCAAGGGATCACAAGTCTCGCCGCCGTCAGCTCGACAAGAAGGAGCGCATTATTGCCCGTCTTCGCCACCGCATCTCATCTTTGGAGGAGACCATCCACGAGAGAGACATGCAGTTGGAGGAAAGGGAGAATGCCGGAGAGGATTTTCGTGGAGACCCTTACTCCTATCTCAGCGATGACAATGATTTTCTGGGGGATCAGGCCATGGACTTCTTCACCGATGAGGATGATTTCGCCTTCATCAATGATGATGAAGATGATGAAGCCACAGACTCCAAGGAGTAGTAGCACTTGAGCACTAGCGTAGTGAGTAGTATTCGGTCCCACTGTACCGTAGTTCTCAGAATGGTTCTTAAAACCATCTGTTTTTCTTTGTTGTGGTGTGTGTTGTACTGTGTGCTATGAATGAATGAATGAATGAAAAAGCAAGTTGCTAGAAAAATCTGAGTCAAACCTTTAAAACTTTTCAAAGTCCCCGAAACCTTAGAAATTTCCCTCTTTTCTCATGATCTATCCAAATCTTCAGATGCCACGTGGAGGAAGTGGTTCAGCCCCGGACCCGATGTTGCAGATCCTGCAAATGTTGACTTCTGACCGCGAATCTGAAAGAGCGGAACGTCAAGCCAACCTAGCCACTCGCAGATGTGAGCTAGCCCACAACAACCAAGGCCACGGAAATCAGGACAACCATGGATCTAAGCTCAAGAATTTCCAGAATACCAACCCACCTGTTTTCACTAAATCAGAAGAACCCCTAGACGCCGATGATTGGCTGCAAACCATGGAAAATAACATAGAAGTCGCCGGAGTGGAAGCCAACGAGAAAGTTCTATTTGCCACCCATTATCTAGTCAGAGATGCCAGGGCATGGTGGAACAGCGTTCGCGCAATGACCGGAGGCCAGATGATGACCTGGGAGGAATTCAAGGTCAAGTTCAGCAGAACCCATGTGCCACCGGGTTTGATCAAGAGAATGAGAGATGAGTTCAGAGAGCTGAAGCAAGGAAGGATGACTGTAGTGGAATACCGTGACAAATTTTTGTCATTAGCTAGGTATGCCCGGACGAGATAGACACAGAAGCCAAGAAAAAGGAGAGGTTCCTGAATGGTATGCATGACGAGATGCAGACGGTGTTAGTCAATATTCCCTTTGAGGATATTGAAGCCCTTGTCGACTCTGCCATCCAGACGGAAGGAAATATCAACCAAGCCAATGAGAACCGCAAGCGTCGTATGATGCATCAGCCAGGAACCCATCAGACCCCAAAGTATCTCCCCAACCCATCTCTAGGATTTGCCCCAAGAACCAACAGACCCCCGATGACCCGTCCGACCTATCCCAATCGTGGAAACCCTAGACTCGGAGGAAATCACAACAACCCCGCCAACTCTAGCAATTTCACCCGTGCCCCACCCAAATTCAACAACAACAATGCTACCGCCAACACCAACACTGCCCCTAGGACTGGAAGCAATGTTGTGCCTCCAAGGACAAGTCGCAAGTGACTTGTTATGACTGTGGAAATAAAGGCCACTATTCCAACAAGTGCCCCAACAAGAAGAATGCTACGGCCCCCAATGCCAATGTCCCAGCTTAGCAGCAGCGTCGTGTTCAGCCAGGGAGAAGATTTGCCCCAGGGAATTCACTCAACCGCAATGGCCGTCTTTTTCTCATGCATGCTGAAGAAGCTCAGGAAGCACCAGACGTCGTGCTGGGTATGTTTTCTGTTAATTCAATACTTGCAAGAGTGTTGTTTGATTCTGGTGCATCGCATTCATTTGTCACCGAATAATTTGCATGCACTAGTAAAATTCAACCAACCAAACTGAAGCATGTTATGATTGTTCAAATTCCCGGATAAACCACCAAGGCTAGGCAAATTTGCAAAGCCGTCCCTATCCGAATCCATGGCATAGACTTTTATGTTAATCTAATAGTACTCGGAACTAAAGGTTTGGAAGTAGTACTAGGAATGGATTGGATGTCCAAACATAAAGGATTGATTGACTGTGCCAAGAAAGCCATCACCATGACCAGTACAGCCGGAATATCAGTCGAACATATATCTGAAACCTTACCTCACCAATTCAAATGCAACAAGAGTATATCCCAACCTACCATTGACCAAGTCCAGATAGTCTGTGAATACCCCGATGTATTTCCAGATGTTTTTCCCGGTATGCCCCCGGATCGGGATATCGAGTTTATCATTGAACTAATCCCCGGAACCGGACCCATAGCCCAGAGACCCTATAGTATGAACCCGTCAGAGCTCGCCGAACTGAAGAAGCAACCGGATTCTATGTTGGAAATTGGATTGATTCAACCAAGTGCGTCACCATGGAGATCACCTGTCTTGTTTGTGGACAAGAAGGATGGAGGTAGCCATTTATGTACGGATTATCGGAAGTTGAATGATGTCACCATCAAGAACAAGTACCCCTTGCCCAAGATAGAAGATTTGTTTGATCAGTTGACCGGTGCCAAGGTGTTTTCTAAGATTGATCTTAGAACTGGCTATCATCAACTCAAGATTCGTGCAGAGGATATTCCAAAGACTGCATTTACCACCAGATATGGATTGTATGAGTATGTAGTCATGTCTTTCGGATTGACCAATGCCCCTGCTTATTTCATGAACCTCATGAATAAGATTTTTATGGACTTCCTGGATAAGTTTGTCATTGTTTTCATTGATGACATTCTGATTTATTCCAAATCAGAAGAAGAACATGAGCTACACCTAAGGACCATTCTTGGAACCCTTAGAGAGCATCAGCTGTATGCAAAGTTTAGCAAATGTGAATTCTGGTTACAGGAAGTAGGATTCCTCGGTCACATTGTATCAGCCGGAGGAATTGCCGTTGACCCTGCCAAAGTGAAAGATGTAGAAGATTGGCAAGCCCCAACCAATCAAACCCAATTTCGTGTATTTCTCGGATTGGCAGGATATTACCGCAAATTCGTAGAAGGATTCTCTAGTATCGCCAGACCCATGACCCAATTGCTGAAGAAGGACAAGAAGTTTGAATGGACCGACAAATGTGAAGCGAGTTATCAAGAACTCAAAAGGAGATTGATTTCAGCCCCAATCTTGATCATGCCGGATATCACGAAGCCCTTCGATGTGTATTGTGACGCATCCAAGATTGGTCTCAGATGTGTGCTAATGCAAGAAGGCAAAGTTATATCTTACCTATCTCGACAATTGAAGAAACATGAGCAAAACTACCCAACCCATGACCTCGAACTCGCAGACGTAGTTCTAGACCTGAAGACATGGAGACATTACCTGATGGGAAACCGTTGTGAGATTTATTCGGATCACAAGAGCCTAAAGTATATATTCACTCAGAAGGAGCTGAATATGAGGCAGAGAAGATGGATTGAGCTAATCAAGGATTATGACCTGGACATTCACTATCACCCTGGTAAAGCCAATGTGGTAGCCGATGCCCTTAGCAGATTGTCGTGTCGCTTGAACTCCATGATTTTGAAGGATCGACCAAGTTTGCACAAGGAGATTGAAGATTTTCGAATGGAATTAGTAAGTGAAGGATTTTTGGCTAGCATAGAACTCCAGCCCACTTTGATCAGTCAAATTAAAGAGGCGCAGAAGGAAAATGCAAGTACCGACGGAATCAAGCGTCGTATCGGTACAGGCAAAGTACCCGGATTCACCGAGGACGAAGAAGGAGTGTTGTGGTACAAAGGACGCCTTTGTGTACCAGCAGATTCTGAATTGAAAGAAGTTATATTGAAGGAGGCTCATGATACTCTTTATTCTATCCATCCCGGAGGAACTAAGATGTATCAAGATTTAAAAGAGCAATTTTGGTGGCATAAGATGAAGAGAGAAATCGGAAGCTATATCGCCAAGTGTAACTACCTCGGTGAATTACGCTCCTAGTTACAAGCCTGGACGATCGGAAATGGTTAAAATAGTACGGTGGGGCCCAAATGCCACTCACAGGTAGACCTTTCGGTCGTCCTAACCATTTCCAAACATCGGGACAAGAACGGGCGGCGTAATCGGCAGGCGAAGGGATCAACTACATACACAAATGAGTATGTATGCAAGCCACCATACAACAGTCCTCAGAGCCATTCCATCTAAAAGAAATAGAAATATTGCAACGCCATACGGCAAGATCCAAATATCCTAGATAGATATATAGTTGAGGATATCTCCTCATACATCAAACATCAGAGTATCAGGCGGAAGCGGAAAACTAGATCCGAGTATGGATAAGAAGCAAATCGGCATAAGATGCCCCATAAATAAACACATCCCGCCCACAGATCTCACGGATCCCCGTTCCCGGAATCTCTACACCGAATGATCGTTGTCCACATCGTCCGTCTCCTCCACCCAGTATCCATCTTGTGAGTGTACCTGTTCATCTGAATCAAATAATTTATTAGGTGAGACCCTAGGGGTGCTTAGCAAGTCTTTATGCCTCTAAAGGGGACACAACCTGGGGTGACGCAATTGCTTAAAAAGATAAACCCTAACAGTTCTATAGATACTCGCTAACCATCCGCCTAACCAAAGATAGACGGATGTCCGTGAATTAATAACAGATTATACTTGATAATATGCAGATCCATCCTCCTCCTCGCTTACCAACGAGGAAGCGGACGAACAACCCCCCCAACCGTTGGCAGTTTTATTATCCATTCCATGAGTGTTGCACTATTTACTAGTCAGGTACTTAGTCAAATTAAAAGCAGTACTTTAGTTATACTTGTCTATGATCGAGAAACTGTGCTCCAAGTCGTCCATAACCGCGGACACGGCTTTCAGAAAGTTTTACCCTGCAGGGGTGCACAAATAGCAACACACACTCGATCAACCTCGGAAAAACCAAATCAAAACCCAACGAGGCATTCACGACAAAGCAATCACAGGATTCAGAAACATTTCAGGGGGCCACCCCATTAAGTCTACCATAGCGAAGTTGGCGGCTCGAGACGGACTCAAGGTTTGTGTGGGTATGTAACATTGGGAACCCGAAAGTGTGACTGTGGGCTTGTCGATCTGGTAACGTGTCACGATCCTAAACAGTACAGGTGCTCCTCGCACAATCGTAAATAAAGCAGTAAAGCATGGCTTAAGTACAGGATAGTAATAAAGCCCCAAACTAATTGTGGCCCCAAGAAATAAGAATGAATCAAGCTCTGGATCAGGGGGTCCCATAAGCCTCCCGTATGTGGATAGCGCGAATATTCAAGGAACAGGAATCAAGTACTCGGGGTCCTACGGGACACAAGTGAGCATGAAAAACCAAATAGCAGATATTGCTCACCGGTGCCACTTTCATTAGTTATCCCATTACTACTCAGGTTAAGTTGTATAGGTACCTCGTTATCCATCAGACACTCACATACCCTACACATGTTGTTCTATGACTCGCATGGCTCAAAAAACTCCTGTAGTAATGGCTCATGGGATGGAGGAACAAGCTTCGGTGGGGTTTAAAAGTAAAGGCTATGCAATACTTGGGATTCAGTTTAATGCAATCACGACTCAATGATGCAAGAATAAGATAGAGGAAATAGGTACTATATGTATGCAATCATGTGGTAGTGCTTGCCTGGCAGCTCAGTTGAAGCGAGAGAAGGATCTGGGTAGTGCTCCTGGGTTTCTTGATATATCCCCTGCTCAGCGTCTATTCGAAGAAGAACCAAACAAACAAAGGCCAACATAAATAAAGCGCACAAGCATATGAATAAGATGCGACAAGCAAACAATCATGCCATGATGAATGATGCACAATTTGCATGGCAATAATGTAGCATGGCATGGGTGAGGTGTGGAATACAAGAATAAAGCCTTTTATTGAGTTTTGGTCATATTTTATACTCAATTAAGTTGTTGTAATCTTTATATTTATATGATGCATGCTGCAATTCAGAACATGGACTGCATAGATAGAACGGGCTCGTCGCGCTGATCGATTTAGACATATTATTTGTCAAATTTGGAGTTATAAAACAAAAGTTATTAATTAATTAAGGAAAAGGGCATTTTATTGTAATTTTAATTAACTTGAGAATTAAAGTGTCCAAAATATATTTTGAAGGCCATATTTGGAATCCTCACATTTTTCTGATTCAAAAACATATATTATTTGTATTATTTGGAATTGTATTTTAAAAGTTATTTGAAAACAGATTTGAAATTGAATTTTAAATTAATTTGAAAAAGGTTTAAATTAAACAGCCAAGCAGAAAACATTTTTGTACTTAGGCAGAGCCAGCCACTGAAGCTGACAGGTGGGCCAGGCGCTGACTCAGCAACAGGTTGGTCGACGTGGTCCACGCGGGGTTTTTTCTCACCGAGGGAAAACCTAGCCACAGAGGATGACTGGTGGGCCTCCAGGCGGCATGGCCACACGACGCGTGTCGGCTAGGTGACCGACGTGTGCCATCCGGGGAGCGCGGGGGTGTTTTTCTCAGAATCCGAGGGCCTCTTCAAAAGAAAACGGCGGCGAATGACAGGTGGGGCCGTGGGGGCTGCGGGTGCAGGCGGGAAAAAGGCCAGGGGGCTAAATGAAAAACGACATTTCTTTGCATCATTGTGGAACCGGCAGCGACGGCGGATCTGGCTGTCTACCGACGACGATGGCGACCAAACGGCGGCGAATCTCGCCAAGCCGCAAAAAGGGAAGATGGAGAGGGTGGTGCGGGCTACCTTTTTCGTTTAGCAAGCTCGCACGGAGGCGGCCTGGCACGGCACGATGAAAAGCAGGCGGGGCGGAAGCTCTGCGGCCTGCTGCCAGAGGCTGGCGCGGCACGGAGGCTGCTCGGCGGGCCTTGGCGGCGTTGCGGCGAGCTAGAGAGGAAAAGGGGATGTCCAGGAGAAAGATGGTACTCACGGGAGTGCACCCATGCCGTGGGAGCGGTGGCGGAGTCTTGGCCAGATGCTCATGACACCGAGCTTGAGAGCATGGCGTCTCTGTGTGGCGGCAACTCCGGCGACCTTCCGACGAGGGTCACGTACAGGTCGAAGAAGAGGAGGCCAGGGAGCCTCCTGGCGCCAGGCACAGGCCCGGTGGCCATGATCTCGAGCCGGCATAGGGGAAGGCCGAGCTAGGGTTTTGGAGCAGCATGGAGGTGGCCATGGCCAAGATTGGGGAAGTAGGGAGGAGGGAGAGGGATCTAGGCGCCTCCTGGGTAGCTCGGAGGTGGTTGGGGAGATAAGGGAGAGAGGAGAGAGGCACATGGGATGGTGGTGGTTTTGCAAAAAGGTGAGGAAGGAGTGATCGGGCTAGGTCTTCTCTCCCTCCTTCTTCTCCTTGTCTTGAAGCCAAAGAAAGAAGTGGGGGCAGATAAAGGGTGTGAAGTGGTGGGCCTGCCTGGTAGGGAGAGAGGGGGAAGCCGAGAGAGAGGGGGAGGGGAGGGGTAGCTCGGGTTAGGTAGGGCTAGGGTTAGGAGAGGCTCGGGTTAGCTAGGTCTAGAGAGAGGAGAGGTGGTCTCGGGTTAGGTTAAAGGGGGCTAGGGTTTAGGAGAGAGGATAAAGAGAGAGGGTGAGATGAGAGAGAGATGAGGTAGGGTGCTTAGGGTTTAGCTACTTGCATGCACCAAGCTAGATCAAACAAGAATAGGTGGATGAGGTGTAGGGTTTAGCAAACTCAACAAGATCAACAAAAAGGAGTGGAAGAGAGGGATAGAGATGTGGTGGTTCTTGCATGGGCCATGCATAAATAGTAAATGCCTCCTCTAGTAATGAAAACCACTAGATTATCTCATGGCATTTGTATAAGCAAGCTTCCCAAATTTTGGAATAAGGCCCAACAAAAGAAAAGAGAGCTTGTTTACCACATGGATTAAATAAAAGATCATGCATGAATATAAGGTGGCCAAGCTTGTGTGTATGTGCCACTAGCCAACATGAACCCCAATGGTATTCCTACATGAGCTTATATTCATATTTAAACCATATGAAAGCTTGACAAGGGGTTCCACTCACATATCATGCAAAGGTGGCCATGTGGCTCTCATATACCAATAATGTGAAAACAACATGGTGCATATATGGGAGCATGTGGAATTGTAAGTGGAGCCATCCAAACTCACATGAGCTAGAGGTAAAACCCAAATAAAGTGCAAAGCTCACATTTAGTTGGATGGTGGAATTATAAGGTGGTGGCAGAGAAAGGTGATGGAGTTGAATAAAAGATATGCCCCCAACTCAACTTGGGCATTAAACAATATATCAAGAACCAAATACAATATCAAGAGGCAAATACAATTAATAATGCATATGAGATAAGAACCAAAACAAAAAGGGTTTTTATATGATGCTCAAATGCAAGGTGGCATGATGACATGAGCATGATATAATTATGATGCAACAATTATATATAGGAAGTAGCATTTATATAGACTAGGCTAGTAGCATTGCAATTGTTAGACAATTGGGATGCTACAACTCTCCCCCACTAAACAAGAATCTCGCCCCGAGATTCCTAGGAAAAAAGAAAACAACACAAGGAGAGGCGGGTGTTCGAACGAAGGTGACCCTCACGTTCCCAAGTTGATGAACAACGGAATGGTGCGACCACTACACCTTGCAAAACTTGCTAGACTTGTTGCGAGTCTTGCGTTTTGCTTGAGAAACAATGGGTTAGAAGAGTTGAAGGATTGTCGTGAGACAAGAAGGATAGGATGGGCATAGCTCCGGTTTTCCCAAGAATCATGATAAAAGAATATAACCACTTGTGAAAGAAAAGGAGAAGATGATGTATCATGGATAAAGAAAGACACACCATTAAGATTAAAGATTTACCGATACGAGAGAGGATGAATCTTTGTCTCGCCGGAAGAAAAGAGCTAGGTTGGAGAGGTTTGAACCACTATGACAATAGCATCGTATCTTCTCTCGGATTTGAGAAATGAAGTTCGGAAACAATATTGCCTTCAAACAATAGAGTCCCTTGATAACAACAGAAAGATTTAGTTAGACATCGTCGGATTAGATTCTTGTTGCGCCGGTAAGAACCAAGGATCACGCAATTTAGGTGCGCAGATATAACTTCCAGAGATGGATGTGAAGCGGATCATGGTGGAATCGAGAAGCAAAGAATATGGAGGATCTAGAGTTTATTGTAGAGATACTTATTCCTTTCTTTAGCCTTGAGGCTAACGCATAGATTTGCGGTGATGGCATCAACCATAATTGGCTTTACCACGAGAAAAGAATTGATGAAACAAAGAGAGATAGTTTCCTTTAATCTTGTTTGGGGATGTCGAGCATCGGTAGAAAGACGAGGATAGAAAAAGGTTTGCATTTGTTTCCACCGGATAATTGAGGATTTTGCTCCGTGTAGAAAGGGTGAGATCACCAACAAGAGATTATTGATTACTTTCTTGAAGAGCACTCCGGAAAAACAAGGACGGAAGTAAAAGTATCGAGGGATAAAGGCCACTTCTAACTTCCGTGGAATGAGTGAAATCACATTAATTCACCAATTCAATGTACAAGAGCGAATGATAAGAGTAGTGGTATGGTAGCTACTCCATCCCGCACTCAAAGCATTACTCCGCACGTGAATAAGAAAATCATGCAACCCAACTACCGAAACAGACTGAAGGTGTTGGCAAAAACTCATAGAACTCCGTTAGAAAACAAGGATAGATGCAAACGATTCGCCGGATTCATAGATAGATAAAGATGATGATGTTGTCGTCATGTCGGAAGTACCAAGCCACCAGAAAGATATAAAGGAAGATCACGGAGACAACTGCAAAATTTCACAGATATAGAAAAAGATAGCACCACTTGAACAGAAGGAATACAAGATCTGGAAGGTCTTCATGGCCTCCGGTGGATTGAGCATAGACGATAGAGCGAGAGGGTTTCAAGAGATTACTTAACGAGATTGAGGTGAAAGATCTCCATGTTCTTCTTGAAATGATTGAGAGAGATTTAGCAGCCTTGAGGAAATCTTCAGCGGAACAACGATGATAACTTGCCAACAAGGAACAACTCCGGATTGGTTGAAGATGGAGGATGGAATTAACAATGGACTTGCTGATTCCAAAGTTGAAGTAATGTATTTAGCAAAAGGACGTGGCCGAGATATGTGACTTCAAAAAGTCAGAATTCTCACTTTGAGACTTTGCACACAGGCAGTGCTCACGAAGCTCGAGAGAAAGGGACACAGATGATCTTCCATGTACTTCCATAGATATCGAATAGGCAAGCATATTATCAACATATACCACCATGGATTAACAAGATATTCCCAGAATACCAAGTTCAAGAGGCGGGAGAACGAACAAATGCTCGAAACACTTTCTGAGCTCAACGCTCTTTGAAAGATCAACGTTGCAGTAAGGATTCCTTGAAGAAGATGATGTGAGAATAGGTTAACCGGTCCTCGGAAGAAAAAGAGATGTCACTGGTTCACATGTCGATCGGATCACGGTGTTACAAAGATAAAGAGATCTTGGATAAGATGATGATAGCTCATACCTTCATAAAAGCTAAGCTAGAGCGAAACGAAAAGATTCCCTCGTATCCGGAGAATTGTGGATATATGGGTTCAAAAGGATGTGCGGCATGATGGATGATGATATACCGCCGTAGTGCTTGGAGAAACTCTGATTGCCAAAGATGCTTGAATATGCCTAGATATGATCGCGGTTACTCACTCAAATCCAAAGAGGAGATAACCGACACCATTTGTAGGATAGTGGTGATTGCATTTTCCATATTCCACTCAAGATAAGTGTCATATAGCTATCTGCCGAGAACCAAATTACAATCACCGACATCGGATCGACACATGTTATGTAATTAGCCCAAGAGAATTGGAGATGAAATGAAACTCTAGGATTAAGCGGGTGACAAAAGAATGAGTTAGCATGGACATGCTGATAAAGGGAGCTAGATAATGTTTCACACATTGAAAAGTGTGGAACCCTGAATGTATCAAAGAAAAAATTTCCGCATTTTTCGGCATTAAAATACCAATAGATGCACAAAAACACTTATCAGGTAGCGATTAGCAACTGATGGTTTCACAGAATGTGGAGTTGCTAGAAGGAAGGACACCCTTAAGAAGATGGCACGGTTAACAAGGAGTCGGATAGATCGCTGGTATTCAAAAGCACATCGTTATGGAATGTACCAACAGTTGATAACCAAAAGCAAATAAAGATAACATGTTGGATACAACAGATAGACAAGGAATTACACACACACACACACACACACACACACACACACAACCTATGGTACTACGGAAACCCAGAACACGTGAATCCTAGTTTGAATTTTAAGAAGAGGATTGAAAATGTTACACTTCCTTACCAGAAAAGGGTGGGTGGGTGGGTAAGAAGAAAAGTGGAAGCAGTACTACTCTCGCGTTTTGTTTTTCCCTAGTATACATAGCTACCAAAAATATTTGCTAGACTGACAACAACCATTTGGCTGAGACCCTGAAGGGCGGGATGGCTCTGATACCAATTGTAACTACCTCGGTGAATTACGCTCCTAGTTACAAGCCTGGACGATCGGAAATGGTTAAAATAGTACGGTGGGGCCCAAATGCCACTCACAGGTAGACCTTTCGGTCGTCCTAACCATTTCCAAACATCGGGACAAGAACGGGCGGCATAATCGGCAGGCAAAGGGATCAACTACATACACAAATGAGTATGTATGCAAGCCACCATACAACAGTCCTCAGAGCCATTCCATCTAAAAGAAATAGAAATATTGCAACACCATACGGCAAGATCCAAATATCCTAGATAGATATATAGTTTAGGATATCTCCTCATACATCAAACATCAGAGTATCAGGCGGAAGCGGAAAACAAGATCCGAGTACGGATAAGAAGCAAATCGGCATAAGATTCCCCATAAATAAACACATCCCACCCACAGATCTCACGGATCCCCGTTCCCGGAATCTCTACACCGAATGATCGTTGTCCACATCGTCCGTCTCCTCCACCCACTATCCATCTTGTGAGTGTACCTGTTCATCTGAATCAAATAATTTATCGGGTGAGACCCTAGGGGTGCTCAGCAGGTATTTATGCCTCTAAAGGGGACACAACCTGGCGTGACGCAATTGCAGCAAAAGATAAACCCTAACAGTTCTATAGATACTCGCTAACCATCCGCCCAACCAAAGATAGACGGATGTCCGTGAATTAATAACAATGATTATAACGATAATATCAGATCCATCCTCCTCCTCGCTACCAACGAGGAAGACGAACAACCCCCCAACAGTTGGCGGTTTATTATCCATTCCATGAGTGTTGCACTATTTACTAGTCGGTTACTTAGTCAAATTAAAAGCGGTACTTTAGTTATACTTGTCTATGATCGAGAAATTGTGCTCCAAGTCGTCCATAACCATGGACACGGCTTTGAAAGTTTTACCTGCAGGTGCACAAATAACAACACACTCGATCAACCTCGGAAAAACCAAATCAAAACCCAACGAGGCATTCACGACAAAGCAATCACGGATTTAGAAATATTTCAGGGCCACCCATTAAGTCTACAACAACGAAGTTGGCCGGCTCGAAACGGACTCAAGGTTTGTGTGAATTTGTAAATGATGGGAACCGAAAGTGTGACTGGGCTTGTCGATACAAAAAACGTGTCACGGTCCTATGATCTGAGTGCTCCTCGCACAATCGTAAATAAAGCGATAAAGCATGGCATAAGTACAGGATAGTAATAAAGCCCCAAACTAATTGTGGCCCCAAGAAATAAGAATGAATCAAGCTCGCTCGGGTCCCATAAGCCTCCGGATGTGGATAGCGTGAATATTCAAGGAACGAATCAAGTACTCGGGGTCCCACGGGACACAAGTGAGCATGAAAACCAAATAGCGAGATATTTCTCACCGGTGCCACTTTTATTAGTTATCCCATTACTACTCAGTTAAGTTGTATAGGTACCTCGTTATCCATCGGACACTCACATACCCTACATCTTTGTTCTCGACTCGCATGGCTCAAACAACTCTGTAGTAATGGCTCATGGGATGGAGGAACAAGCTTCGGTGGGGTTTAAAAGTAAAGGCTATGCAATACTTGGGATTCAGTTTAATGCAATCGCGACTCAATGATGCAAGAATAAGATAGAGGCAATAGGTACTATATGTATGCAAGCATGTGGTAGTGCTTGCTGGCAGCTCGATTGAAGCGAGAGAAGGATCGGGTAGTGCTCACGGTTTCTTGATATATCCCGATCGATCGTCATTCTAAGAAGAACCAAACAAACAAGGGCCAACATAAATAAAGCGCACAAGCATATGAATAAGATGCGACAAGCAAACAATCATGCCATGATGAATGATGCACAATTTGCATGGCAATAATGTAGCATGGCATGGGTGAGGTGTGGAATACAAGAATAAAGCCTTTTATTGAGTTTTGGTCATATTTTATACTCAATTAAGTTGTTGTAATCTTTATATTTATATGATGCATGCTGCAATTTAGAACATGGACTACATAGATAGAACGGGCTCGTCGTGCTGATCGATTTAGACATATTATTTGTCAAATTTGGAGTTATAAAACAAAAGTTATTAATTAATTAAGGAAAAGGGCATTTTATTGTAATTTTAATTAACTTGAGAATTAAAGTGTCCAAAATATATTTTGAAGGCCATATTTGGAATCCTCACATTTTTCTGATTCAAAAACATATATTATTTGTATTATTTGGAATTGTATTTTAAAAGTTATTTGAAAACAGATTTGAAATTGAATTTTAAATTAATTTGAAAAAGGTTTAAATTAAACAGCCAAGCAGAAAACATTTTTGTACTCAGGCAGAGCCAGCCACTGACGCTGACGGGTGGGCCAGGCGCTAACTCAGCAACAGGTTGGTCGACGTGGTCCACGCGGGGTTTTTTCTCACCGAGGGAAAACCTAGCCACAGAGGATGACTGGTGGGCCTCCAGGCGGCTGAGCCACGGCCGCCTTCTAGGCGGTGACACGTGTGCCATCCGGGGAGCGCGGGGGTGTTTTTCTCAGAACCCGAGGGCCTCTTCAAAAGAAAACGGCGGCGAATGACAGGTGGGGCCGTGGGGGCAGTGCGGGCGGAAAAAGGCCGAGGCTAAATGAAAACGACACATTTGCTCCATCCGCTACGACGAACCCGGCAGTGGCGGATCTGGCTGTCTTCACGACGATGGCGACCAACAGCGCGAATCTCTCCAATCCGCAAAAAGGGAAGATGGAGAGGGTGGTGCGGGCTACCTTTTTCGTTTAGCAAGCTCGCACGGAGGCGGCCTATAGCCTTGGGCACGACGAAACAGGCGGCGGAAGGCTGCTGCATTCTTCTTGTCTGCCAGGCCTTGTGTGGCGGTGCCACGGAGGCTTTCGACGGGCCAGCGGCGGCATTGCGGCGAGCTAGAGAGGAAAAGGGGATGTCCAGGAGGAAGATGGTACTCACGGGAGTGCGCCCGCGAAGCTGTGGGAGCAGCGGTGGCGGGGTACTGGCGTAGTGCTCGCGGTGGCCATGATCTCGAGCCGGCACAGGGGAAGGCCGAGCTAGGGTTTTGGAGCAGCATGGAGGTGGCCATGGCCAAGCTTGGGGAAGTAGGGAGGAGGGAGAGGGATCTGGGCGCCTCCTGGGTAGCTCGGAGGTGGTTGGGGAGATAAGGGAGAGAGAGGAGAGAGGCACATGGGATGGTGGTGGTTTTGCAAAAAGGTGAGGAAGGAGTGATCGGGCTAGGTCTTCTCTCCCTCCTTCTTCTCCTTGTCTTGAAGCCAAAGCAAGAAGTGGGGGCAGATAAGGGGTGTGAAGTGGTGGGCCTGCCTGGTAGGGAGAGAGGGGGAAGCCGAGAGAGAGGGGGAGGGTAGGGGTAGCTCGGGTTAGGTAGGGCTAGGGTTAGGAGAGGCTCGGGTTAGCTAGGTCTAGAGAGAGGAGAGGTGGTCTCGGGTTAGGTTAAAGGGGGCTAGGGTTTAGGAGAGAGGATAAAGAGAGAGGGTGAGATGAGAGAGAGAGATGAGGTAGGGTGCTTAGGGTTTAGCTACTTGCATGCACCAAGCTAGATCAAACAAGAATAGGTGGATGAGGTGTAGGGTTTAGCAAACTCAACAAGATCAACAAAAAGGAGTGGAAGAGAGGGATAGAGATGTGGTGGTTCTTGCATGGGCCATGCATAAATAGTAAATGCCTCCTCTAGTAATGAAAACCATTAGATTATCTCATGGCATTTGTATAAGCAAGCTTCCCAAATTTTGGAATAAGGCCCAACAAAAGAAAAGAGAGCTTGTTTACCACATGGATTAAATAAAAGATCATGCATGAATATAAGGTGGCCAAGCTTGTGTGTCTGTGCCACTAGCCAACATGAACCCCAATGGTATCCTACATGAGCTTATATTCATATTTAAACCATATGAAAGCTTGACAAGGGGTTCCACTCACATAGCATGCAAAGGTGTCCATGTGGCTCTCATATACCAATAATGTGAAAACAACATGGTGCATATATGGGAGCATGTGGAATTGTAAGTGGAGCCATCCAAACTCACATGAGCTAGAGGTAAAACCCAAATAAAGTGCAAAGCTCACATTTAGTTGGATGGTGGAATTATAAGGTGGTGGCAGAGAAAGGTGATGGAGTTGAATAAAAGATATGCCCCCAACTCAACTTGGGCATTAAACAATATATCAAGAACCAAATACAATATCAAGAGGCAAATACAATTAATAATACATATGAGATAAGAACCAAAACAAAAAGGGTTTTTATATGATGCTCAAATGCAAGGTGGCATGATGACATGAGCATGATATAATTATGATGCAACAATTATATATAGGAAGTAGCATTTATATAGACTAGGCTAGTAGCATTGCATTTGTTAGACAATTGGGATGCTACACCAAGTGTGATATATGTCAGCGAGTCAAGGCAGGACATCAAAGACCCGCTGGATTGTTGCAACCATTGCAGATTCCGGAATGGAAATGGGATTCTGTAGGAATGGACTTTATCACTGGACTACCTACTTCTAGTAGGGGAAATGACTCTATCTGGGTCATAGTGGACAGATTGTCCAAAGTCACCCATTTCTTGCCCGTCAAAACCACATATCAGAGTTCGAAACTAGCGGAGTTGTACATCGCTAGAATCGTCAGTTTGCACGGAGTCCCTAAGAACATAGTATCGGATCGAGGAACTCAGTTTACCTCGAGATTCTGGAAGAAAGTCCAAGAAGGTTTAGGAACCCGTCTAGATTTCAGCATCGCGTATCACCCTCAGACCGATGGACAAACAGAGCGAGTAAACCAAATACTCGAAGATATGCTGAGAGCCTGTGTGTTAGAATATGGATCCAAGTGGGAAGACTGTCTGCCGTTTGCAGAATTTTCATACAACAACAGTTACCAAGCCAGTTTGCAAATGGCCCCATTTGAATTCATGTACGGAAGAAAGTGTCGCACCCCTTTGAACTGGTGAAGTAGGAGAGAGTCGATTTTTGGACCCGACATCCCACGAGAAGCGAGAGAAGGTTCACAAGATTCGTGAGCACCTCAGACCGCCCAATCCCGGCGGAGAGTTCTGTGACAAGAGACGTAGAGACCTCGCCTTCAACATAGGAGATTTTGTTTATCTGAAAGTGTCGCCATTGAAGGGAATGCAGCGTTTCCAACTCAAAGGAAAGTTAGCCCCCAGATATATCGGACCTTTCAAGATTCTGAACTGTCGAGGAGAAGTATCGTACCAATTGGAGCTACCTGAAGAGATGTCAGCCGTGCACAATGTGTTCCATATCTCGTTACTTCGCAAGTGTCTCGAAGTCCTCGAGAAGACCGAAGTATTCAAGAATATCGACCATTGGACCATAGAACTCAACGATGACCTGACCTATCCCGAAGTACCCATCCGCATTTTGGAAGAAGCTTTTCGAACTACCCGAACCCAAAGCATCAAGTTTCTCAAGATTCAGTGGAGCAACCACACAGAAGAGGAAGCTACCTGGGAGCGCGAAGATCACATCAAGACGGAGTTTCCCGATCTCTTCAAATCCTAGGTAATCTTTTCGTCCTTTTTTCAAATCTCGGGACGAGATTTTGTTTAAGGGGGGAACATTTGTAACATCCCAAAAATACTAAACTTGGAACATCAAACTCTAATCATCAAGATTGGGGTTAACAAAAACTTTTCTAATTAAAATTATGAATGCATGCATATGTGTATGCATTGATTTTGAAATTCTTTTAAAACACCTTGTTTGATTGTGTCATTGCTTGTAAAATGTTTCTTAGGTGAAATAAACATCATCTAAAACATTTCCCACACTTTTCCTAAAGACAAGTAAATCAGAACACATATATTAAATGAATGGTCACTTTGACCAATTTAACTCTCATGCCTACTTTGGTTGTCTCAAACTTTCAGAACCTAATGGAAACTTTTCTGGATCTTTGCACCCCTTGAATGTACTCATAACAAGGTATCAAGGCCCACTTTGTGATCATCCAGAAACTTTCAAATGCATAGTTTAATTGACAATTCAAAATTGAATCTTTATCATATGGGAAGATCCCACTTTTTCAAAAACCACTCAAACAAGCTCAACTTTCAAAACCCAAGCATCTGCAGACTCACCAGCACCAATCTAGCAAACCCACCAAAAATCTTTTCAAAATTCAAAACTTGATTTCATGCGGCCATTTCATCAAACAGGTTGCAGACACAAATCAAACAAACATCAAACACTATTGTGAGCAGTGATTCTTGCCTAACTGGTTCCCCATTTAGCTCACAACCAGCTCAGTAGATCATCTATCAAGATTAACCAAGCACTAACACCACTGTGAGCTTGCCATTGCCATCAATGGTGAACAGTCGAGCACACCCTTGCCATCCCATAGTCGACAGCAAGCTAGGAGCAGTAGCAAGCCTAGACATGTCGGGAAGCACCGTCCACCGCCACTCCACATCCCTTGCTCCAGCCTTGCCAAGCCCTGGACCACACGCACGAACCGCGCCCAGACCGCCAGAGACCATGCCGAGCGTGCGCCAGAGCACCACCCTCGACCGAAGCCCACAGACCGCGCGCCGCCCTCGCCGCATGCATACACAATCCCCACCGACCTAGGAGACCGCCAGACATCCCCGTTCGCCGCCCCGTGACGCATATCCACCACTCGCCGTCGAAGACTCCGCCTCTGCCGTTAAGAGCATCGCCCGTTCCAGACCAAGTCGCACCGCCCCATGCCTCAAAACCATGTTGTTGAGCATGGCCAGGAGACACCACACCGTCCCCTACCCTTGCCCATGCCAATAGCCGCCTGTAACATCACCCCCGACGAGCTCACCGTGCGCCCCGACGGTCCCCTCGCTCGACTATAAATAGAGGCCACCCCCGCTCGATTTCTTCACACCATCTCACTCTCCTCTCCTCACTTATCGTGCCACACCGTTCTCAGAGCAAGGCGAGCACCACCCCACCGGAATTTCACCGGAGCCCGCCGCCTCTGGAGAAGAAGGGAGCCATCGATTTCGTCCACCCCAGGAGCTGCCGCGAACACCCCTTAGTTCGCCGTCGTCGACTTCGTCGTTCGCCCGCCTCGCCGACCCTCGCCAGTACCCCGGTGAGCCCCCATCATCCCCCCACTGGCCGCGCTAGGTTTCGTTCTCGCCGGCGTTGTCTCGCGTCGATGATGACTCCCAGCCGTTGGATTAGAATCAGATCGAACGACCCACGTTGCCCCATACCGCTTCGCCCAACCACGTGTCACTGACGAGTGGGGACACCCACTTAAGCAGCCCACGGGAGCACTGCGCTTAGCAGGCCGGCCCGTTAACTTTTCCCGCGCAGCCCAGTGATTTGAATTAAATCTTTTCTATTTTAATTCAAACACACTTCTGTACCCAACTTCAAAAATCAACCCAGATCGATTTAGTGCACCAATTTGAATGAAACCAATTTTGTTGGAAAGGTCTGTGAATGCTGAATCCAAACCCGTTAGATTCAATTCATTTGGATCTGTATATCATCCTTAGTAAAAATAACAAGGCAGAAGCTTTTCTGCATTCAAACATTTTTCAAATTTAAACCATAATAGCTTTTGAGTTGATTCCAACTCTCAAAAATCACATTTAACCATACCTTTCAGAATATATAAAAATATATAGGTTTACTTGCAGAAATAATGTTCAAGTAATAAAAGAATGCTACATGGGCATTTCTAGCCACTTTAATTAATTAGAATAAAAGGGTAAAACCTTATTAAATTGTGACACCACTTTAAATCACATTCCCATGGACTACAATATGTGGTGATGACATGTGTCAACATGATCCCATGTTTGGTTTGGATAATATTAAATCTTAAGTAGTTTTTCAATGAGTAGAAATTACTTTTCTAAAAATAAAAGGAATTAAACCAAGCCTTAACCTTGTAATGTTAGTGATGATGCTAGATCATCTATAGGACCCTTGTGTGTGATGATTGCAAGTAGTTAAGTATTGTTTGGTGATTGTGTACCTCGTATTTATTCATAGACTCTAGTACTGACCAAGGATACGAGGAGGAAGAAGGATACTACGAAGAAGAAGCCGAGGAGAATTTCAACCACTGCTCTGCACAAGGCAAGCCTCATACTACTAGTGAATGTGCAAGCCTAATACTACTAGTGAATGTGCAAGCCTTACTAATCAAGTTGACCTATGCAAGCTAACACTTGCAATTTAGCAAGCTTATACTGATTTTGTGCAAGCAAATACTTGCTTGTTACTATGCCTACTATATGCCTTAAGCATATGTGATCATACCCACTTGATAAACCAATCCTAGTTTTATTTGCAAGCTTCTTACTTTATTTCTTTATCAAAGCTTTAACTTAGAGTTGACTTAAGTGACTTGTAGATACTAGAAAGATTCTGAAGGTTGCATAAAGAGCATAAAATTTGACCTAAGTTAGAAACCTTGATATCATCCTAAGATATAAGGTTGTACTTAGTTGAAACTCCACTAGTTCACCACCCCTCATTAGTACTACCCCCACCTGTAGATGCTAGTGCTAAGCATAAAACTTGATCAACTTTAGATGGGTTTACTTGGTGGAAAAATGGTTATGAAAACCTTGGAATGATGGATCATTCTATTGAAATTTTTTGGACATGTGTTTCCGAACACTTGATGATTTTGGTGATGAAAACGTTGAGGCGTGAGCCTTAGCCCTTTATAAAACTGATGGTTGTCTGGATGCGATACCATTCCAATTTTATCGTATAACCACAATACCTGAATATTGGGTAGGGCTTGACTGGAAACTTACATACCTTAGTATTAGTTCCCTCACGGCCAAGGTCTCAGCTGAGGCTACCTTGTGAAGATTGTCCACTGCGGTGCAAGATGACAGTTGGTCATGGTTGGGAGGCCAAACTCATAGGAGAGGTGCTTATACTAGGCGTGTAATTGAAAGGTTAGGATTGATTATCCGACATCTTGAGTATGGTGAATTCAGGATTTGTTCTGACGGATGTATCGAATGTTGTGGTGAAAGTGTACAATCTCTGCAGTGTCAAACTATTCGAATAGCCGCGTCATGATTATGGACAGTTGGAGTGGCCATACTGTTCCCCCGTCATACTTTTCAAAATGACCTGTGAAATGAACTAAGACTTTGACTTGACCACAACAGAGTTGTGATATGAAATACCAGTTCCCGCTTAGGATTTATAAAATTGTGACTAGCTTTGGAGCTTAGTAGAGATAAATCTGGCTTTTGCAAAACAACCCTAGAGCCTAGTGTCCTATTATCCAAAAAACCCTTTACCTGTTAGTATTAGCTTGCGAGTACTTAAAGAGTACTCATGGCTTTGTGCCTGGCTATTCCCATGGCCAGACTATGAAGAGGAGTACCTGGAGGATGCACCCCAGGGAGGTTACGACAACTAGGATCATCTCCCACTGTCAGCATTGCCTGTGACCCCGAAGATGGAGCTTCGCCTACGCTACCATTATTATTACGTATTCCGCTGCTTGAAGTTGTATTAAGAACTGGATCATGAGATCCCTATTTGTGTAAGAACTTATGTATTGTTCGTAATGGATGATGTACTATGGTATCCAATTCTGTTATGTCTCACAAAAATGGTAATCCTGGGATTGCGATGTATGGCATAACAGGCATCTAGGATTGAAAAATCCGGGTGTTGACAAGGGTGCTGCTGGCGATGCAGGAAGCAAAAGAGATAGGGGAGGGGCTCACCGAGATCGCCGTGGCGAGTGGATGCTCAAGGTGGTCTCTGTCGATGGAGGGGCGCACGGTGCTGGCTCGAATCGCTCGCCGGAGTTCGTGGAACCGTCGGGTGCGCTCAGACATTGTTGAAGACGAGGCTACAGAGCATTCCAGAGAAAAAGGGGAGCACGGTTAGATGCGTGGGAGAGTGGTGAGTACACACGTGTGAAGGAGGAGGAGAGGGGCGATCAGACGCTACCTGGGGAACTCGCCGGAGAAGGAGCAGAGAACGGCGATGCTCAGACAAAGATGGAGTCGACGATACAGGGCACGTGCGGCTGAACGGGCGGCACTGGAAGATGCGCCAGAGGATAGGGAGTAGGATTGTATGCGCCAAGGAGCAAGGGTAGGCGTGAGCTGGCCGGAATCGCCGCGGATGCTCGTCGGAGACATAGGTGTTGTCGCAAGCAATACGGGAAGCCTAGGGGCTCCGGTGGTGTGAGGACTGGGGGAAGTTATAGGGGGAACGGGCACTTAAGTGTGCGTGGTCAGGGGCAAGAATCACGTGGCATTGATGCGAATTAAACACGCGAATCAATCGGCAGAAACGAGAGAGAGAGAGAGAGAGAGAGAGAGAGAGAGAGAGAGAGAGAGAGAGAGAGAGAGAGAGAGAGAGAGAGAGAGAGAGGGAGGGGGAGGAAGAAGTGTCGCTGGGGTTGAAGATCTTGACAGGCGGTGGGACACAGTGGTCGTGATAGAGGGAGGGGAAAAGCTGGGTGAAAAACTATTCGCTCAGGGTGGTTTAGTTGGGCTGGGGAATGGGCTGGACTAGGCTTGTTAGGTTAGTTTGTTTCCTTCCCTTTTTTTACTCCGAATCCTTTTTCTTTTTCTATTTAGATTTTCTGTTTTGATTTTATTCAAATGCTTTCAAACCCTCTTTCATTTCAAAACTTTTCAAACTTTTCAGTAAGTTACTATTCTGCTCAAACATGTATTTTAAAATACCATTTTAGGAATAATTCCCTTATTTATTTATGGTTTATATTTTATTTAAAAAGGGCACTTTCCTTTATTAAATAAGTTTTAATTAAATTCCCAAACCCTTATTTGAAATCAAAATTTCATCAAACCTTTATTCAGTAGGTTTTATTTATTTAATATGGTATTAAATAATTCACTTTGAATTATTTAAAGTATTTTAATATGATTATTAATCATTTAATTGGACAATTGTCTTTATTCCATTTAAATCAAATATGGTTTTAAATTCCATATAATTTTATTTAAAAATCCTTTATCCTACTATTTTATTTGGATTTGGATTATATTCATTCCATTTGCTTATGGATTAGGCAAAGATTTAATTTAGCTTTTAAATATTCCCTAATTATTTATTTCTTTATTTCATAAAATCCATATCTTTTTATTTAAAGATCCAAAGTTGGTGATTCCAATTTGTAAAATCTTATTTAATATTTTTTATACTTTTATATCTCTTTTAGGATTAATTGCTGACAAATTGGTATGGATTTTATATAGGTGCTTTATTAGCTTTGGAAATTCAATTTTCTTTTATCTTAATCTTCTTCCATTAGGGTTTTAGAGTTTTGGTTTATTTTCCAAGTGTTTAAATTTTAGGATGCATTTATGAAGAATGCATTCCACTTGATTTGAATTTAGTTGGATTCAAATTTTATTTGAAGTTTGTTCAGATGGGTTTTAATGTTTCCATTTAGAAACAAAAGGTTTCTTTTTACCCTAAATTTCAACAATTATTTTTTTGTTTATTTATTTTTCACAATACAAAATTTGGAAAATTTCTGGATGTGACAGGCTACCACCCTTAAAAGAAATCTCGTCCCGAGATTTGGGAAAGCTAGAGGTTACAAGTTGTCTCAAGGCAACTAGGGTACTACCACCCTTAAAAAATTTCCAACTAGATTACATCTTGGCTTGCTTGGGATCTTGATGAATCTTCTCTGGGCAAACATCTGCATAGTGTCCTTTGTTTACACACTTGAAACATGTGACAAGGCTAAGATCTCTCATAGGCTTGTTTGTCTTGTACTTCATCTTTTCTGGACAATTGCTTGCATAATGTCCTTGATCACCACAATTGTAACATGTGACAAGATTGAGCGCTTCACGTATGTTCTGTGGACAAGTTGATACATAATGGCCTAGATCTTTGCAGTTGTTGCACCATAGTTGGCTAATTTCATTATACTTATTCTTCTCTGGACATTCATTGGCATAGTGTCCCATCTCTTTGAAATGGCAACATTGCACTTGGCTTTTGCCCTTCTTCTTCTTGGGTTTCTCCAAAGCTTGGAGTTCTTCTAGTTCATGCTCTTCATATCTCACCTCAAAGGTGGGAAAGTCTCCTTGTCTCCTTAATCGTTTCCTTGGATAATACATATGTTTCTTCTTATGTCCATCAATGGGAGTCATAGTGCATGGGGGTGCAAGCTGAGATTTTCCTTTGTCTTCATCCTTCTTCGTAGAAGTTGGTTCCTCATGGGGGTTTACAAACTCTTGATGCACTCCACCTTGTTTCCTTTGTTGAACTATGGAATAGATGGGGCATTGGATAGGGACATGATTATTCCCTTCACATAGGAAACAAGTAGCTTGAGATGTGGGGCATTGATTAGTTGGATGTTTCTCTTCACAATTGGGGCATTGATCTTTATGCTCTTTGGAAGTGTGATCCATGTCTCCACAAATATTGCAAGCTTGAGTTCCTTATATAATATCATCATTGACATCATTGTTGTCACAAACTCCTTGGGAAAGGTTATCTTTCATGTTGATCATTTGATTTTTCACCTTTTGCATCAATTGGGTTTGGGTTTCCAAAAACCTTTGCATGGTTGGGTCTAACTCATTGTTCTTGGCTAAAAACTGAGTTGTCACTTGTTCAACTGGGTTTGGGTTACTATGAGTTCTCTCATGTGCATCTCTTGGTTGTTGTTGTCACCATTCTTGATGTTGGAGTTTCTTGTAGTAGTCATCTGTTTGGGTTGGATTGGGATTAGAATAGACAAAGATTTCTAAGGAAATAATTCTAATCACACACATCAAAATTCACACAAGCAATGTGCAAGCAATCACAAACAAACATTCCACTCAAACAACAAGTTTCAAGCACATTTTTAGGCAACAAAATATTTTTGCTACACCACATAAGTTGGTGGGTTTGATCTAAACTAAATATGGTGGTCCAGCTATATGGTTCACTTGAGATCATTCCATGCTTCTTAGGTGTTTCTTCTTGAATGAGATCATTGTATCCTTGGGGAAATTTTTGTGTCTTGGTCACAACTTCAAAGGTGATGATGGTTCCTTCTAAGTTGTGTTTCCTTAGTCTTCAAGTTTTAAGTAATATTTCTTGTCTCACTTGTAGTCCTTAGTGATATCCAAGTTGAAGTCCTTGGTGAAAATAAAGTTGAAGTCTTTGATGATGTTGAAGTTGAAGTCATTTGAGTTGGTGAAGTCCTTTGCTCATGGTTGAGGTCTTTGCTCATGGCTGAGGTTTTGTCTATCAAGTTGAAATAGAAGAGATGTAGAATTAAAACCAAAATGGTTGAGGAAAGAGTTTACAAGATTGTTTGTAAATAAGTTTTGGAACAAATACAACTCCTATTTTCTAAGGGGTTTTGTCCAATCCTAGGGTTACAATCCTACATGTAACACAGTTCAATGATACCATCTGTAGAGGTCCCAACCTTTAATAAGGTAGAGATCCCTGTGTTTACAATGCTAGTCCCTGGATCAATAGCTAGCATCCACAGTTAAGATGTAATATCAAGAAACAAAGGTCATAATACAACTTTATAACTAGGAATAAAATAATTAATTACATCTTACATATCTCATTTGGCTATCTTATTACAATGCAGCAGAAATAACTATAGCATGGAGTCCTTCATATTCAAAGTGCCACAGGCAATCATGTTGGTTGTAGACTTGTAATCCTAATCAACACACTTCACAAACCTCAAACAAACCTGCAACATAATAAGTTACAGCCACGAGGGTCAATACATTTGAATTGTATTGGCAAGTGATACTATGGTAGTATAGTGGAGTCTATCATCTATATGCATTTGGCTAGGTGGAGCTTAGGCTTGCTTTGCTCAAAATATATTTTCCTTATCATTTGAAAACACTAAGTTTTTGTTTGGCAAAAAAATCACCCAAGGCATCTCCCAATAGAAATTGGTGATCCTTTAACCCTTGTTCAACCACAAGTTTTTAACTTAGAAATTGGGATGAGGAGATTCTTGATAGCTTCCATGTCTTGATGCTCAAATTGTCCTTTGCCAGGGACATGGCTAAGTACTTAGATTTTTCACTCTGCAGAGGTGGTGCACTTTCCCCACAAGACTTGGTTTCACCAAGACAAGATCTTTCAAAAGCCTTCCCTTAGACCAGAATGGACGCGTTCCAACCTATCATACCCCTACCACCAACTGTCCATTTGGCTAAGTTACTGCAACCTATATGATCCAGGCAGAGCCCATAATGCCAAGTGGGTGTGTAAGGTTCCCAACCTTTAATAAGGTAGAGATCCCTGTGTTTACAATGCTAGTCCCTGGATCAAGAGCTAGCATCCACAGTTATGATGTAATATCAAGAAACAAAGGTCATAATACAACTTTATAACCAGGAATAAAGTAATTTATTACATCTTACATAGCTAATTTGGCTATCTCATTGCAATGCAGCAGAATATAACAATAGCATGGGGTCCTTCATCTTCAAAGTGCCACAGGCAGACATGTTGGTTGTAGACTTGTAATCCTAATCATTAAACTTCACTAATATCAAACAAACCTGCAACATAACAAGTTACAGCCACAAGTGTCAATACATTTGAATTTTATTGGCAAGTGATACTATGGTAGTATAGTGGAGTCTATCATCTATATGCATTTGGCTAAGTGGAGCTTAGGCTTGCTTTGCTCAAAATAGTTTTTCCTTATCATTTGAAAACTCTAAGTTTTTGCTTTGACAAAAATCACCCAAGGAACCACCAATAGAAATTGGTGAACCTTAAACCCTTGTTCAACCACAAGTTTTTAACTTAGAAATTTGGATGATGAGATTCTTGATAGCTTCCATGTCTTGATGCTCAAATTGTCCTTTGCCAGGGACATGGCTAAGTACTTAGATTTTACACTCTGCAGAGGTTGTGCACTTTCCCCACAAGACTTGGTTTCACCAAGACAAGATCTTTCAGAAGCCTTCCCTTAGACCAAAATGGACGCGTTCCAACCTATCATCCCCTACCACCAACTGTCCATTTGGCTAAGTTATTGCAACCTATATGATCCAGGCAGAGCCCATAATGCCAAGTGGCTGCACTTGAAGCTTCTCAACATTTGACATCTGAAATATCTTTGTTCCAGGGTGGCCATCCACAAGTGAGATACACAAGGTTCACCAGTCCCCTGGCCTTGTGTAACCACTCAACACAAACCATTCCTTCCATTCCACCCAGGTGATTCATTAACTTAGTTGTTTTATTAGACAAAACACAAGTCCTCGGACTTAGAAATTCTTCCATAGCACGAATATATATTCCACCCTTGTTTTCTACTAGCTAAGCTAAGCATGATAGTAGTAGGAATCTTAACTTAGGAAATTCTACTAAGGTTTCATCTACTAGAATTTCCCATAGCATAGTTTATACTTAGCAAAAATTCCATGCAAGTCCTACTTAGAAATATCACTAATGCATAGTGAAAATAGTGGGACAAAAGTATGAAGCATCACTTGCCTTTTTGGTAGAGAGTATAGGTTCACTCCTTGACCTTGAAATATTCACTCACTTCAAATCACTACAATTCAATCAAGCAAACAATATTTCAAACTACCATTCAAGCAATTCATCACATAAAATCATAGTAACAAAACAATGCATGCAAGCATGCTAAAGATTGTTTTATTTGTAAAAGTGGTTTATAATGGTTCATAAACATTTTAAAACACCTAATGGTCATTTTATAAAGTGGCAAAATCATTTGTATAAGATTTTACTTCATAACTCATTTTTAGGTCAAGTCATTGTTTTATGTAGTGAAGAAATGCTTTTAATAAGGAAAAATTCTATAGGTTTCACAAAATATGTTTTCAAACCTCATAACCTTGTGTTTAGGGTCAGAGAGTTTATTTACAAAACATTTCTCAAAGGTTTTCTTCCAAAACCATTTTTAATAATCAAACCATATTTTTATTTGACTAGAAATGGTTTAAATCAAAGATTTATTCTTTTGTTTCACCAAATACATTTTTGAAACCACAATTTGTTTCCTATGGTCAGTAGGTTCATAACACACCATTTTCCAAAGATTTTATCCTCGAGATCATTTTGGAATAAATTTTATAACCTAAACATGCATACACAAGTTTCTGCAAAAACAATCAATTTAACCGAAGCTTTTTACTAAACAAAGTGCATGGTTGGCTAGGGCTTGTTTTTCTTAATCCATTGATATAAAGTTTGCAAAATTTGGACGTGTAGATTAAAGTTTATAGATTTTACAAAATCTAGCATCTAATAGATCAAATCTGTTTTAATTCAAACGAGCAGAGACACGTGGCTGGTTCTGATTCGCTGATACCGCTTCGCTCGGATCACGCTCTCTGGTGCGTTGGATCAAGTTAGATCGAGCGGCACAGGTGGCTCTATACTGCTTTAGTTAAGTATCTATCGTGGCCATGCGATCAAGATCGGACGGCACTAAGCACACTAGACAGAGATGGGCGGCGCTGGCGGCGGCAGGTGGTGGCGGGGGCTCTGGCGGCGAGGTTGCTAGCGACATAGGGGGCTAGAGGGAGAGAGGGGTAGCTCACCAGGTTCACTGCGCTTCACCGATGCTCAACATGCTCGTGGTTGACGAAGGGGCGCTCGCATGTGCTGGCGATTGCTCGCCGGAGATAGGGGTGGCGCCAGGAGCTTCTGCTTGACGACGGGGATGGGGCTGCAGTCCACCAGAGGGCAAGAAAAATATACGGTTAGATGCGGGAGAGTGCATAGATCAAAGGAGCTTCAATGGAAGAGCTCGGGGTGGTCTGTTCTCACTGGGAAAGGTTGACGGAGCGGAGGCAGACGGCGGCGATGCTCAGGCGTGGTTGTTGTCGAGCATAAGGGGCACGCGCGGATGATCTAGAGCTATTGGCAGATGCGCAAGAGAGTGGGGATCATGCTCGTGGGGGTTAGAGGCAGAGGGGAGGTACGGCTTGGTCGGAATCGAGGAAGAAAGCTCGTCGGGGCCGCGAGGTTGCAAAGAAAATCTGGGACGGCCTGATGGCTCTGGTCGTGTGATGCTTGAGGGGAATGAAGGAGGGGAGGGAGGAAGTTAAGTGGGAGTAATCGCGGGGAGGAATTACTGGCGCGTTTATGCCAATTCATTCGCAATCAACGCCGCAGTAAGCGATGAGGGCGAGGTCGTGGTGAGAACGAAGAAATGGCGGTGGGACCGTTTCGTCAGCGAAGAGAGACAGAGAAGGTGGGGTCCATGCGTCGGCGACCGAGCGGGTGAGTTTGCTGGTTCGAATCGTTTTTCTGTGGGGAGGAGAGCAACTGGGCTGGACTGTGCCACATGGGCTTAGCTCGCTAGTTCGACCTTGTTCCCTTTTTTATACTTCTTTGTTTTTCTTTTTCTATTTCCATTTCTGTTTTGATTTTGTTTAATTAATTCGAACACTCATTTGAAATCAAAACTTTGCCAAAATTTGTGCAGCTTCAAACATTGATTAATAAAGCATTCTGAAATCATTTTAGAATAATTTATTTATTATTTTAAGGTCTTTTAATTATTCAAAAATAGGCTCTAGTTTTAATTAGATATGATTAATAATATTTTTAAATCTCCATTTAAATTCTTAAACCTTCCAAATCTTTTCAGTAGGTTTTTATTTGTTTATTTGGGTTCAAATAATTCATCTTGAATTATTTGGAAAGTATTTAATATGATTCATAAATCATTTGAATTGGATATTTGTTTTAATTCCAATGGGATTAAATATAGTTTTAATTCCCTAAATTTTATTTGGAAGATTTCTTTAATCTTATTTAAGTTGAATGAAACAACTTTTATTTCATTTGGGTAAATTCCAAAATACTATTTTCTCATGCATTATATAATTATTCTTATTAGAGTTTTGTCTTTATTTAAATAGGGATAGAATGGTTAATGCCATTTTATTTTATTTTGGGAAATTCTTTATCCTTTTATTTTATTTGGATTTGGATTCCATTCATTCCATTTGCTTAATGGATTAGGCCAAGATTTAATTTGGTCTTTAAATATTCCTTATTTAATATTCCTTTCTTCATCTTATAAAATTCATATCTTTTTATTTATATATCCAAATTGGTGATTCCAATTTATAAAGTCTTATTTAATATTTGTTTATCTTTTTAAATATCTTTAGGATTATTTTCTCACCATTTGGTATGGATTTGTAGATATGTTCTTTATTAGCTTTGGAAATTTAATTTCCTTATCTTATTTAAATTTATAAGATTTTTATTTGTGGTTCCAATTTAAGTAAAACCAATTTCTATGGTCTTATAATATTTCTATTGATCATTCTTGATCATTTGTAAATGTTTGTTGACAAGATTTTATATGGATCAAATCCATAGGCTTGGAGATAACTTGGAAATGATTTTTATTCCATTAGGATTTTAGGGTTTGGTTTTATTTTCCAAGTGTTTAAATTTCCAGATGCATTTATGAGGAATGCATTTCTCTTGATTTGGATTTTCTTGGATTCAAACTTTAATTAAAGTTTGTTCAAGATGGGATTTTAAGTTTCCTTTTTAAAACAAAAGTTTCTTTTCACCCTAAAATTCAACAATAATTTATTTTGTTTATTTATTTTTCACATTACAAGATTTGGAAAATCTTGGGATGTGACAGGCTGCACTTGAAGCTTCTCAACATTTGACATCTCAAATCTCTTTGTTCCTGGGTGGCATTCCACAAGTGAGATACCAAGTTTTCCCTAGTATACTGGACTTGGTGATGCCCAAGTTTTCCCCGCACACTGGACTTGCGTAACCACTCAACACAAACCATTCTTTCCATTCCACCCAAGTGATTCATTCACTTAGTTGTTTTATTAAACAAAACATAAGTCCTTGACTTAGAAATATTCCATAGCATGAATATAATCCACCCTTGTTTTCTACTAGCTAGGCTAAGCATGATAGCGGTAGGAATCTTAACTTAGGAAAATTCTACTAAGGTTTCATCTACTAGTTTATACTTAGCAAAAATTCCATCCAAGTCCTACTTAGAAATATCACTAATGCATAGTGAAAATAATGGGAAAAAGGTATGAAGCATCACTTGCCTTTTTGGTAGAGATTATAAGTTCACTCCTTGATCTTGCAATAGTCACACTCTTCAAATATCACTACAATTCAATCAAGCAAGGCACAATTTTAATCTACCATTCAAGCAATCATCACATAAAATAATAAAAACAAAGCAATGCATGCAAGCATGCCAAAGATTGTTTTATTTGGAAAAGTGGTTTCTAATAGGTTATAAACATTTGAAAACACCTATTGGTCATTTATAAAGGTAACAAAACCATTTGATATCAAGTTAGTGAAAAAGGCCATTTTAAGTCATTTTTGTTTTGCTAGAAATGGTTCAAATCAAAGTAATATTTCTAGTGTTTGACAAATACATTTTTAAACACAAATGTTAGTGTTTTATGGTAAAGTGTTTAATATTAAAACCATTTGCAAAAGGTTTCACCTATAACCCATTTTTATACCAAAACAATATTTTATGTTGTTGGAAATGCCTTTTAGCAAAGTAATAATTTCATTGGGTTCATCAATATATTTCTAAATCTCAAAACTTGGTGTTTAGGGTCAGAAAGTTTAAATCAAATCATTTTCCAAAGGTTTTTCTTTTAAAAAATCATTTTCAAACCATAATCAATATTTTTATTTGGCCAGAAATGCTTTTATTCAAAGATTTATTCCTTAGCATATCAAAATATGTTTCTAAAACTAAAAGTTGCTTTCTAAGGTCAGTAGGTTCAAAACAATGATTTGCCAAAGATTTCACCATAAAAATATTTCTAGAATAAATTTTATATCCAAATTATGCCTACACAAGTTTCTGTAAAAACAACCCATTTAACAGAAGCAATTTACTAAACAAAGTGCATGGTTGGATAGAGTTTGTTTTTCTGATTATATTGATATAAAATTTGAAAAATTTGGACGTGTAGATTTAAAGTTATGCAATTTACAAATTTGAACATCTAATAGAACAAATTCTTTTTTTAAAACTAGAGTCTGGCCATGTGGTGTGTTCTGATTCGTCCATACCTCTTCGCACGGATCGGCCTATGCGGTGCGTTGGATCTAAAGTGGATCACACAGCTCACAGCACTAGATACGCCTTCGGGTTAAGAATCTATCGCATGCATTAGATTAAAATCCAACGGCCTAAACTAACTAACCTAAAACGAGCGGCGCTAGCAGTAGCGACTGGCGGCGGCGCGCTCAAACGAGGGTGGTGCTGGCGATGCAGGAAGCAAAAGAGATAGGGGAGGGGCTCACTGAGATCGCCATGGCAAGTGGATGCTCAAGGTGGTCTCTGTCGATGGAGGGGTGCACGATGCTGGCTCGAATCGCTCGCCGGAGTTCGTGGTACCGTCCGGTGCGCTCAGACGTTGTTGAAGACGAGGCTACAGAGCATGCCAGAGAAAAAGGGGAGCATGGTTAGATGCACGGGAGAGTGGTGAGTACACGCGTGTGAAGGAGGAGGAGAGGGGCGGTTTGACGCTACCTGGGGAACTCGCCGGAGAAGGATCAGACGGTGGCGATGCTCAGACGAAGATGGAGTGGACGATACAGGGCACGCGCGGCTGAACAGGCGGCACTAGGAGATGCACCAGAGGCTAGGGAGTATGCTTGTATGCGCCAGGGAGCAAGGGGAGGCGTGGGCTGGTCGAAATCGCCGCGGATGCTCATCGGAGACAGAGGTGTTGTCGCACGCAATACGGGCAGCCTAGGGGCTCCGGTGGTGTGAGGACTGGGGGCAAGAATCAAGCGGCATTGATGCGAATTAAACAGGCGAATCAATCGGCAGAAACGGGAGAGAGAGAGGGAGGAAGAACAGGTCGCGCGCGGGGTTGAAGATGCTGACGGGGCAGTGGGACCTGGTGGTCAGCGATAGAGGGAGGGGAAAATTAGGGTCCAGGTGTTAGAGAGGGTGCGGGTGAGTGGCTGGGTGAGAAACGATTCGCTCGGGGTGGTTTAGTTGGGCTAGGGAATGGGCTGGACTGGGCTTGTTAGGTTAGTTTGTTTCTTTCCCTTTTTTTTACTCTGAATCCTTTTTCTTTTTCTATTTAGATTTTCTGTTTTGATTTTATTCAAATGATTTCAAACCCCCTTTCATTTCAAAACTTTTCAAACTTTTCAGTAAGTTACTATTCTGCTCAAACATGTATTTTAAAATACCATTTTAGGAATAATTCCCTTATTTATTTATGGTTTATATTTTATTTAAAAAGGGCACTTTCCTTTATTAAATAAGTTTTAATTAAATTCTCAAACCCTTATGTCACATCCCAAGATTTTCTAAATCTTGTTATGTGAAAATAAATGAATAAAATAAAACTTTGTTTGATTTTCAGAGCCAGAAGAAACTTTTTGAGTTCAATTGGAACTCCAAACCCGTTTGAATTAAATAAAATCCTAAAGGGGTTTTAAAAGATAAACATTTTAAATAGAAGAAAATAAAATGTTTTGGAAATACCATTATTGATCTTTTAAAATAAAAGATTTTGTTTTTAAAGGAAAAGGTGGATTTATAAATAAAGAACATTTTATAAAGCCCAAATTAAACCTTGGCCAAGCTTTGGAATTAAAACATTTTGTTTTGAATAAAAATAACAAAGGTTTATGTAAATAAATTAATAAGGACCTAATATCCAAATTTTATACAAATAAAAGGTTTTACCAATTTAATTGAAACATCAAAACTTATTAAATTATTTAAAATAAGTTTTCTAAATATTTGATGTTCACAAATAAAACCTACTAAAGTGTTTTGGATTTATTTTTAGATTTCAAAATAAATATCTCAATAAAGCAAATCCTATTTGATTTAATAATGAAAGTCTATTATATTTAATTATTAATGGACCCTAAAATAAAAGGTTATTTTGTTTTAAACAAGTTTTCCAAATATTATTTATTTCCAAATAAAAACTTATGTTTGGTTTTGGAAGTATTTGGATGTCAAATGAAGATTTTATTAAATAAATCAAACCATATTTGATTAAATAACTATGGTCTACTTTATTTAATTATTAAATAGATCCTAAAATGAATAAAAATATTATTTTATTTTGAGATTTGGTTTATGTTGATAAACAGAACCAAAATCTCATTACAATTGTTGAATTGTTTGAATTATTTGAATGCTTGAATAGTTGGGTGAAATTCAATCAGAAAATAGAAAAAGATAAAACAAAGCAAAGCAAACAGAAAAAAATAAGAGTAAAACGACCAGCCCAGCTAAAGCCCACCTCAGCCCAGTCCAGCCCATCTGCCCTCTCCCCCGAACCGTTTTTCCTCACCACAGAAGAAATCCGTTAAGACACTGACCGGTGGACCTTCCCCTCGTTTCTTTTCCCACTGACCAGCGGACCCCACTCCTCCTGTTCTTCCTCCCCACCCGCACGACTCCTTCCTCCCCCTCGTCGCCGTTTCCTGCAGTAATCTTGCGGCTTCAATTCATCATAATGCCGGGCCTTTACTTCACCTTGACCAAGCTCGATAAAACGCCAGTATCCCTTCTTCATTTCCCCTCTGACTCCTTCCCCAATCACGCCCCCAGGCCGTCCCAATTTCTCCCCGAGCACCCTCTGTTCCGACGAAGTCCAGAGCCGATTCCGGCGACTCGACACCACCTCCTGCCTCCCCGAGCACACGAGCACGCTCACCACACCCTGGCGCATCTTTCTGTGACATTCATTCATCCGCGGGTACCCTACAGCGTCGGCAACGTCGACGACCTGCAGCACCGCCGTCTGCCCTCTTCTCCGACGACGCCCCAGGTAGAATCTGACCTCCCCTCCTTTCCCCGTGGACACGATGGTGATCTACAGGCCCATGCGAACCTCACAGCATCTTCTATTTGTCCTAGGACGCCCCCTATCCTCGCCCTCGACGACCTCCTGAACCGGCTGAAGCCCAGCTCGTCTCCGGCGAGCAATCAAGGCGACCCCTAGCGCCTCGATAGACAAGTACCACGTTGAGCATCACGAAGGCCGCCGATTCGGTGAGCATCTCCCCACCCTCTTTGCTTCTTGTACATTGGCGCCATCATCGACCGTATGCCGCTTAGCCGTCGGTATGCTGCTTGGTCCATAGAACTAGTACCGTAGGATTTAGTTTGAACGCAGGGATTAGATCATTTATTCGCGAAGAGGTATGCGCTCGACCATGCGATCTAACTAGATCCAAGGGCTATCAGCGTGATCCGGACGAGCGGTATCGCCCAGTTAGAAAGCGTGTCAACATTACGTTTAAAACTGATTTGAAAACAGAATATTTTGTGAATTTCAAACCCTTATAACTTTGGATCCACACGTCCAAAAATTACAAATTTTATGTCGTTGGATTCAGGAGAACAAGCCCTAGCCAACTGTGGAATTAATTTTGTAAATAGTATCTGTTAAATTGCTTGTTTTTACAGAATCATTTGTGTGCATGTTTAGATTAGAAAAATTGTTCAAAAATGATTTCTGAACTAAAACTTTTGCAAAATGGTTTGATGTGACCTTAATGACCCTAGGAACCAACCCTTGGTGTCAAAAATGATTTTGATAAAATTTAGGTTGGATTATTTGACTTAGCCAATTTCTAGCTAAGTAAAGATAATGGTTTTATTATGAAAAAGGATTTTGGAATAAAACTTTGGGAAAATATTTGGATCCAAAGCTACTGACCCAAAACACCAAGATTTGAAAGTTAGAAAATTTTGGTGAGAAACTTAAAGATTTTTGATTAGATAAAAACCATTTTCCACCATATAAAATTGTTGAATGGATTTTAAAAATAGTTTTGGGCAAAACCCTCTAACTAATGACTTTGCCATTTTGGTAAATGACCAATTTGGATCTTACAAAGTTATAAGACTAGTGGAGACCTTCCTTGTGAATAAAACCATCTTAAGCATGTTCCCATGCATGACTTAGAATCCATTGCTTTGTGTGTGTGAAATGTTGTTTGAATATTGGTTTGGAATGCTACTTGATACTATGCTTGTTTGATTGATTGTAGTGTAACTAGCAAAGTGTGAGACTAGCAAGATCAAGGAGTAAACCCTCATTCCCTACCAAAAAAGGCAAGTTACACTATCATACAAAAGTCCTACTATTTTCATTATACTTAGTGGATTTTGAAACATGCAAGAAAATACTTTTGTACTTATGCTATGCTAAAATCCTAATAGGATTCCCTATCCATTCCTTAGAGAAAACAATGTAGTTCACATGCTTAGCCATGCTATATTTTGAAAAGAGATACATGTTGAGATTTTACAAAAATTGATATAAGGACTTGTGTTTTACATAATAAAACAAGGACTCAATGAACCACCTAGGTGGAGGATACTTTAAGCTTTGGAGAAGGTGGCAACAAAAGGAACCATGTTTATGGGAATCACTTTGTGTTGTGCTCCAAAATAAAACCACCTAGGAAACTTAGAGATTGAACATGTTTCTCCAATTGTGGCTTTCGTGTGCAACCACATGCTATTATGGCTCTGGCTTAGTCAACTACATTAGGAAGACACATACATTGTCTTTAGTTACCGGACATGGGGATCTGGAATGCTTCATGGGTGCTGAAGACAAGCTAGCAATGATGTATGGGAGGACCTTTTGGAAAGACTTCGTCACACTCTCAGTCTGCCGGTACTCCATCTTGGTGAGCACTAATCCAGTAGGCCACTGGTGGTAACAAGATGGGATTGTGACATGTGGGTAAAGTGTACTCCTTCTGCAGAAGTTAATAAAATCTAAGTACTTAGCTGTGTCCCCGGTTATGGACAATACTGAGCAACTAAAGTTTGAACTATGGGAGATCTCGACATTCTAACTTCTAAAATAAAAACTTGATGCCCTTGTGTGTCTACCAAGGAATTCAAAGAGATTTTGTTAAAGCATGTTGTACTTGGGGTTACCAAGGAACTCATGAGATTTTAAAGCTTGTTGCACTTGGGGTTACCAAGTGGCTCAAGAGATTTTGACAAGGACTTGAACACTTGAGTTTCTACCAAGGAGTTCAAGGGATTCTTGGAAAAGAGATTTGACAAAAGGACCAAAACCATTTTCGAAAAGATAGGATAAAATATTGCTTTGTGCAAAAAGCCTTAAACTCTACTTAGCCAAATATGCATGTATTGATAGGATCCACTCTTATTATACATAGAAGTGAAGCTTGCCAATACACATCAAAATGTATTGACCCTTGTGGCTGTAACTTGTAATGTTGCAGGTTTGATTGATGTGAATGAAGATTGTTTGATTAGGATTACAAAGTCTACAACCAACATCTGCCTGTGGCATTTTGAAGATGAAGGACCCATACTTATAGTTATTCCGCTGCAAATGTAATGTAATGGCCAAATGAGCTATGTATGATGTAATAAAACTATGTTATTCCTGGTTATAAATTTATATTATGACCTTTGTATCTTGATATTACATCTTAACTGTGGATGCTAGCTATTGATCCAGGGACTAGCATTGCAAACACAGGAGGAATCTACCTTATTAAAGGTTGGGACCTCTACACCTTATTTGAAATCAAAATTTCATCAAACCTTTATTCAGTAGGTTTTATTTATTTAATATGGTATTAAATAATTCACTTTGAATTATTTAAGGTATTTTAATATGATTATTAATCATTTAATTGGACAATTGTCTTTATTCCATTTAAGTCAAATATGGTTTTAAATTCCATATAATTTTATTTGAAAATTCTTTATCCTACTATTTTATTTGGATTTGGATTATATTCATTCCATTTGCTTATGGATTAGGCCAAGATTTAATTTAGCTTTTAAATATTCCCTATTAATTATGTCTTTCTTTATTTCATAAAATCCATATCTTTTTATTTAAAGATCCAAAGTTGGTGATTCCAATTTGTAAAATCTTATTTAATATTTGTTTATCCTTTTATATATATTTTAGGATTAATTGCTGACAAATTGGTATGGATTTTAGATAGGTGCTTTATTAGCTTTGGAAATTCAATTTCCTTTTATCTTAATCTTCTTCCATTAGGGTTTTAGAGTTTTGGTTTATTTTCCAAGTGTTTAAATTTCAGGATGCATTTATGAAGAATGCATTCCACTTGATTTGAATTTAGTTGGATTCAAATTTTATTTGAAGTTTGTTCAGATGGGTTTTAATGTTTCCATTTAGAAATAAAAGGTTTCTTTTTACCCTAAATTTCAATAATTAATTATTTTGTTTATTTATTTTTCACAATAAAAAATTTGGAAAATTTTGGGATATGACAGTAATCCCCCGCTGTAGGCTATGGGGATGGTAGGGATTGGATGAGATCTACCATGTAATTGCATCAGATTGTTAGGGCATGGTGCCTAGTATCTCTGTTAGTGCTTTTTGACATTGTTGCAACTTGTTATGCTTAATGCTTGTCACTAGGGCCCGAGTGCCATGATCTAAGATATGAACATGTTATTGATTCATGATGATAATATTGTTTGTGATCTTATTTGCAAGTTGTTTACACATATTATTGTTCGGAACCCGAGGCCCCGAAGTGATGGAAATTGGGATAACCGGAGGGGATGGTTATGATATCAGGATCACGTGTGTTCATGGAGTGTTAATGATTTTCTCCGGTACTCTATTGAAAGGAGTACCTTAATTGCCAGTAGATTCCCTTGAGGCCCCGTTGCAACGGGCTAGCAGGACAAAAGATGTTGTGCAAGTTCTCATTGCGAGCACGTATGACTATATATGGAATACATGCCTATGATTGTTTAGTACTTGGATGATTTGTCTAATTTGTCTGCAAATGCCTTAGATCTTGATATTACATGAATAGTCTTGTCCATGCAACGCCCGTCCATCCATCCCTATGCCTACCGCACTCAAATCCTATTGTTTGCTACTGTTGTTACTACTGTTGTTACTTTTCTATTGTTGCTACAAAACTGTTGCTACTGATAAACTACTGTGAGCAAGATTATTTCCAGGTGCATCTGAATTGACAACTCAGTTGTTAAGGCTTATAAGTATTCTTTGGCTCCCCTTGTGTCGAATCAATAAATTGGGTTATACTACCCTCGAAGACTGTTGCGATCCCCTATACTTGTGGGTCATCAAGACTATTTTCTGGCGCCATTGCCGAGGAGCATAGATTTTTTTGTAAGTTCACTTGGATTTATTATTGTTCGCTGCTATCCATTCATCATGGGGAAAACTTGTGATGGAAATTTTCCTATATTACCATCCACTACAAGAAGAGGTACAGTTTTGAACACCTCTGTTGCTCTTGATTCACCATCTGTTATGAGTAAGCTCGTTACACCAACACCACATACACATGTTACACACGCTGCTACTACTGCTGAATCTGAAATTGCTTCTGATGCTCATGATGTTACTTCTATTGTGCTTGATGAGAGTGGTTCATTAGGTCCTTTCCTAGATGCTACAATTGCTAAAACTATATTGGGAAACACTAGAACTCCTAATGAAGATACTATTACACCTGCTAGCTCACCTGAGTCTAGAGAGAGCTATGATATTAATGATGGTTATATTCAAATGACTAAAGAATTTATTGAAGAATATCAAAACACACATGGTGCTAGTGCTATTAAGAGTCTTCTTGAGAAACATACTATTATACCTACACTATTTCCTGATGCTAAGTTTGCCACATCTCCCATAAACATTAAAGATAAAGATTATGATTTCTCTCTTGATTTATCATATATAAACATTGTTGAGAAAGAACCTTTTTGTGGGACTGAGAATGAAAGGGCTGTGGCATATATGACTGAGCTTTTTACTATGAGTGCCTTATTTTCTGATGATATTAAGATGCGCACCTACTTTGTTGCTAAAATTTTCCCCTTTTCACTAAAAGGGGAAGCTAAAGCTTGGTTTAATAATTTACCTCCTGGATCCATTGATAGCCCTGATTGCTTGATTGCTACTTTATTTCAGAAATATTTCACTCCTAGTGCTCGACATGCTGTTTTGCAGAAACTTTTTGATTTTAAACAGGGAGAAGAGGAGAAATTGCCTGAGCCATGGGAAAGGTTATGTGCTTTGGTTCATGCACATCCTGGATGTCCATTACCTAAAAATGAGCTTCTTGATATATATTATAATGTACTAACTGATGATTTTAGGACATACCTGGATAGTTTTGCTAATTGTGTTTTTAGGAAAAGAACTCCTGAAGAAGCTGAGGAATTAATGGCTAAAATAAGCAAGAATTATGATGATGGGACTACAACTGAGCCAATTACACCTGAACCAATTGTTCCTGAACCAACCCAACACCAACAACCAAGAAGAGAGGAGTGATTGAACTAAATGATGACGTGATGAAAGAAGCTAAGAAATGTCTTAAGGATAAGGGTATTAAATCTGAATATATGAAGAACTTACCTCCTATAGAAGAACTATGTAGTCCAATTTCCCATTCATCTACTATTGAGGTCCACTCTCTCCAACATTTTGATGAAGGTGATATTCCTTATGGTAAACCTCCTGACCAATGCTTAGAGGAACTTGATATCTTTATTGTTAAGCAAGGTAATTTTAATAAACAGGTTCAAAATCATTCAATGGAAAACTCTAGAGCTATTAATGAGTTGAAGGATATTGTGGAAAGAACTTCTAATGATGTTAAAATGCTTGTTAAACATTTCCAAATGGTTCAAACTCAAATTGATCAACTTGCTAAAGTACAAAAAGATATGATAGTTAATGCTTCTGGAGATACACATGCTTATGAAATTAGAACTAGGAGTGGTGCTGCCACTCAGGATCCTTTATATCCTGAGGGGCATCCTATAAGAATTGAGCAAGATTCTCAACAAGCTAAAAATATTAGTACTTGTTCTAAGATAAAGAAAAATAAACATAAAACAATTGTAGAATCTCCTGAACCTGCTATAGATCATAATAGTATATATGTCTCTGATGCTGAAACTAAAAGTGGTAATGATAAAAATGATGCTCCTGATACAGAAGAAATTGAAGAAGAACCTGAGAGGCACACTAAGAACACTAAGTACACTAAGGAAGATTTTATTGCTAATAAACATGGTAGTGAAAGAGAACCTTGGGTGCAAAAACCAATGCCTTTTCCTAATAAGAAACACAAGTCAAAGGAAGAAGAACACTATAACAAGTTTTGTGAGTGGATGAAACCTTTATTTTTGCAAATTCCTTTGACTGGTGCTATTAAATTGCCTCCTTATTCAAAGTATATGAAGGATATTGTCTCTAATAAAAGGAAGATTCCTAATGAGGAAATTTCTACTTTGCTTGCTAATTATTCCTTCAATGATAAGGTTCCAAAGAAACTTGGGGATCCAGGGGCGCGCCTGGCCCAGCTGTGGGCCACCCGTGGCACTCCACTTGCTATCCTTCCTGCTAATTCACCGGAAAACTTCTCATAGCTCGAGTTCTTGCTGTTCTTGTTCCCGATTTTCGATCTCCTTGCTCAGCCCATCTTTGATGCTGATTTTTGGAGGTATTGCTCTCCGGTATGTGCCTTCTCTGCTTGTCCAATTAGATTTTTTATTGGTGGATTATATCTTGAGTATTTTTCTACTGTAGGTGACAGGTTATGTGAGTTTGCATGCTTGTTCTATGCTTAGATAATTCATTTTGATGCATGTTTAGCCCTCTTGCAAGTTCCTATAGTAGTTCACTATCACTTATTAACCTGGAAATCACTAGGTTTGATGTTTGTCTAAAAATTTCAGAAAAAGGGATATGGACAACCATACTTTTGGAGAAGTGTTGAAAGAGATGCACCTAGGAGGGCAAGGCCTTCGAGATCAGCCTCTCAATTTAGGGCATCATATAATGAAGATCTTATTACGCAGCGCTTTGGTAATGAGGGAGATGATGGGGATGCACACCCATTTACCTTCCCTTATTTTGCCTTTTTGCAAGATGCAGGGATTCTCGATGATTTCCAAATTCTTGTTCAGAGGGTTGGTCTAACCGTTTACATGCAGGATGAGAGTGAGCAATATGCTTTGCTCACCAAAACTTTTGTGGAGAGTTTCACTTTCACTAACACCCCTTTCAGGGCAGATGTTTCATTAAAAATCTATGATAGGCCTATCACCATGACATTGAAAAGATTTTGCAGCATTATAGGTATTGGCATGGCTGGGACGGTGAAGAAGATTCAAGGTTGACCCGTTGATTTGTTGGAGCTCTACCGTGGGGTAACAAATGATGATGACCGCACAGCCTAGCATGGGAAGATAAGAAATATTCAAATCCCACCTCTCAGATATTTTGCTTATTATCTTGCCACTATCATTCTTGGTAGGGAGAACACTAGCAATATTTCCAACTATCATTTGGTTTTTCTCGCTGCTGCACTTAATAATGAAACCAGGTATAAACTTGGTTCTCTCATTGCTCGCCGCCTAGATGCTAGAGGACCCATTTATGGGGGAATTATTGTTGCACGTGTAGTCATTGCCTTGGACCTTTCTGTTGATCCGAATGATACAGTACTGGCTCCACAAAGGCTTGATCTAGCTGCCATGAAAGTGCATCACTTTGTTACTGCTAGCTCTAGTCTTGAGAGTTTAGTTTTTTTGCCTCCCAGAGAGGACTTCGTTGGAAACCCCAAGAGCAAGGTGTGATGAGCACAGCGGCAAGTTTTCCCTCAGTTAAGACCGAGGTTATCGAACCAGAAGGAGGAAGGAAATGTCACACAGGTTTTGCAAACAACGTGGAGACCTGCACAACACAAACTCAAGACTTTGTCCCAACGAATCAGTGAGGTTGTCAAGCTCACCGGTTTGCTGTAACAAAGGATTAAACGTATGGTGTGGAAGGTATTATTTGCAGCAAGTAAACAAGTAACAGTGGAGAATGTATCAATGGTAAAGATTGGACCGGGGTCCATAGTTCACTAGAGGTGTTCTCCTTAGATAAACAACATGGCATGAAGGGTAAACAAATTATAGCAAGGAAACTGACAGGAACTTAGCAAGGCATAACAATGCAATTACTAGTCAGAAATATCCTATGAGATTCGATTGGGTAATACAACAAGATACATAGACCACCATCCAACTGCATCTATGACTAGAAGTCCACCTTCAGCTTATCATCCGAACCCCTTCCAGTATTAAGTTGTAAGCAACAGACAACTACTTTAAGCAAATTGTGTAAGGTAAACAGTCCACATGTTCCATGAACAAGAGACCATTGTTTCTCCCTAGTAGCAACAGCACATCTACAACCGAAGAGATTATTGTCACTTCCCTTGGAAACTAGAGGCATGAACCCACTATCAAGCATAAATACCCCCTCTTAGAGTCACGAGCAACTACTTGGCCAAGATAGCTACTAACAACGGAGAGCATGCAAGATCAAACAACACAAACATGATAGAATCATAAAAACAAAACCATTAATCAAACCAACATAATAATCTCAATATCCATCGGATCTCCGCAAACACAACATGCATGATTACAAATAGATTAGATCTTGATCATGAACATAGCTCACAAGATCTATACATGAAAGCACAACAGAGAAGATACAACCATCTAGCTACTACATTGACCCATAGTCCAAGGTCGAACTACTCACGCATCATATCGGAGAGAAGGCCTCCTGGATGATCGCCCCTCCGGCAGGGTGCCGAGAAGAACTTCAGACCCCCCCCCCCCCGATCTAGGGACGATGGTGGCGGCGGCTACAGATGGTTTCGTGGAGATTTGATCGGGTGCTTAGGGTTTCTGTATCGGGGGCTTCTTATAGGCGAAGGGCAAGGCCGGGAGGCAACCAGGGGGTGAAACCCTACCCAGGCATGGGGCAGGGACCACCCGTGCCTAGGGGGTTTGGCCGCCCTGGCACGCTTCTCCATCTCCCCTCGAAACTTCTTGTTCCCCACAGAAAGTTATTGACTTTGGCTTTTGTCCCGTCCAATTCCGAGAATATTTCCTTACTAGCTTTTCTGAAACCAAAAACAGCAGAAAACAGGCAACTGGCACTGTGGCAACTTGTTAATAAGTTAGTACCAAAAAACATGTAAAAAGCACCTCAAAGTGTAGACAAAGCAAAGCAAAGTAGATACTAACAAGCATGGAACATCAAAAATTATAGATACGTTTCTGACGTATCAAGTTTACAGGATGATGTTTACTGATGAGGATGAGAGAGAAATTCCTTTGCCACTGTCTACTTTGTTCAGTATTTGCAGTAGGCCATGGTCATGCTCCAAGAAGGAGATGGACGATCAGCTCCGCTTGCTTGGTTTCCATGGGCACTACCAGAGAGATGTGCCCTCTTATGACTACTTTGCGCACTACACAGGGGCTTCCTCGAGTACGTACCAGGACGAAGGCACCTCTTCGTCACACTATGGAGGCGCTCTTTCTTGGCTAGGTTTGGAATGATCTCCACTTAGGACAAAAGCCTAAGCTTGGGGGAGATATACCGACATCACACTCATTTACATATCATGCTCTGTCGGTAATTTGCATATCCATGTTTCGCTTTCTTTTTAGTTTTTGTTTCTGCTTTCCAAAACACAAAAAAACCAAAAATATTTTCGTTATTTCTCTTTGTTTGTTTCTTTAGCTTTTAGCTTTGGTTTGCTATAAGAAAACTCCAAAAAGATTTTGCTTTGTTTGCTTTTTCCTTCAGTTCTAGTTTTAAAATATTGAAAACCAAAAATATTTGTTGTTCTTCTCTGGTTTTGTAAAGTTTGTTGCAAGGTTCAGCGGTCCTCAGTGGCTCCTTCAGAGTTTGATTTTATATTATTATGCAAGTCACACAAGTGAAAGGCAATAATGATGATTTATGACAACTCGAGGTGTGGTAAGAGGCTGGTAATGAACTCTATTTGTTTTCATTTTTGTACATATACTCATCATTGTGGGCATGCTTAGTCTGTTCATATAAGGTGTATGTTATTCAATGGATGCTTGGTAGTTCTTGCTCTCTTATGATTAGCTCCAACTTGCTAATAGTTTGTAGCATGACATTTAAATGTTTGATTGCATTGTTCTATTTAGAACTTGGTATGACATTGTGGTATCGTCCTCTGAATGCTTCATTTGAATCTACTTGGCACATGCTCACGCATGTATATGACTAAACAAAAGGTTAGTTAAGCATCGATGATTTATTTTGCCTTAGAGTTCTTACTCCCTCCGTCCCGGTTTAAAGGACACAATTTACAATTCTCTGGGCCCTAGGTGTCATCTAATTGGTCCATTTAATAGTATGGAGTAGAACATCCATAAGGATAAAAAGAGTTAGAAAAGCGTTCACATCTGTTCACACATGTGCGTGCAAGCATTTTATTGCTTTCACACAGGAGTAATTACTGAGATTAAATGCTTTTGTGTCTAAGTACTTTGGGATTGCATAGTTTGCAAATTGTGTCCTTTAAACCGGGACGGAGGGAGCATATCACTTTTATGCCATAATTAATTTTGTTTTATTGCAAGCATGATTATGATAGTTATTGCTCTCTCGATTGTCGCTCCCTTTCTATTGCTAGCCTTTACTTGCACTGAGTATGACCTCTACTCGTGTTTCCAACTCCCCAAAACCAAAATTGTCAAAAAGTGTCCACCATATCTACCTACTAGCATCATTGCTATTCCGTGCATATTTATTATGCCTCATTTTCTTCCAAATAAAATGTTTGCTTGTTATGAGAAAGTTAGTTAGTAAAGCTCTCACAAACTTGATGGCACACTTTATTTTTATTGCACTTAATAAACTTGAACCATTGTGACTGTCCATGAAAGTTATATGCTTGCAAATTATAGGCTAGGATTGTCACATCCCAAAATTCTCCTAATTTTGGAATGTGAAATAAATAAATAAGTTTGATTGATTGTTTGACTATGTTGAAAATTCTCAAAGAGAAGAAACTTTTTAAACAGAAAATCCTCTCAACCTTGAATTCAAAATCTTATATTCTTTTGTTAAGACCTAAGTAGCCATATAGGCAAAATGGCATGGATTGATTTTGGATTGTAGAGTTGGTGTGCAAGATTTCAAAATGAAAAGCATGAAGCATTCATAAGCATTTCATCCATGCAAAGTTCTCACAAACTAAATCCAAATCCTGGTATCTAAATCCTATAGTTGATTCGCTCAAATGTTCCTAAAGGAATTAAATTGACTTATTAAAACCCACTGATACTAAGGCATAAATTATTGATAATTATAGCCTAAAGAGATCCAATTAATACTACAAAATTTTAGAAACAAAATTGAGCTCATTTGGAGCTAGTATGAAAAAGTTATGGAACAAATACAAACACATAAAGATATAAATAAAATGGAATATACAAGAATTTATAAATCCACTACTTCCAAACTAGTAAAAAGATTACAAATTTGATCCTATAATGATCTATTTGATTTTAGAAAAGTTTAGAAACAAGAACCATATCATTTGGAGTTCGTATGCAAAAGATATGAGGAAACAAGTAAATACAAAAAGAAAAAGAAAAAAAGGAAAAAAATCTAACGGCGGCCCAGCAAGGACCGACCAGCCACGACCGCCTACAGGGAACGATCGTTTTGGTGCTTTAATTTCCGTGCAAAAATCTGTTTTCTAGACCTATCTCTACTCAAACTCTTATAACTTTTTATCTACAACTCCAAATCGATTTCCGTTTGTTTCTACTTGTTCTCTACTCCTAGGCCTATCTCTAAACCATCTCAAACCTCCATATAAACTCGTGGAGGCATAGCTGTACGAGTTTCTCTCCTCGAAATCCCGAATCTACATCTGGCCGAATCTTGTTTCGCTTTTTAACCCATCTAGACTTCGTCGTTTGCTTTCGGTCAAAACACGAAAGTTGTAGGTATCGTCGAAATCTTTCAATCTCGACAAACCTCACCTCTTTTCATCCACCACAGCCGGAGAATTTCGTATCGCAATATTTCAGATCTTACGGTGTAAATCCAAGATGTACTCGCGCTCGTTTCTTCAAATCCAAATTCCTTTGGTGAGAAGGTAGGAATTATGATTCCCCACAACTTTCATGTTCTGAGTTTTTCGATTTGACCTACGGATTTGTCTCTCTAATACAGATCTATTTCTTATCTATTCTGAGCCAAAATCGGGTCAATCTCTTCTTCTAGCCACCGGATCCTATCCAGACGGTCGAGATCCAATCAAACCGGTGCGTGCCATGTCGTCATCCCGGTCATCTTCATCATCAACGCCACGTCAACGTAAGGTCAACATCTAGTCCCAGTCAGCATGCAAAGTCAACCTGTCCAGTCAGCGGAATATTCCCTGGAATATTCCGTTCGAATTTAAATTGCATATTATAGATCTAACTTGTAAAATTCATTAGAAATTCATACCATGTCCAAAAATTGCGTATAATATATCAAATTGAAGATAATTTCACGTAGAATCATCTTATCAGATTAGATCCAACTTTTACTGTACGTGGTTACTGCAGTAATTTAATTAGTTTTAATGGTCTTTTAGGTTAATAAATTCATAAGAAATTATCTGTAACTCTGAAAAATATGAACAATATATCAAATTGAAGCTACTGTAATGTACATTAACAATATCTGGTTGGATCTAGCCTTTGACGAATATTTAACCCGTCGCAATTTAATTAGTTTTAATGGCTTTATAAATCATTAAATTCATTAAAAATTAATTGCTTGTCACAAAAATATAAATGATATACCGTTGGAAAGCTGGTTCCATGTAGATCCTCAATATGCAATTAGTTCAGCCTTTTACTGTAAGGTTTTGCCGTGAATATTTAAATGGTTTAATGGCTTATTTAGAGTAATAAATTCATAAGAAAATAAATACTATTCAGAAAATTACAAATAATATGTCCCTGAAATCACAATTCCCTGGAGATTACAGATATAATTTTAGTTTGATTTTTAGACAATAGAAACTATATGAATCATTTAAAACCATTAAACACTATTTAAATCATACAAAAAGATCTATAACTCCGATTAGGGTGAATCCAAGTGCTATGGTTTTGTATTGACAATAGCTATACAGAGAAATTGCATGACAAATTATTTGGTACTGTTAAAACAGAAATTCATACAGAAATATTTAAACCCATTGAAATAGTGTTTTAATCATACGACACTTTCTATCAACACTTTTTAGGTGATTCAAATTGCCACTTGTCTCTAAATTGCATTACCTATCCAGTAGCATCTAGTTCACAATTTAATATGACATAAACATATTTAGTTCAATTAAAGTGGTATACACCATATTAAATCGATACAACTTTAGTAATAAAAGCTTTAGTGCATTAAATGACTTTCCACATGCATCATGTAATCTAACTATGTTTAGAACACTAAATACAACCATTGTGACTCATTAAATCGTCATGCATGCATCTGTTCATCATTGTTTTCTTATAATATTGCACCTTTGTATGTTTGCAATGTTTTGAATGGTGTGTTTGTTGTGTTTGCTTCAAACGTTAGATTGCGAGGAGTGCACTCTTGTGATTGCAACTACTATGATTGCAAGTATTGTGGTTATTACGAAGAGGCCATTATAATTGTGAGGATTATCTAATCGACTACATCTACAACAAAGGCAAGTGGTGCTATCTTGGTCATAAATGTCCTCTTGTTTTCCTATGCATTGTAGATGTTTTGTAGAATTGCATATGTAGGAATTGATGTGTATATGCTATGCTATGACCCATACTATTCCCTAGTATTCCTTGTTTATGAGCCATCGTATTGGTAGATTGCTTAGCTATGCTATCTAGACGAGGAAGGAATCACATCATGGAAATTTATATGTTTTGAAAAGATTATGTTTTGCTAAATGACAAACCAACATGTTTTAATGAACCACACGGGCGGAATGGCATTGATTGGGTCATCGAGTGTGGATTTTGGTGGGAATGCCGCCAGACCGAGAAAGGATTGGTTTCTTTGTTTGAAGCTTTAGGTGCAACCATGTGCCAATAATGAAATGGGCGGTTGGTTGAACTCGATGAGGTTGTGGTAACTCGAACCCGCGTATCCGAGATGTAGATATTGTAGGTTGGACCGGTCTTGGCGTCGGGATTGGGAGCTACTTCGAACGGTTCCTTCTTGGACTTCTCCCTATCATCACCCAATATGAGAGTGGTGAATGCAATGGGTGGCCAAGTCACATGGGTAAAGTGTACTAACCCCTGCAGGGTGTATAAACTAAGTACTTAGCCGTGTCCCCGGTTATGGACAATTTGAGCGACCTGATACTGATGCTATGATATTTCTCACTCATCCCAATTTCTTAATTACTAAAACTTGATGGATGAACATGGGTTTAGGAGCATACGAAAGCTGAACTGTCTTGTATCTACATGGGTTTATGCTGGTATGTCCTTAGAAGATTGTTTTTGAAGAAAGAAAAGTATTTTGAAAGTAGGGAAAAGTTGTATTGCTTTATGCAAATAAGCCTGAACTCCACTTGGCCAAATAAGCATGTAGTTGATAGATCTGTTGTTAACCACTTTAGCCTACTTGCCATACATTCAATGTATTGACCATTCGTGGCTGCAACGTTTCATGTTGCAGGTTATATCGTATCTGAGTGATCGTTCATAGGTCGCGAGACTCCACTCAACAATTGTTCGCCTGTGGCACATTTGAAGGATGGAGATCTACCTTGTATTCGTTTTCCGCTGTGTACTTGAATAAATAATGTAAATTCTGGATCATATTCGTTGTATTTATGATGCACAGTTATATTTGGTATCATTTTGTACTGTGTGTGCCAGTGAACCGATCCAGGGATTGGCACTATACACATGAACTCAGCCTTATCAGGCGAGGGTGTTACAAGATGGTATCAGAGCTGTGTGTTGACTGTAGGATCGTGACCTTAGAAATGGATTAGCAATAGAAGACCTCTATTAGGAGAACTATCATATTTTATACTTATTAGAGTTCTTATATTCCTTATCTATCTTTTCTATAACCTCTTCTTGTTCAAAATTTGTAGTTGGCCATTCTTATGATACCTATATGAGAGTTGGCTTACAAGTAAATAACAAATAATATGACATAAATAAACATCTCATCAAGTTTGGTTAGGTTTAGACCACCATGTTCTATCTCTTTAGGAGATCATTGCTATCGTGTTAGCATATTGTTCTTACCAACTTATGTGGTATGGAAAATTAGGTTGTTTGCTTGGTTGTATTGAGCTATTTTGTGTGATGCCTTGTTTAGGATCTGTTTTTTTTGAAACTCTAAAGTTCCTGGAGTTTTCGTGTGGTTTTAAAATTATTTTAATGGTGTAATTTGATTGAAATTCGTGACTTTACTGTTGCAGTTTTCAGCATGACCTGTTGTACCGCGTGATTTTTCATATTTTATTGGTAACTCAGAAAAATCTAAAAAAATAGGATCTGGAGCTTAATTACCTGTAGTACGTGCACAAAAATTGGCTAAAATTCCTGATGAGTTTAAGTTAGTCAGAAAAATTCGTGAAACCTGCTGTACTGTTTTGACAGATTTAGTTTAATGCTTATATGTTGCTATGTTTTACTCTAGTATTGTTTCCAATGCTTTCAAACTATTTTGTGGTTATATACTGCTATATTTAGACCCCTGTAATGTTATTATACTAGTGTTTGATTGTGAGTTAATCACCTATGATTGTTTGCTTGTTTGTGACATTGAATGCTTCATATAGTTATGGGTAGGATTATTTTCTTAGTCATTTCTTTCCTATAGAATCTATTCTTTCCTATCTTGAACCCTTGGAGATATAATGATGTGTTAAGTGGAGGGTTTGACAACACAATGCATTTAGGAAGGAGAATGCTTCACCTAATGGAAAAAAAAATGTGGAAGTATGAAGTATTGCACATGATGTCATGTAGTAGATTACGCAACCTGAAAATTGAAGTATAGATAGTTTAGTTTTAGTAGTAGCTTGTTGATTGAATACATGGGAGTATACATAGAGCATTAGTTCGTGCCCATGGAAACATTCTTCAAGGCAAGTGAGAATGCCCGAGTGATTGAAAAACGTGATACACCTATCCTCATACAGGGTAATAATTTGGGTGCAGGATGGATTGATCACCATTCCTACTACTCTTATTATTCGCTCTTGTACTGCTGGCGTTGCGAATCTTGAGTGCCTTTCAGCCTTAGCAGAGAGCCGACGTTGAGCCTAAACCTTATAATGGTAGATTGTTCCACCTCTATAAAAGCATTCATTGCTAAGCGTAGGAATGTACGGTAAGGATGAATCCCAACCGTGAATTATGGGCACCGTGAAGTAAACGTTCCCTATTTGCCCACCATGAGAGTTTTGCTAGCTTAAAAAGTGCTTTATTGGAAACTATCAATCATGGAATTAGAATGTGCAATGAAAACCAATTGAGCCAAGTGAATCCTTGAGAAGTGACCTAGTCAGATTTCTTTTAAGGGTGGTAGCATCCTAATGGATCCCGAACCTTTCTTTCTTTCTAGCCTTCCCAAATCTCGGGACGAGATTTCTTTTAAGGGTGGTAGTCTGTCACATCCCAAAATTCTCCTAATTTTGGAATGTGAAATAAATAAATAAGTTTGATTGATTGTTTGACTATGTTGAAAATTCTCAAAGAGAAGAAACTTTTTAAACAGAAAATCCTCTCAACCTTGAATTCAAAATCTTATATTCTTTTGTTAAGACCTAAGTAGCCATATAGGCAAAATGGCATGGATTGATTTTGGATTGTAGAGTTGGTGTGCAAGATTTCAAAATGAAAAGCATGAAGCATTCATAAGCATTTCATCCATGCAAAGTTCTCACAAACTAAATCCAAATCCTGGTATCTAAATCCTATAGCTGATTCGCTCAAATGTTCCTAAAGGAATTAAATTGACTTATTAAAACCCACTGATACTAAGGCATAAATTATTGATAATTATAGCCTAAAGAGATCCAATTAATACTACAAAATTTTAGAAACAAAATTGAGCTCATTTGGAGCTAGTATGAAAAAGTTATGGAACAAATACAAACACATAAAGATATAAATAAAATGGAATATACAAGAATTTATAAATCCACTACTTCCAAACTAGTAAAAAGATTACAAATTTGATCCTATAATGATCTATTTGATTTTAGAAAAGTTTAGAAACAAGAACCATATCATTTGGAGTTCGTATGCAAAAGATATGAGGAAAACAAGTAAATACAAAAAGAAAAAGAAAAAAAAAGGAAAAAAAAATCTAACGGGCCGGCCCAGCAAGGACCGACCGAACCAGCCACGACCGCCTACAGGGAACGATCGTTTTGGTGCTTTAATTTCCGTGCAAAAATCTGTTTTCTAGACCTATCTCTACTCAAACTCTTATAACTTTTTATCTACAACTCCAAATCGATTTCCGTTTGTTTCTACTTGTTCTCTACTCCTAGGCCTATCTCTAAACCATCTCAAACCTCCATATAAACTCGTGGAGGCATAGCTGTACGAGTTTCTCTCCTCGAAATCCCGAATCTACATCTGGCCGAATCTTGTTTCGCTTTTTAACCCATCTAGACTTCGTCGTTTGCTTTCGGTCAAAACACGAAAGTTGTAGGGATCGTCGAAATCTTTCAATCCCGACAAACCTCACCTCTTTTCATCCACCACAGCCGGAGAATTTCGTATCGCAATATTTCAGATCTTACGGTGTAAATCCAAGATGTACTCGCGCTCGTTTCTTCAAATCCAAATTCCTTTGGTGAGAAGGTAGGAATTATGATTCCCCACAACTTTCATGTTCTGAGTTTTTCGATTTGACCTACGGATTTGTCTCTCTAATACAGATCTATTTCTTATCTATTCTGAGCCAAAATCGGGTCAATCTCTTCTTCTAGCCACCGGATCCTACCCGGGCGGTCGAGATCCAATCAATCCGGTGCGTGCCATGTCGTCATCCCGGTCATCTTCATCATCAACGCCACGTCAACGTAAGGTCAACATCTAGTCCCAGTCAGCATGCAAAGTCAACCTGTCCAGTCAGCGGAATATTCCCTGGAATATTCCGTTCGAATTTAAATTTGCATATTATAGATCTAACTTGTAAAATTCATTAGAAATTCATACCATGTCCAAAAATTGCGTATAATATATCAAATTGAAGATAATTTCACGTAGAATCATCTTATCAGATTAGATCCAACTTTTACTGTACGTGGTTACTGCAGTAATTTAATTAGTTTTAATGGTCTTTTAGGTTAATAAATTCATAAGAAATTATCTGTAACTCTGAAAAATATGAACAATATATCAAATTGAAGCTACTGTAATGTACATTAACAATATCTGGTTGGATCTAGCCTTTGACGAATATTTAACCCGTCGCAATTTAATTAGTTTTAATGGCTTTATAAATCATTAAATTCATTAAAAATTAATTGCTTGTCACAAAATATAAATGATATACCGTTGGAAAGCTGGTTCCATGTAGATCCTCAATATGCAATTAGTTCAGCCTTTTACTGTAAGGTTTTGCCGTGAATATTTAAATGGTTTAATGGCTTATTTAGAGTAATAAATTCATAAGAAAATAAATACTATTCAGAAAATTACAAATAATATGTCCCTGAAATCACAATTCCCTGGAGATTACAGATATAATTTTAGTTTGATTTTTAGACAATAGAAACTATATGAATCATTTAAAACCATTAAACACTATTTAAATCATACAAAAAGATCTATAACTCCGATTAGGGTGAATCCAAGTGCTATGGTTTTGTATTGACAATAGCTATACAGAGAAATTGCATGACAAATTATTTGGTACTGTTAAAACAGAAATTCATACAGAAATATTTAAACCCATTGAAATAGTGTTTTAATCATAAGAAAATTTCTATAACTCCTTTTTAGGTGATTCAAATTGCCACTGTCTCTAAATTGCATTACCTATCCAGTAGCATCTAGTTCACAATTTAATATGACATAAACATATTTAGTTCAATTAAAGTGGTATACACCATATTAAATCGATACAACTTTAGTAATAAAAGCTTTAGTGCATTAAATGACTTTCCACATGCATCATGTAATCTAACTATGTTTAGAACACTAAATACAACCATTGTGACTCATTAAATCGTCATGCATGCATCTGTTCATCATTGTTTTCTTGTAATATTGCCTTTGTTGTATGTTTGCAATGTTTTGAATGGTGTGTTTGTTGTGTTTGCTTCAAACGTTAGATTGCGAGTGCAACTCTTGTGATTGCAACTACTATGATTGCAAGTATTGTGGTTATTACGAAGAGGCCATTATAATTGTGAGGATTATCTAATCGACTACATCTACAACAAAGGCAAGTGGTGCTATCTTGGTCATAAATGTCCTCTTTCCTATGCATTGTAGATGTTTTGTAGAATTGCATATGTAGGAATTGATGTGTATATGCTATGCTATGACCCATACTATTCCCTAGTATTCCTTGTTTATGAGCCATCGTATTGGTAGATTGCTTAGCTATGCTATCTAGACGAGGAAGGAATCACATCATGGAAATTTATATGTTTTGAAAAGATTATGTTTTGCTAAATGACAAACCAACATGTTTTAATGAACCACCGGCGGAATGGCATTGATTGGGTCATCGAGTGTGGATTTTGGTGGGGAATGCCGCCAGACACCGAGAAAGGATTGGTTTCTTTGTTTGGAAGCTTTAGGTGCAACCATGTGCCAATAATGAAATGGGCGGTTGGTTGAACTCGAGAGGTTGTGGTAACTCGAACCCGCGTATCCAGAGATGTAGATATTGTAGGTTGGACGGTGCGTCGGGATTGGGGAGCTACTTCGACGGTTCCTTCTTGGACTTCTCCTATCATCACCCAATATGAGAGTGGTGGTAATGGGCTGGCCAAGTCACATGGGTAAGTGTACTAACCCCTGCAGGTGTATAAACTAAGTACTTAGCCGTGTCCCGGTTATGGACAATTTGAGCGACACATCGATGCTATGATATTTCTCACTCATCCCAATTTCTTAATTACTAAAACTTGATGGATGAACATGGGTTTAGGAGCATCTGAAAAGCTGTATTGTATCTACATGGGTTTATCTGGTATGTCCTTAGAAGATTGTTTTGAAGAAAGAAAAGTATTTTGAAAGTAGGGAAAAGTTGTATTGCTTTATGCAAATAAGCCCGAACTCCACTTGGCCAAATAAGCATGTAGTTGATAGATCCATTTGTTAACCACTTTAGCCTACTTGCCATACATTCAATGTATTGACCATTCGTGGTGCAACGTTTCATGTTGCGGTTATATCGTATCCGAGTGATCGTTCATAGGTCGCGAGACTCCACTCAACAATTGTTACTTTGTGGCACATTTGAAGGATGGAGATCTACCTTGTATTCGCTTTTCCATGTGTACTTGAATAAATAATGTAAATTCTGGATCATATTCGTTGTATTTATGATGCACAGTTATATTTGGTATCATTTTGTACTGTGTGTGCCAGTGAACCGATCCAGGGATTGGCACTATACACATGAACTCAGCCTTATCAGGCGAGGGTGTTACAAGGATTTAGCAGAACCATGTTGTCATGGGGAACGCTTTCAACAGCTGTAAATATTATCCAGTTGATATCATGCTCTTTTGTTTGCGGATGCCAGCGGTGTGAATAAAAGGGGAGCTTGTAAGTCCATGGAGTTATGTATATGTGTTAGAGAAACACTTGGGCGGCTAGCCTAAGCCATGCCTAATCATGGTGTAAACTTGCAGCATAACCATAGTGAGCAATCTATGAAGCATCCTCAGAAAAAAAATAGAGAAAAAAAGAGAAGAGAAAAAATACACCATGCTCATGGTAAATAAAAGGATCGCTGAGATTCTCATTGTGTCTTGCCTTGTCATTTTGATATGGGATAGCTCCTGTATCATGGGGCAAGGGGTACCCCGTTGGAGGTTCTCTATGATACACATACACTTACAATGACAAAAACTTACCGGTAACTAAAGTTGAGTAGCATGAGGAATGGCCCTCGTACTCAAGGGACATGAGATTTCCAATTTATGATCTATCAAGCATATAACTCGAATTGGACCATACTTTAAACTTAACCACTTAAATATGCCTATGATAGGGGCAATGAGAGCTCAAAGCTAATGAGTACCATACTTTCTGCATTTGGAAGCCTTTCAAACTTTTCAAAACCTTTTCACTTCTTTGTTGAGTCACCACTTATTATATGATCACTTTCTTGAGAGCATAGTTGTCATTCTTAGTGTTAATGTGCTTGTACCAAAACTTGGTTAATTGTGACATAACTTTGATGCTTGTATCTTTGACATCTTTATATCTAGTCTTCACTTGAAGTTCAGAGGTGCCTTAGCATTTATGTTTTGCTCCACAACCGAAGTCAAGCGAGACCCACCTTTGCCTCCGGCCATGGCTTGTGGGCTGCCTCCCTCCTCCTATAAAAGGAGCCCCTCCTCTCACTTCTCACTCACACCTCCTCGTGAAGAATCTCTCTTCCCCTCTAGTATTATTTCTCCATGGTCTCGGACTAGCGAGATATATGTTCTCGGTGGATTTTTCTGGAGCGAGGATTTGCTACTTCCGCTGCATTACTCGAGCGAGGTCACGGAGGTGGTCAGGGTTTCGGACATGTGTGCGATCACGGATGTTGCGCTAAGTTGTGGGGCTGCCGGACTTCTACACGATCTTAAGATCGGCAAGAGATCGACTACATCACCAACGAGTCCATACTAGTAAAGCTTTGTCGGTCTTCAAGGGTATGTATTATGGATGTATATCCACCCGTTGATTGTATCTAGATAGATGGATCGTGGCGTATACAGTTCCTATCATAGGAAAAATTTTGTTTTCTATGTTGTGAACCCAACATCGTTGATGTAGAGCACCGGGTTTCCTCCGCCTTCTATTTGCCCCTCATCCAGATCTGTCGTTGGCACCACGATGTTGTCGGCCACCTGCTGCTCGACGGGGACATCGACTGGCTGGACAGAGCCAGAAGCCTCGACGGCGCGACGACGAGCGTTGTGCGTGCCCGGAGTAGCTGCCTTCTCCTGCACGGCGATGACCGAGCCATCTGTTGATGCGCCTCCAAATGGCTTCACCTCCGGCTCGTCTCCACGCGTACGCTTCATGGCGCAGCTAAGGGCAGGGCAGTAGTGCTAGTGAAAGAGCTTCGATGCGCGCAGAAGGTGCAGATTAGGGTTTTGTGACTAGACAGATTGGAGAAAATGATACGAAATCACGGAAGAAGAAGGTCGATCGGGTTTATATATGCGGGACCGTTGGTAGTTCTCGAGTGAACACGTTGGTGTGGACGCGTGTGGGTGGGGTCTAGTGCACAACCTCCACTTTCTAATTGCATTAACAACACGCGCAATTACCTCAAGAGCGTGCACGAAGTCAGATTTCGAGACAGACGATATAATGGTCCGTCTCAGTAGACCCGTACGGCGGTCATCGGTTAGGTTATGGTTGAGGGTGCGTTGTGGAACTCTGCCAGGCTCTTGGTAAATAGGCTAGCAAACATATACTTGTAGACATGTTGCGAGTATTTTGTTTCTTTTTTTCTTGTCTTTACAGCGTGGATGTAGCGTTCTTGGCGCCTGTGCCAAGAAACAGCCTCTTGCCTTTTCTTTCTATGAAATTGATACATGGTACGGACAGACGTGGTATCAAGTGATTGGACATCTCCGTCGCAATTATTTCCCCTCGTGAGTGTCACGTCATTCCGTAAATTTATGTCCATAAGAATCCGTATTTTATTAGCCACTCAAAGTTAGACAGATAACGATAAGAATACGGGCCAATAAATTTCTTATGTAGAAATGCAGACATGCCTTTGCTCAAAACTTTACAATGATGTTGGATATGCACGAGAATGCTAAGACTAGTCATAATGGAAAGTACATATAATATGATACTAGTACATGATACTATCTCCATAATGCATTGTATCATATAGTAGTATCATAGTCTTAGTGTATTTATTGTTTTGTAGAATCTCAATGTAAATTTGTGTACAAGATTTATTTGGTATTAGTTTTTCTAGTTCTATGTGCTATGATACCGTATTTATCTATGATAATAACACAATCTCTTTCATCATTAATTGCAGTGACACATAAGCATTTTGCATGCATGTGGTGCATGATACTATCTATGATACCCCTATTGGGACTAGTCTGGAATTACATGTTTGACATGATTAGTGAAACCATTACTTTGAATAGTTATGTCCCATCGCAGTGCACACATTCGGGGCATATGTTTGATTTAAAGAATTTTAAAAGCACGGGAATAGGAAAACCACAGGAATAATATGTCATGACATGCGAAATCCTACATGAACGAAAAACGCAGGAAATAGCTGCAGAAGTCGTTTGATTGTATCACAGGAAAATACAAAAAAAATTGTATATAGATTCAGTACATGGCATAGTTGTCATAGACACATAGGAAATTTTTCAAAAAGTCTAATCTCTCGTTAGAAATCCTATGAAATTGTAGTATAGGGAAGGAATCCATAGCAATTTTGAAGGGTTCACTCCTTTGAATCAAATGACCTCTATAGAAAAAAAATCCTATAGACAAGAATCCTATAAAATTCTTTTGTAAATCTTTTGAATCAAACATGTCCTCGGTAGTGTTCTATATAAATGGGCCCAAGAGGTGACTACTTGAAAAACCAAACTGATATGCCCACCTGAAAGAAATGCTACAACCATTACGAAGCTGCATAGAAGTTACTACTATGATGTACTATCATGTATCTATCCTGAATTGGCGCAATGCCAATCGGCAGACCGTACGTCCGCGATTGTGCCATCTCTTGCTACCGCCAAAATCGACCATATATGTTGTCTATCGCGCGAGGCTGAGTATGGAGGGGTGGGCGTAGACTCCGTTGAGCCAGCCGTCCGCGATGAACTTATTGGCGGCCTCGGTGTAGTGGATGCCATCCCAGAACAGGTGGGTGGACGGGTCGCCGCACGCGGTCGCGCTGGGTAGGCCGCACGCCGCTCCCGCCGGGCTGTAGTTGTACCGTCCGCCTCCGCCGCAGCACGCTCTCAGTAGATCGCCGGTGAACCCTGCAAACCAAGCCAAATGTTGCAGGGTTATTACAGCTGTCACACATGTACTGTCAATTACTAATGTTTACAGAGTTGACCTAGTATGGTATCTTGGAAATTCATTTCTGGTACCCAACCCAACAAAATTTAAAGCGGCGGCCATGGTCGTAGCTTCTCGATCAACAACCCAAACGAATCTTGTTGGACCGAAGTACTAGAGTCTAGATGCTGCAAGCTTTCATTTCCTCCTTGGATAGTACGTTCGTGGGTTAACACAGCTGATCAAGATTCCAAATCTTCGAAACAAGCAAAGGTCGTGATGATGCACAAGTGCAGCTAGTTCTCCGTTTGTTCTTGATCGCATCAACAAGTTTGACTTAATTTGTTAATCAAATGATACTGTACTGCGTGTTTGCCCATCTGTGATGAGACGTCTCGCAATACCATCAAACCATATTCAGAAACCGCACATGATAGACCAGACAGTGCTATAGCTGGCTATCCTGGTGGCCCGGTTTTGCTCGATTCACAGTCGACCAAATAATGGAATTAAAATTCTTCCAACAATGATTCGCAAAAAAAAAAACTCCAACAAAATTAATCTAACTAGTAGTAGTAATTTAACATGATCGAAGTAATGGAGTTGTAGAGAGAAAAAAAAAAGAGTTACCGAGCTTTCCTGGGCGCCGGATGAGACGCGCCACGGGCTTGTGGTAGTCGGCGTACACGATCGTCGTCTCTGGGTACTTTCCACGCATGCGCCTCACGCTCTCCTGCAGCATCCAGTTGTGGTACTGGGAGAGGCCGTTGAGCCGCCGCAGGCACCCCGTCCGGCGGTCGTACTCTGTCTCCGTCGCGTTCGCCGCCACGCCGTATTTGGCCAGCGCCATGGGCACGCACCCCATCGGCGGTGTCCCCGTCACCACCACGTGCCTCGCTCCATCCTCCACCAGCCTCTGCATGCACACACAATTGCTAAGCACAAGCTGGAATCGTGCCAACTGACAAAGCTGCATGCGAGGAAGCGATCAGGCGAATTCAGGAAGACATGTTGAGTTACCTCAACGCCTCGGACGATGGCTTGCACGACTTCCGGCACGAAGGCCTTGGCCTCCCGGAGGCTCTTCCCGCCGGAGAGGATGTAGCCGTAGTCCGTCAGGCCGAACTCGCCGACGACGAACAGTGATCTCGCGAGGTGCTCCCTACATTCCGCGGTGGAATTGCAGAGGAGCGTCTGCCTGAAGAGCAACCGGAACCACGCGGTCTGCACGCGCAGGGAGCTCCGGGACGGCGGCACGCTCCCTGAGTTGTGCCGGAGGAAGAACCCGGCGTCCAGAGCCGTGCCGCCGACGATGGCGAAGTTGGCTCCCTGGCTGAAGTTCTGAGGCGCCTTGGACAGGAACGGCGGCACGAGAGGGAGCTCTAGCGCCTCCGCTGCGCATGTGCAAAGAACAAATTAACGAGAACGCACGTCAGTACAGTACGCTCATTCAGAGAGAGACATTGCACTTCGACATCTTTGGTTTTGCCATGTACTATCATGTACGTACCGATGAAGTCGATGACGAGGCGGCCGTCGGAAGGCCGGCCGGTGGGGTGGCGGAAGAATGTTTCTCCGTAGGGGGAGTTGTTGAAGGGGATGGAGGGGAGACCGGCAGACTGGAGGACGAAGTTGCCGGTGTCGGAGTAGGAACTGCCGAAGCTGAAGATGGAACGGAACCGCGGCGCCTGGAAGTCCGGCTCGGGACCGCTTGAGGCCACCGTGTTATGCAGGAGGCACGAGATGAGGACGACGGCGAGCGACAGCAGCGGCGGCTTCATGGGCGGATCAGGAGGAGGCGAGGTGGGCGGAGCTAAAGGTTCAGGCCTGGCGTAAGGTCTAGGAGGAGTAAGTCGATCGAAAGTGTACATGGTGCCATTGTGGGCATCTGGAGGTTGAAACTGTTTTAGTTGACTTTGTACTGCACACTCCCACAGTTTAAAGTAGTATTTCCTCCGTTTCAAAATATAAAATGTTTTAGTTTTATGTAACAAATGTATTTAGACTACTTTTAGTAGTGAACCTATATATTCCCTCTGACCCATATTAATTGACTTGGATTTATCAAAATTTGGATAAACCTATATACTAAATAGTGTCTAGATTCATCTAAATTTGGACAAATATGAGTTAATTAATATAGGTCGGAGGGAGTACTAAAAAAGTCTATTTTCTTCACAAACCGAAAACATCTTATATTTTAAAACAGAGGGAGTAGTATATTTAAGACTAGTTAGCTGATTATAAGTTTATCTTCGTCCCTTTACTCCCTGGTGATACGTGTAATTCACTGTTGATGATTTTGGGGAGACCAGTGGGCAGCCTAGTCACCCTGAGTTCTGATGATGCGCAGTTGGAAATGTTTTTGCAACGACAGATGACTGCATCGTTACAGATAAGCAACTGTTATAAAAACCCACCGTTCACAACTCGTAAAACTCGTCCATGGAATTCTTTATAGTGAGGATTTCCATGTACATACATCAATTTGTACCTTATGCACCACCTTTGCAATATCATGCTACCAGATGGCAAATAAAGCACTGTAAAAGACCACCGGTAAAATTTGCCCATCTACAGTTGCAAAATTCTGACATGTATATGCGTTCAAGAGCTCAGATGAAAATTTGCTTGCTTTATCTTTATTATACATGGCTAACACTCCGTAATATGGCTCGCGAGGTAACAAAATTGTCCACAGAACTGCTCTTCAATTATCCTTCATTTGCAACTTTCAGGAGCTCATCCCAGGTTGTGATCTTCTCTCTAGGCTTGTTATTCAACTGGCCTGCCTTCTTCTCTTTAGCATCGATCTTCTCCCAGTCATCGAAGGGCACATAGCGGGTATTCTTTTGTTCTAGAATCTCAAGTAGTCCCCTCCGGCCTGGCCTCTTCAAATCAGATGAGGCCCTCAGTACGCCCTTTTTGTCATCTTCAAGGATGCTAGCCACCTGTTAATCAACAAACAATTAGAACACAAACGTACATATAGCATGCTAAAGTCTCAAAACCAATTCAAGATTGTTGTCTTGCCAAATAAGTTACTAGTTTGCTACACATCTCAAATTTTAAAAAAAGTGTGAAAAGGCTAGGAGTAAGAGAATAGTAAATTTTACCAGTCGTACCTGTTCCAGACCCTAAGGGATACTTGCCATCTGTATCCAAAACTAGCAGGCCAACTAACTATATCCTATGCCTTCAACAACTATCATGCATGCTATCTTGGACATGCCGACCGGCCACATGACACAGGCCCATTACCATAACACAGTGAGATTATGATAATCTACCACAAAAAAACGGGGCATTGAAGTATTATCCAACACCCCAAGAAATATAACATTGTGCACCACTCTAAACCCGAAAGAGACCAATTGATAATTTCATAACTCTGTTTCCTCTACATAGTGTACACGATAAGCAATTATCTAGTTCAGGGTCAATAACGGCCAAGGCATTCCACAATAATGTACACAAACTTGAGAACTTCCGTATTAAATTTATATAAGATGATATGCCAATGAATAAATCTTGGGATCCCATGGAATTAGGTTACTTCAGGAGAGATTTTCTGATGTTTTCACAGACAAGCAATCAAAGCTACTCACCAGTCACTACAGGATATAAGTCACATATTAATTGGGTGCTTCAAAACCTTTTGCAGCACAGCGATAGGAAATAATAATAACAAGGTGCATACTGTTTCTTCTTTTATAGATGGAGGAGCATAATGTACATACTGTTTCCTCAGCACAATGGAGATTTGTAGCAACAATCCCAGTTGGTCCTCTCTTCAACCATCCTACCACGTACAGTCCTGGCTCCACCTTGGCAGTCTCTGATTCACTGCTAAAAATTCTACCCCTCAAATTTGGAACAACTCCTGCAATGAACAGAGGAACATACATAAGTATAATCATAAAATTCTTTATGGATCAGAAAAAATAAGTAAAACAAAGCCTAAGCCCAAGGAATTAAACAGAAAGGAAATAGCATGCACCTCTGTATTTGTCAAAGGGCAAACCTTCTATCGGCAAGGATTTGTAACCAATACTCTTCAAAACAAGTCTAGGAAGAAGATAAACCTTAGAAACCAAGAGTTAATCGGTCATCAAAAAACAGGAAAGCGTCAGCTAAAGCACTCACCCACATTTCAGATCTTCAAACTCACCAGTTCCGACTGCCACTTGCTTTCCAGTTACTTCATCATCTATATAACCAACAAAAGTAACTGTCAAAACCTGTACCAAGACAATCAAGAAGACTCTTGACATCTAACCTTTTAAAAGAGTCTTTTCAAGTTCCACAGCACCAACTGTGGAACCATCTTCTGAAGGGAGAAATCTGGTAGGTTTCCTAAAAAAGACAAAATGAAGCTCCTTTCGATCATCATTGCTCTTTTCCTGATGCATGGTAGCAGCTTTAGATAGCAGCTCGTAGACCCTTCTTTTAATTCTACTATTTGTCATCTCCTCCTGCAATGAGATAAGCTTAATTCTAGCAGCATGTTGGCACTAAAATACGAGTAAGAAGTCTTGTAGCACTGGCATTTGGATACTACTAACTCCGTTCCATATTAACTGTCACAGATTTGACTAGATTTGCATGTATGTACACACTAAAAAGCTAGATACATGTGTAGCTAGACAAATCTGTGACAGTTAATGCCCTCTCAAAGGGTTCTCAAATAAAACAAAAAAGTGAACGGAGAGAGTAGTAAATGACTGGTCCGTAACTATTACAATTTACAACGAAGAGCTGTAAAAATGGTATAGGACCAAACACGTGTCGGATAGTGTCATTCTCAGCACATAACCAGAACAGGGACCAAACATTTTGCAAAGAATGCTGATAGTTGTCAACTGGATCCCATCAGTTTTCAGTCCATTTTCTCTCGAATCACTAAATACACCAACCTATTATGATTCCAATACTACACTCCAGCTAAGTAGCTGATCATACATATCCACAAGACAGCACCCATATTCCTTTACTTAAATGTGTTCCCTGATTTTCTAATTTTCGGTGAAAATGAATGGGCTTTTCAAGTTTTAGTGATTTCAAATGGTCATTCCTGCCAATCCTTCAGCCCTAACACATTCCATTTGTTGCCTAACAGCCCACGCGCACCATGCAACCTCCCCAGTGGTTCTATCATGCTTTGTGGTGTCCCGGTTGTAATAACAGAGTCTTTCCATATTTCAGCAAAAAATACATATAAATGTTTATGGACATGAATAACAAGCACACTTGAGCAGAATAAAAAGAAACCTAGACCCGGCTGGGAAGCTACTACCAGTAAAGAGCAATGCATTCTGATCCCTAATTTACCAGTTTTCAGAAACTGGGCTGGTTATATCTAAAAAGAAAGCCGTAGGTGACAACCCAGTCATTAGCAATATGCAACTACTAATGCAATTTACTGCCCAAACCTTATCTGCAGGTGAGGTCACAAGATCAGCTTCCTTTATGCAAATGTGGACATTTTTCAAACCTACATGAAGGAAGTTTTAGAATCTAATATGAGAAATCAAATAAGCCAATGCGAATGTACCAACTCCAAAAACTTACAAACTTTGCAACAAGAAAATACCTAATATTTCACGTAGTTCCTTTGCTGTGCAAGCTGCCTGTACCGGGCCTCGTCGTCCAACCAAGAACACCTTCCTTTACATTACGAACAATATGCAACACAAGAACTTCTTTTATCATCCTTGCATAAGAGCTCACAAACAAAAGTATTCGAATCAAAAGGTACGCATACCTTATTGTGCTGCTACGGAGAGCATCCAAAGCATAGTCAGCAATGTCTGTGGAAGCCAACTCGGCTGTGCACCGAAGAAGAATACGGGCAACATCAAGAGCAACATTTCCCTTATAATGAACAGCATAACAACAAATAAATATTCCAATAAGAGATAGAGAATAATTTGGTACATGATGGAAGACTATGTTCAATTTCACATATGAGGACATCACTTTTCATATGAGGACGTCACTTAAAAAAAACTTGCAGAAACAAATATTTTTTTCAGGACAATAATAAATGTAGTAAAGTATCAACTTTTCTATCACAGAGAGTTCATAAAATTCAAAACATGATTGCTTTACTGAAGGAGTTAGCAATGCTTTTTTTCGAGTCATTTCATTGAACAAATAGAGTTGGTGATTACAAGCTAGCAACGCTTTTACCATTATATAGCCACAAAAGATGCAATGCTTCAAGGTTAACTATATTAATTGATCAATAGAAATCTCTTGATTTAAAATTGAATTATGGGTCAGACGTACTATCAATTTCAAGTTTAGAAAGCTAAGAACTACGAAATACTTCTGTTGCCCATAGTGTTGACACACTGTTCAAAGTTAATCTACTGATTCTTTTCATAGGACTAAAATACGATACCTGTCCAAGGACCACAGCAGATTCTGTGTTTTTCAAGTCAGGTGCCAAGTTACACATGTCTGGGTGCCCATTATACCACCATACAAACTCTCGAGCTGAATGTATTCCCTTGAGGTCCTAGATATAAAGACGATATGAGGAATAAGACAAACCACCAACACCAAAAGAAGCAAACACAAACCACGTGATATAAAATAATAACACTACAAAAGGTTGCACACCAGATGCTAGGTCTATAGCACCTAACAGCCACGTTTCAGCATCTAAGCATAAATTGTTTTTTTTGTGATACTGTTTTTGTGATCCATATGCAACTATATTTGGGTGATTAACTTTTCAAGTTTATTTATTATGGCAATAATATCATTGTAAACACCAAATGCACGCTACTTTGATGTGGAATTCATGATAAACCATTCATGGGGCTAGATAAACAGAATCCTATTAGTGAAAAATAAGAGAAAGACTAAAGCAAAGTTCAGTTGGTGCCCATCAAATTATGTGGCATAAGATCGAAGGAAGTATGTTATACCTCCCCAGGAATGCCAAATGATCTATCACTTTCTGCACCATAAGCAAGAACAACCTGTTTAGCAGGATATACTACATCAGCATCCTATCAATAAAGAACTTAATAAAGTTATGGTAACAGTAGCTGCTCGGGCAAAAATCATAGAGCAATAATTATCTGCTTACAACATCATATGTCCTCCGCAGCTCTGATAGAGATACGTCACTTCCAAGTGTTACATTCCCAAAGAATGAGCAGCGGGCGTTTGCAGCTACACGAGAAAATTGGTTTACCACAATCTGTTGAAAGTATATGGAAAACTTAATCTCCTATGGAATTTCTTTAGTGTGATATCTATGCAGATTAAGAGGGCTGGTAAAATCATGAGCTGACAAAGTAACTAGTACAGATGTTGATTTAATCAACAAATTGAGTTTCTAAATGATACAAGAACTAGGGAATTACGAAGTAGCACACCAACTCTACAAAATGTATGTCAGACTTTATTACAGTTACGGTAGCAGCTGCTGGTACATCAAAAATTGATTGAACTTGAATTTCACAATAAGATAACAATCATGAAATTCTCACCTTTGTCTCTGGATGATCTGGGGCCACTCCAGAACGAACTAAGCCAAATGGTGTCGGTAGCCTATCAATTATATCGACTTGCACTCCTTCATGACCCTTTAGCATCTGCTTAATCAACCAAAGGAACAGTCAATATAAGCAAGAAAATGCTGCAGAAATAAGTAGGTAACTCGCAAGAAAAACTTCGGAGAAGTTTTGCCTAACCATCTTCATCTTCTTTCTCTTGTTGCTACATATGCAAGGAAAACTACAAATGGACTGTTGCCCAAGCATGGTTTAGTATCTGAGCTTTTATTATACAGCAATAGGTTCCAGATTACAGCACATTTGGCAATCACTAGTAAGCTACACTATTCTACGGCTATGACTGCACCTCAGCATTTAGACTTTCATAGAACTGGAATCAGGGGGAAATTGCAAATATAGCACAGAAGAACGCACCGAAACACTCTGTCACCATCAAAATGAAGTTAAGAATACACGTGAAGAAGCGGAGAAACCAGACACCAAAGAGAGGCAAGGCCAAGGGAACCGAAACCTTTTCCGCTGTGTAGAATCCAGCGGGGCCGCTGCCTACGACGCAGACGTGGAGAGGCTCGCGCGTAGAAGCGGCGGAGGCGGAGGTGGAGAAGCTCATCGGCCGCAGGAACAGCACCAGCCTCCTCGCGTGGGGGAGAAGAACCCCACGACCCATCTCCGAAGCACCAACGCGCTTGGCAAGGGGCGCGCGGATACGGGAACAACCGCTGCTCGCGACTAGCCGATGCAATAGGGACGATGACCCGCGCAAGGTGGTGCAGCGGCGTACAAAGCCTAGCCGGTGCGCCCCCTGCCCGCGCTGTTCCGCCGGGAGTTGGGCGCCGCCTGGAGCCGCCGCGTGGGATGGTCGCTTCCCGCGGGCCGCAGGTCGCACGCCCGCGCGCGCTCGGCTGTGTCGACGCCGGCGCGCCGCCGCCTGCCGGCTAGGGTTGGGTGCCCAGAGCCCGCGGTCGATCAGGGAGGGGCAGTCTGGCACTGGTTTTTTTTTCTTTTTTGAGCTATGGCAATCTGGCACCGGTGGCCAAATCTGGCCAACGGTGCCGGAGCACGGCCCAGACACGGCACGACTTAAACTGGCCCGGCACGGCCCGCCGAGGCCTGTCCTCGCGGGCTGGCCCTCCAAAAGGTGGCCCGTTGGTCAGGTTTGCTGTGGCCGCTGTCTCGTTAGTCGTGAGTGAGTAAAGGGTTGTCGAGCTATGACGTATTTTACATGGGCTGAATGCACGAAGGGGCGCTACGACGAATCTGATAATGCTTTTTGCGGAAAAATATGCCAAATACTATGTGTGTTGTTTGGTAGCCAAATATATTCACCTCATTCACGATTTTGTTGTTTGGTAGGTTGGATCCATAACGGTTATCGGTGTCCATTTTATTATAATAAAACTAGCAAAAGTGCCAGTGCGTTGCAACGGGAGAGACTCGCAAGGGTTGCGGGAGCGGCGTCATGTCAATAAGCTCATACTCTGTGTAGATACTCTTCATGCCCCCTACTGGTGACCTTTGCATCGCCATGGTTACAACCTCATGGTCGTTCTAGAGGAAGACATATCCCTGGTGTTAGGTTGTTTTGGTTGTCAGATGACGCCCGTTGGCTTTACACACTGCCAAATCTAGACGTCCGCGACGAAGACACTTGTGCACTGGTGTACCCTTCATCGGGGAGCATACCAGACTCTATCGTCAACACCTTCAATGGTTTGGTGAAGCTCGTCGGTCATGTCTTGTCATCTCGTTCATGTATCTAGTCTTATAGCTTCACGAACCGTTGGTGCTTGCCATTGTATCTAAAGCCTTGTATTTGGAAAAGGGTCTACGTTACATGTTTGTGTTGTGTGGAGTCAATCTCTTTATGTTTTGATACTTCGTTAGATATGCAAGAGGTAATAATACGTCCCAGTTTCAACAAATACTAAACTATTTTGATTCGGTTTGGATAAATACCACACTAAACAACAAAATTGATGTGAATTTTAGAACGACTCATCCAGTACACATCACACGACTACATGAGATTACGGTTGACAACAATCTCAACAGTTTAAATCACTACCTTTACAAGCTAGTAGATGAGCACTCGACAGTAGTAGCTGCATGTGATGTCTACGCACTTCTATTCTTGTAGACAGTTGTTGGGCCTCCAAGTGCAGAGGTTTGTAGAACAGCAACAAGTTTCCTTTAAGTGGATCACCCAAGGTTTATCGAACTCAGGAAGAAAGTGGTCAAAGGTATCCCCTCTCAAGCAACCCTGCAATCAAGATACAAGAAGCCTCTTGTGTCCCCAACACATCCAATATAGGTGCGCTAGTTCAGCGAAGGGATAGTGAAATACAAGTGGTAACGGTGCCAGAAAAGAGCTTCTGACTTGTTGTTGACGTGGGGTAATGTGTGTGAGTGAGGTAAAGACTAAAGCAAGCAAACATGCAACAGATCTAGATGCAAATAGTGTTTCAATGTTTAGAAAAAAGGCTTAGGGATCATACTTTCACTAGTGAACACTCTCTCGTATAAATATTCTCTCTTCATGATACTACTCTTAACTACTCTCCGGTTGGACACTTGAATCTATGGTAGGGCTATAACAGCACACCTCAAAGTCCGCATTCCCCAATCTAGATAACCCCACGCTGTCACCTTGAGCGCTATATGGTTCCAACAAACACTACAATTTCATAGAGACATCCAACTCCAAATATAACTCATAACAAATATTCAATCTAGCCAAAGTGCCACACACTATATGCACGTTGTCACTTTCACACACGTGGAGAAAAGCATATATCTATTAAAGCACAAAGAGTATTTATGTAGACTCAAACCTAAGTGTCACCATGGCGTGCACGCTGTCACTTTCACACACATGGGGAGAGCAGAGATCTAATGAAGCACTTAAGTAGCAAGGTAGATCTACTTGATTACAAAGTTCATGACCACAAAATCATGCATAGAGAGAGAGAGATGAACACATAGCTACCGGTAGAGCCCTTAGCCTCGAGGAAGAACTACTCCCTCCTCATCATGGGAATCAGCAACGGTGAAGATGGTGGTGGAGATCGATGGAGATGGCTCCGGGGGCACTTCCCCGTCCGCAGTCTTGAACAGAAACTTTCGTCCCGAATCTCCCCTTGGCCAAGCGCACGGAGGTTTTCGTGGATTTTTTCTGGATTGTTTAGGGTTTCCCATCGGAGGCATCTTATAGGCGCAGGAATCAAGGTCGGTGGGGTCAGGGGCCCACACCCTCCAGCGCCTGTGGCTTGCCCGCGCCTAGGGGGTTTGGCCACCCTGTGGCCCCCTCCGGCTCTGCTTCGTGGTTCCGTGTTGCTCCGGGAAAATAATGACTTTGGCTTTTGTCCCGTCCAATTCCGAGAATATTGATTTTCTGCCTTTCTGGAACCAAAAACAGAAGAAAACAGGCAACTGGAACTGTTGGCAACTTGTTAATAGGTTAGTTCCAGAAAAGATATAAAAACACATCAAAGTATAGACAAAGCAAAACAAAGTAGATACAAAACAAGCATGGAGCATCAAAAATTATAGATACATTTCCGACGTATCAAGCATCCCCAAGCTTAACTCTTGCTCGTCCTCGAGTAGGTAAGTGATAAAAAGAATAATTTTTGAGGTGACATGCACCATCAAAACCAAGATCAAACCATTTGAAAGCATTGAAATATGGGATTAAAGAACTCTAAACATGTGCATGGAAGATGGAGTTCTAACAATAGGACATAGTAACTATGCATGCAACATGAAAGGCTACAAACAAATATCATGAATAACATGCATTGAAAAACATTTGTTTGTTTTACATACAGAAAACATAGCATAGTGGCAATCAGCTTGTCCCTCATAGAGTAGCAACATAGATGCATAGGACACCTTCAAAGTTCACAAGGGTGACTAGAAACAAATAGCACAAGAACAAGTAATATCACAATATGCATCAATTAATAAGCTTTGGAACACTACACACATAATGAAAAATATGCTCTCTTAATGGTGCCTAAAGGTAGAAGGTGGAGACTCAAATAATGGTGGAAGAAAGGCCTTTTATAAAGGAAGCAGGGATTTCAAGTTCCAAAAGGAGCTTCCAAAAATTATGGTACTTGTTAGCTTTTAGACCTCATTGCCCCTATCATAAGCATCTTGAAGTGGTTAAGGTTAAAGTGAACAAAGATGGAGTATATGTTTGACGAAGTATAAGTTGGCAATCTCAAGTCCCTTGAATACGAGGGTCACACCTCATGCTACTCAACTTTAGTCACCTGTAAATTCTTGTCATTGTAAGAATTTGCATATCATTGAGAACCGCCAACGGGGTACCCCTTGCACATGGTACAGGAGCTATCCCATAACCAAAATGTCAAGGCAAGCAGACAATGAGCATCTCAGCAATCTTCTTATTTACCATGGTAATATGGTACTTTTTTATCTCTTTCCTCTGTTCTCAATATGTCTCTTTTTTATAATAAGAATGCTTCATAGATGTCACTATGGTGATGCTGGAAGTTTCCACCATGATTAGGCATGACTTAGGCTAGCGGCTCAGGCGTTTCTCTAACACAGGATACAAACTCCATGGACTTACAAGTTTCCTCTTTATTTTACACCGGTGTCCATAGACAAAAGAGCATGATATCAACTGAGTACAAAGTACAAGTGCAATGTTTAAAACATTCCTCGTGACAGCACGGTTCTGCTAATTCCAACGTATAAGTGCAAGAATATACAACATAGATGACACGATGGTTCAAGTTTATTATGGGAAAGGAATATAAAGTGTTCCATCAAGTTTATGAGGGCTTTAATCACTAAGTTTTCACATAACAAAATAGTTTTTAATTGGAAGATAGCTGAAAACAAAAATATACTTGGAATGGTGTAACACACCATGCATAGGAGTTTATAGTGGACACTTTGGAATAAATTGGTTTCTTGGGAGCTGGAAGCATGAGTAGAGCTTACTCATACAAGTGGAGGCTAGCAAAAGACTGGGAGCAACCAACTAAGAGAGCATAATGGCCATAATCATGCAGAGCAACAAAACATTACTAATCAAAGCATAGAATGGTACTACAAGTCAAGGACTAAATGATCATAGAGGCTAATGGTGACTTGTCATAGTCATAAAATAGTGTGAGCATGTGCCAAGTCAACCCAAACAAAACATCAAAGGAGAATAACACAATACTATGCTTTTTGCATGCTAAAACAATGCATAATTTCTTCAAGTCACACTAAGCAATCCCAATTGTTTAGAACAAGACAAGCTACAACAATAATAACTAAGCATAAGGTCAAAACAACACCTAGCATGTCATGCTAAAGTCTAAGTCATAGTAAATGCAAGCTCCTATTGCACTTATCAAGCAAGAACTTTCTACTCCTTTCCAACACCAAGCAACTTATTTGAAACAACTCACAAAGATAATAATAAATAAAGATCAATGAGCTTGTATCAAAAATCCACAAAGAAGAACTAAAAAGTTCTAAGCTTAAAGCACAGGAAAACTAAGGCTGAACGCAATGCTAGCAAAAGTGAACACTCACAAAACAATAAGAGTGAAAACTAGAGTGTTCTAGGCAATGAAAACTGAGTATGTCTCTCTCCAAAAGAAGTGTGGTGTAACCAACCAACTTACTCAAGCAAACTAAGAAAACGAAAACCAAAAATGAAAACTAAGACGCTCCAAGAACAACACAACAATGCATGAAACAATAAAAACGAAGTGTCTAGAAAGACCTGAGATTTTTATTGATGAAGAAGGGGATGCCTTGGGCATCCCCAAGCTTTGACGCTTGTACCTATTGAATATTTCTTGGGGTGACACGGGGTGGCATCCACAAGCTTGATCTTTTGTATATTCTTCATCTCATTACATCATTCTCTCTCTACACCTGCAAATTTTCCTTCATACAAAACTTCACAAAATCTTCGTTAGCAACATTGGTGTATTCAAAAGATATTAGACCTTAGGCTGTAACATCCCAAAAATACTAAGCTTGGATCATCAAATTCTAATCATCAAAATTAGGGTTAACAAAATCTTTTCTAAATGAAATCATGAGTGCATGCATATGTGTATGCATGGATTTTGAAATCCTTTAAAACCACCTTGTTTGTTTGTTACATTGCTTGTAAAATGTTTCTTAGGTGAAATAAACATCAAATAAAAACATTTCCCACACTTTTCCTAAAGACAAGTAAATCAAAACACATATATGAAATGAATGGTCATTTTGGCCAAATTAAATCACATGCCTACTTTGGCTGTCTCAAACTTTCAGAACCTAACAAAAACTTTTCTGGATCTTTGCACCCCTTGAATGTACTCATAACAAGGTATCAAGGCCCACTTTGTGATCATCCAGAAACTTTCAAATGCATAGTTTAAATGACAATTCAAAATTGAATCTTTATCATATGGGAAGATCCCACTTTTTCAAAAACTACTCAAACAAGCTCAATTTTCAAAACCCAAGCATCTGCGGACTCACCAGCACCAATCTAGCAAACCCACCAAAAATCATTTCAAAATTTAAAACTTGATTTCATGCGGCCATTTCATCAAACAGGTTGCAGACACAAATCAAACAAACATCAAACACTATTGTGAGCAGTGATTCTTGCCTAACTGGTTCCCCATTTAGCTCACACACAACTCAGTAGATCATCTAGGAAGATTAGCCAGGCACTAGCACCACTGTGAGCTTGCCATTGTCATCAATGGTGAATAGCCGAGCACCCTCTTGCCACCCCATAGTCGACAGCAAGCTAGGAGCAGCAGCAAGCCTATCCAGCATGTCTGGGAGGCAGCCCACCGTCCACCGCTACTCACTGTCCCAGCCGCGAGCGTTGCCAAGCCCTGGACCACGCGCACAAGCCGTGCCCAAACCATGCCGAGCGTGCGCCAGAGCGCCACCCTAGACCATCACCCACATACCGCGCGCCTCCCTCGCCGCGTGCATACACAATCCCCACCGACCTAGGAGACCGCCACATCCCGTTTGCGCCCGTACCACGTACACCGCCGTCGAAGACGCCGCCTCTGCCGCGCAGAGCACCGCCTGTTCCAGACCAAACCACACCGCCCCATGCCTCGAGACCATGTCGTTGAGCATCGCCAGGAGACACCGCACCGTCACCTACCCTTGCCCATGCCTTTAGCCGCATGTAACATCGCCCCCGACGAGCTCACTGTGCGCCCCGACGGTCCCCTCGCTCGACTATAAATAGAGGCCACTCCCGCGCGATTTCTTCACACCATCTCACTCCCCTCTCCTCACTGATCGTGCCACACCATTCTCAGAGCAAGGCGAGCACCACCTCGCCGGAATTTCACTGAAGCCTGCCGGAGAAGAAGGGAGCCAGCGATTGGAGCCGCCCCAGGAGCTGCCGCGACCACCCTTGAGTTCGCCGTCGTCGACTTTGTCGTTCGCCCGCCTCGCCGACCCTCGCCAGTACCCTGGTGATCCCCCAGCGACCCTCACTGGCCACGCTAGGTTTCGTTCTCGCCGGAGTTGTCTCGCGTCGACGATGACTCCCATCCGTTAGATTATAACTAGATCGAACGATCCACGTCGCCCCATACCGCTTCGCCCAGCCCCGTGTCACTGACGAGTGGGGACACCCACTTAAGTAGCCCGCGGGAGCACTGCGCTTAGCAGGCCCCGAATTTTCCCGCCAGTCGGTTATTCAAATTAAACTTTTTCTATTTCAATTCAAACACACTTCTGTACCCAACTTGAAAAATCAACCCAGATCGATTCAACCAATTTTGTTGGAAAGGTCTGTGAATGCTGAATCCAAGCGCGTTGGATTCAAGTCATTTGGATCTATAGATCACCCATGGTAAAAATAACAAGGCAGAAGCTTTTCTGCATTCAAACATTTTTCAAATTTAAACCATAATAGCTTTTGAGTTGATTCCAGCTCTCAAAAATCACATTTAACCATACCTTTCAGAATATATAAAAATATATAGGTTTACTTGCAGAAATAATGTTCAAGTAATAAAAGAATGCTACATAAGCATTTCTAGCCACTTTAATTAATTAAAATAAAAGGGTAAAACCTTATTAAATTGTGACACCACTTTAAATCACATTCCCATGGACTACAATATGTGGTGATGACATGTGTCAACATGATCCCATGTTGGGTTTGGAGAATATTAAATCTTAAGTAGTTTTTCAATGAGTAGAAATTACTTTTCTAAAAATAAAAGGAATTAAATCAAGCCTTAACCTTGTAATGTCGGGATGATGCTAGATCATCCATAGGACCCTGTGTGTGATGATTGCAAGTAGTTAAGTATTGTTTGGTGATTGTACCTCGTATTTATTCATAGGCGCTAGTACAGGCCAAGGATACGAGGAGGAAGGAGGATACTACGAAGAAGAAGCCGAGGAGAACTTCAACCACTGCTCTGCACAAGGCAAGCTAGTAACCTTGCAAGCTAACACTTGCAATTTAGCAAGCTTATATTGACATTGATGCAAGCTAACACTTGCCGGATACCCTACTGATGCGACAAACCCCTACTTGTTACTATGCCTTAAGCATATGTGATCATACCCATTTGATAAACCAATCCTAGTTTTATGTGCAAACTTCTTACTTTATTTCTTTATCAAAGCTTAATTAGAGTTTACTTAAGTATGGTAGATATTGGAAAGATGATGAAGGTTGCATAAAGAGCATAAAATTTGGCCTAAGTTAGAAACCTTGACATCAGCCTGAGACATAAGGTTGTACTTAGTTGAAACTCCATTAGTTACCACCCCTCATCATTACTACCCCCACCTGTAGATGCTAGTGCTAAGCATAAAACTTGATAAAATTTAGATGGGAATACTTGGTGGAAAAATGGTTATGAAAACCTTGGAATGATGGATCATTCTATTGAAATGTTTTGGACATGTGTTTCCAAACACTTGAGAATTTTGGTGATGAAAATGTTGAGGCATGAGCCTTAGCCCTTTATAAAACTGATGGTTGTCTGGATGCGATACCATTCCAATTTTATCGTACAACCACAATACCCGAATATTGGGTAGGGCTTGAATGGAAACTTATATTCCTTAGTATTAGTTCCCTCACGGCCAAGGTTTGAGCTGAGGCTACCTTGTGAAGATTGTCCACCTGTGTAGTACCCAAGATGACAGTTGGTCATGGTTGGGAGGCCAAACTCACAGGAGAGGTGCTTATACTAGGGCGTGTAATCGAAAGGTTAGGATTGATTATCCGCATACTGAGTATGGTGAATTCAGGATTTGTTCCTGACGGATGTATCGAATGTTGTGGTGAAAGTGTACAATCTCTGCAGAGTGTCAAACTATTCGAATAGCCGCGTCCGCGGTTATGGACAGTTGGAGTGGCCATACTGTTCCCCCGTCATACTTTTCAAAATGACCTGTGAAATGAACTAAGACTTTGACTTGACCACAACAGAGTTGTGATATGAAATACCAGTTCCCGCTTAGGATTTATAAAATTGTGACTAGCTTTGGAGCTTAGTAGAGATAAATCTGGCTTTTGCAAAACAACCCTAGAGCCTAGTGTCCTATTATCCAAAAAACCCCTTTACCTATTAGTATTAGTTTGCAAGTACTTAAAGAGTACTCATGGCTTTGTCCCTGGCTATTCCCATGGCCAGACTATGAAGAGGAGTACCTGGAAGATGGAACCCAGGAAGGTTACGACAACTAGGATCATCTCCCATCATCAGCATTTCCTGTGACCCCGAAGATGGAGCTTCGCCTACGCTACCGTTATTGTTACGTATTCCGCTGCTTGATGTTGTATTAAGGACTGGATCATGAGATCCCTATTTGTGTAAGAATTTATGTATCGTTTGTAATGGATGATGTACTATGGTATCCAATTCTGTTATGTCTCGCAAAAATGGTAATCCTGGGATTGCGATGTATGGCATAACAGGCATCTAGGATTGAAAAATCCGGGTGTTGACAAGTTGGTATCAGAGCGATCCTGACCATAGGAGACCCTAGTTAGACTGGACGTTTGAATCAAAAACTTAGTTTCAAAACCAAAGAAAACAAATATTTACAAAAACTTATTCTCATTCTTATCTCTTTGATTCTTTCATAAAAATTCATGTTCCTCAAAAACTCTTGCAAAATACATAAAAAATTTACACACTTGATCACTCTGCTAATCTACTCATCCTCTATTTTTATAGATGGACGTGAAGTACAACAAGTTTTATCAACTTGGGAATGGGGGAGACCTTATCTTTGAGAGGGATCTGGATCAGCTTTCGGAACTTCTGGAGCGTCCGCACCCCGAGTTCTTTGGAGCTCAGCTCAATGATCAAGGAGGATAAGATCTGCAGTGGCTAATTGTTGCAAGTCTTCGAGGAAACATTGAACCTCCCACTACGGAGGGAATTCAGTTTACCTTGAGGAAAAACAACTGGCTCGATGGACTTGCCAGAGCAATGCAGGAAGCTCTTTCCCGTCTGTGTGGGCAGAGTATCAATCAGTTCAAGGGTACTCGCTTTGAGTTTTGCCCAAGGCGTGATGCAAATGGACAACCTATGGAAGCCCCATACCACACCGAGCTGAAGACTCAATTGGACCACCTTAGCTTCATGATGTATGATCGTCAGCAGGAGTTGGACAACTGCCGTGACTATTGCAACCACAAGTCTGCCATCATCAAGACGAAGGATCAGACCATAGCCATGCTAGCAAAGGATCGCAAGTCTCGCCGCCGTCAGCTCGACAAAAAGGAGCGCATTATTGCCCGTCTTCGCCACCACATCTCATATCTGGAGGAGACCATCCACGAGAGAGACATGCAGTTGGAGGAAAGGGAGAATGCCGGAGAGGATCTTCGTGGAGACCCTTACTCTTATCTCAGCGATGACGATGATTTTCTGGAGGATCAAGCCATGGACTTCTTCACCGATGAGGATGATTTCGCCTTCATCAATGATGCTGAAGATGATGAAGCCACAGACTCCGAGGAGTAGTAGCACTGAGCACTAGCGTAGTGAGTAGTAGTCGGTCCCACTGTATCGTAATTTCCAGAATGGTTCTTAAAACCATCTGTTTTTCTTTGTTGTGGTGTGTGTTGTACTGTGTTCTATGAGTGAATGAATGAAAAATCAAGTTGCCAGAAAAATATGAGTCAAACATTTAAAACTTTTCAAAGACCCAAGACCTTAGAAATTTCCCTCTTTTCTCATGATCTATATCAATCTTCAGATGCCACGTGGAGGAAGTGGTTCAGCCCCGGACCCGATGTTGCAGATCCTGCAAATGTTGAATTCTGACCGCGAAGCTGAAAGAGCAGAACGTCAAGCCAACCTATCCACTCTGCAACAGATAGCCCAGCTAGCCCACAACAACCAAGGCCACGGAAATCAGGACAACCATGGATCTAAGCTCAAGAATTTCCAGAATACTAACCCACCCGTTTTCACCAAGTCAAAAGAACCCCTAGATGCCGATGATTGGCTACAAACCATGGAAAGCAACCTAGAAGTCGCCGGAGTGGAAGCCAACGAGAAAGTCTTGTTCGCCACCCATTATCTAGCCGGAGATGCCAGTGCATGGTGGAACAGTGTTCGTGCAATGACCGGAGGCCAGATGATGACCTGGGAGGAATTCAAGGTCAAGTTTAGCAGAACCCATGTGCCACCAGGTTTGATCAAGAGAATGAGAGACGAGTTCAGAGAGCTAAAGCAAGGAAGGATGACTGTAGTGGAATACCGTGACAAATTTTTGTCATTAGCTAGGTATGCCCCGGACGAGATAGACACCGAAGCCAAGAAGAAAGAAAGATTCCTGAATGGTCTGGATGACGAGATGCAGACGGTGTTAGTCAATATCCCCTTTGCTGATATTGAAGCCCTTGTCGACTCTGCTATCCAGATGGAAGGAAAGATCAACCAAGCCAATGAGAACCGCAAGCGTCGCATGATGCATCAACCCGAAACCCATCAGACCCCAAAGTATCGCCCCAACCCATCTCCAGGATTTGCCCCAAGAACCAGCAGACCCCCTATGTGTAGGGTTTCGTAGCATGGAAAACAAAAAATTTCTATCGCATACAAACAAACAAGCCAAGATCTATCTACTAGATTGTAGCAACGAGTTGATGGAATAACTTACCCTCGAAGATTCCAAAGTGTTTAACGAGAGCGGATTCTCGTGGATGATGTAGTCGTACTCTTCCCGATCTCAAGATCGTGAGCGATCCTTCCCAAGGCGTCCTAGCGGCAGCTCTCTGTCACACGTCGGTACTCCATGAAGACCTTCCTCTCCTTGTTCCAAGTGAAAATGGAGGTTGTAGCACTCTCTCGCGATTAGGCACCACAACGCGTGGTACCTAAGTAGAGGGAGATCTCGCAGGCTTAGCCTTGAGCGAGTATGGTGGAGTATGAGAGAGCTCCTCGGCGATCTAGGTTTTAGACACACCAAGGAGGAGAGGCTAGAGCCGGCTAGGGTTCGAGGGACCCCAAGTCGTGGCTAGGGCAAAACCCTAGGGGCGTGGCTATGGTGGTAGGCGCCAAGCTAGGGTTTGAGGAGAGGTACTTGTGTGCTAGAGGAGCCCCCTCCTTATATAGGTGGAGGGCCGGTGGGAGGGAGGAGTCCTCCCCAACTCGGCTTGGGTGGTGCGCCGGCTTGGGGAGGAGGACTCCCTCCCCAACTCGGTTTCACCTTCCTCCTCTTTTCCTCTTTCCAAAACTTGTCGTTTGACTTTCAAACTAGCCGTTTGACTTTTCAATTTAGGATTTGAATAAACCCTTTATTTTGGACAACAAAGACACTTAGTACATGATGCAATCATTCCAACTTGCAATGACACATTCATATACCCCTTCCCCTCCGGAGTGCCGGACATTCCGGAACCTTCTAGAACATTCCCGATGAAAACACCGGAATCATTCCCCAACTCCGAAACGGGACTTTCCTTATATGAATCTTATTCTCTGGACTATTCCGGATCTCCTCGTGATATCCCGGATCCCATCCGAGACTCCGAACAACATTCGATCTCTTTCTCAACATACCATAACTACTCAAACAACGTCGAATCCTTAAGTGTGTCTCCCTAAGGTTCGTGAATTATGCGGACATGATCGAGACACTTCTCCGAACAATAACCAATAGAGGAATCTGCAAATTCATATGGCTCCCACATATTTCTACGATTACTTTGCGATCGAATGAACCACTTACATACGATACCAATTTCCCTTTGTCTCACGATAGTTTACTTATCCGAGGTTATGATCGTCGGTATCTCTGCATACCTAGTTCAACCTCGTTACCGATAATTACTCTTTTCTCGTTCCTGTGATATGTGATCCCTTGTGAGCCAGTCACATGATTGCAAGCTAATTGGATGACATTCCACCGAGAGGGCCCAGAGTATATCTATCTGTCATATGGATGGAAAAATCCCACTCTTGATCCATGTGTCTCAACAAATACTTCCGAACACTCAATGCCACCTTTATAGCCACCCAGTTATGGTGTGGTGTTTGATGTCATCAAAGCATCCATCCGGTAAAGGTGATATGCATGATCTCATGGTCGAAGGAATTAGGTTACTATGTATCATAAAGCATATAGCTATTGAACTATTAAAATGACTTGATCTTTATGCTACGCTTATCTATAGGAGTATGTCCACCATATCATTCTCCTAATGATATGATCTTGTTGTTGATAACATCTCAATGTTCATGATAGGGAAACCACAATCATTTATCAACCAACAAGCTAGTGATGTATAGAGGCTATACTAGGGACTTCAAATTAAGTTTTACAAATCACACAAGTATCAATGTTTCCTTGTTAATACTATTATAGCATGAATGTAAACATTTATAATAAACACAAAGATATAATAATAACTACATTTATTATTGCCTCTAGGGCATATCTCCAACAGTCTCCCACTTACACTAGAGTTATCTAATCTAGATTACATGGTAATATACTGAACACCCATGGCAGTTTGGTGTTGGTCATGTTTTGCCCTCGGGAGAGGTTTAGTCAACGGATCCGCCACATTCAGATTTGTGTGTACTTTGCAAATCTTTATATCCCCATCCTGGATATGTTCTCGAATAGCGTGAAAACGTAGCTTGATGTGCTTCAGCTTCTTGTGTGACCTTGGTTCTTGCGCATTGGCTATGGCGCCCATGTTATCACAGTAGATAGACATTGGGTCCAGCGCACTAGGAACCACACCCAGCTCTGTAATGAACTCTTTCATCCATATCGCTTCTTGTGAAGCCTCGGCAAGACCATGTATTCCGATTCAGTTGAAGATCTCGCCACAACGCTTTGCTTTGCACTCCTCCAGCTAACTGTTGCACCATTCAAAATAAATACGTATCCAGATTGTGATTTAGAATCATCCGGATCGGTGTTCCAACTAGCATCGGTGTAACCATTAACAACGAGTTGTTCATCACCTCCATAAGAAAGAACCATATCCTTAGTTCTTCTCAAGTACTTAAGGATGTTTTTGACCGCTGTCCAATGATCCACTCCTGGATCACTTTGATATCTGCTAGTCAAACTAACAGCATATGCAATGTCGGGTCTAGTACTGTAGGGGTCCCAACCTGATAAGGTAGAGTCCTCCTGTGTTTTACAATGCTAGTCCCTGGATCAATAGCTAGCATCCACAGTTTAGATGTAATATCAAGAAACAAAGGTCATAATATAACTTTATAACCAGGAATAACATAATTTTATTACATCTTACATAGCTCATTTGGCTATTACATTACATTGCAGCGGAATAAATATAGTCATGGGTCCTTCATCTTCAAAGTGCCACAGGCAGATGTTGGTTGTAGACTTTGTAATCCTAATCATTCAATCTTCACTAAAAACAATCAAACATGCAACATACAAGTTACAGCCACAAAGGGTCAATACATTTGAATTGTATTGGCAAGTGATACTCTTAGTAGTATGATGGAGTATATCATCTATATGCATTTGGCTAAGTGGAGTTGAGGCTTGCATTGCTCAAAATAGATTTTTCCTTAACGTTTTGAAAATAAATAGTTTTGTCAAAAACTTTTCCAATGCTTCTCTCAATCAAAGACTGAAGATCCTTCTCGAGGCATCTACAAATCAAAGACTGAAGTGCTTGGTAAAATCATTTTCCTCAATCCAAGATTTCAAGATCCTTATATCAAGCCATCTTTCCATCAAAGATTGAAGAATACACACAATTCCTTGTTCACCCACAAGTTTTTATTTAGAAATTGGAATGATGAGATTCTTGATTGCTTCCATGTCTTGATGCTCAAATTGTCCTTTACCAGGGACATGGCTAAGTACTTAGATTTTTTTACACTCTGCAGAGGTGGTGCACTTTACCCACAAGACTTGGTTTCCCAAGACAAAATCTTTCAGAAGCCTTCCCTTAGACCAAAATGGACGCGTTCCCACCTATCAAACACTACCACCCACTGTCCATTTGGCTAAGTTCTTGCAACCTATATGATCATGGCAGAGCCCATATTGCCAAGTGGTTGCACTTGAAGCTTCTCAACATTTGACATCTCAAATCTCTTTGTTCCTGGGTGGCCATCCACAAGTGAGATACACAATCCAAGTCCATGGCCTTGTGAACCACTCAACCATTCTCCACCAAGCTATTCCATTCCACCCAGGTGATTCATTAACTTAGTTGTTTTATTAGACAAAATCACAAGTCCTTAGACTTAGAATATTTTTCCATAGTGTGAATATATATTCCACCCATGTTTTCTATTAGCTAGGCTAAGCTTGGTAGTAGTAGGAATCTTAACTTAGGAAAATCCTACTAAGGATTCATTACTATGTTTTCCTATAGCAAGATCTATACTTAGCAAAATCCATGCAAGTTTTACTTAACAAAATCACTAATGCATAGTGAAAGTAATAGGACAAAAATATGAAGCATCACTTGCCTTTTTGGTAGAGTATAGGTTCACTTCTTGATCTTTGCAACAATCACACTCTTCAAGTCACTACAAATCAATCAAGCAAGGCACAAACTCAATCTACCAATCAAGCAAAACAACACACATAAATAACAAAATCAAAGGAATGCATGCAAGTATGCCAAGCTTTGTTTTGTTTGAAAAAGGTGGTTCCTAGTGGGTCATAGTCATTTGGGTAAATCTAATGGTCATTTCCTAAAGTGGTTAAGTCGTTTGCAAAAGGTTTCACTTAAAATCATTTTCAAAACAAAGTGTTGTTTTTATGTGGTGTAGAAATATTTTTATTAAGGCATTAGTCCATAGGGTTCACCAAATGAGTTGCTATTGCAAAACTTGGTGTTTTGGGTCAGTAGGTTTGGTCCAAACCATCTACTCAAAGTTTTCTTCCTTAAACATTTCCATAATAAAATCAATGAGTTTATTTGGCTAGAAAATGGCTAAGTTAAATAATTCAACTTAAATTTCACAAAAATTATTTTTAACACTATGGGTTGGTTCCTAGGGTCAGTAGGGTCACAATAAACCAAATGGCAAAGGTTTGATCTCAAAATTCATTTTTAAATGATTTTTCTAATGTTTAGCAAGCACACAAAAGAATCTGCAAATTCAAACAAGCTAACAAATACTATTTGACAAACTAAGGCCATGGTTGGCTAGGGCTTGTTCTCCTGAATTCATTGATATAAAATTTGTCAAATTTGGACGTGTGGTTCAAAAGATATAAGTGTTTGAAGTTTGCAACTTAAATCAGATTCAAATCTGTTTTCTAATTCTAACAGACGACATGGCGTGTTTCTACCGCGATACCGCTTGGTGGATCGCGATCGAGAGCCGGATTAAGTTAGATCGAATGGTTCTGAGCGCCTACCCCTTCGAGAATAAGTGGATCTATCTCGGGCGTTGGATGGAGATCCTACGGTGTTTGCTTGTTCGACCATTCGCGAGCGGCGCCGGCGATGGCTAACGGCGGCGACGGTCAGACTACGGCGGTGCTGGCGAAACAGGATGCAAAACGAGGAGGGGAAAGCTCACCGAGGGCGCGAGGCTGTGGTGAAGCACGTGGTCAGCGTCGGCGCATGATGTTGGGAAGAATTTCTCACCGGAGTTGTTACTGGCGACGGTCGGCTCTGGTCGACGACGGGGACGTTGCTGTGGTCCACTAGAGTACAGACGAATGGCTGAGTTAGACGCAGGAGGTCACAGAGATGATGTGAGCATGCATCAGAAGAAGAGGGGCGACTAGGTTCTACCTGCGGGGCTCGTCGGAGAAGAAGGCAGACGGCGGTGATGCAAGTCGTCGTCGTTGGCGTTGCTGTAGATCTCGTGAGGGTAAACCGAGAGCATGATTAGTCGCGGAAAATCATGGCGGAGCTGTGAGCGTGATCAAGGGGACTTGGGGTGGTTGGCTCTTACCAGGGATCGTCACCGGAGGAAAAGACAGGCGGCGGCGCTTCTGTTCTTTGTCGAAGACCAATTCCTGGGACGCCCGCGGATGAATGGTTGGCACTGGGAGATGCGCCAGGGAGTGGGGAAGCTGTGAGGTTGGTCGGGGAGAAGAGGGGCGGCGAGGGGCTGCCGAATTTCGCTGGAGAAGGTCGCCGGAGTCAGAGGAGCTCGGGGTGAAATTAGAACGGCCTGGGGGCGTGTCTGGGGAGGAATCTGAGGGGAACGAGAGAGGAGAGGGTGCCGTTTTTAAGGTGCATGGTCTCTGGGTGAGTTAAGCTGGTCATCAACGCGGATTAATCGACATCAATGGCGGCAGAGCGACGTTGAGGGAGGAGGAAGAAACGGCTGCTTGGTGTGGACGATGCTGAAGAGGTGGGGTCCACCGTCGGTGGGAAAAGAGGAAGAGGAGGGTCCACCATCGGTTGCCTCGTGGGTTGTTTCAGCGGTGAGGAAAGCGGTTCGGGAGAAAGAATAGGAGCTGGCTAGATGGGCTAGGTGGGCTGTTGGAGTTGTTGGGTGTCCACTTTCATTTTTTTTATTCAGAATCCTTTTCTTTTATATTTCTGAATTACGCTTTTGAATTTCCAATCAAACAAATCTCACCCAAATCAATCCAAACAATCATTCAGTTTGTAATTTGAATTTGATTTTGTTTATCAACATAAACCAAATCTCAAAATAAAATAAAATAATATCCTTATTTATTTTAGGATCCATTTAATAGTTAAATAAAATGGATCACTAGTTATTTAATAAAATAGGGTTTGATTTTTATTAGTAAAATTTCCATTTGAAATCTAATTATTTTCATAATCAAACCAGTAGGTTTTATTTGAAAATAAGGATGCTTGGAAATCTTGTTTTAAAATAAAATAACCTTTTATTTTAGGTTCCATTTATAATTAAATAAATGGTCCTTAGATAATAATCCATTTAGGATTTGTTTATTTGGTTCAAATAATTCATATTGAATTATTTGGAAAGTATTCAAAGTGATTTATTAATCAAATAAGATTGGGTAATTGTTTTAATTCCAAATATCATTTTCTCATGTATTTTTATTTAGAGATTTGTCCTTATTTAAAATAGGGATAGAATGGTTATTTCCATTTTATTTTATCGGAATATTCTTTATTTCATATTTTTATTTGAATTGGGATTAATCATCACTCCATTTACTTCATGGATTAGGCCAAGATTTGATTTGGTCTGTAAATATTCTTTATTAATATTTTCATCTTTGTCTTATGAAATCCATATCTTTTTATTTAGAGATCCAAACTTGGTGATTCCAATTTATGAAAACTTATTTATTATTTGTTTATACTTTTGATTCCTTTTAGGATCTATTGTACTCCACTTGGTATGGGTTTTTGGTAAGGCTTTAATAGCTTTGGAAATTCAATTCACTTATCTTTTTTTATATTCATAAGATTTTGTTTATGGTTCCATCTATAATTTAAATAAAATGGACCATGGTTTATTAATCAAATAGGGTTTGGTTCATTTAATAAAAATCCTCATTTGAAATCCTAATGCTTTCAAAATCCAATCAGTAGGTTTTATTTGGAAATAAAGAATATTTGGAAAATTTGTTTAAAACAAAATAACCTTTTATTTTAGAGTCCTTTATTAATTAAATAACATAGACTTTCATTGTTAAATCAACTTGGGTTTGTTCTATTGAGAATATTTATTTTTAAAATCTAAAATAAAGTCAAAACATTTTAGTAGGTTTTAATTAAGAGAATTAAATACTTAGAAAACTTATTTAAAATAATTTAACAAGCTTTGATGTTTAAATTAAATTGGTAAAACTTCTTATTTAAATAAAATTGGATATTAGATCCTTATTAATTTATTTTCAATAAACCTTTGCTAAATTTATTTAGAATAAAATGTTTTAATTCCAAAAGTTTGGTCAAGGTTTAATTTTCCTTTATTTAATAATCTTTATTTATAAAACTTCTATTTCATTTGAAAACAAATCTTTTCATTTAATTGTTTCAAAATAGTATTTCCAAATGTTTTTATTTTCCTTTTATTAAATGTTTATCTTTTTAAATCTCTTGAGGTTTATTTTAATTCAAATGGGTTTGAAGTTCCAATTGTATTCAAAAAGTTTCTTCTGGCTCTGAAAATCAACAAAGTTTTATTTTATTGATTTATTTTCACATTACAAGATTTGGAAAATCTTGGGATGTGACAGGCTACCACCCTTAAAATAAATCTCGTCCCGAGATTTGGGGAGGCTGGGGTTACAAGCAAGTTCAAAACAACTAGGGTACTACCACCCTTAAAATATTGTCAAACAAAATTACATATTGGCCTTCTTGGGTCCTGGAATTTCTCTATGTTAAGACTTTGCTTTATTCCTATGCTTGACTCATGGTCCAAGGTTGAGTTTCTCCATAGGCTTGTTCAACTTGTTCTTCATCCTTTCTGGACAGTTGCTTGCATAGTGTCCTGGATTCTTGCAGTTGAAGCATTTAATGTCTTTGAGTTCTTTACGTTGCTCTTGTGGGCAAGTTGCTACAAAGTGACCTGGTTCATTACAGTTGTTACACCACACTTGGTCAATTCCTTTATTCTTTATGTTCCCTGGGCATCCACTGGAGTAGTGTCCCATTTCCTTACATTTACGACATTGTACAAGGCTCATGTCTTGCTTGGGCTTCTTGATTTTCCTTGATCCTTTGAATTGGGTGGTCTTGCTTGGATGTAGTAGTGGTCCTTTTCCTTTGGTAGACTTGGATCCTTCTTGTTTCCTTTGTTCTACCATGGCATAGATAGGACATAGGCCAGGAGTATGATCACTTCCTTCACAAAGATAGCAAGTAGCTTGGGAGGTAGGGCATTCACCAACAGGATGATCTTCATCACAATTTGGGCATTGTCCTTCATGCTCTGTGGAAGTATGATCCTTGTCTCCACAAATAATGCAAGCTGGGGCTCCATCTAGAACAACATTCTTGTCATCCTTGCTATCATACTCTTTTCTAGGAAAATTTTCTTCCATGCTAATCATTTGATTAGTCACCTTAAGCATCAATTGGGATTGTTCCTCCAAGAACTTTTGTAGTGCTGGATCTTTATCACTATTGTTGGCTAGGAACTGGGCTGTCAGTTGGTTCAGCTGATGTTGGGTTGCTATGAGTTCCCTCATGCTGTCAGCTTGGTTGGTATTGGTGTCATCAACCTTGATGTTGGAGTCCTTTGGAGTAGTCATCTGTTTTGGTTTGAAGGGAGATTAGAATAGGCAAGACGTTTCTAAGGAGTCAATTCTAATCACACACATCACCATTCACACAAGCAATATGCATGCAATCACAAACCAAACATTCACAAACAACTTTGCACTCAAACAACAGGGTTCAAGCACATACTTAGGCAACAAAATATTTTTGTTACACCACATAAGTTGGTGTGTTTTGACTTAACTAAATTATGGTGGTCCATCTATATGGTTCACTTGTGATCTTTCCTTCCTTTATGATTCTTCTTGTATGAGATCATGGTTTCTTTGAGAAAAACTCTTGGTCACAATACTTCAAAGTTGTTGATGGCTCCTTCTTATTTTGCATTCCCTTAGTCTCTAAATCTTGAGTAGGATTTCCTTGTTTCACTTGTAGTCCTTAGTGGTATCCATGTTGGAAGTCCTTGGTTAATATGCTGAAGATGTTGAAGTCATTAGAGTTGAAGAAGTTGAAGTCATTAGAGTTGAAGATGTTGAAGAAGTCCTTTGCACATGGTGTAGTCTTTGGTCATGGGGTAGGTTTTTCCATCAAGTTGAAATAGAAGAGAATGTAGAGTTGAAACCAAAATGGTTAAGGAAAGAGGTTACAAGTGTTTTTGTAAATAAGTTTTTGGAACAAATACAACTCCTATTTTTCTAAAGGTTTTTGTCCAATCCTAGGGTTTACAATTTCTACAGGCAACACAATGCTCTGATACCATCTGTAGGGGTCCCAACCTGATAAGGTAGAGTCCTCCTGTGTTTTACAATGCTAGTCCCTGGATCAATAGCTAGCATCCACAGTTTAGATGTAATATCAAGAAACAAAGGTCATAATATAACTTTATAACCAGGAATAACATAATTTTATTACATCTTACATAGCTCATTTGGCTATTACATTACATTGCAGCGGAATAAATATAGTCATGGGTCCTTCATCTTCAAAGTGCCACAGGTAGATGTTGGTTGTAGACTTTGTAATCCTAATCATTCAATCTTCACTAAAAACAATCAAACCTGCAACATACAAGTTACAGCCACAAAGGGTCAATACATTTGAATTGTATTGGCAAGTGATACTCTTAGTAGTATGATGGAGTCTATCATCTATATGCATTTGGCTAAGTGGAGTTGAGGCTTGCATTGCTCAAAATAGATTTTTCCTTAACGTTTTGAAAATAAATAGTTTTGTCAAAAACTTTTCCAATGCTTCTCTCAATCAAAGACTGAAGATCCTTCTCGAGGCATCTACAAATCAAAGACTGAAGTGCTTGGTAAAATCATTTTCCTCAATCCAAGATTTCAAGATCCTTATATCAAGCCATCTTTCCATCAAAGATTGAAGAATACACACAATTCCTTGTTCACCCACAAGTTTTTATTTAGAAATTGGAATGATGAGATTCTTGATTGCTTCCATGTCTTGATGCTCAAATTGTCCTTTACCAGGGACATGGCTAAGTACTTAGATTTTTTTACACTCTGCAGAGGTGGTGCACTTTACCCACAAGACTTGGTTTCCCAAGACAAAATCTTTCAGAAGCCTTCCCTTAGACCAAAATGGACGCTCCCACCTAACAAACACTACCACCCACTGTCCATTTGGCTAAGTTCTTGCAACCTATATGATCATGGCAGAGCCCATATTGCCAAGTGGTTGCACTTGAAGCTTCTCAACATTTGACATCTCAAATCTCTTTGTTCCTGGGTGGCCATCCACAAGTGAGGTACAATCCAAGTCCATGGCCTTGTGAACCACTCAACCATTCTCCACCAAGCTATTCCATTCCACCCAGGTGATTCATTAACTTAGTTGTTTTATTAGACAAAATCACAAGTCCTTAGACTTAGAATATTTTTCCATAGTGTGAATATATATTCCACCCATGTTTTCTATTAGCTAGGCTAAGCTTGGTAGTAGTAGGAGTCTTAACTTAGGAAAATCCTACTAAGGATTCATTACTATGTTTTCCTATAGCAAGATCTATACTTAGCAAAATCCATGCAAGTTTTACTTAACAAAATCACTAATGCATAGTGAAAGTAATAGGACAAAAATATGAAGCATCACTTGCCTTTTTGGTAGAGTATAGGTTCACTTCTTGATCTTTGCAACAATCACACTCTTCAAGTCACTACAAATCAATCAAGCAAGGCACAAACTCAATCTACCAATCAAGCAAAACAACACACATAAATAACAAAATCAAAGGAATGCATGCAAGTATGCCAAGCTTTGTTTTGTTTGAAAAAGGTGGTTCCTAGTGGGTCATAGTCATTTGGGTAAATCTAATGGTCATTTCCTAAAGTGGTTAAGTCGTTTGCAAAAGGTTTCACTTAAAATCATTTTCAAAACAAAGTGTTGTTTTTATGTGGTGTAGAAATATTTTTATTAAGGCATTAGTCCATAGGGTTCACCAAATGAGTTGCTATTGCAAAACTTGGTGTTTTGGGTCAGTAGGTTTGGTCCAAACCATCTACTCAAAGTTTTCTTCCTTAAACATTTCCATAATAAAATCAATGAGTTTATTTGGCTAGAAAATGGCTAAGTTAAATAATTCAACTTAAATTTCACAAAAATTATTTTTAACACTATGGGTTGGTTCCTAGGGTCAGTAGGGTCACAATAAACCAAATGGCAAAGGTTTGATCTCAAAATTCATTTTTAAATGATTTTTCTAATGTTTAGCAAGCACACAAAAGAATCTGCAAATTCAAACAAGCTAACAAATACTATTTGACAAACTAAGGACATGGTTGGCTAGGGCTTGTTCTCCTGAATTCATTGATATAAAATTTGTCAAATTTGGACGTGTGGTTCAAAAGATATAAGTGTTTGAAGTTTGCAACTTAAATCAGATTCAAATCTGTTTTCTAATTCTAACAGACGACACGCGGCGTGTTTCTACTCGCGGATACCGCTTCGGGTGGATCGCGATCGAGAGCCGCTGGATTAAGTTAGATCGAATGGTTCTGAGCGCCTACCCCTTCGAGAATAAGTGGATCTATCTCGGGCGTTGGATGGAGATCCTACGGTGTTCGCTTGTTCGACCATTCGCGAGCGGCGCCGGCGATGGCTAACGGCGGCGACGGTCAGACTACGGCGGTGCTGGCGAAACAGGATGCAAAACGAGGAGGGGAAAGCTCACCGAGGTCGCGAGGCTGTGGTGAAGCACGTCGTGTGGTCAGCGTGGCTCGGGGCGCACAGTGTTGGGAAGAATTTCTCACCGGAGTTGTTACTGGCGACGGTCGGCTCTGGTCGACGACGGGGACGTTGCTGTGGTCCACTAGAGTACAGACGAATGGCTGAGTTAGACGCAGGAGGTCACAGAGATGATGTGAGCATGCATCAGAAGAAGAGGGGCGACTAGGTTCTACCTGCGGGGCTCGTCGGAGAAGAAGGCGTAGCCGGTGATGCAAGTCGTCGTTGGCGTTCTGTCAGATCTCGTGAGGGTAAACCGAGCATGATTAGTCGCGAAAATCATGGCGGAGCTGTGAGCGTGATCAAGGGACTTGGGGTGGTTGGCTCTTACCAGGATCGCCACCGAGGAAAAAAGGCGCGCTTCGTTCTTTGTCAAGACCACCCTGGACGCCTGGATGAATGGTTGGCACTGGGAGATGCGCCAGGGAGTGGGGAAGCTGTGAGGTTGGTCGGGGAGAAGAGGGGCGAGGGCCGAATTTATTTGGAGAAGGTCGCCGGAGTCAGAGGAGCTCGGGGTGAAATTAGAACGGCCTGGGGGCGTGTCTGGGGAGGAATCTGAGGGGAACGAGAGAGGAGAGGGTGCCGTTTTTAAGGTGCGTGGTCTCTGGGTGAGTTAAGCTGGTCATCAACGCGGATTAATCGACATCAATGGCGGCAGAGCGACGTTGAGGGAGGAGGAAGAAACGGCTGCGCGGGTGTGGACGATGTACAGAAGAGGTGGGGTCCACCGGTCAGTGGGAAAAGAGGAAGAGGGAGGGTCCACCAGTCAGTTGCCTCGTGGGTTGTTTCAGCGGTGAGGAAAACGGTTCGGGGAGAAAGAATAGGAGCTGGGCTAGATGGGCTAGGTGGGCTGAAGTTGTTGGGTCTGTCCACTTTCATTTTTTTTTATTCAGTATCCTTTTCTTTTATATTTCAATTTCTTTTGAATTTCCAATCAAACAAATCTCACCCAAATCAATCCAAACAATCATTCAGTTTGTAATTTGAATTTGATTTTGTTTATCAACATAAACCAAATCTCAAAATAAAATAAAATAATATCCTTATTTATTTTAGGATCCATTTAATAGTTAAATAAAATGGATCACTAGTTATTTAATAAAATAGGGTTTGATTTTTATTAGTAAAATTTCCATTTGAAATCTAATTATTTTCATAATCAAACCAGTAGGTTTTATTTGAAAATAAGGATGCTTGGAAATCTTGTTTTAAAATAAAATAACCTTTTATTTTAGGTTCCATTTATAATTAAATAAATGGTCCTTAGATAATAATCCATTTAGGATTTGTTTATTTGGTTCAAATAATTCATATTGAATTATTTGGAAAGTATTCCAAAGTGATTTATTAATCATATAAGATTGGGTAATTGTTTTAATTCCAAATATCATTTTCTCATGTATTTTTATTTAGAGATTTGTCCTTATTTAAAATAGGGATAGAATGGTTATTTCCATTTTATTTTATCTGGAATATTCTTTATTTCATATTTTTATTTGAATTGGGATTAATCATCACTCCATTTACTTCATGGATTAGGCCAAGATTTGATTTGGTCTGTAAATATTCTTTATTAATATTTTCATCTTTGTCTTATGAAATCCATATCTTTTTATTTAGAGATCCAAACTTGGTGATTCCAATTTATGAAAACTTATTTATTATTTGTTTATACTTTTGATTCCTTTTAGGATCTATTGTACTCCACTTGGTATGGGTTTTGGTAAGGCTTTAATAGCTTTGGAAATTCAATTCACTTATCTTTTTTATATTCATAAGATTTTGTTTATGGTTCCATCTATAATTTAAATAAAATGGACCATGGTTTATTAATCAAATAGGGTTTGGTTCATTTAATAAAATCCTCATTTGAAATCCTAATGCTTTCAAAATCCAATCAGTAGGTTTTATTTGGAAATAAAGAATATTTGGAAAATTTGTTTAAAACAAAATAACCTTTTATTTTAGAGTCCTTTATTAATTAAATAACATAGACTTTCATTGTTAAATCAACTTGGGTTTGTTCTATTGAGAATATTTATTTTTTTTAAAATCTAAAATAAAGTCAAAACATTTTAGTAGGTTTTAATTAAGAGAATTAAATACTCAGAAAACTTATTTTATTAAAAATAATTTAACAAGCTTTGATGTTTAAATTAAATTGGTAAAACTTCTTATTTAAATAAAATTGGATATTAAATCCTTATTAATTTATTTTAAATAAACCTTTGCTAAATTTATTTAGAATAAAATGTTTTAATTCCAAAAGTTTGGTCAAGGTTTAATTTTCCTTTATTTAATAATCTTTATTTATAAAACTTCTATTTCATTTGAAAACAAATCTTTTCATTTAATTGTTTCAAAATAGTATTTCCAAATGTTTTTATTTTCCTTTTATTAAATGTTTATCTTTTTAAATCTCTTGAGGTTTATTTTAATTCAAATGGGTTTGAAGTTCCAATTGTATTCAAAAAGTTTCTTCTGGCTCTGAAAATCAACAAAGTTTTATTTTATTGATTTATTTTCACATTACAAGATTTGGAAAATCTTGGGATGTGACAAGTACATAGCATGGCATACATTAGAGATCCTATGGCTGAGGCATAGGGAGTCTTACTCATCCTTTCTCTATCTTCTGCCGATGTCGGACTTTGAGTTTTACTCAAGGTCATATTGGGCAACATGGGCAAGAACCCTTTCTTGCTATCTTCCATTCCAAACCTCTTTAGAACTTTGTCCAAATATGTACTCTGTGACAATGATATTTCATGCTTCGATCTATCTCTATAAATCTTTATGCCTAATATGTAAGCTGCTTCGCCAAGATCCTTCATTGAAAAACTATTATTCAAATATTCCTTGACACTATTAAGAAGGTCTACATCATTCCCAATCAACAATATGTCATCCACATAAAGTATTAAGAATGCTACAGAGCTCCCACTCACTTTCTTGTAAATACAAGCTTCTCCATAAGTTTGTATAAAACCAAAACTTTTGATCACCTTATCAAAACGTTGATTCCAACTTCGTGATGCTTGCTTCAATCCATAAATGGACCGTTGAAGTTTGCATACCTTGTTAGTATCTTTAGGATAGACAAAACCTTTGGGTTGCATCATATACAACTCTTCATCAATGTCTCCATTGAGGAATGCTGTTTTGACATCCATCTGCCATATCTCATAATCATAATATGCAGCGATTGCTAACATAATCCTCACAGACTTTAGCTTCGCATCGGTGAGAAAGTCTCATCGTAGTCAACTCCTTGAATTTGTCGAAACCCTTTATGCGACAAGTCGATCTTTATAGAGAACATTACCATCAAGATCCGCTTTCCTCTTGAAAATCCATTTGTTCTCGATGCCTTTCGCCATCCTAAGTCCACCAAAGTCCATACTTGGTTTTCGACATGGATCCAATCTCGATTTCATGGCTTCTTGCCATTTATTGGAATCTGGGCTCATCATCGCTTCCTCATATGTCTGGGGTCATCGGTTGTCTACCAACATGACACTCATAACGGGATCATACCAACTGGAGTGGTACAAGTTCTCGTGACCTCCGAGGCTCAGAGCAACTTCAACAAGTTTCATGATCATCATCATTAGCTTCCTCTCTAATTGGTGCAGGCACCACAGAACTTCTTCAGGTCTTGTGCTACGCAATTTCGAGAGAAGGTTCGACAACCTCGTCGAGTTCTACTTTCCTTCCAGTCACTTCTTTCGAGAGAAATTCCTTCTAGAAAGGATCCATTCTGGCAACGAAGATTTTGCCTTCGGATCTATGATAGAAGGTATACCCAATAGTTTCCTTTGGGTATCCTATGAAGACGCATTTTCCGCTTTAGGTTCTAGCTTGTCCTACCGTAACTTCTTTACATAGGCTTCGCATCCCCAAACTTTAAGAAACGACAATCTAGGTTTCTTCCCAAACCATAATTCATACTTGTCGCTTTCAACGGATTTAGACGGTGCCCTATTTAAAGTGAATGCGGTGTTTCTAATGCATGACCCCAAAATGATAGCGGTAAATCTGTAAGTGACATCATAGAACGAACCATATCTAAGAGAGTTCGATTATGACGCTCGGACACACCATTACGTTTGTGGTGTTCCCAAGGTGTCAATTGTGAAAGTATTCCACATTTCTTCAAATGCTCGCCAAACTCGTAACTTAGATATTCACCTCCACGATCAGAATGTAGAAATTTAATCTTCTTGTTACGTTGATTCTCTACCTCACTTTGAAACTCCTTAAACTTCTCGAAAGTTTCGGACTTATGTTTCATGAAATAGATATACCCATATCTACTCAAGTCATCTGTGAAGGTAAGAACATAACGATAACCACCACGCGATGCTACACTCATTGGACCACACACATCGGTATGTATGATTTCCAATAAGTCCGTAGCTCGCTCCATCATACCAGAAAATGGAGTCTTAGTCATTTTACCCATCAGACATGCTTCGCATCTTTCAAGTGATTCGAAATCAAGTGATTCAAGAAGTCCATCGGAATGGAGTTTCTTCATACGCTTCACTCCAATGTGACCAAGACGACAGTGCCACATATAGGTCGAGTTATCGCTCGATTTCAAATGTTTAGCCTCAATGTTATTAATATGTGTATTTCCACTATCGAGATTCAACAATAATAGACCATCTATTAAAGGTGCATGTGCATAAAACATATTACTCATATAAATCGAACAACCATTATTCTCGGATTTAAACAAGTAACCGTCTCGCAATAAACAAGATCCCGATATAATGTTCATGCTCAACGCAGGCACCAAATAACAATTATTTAAGTATAAAACTAATCCCGATGGTAGATGAAGGGGTAGCGTGCCGACCGTGATCACATCAACCTTTGATCCGTTTCCCACGCGCATCGTCACCTCGTTCTTCGCTAGCTTCCGTTTATTCTGCAAAGACTGCTTCGAGTTACAAATATGAGCAACCGAACCAAGATCAAATACCTGTGCACTACTACGAGTACTAGTGAGATACACATCAATAACATGTATATCGATATACCTTTCTTCTTGATGTTGTCGTTCTTCAAATCCGCCAAGTACTTTGGGCAATTCCGCTTAAAGGACCTTCTCCTTGCGGAAAACACTCAAGATCGTGCTTGGGTCCAGCCTTGGTCTTCTTCACGGCGTGGTAACTTTCTTACCACCCTTCTTGAAGTGTCCTTCCGCTTAGACTTGCCTTTCTTGAATTTGGTGGTCTTATTGACCAACAACACTTGGTGCTCTTTCTTGATCTCCACTTCGCAGACTTTAACATAGCAAACAGTTGCAACCGCTTGTTCATGTTCTCGCATGTTGTAGTTCATCACAAAGTTCTTGTAACTTGGTGGTAGTGATTGAGGACACGGTAAATCCCCAAAGCATTAGGAATCACTATATCCAAGCTTTGAAGTTTGTTTATGTGCCTGACATCTTAAGCACATGCTCACCGTTGAGCTGCCCTCTTCCATCTTGCGCTTAAAGAACTTTTGAAGCCTCATAACTTTCAATTGCCGCATGAGTCTCAAAAATCAATTTGAGATCCTCGACAATATCATATGGGTCTGAATTCTCAAACCTTTTCAAGCTCCGATTCCAAACCATACAAGATAGCACATCGAACTATGGAGTACCGATTCTTCCGAGCGAGGTAAACATTCTTTACTTCATCGGAAGCATCACCGCAGTGGTCACCCAAGTGCATCCAAAGACATAGGTCAAATTACCAGCTGTGAGGACAATCCTCAAATTGCGGAACCAATCCGCGAAGTTGCTTCCATTGTTTTTTCAACTTTTCTTTCTCTAGGAACGCATTAAAATTGATGGTAGGGGATGCCATTGATCTACAACATATTTGCAATAGTTTAGACTAAGTTTATGACAAATTGAGTTCAAATTAATAATAAAGTTAATCTAGGTGAACTCCCACTCAAAACAACATCCCTCACATTGTTTTAGTGATCACATTTAACCAAATCCACTACATCAACACCGATCATCACGAGAGTTGATATAGTTTCAATGGCGAACAATCGTCATGTTCATCATATCTACCATATGATTCATGCTTTACCTTCGGTGATCCGTGTCCGAGACCATGTCTCAGACATGCTAGGCTCACAAGATCAAACCTTAGTTTCCGCATGAGCAAATCTGGCTTGCTCACGTTGTATACACTTGCAGAATCTAACACACCCGATCATCACGTGGTGCTTCGAAACAACAAGCTTTAGCAACGGTGCTAACTAAGGGTGAACACTTTATGACTTGAAATTTATGTGCATGAGGGATCATCTTATAATGCTACCATCGTCTACTAAGCAATACAATATGCATAAAGGATTAACATCACATGCAATTCATAATATGTGATATGATATGGCATTTCTTCTTTGTGCTTCCGATCTCCATCTTCAAGCACGAACATGATCTCCATCATCACCGGCATTGCATCAAGGTCAATGAAGCTTCTCCATGGTTGTCGTCCACCGGCTTCAACTATTACAACTACTTTGAATAGACACGCGGGTCTTAACATAAATTAAATACAACCATATGGCTCCTGCCGGTTGCCAACTTACAATAAGGAACATTGCATACATCAAATATAATCACAATCATGGCCATATCACATCATCGACACCCTCGCAAAACAAAGTTAGACGCCTCTACTTTCTTTGCATGTTTTACGTGGTTTGGGGCTTTCAATAAGTGTCGTTCTAACTTACGAACAAGAACCACAACATTGATACTAGTATTGTTAATCACCCGTTGTAAATTGGATCTTAACTATGCTAGGAGAAACAGGCACCCGCAAAGCCACTTATGCAATACAAGTTCATGTCAAGCGTGGAGCAAGTCTCATGAACGATGTCATGTAAGGTTAGCCCGGGCCGCTTCATCCCAACATACCGCAAGATGCAAAGTACACAAGAATCAATCGACAATAAAAGCATCAACGCCCATAATGACCATTGTGTTCTACTCGTGCAACAGATCTACATATAGACACGGCTCTGATACCACTTTAGGGTTTCGTAGCATGGAAAACAAAAAATTTCTATCGCATACAAACAAAAAGATATATCTACTAGATTGTAGCAACGAGTTGATGGAATAACTTACCCTCGAAGATTCCAAAGTGTTTAACGAGAGCGGATTCTCATGGGTGATGTAGTCGTACTCTTCCCGGTCTCAAGATCGCGTAGACGATCCTTCCCACAAGGCTCCGTAGGCCCCCAATCGGTCACATCGTTCGACTGACGAAGACCTTCCTCTCCTTGTTCCAAAGAAATGGAGGTTGTAGCACTCTCTTGCGATTCGAAAGACAACGGGCGTGGTACCAAGTAGAGGGAGATTTGCAGGCCTTAAGCCGAGCGAGTATGGTGGAGTATGAGAGAGCTCCTCGGCGATCTAGGTTTTAGACACACCAAGGAGGAGAGGCTAGAGCCGCGGCTAGGGTTCCGGGACCCCAAGTCGGCTTAGGGCAAAACCCTAGGGTGGCGGCTATGGTGGTAGGCGCCAAGCTAGGGGTTTGAGGAGAGGTACTTGTGTGTGCTAGGAGGGAGCCCCGCCTTATATAGGTGGAGGCCGGGCCAAGGGAGGAGGAGTCCTCCCCAACTCGGCTTGGTGGCCGCTTGGGAGGAGGACTCCTCCCAACCCTTTCACCTTACTCTTCTTTTCCTCTTTCCAAAACTTGCCGTTTGACTTTCAAACTAGCCGTTTGACTTTTCAATTTAGGATTTGAATAAACCCTTTATTTTGGACAGCGAATACACTTAGTACATGATGCAATCATTCCAACTTGCAATGACACATTCATGTACCCATTCCTCCGAGTGCCGGATTCGAACCTTCTAGAACATTCCCGATGAAAACACCGGAATCATTCCCGAACTCCGAAACGGGACTTTCCTTATATGAATCTTATTCTCCGAACCATTCCGGATCTCCTCGTGATATCCCGGATCCCATCCGAGACTCCGAACAACATTCGGTCTCTTTCTCATCATACCATAACTACTCAAACAACGCCGAATCCTTAAGTGTGTCTCCCTACGGTTCGTGAATTATGCGGACATGATCGAGACACTTCTCCGAACAATAACCAATAGAGGAATCTGGAAATTCATATGGCTCCCACATATTTCTACGATTACTTAGCGATCGAATGAACCACTTACATACGATACCAATTTCCCTTTGTCTCACAATAGTTTACTTATCCGAGGTTATGATCGTCGGTATCTCTGCATACCTAGTTCAACCTCGTTACCGATAAGTACTCTTTTCTCGTTCCCGTGATATGTGATCCCTTGTGAGCCAGTCACATGCTTGCAAGCTAATTGGATGACATTCCACCGAGAGGGCCTGAGTATATCTATCTCATCATATGGATGGACAAATCCCACTCTTGATCCATGTGTCTCAACCAATACTTTCCAACACTCAATGCCACCTTTATAGCCACCCGCCACGGTGTGGTGTTTGATGTCATCAAAGCATCCATCCGTAAAGGTGATATGCATGATCTCATGGTCGAAGGAATTAGGTTACTATGTATCATAAAGCATATAGCAATTGAACTATTAAAATGACTTGATCTTTATGCTACGCTTATCTATAGGAGTATGTCCACCATATCATTCTCCTAATGATATGATCTTGTTGTTGATAACATCTCAATGTTCATGATAGGGAAACCACAATCATTTATCAACCAACAAGCTAGTGATGTATAGAGGCTATACTAGGGACTTCAAATTAAGTTTTACAAATCACACAAGTATCAATGTTTCCTTGTTAATGCTATTATAGCATGAATGTAAACATTTATCATAAACACAAAGATATAATAATAACTACATTTATTATTGCCTCTAGGGCATATCTCCAACACTATGACCCGTCCGACCTACCCCAACCGTGGAAACCCTAGACCCGGAGGAAATCACAACAACCCCGGCAACTCTAGCAATTTCACCCTTGCCCAACCCAAGTTCAACACCAACAACGTTACCGCCAACACCAACACTGCCCCGAGGACTGGAAGCAATGCTATGCCTGTCGCAACCAAGGACAAGTCACAAGTGACCTGTTATGACTGTGGAAATAAAGGCCACTATTCCAACGAATGCCCCAACAAGAAGAACGCTACAACCCCCAATGCCAACGCCCCAGCTCAGCAGCAGCTTCGTGTCCAGCCAGGGAGAAGATTTGCCCCAGGGAATTCACTCAACCGCAATGGCCGTCTTTTTCTCATGCATGCTGAAGAAGCTCGGGAAGCGCCAGACGTCGTGCTGGGTATGTTTTCTGTTAATTCAGTACTTGCAAGAGTGTTGTTTGACTCTGGTGCATCGCATTCATTTGTCACCGAAGAATTTGCCTGCACTAGTAAAATTCAACCAACCAAACTGAAGCATGTTATGATTGTGCAAATTCCCGTATCAACCACCAAGGCTAGGCAAATTTGCAAAGCCGTCCCTATCCGAATCCATGGCATAGATTTTTATGTTAATCTAATAGTACTCGGAACTAAAGGTTTGGAAGTAGTACTAGGAATGGATTGGATGTCCAAACATAAGGGATTGATTGACTGTGCTAAGAAAGCCATCACCATGACCAGTACCACCGGAATATCAGTCGAACATATATCTGAAACCTTACCTCGCCAATTCAAGTGTAACAAGAGTCTAGCCCAACCTACCATTGACCAAGTCCGGATAGTCTTTGAATACCCCGATGTATTTCCCGATGTTTTGCCCGGTATGCCCCCAGATCGGGATATCGAGTTTATCATCGAACTAATCCCCGGAACAGGACCCATAGCCCAGAGACCCTATAGTATGAACCCGTCGGAACTAGCAGAACTGAAGAAGCAACTAGATTCCATGTTGGAAATTGGATTGATTCAACCAAGTGCGTCACCATGGAGATCACCTGTCTTATTTGTGGACAAGAAAGATGGAGGTAACCGTTTGTGTACGGATTATCGGAAGTTGAATGATGTCACCATCAAGAACAAGTACCCTTGCCCAAGATAGAAGATTTGTTTGATCGGTTGACCGGTGCCTGTGTGTTTTCTAAGATTGACCTTAGAACTGGCTATCATCAACTCAAAATTGCATAGGATATTCCAAAGACCGCTTTACCACGGATATGGATTGTACGAGTATACATCATGTCTTTTGGATTAACCAATGCCCCGCTTATTTCATGAACCTCATGAATAAGATTTTATGGACTTCTGGTAAGTTTGTCGTTTTTTCATCGATGACATTCGATTTATTCCAAATCGAAGAAGAACATGAGCTACACCTAAGGACCATTCTTGGAACCCTTAGAGAGCATCACCGTATGCAAAGTTTAGCAAATGTGAATTTGGTTACAGGAGGTAGGATTCCTCGGTCACATTGTATCAGCCGGAGGAATTGCACGACCGCCAAAGTGAAAGATGTAGAAGATTGGCAAGCCCCAACCACTCAAACCCAAGTTCGTGCATTTCTCGGATTGGCGGGATATTACCGCAAATTCGTAGAAGGATTCTCGAGTATCGCCAGACCCATGACCCAATTGCTGAAGAAGGACAAGAAGTTTGAATGGACAAACAAGTGTGAAGCGAGTTTTCAAGAACTCAAGAGGAGATTGATATCAGCCCCAATCTTGATCATGTCGGATATCACGAAGCCCTTCGATGTGTATTGTGACGCATCCAAGATTGGTCTCGGATGTGTGCTAATGCAAGAAGGCAAAGTTATATCTTATCTATCTCGACAATTTAAGCAACACGAGCAAAACTATCCAACCCATGACCTCGAACTCGCAGCAGTAGTCCTAGCCCTGAAGACATGGAGACATTACCTAATGGGAAACCGTTGTGAGATTTATTCGGATCACAAGAGCCTAAAGTATATATTCACTCAGAAGGAGTTGAATATGAGGCAGAGAAGATGGATTGAGCTAATCAAAGATTACGACCTGGACATTCACTATCACCCTGGTAAAGCCAACGTGGTAGCTGATGCCCTTAGCAGATTGCCATGCCGCTTGAACTCCATGATTTTGAAGGAGCAACCAAGTTTGCACAAGGAGATGGAAGATTTTCGAATGTAATTAGTAAGTGGAGGATTTTTGGCTAGCATAGAACTTCAGCCCACTTTGATCAGTCAGATTAATGAGGCGCAGAAGGGAAATGCCAGTATCGACGGAATCAAGCGTCGTATCGGTACGAGCAAAGTACCCGGATTCACCGAGGACGAAGAAGAGTTCTGTGGTACAAAGGACGCCTTTGTGTACCAGCAGATTCGGAGTTGAAAGAAGTTATCTTGAAGGAGGCTCATGATACTCTTTATTCTATCCATCCCGGAGGGACTAAGATGTATCAAGATTTGAAAGAGCAATTTTGGTGGCATAAGATGAAGAGAGAAATCGGAAGCTATATCGCCAAGTGTGATATATGTCAGCGAGTCAAGGCAAGACATCAAAGACCGGCTGGATTGTTGCAACCTTTGCAAATTCCGGAATGGAAATGGGATTCTGTAGGAATGGACTTTATCACTGGACTACCTACTTCTAGTAGGGGAAATGACTCTATCTGGGTCATAGTGGACAGATTGTCCAAAGTCGCCCATTTCTTGCCCGTTAAAACCACCTATCATAGTTCGAAGCTAGCAGAGTTGTACATCGCTAGAATCGTCAGTTTGCACGGAGTCCCCAAGAACATAGTATCGGATCGAGGAACTCAGTTTACCTTGAGATTCTGGAAGAAAGTCCAAGAAGGTTTAGGAACCCGCCTAGATTTCGATCTGCGTATCACCCTCGCATCGATGGACAAACGGAGCGAGTAAATCAAATACTCAAGATATGCTTAGAGCATGTGTGCTAGAATATGGATCCAAGTGGAAGACTGTCGCCATTTGCAGAATTTTCCTACAATAATAGTTACCAAGCCGTTTGCAAATGGCCCCATTTGAATTCATGTACGGAAGAAAGTGTCGCACCCTTTGAACTCGGAAGTAGGAGAGAGTCGATTTTCGACCCGACATCCTCCGAGAAGCAGAAGAGAAGGTTCACAAGATTCGTGAGCACCTCAAGACCGCCCAATCCCGACAGAAGAGTTATGCCGACAAGAGACGTCGAGACCTCGCCTTCAATATAGGAGATTTTGTTTATCTGAAACTGTCGCCATTGAAGGGAATGCAGCGTTTCCAACTCAAAGGAAAGTTAGCCCCCAGATATATCGGACCTTTCAAAATTCCGAACCGTCGAGGAGAAGTATCGTATCAATTGGAACTACCTGAAGAGATGTCAGATGTGCACAATGTGTTCCATATCTCGTTACTTCGCAAATGTCTTGAAGTCCCCGAGAAGACCGAAGTGTTCAAGAATATCGACCACCGGACCATAGAGATCAACGATGACCTGACCTATCCCGAAGTACCCATCCGCATTTTGGAAGAAGCTTTTTGAACTACCTGAACCCGAAGCATCAAGTTTCTCAAGATTCAATGGAGCAACTACACAGAAGAGGAAGCTACCTGGGAGCGCGAAGATCACATCAGGACGGAGTTTCCCGATCTCTTCAAATCCTAGGTAATCTTTTCATCCTTTTTCAAATCTCGGGACGAGATTTTGTTTAAGGGGGGAAGGTTTGTAACATCCCAAAAATACTAAGCTTGGATCATCAAATTCTAATCATCAAAATTAGGGTTAACAAAAACTTTTCTAAATGAAATCATGAATGCATGCATATGTGTATGCATGGATTTTGAAATCCTTTAAAACCACCTTGTTTGTTTGTTCCATTGCTTGTAAAATGTTTCTTAGGTGAAATAAACATCATCTAAAAACATTTCCCACACTTTTCCTAAAGACAAGTAAATCAAAACACATATATGAAATGAATGGTCATTTTGGCCAAATTAACTCACATGCCTACTTTGGCTGTCTCAAACTTTCAGAACCTAACAGAAACTTTTCTGGATCTTTGCACCCCTTGAATGTACTCATAACAAGGTATCAAGGCCCACTTTGTGATCATCCAGAAACTTTCAAATGCATATTTTAAATGACAATTCAAAATTGAATCTTTATCACATGGGAAGATCCCACTTTTTCAAAAACTACTCAAACAAGCTCAATTTTCAAAACCCAAGCATCTGCAGACTCACCAAAACCAATCTAGCAAACCCACCAAAAATCATTTCAAAATTTAAAACTTGATTTCATGCGGCCATTTCGTCAAACAGGTTGCAGACACAAATCAAACAAATATCAAACACTATTGTGAGCAGTGATTCTTGCCTAACTGATTCCCCATTTAGCTCACACACAACTCAGTAGATCATCTAGGAAGATTAGCCAGGCAATAGCACCACTGTGAGATTGCCATTGTCATCAATGGTGAATAGCCGAGCACCCTCTTGCCACCCCATAGTCGACAGCAAGCTAGGAGCAGCAGCAAGCCTAGCCAGCATGTCTGGGAGGCAGCCCACCGTCCACCACCACTCACTGTCCCACCAAGCGTTGCCAAGCCTCGACCACGCGCACAAGCTGCGCCAGACCATGCGGCGAGCGCCAGAGCGCCACCTCGACCATCACCCATGCACCGCCGCCGCCCGCGTGCATACACAATCCCCACGACCAGTGAGACCGCCAAACATCCCTGCTTGCCGCCTGCCCGCGACCACCGCCCGCCGTCAAGACGCCGCCTTACCGGCGAGCACCGCCTGTTCTGCACCAAACCACACCGCCCCATGCCTCGAGACCATGTCGTTGAGCATCGCCAGGAGACACCGCACCGTCCCCTACCCTTTCCCATGCCTTTAGCCGCCTGTAACATCACCCCCGACGAGCTCACCGTGCGCCCCGACGGTCCCCTCGCTCGACTATAAATAGAGGCCAATCCCGCACGATTTCTTCACACCATCTCACTCCCCTCTCCTCACTGATCGTGCCACACCATTCTCAGAGCAAGGCGAGCACCACCTCGCCGGAATTTCACTGGAGCCTGCCGCTGCCGGAGAAGAAGGGAGCCAGCGATTGGAGCCGCCCCAGGAGCTGCCGCGACCACCCCTGAGTTCGCCGTCGTCGACTTCGTTGTTCGCCCGCCTCACGACCTCGCCAAGACCCCCGGTGAGCCCCCAGCGACCCTCACTGGCCGTGCTAGGTTTCGTTCTCGCCGGAGTTGTCTCGCATCGACGATGACTCCCAGCCGTTAGATTAGAACTAGATCGAACGATCCACGTTGCCCCATACCGCTTCGCCCAGCCCCGTGTCACTGACGAGTGGGGACACCCACTTTAGCAGCCAGGAGCACTGCGCTTAGCAGCCGCCCGATAATTTTTCCCGCGAGTCCCTTATTCAAATTAAACTTTTCTATTTCAATTCAAACACACTTGTACCCAACTTGAAAAATCAACCCAGATCGATTCAGTGCACCAAATTGAATGAAACCAATTTTGTTGAAAGGTTCAGAATTCTGAATCCAAGCGCGTTGGATTCAAGTCATTTGGATCTATAGATCACCCATGGTAAAATAACAAGGCAGAATCTTTTCTGCATTCAAACATTTTCAAATTTAAACCATAATAGCTTTTGAGTTGATTCCAACTCTCAAAAATCACATTTAATCATACCTTTCAGAATATATAAAAATATATAGGTTTACTTGCAGAAATAATGTTCAAGTAATAAAAGAATGCTACATAAGCATTTCTAGCCACTTTAATTAATTAAAATAAAAGGGTAAAACCTTATTAAATTGTGACACCACTTTAAATCACATTCCCATGGACTACAATATGTGGTGATGACATGTGTCAACATGATCCCATGTTGGGTTTGGAGAATATTAAATCTTAAGTAGTTTTTCAATGAGTAGAAATTACTTTTCTAAAAATAAAAGGAATTAAATCAAGCCTTAACCTTGTAATGTTAGGGATGATGCTAGATCATCCATAGGACCCTTGTGTGTGATGATTGCAAGTAGTTAAGTATTGTTTGGTGATTGTGTACCTCGTATTTATTCATAGACGCTAGTACCGACCAAGGATACGAGGAGGAAGGAGGATACTACGAAGAAGAAGCCGAGGAGAACTTCAACCACTGCTCTGCACAAGGCAAGCTAGTAACCTTGCAAGCTAACACTTGCAATTTAGCAAGCTTATATTGACATTGATGCAAGCTAACACTTGCCGGATACCCTACTGATGCGACAAACCCCTACTTGTTACTATGCCTTAAGCATATGTGATCATACCCATTTGATAAACCAATCCTAGTTTTATGTGCAAACTTCTTACTTTATTTCTTTATCAAAGCTTAATTAGAGTTTACTTAAGTGACTGGTAGATATTGGAAAGATGATGAAGGTTGCATAAAGAGCATAAAATTTGGCCTAAGTTAGAAACCTTGACATCAGCCTGAGACATAAGGTTGTACTTAGTTGAAACTCCATTAGTTACCACCCCTCATCATTACTACCCCCACCTGTAGATGCTAGTGCTAAGCATAAAACTTGATAAAATTTAGATGGGAATACTTGGTGGAAAAATGGTTATGAAAACCTTGGAATGATGGATCATTCTATTGAAATGTTTTGGACATGTGTTTCCAAACACTTGAGAATTTTGGTGATGAAAATGTTGAGGCATGAGCCTTAGCCCTTTATAAAACTGATGGTTGTCTGGATGCGATACCATTCCAATTTTATCGTACAACCACAATACCCGAATATTGGGTAGGGCTTGAATGGAAACTTATATTCCTTAGTATTAGTTCCCTCACGGCCAAGGTTTGAGCTGAGGCTACCTTGTGAAGATTGTCCACATGCAGTACCAAGATGAGCTTGGTCATGGTTGGGAGGCCAAACTCACATGAGAGGTGCTTATACTAGGGCGTAATCGAAAGGTTAGGATTGATTATCCATGACACGAGTATGGTTAATTCAGGATTTGTTCTGACGGATGTATCGAATGTTGTGGTGAAAGTGTACAATCTCTGCAGAGTGTCAAACTATTGAATAGCAGCGTCCGTGGTTATGGACAGCTTGAGTGGCCATACTGTTCCCCGTCGACTTTTCAAAATGACTGTGAAATGAACTAAGACTTTGACTTGACCACAACAGTTGTGATATGAAATACCAGTTCCCGCTTAGGATTTATAAAATTGTGACTAGCTTTGAGAGTAGTAGAGATAACTGCTTTTGCAAAACAACCCTAGAGCCTAGTGTCCTATTATCCAAAAACCCTTTACCTATTAGTATTAGTTTCAGTACTTAAAGAGTACTCATGGCTTTGTCCCTGCTATTCCCATGGCGGACTATGAAGAGGAGTACCTGGAAGATGGACCCCAGGAAGGTTACGACAACTAGGATCATCTCCCATCGTCAGCATTGCCTGTGACCCCGAAGATGGAGCTTCGCCTACGCTACCGTTATTGTTACGTATTCCGCTGCTTGATGTTGTATTAAGAACTGGATCATGAGATCCCTATTTGTGTAAGAACTTATATATCGTTTGTAATGGATGATGTACTATGGTATGCAATTCTGTTATGTCTCGCAAAAATGGTAATCCTGGGATTGCGATGTATGGCATAACAGGCATCTAGGATTGAAAAATCCGGGTGTTGACATAGGCAAAGCTTAGGAACAACAAGTATTTTCACTAAAAACACAAGCTACTGTAGCAACTCCTTCAAAAATCTCAATTTCCCCCCAAAAAAGGAATCAATAAGAAGCAAATGCAAATAATGGCAGAAATCTGCCAAAACAAACCAGCAGGTAGAAACCGATTTTTTCGAAGACCTTCTGTTACTCAAATCAAAAAGTGTTGGACTAACAAAAGTTATCTAACTTACTGGGGATTTATTCATAAAGTTTCAACTCAATACGACTTACAGAGACTCCTCACGAATTTTTATGGTGTAGGACAGAAATCTGTTTCAGGATAGCAACTCCCCAAATCTTACTTCCCTCACATTAGAAGTCATTCTTGGCACAAAAAGCAAACAAAAAGGATAAGGAGAGGTCATTACAGAAGTAATAACTTCCAAGACTCAAGAAAACTCTTGGGTTATCTCCCAACAAGTACTTTTCTTAATGCCTTTAAGTTAGGCTTGATAGCTTGAGAAGATGCTCACATAAGAACAATGAGTTGAAGTAAAAGAGAGCATCAAGAAGCAAATTCAAAACATATTTAAGTCTAACCCACTTCCTATGCATAGGAATCTTGGAAATAAACAAGTCATCAAAGCACAAAGCACCAAGCATAGGAAAGCAAAACAAGTGGAACTTCAAGACTTTCAACATAAAGAGGGGAAAATTAATATTATTGAGATGCATAAAAACATGTTTCCCTCTCTCATAATAACTTCTAGTAGCAACATGAACAAAATTAACAATATAACTATCACATAAAACATTCTTATCATGAGCCACATGCATAAAATGATTTCTACTCTCCATATAAGCATAGTCATTCTTATTAATCATAGTGGGAGCAAATTTAACAAAATAGCTATCATTATTATTCTCATCACCATAATCATCAAATATAGGAGACATATTGTAATCACAATCAATTTTCTCCTCAGTAGTAGGTGGACTGAAAATATCATATTCATCATTGTAATCATCATAAATTAGAGGTTTGGTATCAATGTATCATCATAAGCAATAGAATAGCTATCTTCCAAAGCTGGGGGAGTAAAAAGATCATTTTCATCAAAACTAGCTTCCCCAAGCTTAGACTTTTCCATAGCATTAGCAATAATGGTGTCCAAAGAGTTCATACTAATAACATTGCTATTAGCATGCAAATAAAGTTCCATAGGTTTTTTAATTTTCTCTTCAAACACTTCATGTCCTAACTCAAGATAAACACTATAAAGCTCTCTATTTTGTTGTTGTTTTCCATTAAGCCTAACTAGTGAAAACAAGAAACAAAAATACAAAATTGCAGAATCTAAAGGAAATAACTTCAAGCACTCACACCAGAGGATGTGAGTACCTTTTACCTTACCTCCCCGGCAACGGCGCCAGAAAAGACCTTGATGTCTACGCACTTCTATTCTTGTAGATAGTTGTTGGGCCTCCAAGTGCAGAGATTTGTAGAATAGCAACAAGTTTCCCTTAAGTGGATCACCCAAGGTTTATCGAACTCAGGGAGGAAGTGGTCAAAGGTATCCCCTCTCAAGCAACCCTGCAATCAAGATACAAGAAGCCTCTTGTGTCCCCAACACACCCAATATAGGTGCACTAATTCAGCAAAGAGATAGTGAAATACAAGTGGTAACGGTGCCAGAAAAGTGGTTCTAACTTATTGTTGACATGGGGTAACATGTGTGAGTGAGGTAAAGACTAAAGCAAGCAAACATGCAACAGATCTAGATGCAAACAATGTTTCAATGTTTAAGAAAAAAGGCCTAGGGATCATACTTTCACTTGTGAACACTCTCTCATATAAATATCCTCTCTTCATGATACTACTCTTAACTACTCTTCGGTTGGACACTCTAATCCATGGTGGAACTATAACAGCACACCTGAAAGTCCGCCTTCCCCAATCTAGATAACCCCACACTCTCACCTTGAGTGCTAGATGGTTCCAACAAACACCACAATTTCATAGAGACATCCAACTCCAAATATAACTCATAAAAAATATCCAATCTAGCCAACGTGCCACACACGGTATGCACACTGTCACTTTCACACACGTGGGGAAAAGCATAGATCTATTAAAGCACAAAGAGTATTTATGTAGGCTCAAACCTAAGTGTCACCATGGCGTGCACGTTGTCACTTTCACACACATGGTGAGAGCATAGATCTAATGAAGCACTTGAGCAACAAGGTAGATCTACTTGATTACAAAGCTCATGACCACAAGATCATGCATAGAGAGAGATGAACACATAGCTACCGGTAGAGCCCTTAGCCTCGAGAAAGAACTACTCCCTCCTCATCATGGGAATCATCAACGGCGATGTAGATGGTGGTGGAGATCGATGGAGATGGCTTCGGGGGCACTTCCCCATCCCGGCAGGGTGCCGGGACAGAGACTTTCTGTCTCCCGAATCTTCCCTTCGGTGGCGGCGGCGCTACTGAGGTTTTCGTGGATTTCTTCTGGACTGTTTAGGGTTTTCCCATCGGAGGCTTCTTATAGGCGCATGAATAAAGGTCGATGGGGGTCCAGGGGGCCCACACCCCTTCCAGGGCTTGCCTGCGCCTAGGGGGGTTTGGCCACCCTGTGGCCCCCCTCCGGCTCTTCTTCGTGGTTCCGTGTTGCTCCCAAAAAAATAATGACTTTGGCTTTTGTCCGTCCAATTCCGAGAATATTTATTTCCTGCCTTTCTGGAACCAAAAACAGAAGAAAACAGGCAACTGACACTGTGACAACTTGTTAATAGGTTAGTTCCAGAAAAGATGTAAAAACACCTCAAAGTATAGACAAAGCAAAGTAAAGTAGATACAAAACATGGGTGGAGTATCAAAAATTATAGTTACGTTTTCGACGTATCGACATGCCACACAAACATCTAGCCTGATACATACCAAGCACACGAGCATGTACTTGTTTTCTACTCGCTCTGGCCATGTCATGTATAAGACTGTTGACCACGTGGTGGATCGCAGGAAGGTTGCTAGCGCAGCGCAATACAGGCAGGCGACATGCATGATGATTGATTCCGGGAAGCAACCGCCAGCAGCTCGTGCATGGTAGTACCAGTTCAAACCAGATGCATGACGGTTCAGACATGGCGTGGAGAAAAATTGGATCCATGGACGCGTCAGTTAATTAGTTCTGTTCACCCTATCGTTGTCCATCGGCACCGTAGCGGCCTTGGCGGCACCGTACCGTTGTTGGCGGCGGTGTTGGTTCCCACGCCGGGGGGCGAGGAGCAGCGCAACAGCTGACGCGCGCATCTGCGCGACCATGCTCCATTCACTGCGACTCCAGCGCCTCCCGGAGCTCCATTAGCTGCGACTCCAGCGCCTGCCTTGGCTCGTGCACCCCATCCCCTCCCTGGTGTTGCCGCGGCCGCGTGCCGTTGGGACAGAGAGGGCATAACAAACGGGAATCCAACGTCCCCTCCGCTCGTGCTCCCCCATCTACTCCTTGGTGTTGTCGAACGGTGATGCCTACCTTGACTCGAACGACAAGCGGCACACGATGAACACATCTCGATGGCACGGAAGCTTGAGCCTGTCGAGTTTGGCACAGGAACCCTTCCACCGGGTGAACAGTTACATCCCAATTGCACGGAAGCTTGAGCCTGCCGAGTTCGGCACAAGAACCCTTCCACCGGGCGAACATTTTTTTGAACAGTTTTTTTACAATGGGCGAATAGTTTTTTTAATTTACTTACCGGTGGCTTGGTAGTAATGTGAGGTTTGGTGGAAGGGTAAATCTGTCCAGAAAAGTGTAGATACTACAAGAAACACTCCTTCCTTTATTATTAGGTATAGATATAGAATAGCCCCTCGGCCCTACCCAACTTACCCAACTCAGTCTAGCTAAGTCCATCTTGCGCCTGCGCTCGCAGATCAATAGGGGTTAAAGGCCCGCATCCTCATTACCCCCGCACGCAACGCTCTCGCCATGGTCCTCACCTCGTGACCGAGCCGCCCCGTCCAACTCCATCGGCAACCGAGCAGGACACCGGCAACCGAGCAGGCGGAGGCAGCGTGGAGCCGTAGATGCATCCTGGCGGCAGCACGTGGCGGTGGCGCATGTAGGATCTCTTTCTGAAGTGGAGCTTCTCCAGGATGCGACCGACGATGTTGGAGCTGCGGCGCGGGGCTCGCCCTCGCCCCTCGATGCGGTGCTCCACTGTCCGACACGGTGCTTGTTCAGGACATTACCGACGGCGTTGGAGCTGTGGCGCGGGAGGGGCATGCAGATGGTGGTGCTCCGGCCAGCCCGATGTGGCGGCGTGTTGCGGCGACTACTCACCGGTGGTGGTGGAGTCCGAGCCGGACCTCCTAGAGATCTGATTGCTTTTTTGTTTTGTATTTAGGAACGCAGTTGCTTTTTATTTTTGTATGACTCGGACAACCTATCAAACAGGATCTCAATTGATCACATCGCAGCTCATACAACCTACCAAACACAACAAAGATAACACACTTGTATGTGGTGGACATGGTATGAGCTGAGATAGGCCACCCGACCTGCCAAACACACCCTATATATTGCGTTCCGCATAAAAGCATTCCAGCGTTGCCAGGTTTTTGTTTTGTTATTTTTTCTCCTTTTCTTCCATTATTTCTCTGTTTTCCTTTTTTCTTTCTTTTTCTATTTACTAAAAAGGTTAAGATTTCGCCACATTGATAATGATTTTTGAAAAATCTTAATGATTTCTAGAAAGTTTACTTTTTTAAAGATTGCACGTGACATTTAAAAAATGGTCACAAGTTCAAAAAATGTTCACGTTTTTTAAAATGTTCATGATTTAGAAAATTTGTTCATTCCCAAAAGGTGTACGTGTTTTTATAAATTTTCATGATTTTTTTGAAATTCGGTACTTAAAAATATTCATTTTTTAAATAAAAACTAAACAAAAATGAAAAATATAAACGTGAAAAGAAAACAGAAAAGAAGCCGAACGACTCTAGGAAAAAAAGTAGTGGATCTAGCCCACACTAATATCCTTTTTGTGGTGAGGGCACCGCTCGTTTATGAAGGTAGCATATAGCATCACCCAGAAAAGATGATACCAAAGCCACGGTGATAGCAATTCCTATCTGACGCACTGACGCCTACGGCTTTCATTGTTGTTTTATTATTTTGTTATATATTTTTTGTTTTCCTTTTGTATTTATTTTTCTAATTTTATTTTTGTTCTTCTTTTTGTTTTGTTTTGTTTTTGTTTTTGTTTTTATTTATTCTACTCCTATTTTTAATTTTGTTTTCCTTTTTTAGTCATGTTTTTTCTCACCTTTCAAATATTTAAGAGTTTTGCTCTTTTTTTATGATAAGCCCCTTCAGCTCTATACAATCTACATGTTTGTGTCCTTTGTATTTTGCACAACACAACTTCACCACATATATGTTGATTGTTGCATTTCTAATATATAGACTTGTTTTACGAAATCAACGTCCTCGTCCCTACTCACTGAGGTTTAATAAATGTTTCTCTGAGATTTTCCACAAACTTTAATCAAAGTTTCACACAAAGGTTTATAAGATGTTTGGGCATAAGTGAAAAATGTACAAAAACTCTGCATGCATCAAGATGGAACATAGTTAAATGGAGGTTATATGAAGTATCCCATGAAACATTTTTGTTTCATGAAGAAACATAAAAATGATTTTATTTAGGTAGGTGTACGAAGTTCGTAAAGCAATATGTATGTGCGCATATTTTCTATATGTACACTGGTCAAATCTTTTGCTATTTTTTCTAACCTTTAATTAAACTATGTGTAAAACGTCAATAAAATATAAAAGAAAGCCTCTTGAGATAGAGCGACATGTTTATTTCCATAAAATATGAGGATCTATATGCAAGTATGTTGATAACCAATAAATCTTAGTACGTATTTATTTTGGTAAAATAAGAGACTTACATCGACAATCAACAAATTCCTAACATCAAGATACTATTATTTTAAATTTGAACTATCTACTCGAAGGTGCTAGAAAACGAAACCGGTATTTAGAATTCGAGAAACTATTATTTTAAACTTAAACTGTCTACTCGAAGGTGATATAGAAAACGAAAACGATGGTTAGACCGGCACATTCTTCCCTATTGATGTGTCGATCTCATGCATAGTATTAAAAACCAGGTTCAACCAAAAAAAACCTAGGACCAGAGCCTCTGTGGGTTCTTTAAGCGAAATGGACCGCCGACGCTAGCGAGTCGGAATAAACTATAAAAAATTATCCGAACGGCTCAATTGTTTTAGAACAAATTTTTTTGGCCACCCGACGCGCAGGGCGAGCGCTGGAGTGGATCCCCATGACCAGCTGAGCTGTGACTAATATGTTCTCACCCAGGCTTTTTAACTAATCTCTTAGGACATGTTTGGTAGGTTGGACAGATTTTTTGGTCTGACCTGGCAGTGCCGAAGGCAGCAGGACCAGTCGAAAATAGACTCTGGGCCATATTCTTTAGCCCATTTGGTGGTCTGCATCTGTTTTTTTCACCTAGGTAAGACAAGTTTTGTGATGTTTGGCAGCGTGCACCATCAACGTGTTTGGTTGCCTATAGCATTGCTGCTATGGTAATCTCTTGTTCGAAGGGGTAAAGTTACCAATCTGTCGAACCAAGAACAATTGTAGTACATCATACATTCACGATAGTGACGATAGTACTAAAGTTCACGACATAGCAGTAGAATATAGTTCACAAGAGGAACAACTAAATTTTAGGATCATGGCATAAGAACAAACAACATTCCAGCAGATAACACTCACTCCTCATCAACGATCCTCCGAAACGCTTCAAGGTGGTTAGGGCACCTCTTGACCGTCTCTAGTGGCGAATCTAGAGTGAGAAGGGAGGGTGGGCTCAAAGAACCAATATACAAGAATTTAACTCGTCAACCTAAATTTGTGGTAGAAATGAATTAAAAAATGTGTTAGCTCACTTGTGGAAAGCTCAACATACAATCATGGACGGATCCTACATGGGGCAAGGGTGTACAAATATACACCCAAAATTTTCAGCAAAAAACTTTTATATAGTTTTTTTTTCGAAAAACTCTTATATAGTTATACGGTGGATATATATACAACACTAGTAGCATGTTTTTCTAATATATATAGTATTTCCCCGAACCGCAAACTAAGTGAAAAAATTTATAGTTTACTACTCCCGCCGTTCGGAGATAAGTGTCGCACATTTGACGAGGTTTAATCTCGTCAATGCCCATTGTTATGGACTTGAGTTTTGGAGAAGATGGGGATGCTGGAGATCGCAAAACGGTTAGCAAACAAGAAACAAGGGGACACGAGGTTTACCCAGGTTCAGGCTCCCGGAGGAAAAACCCTACTCCTGCATGTCTGCTCTGATTATGGTGGAACCGAGGGTTACAAGGTGCGCAGATGCAATCTGGCGTGGAGGTGTGTATGCGGTGGTGTGCGAGAGATCGTAAGAGAGCCTCCTCGTCGTGCCCTCCTGGCCTTTATATAGAGGTAGGCAGGTCACAGGCATAGATCGAGTCGGTTACAGGTTTTAGGGTTTACCCCTTTGAATTTCTTATCTACTCTAGTCTTGCTCTCCAAGGATCCGAAGGCGTCATGGGCCCTGACCATCCGAAAGTCTTCATGGGCCGGCGTATATTTGTCATGGGCCTTCCTTGGGCTGGACCAGGCATGCTAAGGTTGTACACCCGCAGGGTATAACCATGTCAGTAGCCCCCGAGTGTTCAGTCGAATCGTAGATTCGGCTGAGGACTCTTCAATCCTTCGGGTGCAGCTATCTCTATCTGTCTAGAGAATGATTTGAGTGTGTAGGGATTGTTGATGCGTGTGCCTGATTCTCCCGATGGATCAGGGTTAGTTAACTGTCTTAGGACAAAACAAACACGATCTTCTTCAGATTTGAGTCCCTCGACTCGAACCCGGAACATATATTGGCGTAATTCGACTCAGGTCGCAGAGGACTTACATGAGTGGAATTTCAGTGAATTTAAATGATTTACCCAACGCGTCCGTCGGGATTTCCATCGCGCCTGTTGGCATGGATTTTTACTAGCAGAGCGCAGTCATGTGCGTTTCCAGGCCATCAGATGGTATCTGTAGGTCTTATCTTTGCATCGCAGATGCAGCATCCGAATGTTTATCCCCGCGGAGGTGTTTCGGGTGGCCAAGGAGGATGTTGCTTACTTAGTATTAACTGGGGCAAAGTTGCCGAAAAGTTTTTGCATGCTGATCCGAAGAATCGCAGTCGAAGGTTCATAGGGTGCGCGACCAGCGCTCCCTATGGGAGTAGCCCCCGAGTGTCTGTTCGAGTCATAGACTCGAGCGGAGACTTTTAGTTCGATCTTTGTTGACTTTAAGGTCCGTAGGACACAATTTTTTCGGATGCTTTACTCCATCCTCCCTATGGGAGTAGCCCCCGAGTCCGTAGTGGAGTCGCAGACTCGACGTAGGACTCGAAGAATAGTTCAGTGATATTATGCTTTGTTCATTTTTTGGGTGTGCGGCCAACGCTCCTGGTAGGAGTAGCCCCCGAGTAGTTGATCGAATCGTAGATTCGAGTGAGTACTCTTAGCTGTGTAGTCGAAAAATTGTAACTGTTGCTAGTATAGCTTTTGATGGCGTCAGTGCTGACGATAGGTGACCTCAAGCGTTTGCGGCGCCAGAGATGACGTGACTGGACGATCATGGATCCCACCTTCTGACTTTGAGTTGACCGGTCACGCGCCGCGTGGAGATAATTACGGCGTCGCCTTGATTTTCGTGCATAGTGGACGGCGTGTGAGCAACGGTTCGCTGATGCGCTGACACGTGGACGGTCAGATCTTGATGTTGTCTCTAGGTCTTCCCAATGGACGGTCGTTGTGTTTCGTCCTCGCCCTTATAATCATTGGGGAAAAGTTAGTTTGTTTTCACCACAGCCATTCTTGTTTCACTGCTACCATCTTCTCTGAGCTTTCTCACTGCGTGCTGGAATTTCCTCGAGCTTTTCCTTCCTTGATTCTGCGTGCTCACCGCCATCACCGCCGTACTGCGATGGGGAAGCCCAAGAAGTCCTCCTCTGCGGTTGGTACCAGTGCTGCCGCTGGTGGTAAGAAGGGTTCCGCTGTCGCCCGTGTCAACGATGGTGGATGGCGGCGATTGGAGACACGTGAGGGTGATCTCCGCAAGCTCCGTGAACAGGGCCTAATCCCGCAGGATAGGGAGGCTGTCAAACTTCCCGGCGATGAGGTAATTCCCCGTCCTCCCGCTGGGTTTCGGGTTATGTTCGTCGCATTTGTCCTTCGGGGCCTCTCCTTCCCAATCCACGATTTTCTTCGCGGATTGCTTTTTCTTTATGGTATCCAGCTTCATCATCTTTCTCCCAACTCTCTTCTTCATGTCGCCTGTTTCATCACTTTCTATGAGTGTTGGCTCGGTGTCGAGCTGCACTTTGGTCTCTTCTAGAAACTCTATTCCGTGAAGAGGCAATCTGGCTCCGATGGTGTTTATCCCATTGGGGGCTGCATCATTTCCCTCAAACCCAATCTTCTTTTCTTCTCCTTTTCTATGTCTGAATCTGTCCAGTACTGGCGGAGGCGATGTTTTTACATCCGTGACTCCACGGTGGCTGGGCAGGAATTTGGCCTTGCTCCTTTCGACCCCTCCCAGAAAATCGAGCCGAAAAGGTCCTGGAAGAACCAGATCTTGGATGGCGAGGTGGCGGAGATAGAGGGGCTCTATCGTCGAGGGGAGGATCTTCAACTGATTCCGGATAAGGAGGTGAACGGTGTGGATATCATCTGCACCTTTCTCAAATGTCGGGTGCAGCCGCTCCAGGCTTGGGCGCACCCGATGTTCCTTTATTTGGGTCGCCGTGATCCGACTAGGGTTTCGACTAAGGAATTCTCCAAGGGGGATCTCGACGGGATCCTTTGCCCGCTGCTGAAATACAAGGCTGGAGAGGATATCCCGGGGAAGTCGCTGACTTCTCCGTTCTCTGCTTCTCGTCTGGTTCCGCAGGTGTAGATCTGGGATGTGCGCGTAGCGCTATTTTCGACTGCGTTTTCCTTGCACTTTTTTGTGCTGAATTTTTTTGTTTTCTTCTTGCGCAGGAATTTAAGGTGCCAGGCATGTCGCCTCCATTGCCCAAAGTGTTCCCGGATGCACCGGACAATGAGGTAGTGGACTCCATGTCTGAACTTCCGTCGGCGCGGTCTCCGGCTGAAGAGGCCAACGAGTCGAGCGAGGATCACACTCGTAAGCGGACACAGAGCTCCAGTGAATCGTCGGATGCTTCGACTCCGCCGACGCCTAGGAACCCGCTGTGCCTTGAGCGTCACAGTGGGGGTCATGGGGGCTCTTCCTCTCCTATTCCGGCCGTGCCCATGCGAGATGTGGCACCGCACCCGCCGGCGAAGCGGAATAAGGAAGAGAAGAAAGAGGAGAAGAAGGGCAGGAAGACCCCACCTGTCTTCGACTTGAGCGATCTCGACTCGTAAGTTTTCTCAGTTCCTTTTTTGCTTTCTCTTGTCTGTTGCGTTGTACTTGGCTGATTTTTCCTTTTGTAGCCACTCCACCGACGGCTCCTTCAGCGATGGCGCTCGGAAAATGGTGGGGGAGTCGAAGGTTGTTACTCCTCCTCCTCAGACAATGGCCACCTCTGAGGGCGCTGCTCCGAACCCTTCTCCGCAGGAGGCTCGGGTGGTTGGGCCTTCGGCATCGCCGTCTGATCACGTAAGTTTCTTTCTTCTTGTCGCGGGAGGAGCCCCCGGGTGTTTTTCGGGGGATCTGCTGATCACTTTTTGTTTTTGCGTCTTGTCTCGGGGGGAGCCCCCGGGCATCTGCAAGATGATTTGCTGATCGTTTTTCTGTGAGTCTCGGAGGGAGCCCCCGAGCGTTTTTCGTTTGTGTAATTTACTTTTCTCGTACTTTGGGCGTATCCCCCGAGCCTTTCTTTTGACGGGTAGTATCTTTTGCAGCCTTTTGTGCAAGGTGCCAACCAGCTGGTGCAAGAGCACCTAGCGTTGGAAGCCAGCTTCAAACAGCTTCAAGGTGCATGCATGAGTTGATCTCTTTGCTTCCTCTTTTATTTCTTGTCCTGCTATCTGCTGACCGCAGAGGACAACAATACCACCCTCTGTGAGCTTGATGCTCTCAAAAAGAGCCTTGGGCGAGCGGAGAAGAAGGCTGAGGACGTCGTTGCTACGAAAGGGCGCCTCGAGTAGGAGCTAACCAATGCAGCTGCGGCCAAGGAGCGCCTGCAGCAGGAAGCGATAGACAGCGAGGAGCAACTCGCCACCGCCACGGCTTCACGCGAGAAAGAGGTAGCCGGCAAGCTGATGGCGGCTGCCAAGGCTATTTCGGGTGAGTTGCTTTGTCTTCCCTTTTCGGCTTCCTTGTCTTTCCTTGATGTGCTTTTATTTATGCTGCTTCTTTTGTTTCTTTAGATGCCGCGGGCATCGAGTTTGATCGGGGTGCTCTGGAGCACGGAAGTGCTCTGGATGATGCTGCTGCGGCGGTAGAAGACCGTTGCAGTACCGTGGTCGGCTCGCTTGCCAAAGCCAAGGAGGTTCTCGGGTGCTTCTACAAGGAGCTCGTCCCCAAGGGCGTCGCCCTTGAGGATATCGATGCCTTGGCGGATGCGCTGTCAGCCGAAGCACCTGCGGCATACAAGCGCAAGCAGAAAGGCATTGGCGCGTCCGTCGGGCTGGCAATGGCCCTGGCGTCTAGAGCGGAGCTGGATCTTCATCAGGTCACCTCTCGGATGCCAACGGCTGCTGACGGATCCGAGGTAGCCTTCGCCCTCTATGCTACTCGTTGTAAGCGTTATGCGCCGAAGTTGATTGACTTGCTGGCTGAGTATGCGTTGAGGCAGCAGGGAGAGGCCAAGGGGAGGCAATCCGGCTCCGAGGCTACTCAGGATGCAGCTTCTTAGGCCTTGTAGTTGTAGGATAGCTTTTGTTTCCTTTATTGTAATTATGTCTATGAACGATCCTTGTGCCACGCAGTGTCTTTTTGCTGCACATAATGAATTTCCGAGTTATGTGCTCCTTCGTCTGCTTGTTCATATCCTTGTGTTAATTTACTCTAGGGGCCGAACAAATTATAGATCTGTCTGAGCAGCGTGCGCGGGCTATTATTCAGAATAGGTAGGACCTGTAAAAAAAGATAGATGTAAAATTTGTATATATTCGACTGGGCGTGTTGCGCCCTTTATTGTAAAGGTTTTGTTGTTGTTTAGCACGTAGTGCTTTGTTTGTATACGTGTCCTTTTCGTTAGCCTGACGTGGTCAGCTACTCAGGTGTACATGCGTTATCCTCAGTCGACGAAGTCGTGAGGTGGGGGGAGCCCCCAAGTGTGTTGTAACATGGAGTAAAATGCGGATAGTGGACAAATTTTTTGGGGCGACACTTAGCTTTATTCATATCGTAATGGAGGAGGTACATTGTTCGGCTGAGTAGCCTTGGCTGAATAGCCTTATTGAAAGTAAATGGAGGGAGGGTGTAGCTAGGGGTAGAAGCGTTGCAGTTGTGCGACGTTTCACGGGTTGGAGTATGCGACTCCAGACTCCACGTGTTTGAGGATATAGGCGCCACCTGGGATGAATTCAGTAACGATGTAGGGTCCCTCCCATGGTGACTCGAATTTCTTCGGTCGCTCTTGCTTGAGTCGCAAGACTAGGTCTCCTTCGACGAAGGACCTTGGGCGCAGCCGTCGGCTGTGGTAGTTGCGGAGGCTCTGTTGGTACACCGCTGATCGAGCTGCTTCTATATCACGCGCCTCATCGAGTGTGTCGACGGCGTCTTCGAGTGGGGTCGTCAATTCGGCTTCGCTGTAGGCGACGACCCGTGGGGCCTTGTGGCGTACCTCTGCTGGTAGCACGGCTTCGGCTCCGTGCACCATGAAGAAAGGCGTGTAGCTAGTTGAGCTGTTTGGCGTCGTGTGCAGGCTCCACAGGACAGAGGGTAGCTCTTGTGTCCAGGCTCCTACGAGTCGCTCGAGTGGGCTTATTAGGCGCTTCTTGATGCCAGAGCTGACGAGGCCGTTGGCATTCTTGACCTGCCCGTTCGTTTGCGGGTGCGCCACGGAGGCGTATGTGATGTTGATTCCGAGGTCTTCACAAAAGTCCTGGAATTCTTTGGAGATGAAGTTTGACCCATTGTCGGTGATGATGATGTGCGGCACACCGAACCTATAGACAATGGATTCGAAGAACTTGACGGCCGTTTTGCCTTTTTGGTTGGTTACGGGCATGGCCTCAATCCACTTGGTGAATTTGTCGACTATGACCAGGAGGTAGACGTGACCTCCTTTCGAGGACCTTGGCAGTTTGCCGATCATGTCGAGGCCCCACTGGGCGAAGGGCCAGGCCAAAGGTATGGGCCTGAGCTCTAATCCGGGTGCGTGCAGTTTATCTGCGAACCTTTGGCACCCGTTGCATCTTCGGACGATGTCCTTGGCGTCGTTCATGGCCGTGGGCTAGTAGAATCTAGCTTGTAGAGCTTTGGCGACGAGGGAGCGGCTGCCCGCATGATGGCCGCAGATGCCCTCGTGGATGTCTTGGAGGATGGTTTTGCCGTCACCGATGGTGACGCACCTTTGAAGTACACCCGAAATGATGCGCTTATACAGCTCGCCATTGATGATGGTGAAGGCCTTGGATTGGCGAGATATGCGTCGGACATCTGTCGGGCTATCAGGCAGTTCTCCGTCTATCAGGTACCTTAGGTATGGCCGTGTCCAAGTTTATTCGACTACCATGACCTGCATTAGGTTGACCACTGCGACCTCTGTGTCGAGTTTTTCGGGTCCTTCCTGTCCGTCGGGTAGCACGGCCCCCGAGTGTTCTGATTCTTCGGGTGATCCCTTGGGGAATTTTCTTTTGATGGACGGTACGCAGATCTATTCGAGGAACACACCTGGTGGCACCCTTGTGCAGGTGTAGCCGATGTTGGCGAGTCTGTCGGCCTCTTCGTTGCTTTCTCTTCCAACGTGCCGAAGCTCGCAGCCGTCGAAGTCTCCTTCGAGTGCGTTGTAGAGTGCGCGGTACGCGATCATGTTGACGGCGTGTGCGTCGCATTCGTTCATCGTCTGCTGGACGACGAGGTTGGAGTCACCATAGATGACGAGGCATGTTGCGCCACAGATCTTAGCCATCCCCATGCCGTGGATGAGGGCCTCGTATTCAGCTTCGTTGTTGGAAGCTCAAAATTTCATCCGGAGGACATACTTCATCTTATCGCCTGGGAGGTCGATGACCCGGATCCTCGCCTCGCCTCGCTTGGAGCCGCTGGCGCATTGTCCATGACTGTGTCATGTCTGGGATGTCTGCCAGCTGCAGTTCCATCCAGTGTACGAGGAAGTCTGGGAGGACCTGAGACTTGACCGTGTGGCACTTCTCATAGACGATGTCTAGAGGTGATAGCTCGATGCCCCACAGGGCCACGCGTCCTGTGGCCTCCGGATTGTTCAGGATGATATTCAGGGGTGCCTCGTTAATGACCATCACCTGGTGCTCCTGGAAGTAGTGGATCAGCCGACGAGCCGTCATGAACACGTCGTAGGCGAGTTTCTGGTAGTGAGGGTACCTCTGCTTTGTCGGTGTCAATACCTCGCTGAGGTAGTAGATTGGGCGTTGGACCCCATGGATCTTGCCTTCTTCAGGTCGCTCGACCACCAATACGGTGCTTACCACCTGGTGCGTGGCTGCTATGTACAACAGTAAAGGCTCGCGCTCTTTTGGCGTGACTAGGACCGGCGAGGTAGAGAGCAGCCGCTTTAGATCTTCGAATGCATCGTCCGCCTCAGCGCCCACTGAATTTGTACGCTGGCGTAGTCGGTAGAACGGCAGAGCTTTTTCGCCCATACGGCTGATGAATCTGCTCAACGCCGTGATTCGTCCGGCAAGCTGATGGACGCCCTTGAGGTTCTTTGGTTTTTCCATGGCCATTATGGCCCGGATTTTCTTCGGGTTCGCCTCGATCCCTCGCTGGGATATGAAGTATCCGAGCAGCTGACCAGATGGGACGCCGAAGGCGCACTTTTCAGGGTTGAGCTTGATCTTGTAGCGGTCAATATTATCGAACATCTCGCGGAGATCGTCGATGAGTGTCTTCGCCTCCCTTGTTTTGATGACTATGTCGTCGACATAGACTTGGATATTGCGGCCGATCTGGTCCTTCAGGCATGCCTGCATGCACCACTGGTACGTAGCACCTGCGTTCTTCAGCCTGAAAGGCATTGTGTTGTAGCAAAACACTCCGAATGGCATAATGAACACCGTTTTCTCCTGATCTTCGACCTTCAGTCGAATCTGGTTGTAGCCTGAATAGGCGTCAAGGAAGGAGAGTTTTTCGCATCCTGCAGTCGAATCGATGATCTGATTGATCCGAGAGAGAGGGAAGTGATCCTTCGGACAGTGCTTGTTCAGGGATGCGAAGTCCACGCACATCCGCAGGATGTCCGTGTCTTTTTGGGGGACCATCACGGTGTTGGCAAGCCACTCGCTCTCCTTGATCTCCCTGATGAAGTTTGCGTCGAGTAGTATGTTGACTTCGACACCGATTGCTTCGGCCCGTGGTTAGGTCAGTCGTCGGATGGACTGTTTGACGGGCTTGGCGTCTGGAAAGACATTTAGTGCGTGCTCGCGGAATTCCCTAGGAACTCCTGGCATGTCCGCAGGACACCAGGCGAAGGTTTCCCAGCGCTCACAGAGGAATTCGACGAGCGCGCTTTCCTATGCGGAGATGAGGTCGTTGGCGACCGGCGCCGTCTCGGAGGCATCCGTCGGATGGACCTGCACCTTTTTTGTGTTGACGATGGAGTCGAAGGACATCTCTGGTGCGTTCTGTCTTGCGACTGGGGGTGCCCCGTTGTCCGTCACCTCGCGGAGCCTAACGAGCTCCTCCTGCATGCCGAATGACCTAGAGATTATGTTGAAGTCCCTGTCGCAGTGGTCCGATCGGGCGAAGCTCCCGTGGACCGTGATGACGCCCCTGGGTCCTGGCATCTTGAGTAGCAGGTACGCATAATGTGGTACCACCAGGAATCGTGCGAATGCCACGCGCCTGAGTATGGCATGTATTGTGATGGCCATTCCACCACTTCAAACTCGAGTCGCTCGCATCGGAAGTTATCCGGCTTGCCGAAGATGACATCGAGCCATATCTTTCCCAAGGGGAATACGCCCTTCCCTAGGATGGTGCCGTGGAATGTTGTATCAGATTGTTCCAGGCTGCACAGCGGGATCCGCATTGCTGCCAATGTACTGGCGAAGATCAGATTGATGCCACTGCCACCGTCCATGAAGACGCGGCTCATGTCGAATCCTCCGATCTGCGCCTCGAGCACCAGGGCAGCATGACCTGGGCGAGGGACCTGGAAAGGGTGATCCGAACGGCTGAACGTGATGCAGTACTCTGATCCGCTGAGGTACTCAGGGATGGCGGGCGGAGCGGTCATGGCCAGATGAATTTGGCGGGTGATTTTCTTCTGCATCCTATTTGTTGGGCGCCCTTTTTGGATCATCAGCGATCCTTTCGGCGCGGGGTACCCGTGCCCACCGTTATTCTACGTGGGTGTGATTGGGTGGTTCGGAGGTCCTGCAGGTGGTGGTGGAGGAGCTCCGTGTGCGATCTCACCTGGTGCAGGTGTATTCCCGTATCCAGGGTTCGGGGATTGCTGCCTCATCTGGGCCATGCTCTCGCTGAGTTTCTGGAACTCGCGGCAGTCCTTGAGCATGTGGCTTGCCTTCTTCTTACCATCCTGCTTGTTGATGTAGAAGTGGATGGTACATGGACCCGACATTTTTTCGTATGCTGAGGGTCCGTCGTCACGGCCACGGCGTTGCCATGACTGCGTTGGGCGTCCTCCGTCACGGAAGTTGCTTCCACGGTATCCGCCGTTGCTGCGGTTGTCGTCGCTGCGGCGGTCGGCGTAGCCAGCCGCGACCATGTCGGGTCCATCGCGATCATCGTAGACGCGCGATCTCCTCTCACTACGGCGCTCACATCGCCGGCCGTAGTCGTCTTCCTCTTACGAGTGTGCTCGGTGGACGGAGTCCTTGCCGTCGGCCCACATGTTGGCGATGTCCATGAGGTGGTCGAGTGTCTTGGGCTTGACGCGCCCAAGTTCTTCTTTGAAGTCCTGGCGTTTGATGTCGTCCTTGAAGGCATCGATAGCTCTCTCCTCAGAGATGTGCGCCGCGGAGTTCTTGGTGTTGGACCAACACAGTATGTACGAGCGAATGGATTCGCTCGTTCGTTGGGTGCATGCCCGCAGCTCCTCGATCGAGGCAGGCCTCTTGCTAGTGCCCTTGAAGTTTGACGAACCGTATGCCGCTCCTCCCGCCGGATGGATCCCGAGGATAGGTCACGAGCGATTTGGGCTGCGCCCGCGGTACCGTTGAAGGCATTGCATGGCGGTTTCCTTTTTTCCGCTGTGCAGCTTGACGGATGACAAGTGGTCGCTGAGCCATGCTTTTGGGTCCTGTGTGCCATTGAACTTCGGAGTGTCCGAAGGAAGCTTGAAGTTCCGTGGCATCCTTGTCCGCCGAACAGATCTGCTGAAGCATCGGGCTCCGTAGAGTTCTCCTTCGTCACCATCCTCCTCGGATTCAGACGAGCATACGCGTTTGGCGCGTGTCTTGTCGATCTTGCGCTGGGTTAGCTCGCTTCGAGCGTCGTAGTCGCAGCTGCGACGACGCGAGCTCTTATGCCTTCGAGGAAGGTCGTGCTCTTCATCTTCGGATGAGGGCGTGGGGCTGCGGTTGAACCTGACCGCAACCTTCTTCTTTGGCTCCACAGGAGCTTCTCCGTGGAGCGCAGCTCCCACGAGTCCGAGTCCGGTAAGCGCGGACTTATGCATGGACTTTTTCGGGTCCCTCTCCGGAGGTGGGTGGGATGCAAGGTACGCCAGTGGCCGCCATGATTGCGTCTTGCAGTGTCTTAAGGATGACATTGCCGTCGGCGTCTATTTCCATGAAGGACGCGTTGAGGGCCCGTGTCACCTCGCGACGCTCCTTGGGGTCCATGTTCTCCATCCGAGAACGGTGCTTGTTGCCATGGTTACCGTGCGAGCTGGAACCAATGCCCATGGCGGAGAGCACAGCTCGCCGCGCACTGGACTCCGAGGCTGATTGCTTGCGTTTGTCAAGCACCTCCTGCATCTTCACCTGCTTCTTGTGCTCCTCGATTAGGAGCATGTGGTATGCCATCAGCAAGTCCCGTGAGGCACCCACGGGCATGATCTTGTTGCACGCTTCCCAAGGCTTGAGCCCATCCCTCCTCGCTGAGGTGGATGACCCGATCGGTGTCGTCCCCGTTGGGTGGGGGGACTGGATTCTTCTGTTCCCGCCGTTCCTGTCCCGTGGGTTAGGCGGCGGGTTGGGCGCGTGGTGTTCCGCGTCACTCTGGATGACTACGGCGCATTGGTAGCGCTCGTAGATTGGACTGCTGCTGCCGCAGCTTTCGGATCCGGAACCATAGGTCCCTTTATCCGATGGTGGATCGCACAGATCTGAGTTGCAGCTGCTGATGTCATAGGTGTCGATGGTGATGTGCGTAGCATGGGGTGTGGAGCCCACGAAGCAGGCCTGATCGACGGCAGGGGCACCCGCTCTGGGAGGCTGAGAGTTCCGGTCTGCCCCACCTGGAAGCAGAAGCTTCCGAACAAGATTTCGAGTCCGTCGCCAACGGGCTCGAAGTCTTTCATGGTGGCCGGTGAGTGGGCGATGAAGTCGAAGGCGCCGAAGAGGAGATGACACTCCATCGCCGCAGAGTTGTAGATCGCTTTGGTTAGGACCGTCACGATCGCACAATCAGCGCCCTCAGTTCCCACAGACGACGCCAATTGACGAGGTTTAATCTCGTCAATTCCTATTGTTATGGACTTGGATTTTGAAGAAGATGGGGATGCTGAAGATCGCGGAACGGTTAGCAAACAAGCAACAAGGGGACACGAGGTTTACCCAGGTTTAGGCCCCCGGAGGGAAAACCCTACTCCTGCTTGTCTGCTCTGATTATGGTGGAACCGAGGGTTACAAGGTGCGCAGATGCAATCTGGCGTGGATGTGTGTATGCGGTGGTGTGCGAGAGATCGTAAGAGAGCCTCCTCGTCATGCCCTCCTGGCCTTTATATAGAGGTAGGCAGATCCCAGGCACAGATCGAGTAGGTTACAGGTTTTAGGGTTTATCCCTTTGAATTTCTTATCTACTATAGTCTTACTCTCCAAGGATCCGAAGGCTTCATGGCCCTGACCATCCGAAAGTCTTCATGGGCCGGTGTATATTTGTCGTGGCCTTCCTTGGGCTAGACCAGGTATGCTAAGGTCGTACACCCGCAGGGTATAACCATGTCAACATTTGTCTAGATACATATGTATTTTGTCATAATTTAGTGTGTAGCTACATGTGTATCTAAATAAATCTACGACGCTTATTTCTGAATGAAAAAATGCAGCCTATGTTGCAAGCGGCCATTAGGCAGTAGCCCTTGTATATCTTTTTTAAGCAACATTTCTACCATTAACAAATTTGTGTGATGACCTTATAATCTTTATTCCTTATCCGTCCAAAAGAAAAACCCTTATAGGCTCAATCATCACATTTTTTCATTATACTTTTACCTATGTTACCGCTGGACCTAAATGTTGGATCCGTTCCCTACGTACAATGTGTTTCACCATTTAGCGAGGCTGATGGGCTAGGAAGTCACGACTATAAGACAGGGGTGGACACACTTGTATTCATAGGTATGCATCGGAATACCAAAAGTTTTGAGAAACTTTGTAGATCATATGATATATAGGACCATCCGTTCTTTTTTTTTCTATAGAAACTCACTCAGGTGTTGAGGTAAGTACACCGTGGCTCAAGTGAGTGTGGGATCAAATACAGTACCTATCACTATTTTTGCACCTTTTCTTGGTAATTTTTTATTTTGAATACCCATTGGTAAAACTCTAGGCCTGTCATTCCTATAAGACCCAGGTTGGCAAGGCACTCGCTATGTAATGTGTATAGCTTTATTTTAACATCGATTTGCTCTCCCTGCCGACCAGTTTTTTTTTCTCTCACTACTATGTATGGCTTGGGCACATATATTTGATAAACTTTTGCTCAAATAAGAGGATAGACTAAAGCCTATCGAAGTCTACACAGTAAATTTGCTCCTGACCATCTTAACTTGACTGTAATCATAGATAACCATTTTATACATTTTTGGATGAATTTTCTTGAAAATCAGCAGATACCCAAGATCGGTACCTGATGACCTTTTGATGTGTGTAAGCAGGGAGGCACTTGTGGCCTTGTGGGTGGCTGTGCGATTCTGCCGTGCCGTCCCATACCGCGTGCCTCCCACGCAGGCCGACCGCCGAGCACCGTCCGCGCGATCCGCGGGGCGAAGGCCCAGCTGCCGCTAGCTATCCCTGTCGAATCCAGAGCTTTACTTTTAGCCCATGTTACGCTGGGCGCGACCGCGACGAGAACGTGCACGCGTAACGTGTCCCTCGGGGACCAGAGCGTACGCGCGGTGCGGCTGTGCAGGTGCGCGCCTAGCTGGACAAATTGGCCGATATATGAACATGTTTGTTCCTTTTTTTTTTGCGTTTCGAACATTTTGTTCCTACCCGGTGTCTGTTCGCTGTTCCTGCTTTGTGCAGTCCCTGGCGCTAGCTAACCACTTGGCCCCGCTTGGTTTCCCGGATATTACAGCATTTCCACTCGTTGGACAAACTCAGGCCGAAAATCGGCATTTTTTTGGCTGGACGAAACTAGTTTTCGGTCTACGTACATCCAGTTTCTCACTCGCGTACCCCGACCGAGTTCTCAAGTTTGGCTAAAATTCATTAAAGATGGACGAAATTCATTAAGTTGGGTGAATATAGACGGATTACATCAAATTTAAACTAAACTAGTACATAATAAACTTAAAAAAAGCCGCCGCCGTGGTCTTCGTCGGTGCCTTCGCCGTTCTACATGTCGAAGTTGCTGTAGAACTCCGTGTAGCCGGGATCGGCGCAACCGTCATCCTTGCCGCTGCTGCCGCTGCCGCTCGACGCCCGTTAGCGGAGCTCACTTTGGTTCGCCCGAACCTCCACGGCTGGTAGGACGGGCCTTCGGTTCTCGTCGTCGTCGAGGGCGTAAGCGGGCGCCGGTAAGCGAGCCCGCCGAGCGCCGCCGGCCGCCGCTGCTGCCGGCGAGATCTTGCGCCGCTTCGGCCTTCTTCCAATCCTTCCTAGACCATTCCAGGATGTCCGGCGAGGAGGGCTCCATCGGCGGCGGCTGCGGCGCTGAGTCGCGGAGCGACTGCTCCAACGCCATCCTTAAGGCGTCGTCTTCGGGCGGCGCCGAGTCTTTAGTCTTGGGGCGGCGAAGGTGCAGGTGGCCGGTTGGCGACGCCGTCATCCGTGGCTCGCCGATGACGATGCCGCGGGAGCGTGTCCGTGGCGGCGAGCGCACAGGCGAGCCCGCCTCGCGCTTGACTGCGCGCAGCCCGTCAGAGTTTGCCGACGTGCGTTGGCGTGGCCGAGCCGGAGAGTGGGATCCGGCGGAGGGCGAACTCATGCGGCCATCCTCCTCGATCCATCCGTGGAGGACGCCGCCCAGACCTCGCTGACGAGGTTTGATCTCGTCAATGCCCATTGTTATGGACTTGGGTTTTGGAGAAGATGGGGATGTTGGAGATCGCGGAACGGTTAGCAAACAAGCAATACGGGACACGAGGTTTACCCAGGTTCAGGTCCCCGGAGGGAAAACCCTACTCCTGCTTGTCTGCTCTTTGATTACGGCGGAACCGGTGATTACAGGGGTGCGCAGATGCGATCTGGCGTGAAGGTGCGTATGCGGAAGTATGAGAGAGATCTAGGTCGTGCCCTCCTAGCCTTTATATAGACTTAGGCAGGTCCTAGGCACAGATCTAGTCGGTTATAGGTTCTAGGATTCACCCCTTTGAATTTTCTATCTACTCTAGTCTTGTTCTCCAAGGATCTGAAGGCGTCATGGGCCTTGGCCACCCGAAAATCTTCATGGGCCGGCGTATATTTGCCATGGGACTTCCTTGGGCTGGACCAGGTATGCTGAGATCGTGTACCCGCGGGGTATAACCATGTCAGTAGCCCCCGAGTGTTCAGTCGAATCGTAGATTCGACTAAGGACTCTTCAATCCCGGGTGCAACTCTGTCTTTCAACAGAATGTGTAGGGATTGTTGATGCGTGTGCCTGACTCTCCCGACGGATCAGGATTAGTTAACTGTCTTTGGACAAAACAACACGATCTTCTTCAGATTCAAGTCCCTCGACTTGAACCCGGAACATATGCTGGCGTAATTCAACTCAGGCCGCAGAGGACTTACAGGAGTGGAATTCCAGTGAATTCAATTAATGTACCCAACGCGTCCCTCAGGATTTTTCATCGCGCTGTTGGCACGGGTTTATACTAGCAGAGCGCAGTCATGTGCGTTACCAGGCCATCAGATGATATCTGTAGGTCTTATCTTTGCGTCGCAGACACAACATCCAATTTTATCACCGCGGAGGTGTTTTGGGGTAGCCAAGGAGAATGCTACTCACTTAGCGTTTAGTTGGGGCAGAGTTGCCGAAAAGTTTTTGCATACAGATCCGAAGGATCGCAGTCGAAATTTTATATGGTGCGCGACCAGCGCTCCCTATGGGAGTAGCCCCCTAGTGTCTGTTCGAGTCGTAGACTCGAGCGGAGACTTTAATTCAGTCGTTGTTCAGTGTCAGGTCCGTAGGACACAATTTTTTTCGGATGCTGAAATCCATCCTCCCTATGGGAGTAGCCCCCGAGTCCGTAGTGGAGTCGTAGACTCAACGTAGGACTCGAAGAAACAGTTCAGTGCTATAACGTGTTGTTCTTTTTCGGTGCAGCGCCTCCACGATAGGAGTAGCCCCCGAGTAATTGGTCGAATCGTAGATTCGAGTGAATACTCTTAGCTTTGAAGCCGAAGAAATTGTAGCTGTTGCTAGTGTAGCTTTTGATGACGTCAGTGCTGACGATCGATGACCTCAAGCGTCTGCTGCGCCAGAGATGACTTGACTGGACGAACATGGGTCCCACTTTCTGACCTTGAATTGATCGGTCACGCGCGGCATGGAGATAATTACGACGTCGCCTCGATTTCCGCGCATAGTGGACAGCGTGTTAGCGACGGTTCGCTGTGATGCTGACACGTGTATGGCCAGATCCTGCCGTTGGCGTTAGGTCTTCTCGATGGACGGTTGTCGTGCATCGTCTTCGTCTTTATAATCATTGGGGAAATCTTTAGTTTGTTTTCACCGCAGCTATTCTCGTTTCACTGCTTCCTTGTTCTCTGAGAGTTCTTGCTGCGCGCTGGAAAATCCTTTCAAATTTCCTTCTTCCATCCTGCGCTCTCGCCGCCGGCGCCGCCGTACCGCGATATGATGGGGAAGTCGAAGAAGTCTTCTTCTGCGGTTGGTACCAGCGCTGCTGGAGGGAAGAAGAGTGCCGCCGCTACTCGTGTCACCGATGGTGGCTGGCGGCGATCGGAGACGCGGGAGAGTGATCTCCGCAAGCTTCGTGAGCGGGGCTTGATCCCGCAGGATAGGGAGGCCGTAAAACTCCTAGGCAACGAGGTAATCCCCCGTGCCCCCGCTGGGTTTCGGGTTATGTTCCTCGCCTTCGTTATTAGCGGATTTTCCTTCCCAGTCCACGACTTCCTTCATGGACTGATTTTTCTTTACGGTGTCCAATTGCATCATCTTTCCCCTAATTCTCTTCTTCACATTGCTTGTTTTATCACTTTCTGCGAGTGCTGGATCGGTATCGAGCCGCACTTTGGCCTCTTCCGAAAAATCTATTTCGTGAAGAGGCAATCTGGTTCGGATGGTGTTTATCCCATTGGGGGTTGCATCATCTCCCTCAAACCCAATCTGCTTTTCTTTTCTTTTTCCATGTCCGAACCTGTCCAGTACTGGCGGAGGTGATGGTTTTATATTCGCGACTCCATAGTGGCTGGGCAGCATTTTGGTCTTGCTCCTTTCGACCCCTCCCAAAAGATCGAGCCGAAGAGGTCCTGGAAAAACCAGATCTTGGATGGCGAGGTAGCGGATATAGAGGCTCTCTATCGTCGAGTGGAGGATCTCCAGTTGATTCCGGAGAAGGAAGTGAATGGTGTGGATATCATCCGCACATTTCTTGAGCATCGGGTGCAGCCACTCCAGGCTAGGGTGCATCCGATGTTCCTTTATGCTGGCCGCATTGATCCGACGAGGGTTTCGGCTGAGAAATTCTCCCAGGGAGATCTCGACAGGTCCCTTCGTTCGCTGCTGAAGTTCAAGGCTGGACAGGATATCCCGGGGAAGTCGCTGACTTCTCCGTTTTCTTCTTCGCTTCCTGTTCCATAGGTGTAGATCCATGCGCGTAGCGCTATTTTCGACTGCATTGTATTTTTATTTGTTTGCTAACAAATTTTCTTCTCTCGTGCAGAGCTTCAAAGTGTCGGGCATGTCGCCTCCATTACCCGAAGTATTTCCGGATGCTCCAGATAATGATGTGGTGGATTCCATGTACGAGCTGCCGTCGGCACGATCTCCGGCTGAAGAGGACAACGAGTCGAGCAAGGACCACACTCGCAAACGATCACGGAGCTCCAACGAGTCTTCGGATGCCTCGACTCCTCCGACTCCTAGGAACCCGCTGTGTCTTGAACGTCACAGTGATGGGCATGGAGGCTCTTCCTCTTCGATTCCTGCTGTTCCCGTGCGGGCTGTAACGCCGCACCCGCCGGCGAAGCGGAAGAAGGAAGAAAAGAAGGAAGAGAAGAAAGTCCGGAGGACCCCTCCTGTCTTTAACCTAAGCGAGCTTGACTCGTAAGTTTTCTTTGTCCTGCACTGCTTTTTATTGCCTATTTACTTTGTACTTGTGCTAATTTGTCCTTGTGCAGGCACTCTTCCAACGAATCCTCCAGCGATGGTGCTCGGGAGATGATGGGGGAGTCGAAAGTCGCGTCTCCTCCTCCTCAGACGGTGGCTACCTCTGAAGGTGCTGCTCCAGACCCTTCTCCGCAGGAGGTTCAGGTGGTTGTGCCTCAGAAGGCTGCAAGCGGACCTTCGGAGTCGCCATCGGATCATGTGAGTAGTTCTGCCTCCTGCCACGGGGAAGCCCCCGAGCATTTGTAAAAGAGTTTTGTTGTTCGTTCCTCCTTCGAGTCTCGGGGGGAGCCCCCGAGTGTTTTCGTGTGTGTATTTTGCTTCTGCTCTTTCTTTTGGGTGTAGCCCCCGAGTCCTTCTCTTGACTAGTAGGTCTTTTTCTTGCAGCCTTTTGTGCAGGATGCCAAAACGACTGGTGCAGCATCACCTGGCGCTGGAGGCCAACCTCAAATAGCTTCAAGGTACTTTATCCCTTGATGTTTGCTTCTTCTTGTATTCTTGTCTTGTTATCCGACGTTTGTATTATTTGACTGCAGAGTAGCACAACACCTCCCTTCGTGAGACCGATGCTCTCAAAAAGAGCCTCGGTCAAGCGGAGAAGAAGGCCGAGGTCGCCGTTGGTGCGAAGGAGCACCTCGAGCTGGAGTTGGCTACTGCGGCCGAGGCTAAGGAGCGCCTGCAGCGAGAGGCCACGAACCGCGAGGAGCAGATTGCCGTCGCCACGGCTTCACGCGCGAGAGAGGTGGCCGACAAGCTTATGGCGGCTGCCAAGGCTATTTCGGGTGAATATCTTCGCCGTCCTCTTTTGGTTTCCTTGTCTTTATTTTGCGATGTTGTCGTTCATTCTTCTTCCTTGCTGTTTTAGATGACGTAGGCATCGAGTTTGATCGCGGTGCTCTGGAGCACGGGAGTGCTCTGGATGATGCTGCTGCGGCGGTTGAAGATCGCTGCGGCACCGTCGTCAACTCGCTTGCCAAGGCCAAGGAGGTCCTTGGGCGCTTCTACAAGGAGCTTGTCCCAAGGCGGCGCCCTTGATGATGTTGATGCTTTCTGGCAGGCCAAGCACCGTGGCTTTGTAGCAAGCGCAAGCGAAGGGCATCGTGCATCCGCTGGCTGGCAATGGCCTTGGCGGCCGGAGAGCTGGACCTTCCAGGTCACTTCCGGATCTTGACGGCGATGGATCCGAGGTAGCCTTCGCTACCTATTACGCTCATTGAATGGCGTTATGGGCGGCGATTGATCTGCTAGCCTATTACGCGCTACGGCAGCAGGGGGAAGCCAATGCGAGGCAATCCGGCTCCGAGGCTACTCAGGGTGCCAAGTCTTAGGCGATGTAGCTGTAGGATAGTTGTAGTCTCTTTTGTTGTAATTATTTTGATGAACAAATCCTTGTGCCACGTAGTGGCTTTTGATGCACTTAATGAATTTGTTGAGTTATGTGCTCCTTCGTCTGCGTGTTCATGTCTTTGCCTTTCTGCTGATCTAGGGTCCTTCGGGTGCTGATCCCGTTGACACCTCGCCTGCAGCGCGGCTGCGGCCATCCTTGGATGATTCTTCGCAGCTTGCTTTTCTTCGAGACTGTGTTCATAGTCTCGAGAAAGAGTTGCTTGGGGTGCGTGGCCATGCCGATGTTTGGAAGTCCAAGGCGAATCGCGGTGCTGCCAGAGAGGAGTACTTGATGGCGGAATTGCTTCGATTATCCGAGCAGCTTCAGTGTAAGTTTTTCGAGCTATTGCCCATTTCTTCGGATGCGCCTGTTGGCATTGCATCTTACTTTTGTGCAAGTATTGCAGGTGCTAACCTTGCTCCAAGGGAGGAGAAGGAGCATGTTGTTGTTCGGGTAAATTGTTTGACTCAACAGGACATGGAAGCCGGCGGGTTCTTCTAGATGGATCGTGACCGTGCTATGGTCCTTGCGACGGTGCAAGATCGCGTTCACCAAGTATCGCGGGTGCTTCGTCAGGTGCAGACTTCGCTCGCGTCGGTTCTGCATGTGATGTTTCCGCTGGATGCTGCGCCAACAACCCTTTCTGTTCTTCTGTCGAAGTTTCGGAACGTGAATCATGTCAAGGAATTGGTGCGGCACCGGCTCGTCACAGGAGTGAAGGCTGCGTTGTCCCTTGTGAGGCTGCATCGCCCTGATGTAGATCTGTTCGCTGTAGCGGTTGAGCCACCCCTTCGACTAGATGCTGGTGTATGGGATATGCGTCCGCATTACGCGGCTGTAAGGCAGTATGCCGAAGAGATCGTAGATCTATTTGAGCAGCGTGCTCAGGTTATTCTTTAGAATAGGTAGTGCCTGTAAAAGAGATAAATGTAAATTTTGTATATATTTGACTGGGCGTGTTTGCCCTTTGTTATAAAGGTTTGGTTGTTGTTTGAGCACGTAATGCTTTGTTCGCATATGTGTCCTTTTCGTTAGCCTGACGTGGTCAGCTACTCAGGCGTACACGTGTTATCCTCAGTCGACGAAATCGTGAGGTGGGGGGAGCCCCCGGGTGCGTTTGTAGCATGAAGTAAAAGTGCGAATAGAAAAACGAAATTTTTGGGGCGAGACACTTAGCTTTATTTATATCGTAATGGAGGAGGTACATTGTTCGGCTGAGTAGCCTTGGCTGAATAGCCTTATTGAAAGTAAAGGGGTAGGTAGCTAGGGTAGAATCGTCGCATGTCGACGTTCCATGGGTTGGCGTCTGCGACTCCAGACTCCACGTGCTTGAGGCGATAGGCGCCACCTGGGATGACTTCGGTGACGATGTAGGGTCCTTCCCATGGTGACTCGAATTTCTTCGGTCGCTCTTGCTTGAGTCGCAAGACGAGGTCTCCTTTGAGGAAGGACCTTGGGCGCTGCCGTCGGCGTTGGTAGTTGCGGAGACTCTTTGGTACCGGTACACGATCGAGTCTTTGCTATGTCTCGTGCTTCGTCGAGTGTATCGACGACGTCTTCGAGTGCAGCTGTGGATTCGGCTTCGCTATAAGCGACGACCCGGGGGGCCTGGTGGCGTACTTCGGCTGGTAGCACGGCTTCGGATCCGTGCACCATGAAGAATGGCGTGTAGCCGGTGGAGCTGTTTGGCGTGGTACACAAGCTCCATAGGACGGAGGGTAGCTCTTTTGTCCAGGCTCCGGCGAGTCGCTCGAGCGGGCTCATGAGGCGCTTCTTTATGCCAGCGCCGATTAGGCCGTTGGCCTTTTACACCTGCCCGTTCGTTTGCGGGCGTGCCATAGAGGCGTATGTGATGTTGATTCCGAGGCCTTCGCAGAAGTCTTGGAATTCTTTTGAGATGAAGTTCGATCCATTATCGGTGATGATGCTATGCGGTACGCCGAACCTGTAGACAATGGATTCAAAGAACTTGACGGCAGTCTTGCCCTTTTGGTTAGTGACCGGCATTGCTTCGATCCACTTGGTGAATTTGTCGACTGCGACCAGGAGGTAGACGTGCCCCCCTTTCGAAGACCTTGACAGTTTGCCGATCATGTCGAGGCCCCATTGGGCGAAGGGCCAGGCCGAAGGTATGGGCCCGAGATCTGACCCGGGTGCGTGTGGTTTGTCAGCGAACCTTTGGCACCCTTTGCATCTTCGGACGATGTCTTTATGCGTTCATGGTCACACAAGAGAATCCAGCTCGTAGAGCTTTGGCGACAAGGGAGCGACTGCCTGCGTGATGGCCGCAGATGCCCTCGTGGATGTCTTGAAGTATGGTTTTCCCGTCACTGATGGTGACACACCTTTGTAGTACACCCGAAATGCTACGCTTGTACAGCTCGCCATTGATGATGGTGAAGGCTTTTGACCGGCGAGATATGCGCCGGGCGTCTGTCGGGCTGTCAGGTAGTTCTCCGTCTATTAAGTATTGGAGGTACGGTCGTGTCCAAGTTTCTTCGACTGCCATGACCTGCATCAGGTTGACCGTGGCGACCTCTGTGTCCAGTTTTTCGGGTCCTTCATGACCTTCGGGTAGCGTAGCCCCCGAGTGTTCTGCTTCTTCGGGTGATCCCTTGGGGAATTTCCGCTTGATGGATGGCACGCAGATCTGTTCGAGGAACACACCTGGTGGCACCCTTGCGCAAGTGGAGCCGATGTTGGCGAGTCTATCGGCCTCCTCGTTGCTTTCTCTTCCAACGTGTCGGAGCTCGCAGCCGTCAAATTCTCCCTCGAGTGAATTGTAGAGTGCGCGGTACGCGATCATGTTTTCGGCGTGTGCATCGCACTCATTCATCGTCTGTTGGACGACGAGGTTGGAGTCACCGTAGATGACCAGGCGTGTTGTGCCGCAGATCTTTTCCATTCTCATGCCGTGGATGAGGGCTTCGTATTAGGCCTCGTTGTTGGAAGCTCGGAATTTCATCTGAAGGACGTACTTCATCTTGTATTCCTACGGGGAGGTCAGTATGACCCTGGCTCCTGCTCCAGCTTCGCGCTTGGAGCCGTCAAAATGCATCGTCCATGACTGCGACATGTCTGGGGTGTCTGGTAGCTGCAGCTCCATCTAGTGTACAAGGAAGTCCGGGAGGACCTGAGACTTGATTGCGAGTCGCTTCTCGTAGATGATGTCTAGGGGTGACAGCTCGATGCCCCACAGGGCCACGCGTCCTGTGGCCTCTGGGTTGTTTAGGATGCTGTTCAGGGGTGCTTCGTTGACGACCATCACCTGGTGCTCCTGGAATTAATGGCTCAACCGACGAGCCGTCATGAACATGCCATAGGCGAGTTTCTGGTAGTGAGGGTACCTCTGCTTTGTTGGCGTCAATACCTCGCTGAGGTAGTAGATTGGGCGTTGGACCCCATGGGTCTTGCCTTCGGTCGTTCTCGACCACCAAAGACGGTGCTTACCACCAGGTGTGTGGCTGCTATGTACAGCAGTAGGGGCTCGCGCTCCTTTGGCGTAACCAAGACGGACGAGGTGGAGAGCAGTCGCTTTAGATCTTCGAATGCGTCATCCGCTTCAGGCGTCCACTCGAATTTATCTGCCTTGCGTAGCTGTTGGTAGAATGGCAGGGATTTCTCGCCCATGCGGCTGATGAACCTGCTCAATGCCGCTATTCGTCCTGCGAGCTGCTGTACACCCTTGAGGTTCTTCGGCTTCTCCATGGCCATGATGGCCCGGATTTTCTTCGGGTTCGCCTCGATCCCTCGTTGGGAGATGAAGTATCCAAGCAGCTGACCCGATGGGACGCCGAAGGCGCACTTTTCGGGATTGGGCTTGATCCTGTAGCGGTCGAGATTATCGAACGTCTCGCGGAGAACATCGATGAGCGTTCTTGCCTCCCTGGTTTTGATGACTATGTCATCGACATAGACTTGGACGTTGCGACCGATCTGGTCCTTTAGGCATGCCTGCATGCATCGCTGGTACGTGGCACCTGCGTTCTTTAGCCCGAAGGGCATTGTGTTGTAGCAGAACACTCGAACGATGTGATAAACGCCGTTTTCTCTTGATCTTCGACCTTGAGTCGGATCTGGTTGTAGCCTGAGTAGGCGTCGAGGAAGGAGAGTTTCTCGCATCCTGCGGTTGAATCGATGATCCGATCGATCCGAGGAAGAGGGAAGTGGTCCTTTGGGCAGTGCTTGTTCAGTGACGTGAAGTCTACGTACATCCGCAGGATGTCCGTGTCCTTCTTGGGGACCATCACTGTATTTGCGAGCCACTTGCTTTCTTTGATCTCCCTGATGAAGTCTGCAACGAGTAGTCTGTTGATTTCCATTCCGATGGCTTCGGCCCGTGGCTCGGACAGTCTCCGGATGGATTGCTTGATGGGCTTGGTGTCTGGAAAGACGTTGAGTGCGTGCTCGGCGAATTCCCTGGGAACTCCTGGCATGTCCACTGGACACCAGGCGAAGATTTCCCAGCGCTCACGGAGGAATTCGACGAGCGCGATTTCCTATGCGGGGCTGAGGTCGTTGGCGATCAGTGCCGTCTTGGAGGCATCCGTCGGGTGAACCCGCACCTTCTTTGTGTTGACGGTGGAGTCAAAAGACATATCAGGTGCGTTTTGTCGCGGCGGGGTGCCCGTTGTCCGTCACCGCGAGCCTTACGAGATCATCCCGCATGCCGAATGACCGAGATTCTGTTGAAGTCCCCGTCGCGATGGTCCGATCGGGTGAAGCTCCGTGACCGTGATGACGCCGGTCCCGCATCTTGAGCGGTATGCGTAGTGTGGGATAGCCAAGAACCTTGCGAATGCTACACGCCCGAGGATGGCGTGGTATTGTGATGGCTAGTCCACCACTTCGAATTCGAGCCGCTCGCATCGGAAGTTGTCCGGCTTGCCGAAGATGACGTCGAGCCATATTTTTCCTAGGGGGAATATGCCCTTTCCTGGGACGATGCCGTGGAACGTTGTGTTTGACTGTTCCAGGCTGCACAGTGGGATCCGCATTGCTGCTAGAGTGCTTGCGAACATCAGGTTGATGCCGCTGCCGCCGTCCATGAAGACGCGGCTCATCTCTAAACCTCCGATCTACGCCTCCAGCACCAGGGCAGCATGACCTGGGCGAGGGATCTGGCAAGGGTGATCCGAACGACTGAACGTGATGCAGGACTCCGATCCGCTGAGGTACTCAGGGATGGCGGGTGGAGTTGTCACGGCCAGGTTGATCTGACGGGTGATTTTCTTTTGCACCCTATTCATCGGGCACCCCTTCTGGATCATCAGTGCTCCTTTCGGCGGGGGATACCCGTGCCCAGCGTTGATACGGCCGGTGCGACGGGTGGTTCGGCCTCCTACGGTGGTGGTGGAGGAGCTCCGCGCTATTTCACCGTGCGGGTGCGTTCCCGAATCCAGGTGGAGCTTCGCCTCATCGAACCATGCTTACCGAGCTTCTAGAACTCGCGGCAGTCCTTGAGCATGTGGCTTGCCTTCTTATTGCCATCCTGCTTGTCGGTGTAGAAGTGGATGGTGCATGGACCCGAAAGTTTTTCGTATGCTGAGGGTCCGTTATCGCGATCGCGGCGCTGCAACGACTGTGCTGGGCGTCCTCCATCGCGGAAGTTGCCTCCGCGGTATCCGCCACTGTTGCGGTTGGCATCGTTGCGGCAATCGGCGTAGCCGGCCGCGACCATGTCGGGTCCATCGCGATCGTCGTAGACGCGCGGTCTCCTCTTCTTACGACGTTCCCGTCGTCGGCCGTAATCGTCATCTTCCTCCTATTGTGCCCGGTGGACGTAATCTTCACCGTCGGCCCACCTGTTGGCGATGTCCATGAGGTGGTCAAGTGTCTTGGGCTTGATGCGCCCGAGTTCCTCCTTGAAGTCCTGGCGCTTGACGCCGTCCTTGAAGGCGTCGATGGCCCTTTCTTCGGAGATGTGCGCCGCGGAGTTTTTGGTGTTGGACCAGCGCAGTATGTACGAGCGAATGGATTCGCCCGTTCGTTGAGTACAAGCTGGCAACTCCTCGATCGAGGCGGGCCTCTTACTGGTGCCTTTGAAGTTTCGGATGAAACTGTAAGCCATATCCTCCCAGCTTCAGATGGATCCTGAAGATAGGCTGCTAAGCCAGATCCGGGCCGCGCCTGTCAGCTGCAGCTGAAGGCATTGCATGGCGGTTTCCTTGTTTCCACCGTGCAGCTTGACGGATGACAGGTGGTCGCTGAGCCATGCCTTGGGGTCCTGTGTGCCGTCGAACTTCGGAGTATCCGAAGGAAGCTTGAAATTTCGCGGCATCTGTGTCCGTCAGACAGATCTGCTGAAGCACCGGGCTCCGTAGAGTTCTCCTTCGTCTTCGTCCATCTCGGATTCAGACGAGCATGCACGCTTGGCTCGTGCTTTTTCGATTTTGCGCTGTGTTAGCGCGTCTCTGGCGTCGTAATCACGGCTGCGATGACGCGAGCTCTTGTTCCTTCGAGGAAGGTCATGGTCCTATTCTTCGGATGAAGGAGTGGGGCTGCGGTCGAACCTGACCGTAGCTTTATTTTTTTGGCTCCGTAGGAGTTTCTTGATGGAGCGCAGCTCCGACGAGTCCGAGTACGGTGAGTGCGGACTTGTGCATGGCTCTTTTCGGGTCCCCCTCCGAAGGTGGGTGGTACGCGAGGTACGCAGTGGCTGCTATGATCGTAGCTTGCGGTGTCTTCGGGATGATGTTACCATCGGCATCCATCTCCATGAAGGATGCGTGGAGGGTTTGGGTCACCTCACGACGCTCCTTGGGGTCCATGTTTTCCGTCCGGGAGCGGTGCTTGTTGCCGTGGTTGCCGTTCGAGCTGGAGCCGATGCCCATGGCGGAGAGCGCAGCTCGTCGCGAGCTGGACTCTGAGGCTGCTTGCTTGCGTTTGTCAAGCACCTCTTGCATCTTGACCTGCTTCTTGTGCTCCTCGATCAGGAGCAAATGGTATGCCATCAGCAGGTCCCGTGAGGCGTCTGCAGGCAGGACCATGCTGCCCGCCACGGCAGCGCGTGTCTGGGACCATCCTTCTTTGCTAAGGCGGATGACATGGCCGGTGTTATCCCCTTCGGGTGGGGGGACTGGCTTCTTCTGTTCCCGCCGCTTCTGTCCTGCGGGTTAGGTGGCGGGTTGGGCGCTTGCTGATCCACGTCGCTCTGGCTGACTACGTCACATTGGTAGCGCTCGTAGATTGGTCTGCTGCTGCCGCAGCTTTCGGATCCGAAACCATAGGTCCCTTCATCCGATGGCGGATCACATAGATCGGAGTTGCAGCTGCTGCTGTCGTAAGACTCATCTGTTGATGATGATGTGCGTAGCACATGGTGTGGGTCCCATGAAGCGGGCCTGATTGATGGTAGGGGCACCCGCTCAGGGAGGCGGAGGGTGCCAGTTTTCCCCACCTGGAAGCAGAAACTCCCGAACAGGATCTCGAGTCCGTCGCCTACGGGCTCGAAGTCCTTCATGGTGGCCGGTGAGTGGGCGGTGAAGTCGAAAGCGCCGAAGAGGAGGTGACTCTCTATCGCCGCAGAGTTGTAGATCGCTCGGGTTGGGACCGTCACGATCGCACAATCAGCGTCCCCAGTTCCCACAGACGGCGCCAATTGACAAGGTTTGATCTCGTCAATGCCCATTGTTATGGACTTGGGTTTTGGAGAAGATGGGGATGCTGGAGATCGCGGAACGGTTAGCAACAAGCAATACGGGACACGAGGTTTACCCAGGTTGAGGTCCCCGGAGGGAAAACCCTACTCCTGCTTGTCTGCTCTTATATTACGGCGGAACCAGTGATTACAAGGGTGCGCAAATGCGATCTGGCGTGAAGGTGCGTATGCGGAAGTATGAGAGAGAGAGATCTAGGTCGTGCCCTCCTGGACTTTATATAGACTTAGGCAGGTCCTAGGCACAGATCTAGTCGGTTACAGGTTCTAGGGTTCACCCCTTTGAATTTCCTATCTACTCTAGTCTTGTTCTCCAAGGATCCGAAGGCGTCATGGGTCTTGGCCACCCGAAAATCTTCATGGGCCAGCGTATATTTGCCGTGGGCCTTCCTTGGGCTGGACCAGGTATGCTGAGATCGTGTACCCGCGGGGTATAACCATGTCACTCGCCGAAGCCGTTCGTCGCCCGCACCGTCGCCGGGGTATCTCTCGGCCATGGGAAGGGGAGAGTGAGTGAAAGGGGAAGTTCGCCGGAGTTTCGGGCTGGTGGGCTGGGGAGATGTGAGAGAGTGTGAGGGTCTCCGGCGAGGGGTACGGCTTATATAGGCCAGGGTGGGCGGCGAGGGCGGGAGGGGTGTAGTGGCGAGCGCAGGAAAAGGGGAAACGGCGAAAATTTAGTGCCCGCCGGTCCGTCGCGAGAGACGATGCGGCGGCGGTGACGCCGTAAATCGGCGACGCGTGCCGAGGCGACGTGCAGTTAATGTCCGGCGGTCGCCGCGTGGTTCCGAGGATGACGACGACTCGACTTCCGTCGCTGACTCGGCAGGTCCACGCGCCGTCTTGTTTTTTTGCCGAGTTCGCTGCGTCCGGTGTTCCCAGGGCGTACCCGGAAACCTGGGTTCGGCCTGTGTAGTCCGGACCAAAATTGGCCCAAATTCGGCCGAAAACAGATTCCTGGGTACGTGACTGAGCATACTTTCAGTGTCCGGACCTAATTTCGGTGTCCTGGATAGACGAGTGAAGATGCTCTTAGCCAGTAAATATTGCGGACCTAGATTGACGCCGCTAAAACTCCGGTGTAATAGTCGGATATGATCGGTAACCAAAAGGATAAAACAAGCGGGCCCTTGGGCTGGACGCTGTCATTCGTTTTATCATCTACGTATCGCTCGGTAATTATCTTTAGTTTTATTTAACTCAACTCCATATATAGCTGACGTGTCAACATAATTAGTGCTACAAAATTATAAATTTGACTAGAAGTACCGCATATAGAAAGAAAAAAATAGTAAAGAGTTTTCTCCTGTAAGTAGAGTATATTCTACACTAGACTTCTTTTCGCATCTCCGGGCGTGGTTCACAACCAGGAGCGATGACAAGGTCACAAAAGACACACCTTCGTTTTAGCGTGCAACTGTTAGAGATAAAGTTTAACACTTAGACTTAAAAAAGATTGTTTCTTCATTCTTAGTGACATGGTTATACCCTACGGGTACGCGACTTCAGCATACCTGGTCCAGCCCAAGGAAGGCCCAAAACAGATATACGCTGGCCCATGAAGATTTTCGGGTGGCCAAGGCCCATGACACCTTCGAATCCTTGGAGAGCAAGACTAGCATAGATAGGAAATTCAAAGGGGTAAAACCCTAGAACTTGTAACCGACTAGGACTATGCCCGGGACCTGCCTAAGTCTATATAAAGGCCAGGAGGGCGCGTCCTAGGGCTCTCGACTCATACTTTAGCACACACCTCCACGCCAGATCGACCACAAGACTCAGAACCTTCGGTTCCGCCGTAATCAAGAGCAGATAAGCAGGAGTAGGGTTTTCCCTCCGGGGGCCTGAACCTGGGTAAATCTTGTGTCCCCTGGTTGCTTGTCTGTTAACCGTTCCACGATCTCCAGCATCCACATCTTCTCCAAAACCCAAGTCCATAACAATGGGCATTGACGAGATTAAACCTCGTCAATTGGCGCCGTCCGTGGGAATCAGGGCCGTTGATTGTGTGATCGTGACGGTCCCGACCCGATCGATCTACAACTCCGCGGCGATGGAGAATCACCTCCTCTTCGGCGCTTTCGACTTCACCGCCCACTCGCCGGCCACCATGAAGGATTTCGAGCCCGTAGGCGACGGACTCGAAATTTTGTTCGGGAGCTTCGCCTGTGGGACAACCGGCACACTCCGCCTTCCTGAGCGGGTGCCCGTGCCATCGATCATGCCCGCCTCGTGGGCTCCACACCCCGTTCTACGCACATCACCATCGACATATGAGTTCTACAACAGCAAGAATCAACTCCGACCAGGCGATCCGCCGGATGAAGGGACCCACGGTTCGATTCGAAAGCTGCGGCAGCAGCGAACCGATCTACGAGCGCTACCAATGCGCCGCAGTCATCCAGGAGCAACAAACGCCTAACCCGCCTCCCAACACGAACCCGAACCCGCAGGATAGAAACGGCGGGAACAGAAGAAGCCAGTCCCCCCACCCGAAGGGGAAAACAACAGCCACGTCATCCAACTTAGCAAAGAAGGATGGGTCCAGGCACGCCGTGCCGTTGCAGGCGACATAGTCCTACCTGTGGACTCCCCACGTGATCTACTGATGGCATACCAATACCTCCTCATCGAGGAGCACAAGAAGCAAGTCAAGATGCAGGAGACACTCGACAAACGCAAGCAAGTCCAGCGCGCGACGAGCTATGCTCTCCGCCATGGCACCCGACTCTAGCACGAACGGAAACCAGGGAAACAAGCACCGCTCGCGGGTGGAGAACATGGATCCCAAGGAACGCTGTGATGTGACCCGAACTCTCCACACGTTGTGTGGCATCCCGCAAAAACCCCTACTAGAAAATCGCGTTGAATTTGTGCATTGCATCGCCATCATCATGCATTGTTTGCCAAAACAATGTTTGCAAAGCCCGTGTTTTCTAAACGCCCCATCTTTATTCAAACGCCAAACCCCGGGGTTCCGGAGTATTTTGTTTTGTTGCTATCGGTTTGCAAATGGACCAATTAAATTAAATAAAAAGTTAAATTATTTTGTTAGGGGCAGTCGAACGGGCCGATTGACCCGAACGACCACCCCCGTATACCACAAACGGTCCACCCCAACCAGCCCCATCTAAATCCTAAACCCACCCACTACTCTACCCACACACACCTCCACCTCACTCCCCCCAATCAGAACATGCCACCTCCTCTCACCCTCCCCCCCTAACCAATGAAAACCCGCCACGTCATCCTCACCCCTCTTTCTCTCCTCTCTCTCTCCCTCTAGCTCACCCCACCACACACGCGGCACACACATGCAGACACACCGCGGCCACCTGCCTCACAGTGGCCTGCCCCACCCTGCCCCAGGTCCCACCTAGCGCTGCAGCGCCTCTCCCTCTCTCCCTCGCCCGTTCCCGCCCTCCACCACGCTCCGCCTGCCACCACCCTTCCCGCCCCTTGCAGCCACCTACCCACCACCCGCCCACTGCGCAACCACCTCGCCGCGCCAGCTCCCCCTTGACGCCTTGCCTCGCCCAGCGCCCGCCTCGGCATCTCTGCCGTCGCTGCCGGCCTCCGCCGGACCGCCCCAGCCGCCGCCGCCATCACCTCCCCCGCGTCGACGGACCACGCCCGACGCGTGCCCCATTCCCGCGACGCTGCCTGAGACGCGTCGAGCCGCGCCTCCCAGCCGCGTCACCGCCGCCCTCCGCCCGTTCCACCAGCTCCCTCCGTCCACCTCACCGCCCGCGTGCTCCTCGGCCCGCGCCCTCCCGTCGCCGTCCTGCCGGCCCCGCTCCCTCCGCGACCCCCGGCGCGCCACGTGGCCATCTCCCACTGCGGCTTCGCCCCGCCACCGACCCCTGTTTCGAGCGCCGCTTGTCCGGTCGTTCTCTCGTGAGTGACCACGGCTCGGTTACGCTTTGCCACGCATCGAGACCCCGAACCTGTACTGGGAGCCTCGCCAAGATCTCCATCCGGACTTCAAGTACCTCGAACGCGACAAGTACCACCCCGACGAACCCGGACTCCAAGTTTCAAGACCGTAGGGTAGATCCGAGATCGACGCCGACTTCGAACAGATGGACCAACAGGCGAACCTCGTGATCTCCTTCCGAAGCATTGACGCCGCGACAAGATCTTTCACGAAACCCCGACGCCAAGATCTCCCTCTCGGACCCGAAGCCGTCAAGACCCTAGAGACCCCGACATCGGACGACAGAATCAACGACACGGAACCGGAGACACATGTACGGAAAGTACTTCCTCGAGGACGTCAATACTGCACTCCTGACGCGAGAACCCTGACGCCAAGACCGCCACCGGAACACCAAGTTCTCCATCAAGGAAACCAAGGCCGTCGACGTGGAACCGTAGAACGCCGAGTGCTTCACCCGGACACCGAGAACATCCCCCCTGAACGCCAAGACCGACAACATGACCCCAAGTCCCGCGCCCGGACGCGACAAGAACTACCCCCGATATCCGAGCACGACCCCGGAGGCCGAGAACGATCCCGTCGAACCCCAGATCCGAACCTCGCCGAACTCGTCGAACCCTGGACCCCGAGACCGAACCCCGAACCCCGGAACCCCGAGTTCGTCGAACCCTAACAAGATCGTCGAGACCCCTTAATGTGTGAACCCTCTCCCGCAAACCCTATTTTATAATTGAAATACAACTTGTTGCATATTTATTTGTCATCTTGCATGCATACATTCATGTGGATTGGGGGCCTTATGCCGATTCACCTAATAATTAAATATGGGGCCCATATGCGGGCAAATCTAGTCTCATATCGGCCTCATTTAAACTTGTGTAGCGAACCCGGTACTATCTTCGGCTTGTTAAACAACATTTAATATGCGGGGTTTCTAAATAACATGAACCACCTAACTAATTGTCGGGACCCCGTTTCCACTTAATATGACCTAATTGCATCGCACCTTGCCATGCCATACATCATACATGCATCATGCCGATCTTCTGCCGTTGTATTAAATATTGCATCCGGTGTTTATTCTAGTGTTTTGCTTCTTCGCGGATAAGGCCGTTGAGTTGATGTGAGCTTCGCCCCGATCTTCGGATGAACCCTTCGACCATGTTTTCAGGCGATCATCTCCCCCTTTCTACCTATCTTACTTTTATAGTCTTTATTTTCCCTCCTGTTGATCTATTGCTATCTGTGTTGCGATGCTTTAGTTTCCGTACCTGTGAAATACCGTGCAGCCCTATATTGCCTTGGACACACCCTATTACCTGTTGTTTGGTAGATAGTTGGACTTGCGCGTCGTAGTTGCTTGCTCAAGTGTTGATGTGTGTCATATGCCACGATTCTTGATGTATTGTCGCATGTTGATGTTGGAGATGATTCTAGTTTTACTTACGTCACTTTAATTTCTGTAACAACTAAAATTGAATAAGCGAGGCATCGGTGGGTGATAGATAATATTTGGTTTCAACGCCCACTTGTGTCCGTAAGACCCCAGTACTTGATACCTGTTCCTTGATTTTATGCGCTATCCACATCCGGGAGGTATATGGGACCCCGAGCGAGCTTGATTCATTCTTATTTCTTGGGGCCAAACTAGTTTGAGGTTTTATTACGATCTGTACTTATGCCATGTTTTACTGCTTTATTTACGTTTGCGAGGAGCACCTTTGTCTGTTTAGGTATGCGAGTGTTTACGCTGTCGACAAGCCCAGCCACACTTCGGGTTCCCGCTTCTGTACCATTGGCAACCTTGAGGCCGTCTGAGCTTGCCTACTCCGCTGCGGGTTCTACTCAAAGGTGGCCCCTGAAATATTTCTGAATCCTGTGATTGTTCATCGTGAAAGCCTCGTTGGGTTTTGATTTGGTTTTCGAGGTTGATCGTGTGTTGCTATTGGTGCACCCGGCCGGGTAAAACTTTCCAAAGCCGTGTCTGCGGATATGGACGACTTGAGCCGATATCTCGATCATAGATAAGCATAACTAAAGTTTACTGCTATTAATTTGACTTATAATGACTAGTAATCAGCTCTACTATAATGGAATGGCTAATTAATACTGCCCACCATTGCTTGTTGGTTGTCGCTTGCGACAAATGTATCTGACTAGTAAGTATTGCAACTACAACGAATTGGCTGAATATAAGTACCAACAACTGCTGGGTTTTGGGTTTTTCTCATGCTATCTGTATCTGATTAGTAATTGTTGCCACTATAACGGAATGGTTAACTAAATGTGCCCACTGCTTACTTTATCAGAACGATTATCTAAACCTGACTAGTAAAGTGCCGCAACTATAACTGAATAAGTAAACGCCAACCGTGTGAGTTCCTCGGTTGACTTCTCGACGGTCTCGAGGGGAAACGCCAGATGGGTTTGTTTGATGATAGTATCGGTTGGATCCGAATAGGTCCTTCTTACCCCTCCGATTACCGCCCGATGTATCGAGTCTCTATAGGTTGTTTAGTGCATCCGCTGCCGCTTGATCCACCATACCTATGTAGGCGAGGACCGCATTCTAGCCTGCCTGTCTTGGCCTCGATCGACGCTCCTTCTTTTCCTTTGCCCTTGTCGGCACCTTTTGTTAAGCAGGTTTGAGATCGACGCGTTAGCAGGGTTACCCTTCCGGCTTGGCCTGGGGTTATGGACGCCATTGGTTATTCTTCGTGGCTCTTAGCCCCATTTGCTTCTTGTCCGTAGTCGGACGCTCTACCGCTTTCAAGGTGATTTGGATCTTGTATATTATATTCGTATTCTTGACTCTCTCGAGTCATTATATATATCTACATTGTGGGTCCCATCGAGGACTGTTGTGTAATGTTATTACTTCGTTTTCCACCCGCACGAAAGTGCCTGGTGGGCACCTTTGAATCGTTTCTATGCGGGTTTGGTGAATTTTGCCCAAACTTGCATAGGTCCGATTCTGAGGGTGTTACACGTTGTTCATGGATATGGATGCCGACGGCAACATCATCCCGAAGACACCGCAAGCTGCGATCATGGCAGCCACTGCGTATCTCGCGACCCACCAACCTCCGGAAGGGGACCCGAAAAGAGCCATGCATAAGTCCGCACTCATCAGACTCGGACTCGTCGGAGCTGCGCTCCACGAAGACGCTCCTGCGGAGCCGAAGAAGAAAGCTCCGGTCAGGCGCGATCGGAGCCCCACCCCTTCGTCCGAAGAGGAGGAGGAGCACGACCTTCCTCGAAGGAAGAAGAGCTCGCATCGCCATAAACGCGACTACGACACCAGAGACGCGCTTACACAGCGCAAAATCGACAAAGCACGAGCCAAACGCGCATGCTCGTTCGAGTCCGAGATGGATGAAGATGAAGGAGAACTATGTGGAGCTCGATGCTTCAGCAGATCTGTTCGGTGAACACAGATGCCACGCAATTTCAAGCTTCCTTCGGATACTCCGAAGTTCAATGGAACGCAAGATCCAAAATCTTGGCTAAGCGACCATCTGTCATTCGTCAAGCTGCATGGCGCTAACAAAGAAACCACCATGCAATGCCTCCATTGCGGTGACGGTATGGCGCGGTCCGCTCGACTATCATCAGGATCCATCCGAAGTTGGGAGGAGCTAGCTTATAGCTTCATCCGAAATTTCAAGGGCACCAGCAAGAGGCCCACCTCAATCGAAGAGTTGCGAGCCTGCACTCAGAGAACGGGGGAATCTATTCGCTCGTACATATTACGCTGGTCTACCACCAAGAACTCCGCAACACATATCTCCGAGGAGAGGGCCATCGACGCCTTCAGAGACGGCGTCAAACGCCAAGATTTCAAGGAGGAACTTGGGTGTCAAGCCCAAGACACTCGACCACCTCATGGAAATTGCCAACAGTTGGGCGGACAAGATTGCATCCAAGACAAGCGCAATCGGATGAAGAGGACGACTACGGCGAAGAACGAACGCCGAAGAAGAGGAGATCGCGTGTCTATGAAGATCGCGGACCCGACATTACATGGTCGCGGCCGCGATCACCGCAACGACAACAGCCGCAACAGCGGAGGATACCGCGGAGGAAATTTCCGCGACAGCGGACGACCAGCATAGTCGTGGAACGCCGCGACCGCGACAACGGACCTTTAGCATTCGACAAACTTTCTGGTCCATGCACCATCCACTTCTACATCGACAAACAAGATGGCAAAAAGAAAGCCAGTCACATGCTCAAGGACTGCCGCGAGTTCCAGAAACTCAGCGAAAGCATGGTGCAGATGAGGCAACAAGCCCCAACCCCTGCGTTCAGAAACGCACCCGCGCCAGGAGAAATAGCACACGGAGGTCCTCCACCGCCACCTATTGGAGGCCCAAACCAACCAGTCGCACCAGCGCAAAACAACGCCGAGGTCGGATACCCCCCACCAAAGGGAGCACTAAATATGATCCAGAAGGGACGCCCCACAAACAGGGTGCAGAAGAAAATCACCCGACAAATCAACTTGGCCGTGGCAACTCCGCCTGCAATCCCTGAGTACCTCAGCGGATCGGAGTCCTGCATCACATTCACTCGCGTGGATCACCCTTGCCAGATCCCTCGCCCAGGTCATGCTGCCCTGGTGCTGGAGGCGCAGATCGGAGGCTTCGAGATGAGTGGCGTCTTCATGTACAGCGGCAGCGGCATCAACCTAATGTTCGCAAGCACTCTAGAAGCTATGCGGATCCCGCAACGTAGCTTGGAACAATCAGACACAACGTTCCACGACATTGTCCCAGGAAAGGGCATATTCCCCCTGGGCAAAATAGGGCTCGACGTCATCTTCGGGAAGCCGAACAACTTTCGGCAGGAGCGACTCGAATTCGAAGTGGTGGACTGGCCGTCGCAATACCACGCCATCCTGGGGTGTGTAGCATTCGCAAGGTTCCTGGCCGTCCCGCATTACGCATACCTACTACTCAAGATGCCAGGACCAAGGGGCGTCATCATAGTCCACGGGAGCTTCACCCGATTGGACCAATGTGACAGGGATTTCAACAAAATCTCCCAATATTTTGGCATGCAAGACGAGCTTGTAAGGCTCCGTGAAGTAACGGACAATGGGGTACCCCCAGTCACAAGGCAGAACGCACCTGACATGTCCTTCGACTCCACCGTCAACACCAAGAAAGTACAGGTCCATCCGACGGATGCCTCCAAGACGGCCTTGATCGCCAATGACCTCAGCACCGCATAGGAAGGCGCGCTCGTCGAATTCCTCCGTGAGCGCTGGGAAATCTTCGCCTGGTGTCCTGCGGACATGCCAGGAGTTCCCAGGGAATTCGCCGAGCACGCACTCAATGTCTTTCCAGACACCAAGCCAGTCAAGCAGTCCATCCGAAGACTGTCGGAGCCACGAGCCGAAGCTATCGGCAAAGAAATCAATAGACTGCTCGCCGCAGACTTTATCAGAGAAATCAAGGAAAGCGAGTGGCTTGCAAACACAGTGATGGTCCCAAAGAAGGACACGGACATCCTGCGGATGTGGGTGGATTTCACGTCACTAAACAAGAACTGCCCAAAGGACCACTTCCCTCTTCCTCGGATCGACCAGATCATCGATTCGACTGCAGGTTGCGAGAAACTCTCCTTCCTCGATGCCTACTTAGGCTATAACCAGATTCGGCTCAAGGTCGAAGATCAGGAGAAAACGGCGTTTATCACACCGCTCGGAGTATTCTGTTACAACACAATGCCCTTCGGGCTAAAGAACGCGGGTGCCATGTACCAGCGATGCATGCACGCCTGCCTCAAGGACCAGATCGGTCGCAATGTCCAAGTCTATGTCGACGACATAGTAAAAAAACTAAGGAGGCAAGGACACTTATCGACGATCTCCGCGAGACATTCGAAAACCTTGATCGCTACAGGATCAAGCTCAATCCCGAAAAGTGTGCCTTCGGCGTCCCATCAGGTCAGCTGCTCGGGTACTTCATCTCTCAACGAGGGATCGAGGCGAACCCGAAGAAAATCAGAGCCATCATGACGATGGAGAAGCCGAAAAACCTCAAGGCGCCCAAAGGCTCGCAGGACGAGTAGCAAGACTAAGGTGTTCATCACCCGCATGGCGAGAAGGCCCTACCATTCTACCAAATTCGCAAGGCGAGATAAGTTTGAGTGGACACGAAGCCAACGACGCGTTGAAAGCCTCTGCGGCTCCTCTCCACCTCGCCCGTTTTGGTCACGCCAAAGGAGCGAGCCCTCGCTGTACATAGCAGCCACACACCGGTGGTCAAGACTGCACTCGTGGTCGAACGACCCGAAGAAGGCAAGACCCACGGGGTCCAGCGCCCAATTTACTACCTCAGCGAGGTACTAACACCAACAAAGCAGAGGTACCCTCACTACCAGAAGCTAGCCTACGGCGTGTTCATGACAGCTCGACGGCTGGGCCATTACTTCCAGGAGCACCAAGTGATGGTCGTCAACGAGGCACCCCTGAACAGCATCTTGAATAATCCAGAGGCCACAGGACGGGTGGCCCTGTGGGGCATCGAGCTGTCACCCTTGGACATCGTCTACGAGAAGCGACATGCAATCAAATCTCAAGTCCTTCCGGATTTCCTGGTACATTGGATGGAACTGCAGCTGCCAGACACCCCAGATATGTCGCAGCCATGGACGATGCACTTTGACGGCTCCAAGCGTGAAGCCGGATCAGGGGCAGGGGTCATACTGACCTCCCCGCAAGGCGACAAGATGAAGTACGTTCTTCAGATGAAATTCAGAGCCTCCAACAACGAGGTCGAATATGAAGCCCTCATCCATGGCATGAGGATGGAAAAGATATGCGGCGCAACGCGCCTGGTCATCTACGGTGACTCCAACCTAGTCGTCCAGCAGACGATGAATGAGTGCGACGCACACGCCGAAAACATGATCGCGTATCGCGCGCTCTACAACGCACTCGAAGGAGAATTCGACGGCTGCGAGCTTCGGCACGTTGGAAGAGAAAGCAATGAGGAAGCCGATAGACTCGCCAACATCGGCTCCACTTGCGCAAAGGTGCCACCAGGTGTGTTCCTCGAATAGATCTGCGTGCCATCCATCAAGCGGAAATTCCCCAAGGGATCACCCGAAGAAGCAGAACACTCGGGAGCTGCCCTACCCGAAGGACATGAAGGACCCGAAAAACTGGACACAAAGGTAGCCATGGTCAACCTAATGCATGTCATGGCAGTCGAAGAAACTTGGACGTGACCATACCTCCAGTTCTTGATAAACGGAGAACTGCCTGACAGCCCAACAGACGCCCGGCGCATATCTCGCCGGTCAAAAGCCTTCACCATCATCAACGGCGATCTGTACAAGCACAGCATCACGGGTGTACTTCAACGGTGCGTCACCATCGACGATGTCAAGGCCATACTCCAAGACATCCATGAAGGCATCTGCGGCCACCACGCAGGCAGCCGCTCCCTTGTCGCTAAAGATCTACGAGCAGGATTCTACTGGCCAACGGCCATGAGCGACGCAAAAGACATCGTCCGAAGATGCAACGGATGCCAACGGTTCACCGACAAACCGCACGCACTTGGGTCCGAGCTCAGGTCCATACCTATAGCTTGGCCTTTCGCTCAATGGGGCCTCGACATGATCGGCAAACTGCCAAAATCCTCGAAAGGGGGACACATCTTCTCCTGGTTGCAGTCGACAAATTCACCAAGTGGATCGAGGCCATGCCGGTCACCAACCATAAAGGCAAAACTGCCGTCAAGTTCTTCGAGTCCATTGTCTATAGGTTCGGCGTACCACACAACATCATCACCGACAACAGATCGAACTTCATCTCCGAAGAATTCCAGGACTTCTGCGAAGGCCTCGGGATCAACATCACGCATGCCTCAGTGGCACACCCACAAACGAACGACAAGTGGAAAAGGCCAACGGCCTAATAGGTGCTGGCATCAAGAAGCGCCTCATGAGCTCACTCGAACAAAAAGCTGGAAACTGGACGAAAGAGCTACCATCCGTCCTGTGGATCTTACAGACTACGCCAAACAGCTCCACCGGCTACACACCGTTTTTCATGGTACACGGAGCCGAGGCCGTGCTACCGGCACGCCACCAGCCAAGGTCGCGGTCGCCAATAAGCCGAATCCACGATTGCACTTGAAGACGCTGTCGACACACTCGACGAAGCACGGGATATAGCAGCAACTCAGCGAAGCCGAATCCACGATTGCACTTGAAGACGCTGTCGACACACTCGACGAAGCACGGGATATAGCAGCAACTCGATTAGCGGTGTACCAGCAGAGTCTCTACAACTACCACAGCCGCCGGCTGCGCCCAAGGTCCTTCTTCGAAGGAGACCTCGTCTTGCGACTCAAGCAAAAGCGACCGAATAAATTCGAGTCACCATGGGAAGGACCCTACATCATCACCGAAGTCATCCCAGGTGGCGCCTATCGCCTCAAGCACGTGGAGTCTGGAGTCGCATACTCCAACCCATGGAATATCTCGCACCTGCTACGATTCTATCCGTAGCAACCTACCCCCTTTCACTTTCAATAAGGCTTCCAGCCAACGCTATTCAGCCGAACAATGTACCTCCTCCATTACGATATAAATAAAGCTAAGTGTCTCGCCCCAAAACTTCGGTTCACTATTTTCTGCAACTGTACTACATGCTACAAACGCACTCGGGGGCTCCCCCCACCTCACAATTTCATCGACTGAGGACCAAACGTGTACACCTGAGTAGCTGACAACGTCAGGCAAACGAAAAGGACACGTACTCAATCAAAGCACTGCGTGCTCACAAACAAACAAACCTTTACAACAAAGGGCACAACACGCCCAGCCGAAATATACAAATTTTACATCTCTCGCTTCTGTGTACTACCTATGTTGAAGAATAATCTGGGCACGCTGCTCAAACAAATCTACAATCTGTTCGGCATACTGCCTTACAGCCGCGTAATGCGGATGCATGTCCCACTCACCACCATCAGGGCGAAGAGGTGGCCCAACGGCCACATCAGCGAAATCCACGTCAGGTCGGTGCAGCCTCACAAGAGACAAAGCAGCCTTCACTCCTGCGACAAGCTGCTGCCGCACCAACTCCTTGACATTGCTTACGCTTCGAAACTTCGACAGAAGACCCGCAAGGCTTGTCGGTACGGCATCCAAAGGGAACATGACGTGCAGCACCGAGGCAAGCGATGCCTGCACTTGGGGGAGCACCCGCGAAACTTGATGAACACGATCCTGCACCGTCGCTAGAGCTATGGCGCGATCACGATCCATCCAGAAGAAGCCGCCGGCCTCCATGTCCTGTTGAGTCAAGCAATTGACACGAACAACGACATGCTCCTTTTCTTCCCTCGGAGCAAGATTCGCACCTGCAACAATCGCACAAAATAAGAGTAAGGCCAGCAGGCTCATCCGAAGAACCAAGCTACAGCTCGAACCAAAGAACAACTTACATTGCAGCTGCTCGGACAACCGAACCAGCTCCGCCATCAAGTACTCCTCTCTGGATGCACCACGATACGCCTTGGACTTCCAAACGTCGGCGTGACCGCGTAACCCGAGCAACTCCCTCTCCAGACTATGCACACGATCCCGAAGGAAAGTGAGCTGCGAGGAATCATCCAAGGATGGTCGCAACAGCATTGCGGATGGGGCATCAACAGGATCAGCACCCGAAGGAACCTAGAGCAGCAGCAAAAGAAAGGAACACTGACATTCAGCCAAGGATAGAGCATAACTCAGAGGAATTCATTAAATATATAAGGCCACTACGTGGCACAAGGACGGTGTTCTTCAAGATATTTAGAACAAAAGTAGACTACAAACTACCATACGTCTACTACGCCTACGATGCAGGACCCTGAGTCGCCTCGGGCATCGCTTAGCTTTGGCCCGCCACGCCGCAAGTGCATACTCGCACAACAAATCAATGAGCTTGGGCCCATATCGCCAGCGGCGAGAATAGGCAGCAAAGGCTACCTCGGATCCATCCGCCCGTCGGCATCCGAGAGGTGATATGGGCAGATCCGGCTCGCTCCGGCCGCCAAGCCGCCGCCGACCAGCAGACGCGCCCGATGCCCTTCGCTTGCGCTTATGCGCAGCGCCGGTGACGAGCCTCCGCGAGCATCCACATCAAGGGCTGCGCCCTTCGGAACAAGCTCCTTGTAGAAGCGACCAAGGACCTCTTTCGCCTTGGCAAGGGAGTTGACGACGGTGCTGTAGCGGTCTTCGACCGCCACAATGGCATCATCTAGAGCACTACCGTGATCCAGAGCACCACGGTCGAACTTGATGCCTGCGGCATCAGAGACAAAAAATAAGAAGGAAAACATGAAGAAAAGCAGCACAGAAGAAGACCCGAAGAAAAAGAAACAAGTACAAAACTAGCACTCACCTGAAATAGCCTTGGCAGCAGCCATGAGCTTCGCTGCCACCTCTCTTTCACGAGCAGCCGCAACGGTGGCCAGCTGCTCCTCATGATCTACGGCTTCCTGCTGCAGACGTTCCTTCGCTTCGGCTGCCTTAGTCAGCTCTAGCTCGAGGCGTTCTTTCGCGCCAACGGCGGCTTCGGCTTTCTGCTCCGAGTGACCAAGGCTCTTTTTGAGAGTGTCGACCTCACGATGGGAATTGTTATGCTCCTCTGCATTCAAGACAAGCTAGTGTCAAAGAACAGGACCAGGATAAATAAGAGAGGCATTAAAAGGCAGATAGATACCTTGAAGCTGCCGAAGGTTCGCCTCGGCCAGCGCTCTGCACCAGCCCAGCCTCCTGCACAAAAGGCTGCGAAAAAGAAATAGCGATGAAAAGGGCTTGGGGATCGCCCAACACGAAGAAGCAAAAACAAAATTCGCACACGAAGACACTCGGGGGCTCCCCCCGTGACATGAAGCAGAAAAACTTACATGCTCTGATGGCGACTCCGAAGGACCGCCTGCGAAATTCTGAGGCGCAACCACCTGCACCTCCTGCAACGGAGGATCCGGAGCCGCGCCACCCGAAGTCGCCACCGTCTGAGGCGGAGGAGACGCAATTTTCGACTCCCCCATCATCTCTCGCCCACCATCACTGGAGGAATCATGGGAGGAGTGCCTGCATATGAACCAATCAGCACAAGTGCAAAAATCATGAAGAAACAAGGATAATAGTGCCACAAGAAACTTACGAGCCCAATGAGCTCAAGTCGAAGACAGGAGGACTCCTTCGGGCTCTCTTCTCCTTTTTCTTATCTTCCTTCTTCTCCTCCTTCTTTTCTTCCTTCTTCCGCTTCGCTGGCGGGTGCGGCGCTACAGCCCGCACAGGAATGGCAGGAAGGGGAGAGGAAGAACCTCCATGACCGTCACTATGACGCTCAAGGCCCAGAGGGTTTCTGGGAGTCGGAGGCGTCGAGGCATCCGAAGACTCGCTGGAGCTCCGTGACCGTTTTTGCGTATGGTCCTCACTCGACTCGTCGGCATCCTCCACCGGAGATCGCGCCGACGGTAGCTCGGACACGGAATCAACCACTTCATTATCCGGGGCATTCGGATACCTTTCGGGCAACGGCGGTACCATGCCCGGCACTTTGAAGCTCTGCAATATCATAAGGAACTTTGTTAGCAAACAAAGGAAACAAAAACACAGCTGACCAAAAGCACTACGTGCACAAATCTACACCTGCGGTACGGCCAACGTCGAAGAAAATGGAGGAGTTAGCGACTTCCCCGGGATTTCTTCTCCGGATTTGAACTTCAAGGCCGCGAAGGGCCTGTCAAGATCCCCTCGGACATTTTCTCAGCGAAACCCTCGTCGGATCGCGGCGCCTGAATATAAACATCGGTGCGCCCTGGAGAGGCTGCACCGACGCTCAAGAAACGTCGGATGATGTCCACGCCCGTTCACCTCCTTCTCCGGAATCAGTGGAGATCCTCCACCCGGTAAAGGGCCTCTATCTCCGCCACCTCACCGTCCAAGATTTGGTTTTCCAAGACCTTTTCGCTCAATCATTTGGGACGGGTCAAACGGAACAAGACCAAAATCTTGCCGGGCACTCTGGTCGCGGATATAAAACCATCGCCTCCGCCAAGATCGGACAAATTCAGACATGGAAAAAGAACAGAAGAAGATTGGGACTAAGGAGATGACGACCCCAATGGGATACACACCATCCAGATTGTTGCCTCTTCACGGAATAGAGCTTCCGGAAGAGGCCAAAGTGCGGCTCAATGCCAAGCCAGCACTCGCAAAAAGTGAAAAAACACGCAATATGGAGAAGAGAATTGGGAGACAGATGATGAAGCTGAATCCCATAGAAGAAGAGCAGTCCACGGAGGAAGTCGTGGACCGGAAAAGAAAACCCACGCAAAACGAAGGCGAGAAACATAACCCGATACCCAGATGGGGGACGGGGGATTACCTCATTGACGGGGAGTTTGACGGCCTCCCTATCTTGCGGGATCAGGCCCCGCTCGGGAAGCTTGCCGAGATCGCTCTCCCGCGTCTCTGATCGCCGCCAGCCACCATCGGTGACGCGAGTAGCGGCGGTGCCCTTCTTTCCTCCGGCGGCGCTAGTCCCAACCGCAGATGAAGATTTCTTTGATTTCCCCATTGTGCTACGACGGTGCCAGCGGTGAAAACGTAGAAAGAACGATGGAAATGTGGAAGGAAATCTCAGCGCGAAGCAAGAATCGCTCGAGCACAAGGAGGCAGTGAACACAAGAACTGGTGCGGTGAAAACAAACCGCGGTTTCCCCCAATGATTATAACAGCGAGGACGACGCACGGCAGCCGTCCATCCAGAAGACCTAACGCCAACGGCAGATCTGACCGTACACGTGTCGACATCACAACGAATCGTCGTTACCACGCTGTCCACTACGCGCGGAAATCGAGGAGACGCCGTAATTATCTCCACGCCGCGCGTGACCGGTCAATTCAAAGTCAGCAAGTGGGACCCACGTTCGTCCAGTCAAGTCATCTCTGGCATAGCAGACGCTTGAGGTCATTGATCGTCAGCACTGATGCCATCAAAATCTACACTAGCACCAACTACAATTCTTCGGATCCACAGCTAAGAGTACTCACTCGAATCTTCAATTCGACTAAATACTCGGGGGCTACACCTATTAGGAGCGCTGGCCGCGCACCCGGAGGATGAATAACGACAAAGTATTTCTTCGAGTCCTACGTCGAGTCTACGACTCCACTACGAACTCGGGGGCTACTCCCATAGGGAGGATGGATTTAAGCATCCAAATTTTTTTGAGTCCTACGGACTTAACAACTGAACAATGCTTGAACTAAAGTCTCTGCTCGAGTCTACGACTCGAACAGACACTCGGGGGCTACTCCCATAGGGAGCCCTAGTCGCGCATCCTATGAATTCTTCGACTGCGATCTTTCGGATCAGCATGCAAAAACTTTATTGGCATCTCTGCCCCAACAAACGCTGAGTGAGCGACAATCTTCTTGGCCACCCGAAACACCTCTACGGTGACAAATGTTCGGATGCTGCGTCTGCGACGCAAAGATAAGACCTGCAGATATCATCTGACGGCCTGGCAACGTACATGACTGCGCTCTGCTAGTACAAATCCATGCCAACAGGCGTGATGAAAAATCCCGACGGACGCGTTGGGTACATTAATTAAAATCACTGGGATTCCACTCCTGTCAGTCCTCCGCGCTCGAGTCGAATTACGCCAAGATATGTTCCGGTCCGAGTTGAGGGACTCGAACTTGAAGAAGATCGTGTTGTTTGTCCAAAGGCAGTTAACTGACCCTGATCCGTCGGGTGAGTCAGGCACACGCGTCAACAATCCCTACACACATATACTATTAATACATAGTTGCACCCGAAAGATGGAAGAGTCCTCAGCCGAATCTACGATTCGACTGATCACTCGGGGGCTACTGACATGGTTATAACCTACGGGTACGTGACTTCAGCATACCTGGTCCAGCCCAAGGAAGGCCCACAGCAGATATACACTGGCCCATGAAGATTTTCGGGTGGCCAAGGCCCATGACGCCTTCGGATCCTTGGAGAGCAAGACTAGCATAGATAGGAAATTCAAAGGGGTAAAACCCTAGAACTTGTAACCGACTAGGACTATGCCCAGGACCTTCCTAAGTCTATATAAAGGCCAGGAGGGCGCGTCCTAGGGCTCTCGACTCATACTTTAGCACACACCTCCACGCCAGATCGAATCTGCGCACCCTGTAACCTTCGGTTTCGCCGTAATCAAGAGCAGACAAGCAGGAGTAGGGTTTTCCCTCCGGGCCCGAACACGGTAAATCTTGTGTCCCCTGGTTGCTTGTCTGTTAACCATGCCACGATCTCCAGCATCCCCATCTTCTCCAAAACCCAAGTCCATAACAATGGGCATTCACGAGATTAAACCTCGTCACTTAGTAAACATATTTCACGGAAAAACTTATTCTGACGTTTGCAAACATAGAAACTTATAGCACTACACAACTAATTTCTTTTCTTTCCCGACCGAAATAAGTAATACAACATATAAATACCTGAAACCCTATCTCGACCCACCGCTATGTCGTCCAGCTTCATCGTCGGAATTCGCCATCAGGTTCTCCCCAAAATCTGACCCATCGATAGAGCAATGCACGTGGAGAGTATATGTGTGTCGACGGCTCTGCGGGTTTCTTCAGCGGCATCCGCTGCCAAAGACGCGACCTTAGCCGCACGCACACGTGACATGGTAATACCCCACGAGTACACAACATCAGCATACTTAGTCCAGCCCGAAGGAATGCCCACTGCAAGATATGCGGTCTACGGAGACCCCGGGTGGCCCAGGCCCATGACGCCTTCGGATGCTTGGAGAACAAGGCTAGTATAGATAGAATTTCAAAGGAAAACCCTAATCTGTAACCGGATCGACCTACGCCTGGGACCTGCCTATCTATATAAAGGCTAGGAGGGCACGGCGAGGAGGGCACCTTCTCTCATCGCATACACACCTTCACGCCAGATTGCATCTGCGCACCCCTGTAATTTTCTGTTCCGCCGTAATCAAGAGCAGACAAGCAGGAGTAGGGTTTTCCCTCCGGGGGCCTAAACCTAGGTAAACTTCGTGTTCCCGTGTTGCTTGTTTGCTAACCGTTCCACGATCTTTAGCATCCCCACCTTCTCCAAAACCCAAGCTCATAACAATGGGCATTGACGAGATCAAACATCGTCAATTGGCGCCGTCTGTGGGAATCGGGGGCGCTGATTGTGCGATCGTGACGGTCCCATCCGAAGCGATGTACAATTCCTCGTCGACAGAGAGCCACCTCCTCTTCGGCGCTTTCGACTTCACCGCCCACTCGCTAGCCACCATGAAGGATTTCGAGCCCGTAGGTGACGGTCTCGAGATTCTGTTCGGGAGCTTCTGCTTCCAGGTGGGGCAGACCGGCACTCTCCGTCTCCCAGAGCGGGTGCCACCACCATCCATCAGGCTCGCTTCGTGGGTCCCACCCATCAGCGTGTTGAGCACGTCGACGCTGACAGATGAGTCCTATGACAGCAGCAGCTGCAACTCAGATCTGTGCGGCCCTCCATCAGACGAAGGAACCTACGGTTCCGGATCCAAAAGCTGCGACAGCAGCGATCCAATCTGCAGGTGATACCAATGCGCCGTAGTCATCCATGGCGAAATGGAAGGGAAGCCAAATTTGACTGCTCCCAACCCACCACCAAATCCACCGCCGAACTCGCAGGCTGGGAACGGAGGAAACAGAGGGCAACCGCCCCTCCAGCCCAACGAGGGCGACGCTGCCGCCTACCAGCGGATCAACCTGCCATCATGACGATGGAGAAGCCGAAAAACCTCAAGGGCGTCCAGCAGCTCGCAGGACGAGTAGCAGCACTAAGCAGGTTCATCAGCCGCATGGGCGAGAAGGCCCTACCATTCTACCAGCTGCTGCGCAAGGCAGATAAGTTTGAGTGGACACCAGAAGCCAACGACGCATTCGAAAGCCTCAAGCGGCTCCTCTCCACCTCGCCCGTTTTGGTCACGCCAAAGGAGCGCGAGCCCCGTCAGTACATAGCAGCCACACACCGTGGTGGCACCGTACTGTGGCGACGACCGAATAAGGCAAGACCCACGGGTCCGTGCCCAATTTACTACCTCTGAGGTACTAACACCAACAAAGCGGAGGTACCTCACTACTGTGGCTAGCCTCGGCGTGTTCATGACAGCTCGACGGTGAGCCATTACTTCCGGAGCACCAAGTGATGGTCGTCGAGGCACCCGAACAAAGCATCTTGAATAATCCAGAGGCCACAGGACGGTGGCCCTGGGGCATCGAAATGTCACCCTTGGACATCGTCACGAGAAGCGACATGCAATCAAATCTCAAGTCCTTCCGGATTTCTGGTACATTGGATGGAACCGCAGCTGCGGACACCCGGATATGTCGCAGCCATGGACGATGCTTTGACGGCTCAAGCGTGAAGCGAGCGAGGCAGGGTCATACTGACCTCCCCGCAAGGCGACAAGATGAAGTACGTTCTTCAGATGAAATTCAGAGCCTCCAACAACGAGGTCGAATATGAAGCCCTCATCCATGGCATGAGGATGGAAAAGATATGTGGCGCAACGCGCCTGGTCATCTACGGTGACTCCAACCTAGTCGTCCAGCAGACGATGAATGAGTGCGACGCACACGCCGAAAACATGATCGCGTATCGCGCGCTCTACAACGCACTCGAAGGAGAATTCGACGGCTGCGAGCTTCGGCACGTTGGAAGAGAAAGCAATGAGGAAGCCGATAGACTCGCCAACATCGGCTCCACTTGCGCAAAGGTGCCACCAGGTGTGTTCCTCGAATAGATCTGCGTGCCATCCATCAAGCGGAAATTCCCCAAGGGATCACCCGAAGAAGCAGAACACTCGGGAGCTGCCCTACCCGAAGGACATGAAGGACCCGAAAAACTGGACACAAAGGTAGCCATGGTCAACCTAATGCATGTCATGGCAGTCGAAGAAACTTGGACGCGACCATACCTCCAGTTCTTGATAAACGGAGAATCGCGACAGCCATGACGCCCGGCGCATATCTCGCCGGTCAAAAGCCTTCACCATCATCAACGGCGAGCTGTACAAGCGCAGCATCACGGGTGTACTTCAACGGTGCGTCACCATCGACGATGTCAAGGCCATACTCCAAGACATCCATGAAGGCATCTGCGGCCACCACGCAGGCAGCCGCTCCCTTGTCGCTAAAGCTCTACGAGCAGGATTCTACTGGCCAACGGCCATGAGCGACGCAAAGGACATCGTCCGAAGATGCAACGGATGCCAACGGTTCACCGACAAACCACACGCACCTGGGTCCGAGCTCAGGCCCATACCTATAGCTTGGCCTTTCGCTCAATGGGGCCTCGACATGATCGGCAAACTGCCAAAATCCTCGAAAGGGGGACACGTCTTCTCCTGGTTGCAGTCGACAAATTCACCAAGTGGATCGAGGCCATGCCGGTCACCAACCAGAAAGGCAAAACTGCCGTCAAGTTCTTCGAGTCCATTGTCTATAGGTTCGGCGTACCACACAGCATCATCACCGACAACGGATCGAACTTCATCTCCGAAGAATTTCAGGACTTCTGCGAAGGCCTCGGGATCAACATCACGCATGCCTCAGTGGCACACCCACAAACGAACGGGCAAGTGGAAAAGGCCAACGGCCTAATAGGCGCCGGCATCAAGAAGCGCCTCATGAGCTCACTCGAACAAAAAGCTGGAAACTGGACGAAAGAGCTACCATCCGTCCTGTGGATCTTACAGACTACGCCAAACATCTCCACCGGCTACACACCGTTCTTCATGGTACGCACGGCCACACCAGCCCCCAAGGGGTCACGCCACACCGGCCGAAAATCCACGATTGAGCCGAAGACACCGTCGACACACTCGACGAAGCACGGGATATAGCAGCAGCTCGATTAGCGGTGTACCAGCAGAGTCTCTACAACTACCACAGCCGCCGGCTGCGCCCAAGGTCCTTCGTCGAAGGAGACCTCGTCTTGCGACTCAAGCAAAAGCGACCGAATAAATTCGAGTCACCATGGGAAGGACCCTACGTCATCACCGAAGTCATCCCAGGTGGCGCCTATCGCCTCAAGCACGTGGAGTCTGGAGTCGCATACTCCAACCCATGGAATATCTCGCACCTGCGACGATTCTATCCATAGCAACCTACCCCTTTTACTTTCAATAAGGCTTCCAGCCAACGCTATTCAGCCGAACAATGTACCTCCTCCATTACGATATAAATAAAGCTAAGTGTCTCGCCCCAAACTTCGGTTCACTATTTTCTGCAACTGTACTACATGCTACAAACGCACTCGGGGACTCCCCCCACCTCACGATTTCATCGACTGAGGACCAAACGTGTACACCTGAGTAGCTGACAACGTCAGGCAAACGAAAAGGACACGTACTCAATCAAAGCACTGCGTTCTCACAAACAAACAAACCTTTACAACAAAGGGCACAACACGCCCAGCCGAAATATACAAATTTTACATCTCTCTCTTTTTACAGGTACTACCTATGTTGAAGCATAATCTGGGCACGCTGCTCAAACAAATCTACAATCTGTTGCATCTTGCCTTCTGACGGCGTAATGCGGACGCATGTCCCACTCACCACCATCGGCGAAGAGGTGGCCCGGCCCGCCAAAGAAAATCCACGTCAGGCCGGTGCAGCCTCACAAGAGACAAAGCAGCCTTCACTCCTGCGACAAGCTGCTGCCGCACTAACTCCTTGACATTGCTTACGCTTCGAAACTTCGACAGAAGACCCGCAAGGCTTGTCGGTACGGCATCCAAAGGGAACATGACGTGCAGCACCGAGGCAAGCGATTCCTGCACTTGGCGGAGCACCCGCGAAACTTGATGAACACGATCCTGCACCGTCGCCAGAGCTATGGCGCGATCACGATCCATCCAGAAGAAGCCGCCGGCCTCCATGTCCTGTTGAGTCAAGCAATTGACACGAACAACGACATGCTCCTTTTCTTCCCTCGGAGCAAGATTCGCACCTGCAACAATCGCACAAAATAAGAGTAAGGCCAGCAGGCTCATCCGAAGAACCAAGCTACAGCTCGAACCAAAGAACAACTTACATTGCAGCTGCTCGGACAACCGAACCAGCTCCGCCATCAAGTACTCCTCTCTGGATGCACCACGATACGCCTTGGACTTCCAAACGTCGGCGTGACCGCGTAACCCGAGAAACTCCCTCTCCAGACTATGCACACGATCCCGAAGGAAAGTGAGCTGCGAGGAATTCATTAAATATATAAGGCCACTACGTGGCACAAGGACGGTGTTCTTCAAGATATTTAGAACAAAAGTAGACTACAAACTACCATACGTCTACTACGCCTACGATGCAGGACCCTGAGTCGCCTCGGAGCCAGACTGCCTAGCTTTGGCCCCGCCCTGCTGCCGCAGTGCATACTCAGACAGCAAATCAATGAGCTTGGGCCCATATCGCTTGCAACGAGCAGAATAGGCAGCAAAGGCTACCTCGGATCCATCCGCAGCCGTCGGCATCCGAGAGGTGATATGGGGCAGATCCAGCTCCGCTCCAGCCGCCAAGGCCATCGCCACTGACGACGCCGATGCCCATACCTTCTTGCTTATGCGCGCCAGCGCCGTGAGAGCCTCGCCAGAGCATCCACATCATCAAGGGCTGCGCCCGGGAAGCTCCTTGTAGAAGCGACCAAGGACCTCTTTCGCCTTGGCAAGGGAGTTGACGACGGTGCTGTAGCGGTCTTCGACCGCCACAGTGGCATCATCTAGAGCACTACCGTGCTCCAGAGCACCGCGGTCGAACTTGATGCCTGCGGCATCTGAGACAAAAAATAAGAAGGAAAACATGAAGAAAAGCAGCACAGAAGAAGACCCGAAGAAAAAGAAACAAGTACAAAACTAGCACTCACCTGAAATAGCCTTGGCGTGACCATGAGCTTACGCCACCTCTCTTTCACGAGCAGCCGCAACGGTCGCCAGCTGCTCCTCATGATCTGCGGCTTCCTGCTGCAGACGTTCCTTCGCTTCGGCTGCCTTAGTCAGCTCTAGCTCGAGGCGTTCTTTCGCGCCAACGGCGGCTTCGGCTTTCTGCTCCGAGTGACCAAGGCTCTTTTTGAGAGTGTCGACCTCACGGTGGGAATTGTTATGCTCCTCTGCATTCAAGACAAGCTAGTGTCAAAGAACAGGACCAGGATAAATAAGAGAGGCATTAAAAGGCAGATAGATACCTTGAAGCTGCCGAAGGTTCGCCTCCAGCGCCAGGCGCTCCTGCACCAGCCGCTTGGCCTCCTGCACAAAAGGCTGCAGAAAAAGAAATAGCAGTAAGAAAAGGGCTTGGGGGATACGCCCAACACGAAGAAGCAAAAACAAAAAACGCCCAACACGAAGACACTCGGGGGCTCCCCCCCGTGACATGAAGCAGAAAAACTTACATGCTCTGATGGCGACTCCGAAGGACCGCCTGCGAAATTCTGAGGCGCAACCACCTGCACCTCCTGCAACGGAGGATCCGGAGCCGCGCCACCCGAAGTCGCCACCGTCTGAGGCGGAGGAGACGCAATTTTCGACTCCCCCATCATCTCTCGCCCACCATCACTGGAGGAATCATGGGAGGAGTGCCTGCATATGAACCAATCAGCACAAGTGCAAAAATCATGAAGAAACAAGGATAATAGTGCCACAAGAAACTTACGAGCCCAATGAGCTCAAGTCGAAGACAGGAGGACTCCTTCGGGCTCTCTTCTCATTTTTCTTCTCTTCCTTCTTCTCCTCCTTCTTTTCTTCCTTCTTCCGCTTCGCTGGCGGGTGCGGCGCTACAGCCCGCACAGGAATGGCAGGAAGGGGAGAGGAAGAACCTCCATTACCGTCACTATGACGCTCAAGGCCCAGAGGGTTTCTGGGAGTCGGAGGAGTCGAGGCATCCGAAGACTCGCTGGAGCTCCGTGACCGTTTTTGCGTATGGTCCTCACTCGACTCGTCGGCATCCTCCGCCGGAGATCGCGCCGACGGTAGCTCGGACACGGAATCAACCTCTTCATTATCCGGGGCATTCGGATACCTTTCGGGCAACGGCGGTACCATGCCCGGTACTTTGAAGCTCTGCAATATCATAAGGAACTTTGTTAGCAAACAAAGGAAACAAAAACACAGCTGACCAAAAGCACTATGTGCACAAATCTACACCTGCGGTACGGCCAACGTCGAAGAAAATGGAGGAGTTAGCGACTTCCCCGGGATTTCTTCTCCGGATTTGAACTTCAGCAGCGCGCGAAGGGCCCTGTCAAGATCCCCCTCGGACATTTTCTCAGCCGAAACCCTCGTCGGATCGCGGCGCCCAGAATATAGAAACATCGGGTGCGCCCTCGCTTGGAGAGGCTGCACCCGACGCTCAAGAAACGTTCGGATGATGTCCACGCCGTTCACCTCCTTCTCCGGAATCAGCTGGAGATCCTCCACCCGACGGTAAAGGGCCTCTATCTCCGCCACCTCACCGTCCAAGATTTGGTTTTTCCAAGACCTTTTTCGCTCAATCATTTGGGACGGGTCAAACGGAACAAGACCAAAATCTTGCAGGGCACTCTGAGTCGCGGATATAAAACCATCGCCTCACTTGATCTTGGACAAATTCGACATGGAAAAGAAAAGAAGAGAAGATTGGTACTAAGGAGATGACGCAACCCCAATGGGATACACACCATCCGACAGATTGCCTCTTCACGGAATAGAGCTCCTGAAGAGGCCAAAGTGCGACTCAATGCCAAGCCAGCACTGCAAAAAGTGATAAAACGCAATATGGAGAAGAGAATTGGGAGCAGATGATGAAGCTGAATCCCATAGAAGAAGAGATCCACGGAAGTCGTGGACGGAAAAAACCCACGCAAAAGCAGTAGAAACATAACCCGATACCCAGATGGGGGACGGGGGATTACCTCATTGACGGGGAGTTTGACGGCCTCCCTATCTTGCGGGATCAGGCCCCGCTCGCGAAGCTTGCCTAGATCGCTCTCCCGCGTCTCTGATCGCCGCCAGCCACCATCGGTGACGCGAGTAGCGGCGGTGCCCTTCTTTCCTCCGGCGGCGCTAGTCCCAACCGCAGATGAAGATTTCTTTGATTTCCCCATTGTGCTACGACGGTGCCAGCGGTGAAAACGTAGAAAGAACGATGGAAATGTGGAAGGAAATCTCAGCGCGAAGCAAGAATCGCTCGAGCACAAGGAGGCAGTGAACACAAGAACTGGTGCGGTGAAAACAAACCGCGGTTTCCCCCAATGATTATAACAGCGAGGACGACGCACGGCAGCCGTCCATCCAGAAGACCTAACGCCAACGGCAGATCTGACCGTACACGTGTCGACATCACAACGAATCGTCGTTACCACGCTGTCCACTACGCGCGGAAATCGAGGAGACGCCGTAATTATCTCCACGCCGCGCGTGGCCGGTCAATTCAAAGTCAGCAAGTGGGACCCACGTTCGTCCAGTCAAGTCATCTCTGGCATAGCAGACGCTTGAGGTCATTGATCGTCAGCACTGATGCCATCAAAATCTACACTAGCACCAACTACAATTCTTCGGATCCACAGCTAAGAGTACTCACTCGAATCTTTGATTCGACTAAATACTCGGGGGCTACACCTATTAGGAGCGCTGGTCGCGCACCCGGAGGATGAATAACGACAAAGTATTTCTTCGAGTCCTACGTCGAGTCTACGACTCCACTACGGACTCGGGGGCTACTCCCATAGGGAGGATGGATTTAAGCATCCAATTTTTTTTGAGTCCTACGGACTTAACAACTGAACAATGCTTGAACTAAAGTCTCTGCTTGAGTCTACGACTCGAACAGACACTCGGGGGCTACTCCCATAGGGATCCCTAGTCGCGCATCCTATGAATTCTTCGACTGCGATCTTTCGGATCAGCATGCAAAAACTTTATTGGCATCTCTGCCCCAACAAACGCTGAGTGAGCGACAATCTTCTTGGCCACCCGAAACACCTCTACGGTGACAAATGTTCGGATGCTGCGTCTGCGACGCAAAGATAAGACTGCAGATATCATCTGACGGCCTGGCAACGTACATGACTGCGCTCTGCTAGTACAAATCCATGCCAACAGGCGTGATGAAAAATCCCGACGGACGTGTTGGGTACATTAATTAAAATCACTGGGATTCCACTCCTGTAAGTCCTCCGCGGCCTGAGTCGAATTACGCCAGCATATGTTCCAGGTCCGAGTTGAGGGACTCGAACTTGAAGAAGATCGTGTTGTTTCGTCCTAAGACAGTTAACTGACCCTGATCCGTCGGGTGAGTCAGGCACACGCGTCAACAATCCCTACACACATATACTATTAATACATAGTTGCACCCGAAAGATGGAAGATTCTCACCGAATCTACGATTCGACCGATCACTCGAGACTCGACATGGTTATAACCTACGTGCACGTGACCAAAGATACACCGGTCTAGCCCAAGGAAGGCCCACAGCAGATATACACTGGCCCATGAAGATTTTCGGGTGGCCAAGGCCCATGACGCCTTCGGATCCTTGGAGAGCAAGACTAGCATAGATAGGAAATTCAAAGGGGTAAAACCCTAGAACTTGTAACCGACTAGGACTATGCCCATGACCTGCCTAAGTCTATATAAAGGCCAGGAGGGCGCGTCCTAGGGCTCTCGACTCATACTTTAGCACACACCTCCACGCCAGATCGAATCTGCGCACCCTGTAACCTTTGGTTCCGCCGTAATCAAGAGCAGACAAGCAGGAGTAGGGTTTTCCCTCCGGGGGCCTGAACCTGGGTAAATCTTGTGTCCCCTGGTTGCTTGTCTGTTAACCATGCCACGATCTCCAGCATCCCCATCTTCTCCAAAACCCAAGTCCATAACAATGGGCATTCACGAGATTAAACCTCGTCACTTAGTAAACATATTTCACGGAAAAACTTATTCTGACGTTTGCAAACATAGAAACTTATAGCACTACACAACTAATTTATTTTCTTTCCCGATCGAAATAAGTAATACAACATATAAATACCTGAAACCCTATCTCGACCCACCGCTATGTCGTCCAGCTTCATCGTCGGAATTCGCCATCAGGTTCTCCCCAAAATCTGACCCATCGATAGAGCAATGCACGTGGAGAGTATATGTGTGTCGACTCTGCGGGTTTCTTCACGCATCCGCTGCCAAAGACGCGACCTTAGCAGACGCACACGTGACATGGTAATACCCACAGTACACAACATCAGCATACTTAGTCCAGCCAAGGAATGCCTTTGCAAGATATGCGGTCTCACGGAGACCCGGGTGGCCCAGCCCATGACGCCTTGGATGCTTGGAGAACAAGGCTAGTATAGATAGAATTTCAAAGGAAAACCCTAATCAGAATCGGATCGACCTCGCTGGGACCCTATCTATATAAAGGCTAGGAGGGCACGGCGAGGAGGGCACCTTCTCTCATCGCATACACACCTTCACGCCAGATTGCATCTGCGCACCCCTGTAATTTTCGGTTCCGCCGTAATCAAGAGCAGACAAGCAGGAGTAGGGTTTTCCCTCCGGGGGCCTAAACCTAGGTAAACTTCGTGTTCCCGTGTTGCTTGTTTGCTAACCGTTCCGCGATCTTCAGCATCCCCACCTTCTCCAAAACCCAAGCTCATAACAATGGGCATTGACGAGATCGAACATCGTCAATTGGCGCCGTCTGTGGGAATCGGGGGCGCTGATTGTGCGATCGTGACGGTCCCATCCGAAGCGATGTACAATTCCTCGTCGACAGAGAGCCACCTCCTCTTCGGCGCTTTCGACTTCACCGCCCACTCGCTAGCCACCATGAAGGATTTCGAGCCCGTAGGTGACGGGCTCGAGATTCTGTTCGGGAGCTTCTGCTTCCAGGTGGGGCAGACCGGCACTCTCCGTCTCCCAGAGCGGGTGCCACCACCATCCATCAGGCTCGCTTCGTGGGTCCCACCCATCGGCGTGTTGCGCACGTCGACACTGACAGATGAGTCCTATGACAGCAGCAGCTGCAACTCAGATCTGTGCGGCCCTCCATCAGACGAAGGAACCTATGGTTCCGGATCCAAAAGCTGCGACAGCAGCGATCCAATCTGCAGGTGATACCAATGCGCCGTAGTCATCCATGGCGAAATGGAAGGGAAGCCAAATTTGACTGCTCCCAACCCACCACCAAATCCACCGCCGAACTCGCAGGCTGGGAACGGAGGAAACAGAGGGCAACCGCCCCTCCAGCCCAACGAGGGCTGGCGTCAGGCACGCGAAGCTGTGGCGGGCAACAAGATCCTACCCGTGAATTCTTCACGGGACCTGCTGATGGCATACCACCTCCTCCTCATCGGCGAGCACAACAGGCAGGTGAAGCTGCAGGAGGAGCTCGACAAACGCAAGCAAGCAGCTTCAGAGTCTAGCACGCGGCAAGCTACGCTCTCTGCCGCTGGCGGCTTCAGCTCGCACGGCAATCACGCCAACAAGCATCGCTCTCGCACGGATAACATGGACCCCACTGCGCAACGTGAGGTCACCAAAACCCTCAACACGTCCTTCATGGAGATGGACGTCAACGACAACGTCATACCGAAGACACCTCATGCTGCAATCATGGCAGCCACTACATACCTCGCGTCCCATCCACCTCCGGTGGGGGACCCGAAGAGTGCCATGCACAAGTCCGCACTAGCCGGACTCGGACTCGTCAGAGTTGCGCTCCACGAAGAAGCTCCTATGGAGCCAAAGAAAAAGGCTACGATCAGATTCAACCGTAGCCCCACACCCTCATCTGACGAGGAAGAGGACGAGAACGATTTACCTCGACGACGCAAGAGCCCAAGACGTCGCAGCCGTGACTACGACGCTCGAAACGACATTGCCCAGCGCAAGGTCGACAAGGCACGTGCCAAACGCGCGTGCTCAACCGAATCCGAAGTGGATGACAACGGAGAACTGTGCGGAGCTCGATGCTTCAGGAGATCTGTTCGGCGCACGTGGATGCCAAAAAATTTCAAGCTTCCTTCGGACACTCTGAAGTTAGACGGCACGCAGGATCCGAAGGCGTGGCTCAGCGACCACCTCTCGTCCGTCAAACTGCATGGTGGCAACAAGAACACCGCCCTCCAATGCCTTCAACTACAGCTGACAGGCGCAGCCCGTATCTGGCTCAGCAGCCTGTCCTTAGGCTCCATCCGAAGCTGGGAGGAGCTGGCGTACAGTTTCATCCGAAACTTTAAAGGCACCAGCAACAGGCCAGTCTCGATCGAGGAGCTACGGGCCTGCACTCAACGAACGGGCGAATCCATTCGCTCATAGATCTTGTGCTGGTCCAACATCGAGAACTCCGCGACACACATATCCGAGGAGAGAACGATCGACGCCTTCAAGGATGGCGTCAAGCGCCCGGACTTCAAGGAAGAACTTGGGCGCATCAAGCCCAAGACACTCGACCACCTCATGGACATCGCCAACAGGCGGACAGATGGCGAGGATTCCCTCCACCGAGCACATTCGGATGAGGAGGGTGAATACGGCCGCAGACGCGAACGCTGTAGCAAACGAAGATCGCGCATCTACGACGATCGCGATGGACCCGACATGGTTGCGGTTGGCTACGCCGAACGCCGCAACGACAGCAACCGTAGCAGCGGAGGATACCGCAGAGGCAACTTCTGCGACGGAGGACGCCCAACACAAATGTGGCAGCGTCGCGGTCGTGATGACGAACCTTCAACATACGACAAATTGTCGGGCCCATGCACTATCCACTTCTACATCGACAAGCAGGATGGAAAGAACAAGTCCAACCACATGCTCAAGGATTTCCACGAGTTTAAGAAACTCAGCGAGGGCCTGACCCAAATGCGGCGCCAGATCGTGAACCCCGGGTTCGGACCTGCACCTGCACCAGGTGACATCACCCATGGAGCTCCTCCACCACCATCTGTGGGACCGTCAAATCCCGCAATCGCACCTGCACCAAACAACGGCACATGTGGATATCCACCGCCAAAAGGGTCCCTCATGATCCAGAAGGGACGCCCTACCAATAGGGTGCAAAAGAAGATCACTCGACAGGTCATCCTCGCTGTAACCGCTCTGATAGCCATCCCTGAGTACCTCCTTAGCTCGGAGTCCTGCATCACGTTCGATCATTTGGACCATCCCTGCCAGATCCCTCGCCCAGGTCATGCTTCCCTGGTGCTCAAGGCGAAGATAGGAGGATTCGAAATGAGCCGCGTCTTCATGGACTGTGGCAGCGACATCAACCTGATGTTCGTAAGCACCCTAGCAGTGATGCGGATCCTGCTGTGCAGCTTGGAGCAATCCGATACAACGTTCCACGGCATAGTCCCAGGGAAGGGCATATATCCCCTGGGAAAGATATGGCTTGACGTCATCTTCGGCAAGCCCGAAAATTTTCGGTGTGAGCGGATCGAGTTTGAATTGGTGGATTGGCCATCACAGTACCACACCATCCTCGGGCATGTAGCGTTTGCAAGGTTCCTGGCAGTACCGCACTACGCGTACCTGCTTCTCAAGATGCCTGGACCCAAAGGTGTCATCATAGTCCAGGGAAGCTTCACCCGATCGGACCAGTGCGATAGAGGCTTCAACAGAATCTACCAGTCATTCGACATGCAAGAGGAACTCATGAGACTCCGAGATGTGACAGACAACGGGGAACCCCCAGTCGTCAGGCAAAACTCACCTGATACGTCGTTCGACTCCATAGTCAACATGAAAAGGTGTAGGTCCACCCAACCGACGCATCCAAGATGGCGCTGATCGCCAACAACCTTAGTCCCGCATAGGAAAGCGTGCTCGTCGAATTCCTCCGTGAGCGCTGGGAAATCTTCGCCTGGTGTCCTGCAGACATGTCAGGAGTTCCGAGGGAATTCGCCGAGCACGCACTCAATGTGTTCCCGGACGCAAGGCCGGTCAAGTAGTCAATCCGATGACTGTCCGAACCACGAGCAGAAGCAGTTGGAATCAAATTCAACAGACTCCTGGACGCCAACTTCATCCGAGATATCAAGGAGCGCGAGTGGCTAGCCAACACTGTGCTAGTCACAAAGAAGGACACGAACATCCTGCGGATGTGCGTGGACTTCACATCGCTCAACAAGCACTTACCCAAGGACCACTTACCCTTCCTCATATCGATCAGATCATCGATTCGACTGCAGGATGCGAGAAACTCTCCTTCCTCGATGCCTACTCAGGCTAGAATCAGATTCGGCTGAAGGTCGAAGATCAGGAGAAATTGGCATTCATCATGCCGTTCGGGGTATTCTGCTACAACACCATGCCCTTTGGTCTGAAGAACGCAGGTGCCACATACCAGAGGTGCATGCAGGCATGTCTGAAGAACCAGATCGGTCGCAACATTCAAATCTATGTCGATGACATAGTCATCAAGACCAGGAAAGCCAAGACACTGATCGACGATCTCCACGAGACGTTCGATAACCTTGTTCTCTACAAGGTCAAGTTGAATCCATAAAAATGCGCCTTCGGTGTCCCATCTGGCCAACTAGTCAGCTACTTCATCTCCCAGCGAGGAATCGAAGCGAATCCGAAGAAAATTCGGGCTATACTGACCATGGGGAAGCGGAAGAACATCAAAGGTGTCTAGCAACTAGCTGGGCGCATCGCGGCGCTGAGCAGGTTCATCAGTCGCATGGGTGAGAAGGCCCTGCCTTTTTACCAACTTCTACGCAAAACGGACAAGTTCGAGTGGACACCCGAAGCAGATGACGCATTCAAAGCACTCAAGCTATCTTGGTCACGCCCAAGGAGCGAGAGCCACTGCTGCTATACATCGCAGCCATGAACCAGGTGGTAAGTACCGTACTCGTGGTCGAACGACCCGAAGATGGCAAGACCCACGGGGTCCAACGCCCAATCTACTACCTCAGCGAGGTACTGACGCCAACAAAACAGAGGTACCCTCACTACCAAAAACTCGCCTATGGCGTGTTCATGACGGCACGTCGGCTGAGTCACTACTTCCAGGAGCATCTGATAATGTTCGTCAATGAGGCGCCACTGTCCAACATCCTAAACAACCCCGAAGCCACAGGACGCATAGCCCTGTGGGGCATCGAGCTATCTCCTCTAGACATAGTCTACGAGCGACGCCATGCGATCAAATCTCAGGTCCTCCCTGACTTTTTCGTCAACTAGATGGATCTCCAGCTTCCGGACACCCCGGACATGACGCAGTCATGGACGATGCACTTCGACAGCTCCAAGCTCGAGGCTAGAGCAGGAGCTGGCGTCATACTGACATCCCCGCAAGGCGATAAGATGAAATACGTCATTCGGATGAAATTTCGCGCCTCCAACAACCAGGCCGAATACGAGGCCCTCATCCATGGCATGAGGATGGCCAAGATCTGCGGTGCAACACGTCTAGTCATCTACGGTGACTCGAACCTCGTCGTCCAGCAGACGATGAACGAGTGCGACGCCCACGCCGCCAACATGATAGCGTACCGTGCACTCTACAACACACTCGAAGGAGACTTTGACGGCTGCGAGCTTTGCCACGTCGGAAGGGAAAGCAATGAGGAGGCCGATAGACTTGACAACATCGGCTCCACCTGCGCACGGGTGCCACGAGGTGTGTTCCTCGAACAAATCTGCGTACCTTCCATCAAGAGGAAATTCCCCAAGTGATCACCCGAGGAAGCAGAGCACTCGGAGGCTGCGCTACACGAAGGACATGAAGGACCCGAAAAGCTCGACACGGAGCTCGAGTTGGTTAGCCCGATGCAGGTCATGGCAATCGAAGAAACATGGACGCAGTCGTACCTTCGGTACCTGATAAATAGAGAACTGCCTGATGACCCGACAGATGCCCGATGCATATCTCGCCGGTCCAAGGCCTTCACCATCATCAGCGGCGAGCTATACGAGCGTAACATTTCGGGTGTAATCCAATGGTACGTCACCATCGGTGACGGCAAAACCATCCTCCACGACATCCACGAGGGCATCTGCAGCCATCACGCGGGTAGCCGTGCCCTTGTCGCCAAACCTTTACGAGCTGGATTCTACTGGCCAACGGCCATGAACGATGCCAAGGACATCGTCCAAAGATGCAACGGCTTCCAGAGGTTTGTGGACAAGCCACACGCACCAGGGTTGGAGCTCAGGCCCATACCCCTGGCCTGGCCCTTCGCCCAATGGGGCCTCGACATGATCGACAAACTGCCCAAATCTTCGAAAGGAGGCCACGTCCACCTCCTGGTCGCAGTCGACAAGTTCACCAAGTGGATCGAGGCCATGCCTGTCACCAACCAAAATGGCAAAATAGCAGTCAAATTCTTTGAGTCCATAGTCTAAAGGTTCAGTGTGCCGCATAGCATCATCACGGACAACGAGTCGAACTTCATCTCCAAAGAATTCCAGGACTTCTGCGAAGGCCTTGGCATCAACATATCGTACGCCTCCGTGGCGCACCCGCAAACCAACGGGAAGGTCGAAAAGGCCAACGGTCTCGTAGGCGATGGCATCAAGAAACGCCTACTCAGCCCACTCGAATGACTTGCGGGAGCCTGGGCAGAAGAGCTACCCTCCGTCCTCTGGAGCTTGCGTACAACGCCAAACAGCTCAACTGGCTACACGCCCTTCTTCATGGTACACGGATCCGAAGCCGTGCTACCTCAATGCATAAGGCCCACGGGTCGCCGCCATGCCGGAATCGACGGCGCAAGATCAAGACGTCGTCGACACACTCGACGAGGCACGCGACATCACCGCGGCTCGCTTGGCGGTCTACCAGCAGAGCCTCCACAACTATCACAACCGTCGGCTGCGCCCAAGGTCCTTCGTCGAAGGAGACCTTGTCCTATGACTCAAGCAAGAGCGGCCGAAGAAGCTCGAGTCACCCTGGGAAGGACCCCACATCGTCATCGAAGTCATCCCAGGTGGCGCCTACCTCCTCAAGGACATCAAGTCAGTAGTCGCATACTCCAACCCATGGAACGTCGCACAATTACGACGCTTCTACCCATAGCTACCCCCTTTACTTTCAATAAGGCTACTCAACCGAACAATGTACCTCATTGTTACAATATGAATAAAATCTAAGTCCCTAGTCCGAAAATCTCTTTTCCTTGAATTACTTTCTGCTACAACACACTCGGGGGATCCACCTCAGCTCAAGACTTTGTTGTCCAAAAATAACGCATGTAAACCTGAGTAGCTGACCACGGCAGGCTAACGAAAAGGACATGCATACAACAAAGCACCACGTGCTAACATAAATAATCTTTACAACAAAGGACACATCAAGCCCAGTCGAAATATATACAAGTTTTACATCTATCCTTTTACAGGTCCTACCTATTCTGAAGGATCACGTATGCCGATGCTCAAAAAGATCTACAATCTCTTCGGCATACTGCCTAACAGCCGCATAATGCGGGCGCATATCCCAAAGGCCACCATCTGGTCGAGGGGGCGGCCCAGCCGCCACCATCGCAAGATCAACATCAGGGCAATGCAGTCGAACAAACGAAAGGGCAGCCTTCACCCCTGCCACCAACTGGTGCCGCACCAACTCCCTCACGTGGTTCACGTCCCGAAACTTTGACAATAAACCCCAAAGGGTGGACGGTGCTTCATCCAGAGGAAACATGACATACATAATCGACGCCAGGGAAGTCTTCACCTGCCTTAGCACCCATGACACCTGATGAACACGATCCTGCACAGTCGCAAGGATGGTGGCCCGGTCACGGTCCATCTAGAAAAATCCTCTAGCTTCCATGTCCTGTTGGGTCAAGCAGTTGATCCAAACTGCAACGCGCTCTTTCTCATCCCTCGGAACAAGGTTGGCACCTACATAACATTCAAGATATGGTGGCATGCAAACAAGGCGCACCCGAAAAACGAGCAGCAGCCCAAGAAAACTCACACTGCAGTTGCTCGCTCAACTGCCGCAGCTCCCCCATCAGATACTCCTCCCTGGCGGTAGCTCGTCCAATCTTTGACTTCCACACGTCCGCATGGCCTCGAACGCCAAGGATATCTTTCTCCAGGCTGCGAACGCAGTCACGAATAAAAACAAGCTGCGACACATCATCCAACGATGGTCGTGGGTCTGACACGGCTGAAGTACCAACGGGTGCGCCACTCGAAGGACCCTAGAAGGCAAAGCAGGCAAGGAGATAAACATAACAAACATCTCTGAAAATAGCTCGACAAAATAACTTATATACATTAATGGCCACCACGTGGCACAAAGGAAGGATTGTTCATCAACAAAAGCATACATTACAAAAGAGGATACACTATCCTAGCACTACAACAGAGAAGCCTAAGCACCCGCATCCGAAGTGGCCTCGGAGCCAGAGTGCCTGCTCTTGGCCTCCTCCTGCTGCTTCACAACATAGTCCTCCAGCAGATCGATAAGATTTGGACCATAACGCTTACAGAGAGAGGCGAAGAGAGCAAAGGCTACCTCTGAGATGTCTGGCGCTGTTGGCATCTGGGAGGTGACGTGGTGAAGATCCATCTCCGCTCCGGACACCATGGCCAGCCCCATGGAAGCGAAGATGCCCTTGTGCTTGTGCTTGTAGGACGCAGGAGCATCCTCTGACAGCGCATCCGCCAGAGAATCAACATCCTCAAGGGCAGCGCCCTTGGGCATGATCTCCTTGTAAAAACACTGTAGTACCTCTTTGGCCTTAGCAAGGGAGCCAGCAGCAGTATCGCAACGATCTTCGACCGTTGCGGTGGCATCATCGAGAGCGCTCCCATGCTCCAAGACATTGCGATCAAACGCAATGACCGAGGCATCTGGCGCAAATAAGAACAGGCAGGAGCCGAATAAAGACATGGAGAAAGAGCAATCGAAAATATAAAAGACCAATTTCATGCAAGACACATACCGGAGAAGGCCTTGGCCGCAGCCATCAGATTCTCGGCTACCTCCTTCTCGCACGCAGCCGCCATAGTTGCAAGCTGCTCTTCGCGATCCGAAGCCTCCCACTGCAGGAGCTCCTTGGCCTTGGCAGCATCCGCCAACTCCTGCTGCAGGCGCTGCTTCGCCTCTACGGCATCAGCAGCCTGCTTCTCCGTGCGACCGAGGCTCTTTTGAAGAGCATCCAGCCGATGAAGGGCCGCATTATTTTCATCTACAAAGCATCAAGAACACACATGATTAACACAAGATACATTCAAGCAACAGGTGAAAAAGACAAGAGCAAGCAAGACACGTACCTCGGAGCTGCTGCATACTGGCCTCCAACGCTAGATGCTGCTGGATGAGCAGGTTCGCGCTGTGCACAAAGGGCCGTGGAAAGAAGCAGAAGCAAAACAATCAAGAAAACATCAAGAAAAGGGCTCGGGGGCTGCGCCCCGACACGAGCAAAACCATCGAACAAAATGACCCGAAAAAGGCTCGGGGGCTCCCCTAGGACAAAAGGAAAAACAACTTACATGCTCAGACGGGGACTCCGAAAGTCCAGGTGCAGTCTTCTGAGTGATGACTACTTGAGCCTCCTGCGGAGAGGGGTTCGGAGCATCGCCCCCAGAGTTGGCCACCGTCTGAGAGGGAGGGGCCGTCAGCTTTGATTCCCCTACGGCCTCCTGGGAGCCCTCACTAAGAGGGCCCTCCGAGGAGTGGCTGCAAGGAAAATATTCATCAAAGCAAGAAGAAAAGTGCACACGCAAAAAACAAGAACGAATAGCATCCGAAGATACTTACGAGTCGACGTCGCTCAAATCAAAGACGGGAAGCGCCTTCTCCTTCTCCTTCTCCTTCTTCTTCTTGGCCGGTGGCTGCGGCGCCATAGCCCGCAGAGGCACAGCCGGGAACGGTGAGGAGGAAGCGCCGTCATCCCCGCTGTGGCGCACAAGGAAGGACGGGGCCCTAGGTGTTGGCGGAGTTGAGTCATACGAAGACTCGCTCGAACTTCGTGCGCCAGGTCGCCCCTCGCCGCCTCGGGGCTTCATGAGTTAAGCGGCTGGCGGAAGCTCAGACTCGGAGTCCACAACTTCGTTGTCCGGCGCAATTGGAAACTTTTCGGGCAGTGGAGGCACCATGCCAGCCACCTTGAACTCCTGCATAATGAAGACATCAAAAGATCAGTACAAGCAATCATAGGGAAAATCACTCGAAAAAGGCACAACGCGCACGTCGCAAATCTACACCTGCGGAACTGGTTTCATGGCACTGAAGGGGGACGTCAATGACCTCCCCGGAAGATCCTCCTCGGACTTGTACTTCAGTAGCGGCCGAAGAATTCTGTCGAGGTCGCCTCAGGATAACTCCTCGGCTGAGACCCTCGTCGGGTCGTTGCGGCCAGCGTAAAGAAACATCGGATGCGCCCTTGCCTGGAGTGGCTGCACCTGACGTTTGAGGAAGGTGCGGATTATATCCACACCATTGACCTCCTTCCCAGGCTCCATCTGGAGTGCCTCCACCCGACGGTAGAGCTCCTCTACCTCCACCACCTCTCCCTCCAGGATATGGTTCTTCCAGGATCTCTTCGGCGGGATCTCCTAGGCAGAGTCGAAGGGGGCAAGGCCGAAATTTTGCCCGTCCAATGTGGAGTCGCGGATATAAAACCACTTCTTCCGCCAGTATTGGACGGACTCAGACATAGAGAAGGAAAATAAGAGAAGGAAAAGATCGAAGAGCGTCCAGCGCGTGCGAAGATGAGCTCGTGAAAATGGAAGCAGTGAAAGCAAATGGCAAAGGGTGAAAACAAACTACTGTTTTCCCCATGGTTATAAGGATGAAGACGACGAACAAGAGACGTTCATCCAGAAGCCCTAATGCCAGGACAGATCCAACCATCCACGTGTCAAGACAGTAGAAAACCGTCGCCCGCACGCCGTCCACTAAGCACGGAAACCAAGGAGACATCATAATTCTCGCCACGTTGCGTATGACTAGTCAACTTCAAGTCAGGAAGTGGGACCAACGTTCGTCATGTTACGTCACCTCTGGCACCACAGACGGCTGAGGTCACCGATCGTCAGCACTGATGTCATCAAAACGAAAGCTAGCAATGGTTGGAAATCGTCGGCTGATAATTAAAAGTACTCACTCGAATCTACGATTCGAGCAACTACTCGGGGGCTACTCCTATCAGGAGCGCTGGCCGCGCACCTGAGGCATGATTAAGGTACTACACCACTCGATCTTTTCGAGTCCTACGTCGAGTCTACGACTCCACTAAGGACTCGAGGGCTACTCCCATAGGAAGGATTGATCAAGCATCCAAAAAAATTGTGTCATGTGGACCTGGAGCTCAACTAACTTAACTAAAGTCTCTGCTCGAGTCTATGACTCGAATAGACACTCGAGGGCTACTCCCATAGGGAGCGCTGGCCACACACCCTATGAATTATTCGACTACGATCCTTCGGATCAAACACGACAAAATACGGACTGACAACTTTGCCCAAATCAACACTAAGTGAGAAGCATCCTCCTTGGCCACCCGAAACACCTCCGCGGTGATAAACTTTCGGATGCTATGTCTACGACGCAAAGATAAGACCTACAGATATCATCTAATGGACTGGTAACGCACCTGACTACGCTCTACCAGTAAAAATCCGTGTCAACAGATGCGATGAAAATCCTGACGGACGTGTTGGGTACATCACTCGAAAATTACTAGGATTTGACTACTATAAGACCTTAGTGGCCTGAGTCGAATTACACCGGCATCCGTTCCAGGTTCGAGTGTAGGGACTCGAATCTGAAGAAGATCGTGTTGTTTTGTCCTATGATAGTTAACTGGCCATGATCCGTCAGGAGAGTTAGGCGCACGCATCAGCAATCCTTACAAACTAAAACACCATTCTCTTATTAACAAGCATAAAACTGCACCCGAAAGATTGAAGAGTCCTCAGCCGAATCTGCGATTCAACTGAGCACTCGGGGACTACTGACATGCTTATACCTCACGGTTACACAACATCAACATACCTAGTCTAGCCCGAAGGAAGGCCCACTGCAAGATATGCGGCTTGCGGAGACCCCGGGTGGCCCAGGCCCATGACGCCTTCGGATGCTTGGAGAACAAGGCTAGTATAGATAGAATTTCAAAGGGCAAACCCTAATCTGTAACCAACTCGACCTACTCCTAGGACCCGCCTATCTACATAAAGGCTAGGAGGGCACGGCGAGGAGGGCACCTTCTCTCATCGCATACACACCTTCACGCCAGATTGCATCTGCGCACCCCTATAATTTTCGGTTCTGCCGTAATCAAGAGCAGACAAGCAGGCGTAGGGTTTTCCCTTCGGGGGCCTGAACCTGGGTAAACTTCGTGTCCCCGTGTTGCTTGTTTGATAACCGTTCCACGATCTCCAGCATCCCCACCTTCTCCAAAACCCAAGCTCATAACAATGGGCATTGACGAGATCGAACCTCGTCAACACGTGCTTTGTCGACGGCTTCCCATGATGCTTCCTTAGAAACTTCTATGGTGCGGTCATTCTTCATGACCTCCTCTGCCTACTCCTTTCCAATGCCCTCTCTAGATATTCGTGCTTCTACAACTAAAACCACGAAGGATCCTCATTGTCGCCCTCTCCTAGAAGCTGAAGAGAAGTACACTAGATGAAAACATACGCCTCGTCCAATCGGACGAACCAAACCTGAGAGACATATGGGTTATACGTGTACGACGGCTCAAGGAACGGCCGAGATATGACATCGCTCGAGGGGGTACACCCGATTGTCTCACCCCGCCGAGTCGATGTGCCATCATGGAAATAAGAAAGGGCGGAGAGAAATCTAAGATGCACACACAAATAGCAAAATTTTGATAGGAGAGGTAGGTACACCCCATGTATACGCATCCTCAATTCATTACGTCCCGGCACAGAGCCCACCGATGAGGGGTAACCTCGGCAATGCCCATTGTTATGGATTTGGGTTTCAGGGAAAAGAGAGCCCTGGTGATTTTGTCAGTTTATCAAACAAACATAGGAGGCGAGATTTACCTAGGTTTAGGCCCTCGTAGAGGAAACCCTACTCCTGCTTGTCTGATCTTTATTGATGAAGAGTACAAAGTCACCGGGTGAGTAGATTGGATAAGAGAGATCCCCTCCATCGACTCCTTCCGGCCTTTATATGAGAGGCCGGGTCTCACAGTCCTGTACGGGTTGGATTACAGTTTGAGATACAACTCTATGACTATGTCGGTTTGGGCTTCTACCTTGGTCAGCATGTTTAGTTCCTGGGCTTTGGATGCTTCCAGGATCCTTCATTTCCCTTGGTCATTATGGGCCTTGGTTCAGATCTATACCAGGTATGCCAATCATGGGAACCCGATAAATCATGTCCATGTTAGTAGCCCCCGGCTCCACCCGAAGATTCGGGTGGAGTCTTCAAGACATTTTTATCATTCATATATACCGAACCCGAAGATTCTTTCGTGTAGGTGAACCGTCAGTTTAATAAGTTTGTCTTGGGGATTTTGGTTAGCCTGGTGCATCCAACGGATCAGGAACCAGTTAAGTGCTCTTGGACAAAAACAAACATGAACCTTCTCAAGCTCAAGTCTCCGGACTCGAACCTAGTATATGCTAGTGTAATTCAATTCAGTCGCAAAGGTCTTATCAAATACTGAATTTAAATTTTGTGTTTTGGGTAACCAACGCGCTAGTTAGGACTTTTCATCATATCGTAGATTTCGACAATTTCTAGTAGAGCGCATTCATGTCTGATTACTAGGCCCATAGGATGGATCCCGGGGTCTTACTTTCGTGTCGTAAACACAACATTTAGACATATTATTTCGGCGGACATGGTCTAAGAACTTGAAGCTTTTATCGACTGCCTTGTTTGGATGTTGGAATTGCTAAAGTTGTCACTTTGTTAATGTATTTTTGATATTTTCATCGGATGCGTTATTAATGCTCCCGATGGGAGTAACCGTTGAGACTACATTTGGGTAGGCTCATAAATCTTCATTCGTCGACTGTAGGGTTCGCAACATAGAAAACAAAAAATTTCCTACGGTGGGAACAACTATGTACCAAGATCTATCTACTAGATACAAACAACATGCGGGTATACATCCGTAGAGAACATACACTTGAAGATCGACAAAGCTTAACGAGTCCAAACTCGTGGTTGATGTAGACGATCTCTTGCCGATCTCAAGATCGAGAGGAAGTCTTTAGCACCGCAAATCAGCGGCGCATCCGTGCTCGCACACACGTCCGAGGCACCGAGCAACCTCCGCCTCCTCGCTCCAGCGATGCAGCGGAAGCACAACTCTTTCTTGCCGAATAGCCACCGGGAACATGTATCTCGCTAGTTCGAGACCATGGTGGATAAATACTAGAGGGGGAGAGAGATCCTTCATGAGGAGGTGTGAGTGAGAAGTGAGGAGGAGGGCTCCTTTTATAGGAAAGGGGGAACCCCAAGGGGGTGGCCGGCGCATGGGGGTTGCCCCTTGCCCTCCCCTCATTCATATGGGTGGACACTCCACTCACAAAAATGCCTTTCAATTCCCTCCACTCAAAAACCCACTCAAATTCCCATTAAATTTCCACCAAATTTAATGCAAACTCTCATTAAATAAAAATCCTTTTATTTATTCAGAATTTTGTCAATTAATTTAATGACAAACATTCACATATAATCCATTGCTAGTATTTCATTTCACATGCAAAAACACTTTCTGCAATTTCACCCAAAAACCTGTTTCGGTATCTAGTGAAATAAATTCCTGCGCTTGTTATTCTTTCCTGCATGAAAATTTTGCTCCAAATGGATGTCGGTGTCTCTTAAGTGTGTCACCCTACGGTTCGCAAATAATGCGGACATGATCGAGACTCCTCTCAGATCAATAATCAGAAGCGGGACCTGGAGGTCCATATTGACTCCCACACATTCAGCGATGACTTTCTTGTGATCGCGAGAACCTTTTACGCTAGTATCTTAATCCCTTTGTTTCGCGATATATTATATGTCCGATATTCAATCATCGGTATCTCCATACCTAGTTTGATCTCTTTACCGACATGTACTATTTTCTCGTTCCTGTGATATAACATTCTAGTGATGAAATCACTTGCTTGCAAGCTAATCAATGTGATATCACCGAGAGGGCCCATAGCATATCTATCCGTCATTGGGATGAACAAATTCCAATCTCGATCTATGGGCCTCAACATAACACTTTAGTAGTACTGAACCCATCTTTATAATCACCTTGTTACGGTGTGACGTTTGATGTTATCAAGATACTCTTCCGGTGTTAGTGATTGACATGATCTCATGGTCTAAGGATTAGGATCACTTCGTATGTTGTTATAGCAATATAAACTCAATGACTTCGATCGTAATGCTATACTTCGGATGAATGTTCATCACACCATTACACTAATGTTGTGATCTTGTTATTAACAACATCCAATGTCCATGGTCAGGAAACCTTGATCATCTTGTTCATCAACGAGCTAGTTTATGAGAGAGGCATAACTAGGAACTTTCTATTTGTTTATTAAACACACATGTATTAACGTTTCTATATTAATACAATTATAGCATGCAAAATAAATATCTATCATATACTTGGAATATACATAATAAACACTTTATTATTGCCTCTCAGGGCATATTCCCTTCATCGACTCCGTAGAAGGATATTTGCTTGTTATGTCGGGTGCGCGGCCAACACTCCGGATATGAGTAGCCCCCGAGGCCATGTTTGAATGCTTTCATTTGAGTGTAGGCTCTGAGTTCATTCTTATTTCACTATCATGTCGACTCCATAGGAGGAATTAATTTCTATCGGGTGCACGGACAGCTCTCTTGATGGGAGTAGCCCTGAGGCTATGCTCAGGTTGCTTGCACCAGAGCATAGGCTCCAAGATATCATCTGAGGAGGTTCTCGACTTAGGCCTTGTATTTCCTTGACTAACCATTTTCCATTCCTTTTGTTAGATTATTTTATCGGGTGCACGGCCAGCGCTCCCGATGGGAGTAGCCCGAGGCTATTTTCGGGTGCTTGCACCAAAGCATAGGCTCAAAGATACTCATCATCCGAGGAAATATTTGACTCGTGTCTTGAGTCTAGAGATATCAATACTTTTTTCGAGTTATTATTGGCAAACCCGATGGTTTTTCTTCCTCGCTCATGATGTCATTGTTGGCGATGATGGCATGCTTGAGTCTCGATGGAGAGGACGTGATGGGACACATCAACAGTGGGCCCATAACGTAGGCTGACCAGTGCATGGGTGGCGTGTCAGCGGCGAGTTTGACCGCACGACCCCACATACATGGAAATTGAGGTGGCACGCAATTTACCTCCGTGATTACCGCAGTGATGCGCAATTAATATTGTTGATCCTTTGTTATCCGGAGCCATGTGTCAGCATATATTTACTCCATACAAAATGACGCCAGGATACAACGGTTCTCCACTTCCGCTATTACTTTATAAGCGATGGGGGAAGGGGAAGTTACTGCTCATTCTCCCCTTTCGCCGTTATTATTCATCTTCTTCCTCCCGCTCATCTGCTCCATTGCCATCATTCTTGTGCTCCTTTGTGCTTGATCCTGCCCCGATGACCGCGAATTCCCTGCCATGGGGAAAAGCAAGGGCGCGGGTTCTGCCGCCGATGTTACGGCGGCGAAGTTGAAGATTGGCGGATGGAGCCGCTCAAAGTGCAAGGTGCGGGAGCTTCATGAGGCCCACAAGTCCGGAGTTCTTTCAGAGAGCGCCTCGTTCAAGCTCCCCGTCGAGGAAGCCACACCTGTGTCCGAGGAGGGCTAGCGGGTAATTTTTCTATCCTTTCTGTACCGCGTTTTTTCCCTTCCTGCCCACAAATTTCTTAGATGGATTTATAGCTGAGTTCTATCAAAATGTTTGGGAAGTAACTAAAAGTCTTTTGGCATTATTTAGTCAATTACATGCAGGGGATTTGCCTCTATTTAAATTTAACTTTGGTGTCATCGCATTACTTCCCCAAAAAGAAAATGTGGTGAAAATACAATAATATAGTTCAATATGTTTATTCAATGTTAGCTTAAAAGTATTCACTAAGGTGGGCACTAATCATATCACGAGGATTTCCCCAAAGGTAATTAGACCCACCCAATCTTCTTTCATGCCGGGACGACATATCCTGGAGGTAGTCGTTGTCCTTCATGAGACCATTCATGAGCTTCATTAGAAGAAAATGGATGGGGTCTTGTTAAATATTGACTTTGAAAAGGCATATGAAAAAAAATCAAATGATCTTTCCTTTAACAATCATTGAATATGAAGGGTTTTGCACTAGAGTGGAGCATCTTGTACAAGGAGGGAGTGTTAGTATACGCTTCAATGATGACATTTGTCATTATTTTCAAACTAGAAAAGATCTACGATAGGGTGACCCACTATCCCTAATGCTTTTTAATACCATTCTAGATATGCTAGGTATCCTAATTGCACAGGCAAAGGAGGATGGACAAATTGGAGGCCTTATTCCATATCTTGTTGATGAAGGGGTCTTAATTCTATAATATATAGATGATACTATATTGTTTATAGAGCATGATCTACAGAAGGCCGTGAACATAAAACTAATATTATGTATTTTTGAAAAACTTTTAGGGTTAAAAATTAATTTCCACAAAAGCGAGATTTTTTGTTTTGGCAAAGCAAAAAAAAAGGAAAACAGTACAAACAAATATTTGGTTGCCAGGCTAGGTCCTAGCCTTTTCGGTACTTGGGAGTGACCATCCATTATAAAAAAACTCTAAAATTCAGATTGGTACTCTGTGAAAACTCAACTCAAAGGAAAGTTGGTTTGCTCGAAGGAAAAGATATTTTATTATGGTAATCACTTGGTGCTAATCAATCCTGTTCAACATGTTTATCTATGTTCATGCTCTCGTTTCTGGGAATACCTGAAGGGGTAAGGGAGCGGCTAGATTTTTATAGGACTCATTGTTTTTTGCCAAAGTGATGAGAATAAGAGAAAATATAGATTAAAAAATGGAACATAATTTGTAGACCAAAAGATCAGGGTGGTCTAGGTATTGAGATTTCGGAAATCGAAAATAGATGTCTATTGAGCAAATGACTTTTCAAACTAATTAATGAAAAGGAGTGTGGCAAGAATTATTAAATGAAAATATTTAAGTCAGAGAAAGTTGTCTGAAGTCCAAGCAAAACCGATCGACTCCCCATTTTGAAAAGAAATTATGCGGGTAAAGAATGAGTTCTTTGCTAGATGTCATTTCAAAAATTGAGGATGGTTCTAGTACAAGATTTTGGAAAGGTACATGGTTGGGAGATACACCTTTAGCACAATATCCATCTTTATATAATATTGTGCAACGGGATAATGTTATTGTGGCACCTGTTTTAGCTCAAGTACCACTAAACATTGGTTTTAAAAGAGTACTTAGTGCTAATAAGTGAAATGCTTGGTTACACTTATGCCAAGACTTATGATGGTTCAGTTATCGGAGGATACATATAAGTTCGTATAGAACTTAACGTCATTCGGGGTGTGAAGTTCACGGTGAACTCCATGTATGAAGACCTTATGACTAATTATATAGTTTTTTTTTCTGAAAATATCTTTAAAAACTAAAAATTCCACTTAGGATTAAATTTTACGTGGTTACTGTAAACAAAGTGCTTCTTACAAAGGACAACCTGCTTATAAATTGTACCGAGTGTTGTTTTTTTTTTGGGTCAGAGGAAACAATAGAGCATTTGTTTATTTCATGCACTTTGCTCACTTATTGTGGCGCATTGCCATTTTTTCTTACGTTCTACCCCTTTGACTAATATAATAAATATGTTTGAAAATTGTTGAATAGAGTTGACAAAACATCTAGAATTCGCATTGGTGTTTCAGCCTTATATTGTTATATGTAGAGATACAGAAATGATATTATCTTTAATAATAAAAATATTTTTTGCAGGTTATTCACATGGTGGCATATTGGGTACAACTTTGAATGCTTCTATAACCACACGACTAGCGAGATATTATGGCTACTGGGTGCAACCGTCTTTGGATGGTCGGTCGTGATATGTTCAGTTAGTCTGGCTGGTAGCTTTTTAGTCGACTATGAATGTTTAGTAGTCGTGTGCTTCATATTTTCTCCCGGTTGATTTATGTACTCTGTCCGTCCTGATAAGAATGTCGCAAATTTATATTTTAATATTTTTTTTCTCGACGGAGGGAGTATCAACTTTAAACAATCCATAATTTATAATATTTTTGGATGATGGGTCAACCAATGCAGAGGCCTGCGATATATTCCGCTTTTCGAAAAAGGCATATATTGGTATCGGTTTACTTTACTTTTCCAAACGTTTACGGAAAATGAAAAATCTCCACAAAACTGCAACCACCGTTGTGTCACTGGTGCAGTACTGTTAGAGTGAAGACACACTTCACCCGTTTATCAACTATACATATCAGTGTCTGAGATGCAGTCAAACTGTGTACACACGTACGTGGGATTTGTTTCCTCGAGTGGTTTTGGCACCGCCTGGTTGAACAGGACGTGCACGTTGGGTGGCTAGAAACCGGTATCAGCCTGACGCTAACACAAGAATCTGGACATGATTGTGTCTTTGGAACTTTCTTCCGCACATGGTAGCCTTCCCATGAATAGACCAGTTGTTGGGAAAGAAGCCGTTTCGACTACGTATTCTTCATCCTCGATATACCCATGCATGCACCAGAAAAGCTCGTGGGGCTGTACTGCTACCACAACCTGCAGCTCAGTTGCTTCGGCTCGAGACGAAGAATCCATCGTGGGCGGACGTTATACCTACTTTCTTTGAAAGCGCATTTTTGGCCTGCTTTAGGAACGGCCAACGGATGTGCTTGATTGCGTTGCACGTCCAAATCCATTCATGAGTAATTCCAACCAATTTAATTGGGAGTATCATGCACCACACCTGCCGTTGCGCACTTGAGGATGATGTGACCAGTAGTGGCTATGAATTAGAAATAGAGCGGCGAGAGATAAAGGTAAAATTAATGATTGACTAAGCAACAAGGTAAAATGATTCCCAGCTATAAAAAGATGCATGGTAAAATGATTGACTAAGCAACTTGGATATGCTTTGAAATGATCGATATAGATCTAGTAGTACATTGGATCGATCGAGCTGACACTGTCAGCACTATGACACCAAGGAATTTCTTGTGTTTTCATATTTTATTTTAAGTACACACTGCTCTTAATGAAGTCGTCGTAACAGAAGCCGGCCATAGGTATTGTCTCCCCTTAGATCAAATATTCCATGTGAGGTTGCTGAGAAAATTATATGGTGTTTGATCGTGTCGACAACTCACGCAGCTTCGTAGACAACTCAGAATCTTGATGTGAAGCAGATGTCATTTATCCCAAATTGAGCCACTGCCCGCCCACTAGTATCTTTCTTTTGCCTAGGCTCTTAATTTCAGTCATTACAAGTTCACTACCACCATCAAAAGCATCATCATGAGAACTTGACCCGATCGAGGCTATGTACTAATGAAAAGCAACAACCTGAAACTAGTATAGTACTATACTAGTCCCACCGGCAGCAGCTAAAGAGAGATTGGTCAAATTTGTGTGGTTTAAGCGATCCAGTAAATTTTAATTCAGTGAACAATTACGATCAGACAGGAGAAAATTAAAATTGCGAATCTTTTCGTATGGATAATCATGCACGCATGAATGGTGTCTAGCCACGCTCTTCCAGATCGAATGTCCATGTAGTTGGAATAATGCATATTTAAGAGGCAGTTCTGTGAGTTTTGAGTGACACCACCAGCTCCATCCTGCACAAGAAACGGCTGAAACCAACTTGCAGCAGCCCATGCACCTACTCTCGGCCGTGTAATCCATGGAGTGGGCACGAGCGACGAGTTATGCGTCACGTACCGAGACAGCCAATCTTGCGTAGCCAATGAGCGAGGTGACACCGGCCGGACTCACATCAGCACATGCGCGCGTGGGGGGTATGGTCGTTCAGTGAACCTAAGGTGCAGTGCAGCGAAAACAATACGGCCGGCGCTGTTTGGTAGTCTGTGTCGATTTTTTTTCTGGTCGGGCAATGCTGCGGAGGATACTGTCACGCTCGTCTGACCTCTGAGCCATTTTTTTTCATCTTGTTTGATAGCTTGCATAGATTTTTTTTTTATCGAGAACAGTAATAAATGCATGTTGTTTGGTTGCATACACCGAATTGCCTCTAACATTAATATGCATTTCTAAACAGTCATTAGGAGCTCTTGTTCTTCGTGTTCGTACTGCATCTCGACGACAGAGGGCGGCGGGACAGCTGCTGCCGCTGCGCTAGTGATGGAGGGTAGTAAGACAACTGCTGCAGCTGCACCGGTGACGAAGGTTAGCAGGACACCTTCTGTGGCTGCGCCGGTGACGGAGGCCGACAAGACACCTGACGCAACAACTAGGAACTCTTAGCTCGAATAGGCGTACTAGACCATCTAGAACACGTACACGACGAAGGAGAGCTACACGCGGTCGACGACGATGACCTCCTTGGCATTCCTCTACCTGCACGACACAACTGTCGAGTAGACCATCTTACTCTACCTCATCTTCAACCTCACACACAAGCTCAGAAGTTCATCCTCGTACGTGATAGTTGAATTCCTACACCTCCATCGGAACGAAAAACTTCGAACACGAGAGTTGTGGAGAACATCGTGATCAAGCTACAACTCAAAGGACCACTGATACATCGAAAATGTATCTATAATTTTTTATGTTCCATGCTTGTTTAGTATCTACTTTTCTTTGCTTTATCTACACTTTGAGGTGTTTTTATATGTTTTCTGGTACTAACCTATTAACAAGATGCCACAATGATAGTTGTCTATTTTCTTCTGTTTTAGTTTCAAAATGACAGAAAATCAATATTCTCGGAATTGGACGGGACAAAATCCAAAGTCAATATTTTACCGTGGGAAACACGAAGCCGGAATACGAGACGGAGGAGAGTCACCAGGGGGACACACCCCCTGGCCGCGCGGGTGGGCCCACCCCACGCCTGGGGGGGAGGGGGGTGCATCTGCCCTGGCGGACCCCTGCCTCCCGTCTTCGCCTATAAGAAGCCCCCGATGCCTAAACCGTAAGTACCCGATCAATATTCCACGAAACCGTCTGTAGCCGCCGCCACCATCGTCCCTAGATCGGGGGGATCTGATGCTCTTCCCGGCATCCTGCCGGAGGGGAGATCATCCCGAAGGCCTTCTTCTTCATCATGCCAGCTTCCGGTATGAAGCGTGAGTAGTTCCACCTTGGACTACGGGTCCATGTAGTAGCTATATGGTTGTATCTCCTCGTTTGTGCTTTCATGTCTAGATCTTGTGAGCTCTGTTCATGATCAAGATCTCATCTATTTGTAATCATGCATGTTGTGTTTGCGGGAATCCGATGGATATTGACATTACTATGTCAGGTTGATTAATGGTTTTGTCTTATTGATTCTACCATGTTTGTTTTGTTTGTGATCTTGCATGCTCTCTGTTGTTAGTAGCTATCTTAGCCAAGTAGTTGCTAGTGAATCCAAGAGGAGGTATTATGCTCGATAGTAGGTTCATGCCTCTATTTAATCTAAGGGAAGTGACATAAATCTCTAAGGTTGTAGATGTGTTGTTGCTACTAGGGAGAACACAACGGTCTCTTGTTCATGAAACAAGTGGATTTTTACCTTACACACTTTGCTTAAAGCAGTTATCTGTTGCTTGCAACTTAATACTGAAGGGGGTTCGGATGATAACCCAAAGGTGGACTTCTAGTCATAGATTTAGTTGGATGGCGGTCTATGTATCTTGTTGTATTGCCCAATTGAATCTCGTAGGATCATGAATGTCTAGTATTGCATTGTTATGCCTTCCTCGGTCCTGTCAATTGCCTTGCTGTAATTTGTTTACCCAGTATGCCGTGTTTGTTTATCTAAGGAGGACATCTCTAGTGAACTATGGACCCCGGTCCAATCTTTACCATTGATACATCTTGCACTGTTACTGTTTACTTGTTGCAAACCACCATTACCTTCCACACCATATAGTTAATCCTTTGTTACAGCAAACCGGTGAGATTGACAACCTCACTGTTCGTTGGGGCAAAGTCTTGAGTTTGTGTTGTGCAGGTGTCCAAGTTGCTAGCAACACCTTTGAGTCATTTCTTTCCTCCTACTGGTTCGATAACCTCGGTTTCTTACTGAGGGAAAACTTGCTACTGTGCTCATCATACCTTCCTCTTGGGGTCTCCCAACGAAGTGTTCACGCACTCATCAAGCCTTTTTCTGGCGTCGTTGCCAGGGAGGCTAAGGACGTCTTCAAAAGAGGAGTCCTTCACAACCTTTCTCTTTACTTTGTTTTTGTTTTGCTTGGTTTCTTTTGCCTGGTTTTGTTTGCCTATTTTTATCAAAAACTAAAAAAAATAGTTTTGTTTGGTTTGTTTTCTCTTATCAAAAACACAAAAAAATTAGTTCCTACTCTAGTTGATGGTCTGTTATTGCCTTGCTTTGTCATGCTTTCTATCAATGGATGGTTTCTTTGAAACTAGTTCTTATTGGCAAGGTGGGCTCACGGAAGAATAAAAGTATTATTATAAGGAACACCGTTTGTCACAAAAAGGGAAACACTTATGGGAACAAATTGATAAATTGAATACTATTGCTAGAGAGGTGTGCTCTACTTATAATGTTACTTATTGCTTTGATAAATCTCGTTGCTGTAGGAGGTATAAACACCTGCCTTTTTAATGTAAGTATAATGATAATGTTACCATATCTTTTTATGTTAAAGGAAATTATGACTTTTATGATGTGGAACAAATTGAAGAATTTATTGCTTTCAATGGTGCATTTTAACTTGCCAGTTTGCTTGAAAATACTGATGATGCACCTTATGAATATGAGGTTTATGAGATACTTAAATTTTGCTTTGATAATTACAAGGAAGACAATGACTATATTCTTGAATATTTTAATAGATGATTTACACAAATGGAAGAGACTAATGCCTTGCAGGAGCCTATGGAAGACGAAATTGCTGAACCTGAAAGCTCATTAGATGAAAAGGAGGAGGAGAGTGATGAACAAAAGGAGGAAGAATGGATCTACCCATTCCTACTTTCTAATGAGAGCAACTCTTCATCCCTTACATTATTTGATTGTCCCCCTTGCTTACCAAAGGAGGGTGAATGTTATGTTCCTGTGGATCCTTTCGAAATATCTGCTATGGGTAAAACGTGTGATAATAGTTATGCTCCTGTTATCTATGATGATCACATATTTGTGCCTAATTTCGAAATGCATGGTACTAAAGAGTTTTGCTTAGAAAATGTTTATGATAAAGCTATAGATGATGGTCCTATATTGGTTGATAATATTAATAGTACTACTATTGAAAATGAGATTGGAGAGGTCTTGAACCCCATACCTTTGAGAATGACCAATCATCTTGTTATAAAATTGTTAAAAGTGGGTTTGAAGGTTTTAATCCCACTGTTTTTGAGCTTGATAAAAATTATGTGTTTGTAGATCATGAAAAGCATGCCTTATGTTATAGTTATATTGTTGAGTTTGTTCATGAGGCAACTGAAAATTACTATGAGAGAGGAAAATATGGTTGTAGAAGTTTTCATGGTATTGAAACACCTCTCTATGTGCTGAAAGTTTTGAAGTTTCTCTTGTTTTATCTACCCATTCTTGTTACTATGTGCTTCTTTAATTTATTTTCTTACAAGATTCCTATGCATAGGAAGTGGCTTATACTCAAACATGTTTTGAATTTGCTTCTTGATGCTCTCTTTTACTTCAACTCATAGTTCTTATGTGAGCATCTTCTCAAACTATCAAGCGTAACTTAAAGGCGTTAAAGAAAAGTATTTATTGGGAGATAACCCAAGAGTTTTATTGAGTCTTGGAAGTTATTACTTCAGTAATGACCTCTTCTTATCCTTTTGTTTGATTTTTGTGCCAAGAATGACCTCTAATGAGAGGGAAGTAAGATTTGGGGAGTTGCTGTCTCGAAACAGATATTTTGCTCCACCGTAAAAATTCGTGACGAATCTCTGTAAGTCGGATTGAGATGATAATTTACTAATAAATCCTCCAGTAAGTTATATAACTTTTGTTAGTTCAACACTTTTTTATTTGAGCATCATAAGGTCTTCAAAAAAATCTGTTTCTACCTGCTTGTCTGTTTTGACAGATTTTTGTCATTATTTGCATTTGCTTCTTATTGATTCCTTTTTGGGTTCTTTTTGGTAAATTGAGCTTTTCGAGGGAATTGTTACAGTAGCTAGTGTTTTTAGTGATTTTTTTCTGTTCTAAAGCTAAACCCATGGGTCTATTATCTTTTGAATATACTAATGTTGCTAATGAAGATTGTGTGAAGTTTTGTATGAAGGAAATTTTTTAGGTCTAGAGAAAGAATGAAGTAATGAGATGAAGAATGGACAAAAGTTTAAGCTTGGGGATGCCACCCCATTTCACCCCAAGAAATATTCAAGAGGTACAAGCGTCAAAGCTTGGGGATGCCCAAGGCATCCCCTTCTTCATCAATAAAAAGCTTAGGTCTTTCTAGACATTTCATTTTTATTGTTTCATGCACCTTGTATTGTTCTCGGAGCGTCTTAGTTTTCGTTTTCTTTGTTTAGTTTGCTTGAATAAAGTAGTTTGGACCCCCGTTCTCTCTATGTTGTTTCAAATAAGTTGATTGGTGTTGGAAAGGAGTAGACAGTTCTTGCTTGAATAGTGCAAGAGGTGCTTGCTTCGACTGCGACTTAGACTCTAGCATGTCATGCTAGGTGTTGTTTAGACCTTATGCTTAGTGATTATTGTTGTAGCATGAATTGTTCCAAACAATTGGGATTGCTTAGTGTGCCTTGAAAGAATCATGCGTTGTTTTAGCACGCAAAAGCAAAGTATTATGGTATCCTCCTTTGATGCTTTATTTGGGTTGACTTGGCACATGCTCACACCATATTATGACCATGATCAATTTACCATAGCCTCTATGATCATTTAGTCCTTGACTTGTGGTACCACTTTATGCTTTGATTAGTAATATTCTGTCGCTCTGCATGATTATGGCCATTACTGCTTTCTTAATTGGTCGCTCCCAGTCTTTTGCTAGCCTCCACTTATATGAGTAAGCTCTACTCATGCTTCCAACTCCCAAGAAACCAAGTTATTCCAAAGTGTCCACTATAAACTCCTATCCATGGTCTGTTACACCATTCCAAGTATATTCTTGTTTTCATCCATCTTCCAATTAAAAAGTACTCTGTTATGTGAAAACTTAGTGATTAAAGCTCTCACAAACTTGATGGCACACTTTATTTTTCTTGCCCCTAATAAACTTGAACCATTGTGTCATCTATGTTGTATATGCTTGCACTTATATGTTGGAATTAGCAGAACCATGCTGTCACGGGAACGCTTTCAACATTGCACTTGTACTTTGTACACAGTTGATATCATGCTCTTTTGTCTATGGATATCGTCGGTGTGAAATAAAAGGGGATCTTGTAAGTCCATGGAGTTATGTATGTGTGTTAGAGAAATGCCTGGGCCGCTAGCCCAAGCCATGCCTAATCATGGTGGAAACTTGCAGCATCTATGAAGCATTCTTCTTATAAAAAAAGAGACATATTGAGAAAAGAGGAAAGAGAGAAAAAAGCACCATATTCCCATGGCAAATAAGAAGATTGCTGAGATGCTCATTGTCTGCTTGCCTTGTCATATTGGTTATGGGATAGCTCCTGTACCATGTGCAAGGGGTACCCCATTGGCGGTTCTCTATGATACACATGTACTTACTATGACAAGAACTTACAGGTGACTAAAGTTGAGTAGGATGATGAGCGGCCCTCGTATTCAAGGGACATGAGATTTCCAACTTATACTTTGTCAAGCATATACTCCATAGTTTGTTCATTTTAACCATAATCAATTCAAGATGCTTATGATAGGGGCAATGAGAAGCTCTTTTTGAGACTTGAAATCCCTGCTTCCCTTTATGAAGGGCCTTTCTTCCATTTTTATATTGAGTCTCCACCTTCTATCCTTTAGGCACCAGTTATGAGATTATAGTTGCCATTCTTAGTTCTATGTGCATTGTCCCAAAACTTATTGATTGATGCATATTGTTGATATTACTTGTTCTTGTGCTATTTGTATCTAGTCACTCTTATGAAATTTGAAGGTGTCCTATGCATCTATTTGCTACTCCATGAGGGACAAGCTGATTGCCACTATGCTATAATTTCTGTATGTGAAACAAACAAACATTTTTCAATGCATGTTATTCATGATCTTTGTTTGTAGCCTTTCATCTTGCATGCATAGTTACTTTGTCTTACTATTAGAACTCCATCTTTAAGGTCGTGTTTAGAGTTCTTTGATCCCAGCTTTCAATGCTTGCAAATGGTTTGATCTTGATTTTGATGGTGCATGTCACCTCAAAAATTATTCTTTTTATCACTTACCTACTCGAGGACGAGCAGGAGTTAAGCTTGGGGATGCTTGATACGTCGGAAACGTATCTATAATTTTTTATGTTCCATGCTTGTTTAGTATCTACTTTGCTTTGCTTTGTCTACACTTTGAGGTATTTTTATATGTTTTCTGGTACTAACCTATTAACAAGATGACACAGTGCTAGTTGCCTGTTTTCTTCTGTTTTTGGTTCCAGAAAGGCAGAAAATCAATATTCTCGGAATTGGATGGGACAAAAGCCAAAGTCAATATTTTACCGTGGGGAACACGAAGCCGAAATACGAGATGGAGGAGAGTCACCAGGGGGCCACACACTCTGGCCGCGCGGGTGGGCCCCACCCGCACCTGGGGGTGCAGCAGCCCTGGCGGCCCCCTGCCTTGCCTCTTCGCCTATAAGAAGCTCCCGATGCCTAAACCCTAAGTACCCGATCAATATTCCACGAAACCGTCTGTAGCCTCCGCCAGCATCGTCCCTAGATCAGGAGGATCTGAAGCTCTTCCTGGCACCTTGCCGGAGGGGAGATCTTCCCAGAGGCCTTCTTCTTCATCATGCCAGCCTCCGATATGAAGCGTGAGTACTTCCACCTTGGACTACGGGTCCATGTAGTAGCTAGATGGTTGTATCTCCTCCTTTTGCTTTCCTGTCTAGATCTTGTGAGCTCCGTTCATGATCAAGATCTATTTGTAATCATGCATGTTGTGTTTGCGGGGATCTGATGGATATTGAGATTACTATGTCAGATTGATTAATGGTTTGTCTTATTGATTCTATCATGTTTGTGTTTTTTGTGATCTTGCATGCTCTCCGTTGTTAGTAGCTATCTTGGCCAAGTAGTTGCTGGTGACTCCAAGAGGGGGTATTTATGCTCGATAGTGGGTTCATGTCTCTATTTAATCTAAGGTAAGTGACAGAAATCTCTAAGTTGTAGATGTGTTGTTTCCACTAGGGAGAAAACAACGGTCTCTTGTTCATGGAACAAGTGGATTGTTTACCTTACACACTTTGCTTAAAGCAGTTGTCTGTTGCTTGCAAATTAATACTGGAGGGGGTTCGGATGATAACCCAAAGATGGACTTCTAGTCATAGATGCAGTTGGATGGCGGTCTATGTATCTTGTTGTATTGCCCAATCGAATCTCATAGGATGATGAATGTCTAGTATTGCATTGTTATGCCTTGCTCAGTTCTATCAATTGCCCTGCTGTAATTTGTTTACTCAGCATGCCATGTTTGTTTATCTAAGGAGAACACCTCTAGTGAACTATGTACCCCGGTCCAATCTTTACCATTGATACATCTTCCACTGTTACTGTTTACTTGTTGCACACCACCATTACCTTCCACGCCATATAGTTAATCCTTTGTTACAGCAAACCGGTGAGGTTGACAACCTCACTGTTCATTGGGGCAAAGTCTTGAGTTTGTGTTGTGCAGGTCTCCAAGTTTCTAGCAACACCTTTGAGTTGTTTCCTTCCTCCTGATAGTTCGATAACCTCAGTTTCTTACTGAGGGAAAACTTGCTTTTGTGCTCATCATACCTTCCTCTTGGGGTCTCCCAACGAAGTTTTCACGCACTCATCAAGCACTTCGAACAGTTGAATCGGTGTGATGAATCTAACAAAATTTGCCCAAAAAACTATAACTTTGACCACAAATCTGAGAAGATACAGAGCATAAAACTCAGTGCCAATGGTTGGAATGGAACCCCATCGTCGATGCTCATCTTTTTCATGTGGAACTTGTTTTGAGTCCAATCATAATTGTGTTGAATACAGGTGGATACGTGAGAGCATGTTTGAGGGTGGAGATATCTAACCCTACATTAAAAGGAAAAACTTGAAATATGAGAGTTATAGGGAACAACAAGATCAAGCTACACCTCAAATGTGTTGGGGTTCGAGGGAAGAAAACAAAAAATTCCCTACGATCGAAACCCTAACTCGAGGATCTATCTACTAGTAATGCAGTAACATGAGGGGATACGGTATTCATACCTTTCAAGAATAAGCGCGGTTAACGTACCGCGAGGAACATGGTTGAAGAAGACGCACCGATACTGACCTTAAGGCCACGAAGTCCAACGGCTCTGACAACTCCTAGCGCCGAAATCACGGTGCCACCAGAGGGAGTCACACACGTACGAAGCTTGACAACGACTCCCGATTTATTGGGGATATGCCAAATGGATATCACCATTGCATGTCTCTAATCCGGCTAACCCGGGTGGCCCACAGTTGGTAGCAAGGCCCATGGCCTACTGGGCGGCCTAGTTAGACGGATCGAGAAGGGAGATCCATACCATATAAAGGAAGGCTACGGTGTAGACACCAACCAAACCGGACCCTTGGAGTATAAGACACGAAGACTAGTTAGTATCGGTGTAGGACTCTGTAACCTGTCCAGCTAGGACTTTTCCCTGTAACCCTAGGTTCTGGCGCCTTTATAAACTGGACCTCTAGGAGCCTTTAGGGCATACTCATATCATCACGCACAACGAACTAATCCCTGTAACTCGGCGTATTGCCATTATAGTGATTTATAGCAGGAGAAGGATTATGCCACCGTCGTGGGATCTAAACCTAGGTAAGCCGTGTTACCTTGTACCAGCCAACTCGCCGCCTTCCCCCACTTCTCTAAACACGCTCTGTGAGGACCTCTCCATGGAATACTCATCGGCAATACCACAATAGTTGGCACCCACTGTGGGGCATGTGGCGCTTCGAGCTCTACAACGGGCGAGGTCCAAGCTCTTCGTGGGAATCGGCGACACTGTAGTCATAGGGCATGTTCTCTTTTCCATCAATGTTCTGATCGTCCCTCCCGACGAGTTCTAGATCTCGGCAAAGACAAACCCCATCAGCTGCTCTATTGTTCCAATCGGGGACATCCACCTCTTCATCGGCGAAACTGACTCCGGAACTCATTCCCTCGAAGTCAGAGGTCGTCAAGGCCCGCATGGACCGTCTCCGCACAGGACACATTCGCAAAAGGATCGAAGTGGGATCTCTCTTTGGAGTTCACCGTCTTAGATTGGAAAATTCAAGGCCCATCCAAATCGCCCCTGTGCCGGATAGAATGGTGGAATATGATGAGTGCATATTTGCATCATGTTTTATATTATTATTTTTCACTGTTGTGGTAGGATCTTGGTATTTTACGGCGTTCACACGCATCTTTTGTGTCTATTTTCACCAGGATCAGGAGAGATGATGATACGTTGGACACAATTCTTGGACCAGTTGTATTGGAGCGAAAAGGAGTCAAAAACAGCGTAATTCGCTAATTTGGGAAATATCAACAATACCATAAGAAAACCCGAAGCTATCGAAGCATATAGAAGGTTTAACGACCAACTATACGGAGGGAATACTTTTTCCGGCCATATAGTTCCCGCCGTATGGTTGGCGCCGCCACCGCGTCCTCAAATAGTTCCACCCCGTGCAACTAGATCGGGGAGACGACAGACGGAACACCCAAAAATCACCAAAAACCTCACCTCCGGAAGGGATCTGGAGGGGGAACTTGCCCAAGGGATCCATCTTTGCCCTAAGAAGATATGGGAGGCAAAGGCATCGATCTTCATCTTCATCAACCGCTGCATCACCATCATCTTCATCCATCCCATCTAGATCTTGTTGTTGTTCTCGTACTAGTTCTGAATTTATACAAGAACTATTCATCTACGATTATTTCCATTATCATTGCCATAATGTTTATTGCCTCCATGTCTGAGTAGATCATTAGTTCTTGCGGAGATGGAGAAACCCTAGCATCTAATTGAGATAAGATAGAGATTATTATGTTATACATCATTATGTGTATGTGTTAATTGTCTTCATCTTGATGTTGAGAGTTGTGCACTTCTTAATATTTGCCTCCTATGGGGACTTGATGAAAGGGATTACATGTTGATAGACAGAGGGATGATAGCACTTACTGTGACTATAAAGTTGTTGTTATTCTTTACGTACTAACTTGGGGAAGCAAGGATAACTCATTAAGCCATGTCCATGCCATGGGAGAAATACCTTAATAACGAGATAATACGATTGATGTTGTTTATCTATCAGTTATGGTTATGACGGATGATGTGAGCAGTGGTTGCTGCCTATTCATCCATATATGGAGCTCCTCCCACATACATACATTTCATGAGAATATTTGTTATGATAATATTGATTACTCAGTCTAAATTGCTAGCAGTGTATCAACCATTCCCCGAGAAGGCCCTTTTCCCTATTGTAGTTCCAGGCTTTCTTACATACACGATTCCTACTTTCTGCATTAAGTTTTACTTTACTTTAATTAATTGTTTTGCTCAATCAAAAAACCCAAAAACAATGCTTAAAACAATTTTATTTTTCTTGCATCTTAAAATTATTCTTTAAGTACTTCGTTTAGTTGTAGTTAAAAGCATTTTAGTCTTTTTTCCTACTGCTTCCTATGGGATCGATATCTTTATTTCAAAACTAGCTACAAACGATCTGTGCACTTGCAGTCATCAAGCTATTTCGAGCGCCTTTGCCGGGAGCTTAGCGTTATAAGTCACTTTACTTTTGCCAAGTAGCTTAGCGCTATAAGTCACTTTACTTTTAGTTATTTACTTTAGTAGTAATATTTTTTTATTTAAGGTGCATGCCCATAACAATGGACAACACTCAGCATTTAATCCATCTTGAGGTAGTAAGGAAAATGGGTTCGCCCATGGACGCTTTTATAACTGTCAACAAAAGCATAAACCCTGATGGTATTGAGATCCATCCTTTATTATTTTAACTACTACACTCTAAGAAATTTACAGGAACCGATAAAGAGAGTCCATATGGGCACTTACAATTCTTTGAAGATGTTTTTGGTTCCTTTATGTTTGATAACTATAATCTTGATATAGTTAAAATCCAGTTGTTTAAACAAACACTCTCAAATAATGTTTGCAAACGGTATAGATCTTTTTGTGCAGAAGCACCAAGGACTTGGACGAAATTGACAACCAATTTCCTATCAAAATATTACTCAGAAAGCAAAGCTCACAGGATGAGAGGTATTATTATTAGTTTCAAAAATAGTCCTGGTGAGAGTATTTATGAAGGCTATCTAGGGTATAAAAGCTATCTAGATAATTGCCCCCATCATCGTTTGCCTGATTGGTTAATCACTCACACTTTTTATGGAGGGCTTAATAATAAAAATAGAAAGAGCCTAGATACCGCTTCTAATGGTAGTTTTATATCTTATACTTTTGATGAGGCCTGGAAATTAATAATAAAAATGAGGGAGACAATGGAAAATCTTAAAGATGAGGAGAGCATTATGAATAGTTCTTCTGAATATGCTTGTGTTAACGATTTTCTTGCAGATGAAAGGACTTGTGCAATGATTAAAAACCTCGGTATTGATTCTTACTCAATAAATACAATTATTGAGAATTATGCAGGGCATCTATAGGTAGCTATAAAATGGAAACCCTATAAACCCCTCGAAGAAAACAAGCGTGCAAGAGAAAGTGCACCAATGGTAGAGTTTTCCTCTGAATCTATTCAAGAGAATATCAAGAAAAATTTCAGAGAGGAAGAACACATAAAGAGAAGATTAAAGAAACTAGAAAAGAACCCACATGCTACCAATGCAAATATTGTTATATTGAAGGATCTTATGGAAGCACGATAATGAAGTGGTTACACTAGACCTTGAAACTTCAGAATTCATCGAAGGTAAGTTACGAGGTAACGAATCTTCTAAGCCTATGAATCCTATATATTGTGGGGAAACTTTCTTATACGGAATTTGTGAACCAATTTCCATTATAAACATTATGCCTTCATCACTTTACGAAGAACTTCACTACAATTTAAATAATCCAGATGTGGAACCGGTAGACACTATTATTAAATTTTCTAATAGGACTAATATAAAACCAGAAGGTGTTATTAGAAATATCTATTTATTTATTGGAGCACTCATGTACCCCCTTGATTCTCATATTGTTGATATGCCTCGAGATTCTTTTTGTTCTATTCTTTTAGGCAGGCCTTTTGGCTCCATAACCAAAGATTGAATTGATAATAAGAAAGAGACTATTTCAATGATGTTTGGAGAAGAGAAAATGGCATTCCACTTTGCCAAACTAAAGAAGAGGCCATATGAAGAGGAAGATAGCGAGGAAGGGAAAACGATTGCCGAGCTAGCCGCAATTCATTTCAGCACTCCGCAAGATGAATTAGAGAGGAGCCTAATTAATTGGGAAGAGGTACCATATGAAGAGGAAATAGAAGACATGGATGATTATCTTGATTCCATTCCGGAAGCACAAAATCCACATGACTATGAATAACTAGTAAGAAAAGGAGACGAAGAACCTTCGGCAATTGAATTGAAATGACTTTCAGATGATATGAGGTATGATTTCTTAGACAATGAAAATAAATGCCATGTTATTATAAGTAAAAATTTATCAGAAAATGAAACAAATAAACTCATTTTGGTCTTGATCAAGCACCGTGAAGCATTTGGATGTACTCTAAGTGATATTAAAGGAATAGATCCATCTATTATCACACATAAGATTACCATGCTTTATGATGTTGTACCCGTAGTTGACACACAGAGAAGGCTTAATCCAAAAATGAAGTAAGTATTAAGAAAAGAAGTTATATGCTTATTTGATGCCGATATAATATATCCTATTTCTGACAGTAAATGGGTCAGCCCAGTTTATTGCATACCAAGATAAGGTTGTCTTGATACTACAATGAATGAAGATGGTGAGCTAGTTCCTGTAAGACCTATTGTTGGATATCGCATATGCATTGATTTTACAAAACTAAACCGCGAGACATAGAAAAATCATAAACATATACCTTTTATGGATAAAATTTTAGAGACTTAGTAATAATTCTTATTTCTGTTTTCTTGATGGTTATTCCGGCTATTCTCAAATTGCTATACAACCAGAAGATCAAGAGAAATGGACTTTCACTTTTCCTTAAAAATGTTATAGAAATAGATAAGACTAATATAAATGCTATAGAAAATCCTCCAATACCTTAGGACATAAAAAACTTAAAAATGTTTCTGGGACATGCAGGGTTTTACAAGCGTTTTATAAAATATTTTGCTAAAATAGCTATGCTGAGAAAGATAATCCGTTCTACTTAAATCATGACTGCATTGCAACTTTTGAAAACCTTAAAAATAAATTAGTTTCAGCACCCATCATGCAATCTCCAAAATGGGATGAACCTTTCGAAATCATGTGTGATGCTAGTTACTATGCTTTAGGAGTTGTGTTAGGACAACGAGATGGAAAGAATTTAAATTTTATTCATTACGCTAGTAGAACTCTTAATAAGCTTCAGAAAATTATGCTACTATAGAAAAGGAGTTCCTAGCTATAATTTTCGCTTGTGACAAATTTAGATCTTACATCATTAATTCTAAGGTAATAGTTCATTACAGATCACCAATCTTTCCGTCACCTCCTTGTGAAAAAGGATGCGAAGCCCAAGTTGATTAGATGGGTTTTATTAGTGCAATAATATGATTTGAAAATAGTAGATAGGAGGGGTAAGGATAATCCAGTAGCAGATCATCTCTCTAGGATGGAGGGAATAATTACTGACTCTGTACCTATAAATGAGTCATTTTTGGGAAAAAAATTAGCAAATGTTGAAATCAATGATCCTTGGTTTGCGGATTATGCTAACTATCTTGCAGGAAAATTTCTACCTCCTGGTATGACAATAAATCAAAGAATGATATTATTTAATGATCTTAAATATTACTTTTGGGATGATCCTTATTTATATCATCATGGACCTGATGGAATGATTCGGAAGTGTGTTCCTAACCATGAAATGAATGCAATTTTGCAAGCTTATCATGACAACCCGTATGGAGGACATCATGCAGGCAAACAAACTACATCACAGGTACTTCAATCCAGATTCTATTGGCCCACCTTGTTCAAGGACGCACACAGGTATGTAGAACATTGTGATGCTTGCCAAAAACGAGGTAATATAGGTAGAATACAAGAGATGGCAATGAATTATAGTCTTATAATTGAACCCTTTGATGTATGGGAAATGGATTACAAGGTACCTTACATAGAATCAATTGGTTACACTCATATTCTTGTTGATGTCGATTATGTCATTAAATGGGTTGAAGCTATTCCAACAAGCCATGCAGATGCAGCTACTTCAGTGAAGATGATCAAGGATGTAATATTCTCCAGGTTTGGAGTTCCTAGATTTTTAATCGCTGACGGTGGTTCTTATTTTATGAAAGGAACTTTCAGGAAAATCCTCTACAAATATGGAGTAACCCACCGCGTTGCTTCACCATATTATCCTCAAATGACTGGTCAAGTGGAACTCTCCAATAGATAATTAAAGACCATACTCGAGAAGACGATGGACAAATCATGAAAAGATTGGTCATACAAGTTGAATCACTCTTTGGGCATACCATATTGCGTTTAAAAATCAATGGGTATGACACCACATAAGATGGTTTACGGTAAGGCGTGCCATTTACCTTTAGAATTGGAACACAAAGCTTTTTGGGCAATAAAGAACTTATGATTTTAAAGCAGCGGGAGAAAAACTTTTATTAGATATTCATGCTTTAGATGAGTTTAGAAGTGAGGCTTATGAAAATGCTAGATTGTTTAAAGAAAAAGTAAAAAGATGGCATGATAGAAAAATAGAAAATAAGGTCTTTAAAAGTGGATACAAGGTGTTGCTCTATAATTATCGTCTTAAATTGTTTCCAAGAAAGCTCATATCAAAGTGGGAACGCCCATATATAGTTGAAGAAGCCTATCCATTGGGAGCTGTGAAGCTCCAGGGGAAAACACCTTCTCTTTCATGGGTGGTGAATGGACAACACTTGAAGCATTATCGAGCAAAAGAAAATATCAGTGCAGTCACCATATGTGTGATCACCCCAGAAGAGGTGATTAAGCAAAAGTATACAATGAATGACAACTGCAAGAAGGATAAAATCGAGACTAAATGAGCAACATCACGGTCAAGCTGTTGGCCATAAACGAGTGCTTCATGGGAGGCAACCCATGTGAATTAAAGGTTTGAGTAAGTTTTAAATTTTCAATTAAGTTTTAGTTAAGCTTGTGTTGAATAAGGAACATTCAAAGATCTAGTGAAGTAGAAGAAGTTTGGTTATGCTAAAATCCCGTTCAATGGATGCTAATGTTGGTGGAAAATTTAATCTGTCATTTTTCTGTCAAAACTTGGTATTTCATTAAGTTTTAGATTAATAAAGGATTCTTGGAGAAGCACGTATTTTTTGGTGGATCCAGTAGGTTTAATGACCAAATATATGGCGAGAATTAAATTTCCAGCCGTATAATTGCGGTCATATAGTTATTTACCCCATCTCCTAATTTAATTCCAGGATACAAAAGGTTTAACGACCAACTATACGGCGGTAATAAAATTCCCACCCGTATAGTTGTGATCGTATAGTTGGTACCGCCTTAGAAGAAACATCTAAGTCAGTTCATAACTATACGGTGGGACATATACGGGTTGCGCCCGTATAGTTGCTCGTTACAGATGGCGGCTAGGGTTTTTGACCTTCCTTTTTAAAATTGGTTGCATCTGACCTTTTTCATTAAGTTTTTCCAGAGCTAGAACCTCCAGCCTCGAAAAATTGTCACCTTCCCTACACAAGCCCCTTCTAACAATATCTGTGCAGCGAGGCCATGCAGCCCTTCCATGTCAACAAGATTTGGAGGAAGAAAGAAGATAAGCCTGTGAAGAGGATCAAAGAATTATAACCTAAAGAAGCATCATTATCATCCATCTCGGAGATCAAGCCTCTCCCAAATTGGGAGGACATGTTCCCGCAAAGGATGGAGATGATGAGGCAAGCAGAGCAGAGAAATAACTAGGATGAGTATCCCCCTAATCCCTATCGTGACAACATAGGATCTTATTATAAACCTCCTATCGGTCCTTCACCTCTTAAGCCTAATAAGGTGCGGCAATATGAGATTCATGATAAGATCTATCAATTGGAAAAAGCTTCAAAAGCATGTGGTTAAAATATTGGAGAAGGGATTGACTCCTCTACTAGATGATAAGCAAAGACCTTGAGCAAAAGGTCAATGACATTGATGGTAGAGTTGGTTTCTTGATTAAAACTGTTTTTGAGTTGACAGATGAGAAGAAATTCCTCTAGAAGAAAATTTTGAAATTTCAATTCGACATGGCCGAGCTCAGCATCCGCCTTGCAAGCATAGCTAAAGTTTGCAACACAGGGGAAGAAGGCAATACTCTTCTCACCCACGAGGAGAAATAGGTACCAACAAGGAGTTATTTGATCCCGCCTGGCTTGATTCCAAGCTTGGGGAGATCTTTAAGACCTTGTAATCTATCTTATAAGTTTTATATTACTATTTTAGTTTTGCATTAGTTCAAGCTTAGAAATAAAGTTTGCATCATTAGAATCCCCCTCAGGAATAGTCAGTCCCTTTTATGAAATTCCAAGTTTATTATCATATATGGAGCATTATTGAGTTTGCGCTTGTCTTATTGGATATATGGATGGCTTGAGTATAATTTTACTTGTACTTGATGATGACAATAGGAGTCTTCCACACCATTGGTATTAACGTCACATACAAAGATAATTTAGTCAATATGTTATAAGTTCATGGTTTGATTTACAAAAAAACTATCTAATCAATCAAGTTGAGAAAGAAACCTTGAACAAAGGAAAATTAAAAGTTCTATCAAATTAGAGTGAGCAGAAGACGAGGTAGAATATTCAATCTACAAAGATGCTTCATATACAATTGGAATTTGGTAATTGAGATCGTTAAACTTTGAATTCCTACATGAAGTGGAATGTATGGCTAGATCCTTTGCACATAACTTAAACAAAAGTGTGAGCATATAAAAAAAGAGGAAAAGAAAATGTGCAAAGAGCAAATATGCATACACCACTATATTGTAGTGATACAAAGAATCGTTTGAGATTTTAAATCCCAAGTGAATATGTTAATCCTAAAACACTTGGGACTACCTTGCTAACTCATTCGGTCGAACTGAATACTTTTACATCATGTTGAGAGTAATATTTTGTGAACTGTTAAATGCTAAGGTGTGGAAGTCTACTAATATTATTCGGATGGTTCGAGTAAGGTACTATTCATGAACTTATTCCTATGTATCATATATGATAAACACATACTGCAACTGCCTCATTTATTTTATCGACTCGACTTCATGAATATGAGGATCACATCCATCAAGCTAAACTTGATCGAGATGAGCAAGAGTCTAAGCTTGGGGAAGTTGATGAGTGCATATTTACATCATGTTTTATATTATTATTTTCACTGTAGTGGTAGGATTTTAGTATTTTAAGGCGTTCACACGTATATTTTATGTCTATTTTCACCAGAATCAAGAGAAATAATGGATATGATGGACACAATACTTGGACCAGTTGTATTGGAGCGAAAAGAAGTCAAAAATAGCGTAAATTGCTAATTTGGGAAATATCAATAATACTAGAAGAAAACACGAAGTGATCGAAGAATATAGAAGGTTTAACGACCAACTATACAGCAAGAATACTTTTTTCGGCCGTATAGTTCCCGCCATATAGTTGGTGCCGCCACCGACTCCTCAAATAGTTTCACCCCGTGCAACTGGATCAGGGAGACGACAGACATAATACCCAGAAATCGCCGAAAACCTCACCTCCAGAAGGGATCTAGAGGGGGAACTTGCCCAAGGGATCCATCTTTGCCCTAAGCAGAACTAAGAGGCAAAGGCATCGATCTTCATCTAATCATCTTCATCAACTGCTGCATCACCATCATCTCCATCTACAACCCATCTATATCTTGTTGTATTTCTCGTACTAGTTGTGAATTTATACAAGAACTATTCATCTACGATTGTTTCCATTATCATTACCATGATGTTGATTGCCTCCATGTCTGAGTAGATCATTGTTTCTTGGGAAGATGGAGAAACCCTAGCATCTGATTGAGATAATGTAGAGATTATTATGTAATACATCATTATGTGTATGTGTTAATTGTCTTCATATTGATGTTGAGAGTTGTGCACCTCTTAATATTTGCCTCCTACGGGGACTTGATGAAGGGGATTACTTTTTGGTAGATAGAGGGATGATAGCACTTACTGTGACTATAAAGCTGTTGTCATTCTTTATGTACTAACTTGGGGAAGCAAGGAGAACTCATTAAGCAATGTCCATGCCACGGGATAAATACCTTAATAGTGAGATAATACTATTGATTTTGTTTATGTGTCAGCTGTGGTTATGATGGATGATGCGAGCAGTGGTTGCTACCTATTTGTTGATATATGTAGCTCCTCCCACATACATACATGGCATGAGAATATTTGTTATGATAATCTTGATTACTCAGTCTAAATTGCTTGCGGTGTATCCACCACTCCACGAGAACGCCCTTTGCCCTATTGTAGTTCCAAGCTTCCTTACATACACGATTCCTACTTTCTGCATTAATTTTTAATTTACTTTAATTAATTGTTTTGCTCAATCAAGAAACCCACAAATAATCCTTAAAACAATTCTATTTGTCTTGCATCTTAAAATTATTTCTTAAGTACTTCATTTAGTTGTAGTTAAAGCATTTTAGTCTTTTGCCTACTGCTCCCCGTGGGATCGTTATATTTATTTCGAAACTAGCTACAAACTATATGTGCACTTGCAGTCATTATAAGATCAATGCAAATCCGCCGGCTTACCCCGAGCGTCTGGAAAGTAGCGATCGCACTTTGTCGGCGTTGTGACCATATTCGATCTGGACCATTGCATTCAGAGAGATGGTGAGAGCCCCCGAGACTACATCGCCAGATGGCTTCGGCTGAGGGCCAACTTGGAGGGCTATCCCAGCAATGACGCAATCTACCACTTCGTCGAAGGGCTTGCGCCCAACACACTTCTCCGGCATACGCTCAAAAGGCAGCAGACCACGGGGAACCTTACTCTCGATGAGATGGTGAATAGTTTTAATAGTTCCACCGCTGCCGATGAGTAGGCCCTGGTCGACCCCATCGCCCTACCCGGGCCGCCGCTGCTACCGCTCAATGGCCCCACTTCCTCATCATCGTCCTTCGCCATCGAAGAAGCTCTCTCTCCCTCCGACTCTATCCTGGACGCACTTTATGCCGACATCTGCATGGACTCGAAGGAGATCAACGTCAACGTGGAAGAACTTGATACCGCTATGAAGGAGATGGAGGAGGTCAATCGCGAGTAGTGCGCCGACAAGGTCGTCACTTCCCACCAGCTGCTAGTCACCATCGGGAGTGTGATAGATCAAGAACAACAAATTGGAGCAGCTCCACCAAAGCCACGGGACACCGGGAAGGGACCAGCCGTCAACGTTGATGATCCTACGGCAAGGGCAATGCCCCCTCCGGCTATCCCCGTGCAGTAGCCGCATGAACTGGCCACCGGGCCCAGCAATTCTAATCCCACGAATCTTCTGCCACCGCCACTATGTCTGCAGCTGCACAAATCACTCCAGCAGAACGAGTGATGTATGACAACTTGCTCATCGAGCCTATGACCATGGCCCATGTTCGGAATGTTGTCCAGCTCGATGAGAAGTATCAACAGTTACTGGAGGAGGCGCAAGACATCACGTAACAATGCACAAAGCTCGATCAAGATCTGGCTAAGGCACAGAAATCGATCGATGCGGAAAAAGCCATGGAGATTGAGTACAAGAACCTGCTCAAGCAGCAAAACAACAAGAAAGCTACGGCTCACATCGTCAACGATCCCGACGTATGATGACCCACAAGTATAGGGGGTTTATCGTAGTACTTTCGATAAATATGAGTGTCGATCCCAACGAGGAGCATAAGGTGTTGACTAAAGGTATGGAGCAGGAAATCTCTGTAAATACTTAGCAAACCGATTTTTAGGGGTTTTCTGATAAAGCAAGGAAATAAAGTGCAAGTAATATAGATAACGAATAATTGCAGCAAGTGGCCCAATCCTTTCTTATCAAAGGACAAGCCGGTGGAAATACTAATGAGGACCTAACGTTCTCGAGGACACATGGGAATTCTGTCAAGTGCTTTCGCTTAAAATAGCTGAGTAGTCTTCTTTGGTTTTATAAGTGTTGTGTGGGTGAACCTATGCTAATGTACCGACCTTACTTGGACTAATACATACTTGTGATTAAACCCCTTTCAAGCATCCGCAACTACAAGAAAGCAATTAAGGTATAAACCTAACCACGGTCTTAAACTCTGAGATCCTACACTCCCTTGTGCAATGGTTTCCTAACGGGGGTTCAGGTTTCTATCACTCCGACAACCCCACAATTAGTAGCCAAATACACAATGCATTCCCCTAGGCCCATAAATGGTGAAGTATCATGTAGTCGACGTTCACATGACACCACTAGACGAATAATACCAAAACTTAAATACTAAACCATCGAATAATATCTCAGCACAAATCCACTACAAACATCATGACTTCTCCCATGTCCTCAAGAACTAAACGAACTACTCACGAGACATCATATGGATCAAGATCAAAGATGATATGGTGATGGATAACAATCTGAACATAAACAATAATTCAATGGTTCCACTCACAAGAATCAACTACAATAGTAATCAACACCGGGAAAGTTTCCCCTAAGAACTATGCAAGATTCAACACAATTGTTACAGCGGGATGGAGTGATGATGATGGTGTTGGTGGAGATGATGATGATCCCGATGAATTCTAGCTTGATGATGGTGTTAATGGCGACGATCTGCCCTCTCCGGGAAGGAATTTCCCTGGCAGAAATCTGTCTGCCAGAGAGCTCTTTCTCTCTCGGTGTTTTCCGCCCCGCAGAGGCGATGGAATCTTTCTGTGGTTGCTCCCCGTGTATTAGGGTTTCAAGGAGAAGATATAGGCGAGAGGGCGGAGCCAGAGGTGGGCCAGGTGGGCCACACCCCTATAGGCACGACCTAGGGGTGGCCCACGCCTGGGGGGTGTGGGCCCCCTGTGGCCCATCTCTGTCTCCCCTTCTGGCATTCTTCGTCTTCTAGGAAAATATGATTTTCCATAGTTTTTCTGGTATTTTTCTAATCTTTGCGAAATTCCATCAAAACACCACTTTTTCCATCAGAATCCTGACTCCGGCAGTTCATCCTCCAAGAATCATCCACCATGCAATAACAGATGAAAAGACATAAGTAACACCTCTTAATATGAAATATATCAATGACTAGAGGAAAATTATGATATAGAATGGTGATGTAAATTAGACGTATCAACGTACGGTGTAACCTGGGGTGGGATCCGACAAGCCAGCACAAGCTAAGCCTTACATTGACAAAGAAGGAAAGAAAGTCATGCCAACGCCCGCCCTCAACATGGCCATCGCCAAGACTCTACTGGAGCAGGATAGATCGCCTGAGGCTCTGGACCAGGTCTATGATCTCATTGCCAAGGATGTCAAACAGTAGGAAAAGGCCACCTCTTAGAGGCTCATGTATGACCTAACATATTGTCATTCTAGCGCTCCCAAGAAGCCCATGGCAATTGATACGTCGGAAACGTATCTATAATTTTTGATGCTCCATGCTTGTTTAGTATCTACTTTGCTTTACTTGTCTACACTTTGTGGTGCTTTTTACATGTTTTCTGGTACTAACCTATTAACAAGTTGCAACAGTGCCAGATGCCTGTTTTCTGCTGTATTTGGTTTCAGAAAAGTTAGTAAAGAAATATTCTCGGAATTGGACGGGACAAACGTCAAAGTCATTTACTTTCCATGGGGAACAAGAAGTCTAGAGGGGAGCCGGGGAGGCGAGCCAGAGGGGCCACACCCCCTAGGCACAGACATAGGTGGGCCTGCGCCTGGCTAGGGTTTGGCGCCCCTGGCCACCGCCTCGGCCTCCCCCTTTGCCTATAAGAAGCCCCCGATGCAGAAACCCTGAGTACCCAATCAAATATCCACGAAAACGTTTGTGGCCACCGCCACCATCGTCCCTAGATTGGGGGGATCTGAAGTTCTTCCCGGCACCCTGCCGGAGGGGAGATCATCCCGGAGGCCTTCTCTCCGGTATGATGCGTGAGTAGTTCCTCCTTGGACTATGCGTCCATGTAGTAGCTAGATGGTTGTATCTCCTCCTTTGTGCTTTCATGTATAGATTTTGTGAGCTCCGTTCATGATCAAGATCTAATATATTTGTAATCATGCATGTTGTGTTTGCGGGGATCCGATGGATATTGACATTATTATGTTGGTTTGATTAATGGTTTTGTCTTTATGATTCTATCATGTCTGTGTTGTTTGTGATCTTGCATTCTCTCCGTTGTTAGTAGCTATCTTGGCCAAGTAGTTGCTAGTGACTCCAAGAGGGGGTATTTATGCTCGATAGTGGTTCATGCCTCTAGTTTAAAAGGGAAGTGATAATAATATCTTCGGTTGTAGATGTGATGTTGCTACTAGGGAGAAAACAACGGTCTCTTGTTCATGGAAGATGTGGACTGGTTACCTTACACACTTTTCTTAAAGAAGTTGTCTGTTGCTTGCAACTTAATATCGGAGGGGGTTCGGAAGATAACCTGAATGTGGACTTCTAGTCATAGATGCAGTTGGATGGTGGTCTATGTATCTTGTTGTATTTCCCAATCGAATCTCATAGGATCTTTCTAACTAGTAATTGCATTGTTATGCCTTGCTCAGTTCCTGTCAATTGCCCTTTTGTAATTTGTTTACCCTTCATGCCATGTTTTTAATCTAAGGATAGCACCTCTAGTGAACTATGGACCCCAGTCCAATCTTTACCATTGATACATCTTCCACTGTTACTTGTTTACTTGCTGCAAACGCTTACCTGCCACACCATACGTTTAATCCTTTGTTACAGCAAACCGGTGAGCTTGACAACCTCACTGATTCGTTGGGGCAAAGTCTTGAGTTTGTGTTGTGAAGGGATCCATGTTGCCAGCAACACCTATGTGACGTTTCCTTCCTCCTACTGGTTTGATAACCTCGGTTTCTTACTGAGGGAAAACTTGCTGCTGTACTGCTTCACACCCTGCTCTTGGCGTTCCCAACAGGCTCACATAAGTTGTGCAAGCCATCAGCAATATCTCCTCATGATGTTGGATCTCAAACGGGTTCATCAGAACGAAGACGGAGGGATGCATGCAACAAGACTGATGCTATCCCCATATACTCCGACCATGGAGGAAAAGCTCATCCTCAGCGTTCGCCACCACCGCCCCATCATCCCCGGCATCACGAATACCCCAAGGCTCACCATCGCATGAGCATGCCTCCACCTAGACTCCCCTAGGGCGGCATCATCATTCGCGATAATGTGGAGCACCCTCGGCATGAAGGAGAGCGCAATGGCAACCATGGGCATAGGAGAAGGTCGCTCCATGACCCTCCACATCCGACAAGCAACCACGACTGACGTGAGGGGTCGTAGGAGGGTAACAGCAAGAAGGCTAACCCACTGCCACCTCCGCCTCCGTCACCACCCAGCAGCCACCATGGTGGAGGACGTCCATGTAGTTCACGCAGCCCCTCCCTTGGCGGCGACAAGAACAAGGTAAACCCAGAGTCGTATGATGCACGGTCATGCCTAGACAAGATCTACAAGTCCAGGGAAGGACAATACTTGGGACCACGTTGCTTTGACCCAGTAATACGGGCCAGAACTTACCCCAAGGGTTTCCGTATTGTCAAGACAATCAAGCCCTATGACGGCACTACCAGGCCAGCTACGTGGTTGCAGGATTACAGTGAAGCGATGGAGTTCGCAGGAGGAAACCCCAACCAATCTGTCAAGTACCTCGCACTGATGTTGACGGGTGCTGCCCACCAATGGATGGACGACTTGCTGGAGAAGTCCATATGCAATTGGTTGTAAATGCATGAAGTGTTCACCAAGAACTTCGAGGGTACGTACAAACGTCCATGCACTGTCGGTGACTTACATCAGTGCATCTAGGAAAAGGACGAGTCATCTTGAGCATATCTCTCTTGTTGGCTGCAGAATTCTTGCGCAGGAGTGCATGATCAAACCTCTATGGCCTCCCTCATCGACGTCTTGGAAAAGGGAACTTTGCTCTGACATACATTGAAGCACCTGCAGGACAATCACTAGCTGGATATCAATCAGATGATCTCCATGGATAATGAGTTTGTTGGAGATATGCCCTAGAGGCAATACTAAAAGTGGTTATTATTATATCTTTGTGTTTATGATAAATGTTTACATTCATGCTATAATAGTATTATCCGGAAACATTAATACTTGTGTGATTTGTAAACTAAATTAGAGTCCCTAGTAAAGCCTCTTTGTAATACTACCTTGTTGGTTAATAGATGATCGTGGTTTCACGATCATGAACATTGAGATGTTATTAACAACAAGATCATATCATTAGGATAATGGTGTGATGGACATACTCCTAAAGACAAGCGTAGCATAAAGATCAAGTCATTTCAATAGTTCGTTTGCTATAAGCTTTCTGATACATAGTAACCTAATTCCTTCGACCATGAGATCATGCTAATCACCATCACCGAAAGGATGCTTTGATGACATCAAACACCACACCGTAACTGGGTGGCTATAAAGGTGGCATTGAGTGTTCGGGAAGTATGTGTTGAGGCACATGGATCAAGAGTGGGATTTTTCCATCCATATGAGGGATAGATATACTCTGGGCCCTATCGGTGGAATGTCATCTAATTAGCTTGCAAGCATTTGACTGGCTCACAAGGGATCACATATCACGGGAACGAGAAAAGACTACTTATCGGTAACGAGGATGATCTAGGTATGCAGATATACAAACGATCAAACCTCGGATAAGTAAACTATCGCGAGACAAAGTAAAATTGGTATCGTATGTAAGTGGTTCATTCGATCGCAAAGTAATCGTAGAAATATGTGGGAGCCATATGAATTTCCAGATTCCTCTATTGGTTATTGATCGGAGAAGTGTCTCGGTCATATCTGCATAATTCACGAATCGTAGGGAGACACACTTAAGGATTCAATGTTGTTTAGTAGATATGGAATGTAAGTAGGGATACCGAATGTTGTTTGGAGTCTTGGATGGGATCCGTGATATCACGAGGAGATCCGGAATGGTCCGGAGAATAAGATTCATATAAGGAAAATCTGATTCCTGAGTTCAGGAATGATTTCGATGTTTTCATCGGAGAGGTTCTAGAAGGGTCTAGAAGGTTCACCGGACCGGAAAGGGAATGGTCCATGAATGTGTCATGGGTAAGTGGAATGATTGGATCATGTCCTAGGTCACTTGGTTGGGCATTTGCAAGAGAGAATTAAAGCTCTAAATTGAAAGTAAAAAGGGAGGTTTGAAAAGTCAAACTGGAACAATAGTTTCCTAATGGAAGAAGTAAAGAGTTCTTCCTTCTATCCAACTTGGGTTTGGGTATGGATTCAAACTCCCCTCTCCCAAGGCTGCCCTCCCTCTCATAAATACAGGGGGACGGCTGCCCCAAAGACCAGAACACCAGCCCTCCCCACCTGTGCGCCGCCGCTGTCTTGCGCCCCTGCCGGCCCATCGCCGTCACCCTAGCCGCCGCTGACACCTCCTCCTCCTCTCTGTCCATCTAAACCTAGATCACCGGAAACCCTAGATCCACCATAACTCGCACCGGCTTAGGCGAAGCCCTGTGGGATCTTCCCTCTACTTCTGACACCACGCCGTCGTCCTGCTGGAATCGCGAGGGGAGAACTACAACCGTCGTTGCCTAATAGAACAAGGGAGAGGAAGGTCTTTGTCGAGTACCGAACGTGTGACCGACTTTGGAAGCGTTGCCGGAACGCAGCGCCGGAAGGATCGTCTACGCGATCTTGAGATCGGCAAGTGTACGACTACATCACCCACGAGAATCTGCTCTCGTTAACCGCTTTGGAATCTTCGAGGGTGAGTACTCTAATCGACTCATTGCTACAATCTAGTAGATAAATCTTGGCTTGTTTGTGTGCATGCAGTAGAAATTTTTGTTTTCCATGCTACGAACCCCTACAGTGGTATCAGAGCCGTGTCTATATGTAGATCTATTGCACGAGTAGAACACAATGGTTATTGTGGGCGTTGATGCTTTTGTTGTCGATTGATTCTTGTGTACTTTGCATCTTGCGGGATGGTGGGATGAAGCGGCCCGGGCTAACCTTACATGACATCGTTCATGAGACTTGCTCCACGCTTTACATGCAACTTGTATTGCATAAGTGGCTTTGAGGGTGCCTGTTTCTCCCAACATAGTTAAGATTCAATTTACAATGGGTGATTGACAATACTAGTATCAACGTTGTGGTTCTTGTTCGTAAGTTAGAACGACACTTATTGAAAGCCCCAAACCACGTAAAACATGCAAAGAAAATTAGAGGCATCTAACTTTGTTTTGCAGGGGTGTGATGTGATGTGATATGGCCATGATTGTGATATGCAACGTTCCTTATTGTAAGTCGGCAACCGACAGGATCCATATGGTTGTCTTTTAATTCCGTTAAAACCTGCGTGTCTATTATTCAAAGTAGTTGTAATAGTTGATGCTGGTGGACGACAACCATGGAGCGGAGCCATTGACCTTGACGCAATGCCGGTGATGATGGAGATCATGTTCGTGCTTGAAGATGGAGATCCGAAGCACAAGAAGAAAGGCCATATCATATCACATATTATGAATTACATGTGATGTTAATCCTTTTATGCATCTTGTATTGCTTAGTTCACGATGGTAGAATTATAAGATGATCCCTCTCACAAAATTGCAAGTTATAAAGTGTTCATCCTTAGCAAGCACCGTTGCTAAAGCTCGTTGTTTCGAAGTACCACGTGATGATCGGGTGTGTTGGATTCTGCGAGTGTATATAATGGGAGCAAGCCAGATTTTATCATGCGGAAGCTAAGGTTTGATATTGACGAGCCTAGAATGTACAGACATGGTCTCGAAACACGAAGAACCGAAAGGTAAAGCATGAGTCATATAGTAGATATGATGAACATGTTGATTGTTCGCCATTGAAGCTACATCAACTCTCGTGATGATCGGTTTTGATGTGGTGGATTTGGTTCGTGTGATCACTAAAACAATGTGAGGGATATTGTTTTGAGTAGGAGTTCACCTAGATTAATTTAACTATTAATTAGAATTCAATTTGTCATAAACTTAGTTTAAACTATTGCAAATATGTCGTAGATCAATGGCGGCCCCTACCATCAATTTTAATGCGTTCCTAGAGAAAGAAAAGTTGAAAAACAATGGAAGCAACTTTGTGGATTGGTTCCGCAACTTGAGGATTATCCTCAATGATGGTAATTTGACCTATGTGCTGGATGCACCGCTGGGTGACCCACCTGCAGCCGATTCTACCGATGAGGTAAAGAATGTTTTCCTCGCTCGGAAGAATCAGTACTCCACAATTTAGTGTGCTATCTTGTATGGTTTGGACTCGGAGCTTCATAAAAGGTTTGAGAACCATGACCCACATGATATTGTCCGTGAACTCAAAATGATATTTGAGGCTCACGCGACAGTTGAGAGTTATGAGGCTTCTGAAAAGTTCTTTAACTGCAAGATGGAAGAGGGCAGCTCCGTTAGTGAGCACGTGCTTAAGATGTCTGGGCACGCAAACAAGCTTCAAAGCTTGGGTATAGTGATTCCTAATGCTTTGGGGATTCACTGTGTCCTCCAATCACTACCACCAAGTTACAAGAACTTTGTGATGAACTACAATATGCAAAACATGGACAAGTCGTTGCCCGAACTCTTCTCCATGTTAAAGTCTGCGGAAGTGGAGATCAAGAAAGAGCACCAAGTGTTGTTGGTTAATAAGACCACCAAATTCAAGTAGCAAGGCAAGTCTAAGAAAAAGGGAAACTTCAAGAAGGGCGGTAAGGAAGTTACCGTGCCGGCGAAGAAGACCAAGGCTGATACTGAGTGCTTTTACTGCAAGGAGGAAGGTCACTGGAAGCGGAATTGACCTAAGTACTTGGCGGATTTGAAGAACGGCAACATCAAGAGCAAAGGTATATTCGATATATATGTTATTGATGTGTATCTCACTAGTACTCGTAGTAGTGCCTGGGTATTTGATACTAGTTCGGTTTCTCACATTTGTAACTCGAAACAGGTGTTGCGGAATAGATGGAAACTAGCGAAGAACGAGGTGATGATGTGCGTTGGAAATGGATCAAAGGTTGATGTGATCGCGGTCGGCACGCTACCTCTTCATCTACCATCGGGATTAGTTTTATACTTAAATAATTGTTATTTGGTGCATGCGTTGAGCATGAACATTATATCTGGATCATGTTTATTGCGAGACGGTTACTTGTTTAAGTCCGAGAATAATGTTTGTTCGATTTATATGAGTAATATGTTTTATGCACATGCACCTTTGATAGATGGTCTATTCTAGTCGAATCTCGATTATAGTAATACATATATTAATAACATTGAAGCTAAACATTTGAAATTGAGCGATAACTCGACCTATATGTGGCATTGTCGTCTTGGTCACATTGGAGTGAAGCATATGAAGAAACTCCATTCCAATGGAATTCTTGAATCACTTGATTTCGAATCACTTGAAAGATGCGAAGCATGTCTGATGGGTAAAATGACTAAGACTCCATTTTCTAGTATGATGGAGCGAGCTACGAACTTATTGGAAATCATACATACTGATGTATGTGGCCCAATGAGTGTAGCATCGCGCGGTGGTTATCGTTATGTTCTTACCTTCACGGATGACTTGAGTAGATATGGGTATATCTATTTCATGAAACATAAGTCCGAAACTTTTGAGAAGTTTAAGGAATTTCAAAGTGAGGTAGAGAATCAACATAACAAAAAGATTAAATTTTTACGATCTGATCGCGGAGGTGAATATCTGAGTTACGAGTTTGGCGAGCATTTGAAGAAATGCGGAATACTTTCACAATTGACACCGCCAGGAACACCACCGTGTAATGGTGTGTCCGAACATTGTAATCGAACTCTTTTAGATATGGTTCGTCCTATGATGTCACTTGCAGATTTGCCGCTATTGTTTTGGGGTTATGCATTAGAAACAACCGTATTCACTTTAAATAGGGCACCATCTAAATCCGTTGAAACGACACCGTATGAATTATGGTTTGGAAAGAAACCTAAGTTGTCGTTCCTTAAAGTTTGGGGTTGCGAAGCTTATGTAAAGAAGTGACAGCCCGACAAGCTTGAACCCAAAGCGGAAAAATGCGTCTTCATAGGATACCCGAAGGAAACTATTGGGTATACCTTCTATCATAGATCCGAGGGCAAAATCTTTGTTGCCAAGAATTGATCCTTTCTAGAGAAGGAGTTTCTCTCGAAAGAAGTGTCTGGAAGGAAAGTAGAACTCGACGAGGTTGTTGAACCTTCTCTCAAACTTGTGAGTAGCGCAGCACCAGAAGTAGTTCATGTGGCGCCTACACCAACAAGAGAGGAAGCTAATGATGTTGATCATGAAACTTAGGTTGAAGTTCCTACGGAACCTCGCAGGTCAACGAGAACTCGTACCACTCCTGATTGGTATGATCCCATTATGAGTGTCATGTTGCTGGACAACACCGATGACCCTATGACATATGAGGAAGCGATGATGAGCCCAGATTCCAACAAATGGCAAGAATCCATGAAATCCGAGATTGGATCCATGTACGAAAACCAGGTATGGACTTGGTTGTCAAGAACAAATGGATTTTCAAGAAGAAAACAGATGCTGATGGTAATGTTACTGTCTATAAAGCTCGACTTGTCGCAAAAGGGTTTTGACAAATTCAAGAAGTTTACTACGATGATACTTTATCACTGGTAGCGAAGCTAAAGTCTGTGAGGATTTTGTTAGCAATCACTACATATTATGATTATGAGATATGGCATATGGATGTCAAAACGGCATTCCTCAATGGATACATTGATGAAGAGTTGTATATGGTACAACCCAAAGGTTTTGTCGATCCTAAAGATGCTAACAAGGTATGCAAACTTCAACGGTCCATTTATGGATTGAAGCAAGCATCCCGGAGTTGGAATCAACGTTTTGATAAGGTAATCAAAAGCTTTGGTTTTATACAAACTTATGGAGAAGCTTGTATTTACAAGAAAGTGAGTGGGAGCTCTGTAGCATTCCTAATAACTATATGTAGATGACATATTGTTGATTGGGAATGATGTAGACCTTCTTAATAGTGTCAAGGATTATTTGAATAATAGTTTTTCAATGAAAGATCTTGGCGAAGCAGCTTATATATTAGGCATAAATATTTATAGAGATAGATCGAGACGCCTAATATCATTGTCACAAAGTACATATTTGGACAAAGTTCTAAAGAGGTTTGGAATGGAAGATAGCAAGAAAGGGTTCTTGCCCATGTTGCCCAATACGACCTTGAGTAAAACTCAAAGTCCTGCAACGACAGAAGATAGAGAAAGGATGAGTAAGACTCCCTATGCCTCAGCCATAGGATCTCTTATGTATGCCATGCTATGTACTAGACCCGACATTCCATATGCTATTAGTTTGACTAGCAGATATCAAAGTGATCCAGGAGTGGATCATTGGATAGTGGTCAAAAACATACTTAAGTACTTGAGAAGAACTAAGGATATGGTTCTTTCTTATGGACACCGATGCTAGTTGGAACACCGATTCGGATGATTCTAAATCTCAATCTGGATAACATGGGCGCCATAGCCAATGGTGCAGCAGTTAGCTAGAGGAGTGCAAAGAAAAGCGTTGTGGCGAGATCTTCAACTGAATCGTCATACATAGCTGCTTCGGAGGATTCACAAGAGGCGATATGGATGAAGAAGTTCATTACAGAGCTCGGTCTGGTTCCAAGTGCCCTAGACCCAATGTCTATCTACTGTGATAACATGGGCGCCATAGCCAATGCGCAAGAACCAAGGTCACACAAGAAGCTGAAGCACATCAAGCTACGTTTCCACGCTATTCGAGAGCATGTCCAAGATGGTGACATAAAGATTTGCAAAGTACACACAGATCTAAATGTGGCGGATCCGTTGACTAAACCTCTCCCGAGGGCAAAACATTACCAGCAACAAACCGCCATGGGTGTTCGGTATATTACCATGTAATCTAGATTAGTTGACTCTAGTGCAAGTGGGATACTGTTGGAGATATGCCCTAGAGGCAAAAATAAATGTGGTTATTATTATATCTTTCTGTTTATGATAAATGTTTACATTTATGCTATAATAGTATTAACCGGAAACATTAATACTTGTGTGATTTGTAAACTAAATTAGAGTCCCTAGTAAAGCCTCTTTGTAATACTAGCTTGTTGGTTAATAGATGATCGTGGTTTCCCGATCATGAACATTGAGATGTTATTAACAACAAGATCATATCATTAGGAGAATGGTGTGATGGACATACTTCTATAGATAAGCGTAGCATAAAGATCAAGTCATTTCAATAGTTTGTTTTCTATAAGCTTTCTGATACATAGTAACCTAATTCCTTCGACCATGAGATCATGTTAATCACCATCACCGGAAGGATGCTTTGATGACATCAAACACCACACCATAACTGGGTGTCTATAAAGGTGCCATTGAGTGTTCGGAAAGTATGTGTCGAGGCACATGGATCAAGAGTGGGATTTGTCCATCCATATGACGGATAGATATCCTCTGGGCCCTTTCGGTGGAATGTCATCTAATTAGCTTGCAAGCATTTGGCTGGCTCACAAGGGATCACATATCACGGGAACGAGAAAAGAGTACTTATCGGTAACTAGGTTGAACTAGGTATGCAGAGATACCGTCGATCAAACCTTGGATAAGTAAACTATCGCGAGACAAAGGGAAATTGATATCGTATGTAAGTGGTTCATTCGATCGCAAAGTAATCGTAGAAATATTTGGGAGCCATATGAATTTCCAGATTCCTCTATTGGTTATTGATCGGAGAAGTGTCTCGGTCATGTCTGCATAATTCACGAACCGTAGGGAGAAACACTTAAGGATTCAATGTTGTTTAGTAGATATGGAATGTAAGTAGGGATACCGAATGTTGTTCGGAGTCTCGGATGGGATCCGGGATATCACGAGGAGATCCGGAATGGTCCGGAGAATAAGATTCATATAAGGAAAGTCTGATTCCAGAGTTCGGGAATGAGTTCGATGTTTTCATCGGAGAGGTTCTAGAAGGGTCTAGAAGGTTCATCAGACCAGAAGGGGAATGGCCCATGAATGTGTCATGGGTAATTGGAATGATTGGATCATGTCCTAGGTCACTTGGTTGGGCATTTGCGAGAGAGAATTAAATCTCTAAATTGAAATTCAAAAGGGAGGTTTGAAAAGTCAACTAGAACAATAGTTTCCTAATGGAAGAAGGAAAGAGTCCTTCCTTCTATCCAACTTGGGTTTGGGTATGGATTCAAACTCCCCTCTCCCAAGGTTGCCATCCCTCTCATAAATAGAGGGGTAGGGCTTCCCCAAATACCACAACACAATCCCTCCCCACCCGTGCGCCGCCGCCGCCAGCCGCCCATGCCGCTAGCCTCCGCCGTCTTGCATCGCTGCCGGCCCGCCGCCGTCGCCCTAGCCACTGCCGACACATCCTCCTCCTCTCCGGCCATCTAAACATAGATCGCCGGAAACCCTAGATCCACCATAACTTGCACCGGCTTAGGCGAAGCTCTGCAGGATCTTCCCTCTACTTCCGACACCACGCCGTCGTGCTGCCGGAATCGCGAGGGGAGAACTACAACCTCCACTTCCTGCTGGAACAAGGGAGAGGAAGTTCTTCATCGAGTACCGAACATGTGACCGACTACGGAAGCGCTGCCGGAACGCAGCGCCGGAAGGATCGTCTACGCGATCTTGAGATTGGCAAGTGTATGACTACATCATCCACGAGAATTTGCTCTCGTTAACCGCTTTGGAATCTTAGAGGGTGAGTACTCTAATGGACTCGTTGCTACAATCTAGTAGATAGATCTTGGCTTGTTTGTGTGCATGTGGTAGAATTTTTTTGTTTTCCATGCTACAAACCCCTACAGAGGTCACGTTCGCCGACGACGATGCTCGCGGCTCTCTACTGACAATATCCATTCCAACCCAATCCAAGAGAAATAACAACAACAAGCGGAAAAACACTCAAGAAGAAAAGACAACCTCCGACATGGTCGCCATGACGTTCGCAGACAGAGGTGAAGGCAGACAGCATGGCAGAGGCCAGGGGGCTGGTCATGAGCAGCAGCGCGGTAGTGACACTACCCCGACAGCGCCCCACGTTCCCCAAATGTACAAGGAGTACCGTGACATGCCGTTCTCCGTACACCTCAATGCCAGTGGCAAAGCCACTCACACTAACCGCCAATGTAAGTTTGTCAACAACCTCAAGATAGACTCGGAGTGTGACACCCCCGGGATCAGGGCTAAACAAATTCCGGACCTCTGTCTGACATAAGCTTAACCTTGAGCTCGAGGATATCTAGTGGAGAATCGATAACATAGCAGTGACCCTACGACACAAAATTTATTACAGCAAGCTCAAAACTGAGCAAAGAACCAAATTATTACAAGTAGACGTCACTGACCACAAACATCAAACAACGGAAGGAAAATTATGCTATTAAGTATAACAAACTTAACAAATGGCCTAAGAGGCCTGAATCATAACGATGACGTCACAGCCCATAGATTCCAGGCTACCGGCCAGGAACCCCAAGCTACTCGTCGGTGTCGACGTAGTACGGAACTCATCTTCAGGGAAACACTTACTCTACCAAAAGTATCAACAAAGCAAGGGTGAGTACATGGTGTACTCTGCAAGACTTATGGCTGGTGGAGTTGTTTTGCATAAAGCCATCTTTGTTTATAAAACAAGAGAGAGAAGATGCTCGTCTAGTCAGACTATTTTAAAAGGAGATAAGAGAGCGACATCTTCAAGGTATTGATCATCATATCTTGATATCCACCAAGTCATCATCTGAACCCTACCTAGGATCACCCCCTCGTACCCATGAGGAAGCATCCTTAAGGACACATCGAATGACAAGTTTTACGATTAGGTTATAGTTCTCTATGATCTTAGAATCTGGTCACCAAGCGTTCATAACCGTGAACATGGATTTTCGAAAAGATTTAACCCTGCAGGGGTGTACAACTTTACCCACACGTACCAACCGACTCTTAATGCCAAGCTATTAGCCCTCTTCCTTGGAAGGCCGGCAGAAGGTGGTTGGCCACGACCTTTACCTTGCTTTTGTCTAAATCCATGAGTCTCGAAGAAAGGGTTCCATCAGCCCATATCTCTATGTCCAAGGATCGGGAGTACTCCCGAAGCCTCCTTCCTCCTTGGTCACGCCCTATATTATACACCACCTTCCACCCATCCAAATATGCAGATGCCAAATAGATAACTACGGACTCATGGATCAGACTAGGAAAGTTAATCAGGTGAGAGGTTCCCAAGCCCCGTGTGGCTGTACGCTCGTATCGGTTCCAAAGGCAAGAACTCGGATCCTAAGGGTGGCGAGCATGGGACTAGAAAAACCACATCCCACCGTGGCCTCCCATACAAGCCTTAGCATGTTTAATCTCATATCACCTCTGATATCATCTCATCACATTCTCCTGTTATACTAGGGATGTGTTTGTTTCAAGAATAGTAATGGAAACGTAAACGTAATGAATTTACACCGTCAATGTAAACGGAATGGACAAAATCCAAAACCTGTTTGGCTACCACTTTGTAAACGGAATCAGTAACAAGAAAATCGAATGAGGAAGAGAACAAAATTTCATTAACCCTTGCACAGGAGTAGCAGCCACTGGCCGGCCTCGCCATGTCCAGACGCCGAGTAGAAAAGGCCATAGGGATTGCGCAGCCCCTTGCCGCGCAACTACGGCTTGCAGCGTGAAAGCTTGGAGGCGGCGAGGCTTGGGGCAGACGGCGACGGCAGTGGCGAAAATGGCGGCGCCTGCGGACGGCTTGCGGCGGCAACGACCGGAATAGCCGCAGAGGAGGTGCTTATCGCCATCCCATTACGGAGGATTTCGACTGGTATCAAATTTGTATTGGACCGGTATCTGTTACCGTGTTATCAGATTACGGAGCAACGAAAACAAACAGGATTTAATGGGATCCGTTAATAGCGCTACCAGGTTACGTTACAAAATAACGAACCAAACACGTCGTAGATTCTTTGCATCTAATACATCATCTGGATGAACCGGACTCAATAGCTAAGCAGGACACGGAAATAAACCCTAGCAGTGCACACAAGCCAAACCAAGTTATGCTAGGAGCAGTGGATCAGGTAATATAAGCTCAAAGGGAGTATGCAACAAATAGGATACTCTATCTATCGATAAAATACCACAGTAGAATCGTATGCATCATGGCAGAATTCAAATGCTTTCGAAAACATAGGATTATATCATGGTGGGGATATGCTTGCCTTTTCCCGTTGATAGACAATAAGCAGATCTACAGAATCCTTGTACTTTACTTGGTTATAGTTGATAAAGTATTGCTCGTCGATCTTCGATCTTCGACGGTGTTAATCTCGGGCTTCGATCTCGATCTCGATATCATATTCTACCGGAAAGAACCAAACACCGAAAAGAGAGGGAAACAATCAACACATGTCATCGATGCAATGCTCAAGCAAGTATGATGATATGACAAGTTAAATTGTACTGAAATGTAACCCTAAAGCATGCTCGGTAGTTTAATCAGGGTTCCGAGGGGTACAAACCCTAACTCGGGAAACTCCAGAATCACCTAAGAGCGGTTACTTGTCATTTAAGTTGTTGAAAAATGCATGATTATAGATTTATTAGGTAGATCTCATTTTTCTGAACATTTTGATATATTATACACATTTTCCTGACTTATAAATAATTAGATATTGAATTTACAAGATTTAAATCATTTTTGGAATGATTAAACCAATTTAAATTGATTTACTGCGCCAGGCTGACGTCAGCACATGGGTGAGCGGTATTTCTTACTGGGGCTGAGGCTAGCCTCAGTCACTGATGATTGGGCCTAGGGCCAGGTCAACTAGCCACGCTGGCCGTGCGGGGTCAACGCCCACGCGACTGCCACACAGGCGCCAGATCAACGCCACATGGGCACGCCGGAGACATGTCGGCCAGCGGTGGTTGGCGGCGCTAGAGGACGAGCGAGCTAGTGTGGAGGGGTGCGTTCGAACGAGCGAGATGCAGCGGACCTGAAAGTGGCGGTGCCGCTAGGAAAGGGTCACCGGAGGCGGCGGCACGACGAGGTGCAGCGACGGCGGCGACAGGTAGTCACGGCGACAACGACACAGAGAGGGAGAGAGGTAGTGGAGAGGTTCTTTTGAACCTTGAGCTCATCGGGATCACAGAGAAGGGGTCGAGGATGCGAGGAGAGCATAGTAGACGCCGGAATCGATGGCGTCGGTGGTGGTCGACATCGAAGAGGAAACAAATGGGGGGCTCGATTCTTCATGGCCACGGACGATTCCTGTTGCAAGGAGGTTGCTGGGGAGGAGTCGGATCTCGTGGATGCTTGGCTTAGCCTGGGACGATGAGGAACGGTGGCGAGCGGTGGAGCCCAAGGGCTAGGGTTTCGGGGCTCGCTGCAGAGAGAGCGCGCGGGGAGAGTGAGAGGAAGGCAGGGAAGAAGAGCATGGCTCGGCCGGGTCCTTATCTCCTCCAGAGAGTGGTGGTGGGGATCTTGGCGCATCGGTGCGGCAGACGGCGACGGTGACGACACCGAGATGCCTAGCTGGGTGGAGGAAGACGACGAAGAGAGAGGGTGAAGGAGTATGGGCCAGATGGGCCGGTTGCGGGATAGTGCTGGGCTGCTAGGTGCCGCGCGCGAGTGGCTGGAAGGGAGACGAAAGAGATGGGTCGGCCTGCTAAGAGCTGGCTGCTATTTTATTCCTAAAAACATTTTTTTCAATTTCCGGTTTCACTTTCCCTTTTTTATTTGAATTTCCAAACTGTTTTGAATCATTTGAAAAATACCAGAGAGGTTGTAAATTGTTTAAAATACTATGGGGCCCCATTTACTCAGTTGGGCTCCAAAAGTTTTGGTAGCTTTCAAAATACTCAAAACATTTGGAGTTGCTTTGAGAGAGAGGGAATTAAGGTTAGGGTTTTTCCTTATTTCCTTTTGCATGCATTTTTAAAATATGATGCTCATGAATGCGCAATCAAAACCCTAATATATATTTTACTAAAACTGGGGTGTTACACGGAGTCCGGCTACAAGCGAAGCCGAAAGAACCGACTGTAAGGCAAGGGAAAGGGGAAGAAGAAGGAAGAGGAGTCCAAGGATTCAAGTCACATGGATGAGGATATAGACCCCAAGCACGCCGACAAGGGAGATGGCAAAGGCAAGAATCCTTTCGAGAAGAATGCCCCCATCTACCACACTTTTCTTGGCACCCCAAATGTTCGGGCACATAAAACATCCTAAGGATACTTATGTCCACCCTACCCCCAGTTCCCCAATACCTGTGCTGGTCGGAAGTTCCAATCACTTGGGACAGGACAGATCACCCCGACCTTGTCCCAACAGAGAACCAGTATGCCATGGTCATCAACCCCCTGATTGACGCCAATGAGTTCACCAAGTGCCTCGTGGATAGTGGAAGTAGCATCAACATCATGTACCTGGATACACTACACAAGATGAACTTTACGGATACCAACCTAAGGCGTACCGACACCGTATTTCATGGTGTAATTCCTGGCCGGGAAGCTTGGTCCCTTGGGTGTATTACCCTTCCGCGCCTTTGGTGATGTCAATAATTACCGCCAAGAGCGCATGACTTTCGAAGTGGTCCCCTTCAAGAGCATGTACCATGTCATATTCAGAGGCGAAATATTCCACTCCTCCATGGACAAACCATGATTTGTTTACAACAAGCTCAAGATACCCAGACCAAACGGTGTCATCACCGTTGCCGGAAGTTTTGCAAAGGCATGGGACTGCGAAATTGGAGAAGCAGCCTTTGCTGAAGCCGTCCTTTATGGCGAATAATTCAAGGAGATCCAGCGACATGCCGATGCCTTGGAGATGCTGGCATCAAAGATTTTTTTTACTCTGATCTCGCATTTAAGGGCGCCATCGAGACCAAGCCGGTGGAACTAGTGGTAGGCGATGCCTCCAATACCACCGCCATTGGGACAAACCTGGATCCCAAATAGGAAAGCATGCTCATCGAGTTCCTCCGTAATAATAGGGACATCTTTGCCTGACAATCTGTCGACATGAAAGGTGTACCTAGGGAACTTGCCAAGTATAGCTTAAACATAAATCCTAAATGCAAACCGGTGAAACAACCTCTACGATGCTTCGGGGATGAGAAGAGATGCGCCATAGGAGAGGAGATAGCTAGGTTACTTAAGGCTAGCTTTATCCAAGAAGTTATTCACACTCGATGGGTGGCCAATCCTGTACTTGTCCCAAAAAGGGAACCAAAGAAATAAGAATGTGAGTTGATTACACCGACTTGAAGAAAATCATGTCTGAAGGATCCGTTTGCTTTGCATCGTATTGACCAAGTCATTGAATCAATGGCTGGCTCGAAACTTTTGTGTTTTCTTAATGCATACTCAGGATACCACCAGATCAAGATGCGAAAGTCGGACCAATTGGCCACTTCGTTCACCACACCTTACGGCATGTTTTCTATGTCACAATGCCCTTTGGGCTGAAAAACGCAGGTGCTACATACCAGCGGATAATGCAACATTGCCTCCACAACCAGATTGGTCAGAACATTCACGCTTACGTGGATGATATCGATCTGTCGTCAAAGAAATCAAATGACCTAATCACTGACTTAAAGGAAACCTTTGATAACCTCTGAAAGTACAACATGATTCTTAACCATAAGAAGTGTGTATTCGGGGTTCCAGCCGACAAATTGTTGGGGTTCATCGTTTTCCAACGTGGAATCGAGATCAACCCGGAGAAAATCAGGCCATCTTCAACATCAATTGTCTGACATGCCTAAAAGACATCCAACGGCTCACATGTTGTGTTGCAGCAGTAAGCCGGTTCGTCAGTCGACTTGGAGAGAAGGCTCTGCCACTATATAAGTCGTTGAAGAAGGCGGACCAATTCGCATGTACAGACGAAGAGGATGTTGCGCTTAAGGAGATGAAAAGGATGCTTTCTTCTGCACCTATACTTGCAACACCTAAGTCAATGGAGCCTATATTGATCTACATGGCGACCACCAACCGGGTTATCAACATCGTTGTTGTGGTGGAGTGGAAGGAACCAACGCATGAGTATGGAGTACAACGACCAGCTTACTATGTAAGTGAGGTCTTAACAGAGTCCAAGCAGCGTTACTCGCACTACCAGAAGCTAGCTTATGGGGTTTTCCTTGCTTCTCGGAAGCTGAGGCACTATTTCCAGGAGCACCCAATCACAGTAGTGAGCAAGGCTCCACTGTCCGACATCATCAAAAAAAGCAACGCTACAGGAAGAGTGGCAAAGTGGGGCTTTTATCTTGCCGCCTTTGAAATCACTTATAAAAGGCACGACTCTATCAAGTCACAAGCTTTGCAGATTTTATTGCATATTGGACGGAGCTGCCAGAGGATACTCCTATGCTAGAGCCAGAATTTTGGGTAATGCACTTTGACGGATCAAATCTACTCAATGGCTCGGGGGATGGTGTATTATTGTAATCACCAACAGGAGAGAATCTACAGTATGTCCTACAAATCCACTTCGAGGCTACAAACAACATGGCAGAATATGAAGGACTCATTCACGGACTTCGCGTAGCCAAGGATATTGGCATCAAGCACATAGTTTGGTGTGGAGATTCCGACTTAGTTGCCCAGCAGGTAGCTGGTACCTGGAACACATAGAACACTATGATGGCGGCATTGATGATGGGCGTGTTGTCAACGCCTCGTTGGGAGACCCCAAGAGGAAGGTATGATGATCACAGCAGCAAGTTTTCCCTCAGTAAGAAACCGAGGTTATTGAACCAGTAGGAGGAAGGAAACAAACTCAAAGGTGTTGCTAGCAACTTGGATACCTACACAACACAAACTCAAGACTTTGCCCCAACGAACAGTGAGGTTGTCAATCTCACTGGTTTGCTATAACAAAGGATTAACTGTATGGTGTGGAAGGTAATAGTGGTTTGCAGAAAGTAAATAGTAACAGTGGAAGATGTATCAATGTAAAGATTGGACCAGGGTCCATAGTTCACTAGAGGTGTTCTCCTTAGATAAACAAACATGGCATGCTGGGTAAACAAATTACAGCAGGGCAATTGACAGGACTGAGCAAGGCATAACAATGCAATACTAGACATTCATGATCCTATGAGATTCGATTGGGCAATACAACAAGATACATAAACCGCCATCCAACTGCATCTATGACTAGAAGTCCACCTTTGGGTTATCATCCGAACCCCCTCCAGTATTAAGTTGCAAGCAATAGACAACTGCTTTAAGCAAAGTGTGTAAGGTAAACAATCCACTTGTTCCATGAACAAGAGACCGTTGTTTTCTCCCTAGTGGCAGCAGCACATCTACAACCTTAGAGATTTCAATCACTTCCCTTAGATTAAATAGAGGCATGAACCCACTATCGAGCATAAATACCCCCACTTGGAATCACTAGCAACTACTTGGCCAAGATATCTACTAACAACGGAGAGCATGCAAGATCTCAAACAACACAGACATGATAGAATCAATAAGACAAAACCATTAATCAATCTGACATAGTAATCTCAATATCCATTGGATCCCCGCAAACACAACATGCATGATTACAAATAGATCTTGATCATGAACGGAGCTCACAAGATCTAAACATGAAAGCACAAAGGAGGAGATACACAACTATCTAGCTACTACATGGACCCATAGTCCAAGGTGGAACTACTCACACTTCATACCGAAGGCTGGCATGATGAAGAAGAAGGCCTCCGGGATGATCTCCCCTCTGGCAGGGTGCTGAGAAGAGCTTCAGACCCCCCCCCCCCCTCGATCTAGGGACGATGGTGGCGGCGGCTACACATGGTTTCGTGGAATATTGATCGGGTACTTAGGGTTTAGGCATCGGGGGGTCTTTATATGCGAAGAGGCGAGGCATGGGGGTCGCCAGGGCGGCTACACCCCCCAGGCGCGGGACCACCTTGGCCGCGCGGCCAAGGGTGTGTCCCCCTGGTTGCCCTGCTCTGTCTCGTATTCAAGCTTCGTGTTCCCCAAGGTAAAATTTTGACTTTGGCTTTTGTCCCGTCCAATTTTGAGAATACTGATTTTATGCCTTTCTGGAACCAAAACAGAAGAAAACAGGCAACTGGCACTGTGGCATCTTGTTAATAGGTTAGTACCAGAAAACATATAAAAACACCTCAAAGTGTAGACAAAGCAAAGCAAAGCAAAGTAGATACTAAATAAGCATGGAACATCAAAAAATATAGATACGTTTCCGACGTATTAAGCATCCCCAATCTTAACTCCTGCTCGTCCTCGAGTAGGTAAGTGATAAAAAGAATAATTTTTGAGGTGACATGCACCATAAAAATAAAGAACAAACCATTTGCAAGAATTGAAAGCTAGGATCAAAGAACTCTAAACATGAGCATGAAATATGGAGTTCTAACAGTTAGACAAAGTAACTATGCATGCAACATGAAAGGTTACAAACAAAGATCGTGAATAACATGCATTGAAAAACGTTTAATTGTTTGACATACAAAAAACATGGCATAGTGACATTCAGCTTGTCCCTCATAGAGTAGCAAATAGATGCATAGGACACCTTCAAAGTTCATAAGAGTGACTAGATACAAATATCACAAGAACAAGTAATATCAAAAATATGCATCAATCAATAAGTTTTGGGACAATGCACATAGAACTAAGAATGGCAACTATAATCTCATAACTGGTGCCTAAAGGATAGAAGGTGGAGACTCAATATAAAAATGGAAGAAAGGCCCTTCATAAAGGGAAGCATGGATTTCAAGTCTCAAAAAGAGCTTCTCATTGCCCCTATCATAAGCATCTTGAATTGATTATGGTTAAAATTAACAAACTATGGAGCTATCCCATAACCAAAATGACAAGGCAAGCAGACAATGAGCATCTCAACAATCTTCATATTTACCATGGGAATATGGTGCTTTTCTCTCTTTCCTCTTTTCAATATGTCTGTTTTTTTATAAGAAGAATGCTTCATAGATGTCACTATGGTGATGCTGCAAGTTTCCACCATGATTAGGCATGGCTTAGGCTAGCGGCCCCGGCGTTTCTCTAACACACATACATAACTCCATGGACTTACAAGCTCCCCTTTCATTTCACACCGACGACATCCATAGACAAAATAGCATGATATCAACTGTGGACAAAGTATAAGTGCAATGTTGAAAGCGTTCCCATGACAACATGGTTCTGCTATTTCCAACGTATAAGTGCAAGCATATACAACATAGATGACACAATGGTTCAAGTTTATTAGGGGCAAGAAATATAAAGTGTGCCATCAAGTTCGTGAGAGCTTTAGTCACTAAGTTTTCACATAACAAAATACTTTTTAATTGGAAGATAGATGAAAACAAGAATATACTAGGAATGGTGTAACACACCAGGCATAGGAGTTTATAGTGGACACTTTGGAATAACTTGGTTTCTTGGGAGTTGGAAGCATGAGTAGATCTTACTCATACAAGTGGAGGCTAGCAAAAGACTGGGAGCGACTAACTAAGAGAGCAATAATGGCCATAATCATGCAGAGCGACAAAACATTACTAATCAAAGCATAGAGTGGTACTACATGTCAAGGACTAAATGATCATAGAGGCTATGGTGAATTGTTCATAGTCATAACATGGTGTGAGCATGTGCCAAGTCAACCCAAACAAACCATCAAAGGAGAATACCACAATAATGTGCTTTTGTATGCTAATACAATGCATGATTCCTTCAAGGAACACTAAGAAATCCCAATTGTTAGGAACAATTCATGCTACAACAGTAATCACTAAGCATAAGGTCAAAACAACACCTAGCATGACATGATAAAGTCTAAGTCACAGTCAAAGCAAGCTCCTCTTGCACTATTCAAGCAAGAACTTTCTACTCCTTTCCAACACCAATCAACTTATTTAAAACACCACAGCGAGAACAGGGGTCTAAACTACTTTATTCAATCAAACTAAGTAAAGCAAATGAAAACTAAGACGCTCCAAGAACAACACAACAATGCATGAAACAATAAAAACGAAGTGTCTAGAAAGACCTGAGCTTTTTATTGATGAAGAAGGGGATGCCTTGGGCATCCCCAAGCTTTGACGCTTGTAACTCTTGAATATTTCTTGGGGTGAAACGGGGTGGCATCCCCAAGATTAAGTTTTTGTCCATTATTCATCTTATTACATCATTCTTTCTCTACACCTGAAAATTTTCCTTCATACAAAACTTCACACAATCTTCATTAGCAACATTAGTGTATTCAAAAGATCATAGACCCTTGGGTTTAGCTTTAGAACAGCCAAACTTTCACTAAAAACACAATCTACTATATCAATTCCCTGAAAAATCTCAATTTCCCAAAAAGGAATCAATAATAAGCAAATGCAAATAATGGCAGAAATCTATCAAAACAGACCAGCATGTAGAAACTGATTTTTTCGAAGACCTTATGTTGCTCAAATAAAAAAGTGATGAACTAACGAAAGTTATCTAACATACTCGGGGATTAATATCAGATCAATCTGATTTACAGAGATTCCTCATGAATTTTTACGATGGAGCACAAAAATATGTTTCGGGACAGCAACTCCCCAAATCTTACTTCCCTCTCATTAGAGATCATTCTTGGCAAAAAAAAGTAAACAAAAAGGATAAGGAGAAGTCATTACTGAAGTAATAACTTCCAAGACTTAAGAAAACTCTTGGGTTATCTCCCAACAAGTACTTTTCTTTAACGCCTTTAAGTTAGGCACAAGAAGCAAGAATCAAATATTTTCAAATGAATAATTAAGATCAATACTTGCAATATCTTCAACTAGGAAAGTTATCTCATCCAAATGAGTTTTGTAGGATCCCTTCTCATCTCTCCTTGGTTCACTACTTTCATCAAAAGGATTTTCAGGAACAATCCAATCAAAATTCTTTTCTAAGGCTTCAGGCATTCCAACAAGTTTAAAGGGGATGGGTACCTTAGTTTCCTCTCTAGGTTTGGTTTTATCTCAAGTACCCATAACATCTACACATGAGCCTAGCATATTAAAACTCAAAGATCTTTTTGGCTTCCTTAGCAACATCATTGAACTCTTTTAGTAAAGTTTCTAGGATAAAGTCTCTCTTTTCAGGATCCTTTTCTTCTTTTAGTTTGAGAAACAAAATTTGCATCATGGGGTTAAGGTTAACAAACCTAGCCTCCAACATATGAACTAAAGAAGCTGCATCAATTTCATAATTAGGAGCAAGTTCTACTATAGATCTATCCTCAATATCCTCATGTTTGTTAACATGATTAAAGAATTCTTCAATATTTTGTTTCCCAATTATGGAGCCACTACCTAATGAAAGATCTTTCAAGGTGAACTTGGGGATCAACATGGTGAGCTAGAGCAAGGACTAATTTTTTGTGTTTTTGATAAGAGAAAGGAAACCAAACTAAACTAATTATTTTTGAGTTTTTGATAAAAAGAGGCAAACAAAACCAAGAAAAAGAAACTAAGCAAAACAAAAACAAAAACAAAGTAAAGAGAAGGGTTGAAAATGACTCCCCTTTTGAAGACGTCCTTAGCCTCCCCGGCAACGGCGCCAAAAAAATCTTGATGATGGGCATGTTGTCAACGCCTCCTTGGGGGACCCCAAGAGGAAGGTATGATGAGCACAGAAGAAAGTTTTCCCTCAGGAAGAAACCGAGGTTATCGAACCAGTAGGAGGAAGGAAACGAACTCAAAAGTGTTGCTAGCAACTTGGAGACCTGCACAACACAAACTCAAGACTCTGCCCCAACAAACAATGAAGTTGTCAATCTCACCGGTTTGCTGTAACAAAGGATTAACTATATGGTGTGAAAGGTAATAGTGGTTTGTAGAAAGTAAACAGTAACAGTGGAAGATGTATCAATGTAAAGATTGGACCGGGGTCCATAGTTCACTAGAGGTGTTCTCCTTAGATAAACAAACATGGCATGCTGGGTAAACAAATTACAGCAGGGCAATTGACAGGACTGAGCAAGGCATAACAATGCAATACTAGACATTCATGATCCTATGAGATTCGATTGGGCAATACAACAAGATACATATACCATCATCCAACTGCATCTATGACTAGAAGTCCACCTTTGGGTTATCATCCGAACCCCCTCCAGCATTAAGTTGCAAGCAACAGACAACTGCTTTAACCAAAGTGTGTAAGGTAAATAATCCACTTGTTCCATGAACAAGAGACCGTTGTTTTATCCCTAGTGGAAACATCACATCTACAACCTTAGAGATTTCTGTCACTTACCTTAGATTAAATTGAGGCATGAACCCACTATCGAGCATTAATACCCCCTCTTGGAGTCACTAGCAACTACTTGGCCAAGATAGCTACTAACAATGGAGAGCATGCAAGATCTCAAAGAACATAGACATGATAGAATCAATAAGACAAAACCATTAGTCAATCTGACATAGTAATCTCAATATCCATCGGATCCCCGCAAACACAACATGCATGATTACAAATAGATGAGATCTTGATCATGAACGGAGCTCACAAGGTCTAAACATGAAAGCACAAAGGAGGGGATACAACCATCTAGCTACTACATGAACCCGTAGTCAAAGGTGGAACTACTCACACTTCATACCGGAGGATGGCATGATGAAGAAGAGGGCCTCCAGGATGATATCCCCTCCGGCAGGGTGCCGGGAAGAGCTTCAGACCCCCCACCCGATCTAGGTACAATGGTGGTGGCGGCTATAGACGGTTTCGTGGAATATTGATCGGGTACTTAGGGTTTAGGCATCGGGGGGTCTTTATAGGCGAAGAGGCAAGGCAGGGGGTCGCCAGGGCGGCTACACCCTCCCTAGGCGTGGGCCCACCTTGGCCGCACGGCCAGGGGTGTGGCCCCCTGGTGGCCCTCCTCCATCTAATATTCAGGCTTCGAGTTCCCCTCGGTAAAATATTGACTTTAGCTTTTGTCCCGTACAATTATGAGAATATTGATTTTCTGCCTTTCTAGAACCAAAATAGTACGTCAAGCAAAGGGCTATACCATAGTAAATGTGCAGCTCTACAAAAGGAGCACTACATGAGTATTCCTAAAGTGTGTTTCCTGGCAGCAAGGCATGGATATCCTTCGTGAGATTTATCTTGGAGATTGCGGGAATCACGCCGCTCCCCGATCATTGGTCTCCAAAGCCTTCCGGCAAGGATTATACTGGCTGACCGCAAAGGTGGACGTCAAAAAGCTGGTCGAAACATGCATTGGATGTCAATATTATGCATGGCAACCACATGTTCCAGTTGAAGAATTGTGAACTATACCAATAACTTGGCCGTTTGTAGTCTGGGGGCTTGACATGGTTGGGCCATTGCAGACGGCACCTTCTGGGTTTACGCATCTGCTTGTAGCAGTTGACAAATCCACTAAATGTATAGAAGCTAAACCCATTATAAAGCTCGATGGGGCAACAACCCTTAAGTATTTCCGAGATCTAGTGGTGAGATTTGGTCTCCTACATAGCATCATCACTGACAATGGCAGCAACTTGTCACTTGGAGAAGTGGAGGCTTATTGTCACGAGAAAATCATCCGCCTTGAACTAGCATCTATGGCACATCCACAATCTAATGGTCAAGTTGAACTGGCCAATGGACTAATTTTGCAGGGAATAGAGACACGTCTAGAAGCACCGCTACATAGAGCAGCTGGAGCCTAGGCGGAGGAGTTGCCATCTGTTCTGTGAAGTTTAAGAACTACTCCCAGTAGATCCATCGGCTTGTAGGGTTTGCAGCATGGAAAACAAAAAAATTCTATCGTGGAAACACACAAAAGCCAAGATCTAATCTACGAGATTGGTGCAACGGGTTTGTAGAGTACTAACCCTCGTAGATCCAAAGCGTTTAACGAGATCGGATTATCGTGGTTGATGTAGTCGTTCACTTTCCGATCTCAATATCATGAAGACGATCCTTCCGGCGCCACGTTCAGCATTCTGCAGTCGGTCACACGTACGGTAGTCAATGAAGACCTTCCTCTCCCTTGTTCCAGCAGGGCAGCGGAGGTTGTAGATCTCCATGGAATCCCAGCAGCACGATAGTGTGGTGGTGGTGGATAAGAGATTACTATAGGGTTTCGCCTAAGCCGGAGTAGTTGTATGGAGGAGAGAGATCTACGGTGGCTAGGGCTCTAGGCACCGGCGGCTAGGGTTTTTGGGGTGAGGTGCAAGGGGCGCCCCCACCCTTCCTTATATGGGTGGAGGGGCGGAGGATAGGGTTCCTAGCCCTGGTTGAGTCCTCCCCTAAGTCCACTTGGTTGGCGGCAAGGGAGGGAGAGAGGGAAACATAGTCTCCCAAGGTTCCTTCCTCCACTTGGGCTTTGACTTTTCAAATTAGGATTTGACTTTTCAAACTAGAGTTTGATTCCCACTTCCTAGTCTTGCCCGACTTGACCTAGGGCATGATGCCGCCATCCCCACTAGGGCATGGCGTATCCAAGTGCCCCCCTCCGGGGTGGTGGACCTTCCAGAACCTTCTAGAAGCTTCCGATCAAAACACCGAAAACATTTCCGAACCCCGAAAATTGACTTTAATTATATGAATCTTATTCTCCGTACCATTCCGAATATACTCGTGATGTCCTGGATCCAATCCGAGACTCCGAACAACATTCTCCCTCCAACTCATATTCCATATCTACTAAACAACATTGAATCCTTAAGTGTGTCTCCCTATGGTTCGTGAACTATGCAAACATGATCGAGACACCTCTCCGATCAATAACCATTAGAGGAATCTGGAAATACGTTATGGATCCCACATATTTCTATGATTACTTTGTGATTGAATGAACCATTTGCATACGATACCAATTTCCCTTTGTCTCGTGATACTTTACTTATCCGAGGTTTGATCGTCGATATCTCTAATACCTAGTTCAACATCGTTACCGATAAGTACTCTTTACTCGTTCCATGATATGACATCCCTTGTGACCTAGTCACATGCTTGCAAGCCAATTGGATGACATTCCACCGAGAGGGCCCAGAGTATATATATTCGTCATATGGATGGACAAATCCCACTCTTGATCCATGTCCCTCAACACATACTTTCAGAATACTCAATGCCACCTTTATAACCACCCAGTTATGAAGCGGTGTTTGATGTCATCAAAGTATCCATCCGGTGATGGTGATTAACATGATCTCATGGTCAAAGGATTAGGTTACTATGTATTTGAAAGCTTATAGCAAACGAACTTTAAATGACTTGATCTTATGTTATTCTTAATTATAGGAGTGTGTCCATCATATCATTCTCCTAATGATATGATCCTGTTATTATTAACATCTAATGTCCATGATCAGGAAACCATGATCATCTATTAATAAACAATCTAGTTCAACAAGAGGCTTACTAGGGACTCTTTCATGTTTACAAAGCACACAAGTATTAATGTTTTCGGTTAATACAATTATAGCATGAGATGTAAACATTTATCATAAACATAAAGATATAATAATAACAATTTTATTATTGCCTATTGGGCATATATCCAACAGTCTCCCACTTGTACTAGAGTCAATAATCTAGATTACATTGTCATGTACCTAAGATCCATGGCGTTCTGGTGTTGGTCATGTTTTGCCCAGGGAGAGGTTTAGTCAACGGATCTGCCACATTCAGATCTGTGTGTACTTTGCAAATCTTGATGTGAGACTAAAAAACTGGGAAAAAGGGGCAAATCCCGTGCCCATCGGGGTAGGCCACAGTGTCCACCGTGTGGACTAGGCAGCAGCAGCAGGAGGAGAGACGGTGGACGGGTGGGCCGACCTGCCCTCCCCACGGCCCGCGAGCCAACGACGGCGGCGACAGCGAGCGCTAACCCAGGTGGTCTGGCCCGTCTGCGCGCGTGCGTCGCCCTGGGCTGGAGGTGGAGGCAACAGCGGTGGCCGGGTGGGTTGCGGCATGGCCCACAAGCCGACCCAGCTCGCCTGCCCGACTGGCTCTCCTGCGAGCCCTAGTTGGGTCGGGGTTGAGCTGCTGTGGCGGCGACGGGTAACGGCTGCTGCCCCCGCGCGTCCCCTAGTACTCGTCGCCCACTTGGACCGGATAAACATCTCCTTTGCTTTTTTTTCCTTTTTTCTTTTTCATCCGTTTCTTTTTAGGTAAAATCCCTCCAGGATTTTGCCTAATAAGAAAGACGCCTTTATAAATCTTTATTCAAATATTAATTTAGAATATATTAATTCACAATTCACAATCACCATGTTTGATTGATTATCGTCATTGTTGTACCCATAAGAGACGATGATCTGTGATCTAGCAAAGTCCTAGGGATCTTGCTCTGGCTATGATCCCCCTTCCTGATTCCAGAGTGGACACTTTCTTTAGCTTTGTCGAGAACTGTGCTAGATGAGCTTAGGCCGCGCTGCAGCGTTGACTGGGAGATCGGGCCGAAAGAGAGACTGTCATATAGATTAGCCAAATCTTCTAGATATGTGGAGTTTCCGCGAGTTTCTTCGACGTTCGTCGGATCAAAGGAGACCCATCCTATTGAACCAATGGATGATGTTGGTGTCGTCGTGGGAGATGCGGGTATGGCCGATGGATCTGAGCTAGGCAGAGCCAAAAGGCAGAGGTTCTCGGGTGCTCCCACGTGAAAGTGGAAACTTCCAATCATGAGATCCGTCTCCTGATCGAAGTCGACGAGAGCCAATAAAGGGGTGGGCGAGCGTGGATCAGCGAGATCGTAATGGACCTCACCAACCTTGATCGCCGGGTTGCTGTTTGATGAAGGGGAAGCCGCCGAATCCATGTCTCCAACGATCAAAGTTCCCACAGACTGCGCTAATTGATAAGGGGTAACCTCGGTAATGCCCATTGTTATGGACTTAGGGCTTCGTGGAAAATATAGCGTTGGGGATTTCGTCGGCTGATTAGACAAACAAGAAAGTCGATATAGTCTGATTATAGAAAAATCTCGGTTACAAAGTCCTCGATTCGCTAGTTGCAATCTAGCTCACAGCGGATTGCAGAAAAGCTAACGTGCCCTCTTTGTCGGATCCTCCCAACCTTTATATGAGAGGCTGGGTCCTAGATCCGTAGCCGGAGAGGTTACAAGTTTATGTTTACGATGCAAATTGTATGCCGGTTCATGACTATTTCTTAATTGGTAAGGTAAGTCTTTAATCGTCGGATGCCTCTTGGACTTCATTAGGTTTTTGTGGGCCATAAACTTTTATGTGTCTAGGATAACTAATCATAATCATAGGGACTCGAACTCGATAGATCAATACCCATGTCAATAGGAGAGAGAGAAAAAACCATCAGACGAGTGCGTGCAAGAATTGCATCAATAGGTGTTTTAATATCCGTGCTCATGGCTGGCTCCACGAAACCTACCGATTCAAGCATTATCCATAGGCTTGACTCTAGGCCGCTTTTAAAATCATACTGACACAGGCCAAACACGTATGCAGCCAACAAAACGTGTCGATTTCGTCTCCTTAAAAACTGCCCGTACCCTCATAGGCTGCCAAACACGCTCTACATCAAACGCTCCAAAGCACAATACTGTAGTAGTACGTAGTAGCGCGCCTAATAAGTTCATTTTCGTCTTAAAAAAAGGTATGTTTGCCACTTGAAATGTCCGTTTCTTAAGTGGTCCACTACACCACTGAGCACACAAGTATCTACCTCAATTTCATGAGAAATCATAAGATTAATCACTCTCACTGATATACACGAAGGAAGAAATGGAGCCTTGTTATGTATCGATAAATCTCTGTAATTCCAAGCGTGCCTCACAAAAACTACCATCACTTGTGAGTTGTGACATACCCGGTGCAGTGCACTGCCCAATTAATGCAGGCGCGCAAGAAGCTAGCAACAGAAGTGGTGAACTACCGTTGAGCGTCAAAAACGACAAAAATAATCTTGAAGTGAAAGAATAAATCTACTATTTCTTTTTTTACAAAAATAATATCCGAGGGTAGTAGGACACTACACTAAACTTGGTAGCGTCATACAATACGATACTACCAGTGTGGCGAGCCTCGCAAAGGAGTGATTACGATAGCGCCATTGTAAAGGGTGCTACCTATCGATGTTAGCGCCACACGCAATGGAACTACCCTGACCTAGTTAGGTCGTGCCAGCCGGTCTAATCAGACCCAACCCCACACTTTTCCCACTTGGAGCAGGTCGAGCACGAAGAGGCTGTGACGATGACGGTTTTCTCATTCCCTCTCTAGTATTCCACCAAAATCTTCAAGATCCCAAGGATTAGCCAGAAAATTTCTTCTGTGATCCATTCCCCAGGGTATTCCCCCTCTATTCCCTCAATTCATCCAAAAATGAGTCACATTTACCATATTTTTGCTAGTTTTAGTGAAACCCTAGTTCACCATGGATTTTGAATTCTGTATGGACCATTGTAATTATGTTGGGTGATTTAGCATTTATTATATAGGTCTTTTAATAATAAACCATGCATCTTAGTTCCAATGAAAAATATAGGGTTTCCAAAATTTGGACAAATACCACCAAAATACAAGATTTCAATTGGATAAAAGCAAAGAAGACGAGGGAGAGTACCGCTTTACATCTTAGTAGTCTTCTTGTTACGATTCGAACTGAGGCTCGATCGTGGGCCGCTGCCGGCGCTCTAGGTCTCCGGGCCTTGATCCTCGCGACCCTGTAGATTTAGTGGGTTGAGTTGTAAAGGGTATGCGCACTTCGGTCGCCTTTGCGCAGTGTGAAGAACTCTCCCTTTTATCAATGAATCGAAATGCAAAGCTTTTGCATTTCCGTGAAAAAAATCCATAAAGAAATTCCACCCAAATGGAGGGATTTGAGAAGGGGTGGATAGGAGGAGACAGAGGGTGAGAGAGTGAAGGAGGCGGTCGCGTTGGGAAAGAAAGAGTGGGGTTGGGTCGGGCTGGGATATCTGGCTCGACCTAACCATGCTAGGGGTCGCGCCATCCTCCATGTGGCAGTGAGGGTAGTGCCAAGGGTAGCACCCCTCTCTACGGGATTATTTTGTAAAATAGTTGCCCTAGAAGTAATTATTTAGAAAAGTTTAGATTATTTTTGTACCGTTTGACCCACTGATCCGAATGTTGCATGTTATTGTGTGTTGGAACCAGAGATCCACATCCAACGCGTCGGGGAGAGCTGTTACATCTCAGCCTTCTGCATGTCAACGTAAAGCTAAAATATACTGTACTACGAGAACCACTCTCCTGCAGGTCAAAAGCTAATGCAGTGGCAGTACCAGGAGTAGGAGTTGTATATTTTCCGGAAGGCCGATCTTGATGTGGGGGGGCGCGGTGATTAATGCACGCGCCACGGAATGCGGGGGAGAGACGATCAATGGGTCGTGGGAACCGAGAACTTGTGTGGGGCTCTCTCGGAGCCATACGTGGGGGATCCCTCGGCAAAGTCCATGGGCACGTCGGAGATTAAAAAAACTGGTAGGAATGCGGGGGGCGTCGTCGGGTGCGCCGGGACGGCAAAATTCTGTCGGTGTGGTGGAATTGTTTGTCGCTGCTGCGGGTTTTATATTGCTCGGAGACCGCTCCAAGTCTGCAGTTAATCACTTCGATCAAGTACTCCTTGACGGCTGATTTAACCGGTGTTTCTCAGTTTAATTTTCTTTACACCTGCTTAGAAAGTTATTACGATAGACGATGGGGTGGAGTAATCATCATTATCTTCCTCCTTTTAGCCGATGAATGTTCTTGTACCATCCAGTACGTACCTTTAGTAATTCCTCGCGCCATCATTTTTTTCTGGAAGCCTTTCCTTCTCGAACAGTACAGCTGCAATCAGGATAGCTGAGCACTTTTACGGAGTGTTCAGCTCGCTCGTACTCGATTACATGTTGCGGTTAGCGAGAAAGAAAAGCAGTGAGCCGTTGAGGAATGAACGAAAGGCCGGTAACCTTCCTTGTCCGTTTCCACCACCAACCGGAATCTCGCAGGCAGAGCACGCACGCCCACGCTCCCACTTTCTTTGCGCCCCGCTCGCACACTCCTCCCACTCGCTCGTCCTACCGCGCCGCGCCGCGCCACCTTTTTAACCCCATCACCTAAACTTTCTCACGGTCTCTACAATTACAAAGGCGTTAACTGATAAAGCTGAGTCGCGCGCACAGGTGAAACCTCCGACCCCGAGACCTCTCCTTGTACATACATACAGGTAGGTACACTCGATCGCACAGCACGACACGATCGGGAGAGATACGTTGTGGTGGCTGGCCATGAACCGTCCTGGATAGGGACGGGGATGGTCGAATCGGATGGAGGTATGGACATAGTAGCCTCCCAAATTAATCTCCAATTATTTTCTTCTCGCCCCTATCTGCGCCGGAGAGAGTGTTAGTGCTGCCCCTCTCTCTGTACTGCGCGCCGTATGATTCCTTCTTCCCTTTGACTCTACCCCTGCCCCTGTTCAGATGAACCGGGAGAGAGGAACCGTATGTATAATAATCGTAGAAGGAATCTTCAGCTCGCATTCTTTTTGCCCTTCGATCCAGTAGTGCGCTGCTACGCGCTGTGCGTACAAGAAGTCTATATGTTTTGCACATGAAGCGTGCATGCATGTATGTAAGTGCTTTTCCAACAGTTGCGAAATATTTTCTGTCCCCCCTTAACGGCTAGTAGTAGATTATGTATGGTTAAGGAGCTGGAGTGTACTAGGAGATAACATATCCCTTCCGTGTCAGGCTCAGGCATAGCTGTCCCCAGGCGACACATGCCCCGAAAGAACCCACCAAGCAAGCAAGGCATGTGTTCCATGTCTTTGCTACCTTCCGATCAAAGTCATGTCATCATGTACCAAAACAAAACCTCCATTTTATTCATCCATCCTTCCAGCCAGAGGTAATCCACAGCTTACTTAGCACACCATCACAGGCCGCCCACTAAGTTTCTTTTTTTTTTCTAATAACAAGCTAGCTAGCGGCATAATTACCGCCACCTTGTAAGCTGTAATGATCCATGTGCCCTGCTGCTATATAACAATCCCCTAAGCGCCTCTTTCTTCTAGCCTCCCCATTTCCTCTAGCTTCTCTCTCTCTTTCTTCGGGGCAAGCGTTTGGTGAGGTGCCAACTTCTCTATTTTGGTGGTGGCCGGCCATGGAGAGGAGGACGAGAGGGTTCTTGCTGGGGTCGCCGTCGTGGTGCACCCTCCTGTGTCTGGCCGCCGCGGCCACGGTGGCGGCCGCGGATTCCTTGCCGCCCTACTACAACGCCATATTCAGCTTCGGCGACTCCTTCTCTGACACGGGCAACTTTGTCATCATCAACTCCGGCAAGCTGCCCAACATGCCCAAGTTCCCGCCGCCGTACGCGCGATGCTCCAACGGCCGCCTAGTCATCGACTTCCTGGGTACGTCTTCTGTCTGTCTGTCCAATACGTACGTGTACGCGTACGTGAATTCCTGGAATCGAATACTAGATGATGATGATTTGAGTGGTTTGTATGTGCAGCCGAGGCGTTGGGTGTGCCGCTGCTTCCACCGTCGGCGAACAAGGGCACCAACTTCAGCCAGGGCGCCAACTTCGCGGTGATGGGCGCCACGGCGCTGGACCTCAAGTACTTCAGGGACAACAACGTGTGGAGCATCCCGCCCTTCAACACCTCCATGAACTGCCAGCTCGAGTGGTTCCAGGAGGTCAAGCAGACCATCTGCTCCACCCCGCAAGGTAATTTTTTAGTAATTAATTAACGACGCCCGTCCCGATCAATCCCATCATGCGATGCGCCCCCCGCGTCGCTTCTGAGATTAATTTATTTTTCCACTCCACCACCCGGTCTGTTGAGACTGAAAACGAACGAACGCGAAATGCAGAGTGCAAGGAGCTGTTCGGTAAGGCGCTGTTCGTGTTCGGCGAGTTCGGCGGCAACGACTACAGCTTCGCGTGGAAGGCTGAGTGGAGCCTGGACAAGGTGAAGACGACGATGGTGCCGCAGGTGGTGTCGTCCATGATCGGCGGCATCGAGGCCCTCCTGGACGAGGGCGCGCGGCACGTGGTGGTGCCGGGCAACCTCCCCGCCGGCTGCATCCCCATCACGCTCACCATGTACGCCACCGACGACCGCAGCGACTACGACCCGCGCACGGGCTGCCTCAAGAAGTTCAACAGCGTCGCCCTCTACCACAACGCCATGCTCCGGATCGCGCTCGACCAGCTCCAGCGCCGCCGCCCGGAATCCCGCATCATCTACGCCGACTACTACACCCCCTACATCCAGTTCGCGCGCACCCCGCACCTCTACGGTCAGTTCTCCTCTTCTTCCTAGTAGTATAGTATGGCGCTGCTGCTCTGTTCTCCTCCTCGCACGCACAGATGCACTGGCAAGCCTTTATGGCAGTTAGTTTCAGGTTCCACAGGTAGTAGAGGTTTTTCCCCCTACCCCTGCGACGTCACGAGCTCGCTCGCTCGCTCGCAGTCGCAGAGGGATGGCTGTAACTGTAGTGAGTGTGCCCCGTCCTTTTTGTCCCGCGATCGGCGCGCGAGGATCTCGGAGCAAGGCTGGTCCTGATGAGTGCGGCAGAGGTAGTGTTCCTAGGACAGGGGGGAGTGATGATGGTGCTGGAGATACGCCCTGTGTCAGAAGGCCAGAGCAGCATTCACCTACCCAACACGCAACATAAAAACGGCATAGCTGTTCCGAACTGCTGGCTTAGCTTGGCACTGGGTTCCATTCCATTCCCCGTCCCAAATCACACGCTCAGCAGCTCAGGCCAACTCAGCCACTGTACCAGCCTAGCTTAGTTCCATCCATTATTAGAGGGACAGAAAATGCCATTTGCTTTAGCTGGACCGAACCAGGTATCCGATCTGGTTATGATTGATTAACACGGCGTTGTGAATTATTGTGATCGCATCACACTCACCCACACCGAAGCAGAATAGAACAGAGTATTTGCGCTAAGATTTGCTCAGATTATACAGTATTTGTAATGTTTGGGACTGCAAGAACAGAATGGTGTGCAATCGATCTAACCTGATGAGTTGTTGCTGTGGATGGCAGGGTACCGGCGGGGAGCCCTGCGAGCGTGCTGCGGCGGCGGCGGGCCATACAACTACAACATGAGCGCATCGTGCGGCCTCCCCGGCGCGACGAGGTGCGACGACCCGGACTCGCACGTGAGCTGGGACGGCATCCACCTCACGGAGGCGCCCTACCGCTTCATCGCCAACACCTGGCTCAAGGGACCCTACGCGCACCCGCCCATCGCCAGCGTCGTACGCGACGACATGGTCTACTGACTTCACACACATGATGACTGCTACGCCACCACCATACCTCCATTACTACGTACATGTAAACAACACCTTCGTATAATCCGCGTGTGTTTGTGTGCGCGCGCGCTCGCGCCTGCGTGTTTCTTTTTGGTTCTTTTTTTGCTTAGAAAGTTACATAGGGGTGTGTCACGGGAAGGTGACCCCGAGTCTTTTGACGCCGGTACATGATAGGGCGACGTGGCCGGACACGACGTGTACGTGTTGATTTGAGTTGGAGAGCTAGCGCGCGCATTATATTCTTGGGCTGTATATTTGGCAAGTAAATTGATTAGGTTTTTGTTGTTGTTCTTGTGTTCTTTGGGGGTACTGGGCTACCAAATTTGTAATTTATTTTAGTGCTACTATCTGTTCCAAGTGAATGACGAACATAAAATGCATATGGTTGACATTCAACTTGTTGTTAGGTTTACCGATGGAAAACAGAGTAAATTGCACTATACGTTACAAACAAGTACAAGTTTTTTTGTATTAGTATAATTTTTTTGGGTAAAATTGGTCGATGCATGAATTAAATATGATACCAGTGCTAAGAAATTCTTGAGTTCAGGACCTGGCAAACATGCTGTTAATAAAAAATAGTTGTGCCTTCATCGATCCCATAAAGCATTTGTTTGTTGATTTGAGGACAATATCATGGTTGAAACCTAATGATTCGTGAGAGGCATGAGTGCTAAAAGTTCTAATTGACCGGATGTTGTTACACTTTAAATTGGCATCTCACGAAATCGGGATTCAAACCTCGTAATGTTATTCCTTCCTAGAGCAAATGATTCTTAACAAGAATCCGCAAGCTAGTGGTTGAAAGTTCTGAGGAAAAAGTGCTCTCTCACTGCCTTTGTAAACAACTTTTCCCACCTTCAACAAACCAATCCAAAACCAAGAAAGAAAGAAAATAAGAAAATAAAATATTTTCAAATCCAAAGATCGCCTTAATCCATCTTAAAGCTTCTTCTATGGCTTAGAATCTCGTAGGAAAGATTTTGAGAGCTTGTACCACCTGGCGAGTCTCTAGGGCAAAGTGGTAATGCCGCTCACTCTGACCATATTATGTCGCTCTCAAAATCTTATAATTGAATGATCATAAATTATAGTTTCTAAATAGTTTATTTATTTTCCATGTACATAAGTGACCGTGCATTTGAATACTGGAGGTAGATGCATGGCCATATTTGTTGGAGATATGCCCTAGAGGCAATAATAAATATAGTTATTATTATATCTTTGTGTTTATGATAAATGTTTACATTCATGCTATAATAGTATTGACAAGGAAACATTAATACTTGTGTGATTTGTAGACTAAAATAAGAGTCCCTAGTAAAGCCTCTATATAATACTAGCTTGTTGGTTAATAGATGATTGTGGTTTCCCATCATGAACATTGAGATGTTATTAACAACAAGATCATATCGTTAGGAGAATGATATGGTGGACATACTCCTACAGATAAGCGTAGCATAAAGATCAAGTCATTTTAATAGTTCAATTGCTATATGCTTTCTGATACATAGTAACCTAATTCCTTCGACCATGAGATCATGCATATCACCTTTACCGGATGGATGCTTTGATGACATCAAACACCACACCGTGAATCGTGGCTATAAAGGTGGCATTGAGTGTTCGGAAAGTATTGGTTGAGACACATGGATCAAGAATGGGATTTGTCCATCCATATGACGGATAGATATACTCTGGGCCCTCTTGGTGAAATGTCATCCAATTAGCTTGCAAGCATGTGACTAGCTCACAAGGGATCACATATCACGGGAACGAGAAAAGAGTACTTATCGGTAACGAGGTTGAACTAGGTATGTAGAGATACCGACGATCATAACCTCGGATAAGTAAACTATCGCGAGACAAAGGGAAATTGGTATCGTATGTAAGTGGTTCATTTGATCGCAAAGTAATCGTAGAAATATGTGGGAGCCATATGAATTTCCAGATTCCTCTATTGGTTATTGTTCGGAGAGGTGTCTCGATCATGTCCGCATAATTCACGAACCGTAGGGAGACACACTTAAGGATTTGACGTTGTTTGAGTAGTTATGGAATGATGAGAAAGAGTCTGAATGTTGTTCGAAGTCTCGAATGGGATTCGGGATATCACGAGGAGATCCGGAATTGTCCGGAGAATAAGATTCATATAAGGAAAGTCTCGTTTCGGAGTTGGGGAATGGTTCCGGTGTTTTCATCGGGAATGTTCTAGAAAGTTCCGGAATGTCCGGCACTCCGGAGGGGAAGGGTACATGAATGTGTTATATCAAGTTGGTATGATTGCATTATGTACTCGGTGTCATCGCTGAACAAAATAGAGGGATTAATCAAATCCTAGTTTGAAAAGTCAAACGCCTAGTTTGAAAGTCAAACGGCTATTTTTGAGAAGTGGAGAGGGAGGTGGAAACCGACTTGGGGGAGGAGTTCCTCCTCCGCCAAGACCACCAAGCCGAGTTGGGAGGGACTCCCCTGGCCGGCTCCTCCACCTATATAAGGAGGCAGGGCTCCCTCCTGACACACAAGTTCCTACCTCTAAACCCTAGTACCAAGCCGCCGCCCTAGGAAACGCCGCCTAGCTAAACCCTAGCCGCCGGCTTGCCCCTCCTCGGCGTGTCTAAACCCTAGATCGTCGAGGGACTCTCTCATACTCCACCATACTCGCTCCGGCTTAAGGCGAAGCCCTGCGAGATCTCCCCTCTTGTGGCATCCCGCAAAACCACTACTAGAAAATCGCGTTGAATTTGTGCATTACATCATCATCATCATGCATTGTTCGCATAAAACTATTTTCGCAAAGCCCGTTTTGTTTTCTAAAACGGCCCATCTTTATTCAAATGCAAAGCCCGGTTCTCCGGATTAATTATTTTGGCCGCTATCGGTTTGCACACGGCCCGTTTAAATCAAATAAAAAGTTCAATTGTTTTTAGCGGGCGAATCGAATCGACCACCCCCATTTCTAAATCGGTCCGCCCCAACAATTCCTAAAACTACCAACTAACCTACCCACACCAACCCCTCCACCTCACCCTGCCCTATGGCCTGCTGCCACCTCACCCTCTCCCTTCCCCCAACCACTCATAGCCCTCCACATCACCACCCCTCTCCACCCCCCTCTCATCCACCACACAACCCTGGGCCACACACAACTCACGCCACACACGCACACGATCAGACCCCCCACCAACCGCTCTCCACCTGGCCCCACCTGGTGTGCCCACCCCAGCAGCCTGTCCCCGCGTGCCCTCTCCCCCAACCTCGCTCCTTCCTCCCCGGCCAGCCTCCTCTCGCCCCCATGTGCCCGCTCCGGCCGCCCTCCTCCGCGGCCGCCGCGCCAGACCCGCCCCAGCAGACCCTCACCGCCCGCTCTCTTGGCCCCTCGCCTCCTCCGCCTCCCTGCCCTCGCTGGCGCCAGCGCCGCCGGGCGCCCGCGCCAGCGAGTCCTCCTTCGCCGCGCCCAGCTTCCTCCCTGCCTCGCGCTCCGGCCAGGCGCCCGTCACCTGAATCCGCCCGCGCCCGGCCCTGCCTCGCCGCCGCCCTGCGTCGCCGCCCGTCCGTGCTCGCCGTCCCCTAGCTCGGCCGCTGGCGCCTTCAGCGCCGCGTCTCCCCGTCGACCTTCCGCCGCCGTGACCCGCCACCGCCTCGGCCCGAGCTTGCCGCGCGAGATCCTCTCCACCTCGGCTCGCCGCCGGCGTCGCGTTCCTCGCTCCGGCGGCGCCCGTCCCCCGGCTCCCCTGCCTCCATCTGCAGTGGCGCCTCGGGCCCCTCGCCGCCAGTCCGCGCCCAAGGCTGCTGGTCCGCCGGCGTGCTGTCCGCCTCGCCGTCATCCTCCCTCCGCCCCGGCGCCCCGGCCCTGCGTACGTCGCCTCGAGGCCGAGCCTCCGCTGCTTTGTCCGGCAGGCCCGCGAAGACCGAGCCCTGGGCCCGCAAGGCTGCGCCGCTTCTCCGTCACCGCCCCGCTGGAACACCTCCGTCGCCAACCAGCTTCACCCCGCCATCGTCGTCCGTGCCGAGGCCATGACCCGCGTCTCCGCCTCGCCAGGCCTTGCAGCACCGTTGCCGTGCGGCCGACGCCCGAGCCCCGCGACAAGTTTGGCATCGGCAAGACCAAGAGGGGACCCCAGGATCTTTGGTAGAAACCTCGACTCTAGACCAAGTGCGCCAACCCCGCCGAGAACCCGCGGTACCTGGAGGACGACATCAAACCGAAGCGCCAAGACCTACTACGAACGACGAGACCCCCGAACCCGAAGGCCGATCCCGTACCCGGTGCCGCGCCATGATCTCCCTCACGGAATCCGAAGCGCGGACCCGACAAGACCCTCGCAACGGCAAGGTCGACCCCGTGGAACCGGCAAGATCTGCCCAACGACAAGAACGACACCAAACCAAGTCCTTCCCGGAGTCCGAAAACGTTTCCGCCGAGACCGATCCGTCGAACCCTGGACCCTGTCGAACCCCGAACCCCCGGATCCCCCAAGTTCGTCGAGACCCCTCAATGTGTGAACCCCTCCCCGAAACCCTATTTTGTCATATATAACAACTTGTTGCATATTAACTGCCATACTTGCATGCATAATCATGTGGTTTGGGGGCCTTATGCCGATTCACCTAATAACTAAATATGGGGCCCATATGCGGGCAAATCTAGTCTCATATCGGCCTCATCTAAACTTGTGTAGCGAACCGGTATCGTATCGTGCCTTGTTATAACAACATTTAAACTGCGGGGTATCTAAACAACTTGAACCGCCTAATTAATTGTCGGGACCCCGGGTTCCGCTTAATATGACCTAATTGCACCGCACTTTGCCATGCCATGCATCATATCATAAGCATGCCGATCTTATGCCGTTGTATTAAATATTGCATCCGGTGTTCCTTCTAGTGTTTTGCTTCTTCGCGGATTGGGCCGTGGAGTTGATGTGAGCTTCGCCCCGATCTTCGGTTGAACCTTCGACAATGTTTTCAGGCGAGCATCTCCCCCTTTCTACCTATCTTACTTTCGTAGTATTTATTCCCTCCTGTTGATCTATTGCTATCTGTGTTGCGATGCTCTAGTCTTTCGTACCCGTGATATCCCTTGCAGCCATATATAGCCTTGGACACATCCTATTACCTGTTGTTTGGTAGATAGTTGGACCCGCGTGTCGTAGTCGCTTGCTCAAGAGTTTTGCTTGTCGTCAAGTACCACAATTGTTGGAGGATTGCCGCATGTTGGCGTTGGAGATGATCATGGCTTTACTTATCGTTCACTTTAATTCTTGTTTAACAACTAAAATTGAATTAAGCAGGCATCGATGGGTGATAGGTAAGATTGGTTTCGATCGCCCACTTGTGTCCCGTGGGACCGAGTTCTTGACACCTGTTCCGAGATCGAGCGCGCTAACCACAGGTGGGGAGATATGGGCCCCCCATTGATTATTACCTGATTTCAAAGTATTGTACTGGGGGCCACAAACTAGTTTGAGGTTTTATTTACTATCCTATACTTATGCCATGTTTTCTGCTTTATTTAAATTGTGCGACAGATAACACCTGTACTGTTTAGGATCGGGACACGATTTCGCGGTGTCGACAGTCCCCGTTTGGGGATTTCTTTGTCGTTCACAGTATACCCAAACCCTAAGTCCGTCTCGAGACCGGCCGACTTCGTTCTTGGTGTACTTAGTGGGGTGGCCCGTGCTTGCTTTGGTGCAGGAACGTCATGACTTAGGCCCCGCCGACATACCGATGGGTGTATGTTAACCGATCGGCAAAAGGGTCGAAGTGCTTGTGGATACTTTGGTGCACCCCTGCAGGGTTAAATCTTTTCGAGAAGCCGTGTCCGCGGTTATGGACGACTTGGAGCACAGTGCTTGATCATAGACAACTATAACTAAAGTTTATTGTTATAAATTGACTTGTATTCCGATATGACTAGTAATCAGCTCCACTACAACGGAATGGCTAAATAAAAGTACCAACAACTGCTGGGTTTTGGGGTTGTCTCATGCTAATTGTATCTGATTAGTAAGTGTTGTAACTATAACGGAATGGTTAACTAAAAGTGCCCACTGCTTACTTTATCGTGACGATTATCTAAACTCGACTAGTAAAGTGCCGCAACTATAATCGAATAAGTAAACCGCCAATGTGAGTTCCTCGGTTGACTTCCTCGTTTGGTCTCGAGGGGAAACGCCAGGATGGGTTTGTTTGATGCTAGTATCGTTGGATCTGAATAGGTCTTTCTTACCCCTCTCGATAGCCGCCTTGATTGTATCGAGTCTCTATAGGTTGTTTAGTGCATCTCGCCATTGCCGCTCGATCCACCATACCTATGTAGGCGAGGACCGCGAATTCTAGCCTCGCTGTCTTGGCCTCGATCGACGCCTCTTTTTCCTTTGCCCTTTGTCGGCACCCTTTTTGTTTAAGCAGGTTTTGAGATCGGCCGTTAGCGGGTTACCCTTCCGCTTGGTGGGCAGGGTTATGGACGCCATTGGTTATTCTTCGTGGCTCTTAGCCCCATTTGCATCTTGTCCGTGAGCGGACGCTCTATCATTTTCAAGGTGATTTGGATCTTTGTACATATATCTGTATTCTTGACTCTTTGAGTCGTCATATATATATCTCATGGGTCCCATCGAGGACTGTTGTGTAATGTTATTACTTTGTTTTCCACCCGCACGCAAGTGCCTGGTGGGCACCTTCGAATCGTTTCTATGCGGGTTTGGCGGGTTTCGCTTAAACTTGCATAGGGCCGATTCGGAGGGTGTTACACCTCTACTTCCGGTACCACGCCGTTGTGCTGCCGGAATCGCGAGGAGAGTACTACAACCTCCGCTACCTGCTGGAACAAGGGAGAGGAAGGTCTTCGTCGAAATCAACGTGTGACCATTGCGGAGCGCTACGGAACGCCGGAAGGATCGTCTCTGCGATCTTGAGATCGGGAGAAATGCGACTACATCACCCACGAGAATCCGCTCGTTAAACACTTTGGAATCTTCGAGGGTGAGTTATTCCATCGACTCGTTGCTACAATCTAGTAGATAGATCTTGGCTTGTTTGTTTGTATGCGATAGAAAATTTTTGTTTTCCATGCTACGAATCCCTACAGTGGTATCAAAGCCGTGTCTATATGTAGATCTGTTGCACGAGTAGAACACAATGGTCATTGTGGGCGTTGATGCTTTTATTGTCGATTTCTTCTTGTGTACTTTGCATCTTGCGGGATGTTGGGATGAAGCGGCCCGGGCTAACCTTACATGACATCGTTCATGAGACTTGCTCCACGCTTGACATGCAACTTGTATTGCATAAGTGGCTTTGCAGGTGCCTGTTTCTCCTAGCATAGTTAAGATCCAATTTACAACGGGTGATTAACAATACTAGTATCAATGTTGTGGTTCATGTTCATAAGTTAGAACGACACTTATTGAAAGCCCCAAACCACGTAAAACATGCAAAGAAAGTAGAGGCGTCTAACTTTGTTTTGCAGGTGTCTTGATGTGATATGGCCATGATTGTGATTATATTTGATGTATGCAATGTTCCTTATTGTAAGTTGGCAAGCGGGAGCCATATGGTTGTCTTTAATTTATGTTAAGACCCGCGTGTCTATTCAAAGTAGTTGTAATAGTTGAAGCCGGTGGACGACAACCATGGAGAAGCGTCATTGACCTTGATGCAATGCCGGTGATGATGGAGATCATGTTCGTGCTAGAAGATGGAGATCGGAAGCACAAAGTGTTGGAGATATGCCCTAGAGGCAATAATAAATGTAGTTATTATTATATCTTTGTGTTTATGATAAATGTTTACATTCATGCTATAATAGTATTAACAGGGAAACATTAATACTTGTGTGATTTGTAAACTTAATTTGAAGTCCCTAGTATAGCCTCTATACTTCACTATCTTGTTGGTTGATTAATGATTGTGGTTTCCCTATCATGAACATTGAGATGTTATCAACAACAAGATCATATCGTTAGGAGAATGATATGGTGGACATACTCCTATAGATAAGCGTAGCATAAAGATCAAGTCATTTCAATAGTTCAATTGCTATATGCTTTACGATACATAGTAACCTAATTCCTTGACCATGAGATCATGCATATCACCTTTACGGATGGATGCTTTGATGACATCAAACACCACACCGTGGCGGGTGGCTATAAAGGTGGCATTGAGTGTTCGGAAAGTATTGGTTGAAACACATGGATCAAGAGGGATTTGTCCATCCATATGACAGATAGATATACTCTGGGCCCTCTCGGTGGAATGTCATCCAATTAGCTTGCAAGCATGTGACTGGATCACAAGGGATCACATATCACGGGACCGAGACAAGAGTACTTATCGATGTGAGGTTGAACTGGTATGCAGAGATCAAGCGATCATAACCTCGGATAAGTAAACTATCGTGAGACAAAGGGAAATTGGTATCGTATGTAAGTGGTTCATTTGATCGCAAAGTAATCGTAGAAATATGTGGGAGCCATACGAATTTGCAGATTCCTCTATTGGTTATTGTTCGGAGAAGTGTCTCGATCATGTCCGCATAATTCACGAACCGTAGGGAGACACACTTAAGGATTCGACGTTGTTTGAGTAGTTATGGTATTATGAGAAAGAGACCGAATGTTGTTCGGAGTCTCGGATGGGATCCAGGATATCACGAGGTGATCCGGAATGGTCCGGAGAATAAGATTCATATAAGGAAAGTCCCGTTTCGGAGTTCGGGAATGATTCCGGTGTTTTCATCGGGAATGTTCTAGAAGGTTCCGGATTGTCCGGCACTCCGGGGGGGGGAGGGTACATGAATGTGTCATTACATATTGAATGATTGCATCATGTACTAAGTGTTCTTGCTGTTCCAAATAAAGGATTAAATTGAATCCTAAAACATAAAAGTCAAATGGCCAGTTTAAAAGTCAAACGACTAAAACAGGAAACTGTGGGAAACAAGCAAGAGGTGGTTGGAACCGACTTGGGGGAGGAGTCCCTCCAAGCCGTAGCCAAAAGGCCGACTTGGGGAGGGAATCCCCTCCCCTTGGCCGCCCCTCCCACCTATAAAAGGAGGGGCAAGGCCTCCTCCTCTAGACACACAAGTTCCTATCCTCTAATCTCAGGTTTAGAGCCGTTTCGGTTTAGAGCTTCTAATTGCTCTAGCCTTCGGTTTAGAGCCTTCTAATTGGTGTGTCTAAATCTCTAGACCGCTAATAGCTCTCTCTCATACTCCACCATACTCGCTCCGGCTTAAGCCTGGGATCTCCCTCTACTTAGGTACCACTCCGTTGTCTTTAGGAATCGCGAGGAGAGTGCTACAACCTCCGCTGCCTGCTGGAACAAGGAGAGGAAGGTCTTCGTCAGTACGAACGTGTGACCGATCATGAAGCGCTGCGGAACGCATGGCGCTGGAAGGATCGTCTACACGATCTTGAGATCGGAAAGAGTACGACTACATCACCCACGAGAATCCGCTCTCGTTAAACACTTTGGAATCTTCGAGGGTAAGTTATTCCATCGACTCGTTGCTACAATCTAGTAGATAGATCTTGGCTTGTTTGTTTGTATGCGATAGAAATTTTTTGTTTTCCATGCTACGAACCCCTACGGTGGTATCAGAGCCGTGTCTATATGTAGATCTGTTGCACGAGTAGAACACAATGGTCATTGTGGGCGTTGATGCTTTTATTGTCGATTGCTTCTTGTGTACTTTGCATCTTGCGGTATGTTGGGATGAAGCGGCCCGGGCTAACCTTACATGACATCGTTCATGAGACTTGCTCCACGCTTGACATGCAACTTGTATTGCATAAGTGGCTTTGCGGGTGCCTGTTTCTCCTAGCATAGTTAAGATCCAATTTACAACGGGTAATCAACAATGCTAGTATCAATGTTGTGGTTCTTGTTCATAAGTTAGAACGAAACTTATTGAAAGCCCCAAACCACGTAAAATATGCAAAGAAAGTAGAGGCGTCTAACTTTGTTTTGCAGGGGTGTGCAGTGATGTGATATGGCCATGATTGTGATTATATTTGATGTATGCAATGTTACTTATTGTAAGTTGGCAACCGGCAGGAGCCATATGGTTGTCTTTAATTTATGTTAAGACCCGCGTGTCTATTCAAAGTAGTTGTAATAGTTGAAGCCGGTGGACGACAACCATGGAGAAGCGTCATTGACCTTGATGCAATGCCGGTGATGATGGAGATCATGTTCATGCTTGAAGATGGAGATCGGAAGCACAAAGAAGAAAGGCCATATCATATCACATATTATTGAATTGCATGTGATCTTAATCCTTTATGCATCTTGTATTTCTTAGTAGACGACGGTAGAATTATAAGATGATCCCTCATGCACATGAATTTCAAGTCATAAAGTGTTCACCCTTAGTTAGCATCGTTGCTAAAGCTTGTTGTTTCGAAGCACCACGTGATGATCGGGTGTGTTAGATTCTGCAAGTGTATACAACGTGAGCAAGCCAGATTTTCTCATGCGGAAACTATGGTTTGATCTTGACGAGCCTAGCATGTACAGACATGGTCTCGGAACACGGATCACCGAAAGGTAAAGCATGAATCATATAGTAGATATGATGAACATGACGATTGTTCGCCATTGAAACTATATCAACTCTCGTGATGATCGGTGTTGATGTAGTGGATTTGGTTCGTGTGATCACTAAAACAATGTGAGGGATGTTGTTTTGAGTGGGAGTTCACCTAGTTTAATTACTTAATTAATTTGAACTGAATTTGTCATAAACTTAGTCTAAACTATTGCAAATATGTTGTAGATCAATGGCAGCCCCTACCATCAATTTTAATGCGTTCCTAGAGAAAGAAAAGTTGAAAAACAATGGAAGCAACTTCGCGGATTGGTTCCGCAATTTGAGGATTGTCCTCACGGTGGTAATTTGACCTATGTTTGGATGCACATTTGGGTGACCCACGGTGAATGATGCTCCCGATGAAGTAAAGAATGTTTACCTCGCTCGGAAGAATCAAGACTCCATAGTTCAAAGGTGCTATCTTGTATGGTTTGGAATCGAGCTTGAAAAGGTTTGAGAATTCAGACCCATATGATATTGTCGAGGATCTCAAATTGATTTTTGAGACTCATGCGGCAATTGAAATCTATGAGGCTTCAAAAGTTCTTTAACCGCAAGATGGAAGAGGGCAGCTTCACGGTGAGCATGTGCTTAAGATGTCTGGCACGCAAACAAACTTAAAAGCTTGGGTATAGTGATTCCTAATGCTTTGGGGATTTACCGTGTCCTCCAATCACTACCACCAAGTTACAAGAACTTTGTGATGAACTACAACATGAACATGAACAAAGAGTTGCGTAACTGTTTGCTATGTTAAAGTCTGCAGGTTGAGATCAAGAAAGAGCACCAAGTGTTGTTGGTCAATAAGACCACCAAATTCAAGAAAGGCAAGTCTAAGCAAAGGGACACTTCAAGAAGGGTGGTAAGAAAGTTACCACGCCGGTGAAGAAGACCAAAGCTGACCCAAGCCCGACATCGAGTGCTTTACCGCAAGGAGAAGGTCATTGGAAGCGGAATTGCCCAAAGTACTTGGCGGATCTCAAGAACGCAACATCAAGAAGAAAGGTATATCCGATATACATGTTATTGATGTGTATCTCACTAGTACTGTAGTAGTGCTGGGTATTTGATCTTGGTTCGGTTGCTCATATTTGTAACTCAAACAGTGCAGATAAACGGAAGCTAGCGAAGAACGAGGTGACGATGCGTGGGAAACGGATCAAAGGTCGATGTGATCGCGGTGGCACGCTACCCTTCATCTACCATCGGGATTAGTTTTATACTTAAATAATTGTTATTTAGTGCCTGTGTTGAGCATGAACATTATATCGGGATCTTGTTTATTGCGAGACGGTTACTTGTTTAAGTCAGAGAATAATGGTTGTTCGATTTATATGAGTAATATGTTTTATGCACATGCACCTTTGATAGATGGTCTATTCTTATTGAATCTCGATAGTGGAAATACACATATCAACAACATTGAGGCTAAATGTTTGAAATCAACCGATAATTCGACCTATATGTGGCACTGTTGTCTTGGTCACATTGGAGTGAAGCGTATGAAGAAACTCCATTCCGATGGACTTCTTGAATCACTTGATTTTGAATCACTTGAAAGATGCGAAGCATGTCTGATGGGAAAAATGACTAAGACTCCATTTTCTGGTATGATGGAGCGAGCTACGGACTTATTGGAAATCATACATACCGATGTGTGTGGACCAATGAGTGTAGCATCGCGCGGTGGTTATCGTTATGTTCTAACCTTCACGGATGACTTGAGTAGATATGGGTATATCTATTTCATGAAACATAAATCCGAAACTTTCGAGAAGTTTAAGGAGTTTCAAAGTGAGGTAGAGAATCAACATAACAAGAAGATTAAATTTCTACGCTCGTGGAGGTGAATATCTAAGTTACGAGTTTGGCAAGCATTTGAAGAAATGCGGAATACTTTCATTAGCTGACACCGGGAACACCACAGCGTAATGGTGTGTCCGAACGTCGTAATTGATCTCACTTAGATATGGTTCGTCTATGATGTCACTTACAGATTTACGCTATCATTTTGGGGTTATGCATTAGAAACAGCCGCATTCACTTTAAATAGGGCACCGTCTAAATCCGTTGAAACGACACCGTATGAATTATGGTTTGGGAAGAAACCTAGATTGTCGTTCCTTAAAGTTTGGGGATGCGAAGCCTATGTAAAGAAGTTACAGCCGGACAAGCTTGAACCCAAAGCGAAAAATGCGTCTTCATAGGATACCCGAAGGAAACTATTGGGTATACCTTCTATCATAGATCCGAAGGCAAAATCTTCGTTGCCAAGAATGGATCCTTTCTAGAGAAGGAATTTCTCTCGAAAGAAGTGACTGGAAGGAAAGTAGAACTCGACGAGGTTGTCAAACCTTCTCTCGAATTGCGAGTAGCGCAAGACCGAAGAAGTTCTGTGGTGCCTGCACCAATAAGAGAGGAAGCTAATGATGGTGATCATGAAACTTCGTTTGAAGTTACTACAGAGCCTGAGGTCAACGAGAACTCGTACCACTCCATTGGTATGATCCCGTTATGAGTGTCATGTTGGTGGACAACACCGATGACCCCGAGACATATGAGGAAGCGATGATGAGCCCGATTCCAATAAATGGTAAGAAGCCATGAAATCCGAGATTGGATCCATGTACGAAAACCAAGTATGGACTTTGGTGGACTTAGGATGGCGGAAGGTCATCGAGAACAAATGGATTTTCAAGAAGAAAACAGATCGATGGTAATGTTATCTTTATAAAGCTCGACTTGTCGCAAAAGGGTTTCGACAAATTCAAGGAGTTGACTACGATGAGACTTTCTCACAAGATGAAGCTAAAGTCTGTGAGGATTATGTTAGCAATCGCTACATATTATGATTATGAGATATGGCAGATGGATGTCAAAACAGCATTCCTCAATGGAGATATTGATGAAGAGTTGTATATGATGCAACCCAAAGGTTTTGTCGATCCTAAAGATGCTAACAAGGTATGAAAACTTCAAGGCTGTCGAGAACAAATGGATTTTCAAGAAGAAAACAGATGCTGATGGTAATGTTACTGTCTATAAAGCTCGACTTGTCGCAAAAGGGTTTCGACAAATTCAAGGAGTTGACTACGATGAGACTTTCTCACCAGTAGCGAAGCTAAAGTCTGTGAGGATTATGTTAGCAATCGCTGCATATTATGATTATGAGATATGGCAGATGGATGTCAAAACAGCATTCCTCAATGGAGATATTGATGAAGAGTTGTATATGATGCAACCCAAAGGTTTTGTCGATCCTAAAGATGCTAACAAGGTATGCAAACTTCAACGGTCCATCTATGGATTGAAGCAAGCATCCCGAAGTTGGAATCAACGTTTTGATAAGGTGATCAAAAGTTTTGGTTTTATACAAACTTATGGAGAAGCTTGTATTTGCAAGAAAGTGAGTGGGAGCTCTGTAGCATTCTTAATACTATATGTGGATGACATATTTGTTGGAATTATGCCCTAGAGGCAATAATAAAGATGTTATTATTATAATTCTTGTTCATGATAAAGTTTATATTCCATGCTGGAATTGTATTAAGCGGAAACTTTAATACTTGTGTGGTTTGTGAACAACACCGTGTCCTGAAATGCGCCTCTAAGGACTAGCTCATTGATCAATGATGGTTAAGGTTTCCTAACCATATACATGAGTTGTCAATTGATAATGAGATCATATCATTGGGAGAATGATATGATGGATGGACCAAACTAAGCGAAGCAATTAGATCGTTTCATCGTGTTCATCTTTATGAAGCTTTTCCTATGTCAAATATTGTATTCCTTAGACCATGAGATAATACAACTCCACGGTATCGGAAGAAAGCTTTGAGGTCATCAAACGTCATCCGATGAGAGGGTGATCATAAAGGTGTCTCTCGTGATCGGAAAGTATCTTGGGTTGTATGTATCAAGATGGAATTTGTCCCTCCCAAGTCGGAGAGATATACTTTGGGCCCACTCGGTAATCGATATCAACACCGCTTGCAAGCATGTGGTTAAGGAGTTAATCACAAAGTGATATCGGATTACGGAACGAGTAAAGTACTTACGTGAACGATTGAACTAGGTATGATGTACCGATCGAATCTCGGGCAAGTAAAATATCGTGAGACGAAGGGAATATATATATGGGATTGATTGAATCCTGGCATCGTGGTTCATCCGATATGATCATCGATGAATGTGTGAGAGTCAATATGGGTGCCCAGACCCCGCTGTTGATTATTGATAGAAGATCATGTCCGCATATTCTCGAACCGAGGTCACACACTTAACGTATCTCGACGCTAGGATAGATTGGATAATTGGTTTATGAATTTTTGTTCGAGTCTCGGATGGGATCCGGATATCACGAGAGGTTCGGAATGGTCCGAGAATAAGATTCATATAAGGCAGTTTTGGAGTTAATTGTTCCGTTAATCGGTATTGTACCGGAAGCTTCTAGAACCTTCCGGAAGGGGACCAACGTGGCCCCACCTTCCGGGAGGGGGCATGGGCCTATGAGGGAGTGTCCTGGCCGCATTGGGCCAGGGGCACAAGGCCCCATAGGGCCCAACCGATACTAGATAAGTTTAAACTCGTTTAAACTAGAGATAGGATTTCTAGATAAGGGAGAGTTTAAATCGTTTAAACTAGAGATAGGATTTCTAGATAAGGGAAAGTTTAAATTGTTTAAACTAGAGATAGTCTTGGAGGAGGGGCAAGGGCTGGCCGCCCCCCCCCCCCTCCCCCCTACAACACACCTCCCTCCAAGCCCTAGTAACCCTGCTGCCTTCCTCTCTCCCTTCCGACTGTTTGTAGGCGAAGCCCTGCAGCAGAAATTCTCCACCATATACACCAAGCCGTCGTGTTGTAGATCCAATCTATCTCTCCACCATACTCGCTGGTCTGAGGAAGGAGGAGACGTCGAGGTGCTGCACGTGTGCATCTCACGGAGGCACCGCCACTTGTGGTGCTAGATCGGATCGGATCGCGAGGAGGAGAAGCGAGTACGACTACATCACCCACGCCCGTTTAACGCTCACTGGCGAATCTTCAAGGTATGAAGATCTAATCCAATCTCTCTCTAGTTGTTTGCATCTCCTAGATTAGATCTTGGCTTTCCCTCCGCTCGCTCCGTAGAAAATTTTGATTTACTATGCCGAAACCCTTCAAGGGTATCGAGCTAGATCTATGTAGATGTGTTTCACGAGTAGAACGCAACATGGTTGTTGCGGCGTTGATGTTTTCTGTTGCAAGCCTCTTGTTTGTGTTCTTCTTATGACGTGGGATAGTGAGATTGAAGCGGTCCGGCCAACCTTACGTGACGCCGTCGCGACCGCCGCACTTGACGGTGGCTTGTTCCACACATGCACGGTGGATGTCGTTTCTCTCACTATAGTTGTCATGGGATTAACACGAGTTTGGCAACCATAATATCACCGTTGTGGCTTTCCGTAGTAAGAATCGTTCTTAGCATCTACTCCCATAAGCCACGTAAAACATGCAACAACAAAGTAGAGGCGTCTAACTTGTTTTTGCAGGAGTGTTTTCTGTGATATGGTATGGCCCAAGATGTGATGTGTATATTGTATGATGATCATGTTTTGTAATGTTTCACGACTTGCATGTCGATGAGTACACAAGGCAGAGCCATATGGTTGTCTTTATAATCGTGTATGACCAAGTAGTCAACTTTATACGCCATATGTAATAGCTTTACTTTATCGCTAAGTAGTTAGCAATAGTTGTAGTTGCTATTCGTGGTGGAGGCAATCATGGTGGAGTGATGGAGATCATGCCGGAACGCACAAGATGGAGATCATTGCGCGAAGATTGGCTATACCATGTCACATAAAGTTATATGCATGTGATGTTTATCCCTTTTATGTATCTTATTATGCTTAGATCGCGACGGTAGCATTATAAGATGATTCTAAATCACAATCTGGATACGTATTTATTTTGAATGGTGCAGCAGTTAGTGTCGGGGGGTTGACCCCGGGTAGGTCAGAGACGGGGAAAGACAGAGGTACTGTCCCCGCCTGATTGCCGAACTACGGCCTAGGTCGGCCGAATCATGTATATGTCGGCCGATGAACGGAGGCAAGAAGCTTACGTATAGGTATAAAGTGGTAACCTGGCCGAGTTAATGAGAAACTCAGCCGGGTTACACAAATGATCTCCGTGCAGGTAAGGAACGAGCCGAATAACACAAGGTAAGGCCGAGTTATACGAAGCTTGCAGGAGAAGGAGAAGCTTGGAGTCAAACCATAGCTGCAGGCTAAAAGGAATCTGAACAGGGCCAAGCGCAAGAGACAAGGAAGCGCAGGGACAGAGGAGCAGAAGGAGGTCACGGAGGTGACAGTGCTGGAGCCCGAGGCGTGCAGAAGGGGGGGCAGTTGGAGCTTTGCCGTCGTTGGAAGGGAGACAGGGAAAGGAGGCCGCCGAATTACCCCTTTGGGACAAGCATATTCCTCGAATATGCTTGTCACGACCTAAGGGCACCCAAGGCACCCCTTTATAAGGGGGGGTTTGGGCCCTGAGGGAAGGGAGAGTCTTTTGAGCAACGTTAGGCTGGGGAAATTCATATAGTTCCCCTGTAAACAGCTCCAGGAGCACTTGTAACACATCTAGAGAGAAATAAAGTTCATCACTTTGGCAGCTTGAGTGAAAAGACAGTTGCATCTTCCTCCCGCATCCCACTAGCATCCATTGGCCCCATACTTTAGCCTACCCATGGCATCCGCCGCAACCACCACGGCTTGGCGCCATCGTGGGGCCAGCAATGCGGTGCGGAGTTGTGATCCGGACGGAAACTTCATCAACACCGCGAAGCGTGTTGTTTCGCATGGTCCAGATTTGGTCTCGTGACTATGTCGAGACAATGCAGGAGCCGTGGGAAAACTCCCCCGCGCAACGGGATCTTCATCGGCCTGGGCGAGCACAGGATCTACGTCGGCGTCTACGTCTCCGATGTTTATCCTCATCAGGTTGTTGTTACAGGGGAACCACCTCGAAGCGCAGCGAGCTGTCCATGAGGAGAACGTCTGGCCAGCGGCGTCGAGGTGATGGTCGCAGCAGGAGCGCAAGCGGGAGCAGCATTGGCCGGGTCAAGCAGAGAACCCGCCAGCGCAGTTCGCCCCAGGCAGATCACACTGCAAACCGCTGAGGTAATTCCGCCGGTGACAAACCCGGCCGAGCTACATGACACCACCCCAAAGGCACCAAGAGTGAGAGGACCACCTCTGGAGAGACCAGAGAACATTCTTCAGGCAACTATAGAGAACTTAACTACGCCTGTAGCGCCGATACTTGATCCGGCAAATGCTCAGGCAGAGTTAGAGGAAACCAGGCAAAAGGTGCTGGTAGAGGCCCAGAAAGTATCGGCCCTGAGGGAATCCTTGAACAGGACCCTGAGAGAATATGCAAAAGCTAATAAGCTTGATATCGCACCCGAACGGGTGGACGAACTGAGATTAAGAGGAAAGAACCTCATGAGTGATATTAACAAAGAGCATGAAGCTCACAGAGCCGAATCGGGCGACTTGGGTTTGCCGAGGTATAGTACCCCGGCGAAGAATCTAAGAGCGGCGAATGCCGCAGCATTGGAACTAGAGGGGTTAACAGGGGAAGCTCGGCAGAAGCAACAAGAAAGAGTGAATGAGCTGGTGCGCATCGCGAACCAAAGAAAATGAGGAAATGCTCGAGCTAACCCGCAAGACCAGGGGCTTCACGAATGGTTCATTCAGGGCAAGACTGCTTTGTCTCAAGCAAAGATCTTCACCCTAAACAACGCTAGAAAAGAAAAAGCAGTAACCTCAGGGAAGAGGAACAAACAAATTGTTCCATATGACCCAGCAATAGCTGGAAAGGCAAATGAGAACAGAGGCAATGCATGCCGAGGTAATAGTGGGGAGAGAAACCACGGCCGTGTGGAAAGAGACGGCGGCGGCCGAGGTAATGGGGAACACGGCAGGAAAGAACTTGCAAGAGACAATCATGAAAACCAAACCCCGGCCGAAATAAGGAGAGAAGTGACGCTCAACCCGCAACCAAGACCTGAGCCTCGGCAAGAAAGAGAAGTGAGGCCAGCTCGCTACAATCAGGTGAATGAAAGGTATAATGATGGATATTCCGAGCTAGAATACGTAAACCAAGGTGGAGACAATCACCATGGGATGCGTGATAGAATCTGACAGAGACTTGCCGACAAGTGATGCAAGAGTAAAATTGGATCGGTTATACCGATCCGAGCTATTGGAAGAGCAAGGTCCACTGGTCCGCGTGTTTTGGGCCACGGATCATGGGCGAACCACCGCCAAATTTTCAATTGGCAAGAGGCACAAAACTTACAACGGAAGTACCAAGCCACAAGATTAAGTAATTGACTATGCCACCGCAGAAAGATAGCGGTGGCAACCTAAGATGGGCTATGCGGTATGTCCCACGATGTTGGAAGGACCAGCCGGTATGGTTGAATAATCAACCAGGGCAAGATCAACGCTGGTTAGATTTCAAGAGATGTTAACAAGCAACTTTACCAAAGACATACAAGAGGCGAATAGACCACAAAGAATCCATGTGCAAGCAAAGGCCGAATGAAACAGATAGAGAGTTTTTGACTCGATGGTGTAATCTGAGAAACTCGTGTGAAGGGGTTATTGAATCGCAAGCGATCGCTTGGTTCGCGCAAGGCTGCCGTTACGGCAGTGTGTTATGGCAACGCCTGCAGAGAGATATGCCAACCACACTAGCAGAAACTATCAGAATAGCGGACTCCTATGCTTTGGGTGACCCAACCCAGCCAGAGTTAATGTCGGCAGACCATCGTGAGCAGCAAGACCAATACACGAGAGAATTGGCCAGGTCATCTAGGCGTGATTTCAGAGGAAGAAGAAGAGAAGAGAGGCCGGATTATAGGTATAATTCGGCCCAGGTGGCAGCTGTGGCTCAAGATCAGCCGAGTCACGGAGTAACTCAACGGCGTAAAAATGGACATCAACAGTGGACCGCAAGAAATGATGGAAAAAGGCAATGGACCCCGGAGCAAAAGAAGCAATGGCAAGAGAAGCCGAAGTATACATTTGAATCCATGTTGGATCAGCCGTGTAAATTTCACACATCAAACCCATCTAGACCAGCCAATCACACAACCCGACAATGTGCTTGGATGAAAAATGCGATGGGTAACCCGGCAGGAGTTCAAGCTCCCCATCAGATTCAACAGCAACATCAGCATGATTAATCGGAGCAAATGCACAACAAGCGATCTCCGCCCCTCCTCCGAGGTATGATAACTCGGATCGGAGGATGCAATGCATCAAGTAATGAACCAGGCGGGGCGGAAGGATAAATCCGGCAAATCTGGACGTAATGATTCTGAAGAACATCACCGGTCTTCTGCGTGTTCACGGCGAGCAGCAGATGCAGAGTGTGCGGCGCCGACATATGGAAGTGAATGCGGTTGTACCAAGGTGCCGAGATACCAGCCATGGTGCGATCAAGATATAACTTGGAGTATAAAAGATCATCCTGTGATAATGCCGAGTCCGGATCAGACGCACTTGTGTTGGACCCGACATTTGTGGGACCAAGCATCAATGTGAAATTCTCAAAAGTACTCATTGATAATAGAAGCGATATTAACATCATGTACAAAGATACCATGCACAAACTCGGTATATCACGGAACATCTGCGATCCACAAGGACAACTTTCCATGGGATAGTGCGGGGCTTTCGTGTGAGCCCATTGGTAAAGTCCGAGTGGACGTCTTATTCGATACAAGAGATAAGCTGAGCGAAAATTTGGAATTTGAGGTGGTTGATCCGGAAAGCTGTTATCATGCTCTACTCGGACGGCCGCGACCGCCAAATTCATGAGCAGTTGTCATATAGGTTATCTAAAAATGAAATTACCGGACCACAAGGGGTGATAACGATTCTGAGGGATTACAAGAAGTCAATGGAGTGTGCCTCGGCCGGGTCAAATTTGGCCGAATCATTGGTCATAGCGAGAGAAAAGAAAAGGATTCAAGAGGTAGCATCCCTCGCACAGTCAGCACAATTAAGCATGCCGGCATTGGCCAACCCTCATGGCAGCGTTTCTTTCCAACCAATCAAAGAGACGAAGAAAGTTCAGATTGATGAGCAATTCCCAGAGCGCACTGTCACTATTGGTGCAGTCTTGGCGCCAAATAGGAAGGCGAGCTCACCAACTTCCTCCGTGAGAATCGGGACATATTTGCATGGTCTACTCAAGATCTGCAAGGTGTCGAGGAGTTGGTGAGCACTCTTTAAACGTCGAGCCGGGCGCGGCCGGTGAAGCAACCTCTCCGCCGCTTCGCCGAAGACAGGAGAAAAGTGATAGGAGATGAGATAGCTCGGCTTCTCGCCGCCGGGTTTATCATGGAGGTGCTTTATCCGGATTGGCTATCAAATCCGGTGCTAGTAGAAAAGAAGAAAGATGATCCTAATATAGCCATTGTGTGGCGAATGTGTATCGACTACACTAACCTAAACAAGGCGTGTCCAAAAGATCCTTTTCCATTGCCTAGAATAGACCAAGTCATTGACTCGACCGCTGGCTGTGAGTTGTTATCATTTGTAGACGCGTATTCTGGTTTCCACCAGATACCGTTAAATCCGGCCGATCAAATAAAGACTGCATTTATTACCCCGTACGGGGCTTATTGTTATCGCACGATGCCATTACTTTGAGAAATGCGGGAGCAACGTATCAAAGGTGCATGCAAAAATGGTTACATGATCAGATAGGGAAAAATGTACAAGTGTATGTGGATGATGTAGTCATCAAAACTAAGGAAAGCAAAACCCTGCTAGATGATATACGGCAAACTTCGCGAACACGAGAAGGTTCGAATGAAACTCAACCCGAAATGCACATTTGGCGTCGGCGGAAAACTACTCGGGTTCCTTGTGTCCAACCGGTATCGAGGCTAATCCGACGAAGATAAGAGCAATAGAAAAATGGAATTGCCGAGGTGTTTGAATGATGTACAAAAATTCACGGGCTGCCTCGCCTCGCTTAGTCGATTTGTATGTCGGCTAGGAGAAAAGGCACTGCCACTCTATCAGCTGATGAGAAAGTCGGACAAATTCGGCTGGACTCCCCAGGCCGACATTGCGTTTCACGAGTTGAAAAAGATGCTAGTTACGGCACCCATTTTAGCTTCTCCATTATCGAAAGAACCAATGCTACTTTATATAGCGGCTACCAATCGAGTAGTTAGTACTGTGGTTGTAGTAGAACGGCTTGAAGAGGGTAAGTCAGTTCAGAGGCCAGTATATTATTTAAGTGAAGTATTATCCACTTCAAAGCAATTATCCACATTATCGAAGATGGCCTATGGAGTATATATGTCGCAAAAAAGCTTAAGCATTACTTTGAAGAGCATCCAATAAGAGTAATATGTGAGGCACCCATAGCGACATATTGAACAACAAAGACGCAAGTGGCGAATAGCAAAATGGGCGATCGAAGTTATCACCGTATGCTCCACAATTTGATAGGAGAGATGCAATCAAATCTCAGTGTCGCCGACTTTCTAAATAGATTGGGCGAGGTGCAATATGAGCCACCTTGCAGATCCAAATTCTTGGACAATGCACTTTGATGGTTCCAAACTAAGGAGCGGTTTGGGCGAGGAATAGTCTTGACCTCGCCTAAAAGGATCAATTGAAGTATGTCTGCAAATACATTTTGGCGTCCAACAATGTAGCTGAATATGAAGCACTAGTCCATGGATTAAAAGTGGCAAAAGAAATGGGAATACGCGAATCCTATGCTACGGTGATTCGGATCTGGTAGTCTGACAAGTGTCGGGCACTTGGGATGCATTAGATGCTAATATGGCTTCTGATTCCATGTGCGTAAGATCGGTGGATATTTTGAAGGATGTGAATTCCACCACATACCACGAAGCGAAAATGACGCCGCTGACACATTGTCAAAATTAGGATCAACCCGCAATCGATTCCGGTATAGCCCTTGAGCACCTCAGAAACCGTCAATAAACCCATCACCGAATCCGAATCAATCTTTATCCAGAAAGTTCTGAGAATCATACACCAATGGAGATAGATCCATGACAAGATTCGGAACCCTAAAGAGGGGGACCCGAGGTAATAACGATCATGGAAAGGGCCGAGGTATGTATGTCGGTAGAGAGCATGGAGATGATGTGAAATGACTACTGAAGAGCAACGCCGACATGGGCGCAACCCATATTTTCGTACCTAAAAGACGCAGATGCTGCGAGTAATGAAGTATTAGCCGGACAAACCGTCGAAGAGCAAAGGCCTATACAATCATAAACAATGAGTTATATAAGAGAAGCGTAACGAACATATTGCGAAGTGCGTGAGTCCATGAAGGTCAGGAGATCCTTCTAGATATACACCAAGGAGAATGTGGGCACCATTCCTCGTCTCGCGCTTTAGTAGCCAAGGCATTCAGGCATGGATTTTACTAGCCAACGGCGTTAAAAGAGGCAGAAGAGTTAGTCAAGAAATGCAATGGGTGTCAGAGATATGCAACCAGAATACATATGCCGTCGGCCGAGTTAAAAACAATACCCATTACTTGGCCGTTTTCTGTGTGGGGTTTAGACATGGTAGGACCTTTTAAGACGGCAAGAGGAGGAATGACCCACATCTTGGTCATGGTCGACAAGTTCACAAAATGGATCGAAGTAAAACCAATTAAAAAGTGTGATGGCCACACAGCAGTGAAATTCCTCAAGGATATCATCTTGAGATACGGATACCCACACAGCATTATTACGGATAATGGGACGAACTTTGCAGAAGGAGCTTTCGCTAAATTTTGCCAAGAGAAACACATAAGACTAGATGTTGCCTCAGTGGCTCACCCAGCATCCAATGGGCAAGTTGAAAGGTCTAATGGACTGGTTTTATCAGGAATAAAACCACGGCTAGTTGAACCATTGCAAAGGTCGGCAGGATGTTGGATTGAGGAATTACCAGCAGTATTATGGAGCCTCAGGACTACTCCGAACAGATCAACAGGTTACACACCATTCTTTTTGGTATATGGGGCAGAGGCCGTGCTTCCAACCGACATAATACATGACTCGCCAAGAGTTACTCAATATACATCTTCAGAGGTAAATGAAGTAGCTCGGCAAGATGTCGTAGACCTGTTGGAAGAAGCCCGAGAATTGACATTATCACGATCAGCCATTTATCAACAGAACTTACGGGTATCACAGCAGAAAGTGAATCCAAGAGTATTCAAAGAAGGAGATTTGGTACTCGGTGGTGCAACGCACTACGGCATGCACAAATTGTCACCCCATGGGAAGGACCATTTATCGTGAGCAAAGCATTGCACAACGATGCATACTATCTGATTGACGCCCAATCACCTGGAGAAGGCAAGGCAAACAAAGCTGGCGAAGAAACGAAACGCCCCTGGAATGTGGCTTTACTTCGGCCATTTTACTCGTAGGATTATGTCTCAAGGTCACCAATGATGTACTTGCACCTCGACACCCAGAGCGGTGACTCGGGGACTGCCGAATGTTATATTTATTTCATATCGTGTATGTAAACCTCGGCGCCCTGAGCAGTTGCTCGGGGACTGCCATATGTGATGTTATCTCATATTTGATATTTAAACCTCGGCACCCAGAGCAGTGGCTCGGGGACTGCCATATGTGATGTTATCTCATATTTGATATTTAAACCTCGGCACCCAGAGCAGTGGCTCGGGGACTGCCATATGTGATGTTATCTCATATTTGATTTTTGGACCTCGGCACCCAGAGCAGTTGCTCGGGGACTGCCATATGTGATGTTATCTCATGTTTGATATTTAAACCTCGGCACCCAGAGCAGTTACTCGGGGACTGCCATATGCAATGATTATCAAGTGTTATATGTTTAGGCCTTGGCATCCAGGACAATAGCTCGGGGACTGCCATATCTTATACTTATCTCTTTCGCGTTACACACTTGAACATTGGCGATCAAAGCAGTAACTCGGAGAGTGCAATGTGTTATTTTCTTTTCATGTTACGAATATGCATCTTGGTGCCCAAAGCATTGACTCAGGAATTATCATAGGGTTGTCAAATTCATGGACACATAAACTTTAGCACTTAAACCAACAACTCGGAAACTATGAGCCAACAAGGCAAAAAAGTAAATCCTGAAGGATGAAGAAATTATGAGCCAACAAGGCAAGAATTCGGACGAGCATTCACTTAACTAAGAGTCTGAAAGGCACATAGCAAAAGAACCTCGAATCATACGAGTTGATAAATTTTTTCGTTTACATTGAACACCCGGCATACCAGGGATCACGAATAACTTAGGCATCGTTGGAGGAGGAACCACTTGATCAGTCGGGGCACTCAAGTAGGAGGAACTTCGGAGGTTGCCTCGCCTTCGCCGACCCAGGAGGAGTGACTTCGGCGGTATCAGGGGTTGTTCAGAGCGTCGTCTGTGGCAGTAGAATGCCGGTGCCTTTGGAGGAAGATCGTGCATCACCATTGCTATCGAGCTTGAGCTAGAGCTATTGGATGTGGCGAATCATCTTCACCTTCCCGTGCTCGCAGAATCATCACCCAAAGCATCTTCAGCGGCCTCTTCATCCGGATCCGGAGAAAACTCGGCCCTTCATTCCAAGTGTGCACATCGGCATACTCGGCCAATGGAAAGCCCGAGCTTGCGAAGAGCAACAAAGGTGGGATCTTCAACCCACCGGGAGCGGTCGTGATTCATCGAATGTCAAGGGAGATATCTTCATACCATGACATGATTACATAAGGGCCATGTCGGCACCGGCCGCAGCAGATTCCCTCAAAGACTCAATCGCCTCTCGGATGCCTTCACTGGCCACCAATAACTTGACCTCGTCGATATCGAGGAGACCACGAGGAATTCGGCGAGTGCATGATAAGCTTTGATAGCAGCCTCCACCAAGTCCCGACCCATGATTTTCATCGGACCAGCTGCACCAACAACAACCAAGAAATCCTCCATCAGTATTCAAAGTCAACGATTAGCTTCACCTCGTAACGCGAGCCGCAAGAACAGCTCTAGTACTCACGGGTTTGGACTCGGGGAAGTGACCTACGCAAAACATGGACATGTCAAAGGATAGTAGCGGCGACAAAGAAAAAATACAGTTCGGCCAGGCCAAATAACTTACGATGGATATAGCTCATCATTATTTGAAGATCCTTAGCCCAAATAGCTTTACTCTTCTCGAAACGAGCAATTTCCTCGCTCAAACCGCGAGTTTTAAGCTCGGCAGCTTTGAGGAGTTCTTTGCTCTTCTCGGATCCAGTCGGTAGGTTCTTTTCCAAAGAGAATTCTTGATCAACCTTTTCTAGCTCGGATTTCTGAGAGAGCTTGAGTGAATTCACCTCGGATCTCAGGCGGGTTATCTCATCATCCTTCTCTTGTAGTTGCGCCGAATGAACTGCGCTTTGTTCTAAAAAATGAAGCATCACGTCAGGCATGGGCACGCAATCTTGTTGCGACGCTGCAAAGTCTTGCAACTCGGCTTTACCACAACCCAACGCAATAAGGAAACTCAGCATAGATACTAAAAGAAGAAGGAGCAAGGGGGAAAGGAAACTAACCTTCCAAGGACTTGACCTTCTTTTCAAGGCGGATATTGAGATTATTGATATTACCTATTCAAAAGAAGTAAGCGGCGCTCATGACAGTATATAAGAAAGTTGCGAATAAGGAAAAGAAACTATCAACTTACCAGCTTTCTTCGCGACGGGCAGAACTTTCTCATACTTCTCTTCCAACTTGCGGTGCAAGAAGAGCAACCTCTGGAACTCGGCAGTCCGTCGGTCATGGGCAACCTAAGAAATGGAGCACAATGATAAAACAAAAGTTAGAAGCTATAACAGATCCGAAACAAGCAAAACTTAATTCGGCTCTAGGTGGCTGGAGATTCAAAGCTATACCAGATCCGAATCAAGTAAGACTTAATTCAGATCTAGGTGGCTGGAGATTCAAAGCTATACCAGATCCGAATCAAGCAAAGCTTAATTCGGCTCTAAGTGGCTGGATATTCAAAGCTATACCAGATCCGAATCAAGTAAGACTTGATTCAGATCTAAGTGGCTGGATATTCAAAGCTATACCAGATCCGAATCAAGTAAGACTTGATTCAGATCTAGGTGGCTGGAGATTCAAAGCTATACCAGATCCGAATCAAGTAAGACTTAATTCAGATCTAGGTGGCTGGAGATTCAAAGCTATACCAGATCCGAATCAAGCAAAGCTTAATTCGGCTCTAAGTGGCTGGATATTCAAAGCTATACCAGATCCGAATCAAGTAAGACTTGATTCAGATCTAAGTGGCTGGATATTCAAAGCTATACCAGATCCGAATCAAGTAAGACTTGATTCAGATCTAGGTGGCTGGAGATTCAAAGCTATACCAGATCCGAATCAAGCAAAGCTTAATTCGGCTCTAAGTGGCTGGATATTCAAAGCTATACCAGATCCGAATCAAGCAAGACTTAATTCAGATCTAGGTGGCTGGAGATTCAAAGCTATAACAAATCCGAATCAAGCAAGACTTAATTCAGATCTAGGTGGCTGGAGATTCAAGACTACGCCAGATCCGAGTCAAGAAGGACTTAACTCGGCTCTATGAGAATAGAAATTAAAAGCTACGTCAAAACTAAAACAAACTATGAGCTAGGTGGCCGAACTAATGGAACCTTAGAAATAAAAATACGTCAAACTTCCAAGCATACAACAAGTTATTTCCTTGCAAGTTTCGGGGACTAGAGAGTATGATAACATGTGGAAAATAATTTAAGACCCGGAGATAAAACAATTACCGCATTCATCTTGTTCGTATCAACGATAAACTGGGCGGCTTGGTCAAAGCGGCCACTGATGTCAGAAAGCTGGAAGGGTTGATTGACTGGATTGCCCTCAAACTGATCGTGAATTCCGGTTGTTGGCGAATTCAACCAGCGCCCGAGGTTATTCGCTATTGTCGGGTTAAAACTTTACCCAGGCGGTCAACATGACCGCGATCGCGAGACTCTTATGAAGAGCAAATTGTTGCCGATGGCGAGGTGATGCCTTTGGCGAATCTGACTCCTTGCGTGATGCCTCTGCAATACTTGGTGAGAGGTGCCGGCAAGACTTTTCGAGAAGAGGTCTTGGCGATAACGTTCTCCTTAGAAGCACCGGCAGGACGTTGCGTCTCCGGTAGGCGGAATCCTTAGGATCGATGAGATTAAGCTCGCAGAGGCGCCGGTAGCGATCTTCTCGGCAGAGGTCGGTGCGACCGTAGGAGCTTCGGAGTAGATGGAAGCTCAATCTGTGGCTGGGGCCCATAGAGGGCAGCTGGCTCAACGAAAACATCGGAGGCGGATCGGATCCGGATCAATGGGAGAGACCTCGGGGCATCACGGCGAGCAGTGATTATCGGGAGCGGGGAGAAGCGGGGCGAGTAGGACTAGGAACTCTCGTGTCATCAGCGGGAGGAGGAGATGGCGGCCGGATCGGACGGCTAGTCATACTAGGACCCGGGTTTAACAGACAGAGCAACGCTGCAAAAGTAGGAAAGAAGATTCGTCAGAATGAGAAATGTAAGAAAGAGAACGAGAAATATAGGCAAAAGAACTTACCCAGCAACCCCGGGCATAGTCTTGCGCCTGGGAGGATTCGGAGCGGATTTCTTTACTCGCTTCTTAGGAACCGCATCCGAGGCACAGGCGGGAGCCCCGCGTTTCCCCGAGGTAATGGGAGGCCGAGAAGCGATAGGTTCGGCATCATGAATCGACCGGCGGATTAGCTGGGAAGCGAAGCGAAATGCATAAGAAATAGGCATGGCGGCAACTACCTCAAGAATTTGGACCTCGTCAGAATCACCTTCCTCCTCCTGGCTGAAGATTTGCATGAGTCGGCAGGGTGGGATCGACTTAGGGACGAACTCCTCGGTCGGCTCGCGATATCCGGTACTCCTATCTGCGGGCAGGGAGGCTGCAGAACTTGGCATCCTCGTCTTTTGTTGGCGAACCTCTGCGTGACAAGGAGAGAAAATCATGAAAACCGGACTATAAAAGCGAGGAAAAGCAGTGATGAGGATTGGGCTTACCTCGGGAGGAGGATTGTCACGGTGAGCGGTTTCAACCCCGAGGTCGATCATCGAGCATCTCCGTCTTGAAAATAGCTCGGACGCTTACAGATGAGGTAGTTGTCCAACTCCACAGTCGAGACTCGGTTAGGGTCGAGGGACCGCTCATGTAACATGCTTGTGGGTCCTTTGTTGGAAGGGCAGATCCGGCTACTAATAAAAGTGGCCATCAAGTCCTCTCCGCATAACCCGGCCGAATCAACTCCTTCAACCGAATCTCGAAGGCCTCGGCTAGGGCATGAGTCTTCTTCGGATTATAGAGCCAGTTCACTTTGGAAGGTGGACCAATTGAGAATGGGGGAAGCCGAATCTTGTCTTCCGCCCCTCTGTTCTTGACGTAAAAGAACGATTTATGCCATTTCTTACACGACTCCAACCCGGTAACACGGGGGAACACGGATTGCCTCCGAGGTGTGATGGATGCCGCCCACATTGGGTGAGCAACTTCTCGGAAGGATGCGAGAGATTTGTCGGCACGACGTTGGAGCGAATCTGGAAGAATTTTGACCAGACATGTCTTGATGGCCACAGGCAAGTAACCCTCGGCGGAGATGAAAGCGGAAAGAGAAGCTATGGCGTCGGGAAGGTGATGCGGCTGAAGGCCGAAGTAATCAAGAAATTCTCTAGCAAAGTCGCTAAGATGAAGACCAAAGCCGCGAGCGAAGTGGGACATGAAAACCACGTATTCGCCTTCTCTGAGAACTGGAGACGACTCGCTGCCGGGTAGACGGCAGGAAACCTCGGCAGAATCCGGCAGTTCGAGGAGCCACTCAATCTCGCCAGTAATCGAGAACCTGCCACGATCCACGCTCGGGCCCGAGCCAGCGTCATCGTCCTCAACTAAAGCACCACTAAAGGAACTAGACATAGTTCCACGGAGAGATCGCGGAGGAAAAGCGGCGGCGGAGGAAAGCTTAGAGCTACAGGGCCCGTCGAACCTAAGCGAAAACAATGGCGAAAAGGGAAAAAGCGTCGCGACTACGGAAGTTGTGCGGATCGATCTAGGGCAGAGACAAGACAAGACAAGATGGCGAAAGGACTCACCGGCGGCGGGCCACGGCCGTGGAGCCTTGGGCAAGAGAGGCCGAGCAGCGGTGGAATCCTGGCGGAAGCTCTGGTGAGACGGCGGAGCAACAAGAAAGCACACAGGCAAAGGAAAGAAGGAGAGCAGACGCGAACGGTAATGAGAAAGAAGAACCCAGAAGGGCGCGTTTCCCCACTTTATAGACGAAGCGATGAACGGGGGAGTGGGATCGTGGGTGTGGCAGTTACCGCGTAGATCGTGGAGAAACGAGCAGCTGACGGTGAGTGGAGCCACACGGAGGCCACAGAACGAAAAGTTGTTACAATCCCAAGCGGGCTGACTCCACGGCGTCGTGGCGGCGGGCAGTACAGGTTCTTGTGGCTTGTCAGTAAATATTATAAGAGGACCTAAAAACTAGGAAAGCAATGATGGGGTGACACGTAGGACTTAGCGTATGATGGAAGGAGCGAGAGAACCTCGGGCGAGGCCTTAGCTCGGAAACAAGACAAAAAGAAGGTGTTAAAGCTGATATAACCCAGCCAAAGTAATTGACAGGGCCACACCAGCTTCGGGGACTAATGTCGGGGGGTTGACCCCGGGTAGGTCAGAGACGGGGAAAGACAGAGGTCTGTGTCCCTTTGATTGCCGAACTACGGCCTGTCGGCGAATCATGTATATGTCGGCCGATGAGCGGAGGCAAGAAGCTTACGTATAGGTATAAAGTGGTAACCTGGCGAGTTAATGAGAAACTCAGGGTTACACAAATGATCTCCGTGCGGTGAGAGCAGGCGAATAACACAAGGTAAGGCCGAGTTATCTGAAGCTTGCGGAGAAGGAGAAGCTTGGAGTCAAACCATAGGCTGCAGGCTAAAGGAATCTGAGCAGGCCAAGCGCAAGAGACAAGGAAGCCAGGGAGACGGAGGAGCGAAGGAGGTCACGGAGGTGGCAGTCTTTGAGCCCGAGGCGTGAGAAGAGGCGATTGGAGCTTGCGTCGTTGGAAGGGAGACAGGGAAAGGATGCCGCCGAATTACCCCTTTGGGACAAGCATATTCCTCGAATATGCTTGCCCCGTCAGCCCTAAGGGCACCCAAGGCACCCCTTTATAAGGGGGGGTTTGGGCCCTGAGGGAAGGGAGAGTCTTTTGAGCAACGTTAGGCTGGGGAAATTCATATAGTTCCCCTGTAAACAGCTCCAGGAGCACTTGTAACACATCTAGAGAGAAATAAAGTTCATCACTTTGGCAGCTTGAGTGAAAAGACAGTTGCATCTTCCCTCCCCAGATCCCACTAGCATCCATTGGCCCCATACTTTAGCCTACCCATGGCATCTGCCGTGCAACCACCACGACAGTTAGCTGGAGGAGTGCAAAGCAAAGCGTTGTGGCGAGATCTTCAACTGGATCAGAATACATGGCTGCTTCGGAGGCTTCACAAGAAGCGATATGGATGAAAGAGTTCATTACAGAGCTGGGTGTGGTTCCTAGTGCGCTGGACCCAATGTCTATCTACTGTGATAACATGGGCGCCATAGCCAATGCGCAAGAACCAAGGTCACACAAGAAGCTGAAGCATATCAAGCTGCGTTTTCACGCTATTCGAGAACATATCCAGGATGGGGATATAAAGATTTGCAAAGTACACACAGATCTGAATGTGGCGGATCCGTTGACTAAACCTCTCCCGAGGGAAAAACATGACCAACACCAAACTGCCATGGGTGTTAGGTATATTACCATGTAATCTAGATTAGATGACTCTAGTGCAAGTGGGAGACTGTTGGAGATATGCCCTAGAGGCAATAATAAATGTAGTTATTATCATATCTTCACACTTATGATAAATGTTTACATTCATGCTATAATAGTATTAACAAGGAAACATTAATACTTGTGTGATTTGTAAACTTAATTTGAAGTCCCTAGTATAGCCTCTATACTTCACTAGCTTGTTGGTTGATTAATGATTGTGGTTTCCCTATCATGAACATTGAGATGTTATCAACAACAAGATCATATCGTTAGGAGAATGATATGGTGGACATACTCCTATAGATAAGCGTAGCATAAAGATCAAGTCATTTCAATAGTTCAATTGCTATATGCTTTCTGATACATAGTAACCTAATTCCTTCGACCATGAGATCATGCATATCACCTTTACCGGATGGATGCTTTGATGACATCAAACACCACACCGCAGAATCGGTGGCTATAAAGGTGGCATTGAGTGTTCGGAAAGTATTGGTTGAAACACATGGATCAAGAGTGGGATTTGTCCATCCATATGACGGATAGATATACTCGGGCCCTCTCGGTGGAATGTCATACAATTAGCTTGCAAGCATGTGACTAGCTCAAGGGATCACATATCACGAACGAGAAAATAGTACTTATCAAGAACGAGGTTGAACTGGTATGCGAGAGATACAAGCGATCATAACCTCGGATAAGTAAACTATCGTGAGAAAAGGAAATTGGTATCGTATGTAAGTGGTTCATTCGATTGCAAAGTAATCGTAGAAATATGTGGAGCCATATGAATTTCAGATTCCTCTATTGGTTATTGTTCGAGAAGTGTCTTGATCATGTCCGCATAATTCACGAACCGTAGGGAGACACACTTAAGGATTCGACGTTCTTTGAGTAGTTATGGTATTATGAGAAAGAGACCGAATGTTGTTCGAGTCTCGGATGGGATCCGGATATCACGAGGTGATCCGAATGGTCCGGAGAATAAGATTCATATAAGGAAAGTCCCATTTCGAGTTCGGGAATGATTAGGTGTTTTCATCAGAATGTTCTAGAAGGTTCGGATTGTCAAGCACTTTTCGGGGAAGGGTACATGAATGTGTCATTACATATTGAATGATTGCATCATGTACTAAGTGTTCTTGTTGTTCCAAATAAAGGATTAAATTGAATCCTAAAACAGAAAAGTCAAATGGCCAGTTTAAAGTCAAACGGCTAAAACAGAAACTGTGGAAACAAGCAAGAGGTGGTTGAACCGACTTGGGAGGAGTCCTCCAAGCCGGGCGCCAACCAAGGCCGACTTGGGAGGACTCCTCCCTTGGCCGCCTCCCACCTATAAAAGGAGGCGGGGGCCTCCTCTAGACACACAAGTTCCTATCCTCTAATCTCCGGTTTCGAGCCGTTTTGGTTTAGAGCTTCTAATTGCTCTAGCCTTCGGTTTAGAGACTTCTAATTGGTGTGTCTAAATCTCTAGACCGCTAATATCTCTCTCTCATACTCCACCATACTCGCTCCGGCTTAAGGCGAAGCCCTGCGGGATCTCCCCTCTACTTCCTGCATTACCAGCGTTGTCTTTTAGGAATCGAGGAACAGTGCTACAACCTCCATTCTGCTGGAACGAGGGAGAGGAAGGTCTTCGTCGAAATACCGAACGTGTGACATACTGCGGAAGCGCTGAACATGGCCGGAAGGATCGTCCACACGATCTTGAGATCGGAAAGAGTACGACTACATCACCCACGAGAATCCGCTCTCGTTAAACACTTTGGAATCTTCGAGGGTAAGTTATTCCATCGACTCGTTGCTACAATCTAGTAGATAGATCTTGGCTTGTTTGTTTGTATGCGATAGAAATTTTTTGTTTTCCATGCTACGAACCCCTACACAAAGAAGAAAGGCCATATCATATCACATATTATGAATTGCATGTGATGTTAATCCTTTATGCATCTTGTATTGCTTAGTAGACGACGGTATCATTATAAGATGATCCCTCATGCACATGAATTTCAAGTCATAAAGTGTTCACCCTTAGTTAGCACCGTTGCTAAAGCTTGTTGTTTCGAAGCACCACGTGATGATCGGGTGTGTTAGATTCCGCAAGTGTATACAACGTGAGCAAGCCAGATTTGCTCATGCGGAAACTAATGTTTGATCTTGACGAGCCTAGCATGTACAGACATGGTCTCGGAACACGGATCACCAAAAGGTAAAGCATGAATCATATAGTAGATATGATGAACATGTCGATTGTTCGCCATTGAAACTATATCAGCTCTCGTGATGATCGGTGTTGATATGGTGGATTTGGTTCGTGTGATCACTAAAACAATGTGAGGGATATTGTTTTGAGTGGGAGTTCACCTAGATTAATTTTATTATTAATTTGAACTCAATTTGTCATAAAGTTAGTCTAAACTATTGCAAATATGTTGTAGATCAATGGCAGCCCCTACCATCAATTTTAATGCGTTCCTAGAGAAAGAAAAGTTGAAAAACAATGGAAGCAACTTCGCGGATTGGTTCCGCAATTTGAGGATTGTCCTCACAGCTGGTAATTTGACCTATGTGCTGGATGCACCGCTGGGTGACCCACCTGCAGTTGATGCTTCCGATGAAGTAAAGAATGTTTACCTCACTCGGAAGACTCAGTACTCCACAGTTCAGTGTGCTATCTTGTATGGTTTAGAATCGGAGCTTCAGAAAAGGTTTGAGAATTCAGACCCATATGATATTGTCGAGGATCTCAAATTGATCTTTGAGACTCATGCGGCAATTGAAAGCTATGAGGCTTCTGAAAAGTTCTTTAACTGCAAGATGGAAGATGGTAGCTCCGTCAGTGAGCATGTGCTTAAGATGTCTGGGCACGCAAACAAACTTCAAAGCTTGGGTATAGTGATTCCTAATTCTTTGGGGATTTACCGCGTCCTCCAATCACTACCACCAAGTTACAAGAACTTTGTGATGAACTACAACATGCAAAACATGAACAAGACGTTGCCAGAACTCTTTGCCATGTTGAAATCTGCAGAAGTGGAGATCAAGAAAGAGCACCAAGTGTTGTTGGTCAATAAGACCACCAAATTCAAGAAAGGCAAGTCTAAGCAGAAGGGACACTTCAAGAAGGGTGGTAAGAAAGTTACCACGCCAACGAAGAAGACTAAGGCTGGACCTAAGCCTGATACTGAGTGCTTTTACTGCAAGGGAGAAGGTAACTGGAAGCGGAATTTGCCCAAAGTACTTGGCGGATTTGAAGAACGGCAACATCAAGAAGAAAGGTATATCTGATATACATGTTATTGATGTGTATCTCACTAGTACTCGTAGTAGTGCCTGGGTATTTGATCTCGGTTCGCTGCTCATATACGTAACTCGAAATAGGTCTTTGCAGAATAAGCGGAAGCTAGCGAAGAACGAGGTGACGGCGCTGCGTGGGTAACGGATCAAAGGTTGATGTGATCGCGTCGGCACGCTACCCTTCATATACCATCGGGATTAGTTTTATACTTAAATAATTGTTATTTGGTGCTGCGTTAAGCATGGACATTATATCGGATCTTGTTTATTGTAGACGGTTACTTGTTTAAGTCCGAGAATAATGGTTGTTCGATTTATATGAGTAATATGTTTTATGCACATGCACCTTTAATAGATGGTCTATTATTGTTGAATCTCGATAGTGGAAATACACATATTAATAACATTGAGGCTAAACATTTGAAATCGGCGATAACTCGACCTATATGTGGCAATCGCTGTCTTGGTCACATTGGAGTGAAGCGTATGAAGAAACTCCATTCGATGGACTTCTTGAATCACTTGATTTGAATCACTTGAAAGATGCGAAGCATGTCCGATGGGTAAAATGACTAAGACTCCATTTTACGGTATGATGGAGCGAGCTACGACTTATTGGAAATCATACATACCGATGTGTGTGGTCCAATGAGTGTAGCATCGCATGTGGTTATCGTTATGTTCTTACCTTCACGGATGACTTGAGTAGATATGGGTATATCTATTTCATGAAACATAAGTCCGAAACTTTCGAGAAGTTTAAGGAATTTCAAAGTGAGGTAGAGAATCAACGTAACAAAAAGATTAAATTTCTACGTTCTGATCATGGAGGTGAATATCTAAGTTACGAGTTTGGCGAGCATTTGAAGAAAATGCGGAATACTTTCACAATTGAAACCGCCAGGAACACCACAGCGTAATGGTGTGTCTGAACGTCGTAATCGAACTCTCTTAGATATGGTTCGTTCTATGATGTCACTTACAGATTTACCGCTATCATTTTGGGGTTATGCATTAGAAACAGCCGCATTCACTTTAAATAGGGCACCATTTAAATCCGTTGAAACGACACCGTATGAATTATGGTTTGGGAAGAAACCTAGATTGTCGTTCCTTAAAGTTTGGGGTTGCGAAGCCTATGTAAAGAAGTTACAGCCGGACAAGCTTGAACCCAAAGCGGAAAAATGCGTCTTCATAGGATACCCGAAGGAAACTATTGGGTATACCTTCTATCATAGATCTGAAGGCAAAATCTTCGGTTAAGAATGGATCCTTTCTAGAGAAGGAATTTCTCTCGAAAGAAGTGACTGAAGGAAAGTAGAACTCGACGAGGTTGTCGAACCTTCTCTCGAAATTGCAGTAGCGCAAAGACCGAAGAAGTTCTTGTGGTGCCTGCACCAGTTAGAGAGGAAGCTAATGATGATGATCATGAAACTTCGGTTGAAGTTGCTACAGAGCCTCGCGGATCAACGAGAACTCGTACCACTCCAGATTGGTATGATCCCGTTATGAGTGTCATGTTGGTGGACAACACCGATGACCCTGAGACATATGAGGAAGCGATGATGGGCCCAGATTCCAATAAATGGCAAGAAGCCATGAAATCCGAGATTGGATCCATGTACGAAAACCAAGTATGGACTTTGGTGGACTTACCGGATGGCCGGAAGGCTGTCGAGAACAAATGGATTTTCAAGAAGAAAACAGATGATGATGGTAATGTTATTGTCTATAAAGCTCGACTTGTCGCAAAGGGGTTTTGACAAATTCAAGGAGTTGACTACGATGAGACTTTCTCACCAGTAGCGAAGCTGAAGTCTGTGAGGATTATGTTAGCAATCGCTGCATATTATGATTATGAGATATGGCAGATGGATGTCAAAACAACATTCCTCAATGGAGACATTGATGAAGAGTTGTATATGATGCAACCCAAAGGTTTTGTCGATCCTAAAGATGCTAACAAGGTATGCAAACTTCAACGGTCCATCTATGGATTTAAGCAAGCATCCCGAAGTTGGAATCAATGTTTTGATAAGGTGATCAAAAGTTTTGGTTTTATACAAACTTATGGAGAAGCTTGTATTTATAAGAAAGTGAGTGGGAGCTCTGTAGCATTCTTAATACTATATGTAGATGACATATTGTTGATTGGGAATGATGTAGACCTTCTTAATAGTGTCAAGGAATATTTGAATAATAGTTTTTCAATGAAAGATCTTGGCGAAGCAGCTTACATATTAGGCATAAAGATTTATAGAGATAGATCGATACGCCAAATATCATTGTCACAAAGTACATATTTGGACAAAGTTCTAAAGAGGTTTGGAATGGAAGATAGCAAGAAAGGGTTCTTGCCCATGTTGCCCAATACGACCTTGAGTAAAACTCAAAGTCCGACATCGATAGAAGATAGAGAAAGGATGAGTAAGACTCCCTATGCCTCAGCCATAGGATCTCTAATGTATGCCATGCTATATACTAGACCCGACATTGCATATTCTGTTAGTTTAACTAGCAGATATCAAAGTGATCCAGAGTGGATCATTGGACAATCAAAACATCCTTAAGTACTTGAGAAGAACTAAGGATATGGTTCTTTCTTATGGAGGTGATGAGCATTTCGTTGTTAATGGTTACACCGATGCTAGTTGGAACACCGATCCGGATGATTCTAAATCACAACTGGATACGTATTTATTTTGAATGGTGCAGCAGTTAATTTGGAGGAGTGCAAAGCAAAGCGTTGTGGCGAGATCTTCAAGCGAATCGGAATACATGGTCGCTTCAGAGGCTTCACAAGAAGCGATATGGATGAAAGAGTTCATTACAGAGTTGGGTGTGGTTCCTAGTGCGCTGGACCCAATGTCTATCTACTGTGATAACATGGGCGCCATAGGCAATGCGCAAGAACCAAGGTCACACAAGAAGCTGAAGCATATCAAGCTACGTTTTCACGCTATTCGAGAACATATCCAAGATGGGGATATAAAGATTTGCAAAGTACACACAGATCTGAATGTGGCGGATCCGTTGACTAAACCTCTCCCGAGGGCAAAACATGACCAGCACCAAACTGCCATGGGTGTTCGGTATATTACCATGTAATCTAGATTGGATGACTCTAGTGCAAGTGGGAGACTGTTGGAGATATGCCCTAGAGGCAATAATAAATATAGATATTATTATATCTTTGTGTTTATGATAAATGTTTACATTCATGCTATAATAGTATTGACAAGGAAACATTAATACTTGTGTGATTTGTAGACTAAAATAAGAGTCCCTAGTAAAGCCTCTATATAATAATAGCTTGTTGGTTAATAGATGATTGTGGTTTCCCTATCATGAACATTGAGATGTTATTAACAACAAGATCATATCGTTAGGAGAATGATATGGTGGACATACTCCTATAGATAAGCGTAGCATAAGGATCAAGTCATTTTAATAGTTCAATTGCTATATGCTTTTTGATACATAGTAATCTAATTCCTTCGACCATGAGATCATGCATATCACCTTTACCGGATGGATGCTTTGATGACATCAAACACAACACCGTAACTAGGTGGCTATAAAGGTGGCATTGAGTGTTCGGAAAGTATTGGTTGAGACACATGGATCAAGAATGGGATTTGTCCATCCATATGACGGATAGATATACTCTGGGCCCTCTCGGTGAAATGTCATCCAATTAGCTTGCAAGCATGTGACTAGCTCACAAGGGATCACATATCACGGGAACGAGAAAAGAGTACTTATCGGTAACGAGGTTGAACTAGGTATGTAGAGATACCGACGATCATAACCTCGGATAAGTAAACTATCGCGAGACAAAGGGAAATTGGTATCGTATGTAAGTGGTTCATTTGATCGCAAAGTAATCATAGAAATATGTGGGAGCCATATGAATTTCCAGATTCCTCTATTGGTTATTGTTCGGAGAGGTGTCTCGATCATGTCCGCATAATTCACGAACCGTAGGGAGACACACTTAAGGATTCGACGTTGTTTGAGTAGTTATGGAATGATGAGAAAGAGTCCGAATGTTGTTCGAAGTCTCGAATGGGATTAGGGATATCACGAGGAGATCCGTAATGGTCCGGAGAATAAGATTCATATAAGGAAAGTCCCGTTTCGGAGTTGGGGAATGGTTCCGGTGTTTTCATCGGGAATTATCTAGTTAGTTCCGGAATGTCCGGCACTCCGGAGGGTAAGGGTACATGAATGTGTTATATCAAGTTGGTATGATTGCATTATGTACTCGGTGTCATCGCTGAACAAAATAGAGGGATTAATCAAATCCTAGTTTGAAAAGTCAAACGCCTAGTTTGAAAGTCAAACGACTATTTTTGGGAAGTGGAGAGGGAGGTGGAAACCGACTTGGGGGAGGAGTTCCTCCTCCCACCGCCGGAGCACCACCAAGCCGAGTTGGGGAGGGACTCCCCTCCCCTTGGCCGGCCCCCTCCACCTATATAAGGAGGGGCAGGGCTTCCCTCCTAGACACACAAGTTCCTACCTCTAAACCCTAGTACCAAGCCGCCGCCGCCTCCATAGCCGCCACCGGCCCTAGGGCAAACCGTCACCGCCGCCTAGCTAAACCCTAGCCGCCGGCTTGCCCCTCCTCGGCGTGTCTAAACCCTAGATCGTCGAGGGACTCTCTCATACTCCACCATACTCGCTCCGGCTTAAGGCGAAGCCCTGCGAGATCTCCCCTCTACTTCCGGTACCACGTCGTTGTGCTGCCGGAATCGCGAGGAGAGTACTACAACCTCCGCTGCCTACTGGAACAAGGGAGAGGAAGGTCTTCGTCGAGTACCGAACGTGTGACCGACTGCGGGAGCGCTGCCTAAACATAGCGCCGGAAGGATCGTCTACGCGATCTTGAGATCGGGAAGAGTACGACTACATCACCCACGAGAATCCGCTCTCGTTAAACACTTTGGAATCTTCGAGGGTGAGTTATTCCATCGACTCGTTGCTACAATCTAGTAGATAGATCTTGGCTTGTTTGTTTGTATGCGATAGAAATTTTTTGTTTTCCATGCTACGAATCCCTACAATATTTTATGGCCCCTTCGATTCAAATGATTTTCATACAAATTTTGGAGATTGTAATCCTTAGGAAAATTTTATGTATTGGTCATTTGATTCTTAGAATCGGGATTTTTCGTCAGGCATTCTTCCGTTGGAAAATTTGCATCAGTTATATTATGTATGGACTGGCTCAGCCCTTCCATCAAGTGGGTTTTGGGGTGCATTGGCTATTGCCTGAAGTTTGACATAACATCATAGCCGAAGGTGGCCTAATGTTTTGAGTTCAAGTTTTAGCTTTCACACTTTATTGAAAATTGTTGTTGCCCCCTCTATGTTCACGTATAGGCCTCTTTTGTCATATTTCTGAGTCTATTGATGTGTTGACTTCCCACGTTAGACATGAGAGTGGGTGTTGAAGTATATATGTGTGGCGCCCCGCAAAAACCACTACCAGAAAATCGCGTTGTTTCTGTGCATTGCATCATCATGACCGCATGCTCATGCCATCATGCCACATTGAATTTGAGCATCGTCATCATCATGCATTTGTTTGTCTGAAACTATTTCCGAAAAACATATTTGGTTTTTTAAATACCCCGCCTTTATTTCAAAATCCAAAACCCGGGTCTCCGGAATATTTTGTTTCGTCTACCAACGGTTTTCAAACGCCCCGTTTTAAATAATAAAACATTTATTTTATTTTTAGGGGCAGCCGTACCGGGCCGATCCGACCCAGTCGGCCACCCCCAGTATAAAACCAGAGCTACCCCAAACCTTTTCCTACCTAATTCTAGTTTACCCATCCCAGCCACACCACCTTCACCAATCACCACCCGCCACCTCACCACTTCCCCAACTCCCTCCACTCCCATGCCGCCACATCAGCCTCTGGCCCCACCTCCTCTCCACACCCTCACACACCGGCCACACCACCACACCTACACCGACCCTGACCTCTGCCATGCTCCTTTCGTCCTGCGTCGAGTGACCCTGGCCCATCCCCGCAGCCGACCCCACCACTCCGCGATCCCCAATCCTGAACCACGCACTCCCACTCGTGTTCGGCTTCCCTCGACCCCGCACGCTCCAACCTCCTCTCCTCTGAACCCCGTTCCCCTCACGAACCCCCGACGCCGGTGCTCTCCTCTCGGCCCGCGCCTTCCGCGCTCTCGGCCTCTTCTCCTCCGTGGCCGCCTCACCTCCTCCCTCCTTCCCGTCTTCGGCCAGCAGCCGAGGCCACCCTGCTCCGGCCTTCCTTCCCGAGTTGACCCCGACCTCGACCGGCCACCGTCTTCGCCCCCGGTCCCCCCCTCGTCGTGACACCCAGCAGCGCCGCCGTGCTACCCATCGCCCTCACCGCTCGGCGCCGCCCCGATCCCCTCTGCCCACGAGGCTTTTCCATGTCGTCGCCGCCTGACTCGCCTCCCCGAGCCGCCGCTGCCTGCTTCGCCTGCCCTCGCCTTCCTCTGAAGCTGCTGCCTGAGCTCATACGCCTCCTCCCGGCCGTGGCCCCATCGCCGAGCTCGCCTCTGCCGGCTTCCCTTCCCATGCTTTGCGGTGGCCGGGCTGGCAGCCGTGCTGGGCCCGGCCTCTCCTCTGGCCGCCCAGCCCATGCCTGCCACCTCCCTCGCCCTGCAGACACTGCTGCCTCTCCGTCGCTCCGCCCCACAAGCTTCCTCCCCGGAGCTGATCTGCCAAGGACACCCTCCGCTCCGTCGACCCTGGGGACCCTCTCGTGCCCAGCGGATAGAGCCAGCCTAGCATGCCCTGGTGTTCTGCAGGTTCACCATCAGATAAGGCCCCTTTTGATTGTGCGGTGGTGTGCTAATGATGTGGAGGCGATGGCATGGTATTGCCTGACAATTCAGCGTGTCAAGGCGCGGCGCGATGATAACAAGATGGTGGTTTTGGGAGCCGCGTTCTCGACTACATCCTCCCGGCGCACAAGGATGAGAAGTTGGACAAGTATCCCTGCCAAGATCGCTGACCCAAGTTCTCCATCGACCCTTGAAACCCGGAACCACAAGGACGTTGACATGGATCTGAAGCCCGATGTCAAGATCTTCTCCTCGGAACGCCATGACCGTCTACACGGACCTGAAGACCACGGATGCGACAAGTTCTCCTTCCCGGATGCGAGCCCCGGATCCGAAGGCCGCCAAGTCCTTCCCGGATGCGAGATCGATCCCCGTCGAACCCTGAGTCCGATCCCGAACCCTCCGGAACCCCCAAGATCTTCCGAACCCCGATGTGTGACCCCTATCCGAGACCCCTCATATTTTTATAATATATGTTATTGATCTTATTGCATATTAAATGAACAACGTTTGCATACATATTGTGGGTGTTTCGATGATTCACCTAAATTAAATATGGGATCCATATGCGGACAAATCTAGTCTTATATTGGTCCCATTTAAATTGGTGTAGCGAACCGGTGCTATCTTTTGCCATGTTAAGACAACATTTAAATTGTGGGGTATCTAAACAACATGAACCATCCAATAAATGTCGGGACCCCGGTTCCGCTTAATATTGCCTAATTGCATCGCATCTTTGCCATGTCATACATCATACATGCATCATGCCTGATCTTCTGCCGTAGTATTAAATAGTGCATCCGGTGTTTCTGCTAGTGCTCTGCTTCTTCACGGATTAGGCCGTTGAGTTGATGCGAGTGTCGACCCGATCTTCGGTTGAACCTTCGGCAACGTTTTCAGGCGAGCATTCTCCCCCTTTCTACCTATCTTACTTTTATAGTATTTATTCCCTCCTGTTGATCTATTGCTATATGTGTTGCGATGCTCTAGTTTTCGTACCCGGAACATCCCTTGCAGCCTTATATTGCCTTGGACACATCCTATTACCTGTTGTTTGGTAGATAGTTGGACTTGCGCGTCGTAGTCGCTTGCTCAAGTGTTGTTGCGTGTCGTCAAGTACCACAGTTGTTGGAGTGTTGCCGCATGTTTAATGTTGGAGATGATCATGGCTTTAATTATTGTTTAATAACTAAAATTGAAAGTAGGTAAATGCAGAGGCACAGGTGGGCAATAGATGTTATTTGGTTGTTAACCGTCCACTTGTGTCCCTTAGGACCCCGAGTTCTTGACACCTGTTCCGAGATCGAGCGCGCTAACCACAGTGGGGTATGGGCACCCCATCGACTTAGTACCGATTCCAAATCGCATCTTTGGGGCCACAATTAGTTTGGGGCTTTATTACTATCTGTACTTATGCCATGCTTTATCGCTAATTTAAATTGTGCGGCATCACTGCATCTTGTTTAGGTAAGCGGAGTGTTTTCGCGGTATCGACAAGCCAGATCTCATTTTCGTTCCCGATCGTTTCTGACCATTGACGCAAACCCCGAGTCCGTCTCGAGACCGACGACTTCGTTCTGGTAGCTTAGTGGGTGGCCCCCATGTCTTGGCTTTGGGTCTGGGAAACATCATGACTTAGGCCCCGACATACCGATGGGTGTATGTTAACCGATCCGCAAAAGGGTCGAAGTGCGTGTGGATACTTTGGTGCACCCTGCAGGTTAAATCTTTCGAGAAGCCGTGTCGCGGTTATGGACGACACAGGCGAGTTCTCGATCATAGACAACTATAACTAAAGTTTATGTTATAATTTGACTTGTATCCGATATGACTAGTAATCAGCTTCACTGCAACGGAATGGCTAAATAAAAGTACCAACAACTGCTGGGTTTGGGGATATCTCATGCTAATTGTATCTGACTAGTAAGTGTTGCAACTACAATGGAATGGTTAACTAAAAGTGCCCACTGCTTATTATATCAGGATGACTATCTATACCTGACTAGTAATTGCTGCAACGATAACTGAATAAATAAAACTGCCAACTGTGTGAGTTCCTCGGTTAACTTCCTCGTTTGGTCTCGAGGGGGAAATACCAGGATGGGTATGTTTGGTGGTAGCATCAGGTTGGTTCCGAATAGGTCTTTCTTATCCCTCTCTGATAGCCGACAGTTATATCGACTCTCTATAGGTTGTTCTAGTGCATGTTGCGCTGCCGCTTCAATCCACCATACCTATGTAGGCGAGGACCGCCGAATTCTAGCCTCGCCGTGTACTGGCCTCAGTACTGACGCTCCTCTTTTTCCTATGCCCTTTGTCGGCACCCCTTTTGTTTAAGTAGATTTTGAGATCGACGTCGTTAGCAGGGTTACTCTTCCGGCTTGGCCTGGGCAGGGTTATGGACGCCATTGGTTATTCTTCAGGGCTCTTAGCTCAATTTGCATCTTGTCCTTACTCGGACGCTGTATCGTTTTCCAGGTGATTTGGATCTTTGTATTGTATATCTGTATTCTTGACTCTTTGAGTCGTTGTTGTATATATATGTTTTATGGGTTCCATCGAGGACTATTGTGTAATGATATTACTTCGGTTTCCACCCGCACGCAAGTGCCTGGTGGGCACCTTTGAATCGTTTCTATGCGGGTTTTGGCGGGAAGCGCTAAAACTTGCATAGGGCCGATTCTGAGGGTGTTACAGAGTGGTATCAGAGCTCAACAGTTGCGATACCCCACAAGTCCAGCCTGTAGGATAACCTAGCTAACGGCCGAAGTAGAGTGTCAAAAACTATTTTGGAAAAATCGGTTGGCTAGTTCTGATTAGGTCTGATTTTACTCCTTACCCCTCTGCTACTCTCCTCTCACCTCTGCGTGTTTTGAATCCGCTCTCTTCTCTCTCTTCGAGTCCAGGATTTCTCGTGGTTGGGTTCCATCGTACCTTCAGGGTTGCGCTTCCTCCTTTGGTAACGGTGTTGCTACATCTGGTCTTCATGCTATCCGAGGAATCCTTCGTATGGTGGACTTCTCTTTGTTCCTTCTCGTGCCTTCCGGTGTTTTCCGACGCGACGACATCATCTACGCCAGATCCGATCTGAGTGCATCACTCCTTTGTTTCTGAACCTCGATTGTCAAGATCTTCAGTCTGATTCCGAGAATGGTTGCACGCTTTTCTACTGATTGTGCAGAGTAATAGTTTGGGTGCGTGATGGATTGGCCCCCATGTCGACTACCCCTTCTATTCGCTTTTGTACATTGAAGTGGATGAGAATGCATCGGTTCTCTCTTTCTATCGAAGCTAGAGGTGGCTTTATTTGTTGATACCTCTGCCTTCGCCTTTTGTTTCCGGAGTGTTCACTCGACGATCACGGACAAGGACCTCTTGTTAGTGGTGTCGCGAGGATCTACATGATGCGAGAAGATTCAGATCGCCGCCCTTCTTCCCGGTACCATGAGGCGGATCTCGAGGGCGAGATCCATTGTTAGTGGTGTCGAATTGTGGCGCCCCGCAAAAACCACTACCAGAAAATCGCGTTGTTTCTGTGCATTGCATCATCATGACCGCATGCTCATGCCATCATGCCACATTGCATTTGAGCGTCGTCATCATCATGCATTTGTTTGTCTAAAACTATTTCCGAAAAACATATTTGGTTTTCTAAATACCCCGCCTTTATTTCAAAATCCAAAACCCGGGTCTCCGGAATATTTTGTTTCGTCTACCAACGGTTTTCAAACGCCCCGTTTTAAATAAGAAAACATTTATTTTATTTTTAGGGGCAGCCGTACCGGGCCGATCCGACCCAGTCGGCCACCCCAGTATAAAACCAGAGCTACCCCAAACCTTTTCCTACCTAATTCTAGTCTACCCATCCCAGCCACATCACCCCCACCAATCACCACCCGCCACCTCACCACTTCCCCAACTCCCTCCACTCCCATGCCGCCACATCAGCCTCCTGGCCCCACCTCCTCTCCACACCCTCACACACCGGCCACACCACCACACCTACACCGACTCGACCCTCCACGCCTCCTTTCAAGGCCGAGTGACCCTGGCCCATCCCCGCAGCCGACCCCACCACTCCGCGATCCCCAATCCTGAACCACGCACTCCCTCTCGTGTTCGGCTTCCCTCGACCCCGCACGCTCTAGCCTCCTCTCCTCTGAACCCCGTTCCCCTCACGAACCCCCGCCGCCGGTGCTCTCCTCTCGGCCCGCGCCTTCCGCGCTCTCGGCCTCTTCTCCTCCGTGGCCGCATCACCTCCTCCCTCCTTCCCGTCTTTGGCGAGCAACCGAGGCCACCCTGCTCCGGCCTTCCTTCCCGAGTTGACCCCGACCTCGACCGGCCACCGTCTTCGCCCCCGGTCCCCCCCTCGTCGTGACACCCAGCAGCGCCGCCGTGCTACCCATCGCCCTCACCGCTCGGCGCCGCCCCGATCCCCTCTGCCCACGAGGCTTTTCCATGTGCGTCGCCCTGGCCTCGCCTCTACCCGGAGCCGGCCGCTGCCTGCCTGGCCTGCCTTCCTTCGCCTCACCGACGCTGCCGAGCTCACACGCCTCCTCGATGTCAACCCGGGCCAGGCCCCCATCGCTGAAGCCTCACGCCTCGCCCCTTCCCCTGTGCTTGCCGGTGACCGTCGGGCTGGCCGGCCGTGCTCACCGCCTCCGGCCTCTCCTCTTTGGCCGCCACCCCGAGCCCATGCCACAGCCACCTCGCCTCGCGGACGTTGCTGCCTCCGTCCGCTCGCCTCATGAGCTTCCTCCCCGAGCTGCTCGCCAAGGCCACCTCCGCCCACAACCACTGGGACCCTCTCGTGCCCAGCGGATAGAGCCAGCCTAGCATGCCCTGGTGTTCTGCAGGTTCACCATCAGATAAGGCCCCTTTTGATTATGCGGTGGTGTGCTAATGATGTGGAGGCGATGGCATGGTATTGCCTGACAAATCAGCGTGTCAAGGCGCGGCGCGATGATAACAAGATGGTGGTTTTGGGAGCCGCGTTCTCGACTACATCCTCCCGGCGCACAAGGATGAGAAGTTGGACAAGTATCCCTTCCAAGATCGCTGACCCAAGTTCTCCATCGACCCTTGAAACCCGGAACCACAAGGACGTTGACATGGATCTGAAGCCCGATGTCAAGATCTTCTCCTCGGAACGCCATGACCGTCTACACGGACCTGAAGACCACGGATGCGACAAGTTCTCCTTCCCGGATGCGAGCCGGATCGAAGGCCGCCAAGTCCTTCCGGATGCGAGATCGATCCCCGAACCTCGAGTCCGATCCCGAACCCTCCGGAACCCCCAAGATCTTCCGAACCCCGATGTGTGACCCCTATCCGAGACCCCTCATATTTTTATAATATATGTTATTGATCTTATTGCATATTAAATGAACAACGTTTGCATACATATTGTGGGTGTTTGGGGGTGTTTCGATGATTCACCTTAATTAAATATGGGATCCATATGCGGACAAATCTAGTCTTATATTGGTCCCATTTAAATTGATGTAGCGAACCGGTGCTATCTTTTGCCATGTTAAGACAACATTTAAATTGTGGGCTATCTAAACAACATGAACCATCCAATAAATGTCGGGACCCCGGTTCCGCTTAATATTGCCTAATTGCATCGCATCTTTGCCATGTCATACATCATACATGCATCATGCCCAATCTTCTGCCGTAGTATTAAATAGTGCATCCGGTGTTTCTGCTAGTGCTCTGCTTCTTCACGGATTAGGCCGTTGAGTTGATGCGAGTGTCGACCCGATCTTCGGTTGAACCTTCGGCAACGTTTTCAGGAGAGCATTCTCCCCCTTTCTACCTATCTTACTTTTATAGTATTTATTCCCTCCTGTTGATCTATTGCTATCTGTGTTGCGATGCTCTAGTTTTCGTACCCGGAACATCCCTTGCAGCCTTATATTGCCTTGGACACATCCTATTACCTGTTGTTTGGTAGATAGTTGGACTTGCGCGTCGTAGTCGCTTGCTCAAGTGCTGTTGCGTGTCGTCAAGTACCACAGTTGTTGGAGTGTTGCCGCATGTTTAATGTTGGAGATGATCTAATTATTGTTTAATAACTAAAATTGAAAGTAGGTAAATGCAGAGGCACAGGTGGGCAATAGATTTTATTTGGTTGTTAACCGTCCACTTGTGTCCCGTAGGACCCCGAGTTCTTGACACCTGTTCCGAGATCGAGCGCGCTAACCATTGTGTGGTATGGGCACCCCATCGACTTAGTACTGATTCCAAGTCATCTTTGGGGCCACAATTAGTTTGGGGCTTTATTACTATCCTGTACTTATGCCATGCTTTATCGCTTAATTTAAATTGTGCGGCATCTTTACTGCATTTAGGTAAGCGGAGTGTTTTCAGGTATCGACAAGCCCGCCTCATTTTCGGGTTCCCGATCGTTCTGACCATTGACGCAAACCCCGAGTCCGTCTCGGAGACCGGCCACTTCGCGGGTAGCTTAGTGGGGTGGCCCCATGTACGGCTTTGGGTGCGGGAAACGTCATGACTTAGGCCCCGCCGACATACCGATGGGTGTATGTTAACCGATCCGCAAAAGGGTCGGTGCGTGTGGATACTTTGGTGCACCTGCAGGGTTAAATCTTTTCGAGCCGTGTCGCGGTTATGGACGCACTGGAGCAGAGTTCTCGATCATAGACAACTATAACTAAAGTTTATCGTTATAATTTGACTTTTATGCGATATGACTAGTAATCAGCTTCACTGCAACGGAATGGCTAAATAAAAGTACCAACAACTGCTGGGTTTGGGGATATCTCATGCTAATTGTATCTGACTAGTAAGTGTTGCAACTACAATGAAATGGTTAACTAAAAGTGCCCACTGCTTATTATATCAGGATGACTATCTATACCGACTAGTAATTGCCGCAACGATAATCGAATAAATAAACCGCCAATGTGTGAGTTCCTCGGTTAACTTCCTCGTTTGGTCTCGAGGGGGAAATACCAGATGGGTATGTTTGGTGGTAGCATCGTTGGTTCGAATAGGTCTTTCTTATCCTCTCGATAGCCGGCGCTATATCGAGTCTCTATAGGTTGTTCTAGTGCATGTTGCGCCGCTTGATCCACCATACCTATGTAGGCGAGGACCGCCAATTCTAGCCTCGCTGCAATCGCCTCAAGATTAACGCCTCTTTTTCCTTTGCCCTTTGTCGGCACCCCTTTTGTTTAAGTAGATTTTGAGATCGACGTCGTTAGCAGGGTTACTCTTCCGGCTTGGCCTGGGCAGGGTTATGGACGCCATTGGTTATTCTTCAGGGCTCTTAGCTCAATTTGCATCTTGTCCGTACTCGGACGTCAGATCGCTTCGGTGATTTGGATCTTTGTATTGTATATCTGTATTCTTGACTCTTTGAGTCGTTGTTGTATATATATGTTTTGTGGGTTCCATCGAGGACTATTGTGTAATGATATTACTTCGTTTTCCACCCCCACGCAAGTGCCTGGTGGGCACCTTTGAATCGTTTCTATGCGGGTTTTGGCGGGAAGCGCTAAAACTTGCATAGGGCCGATTCTGAGGGTGTTACAATATGTGGGTCGCCTAGCCTTTTTTTCATCGGTTCGAACTTTTGATAGAGTTGGCTATTGCATGAAGCTTGAAAAAATCCACTCCAATCTCTTGGAAAAAATAGTTTGTTATTCATGTGATTAAAGCCAACAAACTAAAATCTGAAGCTTGAGTCATACCTCTTAAGTCTATTGATGTTTGAATTTCCCTATCACATGGGAGAGTGGGTGTTGAAGTGTATGTGTGAATTTCCTAGCCCTTTTTCATCTATTTTAACTTTTTGGATTGTGTTTGCTAGTGCATAAATATTGATGACATCCACTCCAACCTCTTGGAAAGAATCATTTGTCCTATGATAAATGCCAAGAAACCTAAATTCTGAAGATTAAAATGAACATTGCATCGTAATCTCGTGTTCGTATTTTTCCCGCATTTTTGGAATCATGCTAATCAAATAGACACATAATATGTGTATCTCTTCTTTTCTTCAAAATGGAGGAGTCACCTCCGGCATCTGTGCTGTGTTAGGGGCAAATTTAACGAAACATCAGTATAGTGGTGTGAATGTTAGGACAATTGTTCTTGAAGGAAGTTTTTTCTTTTTAAAATGGGGGCAAAAGCTTTGCCTCAACCTATTAATTAAGATAAGATTCTCTAGAGTTTAGTAAGAAACTAAAAGTTTCAAATTTCAACAAAGGTCCTAAACTCCCGGAATAAGATTACTTATTCGTTTGGCACGCAAGGTCCCAAAGTTCCACCTAGGTTTTTATCTTTATCTTTACTAATATTAAAAGACCCAAAGGGTCTAATCCAATCAAATCCGTCCGTACAATGCAATTATCCAACGACTCAAATTAACAACGTCTTTATCGGCACTCATCAACCCGAGCGGATAATCCCGCGACCATAACCCCGCACGAGAGTCCCTGACCACTCAACGCACGTCGGTCAGCCGTTGCCAACACCGACCCCTCCTGTGCCCGCCTGCGTCGCCCCTGCCAGCCTCCCCCCACCCCGTGCGCACCTGTGAGCGCTGCCGCCACACGCACACAACACGCCCCGCGTGCGCCGCCCTGGCTACGTCGTCGCCACCCGCAGACAACACGCACCCGGCTGCGCCGCCGCCGCCCCTGCCACGCACGACCGCGTCCCCGCCTGCACACTCCGCCTCTGCCTGTTCAAGGAATGAAGGAGGAAGCCTGCATCATAAAAACAACCATGCCCATAGCCATACAAGAATCGGGGAACAACCTGCAGTTCAGGTTGGTTCTTACATAAAATGCGCATGCGCCTACTCCCCTATCGAGGTATTTGATTGTTTTGGGTCAGGTATAGAACTAAACATAGACTTCCGTCTTATGCAATCAGGTATTCCTTTATTCAACTTTCTAGATGGTTAATAGATTGTGTTATTGCTTATCTTATGTTTTTATTCAATTTCAGTATAAGATATACTGGGGGAGTGAAGATAGTCATAAGAATGTTGAACTGATCTCAGCAGATTTTCAATTTTAATTTGTAAGTGGTTATCCAAATGTGTCTAACATCTCACATGTATATCGGGCTTAATCTTAAATACCTAATGTATTAGTCCATCACATATTCACCTGTTTACATCAAGTTCGTGAAGGACAAGGTGGAGTATACTCCACAGGAGGTGTTCTTTTGAAACCCATCTCTCCTATAACTCTAGCCTTTTTTGTGTTCAGCTTACTAGATCAGTTTGCATCAAGTCTGTCAATTTTTTTGTTCGTCTGTGAATGATGATTTATGATGCTAGACTGAAATAAATAATTACTGATGTGCTATGTGAATAGATTACACCCAGTTCATTGAATGATTCGAATCCATTGTAACTCTAGCCTTCTGTAAATTGCAGTTTACTAACCTCTCTCTCTCTCTCTCTCTCTATATATATATATATATATATATATATATATATATATATATATATATATAAATTCATTCTTAAATCATATTGTTTATAACTCCTTTAAGTTTGATTTCATCTTTCATTGCTAATCTTGTTCCTACATAGGCTCTCTGGCTGCAATCATATTGTGTATGCAGCCGTATGTTTGCAGAGAGTCGGTACTATTTAATACCTGTATTTATTTTCCTAGATATATAAAGCTGAAATCCCTATGTCATCTTCCAACCATGCTCCAATTCAAGATATAACCAACGAGCAAATCAAAGGTAGTTGACAGCAAACGCAGCTTATATTACATGGTACTTATTATGTAAAATACTAAAGTGTTGTTTATTGCTACTACGGCGCTATTTCTACTTTCTAGGACGAGTGGCTCTACAAAACCTGGCCTACTGGCAAAAGCACGGTGAATGAAAGATTTCACTGATTTTTCTTCCATTGCAAGCCATCATTATCAGCCATCGAAAGGCTTGATTCGTGCAAACAAATCCTTACCTCTACCTGGCTGCCTGAACTCACATACCGTTTCATCATCACACATCGCGGGTAATGACGTTGCTGTCGCTGAGGCGCATCATTGCAGGCGTGTAGACAGTAGTAGTAGCAATGAAGGGGCGTTGGTTGGAGACGCCGAAGCATGCTTAGCCTGTTACGCCGAGAGTGTGACGCCGCATATATATGACGCGTTTGCGTCCGGCGACACAAATCGCGTGTATAGCTCGCCGTGCCTGTCCCTGGCGGCCTGGCCGCTAGCTCGGTGTAGTGATGGCAATAGGTACCATCACCCGTTTATCTGACGGGTAAAATTTTTAGGGTAAAGATTTAGGACAAAAGAAAATACTCATGAGTATATAAATAAGTAAATTCTAACCTTGTGGGTGCCATCCCTAGCTCGGTGGTCTTGTTTTAAGGTGCGCGGTCCGAGCAGGTCAGATGGAGTAGTACCTGATTTGGGTCTCACGGTTTTATGGAGTGCCGCTGCTCCACCGTCGGCTGTCAGGTTGCTCTTCAGGAACTACTCTTGCTTGTACTTCTTCCGTTTTAAAATATAAAATATTTTAGATTTTATAAAACGAATGTATCTAGGCGTTTAAAAGCATCTTGCATTTAATTTCCACAGTGTTAAAGAGTAGTGGATCGAGATGATACATAAGAGAGGACCCTTGCAATTTTGGTATCTTGGAAATTTTGAAGGAGAAGAATGCCCGTGTTTTTGGAAACACCGGTTCTACCTCTAACATGTTTGTAATTAAAATCAAAGAGGAAGTAGCCTTGTAGAGCCCAGTCGGTGTTAAGGCTTTAAGTGTAACTATTCTGCGAGAGTAGGTGACCTTTCGGTCAAGATTGTTCGTTTATAAGAACTCTTAAACCTCTTCTTTTTAAATGAAATGGCAAATATTTTGTCTTGTTTAGAAAACCAAAAGACATCTAGATATATTCGAGCTTCATAAAAGGTAAAACATGTTATATTTCCTTTTTTTAAATGTATTAGTTTCACAAAAGCTAAAATATCTTATGTTTTACCGAATCTGCAGACTAAAAAAAGTCTAAATATATTAGTTTCATAAAAATTAAAATATCTTATATTTTAGAACGAAGGTTTTAGAACGGAGGGAGCAAATTTAGGGGCAGTCCACAGTAAATGCATGAGCTCAATTTTAATCTGGAAAGGAACTTTTATTGCAGAGATTTTTTTGAAAAAGGAGTAAATGGCACTGGAAGTCATACAACTTGCCTTGTATATGCACTTAAGTCATATAACTTGTAAATTAAACTAATAAGTCACATAACTTGTGAACCGCTGCACCCGTGGTCACAAAACCGATCAACTGAGTGGTTTTTGACCAAAATCGTTCATAAGCAGACTAATTTTATAATAACCCCTCATACTTCTACAGAACAAATTTTTGTCATATATAGGTAAGACTAGATGTTAGCGTGATTTTTTGTAGACTTGGTCCATCTTGAAGATATTCAACTCGAGAAAAAAGTATTATAACCATGATTAAATAATGAAGGGAATACAAGTACAAATTTCAGTAACAAATATCGGCACACCATACGTATAAGTAATAAATGTGTGGTTCTATAATACATCACACGTTTGTAAATTTGTATAGCACATAATAAACATATATTGTTATCAAATAATATGTATGCATCGTAAGCATGAAAGAGGATTTATTCGAAATTCATAATTTTTATTTCAAAAATATCCAAAATTTATTTCAGAAATACATATGTGTAGGATGAATGAGTGTAGCAAGTTTCGGCGAAAAACTTGTTTTGTTTTGGGCTATAGAAAAAAACCAGCCATATGTAGTATACAAAAGCACTTATTTCTATCGTAGATTTGTCCTTTTTGTATTGCACAAAATAAAATATAGTTTTGTCTAAAAAAATTTCGCGTACCTTCAAAATATATAAATGTTTGTGCGTGATATTTTTGATATTTTTTGGAGTCTTAAAAATACCTTTATTTTTTTTAAACGAGCTCCAGTGAACTCGATCGGAAGTCACCGCTAGTTTTGCTTGGGAGCATCTTTTATACTTGCCAACAAAAACATATAACTTTAGGGTATTTTTGTAAAAAATGAATCTGCTTATGACCAGTTTTAGTTAAAAACCACTTAGTTCACCGGTTTTATGACCACGAGCGCATGAGTTCGCAAGTTATGTGACTTGTTAGTTTAGTTTGCAAGTTATGTGACTTAAGTGCACATGTGAAACAAGTTGTATGACTCTCGGTGCTATTTACTCTTTAAAAAGGAGCATATATTAATATTATAGAATATCAATTACATCCAGCCTCTGCAACAACGTATTACTCTAGCGGCCATATGGATGTACACAATAAAAAAAAATTAAAAAAAGAAAAGTCCCGCTACAGTTCCCTATCCATTAAAACAACAGTACTACCATCACCAAGACAGCACCAGAAGTCTATTTTCTCAAAAATCGACACCTCCAAGAAGGGAACAGTGCACAAACACTGTCATCGTCCGATCAAAGGTCTAGTTTTTCATCCTGAAGAAAGTTCACACTCTCAAAACAATACATTCAACAAAGTCATTGCCAGACACAACCAATTAAGGCCAGATCCTGGTTTTCACCCTGAAAGATAGGACCATGATCTTCACCTGTACTGTCGCCCCCGCTTGCATACCACTGCTCCAAGTCACGAGTCACCAAGTCAATTCCTCATCACCACCCGGACTCGAACCAGCATTGTTAGTCCCAGATCTCGGTCTTCATGACATTCTCCGTCGGTACCATGGGACGAGAACTGTAACACCCTCAGAATCGGACCTATGCAAGTTTGGGCAAAATTCACCAAACCCGCATAGAAACGATTCAAAGGTGCCCACCAGGCACTTTCGTGCGGGTGGAAAACGAAGTAATAACATTACACAACAGTCCTCGATGGGACCCACAGAACAGATATATATATATAAATGACTCAAAGAGTCAAGAATACGATATAATATACAAAGATCCAAATCACCTTGAAAGCGATATAGCGTCCAGCTACGGACAAGAGGCAAATGGGGCTAAGAGCCGAAGAATAACCGATGGTCCATAACCTGCTTGAGCCAAGCGGAAGGGTAACCTCGCTAACGCGTCGATCTCAAAACCTTAACAAAAGGGGTGCCGACAAAGGGCAAAGCAGAAAACAAAGAAGGGCGTCGATCGAGGCCGATTACAGCGAGGCTAGAATTGGCGGTCCTCGCCTACAGGTATGGTGGATCAAGCGGCAGCGACACGCATTAAACAACCTATAGAGACTCGATACAATGGCGGATATCGGAGGGTAAGAAAGACCTATTCGGATCCAACACGAAGCTAACACCAAACAAACCCATCTGGTGTCTCCCTCGAGACCAAACGAGGAAGTCAACCGAGGAACTCACGATTGGCGTTTACTTATTCAGTTATAGTTGTGGCACTTTACTAGTCAGGTTTAGATAATCGTCCTGATAAAGTAAGCAGTGGGCACTTTTAATTAACCATTCCGTTATAGTTGCAGCAATTACTAATCAGATACAGATAGCATGAGATAAACCAAACCCAGCAGTTGTTGGTACTTTTATTCAGCCAATTCGTTGTAGTTGCAATACTTACTAGTCAGATACATTTGTATGGCGACCAAACAAGCAATTGTGGGCGTATTAATTAGCCATTCCATTATAGTGAGGCTGATTACTAGTCATTATAAGTCAAATTTACAGCGATAAACTTTAGTTATGCTTGTCTATGATCGAGATATCATGCTCCAAGTCGTCCATATCCATGGACACGACTTTCGAAAAGTTTTACCGGCGGTGCACCAATAGCAACACACGCCGATCAACCTCGGAAAAACCAAATCAAAACCCAACGAGGCTTTCACTGAACAATCACAGATTCGAAATATTTGAGGCCACCCTTTGAGTAGAATCAACGGAGTAAGCAAGCTCGAGGCGGCCTCAAGGTTGCGACAATGGTCGTACATGGCGGAACCCGAAAGTGTGGCTGGGCTTGTCGATACCGCGTAAACATTCGAACCTAAGCGATGCGATTATGCGGTACCTCAATCGTAAATAAAGCAGTAAACATGGCATAAGTACAGGACCGTAAATAAAACCTCAAACTAGTTGTGGCCCCAAGAAATAAGACTGAATCAAGCTCTGGCTCAGGGGGGTCCCATATACCTCCCGGATGTGGATAGCGCACAAAATCAAGGAACAGTATCAAGTACTCGGGTCTTACGGGACACAAGTGGGCGTTCGGAAACCAAATATTATCTATCACCCACCGATGCCTCTGCTTATTTCAATTTTAGTTGTTAAACAGAAAGTAAAGTGAACAATAAGTAAAAACTAGGATCATCTCCAACATCAACATGCGACAATACATCAGCAACTGTGGCATATGACGGCACACATCAGCACTTGAGCAAGCAACTACGACGCGCAAGTCCATCTATCTACCAAGCAACAGGTAATAGGGTGTGTCCAAGGCAATATAGGGCTGCAAGGGAATATCACAGGTACGAAAACTAAAGCATCGCAACACAGATAGCAATAGAACAACAGGAGGGAATAAATACTATAAAAGTAAGATAGGTAGAAAGGGGAAGATGCTCGCCTGAAAACATTGTGGAAAGGTTCATCCGAAGATCGGGGCGAAGCTCACATCAACTCAACGGTCCAATCCGCGAAGAAGCAAAACACTAGAAGAAACACCGGATGCGCTATTTAATAAAACGACAGAAGATCGGCATGATGCATGTATGATGGATGACATGGCAAAGGTGCGATGCAATTAGGTCATATTAAGTGGAACCGGGGTCCCGACAATTAATTAGGAAGTTCAAGTTATTTAGAGGCCCCGCAATTTAAATGTTGTTTAGCAAGGCAAGATAAGATACCGGTTCGCTACACAAGTTTAAATGAGGCCAATATGAGACTGAATTTGCCCGCATATGGGCCCCATATTTAATTATTAGGTGAATCGGCGGAAGGCCCCCAAACCACAGATATGCATGCAAGATGACAATTTAATATGCGACAAGTTGTTATTATGTTATGAAATAGGGTTTCGGGGAGGTTCACACATTAGGGTTCTCGACGATCTTGGGGTTACCGGGGTTCGGGGTCGGGGTCCAGGGTTCGACGGGCGTCAGATCTCGGGGTTCAGGGTTCGACGAACTTGACGGGACCGTTCTCGGACTCGGGGGCAGGTCTTGGCGCACTCGCGGGGTCCTTGGCGTTCGGGCGACTTGGTCTAGCGTCGGGCGCCGGTCCTTCCGGTTCGGTGCCGTTCTTATCGTGGTGCCGATCTTGTCGCATTCGCGGTACGCGGGTCATGTTGTCGGTCTTGTCGTTTCACGACGGAGATCTTGGTGACCGGGTCTCGGCGTCTTCGGATGGGAGGGAGAACTTGGCGTGTCGGGGGCTCGGCCTTCGGAGTCCGTGATCGATGGTCCTGGTGTCCGGGAAGGAGGTCCTGGCGCCTCGGTCGGCGGTATCGGTCTTCGAACTCCGTGAACGGGTATCGGATTCGCATCTATGAAGCAGATCTTGGGGGCGCCGGCTTCGGTTCCAGGATGGAGGGCTTGGAGTACCGACTGCCCTCTTGTGGTTACGGGAGTATCATCTTCATGTCTACCTTGAACGCGTGGGAGCACCAGTTGATAGAAAACGGGCAGGGGCGTGCTTGTTGGAGGGGAGGACGAGGCCTCCGGCCTGGCCGATGTCGAAGCTTGTAGAGACGGTGGCCAAGGCGCGATTCAGGGAGGCCGAGGACGACGGCGGCCGCGGCTCTAGGCGACGGGGACGGAGAGCAGATGGCGGCCGGACCTTGCAGACACGAGGACGGGGCGGCGGAGGTCTTGGAGGGGCGGACGGCAGAGCCGAGGTGAGGCGGCGACGGAGAAGCTGGTGGCGAGCAGCCGACGGCGCAGCGGTGGATGGCCAGCGTGGAGGTCCTGGCGTCGGGCACGGGGAACGGAGGAGCAGGCTTGGAGTCGGAGGCGGCCGGCTCGATGCGGGCCGGCCTTGGTCTAGAGGTTGCTCATGGCGGGTCGACGGAGGGGGAGCTCAGCGGAGCGGCGCGAGGGTGAAAGCTAAGCGGGAGAGGAGCACCAGCCAGTGAGCGGTGAGCGGGCGAGGCGGGCAGTGACTTGAGGGGCGAGCGGAGGCGAGGTTGGCGTGGCTGCCTTGTGAGGGGAACTGGCGGGGGCGCTATGGGAGGGAGGTTGGAGAAAGCGAGGAGGGAAGGAGAGCTGGGGCGGGGCAGGGGCAGTCCGCAGCGTCTGGTGGCCTAGCGAGGTGTGGGGCCACAGAGACGGACAGGCAGGGTGGGGGTGGCGTGGGCGGGCTGGAGAGGGGGGTGCGTGTGTGGAGGAGTGGAGGGAGGGCTGAGGAAGAGAGAGGGAAGGAGAGGCCAAGTGGCGTCTTTGGGATAGGCTAGGGGAAGGGTAGAGGTGAGGTGGAGATGTGATTGGGGGGAGTGAGGTGGAGGGATGGTTTGGGTAGGATGTTGGGTAGGTTTAGGAATTAGAGGGGCAGGTGAGGTTGGACCGATTTTAGTTTTCTGGGGCGGTCGTTCGGTCGGTTCGGACCGTTCGACTGCCCCTACTAAAATAAATAAATATTTTATTTAATTTCATTGGGCCGTTTGCAACCCGATAGCAACAAAACAAAATAATCCGGAGACCGGGCTTCCGGTGTTTGAATAAGATGGGCGTTTAGAAAACAAAGACGGGTTTTGCAAACATAGTTTTGGCAAACAATGTATGATGATGACGATGCAATGCACAAAATTCAACGCGATTTTCTAGTAGTGGTTTTGCGGGATGCCACAATTCGACACCACTAACAATGGATCTCGCCCTCGAGATCCGCCTCATGGTACCGGAAGGGAGGTCGGTGATCTGCGTCTTCTCGCTTCGCGTAGATCTTCACGACACCACCAACAAAGGGTCGTTGCTCCTGATCGTCGCGAGAGCACTCCGGGAACAAAAGGTCGAAGGTAGAGGTATCGCAAATAAAGCCACCCCTAACTTCCGTTAGAAGAGGGAAAAGTTACATTGATCCACCAGTTCGATGTACAGAGCGAACAGTAGAGTCGGTTAGGGTGATCAGTCCATCCCGGACCCAACTATCAACTCTATACATGGGTAGGAGAATCAGGCAACTCAACTCTCGAGATATAGACTGAAGATCTTCATCGGTGGTATCCGGAACAAGGAATGCTGCCAGCAGAAATCGTAGGTGAAACACAATGATTAGGTTCCGCGATGGTTCCATTGGCATGAACAACACATGCTCAAGGTATACTCCAACTTCACCAATGCTCGTCCTTCTCATATGTTTTTCAACGACACTGATATCCAGCAAGGAACACATGGGGATAAAAACTCAAGAACAAAAGATTGGAGGAAGGGTACAACAGACAAGTTGCAGATTGATGATCGTAGCACCTCCGTTACAAAAGGAAGACGGCGAAACCCTGAAGGTACGACGGAAACCCAACCACGAGAAATCCTGGACTCGAAGAGAGAGAAGAGAGCGGATTCAAAACACGTCGAGGTAAGAGGAGAATAGCAGAGGGGTAAGGAGTAAAATCAGACCTAATCAGAACTATCCAACCGATTTTCGAAAATAGTTTTGACACTCTACTTCGGCTGTTAGCTAGGTTATCCTACAGGCTGGACTTGTGGGGTATCGCAAATGGCCGAGCTCGATACCACTCAGTAACACCCTCGAATCGGACCTATGCAAGTTTGGGCAAAATTCACCAAACCGCATAGAAACGATTCAAAAGGTGCCACCAGCACTTTCGTGGGTGGAAAACAAGTAATAACATTACACAACAGTCCTCGATGGGACCCATGAGCAGATATATATATAACAATGACTCAAAGAGTCAAGAATACAGATATAATATACAAAGATCCAAATCACCTTGAAGCGATATAGCGTCCAGCTACGGACAAGAGGCAAATGGGGCTAAGAGCCACGAAGAATAACCGATGGCGTCCATAACCCTGCCTGAGCCAAGCCGGAAGGGTAACCCCTAACGGCGTCGATCTCAAAACCCTTAACAAAGGGTGCCGACAAAGGGCAAAGCAGAAAACAAAGAAGGAGCGTCAAGATCGAGGCCAAGACAGCGAGGCTAGAATGGCGGTCCTCGCCTACAGGTATGGTGGATCAAGCGGCAGCAAGACGCATTAAACAACCTATAGAGACTCGATACAAGGCGGATATCGAGAGGGGTAAGAAAGACCTATTCGGATCCAACTCAAGCTAACACCAAACAAACCCATCTGGTGTCTCCCCTCGAGACCAAACGAGGAAGTCAACCGAGAACTCACACGTTGGCGTTTACTTATTCAGTTATAGTTGCGGCACATTACTAGTCAGGTTTAGGTAATCGTCCTGATAAAATAAGCAGTGGGCACTTTTAATTAACCATTCCGTTATAGTTGCAACAATTACTAATCAGATGCAGATAACATGAGATAATACCCGAAACCCAGCAGTTGTTGGTACTTTTATTCAGCCAATTCGTTGTAGTTGCAATACTTAATAGTCAGATACATTTGCATGGCGACAACCAAACAAGCAATTGTGGGCGTATTAATTAGCCATTCCATTATAGTGAGGCTGATTACTAGTCATTATAAGTCAAATTTACAGCAGAAACTTTAGTTATGCTTGTCTATGATCGAGATCTTGTGCTCCAAGTCGTCCATATCCATGGACACGACTTTCGAGAAAGTTTTACCGGCCGGGTGCACCAATAGCAACACACGCCGATCAACCTCGGAAAAACCAAATCAAAACCCAACGAGGCTTTCACTGAACAATCACAGATTCAGAAATATTTCAGGGGCCACCCTTTGAGTAGAATCCATAACGGAGTAAGCAAGCTCCGAGGCCTCAAGGTTGCGACAATGGTCAGAAGCTTAACGGGAACCCGAAAGTGTGGCTGGGCTTGTCGATACCGCGTAAACATTCGAACCTAACGATGCGGTGTGCGACCTCGCACAATCGTAAATAAAGCAGTAAAACATGGCATAAGTACAGGATCGTAAATAAAACCTCAAACTAGTTGTGGCCCCAAGAAATAAGACTGAATCAAGCTCTGGCTCAGGGGGGTCCCATATACCTCCCGGATGTGGATAGCGCGCAAAATCAAGGAACAGGTATCAAGTACTCGGGGTCTTACGGGACACAAGTGGGCGTTCGGAAACCAAATATTATCTATCACCCACCGATGCCTCTGCTTATTTCAATTTTAGTTGTTAAACAGAAAGTAAAGTGAACAATAAGTAAAAACTAGGATCATCTCCAACATCAACATGCGGCAATACATCAGCAACTGTGGCATATGACGGCACACATCAGCACTTGAGCAAGCAACTACGACGCGCAAGTCCATCTATCTACCAAGCAACAGGTAATAGGGTGTGTCCAAGGCAATATAGGGCTGCAAGGGAATATCACGGGTACGAAAACTAAAGCATCGCAACACAGATAGCAATAGAACAACAGGAGGGAATAAATACTATAAAAGTAAGATAGGTAGAAAGGGGAAGATGCTCGCCTGAAAACATTGTGGAAAGGTTCATCCGAAGATCGGGGCGAAGCTCACATCAACTCAACGGTCCAATCCGCGAAGAAGCAAAACACTAGAAGAAACACCGGATGCGCTATTTAATAAAACGACAGAAGATCGGCATGATGCATGTATGATGGATGACATGGCAAAGGTGCGATGCAATTAGGTCATATTAAGTGGAACCGGGGTCCCGACAATTAATTAGGAAGTTCAAGTTATTTAGAGGCCCCGCAATTTAAATGTTGTTTAGCAAGGCAAGATAAGATACCGGTTCGCTACACAAGTTTAAATGAGGCCAATATGAGACTGAATTTGCCCGCATATGGGCCCCATATTTAATTATTAGGTGAATCGGCGGAAGGCCCCCAAACCACAGATATGCATGCAAGATGACAATTTAATATGCGACAAGTTGTTATTATGTTATGAAATAGGGTTTCGGGGAGGTTCACACATTAGGGTTCTCGACGATCTTGGGGTTACCGGGGTTCGGGGTCGGGGTCCAGGGTTCGACGGGCGTCAGATCTCGGGGTTCAGGGTTCGACGAACTTGACGGGACCGTTCTCGGACTCGGGGGCAGGTCTTGGCGCACTTTTGGGTCCTGGCGTTCGGAGGGCGATTGGTCTAGCGTCAGGCGCGCCGGGTCCTTCCGGTTCGGTGTCGTTCTTATCGTCGTGCCGATCTTGTCGCATTCGCGGTACGCGGGTCATGTTGTCGGTCTTGTCGTTTCACGGCGGAGATCTTGGTGACCCGGATCTCGGCGTCTTCGGATCTGGGAGGGAGAACTTGGCGTGTCGGGGGCTCGGCCTTCGGAGTCCGTGATCGATGGTCCTGGTGTCCGGGAAGGAGGTCCTGGCGCCTCGGTCGGCGGTATCGGTCTTCGAACTCCGTGAACGGGTATCGGATTCGCATCTATGAAGCAGATCTTGGGCGCCCGGCCGGTTCAGGATGGAGGGCTTGGAGTACCGACGCCTCTTGAGGTTACGGAGTATCATCTTCATGTCTACCTTGAAGCGTGGAGCACCGGTTGATAGAAAGCGGGCAGGCGTGCTTGTTGGAGGGAGGACGAGGCCTCGGCTGGCGTCGGCTTGTAGAGACGGTGGCCAAGGCGCGATTCAGGAGGCCGAGGACGACGGCGGCAGCGGCTCTAAGCGACGGGACGGAGAGCAGATGGCGGTCGGACCTTGAACACGAGGACGGGCAGCGAGGCTTGGAGGCGGGGCAGGCGAGCAGTGAGGGGAGGCGGACCGGAGAAGCTGGTGGCGAGCCGACGGCGGGCGCAGCCGTGGCGCAGCGGGGCGGCAGTGGAGGTCCTGGGGCGTCAGGGCACGGGACGGAGGAGCAGGCCGGGTTTCGGGCGGCGCCGACGGCTCTGATGCGGGGGCGCTGGTCTGGGAGGTTGCTCGGGGTCGACGGAGGAGCTCATGGGGGCGCGGACGGCCGGGTCGGGAAGGCTGGCGGCTAAGCGCGGCGGGAGGGCACCGACGGGAGGCGGTGAGGCGGAGGCAATGGCCGGGCGTGAGCACCGCGGGCTTCAGGCAGTTGAGCGAGTGAGAGCTGGGCGGCTGGCCTGAGGCGGACTTGAGGCGAGGCGAGGTTGAGCGTGGCAGCGGCTGTGGAGCGAGGGGGCTGGCGGGGGTGGCGCTATGGGAGGAGGTTGAGAAACGAGGGAGGGAAGGAGCTGGGGCGGGGCAGGGGGCAGTCCGCGTCTGAAGCGTTAGGGCCCGCCGGGGTGTGGGGCCACGGGACAGAGGGACAGGGCGCGGGTGGGGGTAGCTGGCGTGGGCGGGCTGGAGAGGGGGCGTGGGGTGCGTGTGTGGAGTGAGTGGAGGGAGGGCTGTGAGGAAGAGAGAGGGAAGGAGAGGCCAAGTGGCGTGCTGGGATAGGCTAGGGGGAAGGGTAGAGGTGAGGTGGAGAGATGTGATTGGGGGGAGTGAGGTGGAGGGATGGTTTGGGTAGGATGTTGGGTAGGTTTAGGAATTAGAGGGGCAGGTGAGGTTGGACCGATTTTAGTTTTCTGGGGCGGTCGTTCGGTCGGTTCGGACCGTTCGACTGCCCCTACTAAAATAAATAAATATTTTATTTAATTTCATTGGGCCGTTTGCAACCCGATAGCAACAAAACAAAAATAATCCGGAGACCGGGCTTCCGGTGTTTGAATAAGATGGGCGTTTAGAAAACAAAGACGGGTTTTGCAAACATAGTTTTGGCAAACAATGTATGATGATGACGATGCAATGCACAAAATTCAACGCGATTTTCTAGTAGTGGTTTTGCGGGATGCCACAAGAACGCCCCATGATATTAACAACCAACAGAGTTTCGGAGCGCTCCCTATGAACCCAAACGGCCAGAGTAAAAACATGGGTGCGCATGACTGAATCCCACCCAATCCAGCGATCTCTCAGCATATGCGCACTATGAAGTTCGTCGGTGGAGCCTTCCGGAACACGACACTGCAACCACATCAATGGGGACAAACATCAAACGGGGCTTCGTCTTGGTGTGAGATGAACCCTAGGACCAACCCCTTTATTCAAACCGAGTCAGCAACCCCGTCGCCACCAGCCGGAGGTAGAGAAGAAGACAGTCCAGCATGCCACCAAAGCGGCTCGCGAGAACCCAGTGTGCAGCTGCCTCCGCAGCTAGAGGTCCATATCGGGCCAGACCCGATGCAACCGCCACCCACCATGTGATACGTCCAAAACGTATCTACTTTCCCGAATACTTTTGCTATTGTTTCTCCTCTAAACTTGTGTGATTTGGATACAACTAACACGGACTGACGCTGTTTTCAGCAGAATTACCTTGGTGTCTAGTTTTTGTGCAGAAAATCAACTATTAGGAAAAATTCCGGAAAATATGCCAAAAATCCTATTTCACCAGAAGACTCACGGAGCGTCCGAGACGGAGGGGAGGCCTGAGGGGCCCACACCCCCTGCCACGCGGGTGGGCCCAGGCCATGCCTGGAGGGGGTGTGGCTGCCCCAGGCACCCCCTCGGCCTCCCTCTTCGCCTATAAATGCCTTTTGACCTAAAAACCGAGGGGAGGTTCGATGTTTTTCCAGAAAGAGTTCAGTTGTGCCGCCACCACCAAAAACCGCGATTCGGAACCAGAAACTCCGTTCTGGCACCCTGCCGAGACGGAGAATTTGGAGAGGATCATCACCACCATCATCACCGACGCCTCTCCATCAACCATCCATGTTTCCGCCATCCATGAGTGAGTAATCCCCCGCTGTAGGCTATGGGGATGGTAGGGATTGGATGAGTTCTATCATGTAATCGAATAAGATTGTTAGAGTATGGTGCCTAGTATCTCTATTAGTGTTATTTGACTTTGTTGCAACTTGTTGTGCTTAATGCTTGTCACTAGGGCCCGAGTGCCATGATCTCAGATCCGAACTTATTATTGAATCATTATGATAGTATTGTTTCTGATCTTATCTGCAAGTTGTGTACACATATCATTGCCCGGCTCCAAAGGCCCCGAAGTGACAGAAATTGGGACAACCGGAGGGGATGGTTGTGATGTGAGGATCACATGTGTTCACGTGAGTGTTAATGCTTTGCTCTGGTGCTCTATTAAAAGGAGCACCTTAATTGCCAGTAGTTCCCTTGAAGCCCCGCTGCAACGGGATGGCAGGACAAAAGATGTGCAAATCTCATTGCGAGCATGCATGACTATATATGGAGCACATGCCTATGATTGTTTAGTACTTGGATGCTTATTCTTATTTATATGCAATTGCGCTAGATCTTGAAGTTACATGTTTAGACTCGTCCATGCAACGCCCGTCCATCCATCTCTATGCCTACCGCACTCATATCCTACTGTTTGCTACTACTATTACTATTGCTCTTGTTTTGTTGCTGCTGCTTTGCTGTTGCTACTACCAAATTGTTGCTACTGATAAACTTCTATGAGCAAGAACTATTTCCAGGTGCAGCTGAATTGACAACTTAGTTGTTAAGGCTTGCAAGTATTCTTTGGATCCCCTTGTGTTGAATCAATAAATTGGGTAATACTACCCTCGAAGACTGTTGCGATCCCCTATACTTGTGGGTCATCAAGACTATTTTCTAGCACCGTTGCCGGGGAGCATAGCTTTATTTGTAAGTTCACTTGGATCTATTATTGTTCACTGCTACTCCTTTCATCATGGGGAAGTCTCATGATGGAAAGTTTTCTATTTTACCATCCACTACAAGAAGAGGTACAGTCCTAAACACCTCTGCTGCTCTTGATTCACCGTCTGTTATAAGTAAGCTTATTACACCACCACCACATACTCATGCTACACACACTGCTACTACTGCTGAATCTGAAACTGTTTCTGATGCTCATGATGCGAGTGGTTCATTAGGTCCTTTCCTAGATGTTACTATGGCTAGTATAGGAAATACTGAAACTCCTAGTGAAGACACTGTTACACATGTTAGCTCACCTGAGTCTAGAGAGAGATATGATATTATTGATGGTTACATTGAGTTTACTGATGAATTTATTAAGGAGTGCCGAAACACACATGGTGCTAGTGCTATTAAGAGTATCCTTGAGAGACGTACCATTATTCCTAAACTGTCCTCTGATCCTAAGTTTGCCACCTCTCCCATAGATATTAAAGATAAAGATTATGATTTCTCTCTTGATTTATCCTATTTAGACATTGTTGAGAAAGAACCTTTTTGTGGGACTGAAAATGAGAGTGTTGTAGCTCATATGAATGAGCTTTCCACTATGAGTGCTTTATTCTCTGATGATTTTAAGATGCGCAAGTACTTTGTTACTAAGATCTCCCCTTTTTCACTAAAAGGAGAAGATAAGGCTTGGTTTAATAGATTACCTCCTGGATCCATTGATAGTCTTGATTATTTGATTGCTTCTTTCTTCCAGAAATATTTTCCTCCCAGTTCTAGACATGCTGCTTTGCAGAATTTTTTTGATTTTAAACAGGGAGAAGAAGAGAAATTGCCTGAGTCATGGACAAGGTTTTGTGCCTTGATTCATGCACATCATGGATGTCCTTTACTTAAAAATGAGCTTCTTGATATTTATTATAATGGACTAACTGATGATTCTAGGACATACCTAGATAGCTTTGATGATTGTGTTTTCAGGAAAATAACTCCTGCAGATGCTGAAAATTAATGGCTAAAATAAGCAAGAATTATGATGATTGGACTTCAACTGAGCTAAATACACCTGAGCATATTACTCCTGAACCAGTTGTGCCTGAACCAATTCCAACACCAACACCAAAGAAGAGGGGAATGGTTGCATTAAACGATGAAGTGATGAAAGAAGCTAAGAAATATCTTAAGGAGAAAGGTATTAGAGCTGAAGATGTGAAGAATCTACCTCCTATAGAAGAATTATGTAAGCCAATTTCCCACTCATATACAATTGAGGTACACTCTCTCCACTTTGATGAAGGTGATATTCCTTATCGTAAGCCTCCTGATCAAGTCTTAGAGGAACTTGACACATTTATGGTTAAACAAGATAATTTTAATAAACAAGTTCAGAATCATTTATTGGAAAACTCTAGAGCTATTAATTAGTTGAAAGATATTGTGGAAAGAACTACTAATGATATTAAAATGCTTTGTAAACACGTTCGAATGGTTCAAACCCAAATTGATCAACTTGCTAAGGTACAAAAGGATATGCTAGTTAATGCCTTAGGAGATAAACATGCTTATGGAATTAGAACTAGTGGTATAACTACTCAAGATACTTTATATCCTGAAGGACACCCTAAAAGAATTGAGCAGGATTCTCAACAAGGTGAAAGTAGTGTTGGAATTATGCCCTAGAGGCAATAATAAAGATGTTATTATTTTAATTCTTGTTCATGATAAAGTTTATATTCCATGCTGGAATTGTATTAAGCGGAAACTTTAATACTTGTGTGGTTTGTAAACAACACCGTGTCCCTAGTACGCCTCTATGGACTAGCTCATTGATCAATGATGGTTAAGGTTTCCTAACCATAGACATGAGTTGTCAATTGATAATGAGATCATATCATTGGGAGAATGATATGGTGGATAGACCCAAACTAAGCGAAGCAATTAGATCGTTTCATCGTGTTCATCTTTGCGAAGCTTTTCCTATGTCAAATATTGTATTCCTTAGACCATGAGATAATGCAACTCCCTGGTACCGGAAGAAATCTTTGAGGTCATCAAACGTCATCCTATGAGAGGGTGATCATAAAGGTGTCTCTCAGGTGATCGGAAAGTATCTGTTGGGTTGTATGTATCGAGATGGAATTTGTCCCTCCCAAGTCGGAGAGATATACTTCGGGCCCACTCGGTAATCGATATCAACACCGCTTTCAAGCATGTGGTTAAGGATTTAATCACAAAGTGATATTGGATTACGGAACGAGTAAAGTACTTGTTGTGAACGAGATTGAACTAGGTATGACGGTACCGACGATCGAATCTCGGGCAAGTAAAATATCGCGAGACGAAGGGAATATATATATGGGATTGATTGAATCCTGGCATCGTGGTTCATCCGATATGATCATCGATGAATGTGTGGAGTCAATATGGGTGCCTGCACCCAGCTGATGATTGATAGAAGATCATGTTGCATATTCTCGAACCCGCAGGTCACACACTTAACGATATCTCGACGCTAGGATAGATTGGATAATTGGTTTATGACTTTTTGTTCGGAGTCTCGGATGGGATCCGGGATATCACGAGATGTTCCGGAGTGGTCCGGAGAATAAGATTCATATAAGGCAATTCGGTTTTTGGAGTTCGGAATTGTTAAGGTTAATCGGTATTGTACGGAAGCTTCTAGAACCTTCCGGAAGGGACCAACGTGGCCCCACCTTCCGGGAGGGGCATGGGCCTATGAGGGAGTGTCCTGGCGCTTTGGGCAGGGGCACAAGGCCCCATAGGGCCCAGCCGATCCTAGATAAGTTTAAACTTGTTTAAACTAGAGATAAGATTTCTAGATAAGGGAGAGTTTAAATTTAAACTAGAGATAGGATTTCTAGATAAGGAGAGTTTAAATTGTTTAAACTAGAGATAGGCTTGGAGGAGGGCAAGGGCTGGCCGTCCCCTCTATATATAGAGGGTGGTGCGCCTCCCCCACACACCTTCTTCCAAGCCCTAGCAGCCTTGCTACCTTCCTCTCTCCCTCCATTGTTTGTAGGCGAAGCCTGCAGCGTAAATTCTCCACCATATACACCACGCCGTGTTGTAGATCCAATCTATCTCTCCACCATACTCGCTGGTCCGAGGAAGGAGGAGACGCCGAGTCTGCGTGTGCATCTCACGGAGGCACCGCCACTTGTGGTGCTAGATCGGATCGGATCGCGAGGAGGAGAAGCGAGTGACTACATCACCCACGTTCGACGCGAACGTTCCGTTGCGAATCTTCAAGGGTATGAAGATCTAATCCAATCTCTCTCGTTGTTTGCATCTCCTAGATTAGATCTTCTTTCCCTCTGCTCGCTCCGTAGAAAATTTTGATTTACTATGCCGCGAAACCCTTGGTGGTATCGAGCTAGATCTATGCGTAGATGTGTTTCACGAGTAGAACAACATGGTTGTTGCGGCGTTGATGTTTTCTGTTGCAAGCCTCTTGTTTGTGTTCTTCTTATGACGGGATAGTGAGATTGAAGCGGTCCAGGCCAACCTTACGCGACGTTCGAGACCGGCTCCGCACTTGGCGTGTGGATTGTTCCACACATGCGGTGGTGGATGATTTCTCTCACTATAGTTGTCATGGGATTAACACCGGAGTTTGGCAACCATAATATCACCGTTGTGGCTTTCGTAGGTAAGAATCGTTCTTAGCATCTACTCCCATAAGCCACGTAAAACATGCAACAACAAAGTAGAGGCGTCTAACTTGTTTTTGCGGAGTTTTCTGTGATATGGTATGGCCCAAGATGTGATGTGTATATTGTATGCGATGATCATGTTTTGTAATGTTTCACGACTTGCATGTCGATGAGTACACAACCGGTAGGAGCCATATGGTTGTCTTTATAATTGTGTATGACCTGCGAGTCAACTTCTTATACGCCATGTAATAGCTTTACTTTATCGCTAAGTAGTTAGCAATAGTTGTAGTTGCTATTCGTGGTGGAGGCAATCATGGTGGAGTGATGGAGATCATGCTTAACGCACAAGATGGAGATCATTCTTGGGATTGGCTATACCATGTCACATAAAGTTATATGCATGTGATGTTTATCCTTTATGTATCTTATTATGCTTAGATCGACGGTAGCATTATAAGATGATTCCTCACTTAAAGATCAAGATAAAACTGTGTTCTCCCAAGTATGCACCGTTCGAAGTTAAGTTCGTTTCCAAGCATCACGTGATGATCGGGTGCTATAGACTCTACGCTCACATACAACGGGTGCAAGCCAGTTTTGCACACGCAGAAATACTTGGGTCTAGCTTGACGAGCCTAGCATGTACAGACATGGCCTCTGAACACAAGAACCGAAAGGTTAAGCATGAGTCATATGAATGATATGATCGACACTTTGTTGTCCACCATTGAAACCACATCTCTTCTCGTGATGATCGTATTAGGTGTGGTGAATTTGGATCGTGTTCACTAAACAACTTGAGGGATGTTGAATTTAGTGGGAGTTCATCTAGTAATTTGATTAAATTGAACTATTTATCATGAACATAGTCTAAATTGTACTTGCAAATACTGTAGATCACATGGCCAAGTCCAACTTCAACTTCAACGTTTTTGCTGAGAAGGAAAAGCTTAGAAACAATGGGTCTAACTTCACCAATTGGTTCCGCAATCTAAGAATCATTCTATGTGGCGGACAAAAGGACTATGTCCTTGGGAAAGCGTTAGGTGACCCCCTGCTGCAACTGCGCCGGCTGATGAGAAAGCTGTCTATCAGTCGCGCAAAGATGATTATGGTGTGATTAAGAGCACCTTGTTGTTTGCTATGGAACCGGAGCTTCAAAATCGTTTTGAAGAGTATCCCGGGCCCTTCGAGATTCTCGAGGAGCTGAAAACCATGTTTCAGACTCAGGCCCGTTCTGAGAGATATGAGATCTCCGAGAAGTTCTTTAGCTGCAAGATGGAGGAAGGGAGTTCCGTTAGTGAGCACGCCATAAAGATGTCGGGCTACACTCAACGCCTTGAGCAACTGGAATGCACGATTCCAGAGGAGCTCAAGATTGACAGGTTGCAATCACTCCCTCCCGGCTACAAAAGTTTTGTAGTGACTCATAATCGATTGGTTCCACCGATACGATCACCGAGCTCTTCGCAGTCAAGGCTGCAGAGGTGGACATCAAGAAGGATAATCATGTGTTGATGGTCAACAAGCCCTCCTTTAAGAAAGGTAAGGGAGAAAAGAAACCCTTCAAGAAGGGCGGCGGCAAGCGCAATGCCCCTGCTGAGAAGAAGCTCAAGTCGGTCCTAAGCCCGACCTTTGAGTGCTTCTATTGCAAGGACAAGGTCCTTTGGGCATAATGTCAAGTACTTAGCGGACAAGAAGGCTGGCACCATCAAAGGTATATTTGATATACATGTTATTGATGTTTTCCTTACTAGACCTCGTTGTAGTGCTGGGTATTTGATACGGTTCGGTTGCTAATATTTGTAACTCAAAGCAGAGCTACGGAATAGACGGCTGACTGCGAGGATGAGGTGACGATGCACGCGTTGGCAACGGATCAAGAGTTGATGTGATGGCCGTCGGCACGCTCTCCTTAGTTTTACCTTCGGGATTAGTTTTAAACCTTAATAAGTGTTATTATGTGCCTGCGTTGAGCATGAACATTATTTCTAGATCGTGTTTATTGCAAGACGGTTATTCATTTAAATCGGAGAATAATGGTTGTTCTATTTATATGAGTAACATCTTTTATGGTCATGCACCTATTGTGAATGGTTTATTTTTTCTAAATCTCGAAAGGGATGAAACACACATCCATAACATTGAGGCTAAGAGATGCAAAGTAGATAGTGATAATACTACTTATTTGTGGCACTGTCGTCTAGGTCATATTGGTGTAAAGCGCATGAAGAAACTCCATTCTGATGGACTTTTGGAGTCTCTTGATTTTGAATCATTTGACACATGCGAACCATGCCTCATGGGCAAGATGATCAACACCCCGTTCTCCGGTATGATGGAGCGAGCAACGGACTTGTTGGAAATCATACATACCGATGTATGCGGACCGATGAGTGTTTCGATGCGCGGTGGATATCGCTATTTTCTCACTTTTACCGATGACTTATGTAGATATGGGTATATCTATTTAATGAAACATAAATCTGAAACATTTGAAAAGTTCAAGGAATTTCAGAATGAAGTGGAGAACCATCGTATGTAAAGATTAAGTTTCTACGATCCGATCGTGGGGCGAATATTTGAGTTATGATTTTCTCACGCATCTTAAAGCAAGTGGAATCGTTTCACAACTCACGCCACCGGAACACCACAGCGCAATGGTGTGTCGAGCATGAATCGAACCCTATTAGATATGGTCCGATCAATGATGTCTCTTACTGATTTGCCGTTATCATTTTGGGGTTATGCATTAGAAACCGCTGCATTCACTTTAAATAGGGCTCCATCTAAATCCGTTGAGACGACACCGTATGAACTGTGGTTTGGTGCTAAACCTAAGTTGTCGTTTCTTAAAGTTTGGGGATGCAAAGCTTACGTCAAGAAGTTGATGTCGGACAAGCTCGAACCCAAAGCGGAGAAATGCGTCTTCATAGGATACCCTAAGGAAACCATTGGGTATACCTTCTATCACAGAACCGTAGGCAAAGTGTTTGTCGCAAAGAACGGTTCCTTTCTTGAGAAGGAGTTTCTCTCGAAAGAAGTGAGTGGGAGGAAAGTAGAGCTAGACGAGGTTATTGAACCTTCTCTTGAATTGGAGAGTAGCGCAGCACCTGAAATTGTTCCAGTGCCGCCTGCACCAACAATAGAGGAAGCTAATGACAAGGATCATGAAGCTTCGGACGATGCTGCTACTTAACGTCGCAGGTCGACAAGGTCGCGTGCCCCTCCTGAGTGGTACAACCCTGTCTTGTTGTCTTTTGGTAGAAGAGTGAACCCACGAACTATGAGGAAGCGATGATGAGCCGGACTCGAGAAATGGTGGAAGCCATGAAATCCAATTGGGATCCATGAGAGAAAACCAAGTATGGACTTTGGTGGACCCTCCTAGCGACCGAAAGGCCGTTGAGTGCAAATGGATTTTCAAGAAGAAAGCGGACGCGATGGTAATGTTACCGTCTATAAAGCGACTTGTCGCAAAGGTTTTCGACAAGTTCAAGGTGTTGACTACGATGAGACTTTCTCTCCGTAGCGATGTTTAAGTCAATTCGGATTTTATTAGCAATTGCTGCGTTTCATGATTATGAAATATGGCGATGGATGTCAAGGCTTTCCTCAATGGGAACATTGATGAAGAGTTGTATATGATACAACCCGAAGGTTTTGTCGATCCTAAGGATGCTAGTAAAGTATGCAAACTTCACGTTCCATTTATGGATCAAGCAAGCATCTCGGAGTTGGAACCTTCGTTTTGATCAAGTGATCAAGAGCTTTGGATTTGTTCCAAATTGCTATGAAGCTTGCATCTACAAGAAAGTGAGTGGGAGCTCGGTGACGTTTCTGGTACTGTATGTGGATGACATATTGATTATCGGAAATGACATCAACATGCTTAACGATGTGAAGAGTTATTTGAACAAGTGTTTTTCAATGAAAGACCTAGGTGAAGCTGCTTATATATTGGGCATCAAAATCTATAGAGATAGACAAAGACGCCTGATAGCTTTAAGCCAGAGTACATACCTAGACAAAGTTCTGAAAAGGTTCAGAATGGATAAGGCAAAGAAAGGTTCAGTGCCTATGTTGTCAGGTAAGATATTGAGCAAGGCTCAGTGTCCAGCTACGGTAAATGATAGGGAAGCTATGAGCAAAGTGCCTTATGCCTCGGCCATAGGTTCCATCATGTATGCCATGCTGTGTACTAGACCGGATGTGTCCAATGCTCTTAGTTTGACGAGCAGATATCAAAGTGATCCGAGTGGAACATCGACAGCCGTGAAGAACATCCTAAAGTACCTAAATAGAACTAAAGAAATGTTCTTAGTCTATGGGGGTGATGAACAGCTTGTCGTAAAAGGTTACGTCGACGCTAGTTTCGACACCGACAAGGATGATTCTAAATCTCAAACAGGATACGTGTATATTTTGAATGGAGGAGCTGTGAGCTGGAGAAGCTGCAAGCAAAGCGTGATCGCGGGATCTACAATAGAAGCGGAATACATGGCTGCTGCAGAAGCGTCAAGTGAAGGAGTTTGGATCAGAAACTTCATCACTGAGCTTGGCGTGGTTCCAAGTGCATTGGACCCACTGGAGATATTGTGTGACAACACTGGCGCCATAGCACTCGCTAAGTAACCAAGATATCATCCAAAGACCAAGAATATCAACCGCAAGTTTCATATAATCCGAGATTATATAGCAGATGGAGATCTGAAGATTAGCAAAGTACATACGGATCTGAATGTCGCAGATCCATTGACTAAACCTCTTCCACGTGTAAAACATGATCAACACCTCAATGCCATGGGTGTGAGATTGTTGCCAAATGTAAACTAGATTATTGACTCTAGTGCAAGTGGGAGACTATTGGAATTATGCCCTAGAGGCAATAATAAAGATGTTATTATTTTAATTCTTGTTCATGATAAATTTTATATTCCATGCTGGAATTGTATTAAGCGGAAACTTTAATACTTGTGTGGTTTGTAAACAACACCGTGTCCCTAGTACGCCTCTATGGACTAGCTCATTGATCAATGATGGTTAAGGTTTCCTAACCATAGACATGAGTTGTCAATTGATAATGAGATCATATCATTGGGAGAATGATATGGTGGATAGACCCAAACTAAGCGAAGCAATTAGATCGTTTCATCGTGTTCATCTTTGCGAAGCTTTTCCTATGTCAAATATTGTATTCCTTAGACCATGAGATAATGCAACTCCTGGTACCGAAGAAATCTTTGAGGTCATCAAACGTCATCCTATGAGAGGGTGATCATAAAGGTGTCTCTCGGTGATCGGAAAGTATCATTGGGTTGTATGTATCGAGATGGAATTTGTCCCTCCCAAGTCGGAGAGATATACTTGGCCCACTCGTGTCGATATCAACACCGCTTGCAAGCATGTGGTTAAGGAGTTAATCACAAAGTGATATCGGATTACGGAACGAGTAAAGTACTTGCCGTGAACGAGATTGAACTAGGTATGACGGTACCGACGATCGAATCTCGGCAAGTAAAATATCGCGAGACGAAGGGAATATATATATGGGATTGATTGAATCTGGCATCGTGGTTCATCCGATATGATCATCGATGAATGTGGGAGTCAATATGGGTGCCCAGACCCTGTTGATTATTGATAGAAGATCATGTCGCAGATATTCTCGAACCGCAGGTCACACACTTAACGATCTTGACGCTAGGATAGATTGGATAATTGGTTTATGAATTTTGTTGAGTCTCGGATGGGATCCGGATATCACGAGAGGTTCCGGAGTGGTCCGGAGAATAAGATTCATATAAGGCAATGCGGTTTTGGAGTTGAATTGTTGGGTTAATCGGTATTGTGGAAGCTTCTAGAACCTTCCGGAAGGGACCAACGTGGCCCCACCTTCCGGGAGGGGCATGGGCCTATGAGGGAGTGTCTTGGCGCTTTGGGCAGGGGCACAAGGCCCCATAGGGCCCAGCCGATCTAGATAAGTTTAAACTCGTTTAAACTAGAGATAGGATTTCTAGATAAGGGAGAGTTTAAATCGCTTAAACTAGAGATAGAATTTCTAGATAAGGAGAGTTTAAATTGTTTAAACTAGAGATAGGCTTGGAGGAGGGCAGGGCTGGCCGTCCCCTCTATATATAGAGGGGTGGTGCGCCTCCCTCACACACGCTCTTCCAAGCCCTAGCAGCCTTGCTACCTTCCTCTCTCCTCCCGACTGTTTGTAGGCGAAGCCTCAGCAGAAATTCTCCACCATATACACCACGCCGTGTGTTGTAGATCCAATCTATCTCTCCACCATACTCGCTGGTCCGAAGGAGGAGACGCCGAGTCTTTGCGTGTGCATCTCACGGAGGCAACGCCACTTGTGGTGCTAGATCGGATCGGATCGCGAGGAGGAGAAGCGTACGACTACATCACCCACGTTAAACGAACGTTCGCCTTGCGAATCTTCAAGGGTATGAAGATCTAATCCAATCTCTCTCGTTGTTTGCATCTCCTAGATTAGATCTTGGCTTTCCCTCTGTTCGCTCCGTAGAAAATTTTGATTTACTATGCCGCGAAACCCTTCAAGTAGTGGTAGTCCTTGTAAGAGAAAGAAAAATAAACATAAAATAGTTGAGGAACCACTTGAACCTGCTGTAGATCCTAATAGTATATCTGTCTCTGATGCTGAAACTGAGAGTGACAATGATAAAAATGATGCTCTTGATAAAGAGGAAGTTGAGGAAGAACCTGAGAAGCACACTAAGAATACTAGGTACACTAAGGAAGATTTTATTGCTAATATACATGGTAGTGAGAGAGAACCTTGGGTGTAGAAACCTATGTCTTTTCCAAATAAGAAACACAAGTGAAAGGAGGAAGAACACTACAAAAAGTTTTGTGAGTGGATGAAACCTTTATTTTTGCAAATTCCTTTGACTGATGCTATTAAGTTGCCTCCTTATTCAAAGTATATGAAGGATATTGTCTCTAATAAAAGGAAAATTCCTAATGAGGAAATTTCTACTTTGCTTGCTAATTATTCCTTCAATGGTAAGGTTCCAAAGAAACTTGGTGATTCAGGTATACCAACTATTCCTTGCTCTATTAAGAACAATTATGTTAGAACTGCTTTATGTGATTTGGGAGCTGGAGTGCGTGTTGTGCCTTTTTGAAGGGAATATGCCCTGAGAGGCAATAATAAAGTGTTTATTATGTGTATTCCAAGTATATGATAGATGTTTATTTTGCATGCTATAATTGTATTAATACGGAAACGTTAATACATGTGTGTTTAATAAACAAACAGAAAGTTCCTAGTTATGCCTCTCTCATAAACTAGCTCGTTGATTAACAAGATGATCAAGGCTTCCTGATCATGGACATTGGATGTTGTTAATAACGGGATCACAACATTAGTGTAATGGTGTGATGAACATTCATCCGAAGTATAGCATTACGATCAAAGTCATTGAGTTTATATTGCTATAACAACTTACGAAGTGATCCTAATCCTTAGACCATGAGATCATGTCAATCACTAACACCGGAAGAGTTTCTTGATAACATCAAACGTCACACCGTAACAGGGTGATTATAAAGATGGATTCAGAACTAATAAAGTGTTATGTTGAGGCTCATGGATCGAGAGGAATTTGTTCATCCCGATGACGGATAGATATACTCTGGGCCCTCTCGGTGATATCACATTGATTAGCTTGCAAGCAAGTGATTTGATCACTAGAATGTTATATCACAGGAACGAGAAAAGAGTGCATGCCGGTAACGAGATCAAACTAGGTATGGAGATACCGATGATCGAATCTCGGACATGTAATATATCGTGAAACAAAGGGATTAAGATACTAGCGTAAAAGGTTCCGATGATCACAAGAAAGTCATCGTTGAATGTGTGGGAGTCAGTATGGGTCTCCAGATCCCGCTTCTGATTATTGATCCGAGAGGGGTCTCGATCATGTCCGCATTATTCACGAACCGTAGGGTGACACACTTAAGAGACACCGACATCCAATTGGAGCAAATGTTTCATGCCAAAAGAATGAACAAGCGCAGGAATTTATTTCACTAGATACCGAAACAGGTTTTCAGGTGAAATTGCATAAAGTGGTTATGCATGTGAAATAGAATTCTAGCAAGGGGTTATTTGTGAATGTTTGTCATTAAAGTAATTGACAAAATTCTGAATAAAATAAAAGAGTTTTATTTAATGAGAGTTTGCATTAAATTTGGTGGAAATTTAATGGGAATTTGAGTGGACTTTTGAGTGGAGGGAATTTAAAGGAGATTTGTGAGTGGAGTGTCCACCCACATGAAGAGGGGAGGGCAAGGGGCAGCCCCATGCGCCACCCCTTGGGGTTCCTCCTCCTAAAAGGAGCCCCTCCTCACTTGTCTCTCACACCTCCTCGTGAAGGATCTCTCTCCCCTCTAGAATTTATCCCCATGGTCTCGGACTAGCGAGATACATGTTCCGGTGGCTATTCGACAAGAAAGAGTTGTGCTTCCGCTGCGCTGGAGCGAGGCGGAGATTTCTCGTGCCTCGAGCGTGTGCGAGCACGGATGCTGCTGATTTGCGCGCTAGGACTTCCTCTCGATCTTGAGATCGGCAAGAGATCGTCTACATCAACCACGAGTTGAACTCGTTAAGCTTTGTCGGTCTTCAAGGGTATGTTCTCTACGGATATACATCCGCCCGTTGTTTGTATCTAGTAGATAGATCTTGGTATATAGTTCACATCGTAGGAAATTTTTTGTTTTCTATTCTGGGAACCCTACAAAGGGTATCGAGCCGGATCTATGCGTAGATACTTTACGCGGGTAGTACACATATGAGTATGTGGGCGGTGATGATCATGTTGTTGCTCCTTTGTTGTAATTTTGGATATTGGTGGCATAGTGGGATGAAGCGGCCCGGACAAACTTTACATGTCCTCGCACATGAGACCTGTTCCACGCTTGACATGCAACTAGTTTGCATAAGTGGCTAGCGGGTGTCTGTCTCTCCTACTATAGTCAATATCTATTTTGCAAGCGAGTTGTCAACAATTTGATTATCCTCGTTGTGGTTCATGTTCGTAGGTAAGAACGGTTCTATCTTGAAAGCCCTAATCCACGTAAAACTTGCAATGGATAAATTAGAGGCGTCTAGTTTAGATTGTTGCTGGGCTAGTGTTATGATATGGTAGTGTTGTAAGTAGAAGTATGAGATGATACTCTTACAACACACATAGCGTGTAAAATCCATAGACCTTGGATTTAAACATATAGGTATGATAGTGATCATACCACGATGCACATGATAGAGATCATCTGCGGGAACCATATAATTTCACTAATAAACATATGATGTTTGATAGCATCTTATATTGCTTGTTTAGCGCTTTGTTAGCATAATAAGATGATCCTCATTTAAATATCAAGATAAGAATGTGTTCTTCCTTTAGTATGCACCGATTATGTTTTCGCCGCTCCAAGACATCACGTGATGATCGGGTGTTCTTGGATCCACGACCATATTTGGTGTAAAAGCGTTACACGCGAATACTAAGGTTCTAACTTGGCGAGCCTAGCATGTATAGACATGGCCTCTAACACGGACCGAAAGGTTAAGCATGAGTCATATAGTTGATATGATGCCCATTTGATGCTCGCCTTTGAAGCTATATCGACTCACGTGATGATCGGACTTGGTGTAGTGGATTTGGTTCATGTAATCACCAAAAGGCACGAGGATGTCGTTTTGAGTGGGAGTTCATTCATAATATGGATTATTTGAACTCAATCTATCATACACTTAGTCTAAACTTTACAAATTCTGTTGTAGATGGCACCACCGCTTTTAATTTCAATGTGTTCATGGAGAAAGAGAAACTAGCAACGAACGGTAGCAACTTTACCGAATGGGCCATGAATTTGAGGATTCTCCTCTCGCTCACAAAAGCAATATGTGCTAGAAGCAATTAGGCCCCCACCTTTAGATGATGCCCCGACGAGGAGAAGAATGTCTATCGACTCGTGAGGACCACAACTTAGTCCATTCGGCATATTGTATGGGCTAGAGCCGAACTTCAAAGCGTTTGAAACGGCAATGCATTTGATACAATGGGTGAGTTGAAAATGATTTTCGACACACATCTGCTGTAGAGAGCTACAACGCCTTTAAAAGTTCTTTAGTGCATGATGGAAGAGCACATCGTTAGTGAGCATGTACTCAAGATGTCAAGTTACGCCGATAAGCTTGTGTCCTTGGGAATATCGATTCCCATTGACTTAGGCATCCATCGTTCTGCAATCTACCGCCACCTAGCTATAAGAGCTTCGTGATGAACTATAATATGCAAGGCATGAAGAAGTCTCTCCCCGAGCTTCATCAATGCTTAAAAGCTGAAGTGGAGATCAAAAGGAACATCAAGTGTTGATGATCAATAGGAACCGGTTTCAAGAAAGACAAGAAGGAAAGCGGAAGGGAAGTAAGGCGGCAAGCCTGTTGCTACCGAAAAGAAACCCGAGTTGGACCTAAGTCCGATTCGAGTGCTACTATTGTAAGGGACTGCCATCGAAGCGCAATCGCCCCAAGTATCCGCAGACAAGAAGGCCGGCAAGGCAAACAAAGGTATATATGATATACATGTTATTGATGTGTACTTGACTAGTGCTCGCAGTAGCACCTGGGTATTTGATACCGGTTCAGTTGCTAATATTTGTAACTCGAATGAGGGGCTGCGGAACAAGCGACCGCTAGCAAGAGGTGAGGTCAAGATGCGTGTCGACAATGGATCAAGCGTTGAGGTGATCGCCGTCGGAATGCTGCCTCTCCACTTGCCGTCGGGATTAGTTATAAACTTGAATAAATGTTATCTGGTGCCTGCACTGAGCATGAACATTGTATCTGGATCGTGTTTGATGCGAAGTGGTTATTCATTTAAATCCGAGAACAATGGTTGTTCCATTTATATGAATGAAATCTTTTATGGTCATGCACCGATGATGAATGGTTTATTTCTATTAGATCTCGATGATAATGTTACACATATTCATAATGTTGATGCTAAAAGGATTAAACTTAATGATGATATATCCGCATATATGTGGCACTGCCGTCTAGGTCATATTGGAGTTAAACGCATGAAGAAGCTCCATTCGGATGGACTTTTGGAATCACTTGATTATGAATCATTTGATACATGTGAGCCATGCCTTATGGTCAAGATGACTAGAACCGTTTTCGGTTCAATGGAATGGGCGACGATTTATTGGAAATCATACATTCGATGTATGTGGTCCAATGAGTGTGTCGGTGAGGTGGATATCGTTATTTTGTTACTTTCACGGATGATTTGAGTAGATACGGTTATATCTACTTGATGAAACACAAGTCTGAAACCTTTGAAAAGTTCAAGGAATTTGAATGAAGTGGAAAATCATCGTAATAGAAAGATCAAATTTCTACGGTCCACCGTGGAGGTGAGTATCTAAGTTACGAGTTTAGCACTCACATGAAAGAGTGTGGAATTGTTTCACAACTCACACCTGCTGTAACACCACAATGAAATGGTGTGCTGAACATCGTAATCGTACTTTATTAGATATGGTTCGATCTATGATGTCTCCGACGGACTTGCCGTTGTCATTTTGGGGTTATGCACTAGAAAGCTGCATTCACTTTAAATCGGGCACCATCTAAATCCGTTGAAATGACACCGTATGAATTGTGGTTTGGAAACAAACCTAAGCATCATTTCTTAAAGTTTGGGATGCGATGTTTATGTGAAGAAACTTCAACCGGATAAACTCGAACCCAAAGCGGAAAAATGCGTCTTCATAGGATACCCTAAAGAAACTATTGGGTATTCCTTCTATCAGATCCGAGGGCAAGGTTTTTGTTGCCAAGAATGGATCCTTTCTAGAAAGAGTTTCTCGCGAAAGGTGTGAGTAGTCGGAAGGTAGAACTCAAGAGGTTGTGGAACCTTCTCTTCAAAGTATAGCGAGTAGCGCGGAAGTTGTTCGAGTTGGCTCCACCTTGAAGAGGGAACTAATGATAATGATCATGAAACTCGAAAGAGTACTACCGAACCTCGCAGTCAACAGACGCTGCAGCTCCGAGCATGACGAAATCCTGTCATGAATTTCATGGTTGATGAAAATGATGACCCTGCGACGTATGAAGAAGCGATGATGAGCCCGGATTCCAACAAATGGTTAGAAGCCATGAAATCCGAGATGGAATCCATGTATGAAAATCAAGTTTGGAACTTGGTAGAATTACCTCATGACCGAAAGGCCGTGGAGAACAAATGGATTTTCAAAAGGAAAACAGATGCTGATGGTAATGTGACCGTCTATAAAGCTCGACTTGTCGCAAAGGGGTTCGACAAATTCAAGGAGTTGACTACGATGAGACTTTCTCTCCCGTAGCGATGCTAAAGTCAGTTAGGATTATGTTAGCAATTGCTGCATATTTCGATTATGAGATATGGCAGATGGATGTCAAAACCGCGTTTCTCAATGGTAATATTGAAGAAGAGTTGTATATGATACAACCAAAGGGTTTTGTCGATCCTAAGGATGCTAACAAGGTGTGCAAGCTTCAGCGATCCATCTATGGATTGAAGCAAGCATCACGAAGTTGGAATCTCCGCTTTGATGAGGTGATCAAAGAGTTTGGATTTGTCCAAACTTATGGAGAAGCTTGTATTTACAAGAAAGTGAGTGGGAGCAATGTGGCATTTCGATATTATATGTGGATGACATATTATTGATCGGAAATGATATAGATCTTTAAACAGTGTTAAAAGTTATCTAAACCAAATTTTCAATGAAGGACCTAGGTGAGCGTCATACATATTAGGCATAAAGATCTATAGAGATAGATCTAGGCGCCTAATAGGGCTACCATAAAGTACATACCTTGATAAGATTTTAAAGAAGTTTAAAATGGACGGAAGTAAGAAGGGTTCTTACCTATGTTGCAAGGCAAGACATTGAGTAAGACTCAAAGTCCGCTTCAGCGGAAGAAAGAGAGATAATGGACAAAGTCCCTATGCTTCACCATAGGCTCTATAATGTACGCCATGCTATGTACAAGACCGGATGTGGCACATGCTATTAGTTTGACTAGTAGGTACCAATCGGATCCAGGTTCGGAACACTGGATAGCGGTCAAGAATATCCTTAAGTACTTACGAAGAACTAAGGATATGTTTCTTCTATACGGAGGTGAAGAAGAGCTCGTCGCTAAGTGTTATGTCGACGCTAGCTTTGACACCGATCCGGATGACTCTAAGTCTCAATCCGGATACGTATTTCTCATGAATGGCGGAGCGGTTAGTTGGAGGAGCTCCAAACAACCTGTGGTAGCGGGATCAACAACGGAGGCTGAATATGTTCTTTGCTTGAGCGGCTCGAGCTTTGGATGAAGGAGTTCATATTCGAACTAGGAGTGGTGGCAAACGCGTTGGACCCAATGGTGATCTATTGTGACAACAATGGTGCCATTGGCAATGCCAAAGAGCCAAGGTCTCACAAGCATTCCAAGCATATTAAGCGCCGGTTTCACTCCATTCGCGAGCATGTCAAGGATGGAGATATAAAGATTTGTAAAGTACATATGGATCTCAATGTAGCAGATCTGTTGACTAAAACTCTCCCTAGAGCAAAACATGATCAACACCAGAACTCAAAGGGTGTTAGATTTATCACTATGTAACTAGATTATTGTCTCTAGTGCAAGTGGGAGACTGAAGGGAATATGCCCTGAGAGGCAATAATAAAGTGTTTATTATGTGTATTCCAAGTATATGATAGATGTTTATTTTGCATGCTATAATTGTATTAATACGGAAACGTTAATACATGTGTGTTTAATAAACAAACAGAAAGTTCCTAGTTATGCCTCTCTCATAAACTAGCTCGTTGATTAACAAGATGATCAAGGTTTCCTGATCATGGACATTGGATGTTGTTAATAACGGGATCACAACATTAGTGTAATGGTGTGATGAACATTCATCCGAAGTATAGCATTACGATCAAAGTCATTGAGTTTATATTGCTATAACAACTTACGGTGATCCTAATCCTTAGACCATGAGATCATGTCAATCACTAACAGGAAGAGTTTCTTGATAACATCAAACGTCACACCGTAATCAGGTGATTATAAAGATGGATTCGAACTAATAAAGTGTTATGTTGAGGCTCATGGATAGAGAGTGGAATTTGTTCATCCCGATGATGGATAGATATACTCTGGGCCCTCTCGGTGATATCACATTGATTAGCTTGCAAGCAAGTGATTTGATCACTAGAATGTTATATCACAGAACGAGAAAAGAGTGCATGTCGATGCGAGATCAAACTAGGTATGGAGATACCGATGATCGAATCTCGGACATGTAATATATCGTGAAACAAAGGGATTAAGATACTAGCGTAAAGGTTAAACGATCACAAGAAAGTCATCGTTGAATGTGTGAGTCGATATGGGTCTCAGATCCCGCTTCGATTATTGATCCGAGAGGGTCTCGATCATGTCCGCATTATTCGCGAACCGTAGGGTGACACACTTAAGAGACACCGACATCCAATTGGAGCAAATGTTTCATGCCGAAAGAATGAACAAGCGCAGGAATTTATTTCACTAGAATCAAAAACAGTTTTCGGGTGAAATTGCATAAAGTGGTTATGCATGTGAAATAGAATTCTAGCAAGGGGTTATTTGTGAATGTTTGTCATTAAAGTAATTGACAAAATTCTGAATAAAATAAAAGAGTTTTATTTAATGAGAGTTTGCATTAAATTTGGTGGAAATTTAATGGGAATTTGGGTGGACTTTTGAGTGGAGGGAATTTAAAGGAGATTTGTGAGTGGAGTGTCCACCCACATGAAGAGGGGAGGGCAAGGGGTAGCCCCCATGCGCCGGCCACCCCCTTGGGGTTCCCCCTCCTCACTTGTCTCTCACACCTCCTCGTGAAGGATCTATCTCCCCCTCTAGAATTTATCCCCCATGGTCTCGGACTAGCGAGATACATGTTCACGGTGGCTATTCGGCAAGAAAGAGTTGTGCTTCCGCTACATCGCTGGAGCGAGGCGGAGGTTGCTCGTGCCTCGAACGTGTGTGCGAGCACGGATGCGCTGATTTGGCGCGCTTAGGACTTCCTCTCGATCTTGAGATTGGCAAGAGATCGTCTACATCAACCACGAGTTGAACTCGTTAAGCTTTGTCGGTCTTCAAGGGTATGTTCTCTACGGATATACATCCGCCCGTTGTTTGTATCTAGTAGATAGATCTTGGTATATAGTTCACATCGTAGGAAAATTTTTGTTTTCTATGCTGCGAACCCTACACTTTTTCCCTCTATAAGAGACTCCAGCTAGAAAAGTTGATACCAACTAATATATCTTTGCAAATGGCTGATAAGTCAACTACTATTCCTGTTGGTATATGTGAGGATGTTCCTGTTCATGTGGCTCATAATTGCTTGGGTTTAACTGATTTTGTTGTACTTGAAATGCCTGAAGATGATAATATGTCTATTATTCTTGAGAGACATTTTCTTAATACTGCAGGTGCTGTCATCAACTGTAATCAAGGAAAAGTAACATTTAATATTAATGACAAAGAGCATACTGTTTATTTCCCCAAGAAGGTCGCTTAGAGCTATTGTCTCAACTCCATTGAAAATATTGAGAGCATCAAGGTTGGAGAAATATATTGTTCCATTCCACAAGAAAGTTTTGAAACTATTATGATTGGGACCATTGCTATCAAGTTTGAGGTAACATAATCACTTTGTGGAATGCAAAGTTTTGTTTCATATAAGATTGTTTTAGTAAAAAGATCTGATCAACCTTGTTAACAAAAGGATTTTAATGAACAAAACAATGTTTTTACTGTGGTTATACTTGCTCACTTTTACTTTTCTCCTTCCTAGTCTTTGCTTTTTCTCTTGTTAGCTTTGGTTTTTCTAGTTGTTTGCTTATTAGAGTGTCTTAGAACTTATGTAGTTTTGATTTGCTTCTTCTAAAAAATCTTTTCTGCGAGAAAATCAATTTTCATACCCTGAAAATTGGCAAAAAATAAAGTTTCCCGAAAATTCATATTATTTTTTCCTCGAAAAAAGGGGCAGAGGGACACCTGGAGTGGCCCAGGGCCCCCCCTAGGCTAGCACACCCCTGGTGGCGCGGCCAGCCCCAAGGGCGTGCCAGACATGGGTGGGACCCACCTGAGGCCCTCCAAGTTGTGTCCTCCTAGCCACCTTCTTTCTCTCTCCCGAAAAACACTGTAAAACTTTCTCAAGCTCGAGTTCTTGCTGTTCTTGCTCCCGATTTTCGATCTCAATGCTCATCCCATCTTTGCTGCTGATTTTTAGAGGGATTGCTCCTTGGTATGTGTCTCCTCCACTTGTCCAATTAGATTTGTAATTGGTAGATTGTATTTTGAGTATTTTGCTGCTATAGGTGTCAGGTTGTGTGAGATTGCATTCTTGTTCTATTCTTAGAGATTTCATTTTGATGCATGTGTATCCCTCTAGCAAGTTCCTATAGTAGTTTCTCATCATTTACCAAATTGGAAATCACTTGGTTTGATTTTTGTCTAAAAATTTCAGAAAGGAAGATGAGTGCATACCCACTGAATCAATATGATTTGATGGTACCTGAGCCAATGAAAGTCCATCATGAGGAAGGAGTCTTCCCTTCCATTTATCCATGCCCTGAATTTATGAGAGTCGCGGGAATCTTCCAGGACTTCTAGACTATGATTACTAATGCAGGGTTGGAACACTTTGTTTAAGAAGAACCATCTCAGTATGTTAAGCTAACCATGGTTGTGGTGCAGGACTTTCGGGGTTTACTTGGTTCTCGTCTAATCCCATGGTCCATTATAAAATCTAGAATCTAGCTATCAACCTGCCTTTTGCTGATTTCTACACAACTATTAGAGTGCCTCATTGAGGATCTTGTGAGAAGATCAAGGAGAGGCCTAAGTCAATAATGGATTTATATGCTGAAATTTGCCAAGGTTTCGACTTCTTGAAGGAAAGTAGTAAAATTCAGAACATTCTGTTCCCATCCATTAGATATTTTGCCTATTTCATTACCAAGTGCGTCCTTGCTAAAAGATTGCTAGAAAGTTATCTTCTTTTGATCTAGCTTTTATCTTAGAATCTTTGAATAGGGATAGATCTTATAACCTGGGTGCTTTGATAGATTACCGGCTTACCACTAACCGCGAGAAGGGTGGAATTTATGGAGGTATCATTGCCTCTAGGTTGCTAGCTTTCCATGGGTTAGAGCCTCACCATTCAGATTATCGGTTCCCCATAGAGAGGCTTGATCTTGATTCCATGGTTCAGCATAATTTTGTTTCTTCTTGGGAGATGGTGAGAAGTTTACCGTATGAATTTTCCTTTGTCAAGCGTGGTTGGAGAGGGGGTAGTACTGAGAAAGTAGTCTATTTGCCTGCACCTGCTTTGTTTAATTTTGATAACAGGCAAGGATGGTCGCTCACGGAGGAGGAGTTTGACACTTACATGGCGGAGCTCTCCTAGCAATAGGAGAATGTTGGAGAGGATGCCGAAGATGATTCGGTTCATCCCTCCAACATGGGGGAGTCTTCATACCAGCAGCCCTCCTATGATTGGGGCACGTCTTCTTCTTCATCACAAGCGCCTGACTATGATCATTCCTATGATGACCCACCAGCTTGGGGTTACTACTCGCGCTATTGAGCCCCACTTAGGCCAAAAGCCTAAGCTTGGGGGGAGGTATACCGACATCAAACTCATCTATATATCATGTTTCTTCCGTTCTTTGTATATCCATTGTTTCGCTTTCTTTTTTGTTTCTGTTTTTGCTTTCTCAAAACACAAAAATATCAAAAATATTTTCGTTGTTTCTCTTGTTTTGTTTCTTTGTTTTCTAGCTTTGGTTTGCCTTAAAGAAATATTTGTTGTTCTTCTTGGTTTTGTGAGTTCTTTGTAGGGTTCATCCGTCCTCAATGGAGTTTGGTTTCATGTTATTATTCAAGCCACCCAAGTGAAGGGCAATAATGAAGATGAAGACAACTTGAGGTGTGGTAAGAGGCTAGTAACGAACTCTATTTGTTTTCATTTTTGTACATATACTCATCATTGTGAGCATGATTAGTCTGTTCATATAAGGTGTATGTTGTTTATGGATGCTTAGTAGTTCTTGCTTTCTTGTGATTAGCTCCAGCTTGCTAATAGTTTGTAGCATGTCATATGAGTGTTTGCTTGCATTGTTCTATTCATAACTTGGTATGATATTATGGTATCCTCCTCTAAATGTTTCATGTGAATCGACTTGGCACATGCTCACGCATGCATATGACTAAACAATAGTCAGTAAGCCTCGATGATTTATTTTGCCTCAGAGTTCTTGTATCACTTTAATGCCATAATTAGTCCCGTTTTGTTGCAAGCATGATTATGACCGTTATTGCTCTCTCGTTTGTCGCTCCCTCTCTATTGCTAGCCTTCACTTGCACTGAGTATGAGATCTACTTGTGCATCCAACTCCCCAAAACCAACATTGCCAACAGTGTCCACCATACCTACCTACTAGCATCATCTGATATTCCGTGTATATTCATTGTCCCTCGTTTTCTTCCAAATAATTTTTTTGCTTGTTTTGAGAAAGTTAGTTAGTAAAGCTCCCACGAACTTGATGGCACACTTTATTCCTTGCACTGAATAAACTTGAACCATTGTGACTGTCCATGAAAGTTATATGCTTGCAAATTATAGGCTGGGAGTTAGCAGAACCGTGTTGTCACAGGGAACGCTTTCAACACTTATGAATACATATCCAGTTGATACCTTGCTCTTTTGTGTGCGGATGTCGTCGGTGTGAAATAAAAGGGGAGATTGTGAGTTCATGGAGTTATATATATGTGTTGGAGAAACGCCTGGACCGCTAGCCTAAGCCATGCCTAATCATGGTGAAAACTTGCAGCATAACCATAATGAGCAATCTGGGAAGCATCCTTAATAAAAACCTATGCAAATAGCAAATAAAAAAAATCACCGAGATGCTCATTGTCTGCTTGCCTTGTCATTTTGATTATGGGATAACTCCTGTATCATGTGCAAGGGGTACCCCGTTGGCGGTTCTCTATGATATGCATGTATTTACAATGACAAGAACTTACAAGTAGCTAAAGTTGATTAGCATGAAGAGCGGCCCTCGTACTCAAGGGACATGGGATTTCTAATGTATGGTCTGTCAAGCATATAAATCATATTGGACCTCACTTTAACCATTAACCATATAAAGGTGCTTATGATAGGGACAATGAGAGCTCAAAGCTAATGAGTACCTTACTTTCAGCATTTGGAAGCCTTTCAAACCTTTCAAAACCTTTTCACCTCCTTGTTGAGTCACCACTTATTCTATGAGCACCTTCTTGAGAGCATAGTTGTCATTCTTATGTTTGTCTCAAAACTTGGTTAATTATGTCATGACTTTGATGCTTGTACCTCTGATATCTTTACTTCTAGTCTTCACTTGAACTTCAGAGGTGCCTTGGCATTTATATTGTGCTCTACAAACAAAGGCAAGCGAGATACCACTCTATCATACCTTCTTATGAGCATTGCAATGTTGCTTATATTTATGTTTCATGCTACTTATTATTATTGAGTTGGTTTCTCTTCATAGCTTGCAATGACTATTGAGTAGACTTAGTTGCATACTTCTTATTATGAAAGGTTTAAGTATCTACTCCTGTGCTGAGAATATATACATCATATGAAGCAAATGTGTTCGTAAAAGTTCTTTTATCGCAACTCAGTTTTCAACTGAATTTGCTTGAGGACAAGCAATAAGCTAAGCTTGGGGAGAGTTGATACGTCCAAAACGTATCTATTTTCCCGAACACTTTTGCTATTGTTTCTCCTCTAAACTTGTATGATTTGGATACAACTAACACAGACTGACGCTGTTTTCAGCAGAATTACCTTGGTGTCTAGTTTTTGTGCAGAAAATCAACTATCAGGAAAAATCCCGGAAAATATGCCAAAAATCCTATTTCACCAGAAGACTGACGGAGCCAGAGTCCGAGACGGAGGGGAGGCCTAAGGGGCCCACACCCCCTGCCGTGCGGGTGGGCCCAGGCTGCGCCTGGAGGGGGTGTGGCTGCCCCAGGCACCCCCTCGGCCTCCCTCTTCACCTATAAGATGCCTCTTGACCTAAAAACAGAGGGGGGGGGTCGACGTTTTTCCAGAAAGAGTTCCGCTGCGCCGCCACCACCAGAAACCGCGATTCGGAACCAGAAACTCCGTTTTGGCACCTTACCGGGACGGAGAATTTGGAGAGGATCATCGCCACCATCATCACCGACGCCTCTCCATCAACCATCCATGTTTCCCCCATCCACGAGTGAGTAATCCCCCACTGTAGGCTATGGGGATTATAGGGATTGGATGAGTTCTATCATGTAATCGAATAAGATTGTTAGGGCATGGTGCCTAGTATCTCTATTAGTGCTATTTGACTTTGTTGCAACTTATTGTGCTTAATGCTTGTCACTAGGGCCCGAGTTCCATGATCTCAGATCTGAACTTATTATTGAATTATTATGATAGTATTGTTTGTGATCTTATCTGCAAGTTGTGTACACATATCATTGTCCGGATCCAAAGGCCCCGAAGTGACAAAAATTGGAACAACCGGAGGGAATGGCTGTGATGTGAGGATCACATGTTTTCATGGAGTGTTAATGCTTTGCTCCGGTGCTCTATTAAAATGAGCACCTTAATTGCCAGTAGTTCCCTTGAGGCCCCGCTGCAACGGGCTGACAGGACAGAAGATGTTGTGCAAGTTCTCATTGCGAGCACGCATGACTATATATGTACCACATGCCTATGATTGTTTAGTACTTGGATGCTTATTCTTATTTAACTATAATTGCCCTAGATCTTGAAGTTATATGTTTAGACTCGTCCATGCAACGCCTGACCATCCATCCCTATGCCTACCGCACTCATATCCTACTGTTTTTCTACTACTGTTACTGTTGCTCTTGTTTTGCTGCTGCTGCTTTGCTGTTGCTACTACCAAACTGTTGCTACTGCTAAACTTCTGTGAGAAAGAACTATTTCCAGGTGTAGCTGAATTGACAACTCAGTTGTTAAGGCTTGCAAGTATTCTTTGTCTCCTCTTGTGTCGAATCAATAAATTAGGTAATACTACCCTCGAAGACTATTGCGATCCCCTATACTTGTGGGTCATCATCATGGCGGTTGCACGTCAGCACCGCCGAGGAAGACCTCGCAAGATCGCCTCCAATGCTGCCACCACGCCACCTCTTCCTAATCAAGCCCTCGATATGCGCCGCTCGGAAGATGACGGGCCTAGGCGTACACCCTAGGCCCATGGCGTGATGCCGCTGCGAGGTCGCCGCCCTGACTACCACCCCCAGACCTAGTCCGTCGGTGTCGCCCCAGCCGCCCCTCCAAAGAAGACCGCCGCAGCCGCCACCCCTAGCACCTTAGGTACTAGGGGGCCGCCACCACCGCAGCATACACCGGTGGCAACGACGGAGGGATGGGATCTAGAGGAGGGAGGTCGACGGCACGAGATTTGGGGACCCTCTTGACGAGGTTTAATCTCGTCAATGCCCATTGTTATGGACTTGGGTTTTGGAGAAGATGGGGATGCTGGAGATCGTGGCACGGTTAACAGACAAGCAACCAGGGGACACGAGATTTACCCAGGTTCAGGCCCCCGGAGGGAAAACCCTACTCCTGCTTGTCTGCTCTTGATTACGGCGGAACCGAAGGTTACAGGGTGCGCAGATTCGATCTGGCGTGGAGGTGTATGCGAAAGTATGAGTCGAGAGATCTAGGACGTGCCCTCCTGGCCTTTATATAGACTTAGGCAGGTCCCGGGCATAGTCCTAGTCGGTTACAGGTTCTAGGGTTTTACCCCTTTGAATTTCCTATCTATGCTAGTCTTGTTCTCCAAGGATCCGAAGGCGTCATGGGCCTTGGCCACCCGAAAATCTTCATGGGCCAGCGTACGTCTGCTGTGGGCCTTCCTTGGGCTGGACCAGGTATGCTGAAGTTACGTACCCGTAGGGTATAACCATGTCAGTAGCCCCCGAGTGATCAGTCGAATTGTAGATTCGGCTGAGGACTCTTCAATCCTTCGGGTGCAACTAGGTTTTTAGTAATATATGTGTGTAGGGATTGTTGATACATGTGCCTGACTCACCCGACGGATCAGGGTCAGTTAACTGTCTTAGGACGAAACAACATGATCTTCATCAGGTTCGAGTCCCTTAACTTGAACCCGGAACATATGCTGGCGTAATTCGACTCAGGCTGCAGAGGACTTACAGGAGTGGAATTCCAGTGTTTTTAATTAATGTACCCAACGCGTCCGTCGGGGTTTTTCATCATGCCTGTTGGCATGGATTTGTACTAGCAGAGCGCAATCATGTACGTTGCCAGGCCGTCAGATGATATCTGCAGGTCTTATCTTTACGTCGCAGACGCAGCATCCGAACATTTGTCACCGCAGAGGTGTTTCGGGTGGTCAAGGAGATTATCGCTCACTCAACGTTTTGTTGGGGCAGAGAATACCAAAAAGTTTTTGCATGTTGATCTGAAAGATCACAGTCGAAGAATTCATAGGGTGCACGACTAGCGCTCCCTATGGGAGTAGCCCCCGAGTGTCTGTTTGAGTCGTAGACTCGAGCAGAGACTTTAGTTCAAGCATTGTTCAGTCGTTAAGTCCGTAGGACTCAAAAAAAATTCGGATGATTAAATCCATCCTCCCTATGGGAGTAGCCCCCGAGTCCGTAGTGGAGTCGTAGACTCGACGTAGGGCTCGAGGAAATACTTTGTCTTTATTCATATTCCAGGTGCGCGGCCAGCGCTCCTGATAGGAGTAGCCCCCGAGTATTTAGTCGAATCGAAGATTCGAGTGAGTACTCTTAGTTGTGGAACCGAAGAATTGTAGTTGGTGCTAGTATGGCTTTTGATGACATCAGTGCTGACGATCGGTGACCTCAAGCGTCTGCTGCGCCAGAGATGACTTGACTGGACGAACATGGGTCCCACTTGCTGACTTTGAATTGACCGGTCACGCGCGGCGTGGAGATAATTACGGCGTCTCCTCGATTTCCGCGCGTAGTGGACGGCGTGGTAACGATGGTTTGTTGTGATGTTGACACGTGTACGGCCAGATCTGCCGTTGGCGTTAGGTCTTCTGGATGGACGGCTGCCGTGTGTCGTCTTCGCTGTTATAATCATTGGGGGAAACCGTGGTTTGTTTTCACCGTACCAGTTCATCTGTTCACTGCCTCCTTGTGCTCTAGTGATTCTTGCTTCTCGCTGGGATTTCCTTCCACATTTCCGTCGCGCTTTCTGCGTTTGCACCGCCGGTGCCGCCGTAGCGTGATGGGGAAAACAAAGAAGTCTTCATCTGCGGTTGGGACCAGCGCCGCCGGAGGAAAGAAGGGCACCACCGCTACTCGCGTCACCGATGGTGGCTGGCGGCGATCAGAGACCCGGGAGAGCGATCTCCGCAACCGCGCTGAAGGCCTCGATCCCGCAAGATACGGGCGTCAAACTCCCTGGCAATGAGGTAATCCCCCGTCCCCCATCTGGGTATCGGGTCATGTTTCTCGCCTTCGTTTTGCGTGGGTTTTCATTTCCAGTCCATGACTTCCTTCGTGGACTGCTCTTCTTCTATGGGATTCAGCTTCATCATCTGTCTCCCAATTCTCTTCTCCACATTGCGTGTTTTATCACTTTTTGCGAGTGCTGGCTTGGCATTGAGCCGCACTTTGGCCTCTTCCGGAAGCTCTATTCCGTGAAAAGGCAGTCTGGTTCGGATGGTGTGTATCCCATTGGGGGTTGCATCATCTCCCTTAGTCCCAATATTCTCTTCTTTTCTTTTTCCATGTCCGAATCTGTCCAGTACTGGCGGAGGCGATGGTTTTATATCCGCGACTCCGTAGTGCCCGGGCAAGATTTTGGTCTTGTTCCCTTTGACCCCTCCCAATTGATTGAGAAGAAAAGATCCTGGAAAAACCAAATCTTGGACGGTGAAGTGGCGGAGATAGAGGCCCTTTACCGTCGGGTGGAGGATCTCCAGCTGATTCCGGAGAAGGAGGTGAACGGTGTGGACATCATCCGAACGTTTCTTGAGCGTCGGGTGTAGCCTCTCCAAGCGAGGGCACATCCGATGTTTCTTTATTCTGGGCACCGTGATCCGACGAGGGTTTTGGCTGAGAAAATGTCCGAGGGGGATCTCGACAGGGCCCTTCGTGTGCTGCTGAAGTTCAAAGCCGGAGAAGAAATCCCGGGGAAGTCACTAACTCCTCCATTTTCTTCGACGTTGGCCGTACCGCAGGTGTAGATTTGTGCACGTAGTGCTTTTTGTCCGCTGTGTTTGTATTTTCTTTGTTTGCTAACAAAGTTTCTTCTGGTTTTGCAGAGATTTAAGGTGCCGGGCATGGCACCGCCGTTGCCCGAAAGGTATCCGAATGCCACGGATAATGAAGTAGTTGATTCCGTGTCCGAGCTGCCGTCGGCGCGATCTCCGGTGGAGGATGAGTCGAGTGAGGACCATACACGGAAAAGGTCACGGAGCTCCAGCGAGTCTTCGGATGCTTCGACTCCTCCGACTCCCAGAAATCCTCTGGGCCTTGAGCGTCATAGTGGCGGTCATGGAGGTTCTACTTCTCCTATTCCTGCCATTCCTGTGCGGGCTGTAGCGCCGCACCCGCCAGCGAAGCGGAAGAAGGAAGAGAAAAAGGAGGAGAAGAAGGAAGAAAAGAAGGAGGAGAAGAGGGACCGAGGGTCTCCTCCTGTCTTTGACCTGAGTTCGCTGGGCTCGTGAGTTTCTTGCTTCACTATTATCCTTGTTTCTTCATGATTTTTGCACTTGTGCTGATTGTTTCGTATGCAGGCACTCCTCCCATGATTCCTCCAATGATGGTGGGCGAGAGATGATGGGGGAGTCGAAGATTGCGTCTCCTCCACCTCAGACGGTGGTGACTTCGGGTGGCGCAGCTCCGGATCCTCCGTTACAGGAGGTGCAGGTGGTTGCGCCTCAGAATTTCGCAGGCGGTCCTCCGGAAGCGCCATCAGAACATGTAAGTTTTTCTGCTTCATGCCACGGGGGAAGCCCCCGAGTGTCTTTGTGTGCGAATTTTGTTGTTGTTTCTTCGTGTTGGGCATAGCCCCCGAGCCCTTTTCTTACTGCAATTTCTTTTTCTGCAGCCTTTTGTGCAGGAGGCCAAGCGGCTGGTGCAGAGCGCCGCTACCGAGGCGAACCTTCGGCAGCTTCAAGGTATTTATCTGCCTTTTAATGCCTCTCTTTTTATCCTGGTCCTATTCCTTGACATTTGCTTGTTTTGAATGCAGAGGAGCATAATGATTCCCTCCGTGAGGTTGACGCTCTCAAAAAGATCCTTGGTCAATCGGAGCAGAAAGCCGAAGCCGTCGTTGGCGCGAAAGAGCGCCTCAAACTAGAGCTGGCTAAGGCAGCCGAAGCGAAGGAGCATCTGCAGCAGGAGGCTGCAGATCGTGAGGATCAGCTAGCCACCGTTGTGGCTGCTCGTGAGAAAGAGGTGGCGACGAAGCTCATGGCTGCTGCCAAGGCTATTTCGGGTGAGTGCTGGTTTTGTACTTGCTTCTTTTTCTTCGGGTCTTCTTCTATGCTGCTTTTCTTCATGCTTTTTCTTCTTTTTGTCGCAGATGCTGCAGGCAGCGAGTTTGACCGCGGTGCTCTGGAGCACGGGAGTGCTCTGGATGATGCCACTGTGGCGGTCGAAGACCGCTACAGCACCGTCGTCAACTCCCTTGCCAAGGCGAAAGAGGTCCTTGGTCATTTCTACAAGGAGCTTGTCCCGGCGGGCCCTGACGATGTGGATGCTCCGAGGCGCTGTCACCGAGCGCCGCGACGTACAAACGCAAGCAGAAAGGCATCGGCGCGTCCGTCGGGATGGCGATGGCCATGGCGGCTGGGGCGGAGCTGGATCTGCCCCAGATCACTTCTCGGATGCCGACGGCTGCGTATGGATCCGAGGTAGCCTTTGCTGCCTATTCTGCTCGCTGCAAGCGATATGGGCCCAAGCTCATTGATTTGCTGTCCGAGTACGCCCTGCGGCAGCAGGGTGGGGCCAAAGCTAGGCAGTCTGGCTCCGAGGCGACTCAGGGCCCTGCATCTTAGGCGTAGTAGTTGTAGGGTAGTTTGTAGTCTGTTTTTGTTGTAAATATTTTGGAGAACACCATCCTTGTGCCACGTAGTGGCCTTATATATTTAATGAATTCCTCTGAGTTGTGCTCTATCCTTGGCTGAATGTTTGTGTTCCTTTCTTTTGCTGCCGCTCTAGGTTCCTTCGGTGTCGACATTGCTGACGCCCGCAATGCCGCTAAGGCCCCTCCTTGGATGATTCTTCACAGCTCACTTTCCTTCGGGATCGTGTGCGTAGTCTGGAGAGGGAGTTGCTCGGGTTACGCGGTCATGCCGACGTTTGGAAGTCCAAGGCGGATCGTGGTGCAGCCAGAGAGGAGTACTTGATGGAGGAGCTGGTTCGGCTGTCCGAGCAGCTGCAATGTAAGTTGTTCTTTGGTTCGAGCTGTAGCTCCTTTCTTCGGATGAGCCTGCTGGCCTTACTCTATGTTTTGTGCAATTGCCATAGGTGCGAATCTTGCTCCGCGGGAAGAAAAAGAGCGTGTCGCTGTTCGGGTCAATTGCTTGACTCAACAAGACATGGAGGCCGGCTGCTTCTTCTGGATGGACCGTGATCGCGCCAAAGCACTGACGACGGTGCAGGATCGTGTTCATCAAGTTTTGCGGGTGCTCCACCAAGTGCAGACATCGCTTTCCTCGGTGCTGCACGTCATGTTCCCTTTGGATGCCGTGCCAACAAGACTTGCGGGTCTTCTATCGAAATTTCGGAACGTAAGCAATGTCAAGGAGTTGATGCGGCAGCAGCTTGTCGCAGGAGTGAAAGCTGCGTTGTCTCTGGTGAGGCTGCACCGGCCTGACGTGGATTTGGCTGCCGTGGCTGCTGGGCCACCTCTTCGCCCTGATGGTGGCGAGTGGGATATGCGTCCGCACTATGCGGCTGTAAGACAGTATGCCGAACAGATTGTAGATTTGTTTGAGCAGCGTGCCCAGATTATTCTTCAGCATAGGTAGTACCTATAAAAAGAGAGATGTAAAATTTGTATATTTCGGTTGGGCGTGTTGTGCCCTTTGTTGTAAAGGTTTATTTTTTGTGAGCACGCAGTGCTTTAATTGGGTACATGTCCTTTTCGTTTGTCTGACGTTGTCAGCTACTCAGGTGTACACGTTTGATCCTCAGTCAATGAAATCGTGAGGTGAGGGGAGCCCCCGAGTGCGTTTGTAGCATGTGGTGCAGTTGCAGAAAATAGTGAACCGAAGTTTTGGGGCGAGACACTTAGCTTTATTCATATCGTAATGGAGGAGGTACATTGTTCGGCTGAGTAGCCTTGGCTGGTAGCCTTATTGAAAATAGAAAAAAAAGGGTAGGTTGCTATGGATATAATCGTCGCAGGTGCGAGATATTCCATGGGTTGGAGTATGCGACTCCAGACTCCACATGCTTGAGGCGATAGGCGCCACCTGGGATGACTTCGGTAATGACGTAGGGTCCTTCCCATGGCGATTCGAATTTATTCGGTCGCTTTTGCTTGAGTCATAAGATGAGGTCTCCTTCGACGAAGGACCTTGGGTGCAGCCGGCGGCTGTGGTAGTTGCGGAGACTCTGCTGGTACACCGCTGATCGAGCTGCTGCTATATCCCATGCTTCGTCGAGTGTATCGACAGCGTCTTCGAGTGCAGCCATGGATTCGGCTTCACTGTAGGCCACGACCCGTGGGGCCTGGTGGCGTACTTCGGATGGTAGCACGGCTTCGGCTCCGTGTACCATGAAGAACGGTGTGTAGCCGGTGGAGCTGTTTGGCGTAGTTCGTAAGCTCCATAGGACGAAGGGTAGCTCCTTCATCCAATTTCCAGCTTTTTGTTCGAGTGAGCTCATGAGGCGCTTCTTGATACCGACGCCGATTAGGCCGTTGGCCTTTTCCACTTGTCCGTTCGTTTGCGGGTGTGCCACTAAGGCATATGTGATGTTGATCCCAAGGCCTTCGCAGAAGTCCTGGAATTCTTCGGAGATGAAGTTCGATCCGTTGTCGGTGATGATGCTGTGTGGTATGCCGAACCTGTAGACAATGGACTCGAAGAACTTGACGGCAGTTTTGCCCTTCTGGTTGGTGACCGGCATGGCCTCGATCCACTTGGTGAATTTGTCGACTGCGACCAGGAGGAAGACGTGTCCCCCTTTCGATGATTTTGGCAATTTGTCGATCATGTCGAGGCCCCATTGAGCAAAAGGCCAGGCTATGGGTCTGAGCTCGGACATAGGTGCGTGCGGTTTATCAGCGAACCGTTGGCATCCATTGCATCTTCGGACGATGTCTTTTGCGTCGCTCATGGCCGTTGGCCAGTAGAATCCTGCTCGCAGAGCTTTTGCGACAAGGGAGCGGCTGCCTGCGTGGTGGCCGCAGATGCCCTCATGGATGTCTTGGAGTATGGCTTTGCCGTCGTCGATGGTGACACACCGTTGTAGTACACCCGTGATGCTGCGTTTGTACAGCTCGCCGTTGATGATGGTGAAGGCTTTTGACCGACAAGATATGCGCCGAGCATCTGTCGGGCTGTCAGGCAGTTCTCCGTTTATCAAGAACTGGAGGTATGGTCGCGTCCACGTTTCTTCGACTGCCATGACCTGCATTAGGTTGATCGTGGATACCTCTGTGTCCAGCTTTTCGGGTCCTTCGTGTCCTTCGGGTAGCGTAGCCCCTGAGTGTTCTCCTTCTTCGGGTGAACCCTTGGGGAATTTCCGCTTGATGGATGGCACGCAGATCTGTTCGAGGAACACACCTGGTGGCACCTTTGCGCAAGTGGAGCCGATGTTGGCGAGTCTGTCGGCTTCCTCATTGCTTTCTCTCCCAACGTGTCGAAGCTCGCAGCCGTCGAATTCTCCTTCGAGTGCGTTGTAGAGCGCGCGATACGCGATCATGTTTTCGGCGTGTGTGTCGCATTCGTTCATCGTCTGCTGGACGACGAGGTTGGAGTCACCGTAGATGACCAGGCGCGTTGCGCCGCAGATCTTTGCCATCCTCATGCCATGTATGAGGGCTTCGTATTCGGCCTCGTTGTTGGAGGATCTGAATTTCATCCGAAGAACGTACTTCATCTTGTCCTTATGCGGAGGTCAAGATGACTCGCCTCGCCCCGCTTCGCGCTTGGAGCCGTCGAAGTGCATGGTCCATGATTGCGACATGTCTGGGGTGTCTGGCAGCTGCAGCTCCATCCAATGTACCAGGAAGTCTGGAAGGACTTGAGATTTAATTGTGTGTCGCTTCTCGTAGACGATGTCCAAGGGTGACAGTTCGATACCCCACAGGGCCACCCGTCCTGTGGCCTCTGGATTATTCAGGATGCTGTTTAGGGGTGCCTCGTTGACCACCATCACTTGGTGCTCCTGGAAGTAATGGCTCAGCCGTCGAGCTGTCATGAACACGCCGTAGGCCAGCTTCTGGTAGTGAGGGTATCTCTGCTTTGTTGGTGTTAGTACCTCGCTGAGGTAGTAAATTGGGTGTTGGACCCCGTGGATTTTGCCTTCTTCGGATCGTTCGACCACGAGTACGGTGCTGACCACTTGGTGTGTGGCTGCTATGTACAGCAGCAAGGGCTCGCGCTCTTTTGGCGTGACCAAAACGGGCGAGGTGGAGAGGAGCCGCTTGAGGCTTTCGAATGCGTCGCTATTTCTAGTGTCCATTCGAACTTGTTCGCCTTTACGCAACAACCGGTAGAATGGTAGGGCCTTCTCGCCCATGCGGCCGATGAACACCTTAGTGCCGCCACTCCCCGCGAGCCGGACGCCTTTGAGGTTTTTTGGCTTCTCTATCGTCATGATGGCTCTGATTTTCTTCGGGTTCGCCTCAATCCCTCGTTGAGAGATGAAGTATCCGAGCAGCTGACCCGAGGGGACGCCGAAGGCGCACTTTTCTGGATTGAGCTTGATCCTGTAGCGATCAAGGTTGTCAAACGTCTCGCGGAGATCGTCGATAAGTGTCCTTGCCTCCTTGGTTTTTATTACTATGTCGTCGACATAGACTTGGACATTGCGACCGATCTGGTCCTTGAGGCAGGCCTGCATGCATCGCTGGTACGTGGCACCCGCGTTGTTTAGCCCGAAGGGCATTGTGTTGTAACAGAATACTCCAAAAGGTGTAATAAACGCCGTTTTCTCTTGATCTTCGACCTTGATCCGAATCTGGTTATAGCCTGAGTAGGCGTCGAGGAATGAGAGTTTCTCGCAACCTGCAGTCGAATCGATAATCTGGTCGATCCGTGGAAGAGGGAAGTGGTCCTTTGGGCAATGCTTATTTAGTGACGTGAAGTCCACGCACATCCGCAGGATGTCCGTGTCCTTCTTCGGGACCATCACCGTGTTTGCAAGCCACTCGCTTTCTTTGATTTCCCTGATGCAGTCTGCAGCGAGTAGTCTATTGATTTCCTTGCCGATAGCTTCGACTCGTGGCTCCGACAATCTTCGGATGGACTGCTTGACTGGCTTGGTGTCTGGAAAGACATTGAGTGCGTGCTCGACGAATTCCCTGGGAACTCCTGGCTTGTCCGCAGGACACCAGGCGAAGATTTCCCAGCGCTCACGGAGGAATTCGACGAGCGCGCCTTCCTATGCGTTGTTGAGGTCATTGGCGATCAAGGCCGTCTTGGAGGCATCCGTCGGATGGACCTGTACTTTCTTGGTGTTGACGGTGGAGTCGAAGGACATGTCAGGTGCATTCTGCCTTGTGACTGGGGGTAGTCCATTGTCCGTCACCTCGCAGAGCCTTACAAGCTCGTCTTGCATGCCGAAAGACTGGGAGATTTTGTTGAAATCCTTGTCACATTGGTCCGATCGGGTGAAGCTCCCATGGACTGTGATGACGCCCCTTGGTCCTGGCATCTTGAGTAGTAGGTATGCGTAGTGTGGGACGGCCAGGAACCTTGCAAATGCTACACGCCCCAGGATGGCGTGGTATTGTGACGGCCAGTCCACCACTTCGAATTCGAGTCGCTCCTGCCGAAAGTTGTCCGGCTTTCCGAAGATGACGTCGAGCCCTATTTTGCCCAGGGGAATATGCCCTTTCCTGGGACAATGCCATGGAACATTGTATCTGATTGTTTCAGGCTGCATTGCGGGATCCGCATAGCTGCTAGGGTGCTTGCGAACATTAGGTTGATGCCACTGCCACCGTCCATGAAGACGCGGCTCATCTCGAAGCCTCCGATCTGCGCCTCTAGCACCAGGGCAGCATGACCTGGGCGAGGGATCTCGCAAGGGTGATCCGCACGAGTGAACGTGATGCAGGACTCCGATCCGCTGAGTGTCGGGGGGTTGACCTCGGGTAGGTCAGAGACGGGGAAGGACAGAGGTACAATCCCCGTCTAGTTTCCGAGTTACGGTCTAGGTCGGCCGAATCATGAATATGTCGGCGGATGTACGGAGGCGAGAAGCCCGTGTATATGTATCAAGCAGTTACCCGGCCGAGTTACTATGAGGGTCGGCCGGGTTAGCCCAAGTGATCTCGATGCAGGTGAAGAACAAGCCGAGTTACACAAGGTAAGGTAAGGCCGAGTGATAATAAGCTTGGGAGAAGGAGAAGCCCAAGGTCAAACTATAGCTGCAGGCTAGAAGGAATCAGAGCGAGCCAAGCACAAGAGACAAGGATGCACAGCCGAGGGGCGAAGGAGGTCACGGAGGTGACAGTCCTGGAGCCCGAGGCACGCAGGAGGGGTCCACTGGAGCCTTGCCGTCGTTAGAAGGGCGACAGGGAAAGGAGGCCGTCGAACTACTATTTTGGGACAAGCATATTCCTCGAATATGCTTGCCTCGTCAGCCCTAAGGGCACCCAAGGCACTCCTTTATAAGGGGAGGCTTGGACCCTAAGGAGGGCATCGACTCTCTCAGCACCGTTAGGCTGGTGAGATTCATCTTGTCTCCCTGTATACCGCTCGAGGAGCACTTGTAACCCAACAAGAGAGAAATAAAGATCCTAGCTTTAACCACTTGAGTGTGGACTCGGTTGCATCTTCCCTCCCCAGATCCCACTAGCATCCATTGGCCCCATACTTTAGCCTACCCATGGCATCTGCCGTGCCACACCACACCACGCTTGGCTACCATGGGGCCAGCGGTGCTAGCCGGAGTTGTGATCCGGACGGGAAACTTCATCAACACGGCGGCGTTGTTCGCTTGGTCCAGAGATTTGGTCTCTGCGACTATGTCAGCGACAATGCAGGAAGCTTCAGGGGGAAAACTCCCTCGCGCAATGGGGTCTTCATCAGCCTGGGCGAGCACAGGGTCTACGTCGGCGTCGACATCACCGGCATTTATCCTCACCAGGTTGTTGTTGCAGGAGAGGCACCTCGTAGCGCAGCAAGCCGTCCATCAAGAGAACATCCTTCAGGCAGCGTCGAGGTGATGGTCGCCGCAGGAGCTCAAGCTGGAGCAGCAGTAGCCGGGTCAAGCAGAGAACCCGCCGCAGGCGCACCCAAGCAGACCACGCTGCAACCCACTGATGTAATTCCGCCAGTGACAAACCCGACCGAGCTACATGACACCACCCCAAAGGCACCACGAGTGAGAGGGCCACCTCTGGAAAGGCCAGAGAACATTCTTCAGGCGACTATAGAAAACTTAACTACACATGTAGCGCCGATACTTGATCCGGCAAATGCTCAGGCAGAGTTAGAAGAAACCAAAAAAGGTGCCGTAGAGGCCAAAAAGTATCGATTCAAGGAATCCTTGAACAGACCGAGAGAATATGCAAAAGCTAATAAGTTGATATCGCACCTTGAGCGGGTGGACGAACTAAGATTAAGAGGAAGAACCTCATGTATGACATTAACAAAGAGCATGAAGCTCACAGAGCGTAATCGTGATTTGGGTTTGCCGAGGTACAGACTCGAAGAACTCGAGGCGGCAAATGCCGCAGCATTGGAGTTAGAGGGTTGACCGGGAAGCTCGCGTAAACAACAAGAAAGAGTGAATGAGCTGGTGCATCGCGAACCAAAGAAAATGAGGAAATACTCAGAACTAACCCGGCAAGACCAGGGGCCTCGCAGATGGTTCATTCGGCAGGGGCAGCGCCTGCCTTATCCGCGGCAGGAGCATCTTCACCCGGAAACAACGCTCGAAGACACAAAGCAGTAACCTCAGGGAAGAGGAACAAGCAAATTGTTCCATATGACCCGGCAATGGCTGGAAAGGCAAATGAGAACAGAGGCAATGCAAGCCGAGGTAACAGTGGGGAGAGAAACCACGGCCGTATGGAAAAGGACGGCGGGGGCCGAGGCAATGGGGATCTCGGCAGAAGAGAACCCGCGAGAGGTAATCATGAAAACCAGACCCCGACCGAAGTAAGGAGAGAGATGCCGCCCAACCCGCAACCAAGACATGAGCCTCGGTAGGAAAGAGAAGTGAGGCCAGCTCGCCACAATCAGATGAATGAAAGGTACAATGATGGTTATTCCGAGGTGGAATACGCAATCCAGGGTGGAAACAATCACTATGGGATGCAGGATAGAATCCTGTACAGAGATTTGCCAGCAAGTGATGCAAGAGTAAAGTTGGATCGGCTATACCGGTCCGAATTGTTGGAAGAACAAGGTCCACCAGGTCCGACATGTTTTGGACCACGGATCATGGGCGAACCACCAGTGCCGAATTTTCAGTTAGCAAGAGGCACAAAAACATACAATGGAAGTACCAAGCCACAAGACTGGTTGATTGATTATGCCACTGCTGTGAAGATAGCGGGTGGGAACTTAAGATGCGCAGTGCGGTATGTCCCACAGATGTTGGAAGGACCAGCCAGGGTATGGCTGAATAATCTACCACCGGCAAGATCAATCGTTGGTTAGATTAAGAAATGTTCACAAGAACTTTACCAAAGACATACAAGAGGCCAAACATGCCACAACAGTTAGCCATGTGCAAGCAGAGGCCGAATGAAACAGATAGAGAGTTTTTAACTCGATGGTGCAACCTGAGAAACTCATGTGAAGGAGTTATCGAATCGCAAGCAATCGCTTGGTTCGCGCAAGGCTGCCGTTACGCCAGCGTGTTGTGGCAGCGCCTGCAAAGAGATATGCCAACCACACCGGCAGAGACTATCAGAATAGCAGACTCCTATGCATTGGGCGACCCAACCCAACCGGAATTAATGTCGGCAGATCATCGTGAGCAACATGACCATTATGCGAGAGAATTGGCCGGGTCGTCCAGGCGTGATTTCAGAGGAATAAGAAGAGAAGAGAGGCCGGATTATAGATATAATTCGGCCCAAGTGGCAGCAGTAGCACAAGACCAGCCGAGTCACGGAGCAATTCAACGACAGAAGAATGGACCTCAACAGTGGACATCAAGAAATGAGGGAAAAAGGCAATGGACCCCAGAGCAAAAGAAGCAATGGCAAGAGAGGCCGAAATACACGTTCGAATCCATGTTAGATCAGCCGTGCAAATTTCACACATCAAACCCATCCAGACCAGCCAATCATACGACCCGCCAATGTGCCTGGATGAAAAATGCGATGGGGAACCCAGCAGGAGTTCAGGCGCCCCATCAAGTGCAACAAAGAGATCACCGCAATTAATCGGAGAAACTACAAAGAATCGATGTTACCGCCTCCCGAGGTATGATAACTCGGATCGAGGGATGCAAAGGCATCAAGTAATAAACCAGGTCCAGATGGAAGGATGAATCCGCAAATACGGACGTAATGATTACAGGAACATCACCAGTCTTATTGTGTGTTCACAACGAACAAAGAGACAAGCAAAGTGTGCGGCCGGCATATGGAAGTGAATGCGGTTATGCCGCGGTACAAGATACGCCATGGTGCGATCAGGAGGTGACCTGGAGCATGAAGGACCACCCCAGAATAATGCCAAGTCCAGGATCATATGCGCTTGTGTTGGATCCGACATTTGTTGGACCAAGCATCAACGTGAACTTTTCAAAAGTACTTATTGACAATGGGAGCAGTATCAACATCATGTACAAAGATACCATGCATAAACTCGGAATATCGCAGAACATGCTGCAATCCACGAGGACAACTTTCCATGGGATAGTGCCAGGGCTTTCATGTGATCCCATCGGTAAAGTTCGAGTGGACGTGCTATTCGGTACAAGAGATAACTGTAGAGCAAAAAATTTAGAATTTGAAGTGGTGGATCTGGAAAGTTGTTATCATGCTCTACTCGGACGGCCCGCACTGGCCAAATTCATGAGCAGCTGTCATATAAGTTATCTAAAGATGAAGCTACCCGGACCACAGGGGGTGATAACAGTTGCAGGGGATTACAATAAGTCAATGGAGTGTGCTTCAGCTGGGTCAAATTTGGCCGAGTCATTGGTTATAGCAAGAGAAAAGAGAAGGATTCAAGAGGTAGCAGCCCTCGCCAAGACAATCGAACATGCCTAAGACCGGCCAACCTCATGGCGATGTCTCTTTTCAGCCGACTAAAGAGACGAAGAAGTTTCAGATTGATGAGCAATTCCCAGAGCGCACTGTTACTATTGGTGCAGGCCTTGATGCTAAATAGGAAGGCGAGCTCACCAACTTCCTCCGTGAGAATCGGGACATATTTGCATGGTCAACTCAAGATCTGCAAGGTGTTTCGAGGGAGTTGGCTGAGCACTCTTTAAACGTCAGGCCAGGAGCAAGGCCGGTGAAGCAACCTCTCCGCCGCTTCGCCGAAGACAGGAGAAAAGTAATAGGGGATGAAATAGCTCGGCTCCTCGCAGCCGGGTTCATCATGGAGGTTCTATATCCGGATTGGTTATCAAATCCGGTGCTAGTAGAAAAGAAGAAAGATGACCCCAATGTAGCCATTGTATGGCGAATGTGTATCGACTACACCAACCTGAACAAGGCATGTCCGAAAGATCCTTTTCCATTGCCTAGAATAGACCAAGTCATTGACTCCTCTGTTATCGTTTGTAGACGCATATTCTGGTTTCCACCAGATACCGTTAAACCCGGCCGATCAAATAAAGACTGCATTTATTACCCTGTACGGGGCTTATTGTTATCGCACAATGCCATTTGGCCTGCGAAATGCAGGAGCAACATATCAAAGATGCATGCAAAAATGCCTGCATGATCAGATAGGGAAAAATGTACAAGTGTATGTGGATGACGTGGTCATCAAAACTAAAGAGAGCAAAACTTTACTAGAAGATATACGGCAGACTTTTGCGAACCTGAGAAGGTTCCGAATGAAGCTTAATCCAGAGAAATGCACATTTGGCGTGCCGCAGAAAACTACTTGGTTTCCTTGTGTCCACCGAGGTATCGAGGCTAATCCAACAAAGATAAGAGCGAGAAAGAATGGAATTGCCAAAATGTTTGAATGATGTACAAAAATTCACGGCTGCTTGGCCTCGCTTAGTCGATTTGTATGTCGGCTAGAGAGAAGGCACCGCCGCTCTATCACCGATGAGAAAGTCGGACAAATTCGGTTGGACTCCAGCGACCTTGCATTTCGTGAGTTGAAAAAGATGTTAGTTACGGCACCCATTTTAGCTTCTCCATTATCAAAGAACCTATGCTACTCTATGTAGCGGCTACCAATAGAGTAGTTAATCGTAGTCGTAGTGGAACGACTTGAAGATGGTAAGTCGATTCAGAGGCCGTCTATTATCTAAGTGAGGTATTATCCACTTCAAAGCGTAATTACCCGCATTATCGTAAGATGGCTTATGGAGTATATATGTCGGCAAAAAGCTTAAGCATTACTCAAGAGCATCCCATCAAAGTAACTGTGAGGCACCCATAGCACATATATTGAGCAACAAAGACGCAAGTGGCCGAATAGCAAAATGGGCGATCGAGTTATCACCATATGCTCCGCAGTTTGATAGAAGAGATGCAATCAAATCTCAGGCTGTCGCCGACTTTCTCGTAGACTGGGCCGAGGTGCAGTATGAGCCACCATTGCCAGATCCAAATTACTGGACAATGCATTTCGATGGTTCCAAACTAAGGAATGGTTTGGGAGCAGGAATAGTGTTAACCTCGCCTAAAAAAGACCAATTGAAATATGTATTGCAAATACATTTTGCTGCGTCCAACAATGTAGCTGAATATGAAGCGCTGGTCCATGGATTGAAAGTAGCAAAAGAAATTGGTATACGCCAAATCCTATGCTATGGTGACTCGGATCTAGTAGTACAGCAAGTATCAGGCAGTTGGGACGCGTTAGATGCTAATATGGCTTTATACAGATTCCATGTGCAAAAAATCAGTGGATACTTTGAAGGATGTGAATTCCACCACATACCTCGGGCAGAAAATGACGCCGCCGACACATTGTCAAAATTAGGATCAACCCGGCAATCAATCCCTCCAGGTATTTCCCTGGAGCACCTCAGGAAACCATCAATAATCCCATCACCAGAATCCGAATCTATCTTTATCCCAAAGAAATTCTGGAAGATCACACGCCAATGGAGGTAGATCCAGAATGACTCGAACCCCTAAAGAGGGGACAGGTAGGTAAGCGCTTAATCATGGAGAGAGCCGAGGTATATACGTCTAAGAGAACATGGAGATAGACAGTGAGATCACATCAGAAAAAGTAACACAGATATGGGCGCAACCCATATTTTCTTACCTAAAAGACGCGATGTTGCCGAGTAATGAGGTACTAGCTAGACAAACCGTAAGAAGAGCAAAAGCCTATACAATCATAAACAATGAGCTGTATAAAAGAAGCGTCACAAACGTATTGCAGAAGTGCGTGAGTTCCACAGAAGGTCAGGAAATCCTTCTAGACATACACCAAGGAGAATGTGGGCACCATGCCTCATCTCGCGCTTTAGTAGCCAAGGCATTCAGGCATGGATTTTATTGGCCAACGACATTGAAAGAAGCAAAAGAATTAGTTAAGAAATGCAATGGATGTCAGAGATACGCAACCAGAATACATATGCCGTCGGCCGAGTTAAAAACAATACCCATCACTTGGCCATTTTCTGTATGGGGTTTAGATATGGTGGGACCATTCAAGTCGGCACGAGGAGGAATGACCCACATATTGGTTATGGTAGACAAGTTCACAAAATGGATTGAAGTAAAACCAATTAAAAAGTGTGATGGGCACACAGCAGTGAAATTTCTCAAGGATATCATCTTAAGATACGGGTACCCACGATTATTACGGACAATGGCACAAACTTTGCGTATGAGCTGCTAGATTTTGCCGAGAGAAGCACATAAGACTAGATATTGCCTCTGTGGCTCACCCAGCATCCAATGGGCAAGTGGAAAGGTCTAATGGACTGGTGCTGTCAGGAATAAAACCACGACTTGTTGAACCTTTGCAAAGGTCGGCAGGATGTTGGATCGAAGAAATCCCAGTCATACTATGGAGCCTCCGGACTACTCCGAATAGATCAACAGGCTACACTCCATTCTTTCTGGTGTACGGGGCAGAGGCCGTACTTCCAGCCAACATAATATATGACTCGCCAAGAGTTGCTCAGTACACAACCTCAGAGACAAATGAGATAGCTCGGCAAGATGCCGTAGACATGCTGGAAGAAGCCAGAGAGTTGACATTATCACGATCGGCTATTTATCAACAGAACTTGCGGCGGTATCACAACAAGAAAGTGAATCCAAGAGTATTCAAAGAAGGAGACTTGGTCCTCCGACTCGTGCAACGCACGGCCGGCATGCACAAGTTGTCACCCCCATGGGAAGGGCCGTTTATTGTGAGCAAAGCATTGCACAACGATGCCTATTATCTAATTGACGCTCAGCCCCCGGAGGGAACAAGGCAGACAAAACTGGCAAAGAAACGAAGCGTCCCTGGAATGTGGCTTTACTTCGGCCATTCTACTCGTAGCATTATATCTCAAAGTCAAGATCCAATGATGTATTTGAACCTCGGCACCCAGAGCATTGACTCGGGGACTGCCATATGTTATATTTATTTCGTGTTATGTATTTGAACCTCGGCACCCAGAGCAGTTACTCGGTGACTGCCATATGTTATATTTATTTCGGGTTATGTGTTTGAACCTCGGCACCCAGAGCAGTGACTCGGGGACTGCCATATGTTATATTTATTTCGCGTTATGTGCTTGAACCTTGGCGCCCAGAGCAGTGACTCGGGGACTGCCATATGTTATATCTATTTCGCGTTGTGTACTTGAACCTCGGCACCCGGAGGAGTAACTCGGGGACTTCCATATGTTATATTTATTTCATGTTACGAATATGAACCTCGGTACTCAGATCAGTGACTCGGGGACTGCCATATGATATATCAATTTCATATTAATATCTAAACCTCGGCATCTAAAGCAGCGACTCGGGGACTACCGTATGCTACCTCAAACTTATGCTGAGCGCACCCATATTAGTCTTATATTACCTCTGAAATTTGATTTACATATTGAAGTTTCGTACAATAAACAATGATCCAGCGATTGCTATATATTTTCACAACGAAGTAGTTAATCTATGTTCAGAACATATCAATATCATATAGAGGCAAAGATAAGTCCTAAAAGGTCAGGAAATTGAGGGCCAGCAAAGCAAGAATTCGGACGAACACCCACTTCACCAAATGTCAGAGCAGTACATGGCAAAAGAAATTCGAATCATACAGAGAGTTGACAAATATTTCGCCTACATCATACGCCTGGCATGCCAGGGATCGGAAATAACTTAGGCGTTGTTCGTTGGGGAGGCATTGCTTGCTCAAAAGGGCACTGAGGTAGGAGGAACTTCGATCGAGGTTGCCTCGCCTCCGCCGACCTGTGTGCAACTTCGAAGTACGAGGTTGCTCAAGAACATCATCCGTGCGGTAGAATGCCCGGTACCTTTGGAAGAGGACCGCATCGCCGTTGTCGTCCGAGCTTGAGCCGAGCTATCGATGCGGCGAATCATTTTCACCTTCCCCGCCACCGAATTATCATCCGAGCATCCTCGCCTACAACCTCCTCATCCGGTCCGGAAGAAAACTCGCCCTTCATTCCAAGTGTGTGCCGGCATTTCGACGAGTTAGAACGCCCGAGCTTGCCGAAGAGCAACAAAAGTGGGATCCTCAACCCAGCGGGAACCAGTGCGCAAATTTCTCAGGATGTCAAGAGAGATGTCTTCATACCATGACATGATAACAGTAAGGGCCATGTCGGCACCAGCACACCCAGCAGATTCCCTCCAAAGACTCAACTGCCTCTCAGATGCCATTAGCCTTTTCACCAATAACTTGACTTCGTTGATATCAGGAGTCCCCGAGGTATTCGGCCAGAGTACATGGTAAGCTCGGATATCGGCCTGCACCAAGTCCCGGCCCATAATTTTCATCGGACCAACTGCGGCACCAACGGCAACCAATTAATCCTCCATTGAATATTCCGAATCAACGGTAACAGGTTCACCTCGATGCCATGAAATGCAAGAACCGCTTTAGAACTCACGGCTTGGCCTCGGGAAATGATCGCGCAAAGCATGAACGTGTCAAATGGTAGCAGGACAAAAAGAAAAATATATTTCGCCATGCCAAGTAGCTACGATGAATGTATCTCATCATTATCCAAGGTCTTTGGCCCAATCAACCTTACTCTTCTCAAACGGGCAATTTCCTCGCTCAAACCACGGGTTTTAAGTTCGGCACTCGAGGAGTTCTTTGTTCTTCTGCAGATCCAAAGTCAGCCGATTCTTTTCCTCGGAAAATTCTTGGTCGACCTTTTCTAGTTCGGATTTCTGAGAGAGCTTGAGGGTATCCACCTCGGATCGCAGGCGAGCTATCTCATCATCTTTTTCTTGTAGTTGCGCCGAATGAATTGCGTTTTGTTCTAAAAAATGCAGCATCACGTCAGGCATGGGCATGCAATCTTGATGTGACACTGCAAAGTCTTGCAACTCGGCTTTACCACAACCAAACGCAATAAGGAAACTTAGCATATATATTAAAAGGGAGAAGGAGTAAAATAGAAAGGAAACTAACCTTCTAGGTTCTTGATCTTCTTCTCAAGGCGAATATTGAGGTTATTAATGTTACCTATTCACCAAGAAGTAAGCCGGCATTCCATGGACAAATACATGAGAACGTTGGGAATAAGGAAAAGGAACTATCGACATACCAGCCTTCTTCACCACGGGAAGAACTTTCTCGTATTTTTCTTCCAAATATGTGCGAAAAAGCAACCTCTGGAACTCGGTCCGCCACCATGTGCAACCCGAGCAATGAGGCAAAATGATAAATCGACAAGTAAAGCTAATTAGATCCGAGTCAAGGGACTTAACTCCAGATCTAGGTGGTCGGATATTCAAAGTTAATTAGATCCGAATCAAGCAGCTTAATTCGGCTCTAGGTGGTCGGATATTCAAAGCTAAACCAGATCCGAGGCAAGCGGTGACTTAACTCGCATCTAGGTGGCTGGATATTCAAAGTTAATTAGATCCGAATCAAGCGAGCTTGATTCGGCCTCTAGGAGGCCGGATGTTCAAAGCTAAACCAGATCCGAGTCAAGGTGACTTAACTCGATCTAGGTGGCGGATATTCAAAGTAATTAGATCCGAATCAAGCTGCAGCTTAATTCGCTCTAGGTGGCTGGATGTTCAAAGTTAAACCGATCCGAGTCAAGGTGACTTAACTCGGATCTAGGTGGTCGGATATTCAAAGCTAAATTAGATCCGAATCAAGCAAAACTTAATTCGGTTCTAGGTGGCTGGATGTTCAAAGTTAAACTAGATCCGAGTCAAGGTGACTTAACTCAGATCTAGGTGGCTGGATGTTCACGACTAAAGCACGTCGAATCACGCAGAACTAAACTCGGATCTAGATGGCCGGATTAACGAACCCTAGAAATAAATTTAAGTCAAACTTCCAAGTATATAACAAGTTATTTCCTTGCAAGTTTCGGGGACTAGAGCATATAGTAACATCTGAGGAATAACTTAAAACTCAGAGAAACAATAATTACCTCATTCATCTTGTTGGTATCAACGATGAACTTGGCAGCACGGTCAAAACGGCCGCTGATGTCAGAAAGCTGAAAGGGCTCGTTCATAGGATTACCCTCAAACTGATCAGCAGCGTTCCAATTATTGGCGTACTCAACCAGCGCTCCAAGGTTGTTCCCACTGGCTGTCCGAGTTAAAACTTTACCCCGGGCAGGCTGTTCGACCACGGCAATCAGAGGCTCTTATGAAGAGCAAGCTGGTGCGGTCAAGTAACGGGACTTTAGTAGGCGCAGCCCCTTATGCAAAGACGTCAATACTGGCCGAGAAGAGCCGGCAAGACCTTCTCGAGAAGAAGAAGTCTTGACGGCAACTTTTTCTCGCCTTAGAGGAGGCATCGCAGAAGTGACGCCGGAAGTGGGGACGGCGTCCTTAGGAGCAATGGAGGTTATGGTCAGAGGGCGCCGTGATAACGATTTTTCGCCGAGGTCGGAATGGCCGAGAAACCGCCGGAGTAGATAGAGGCTCAAGAGGCTACTTGGGGCCCATAGAAGGGCGGCGGTTCGACGAAAACTTTGGAGGGCGTTCAATCCGTGTCAATGGAAGGGGTCTCAGTGACATCGCATTTAACAAAGCGACGATTCGAGCTGGAGGAGAAGGTGACGAATAGGACTAGGAATCCCGGTATCATCAGCGGGAGGAGGAGACGGCGGCCGAATCGGGCGGCTAGTCATATTAGGACCGCCGGGTTTAACAGAAAGAGGAGCACTGCAAAAATAATAAAGAAGAATCACAAGATGAGAAATGAAAGAGAGAAACAAGAAATATAAGCAAAAGGAACTTATCGGCGACCCTGGCATAGTCTTGCGCTGGGAGGGTTCGAGCGGATTTCTTCATTCGCTTTTGGGAACCGCCTCGAGGCACTAGCAGGAGCCCCGCTTCCCGAGGTAACGGGAGGTCGGGAAGCAATAGGCTCGGCGTGAACCTGACCGGCCGGATTAGCTGGGAAAGTAGAAGCCGGAAATGCATAAGAAATAGGCATGGCGGCAACTACCTCAAGAATTTGGACCTCGTCCGAATCACCTTCCTCCTCGTGCGCTGAAGTCTTGCCACGAGCTCGAGCCGGGTTAGGATCCGACTTAGGGACGAACTCCTCGGAGTCCGGCTCACCAGTATCCGGGGTACTCCTGCTCATGGGCCAAGGGAGCAGCAATTTGGCGTCCTCATTTTTACGCTCTGCGAACCTCGCAAGACGAGGAGAAAGAGAATTAGATAAACCAGTTTCAAAAACAGGAATAGCAGGCGATGTTGATTAAGCTCACCTCGGGAGGCGGATGATCGCGGTGAATGGTTTTAATCCCCAAGCCCAATCCTCGTGCATCTCTGCTTTAAAGATAGCTCTGACGCTTATAAATAAGGTAGTTATCCAGCTCCACGGCCGAGACTCGATTAGGGTCAAGGGTACCACTCATGTAGCACCTTGTGGGTCCGCTCGAAGGGGCGATCCGCTACTAATGAAAGTTGCCATCGGTCTTCGCCGATAACCCGCCCGGATCAACTCTTTAAGCCGAATCTTGAAGGCCTCGGAAGGCATGAGTTTTCCTCGGATTGTAGAGCAGTTCACTTTAGAAGGTGGGCCAATTGAGAATGCAGGAGCAATCTTGTCCTCCGCCTCTGTTCTTGACATAGAAGAATGATTTGTGCCACTTCTTGCACGACTCCAACCCGGTGACACGAGGAAACACGGATTTCCTCCGAGGTGTGATAGACGCTGCCCCACATTGGGTAAGCAACTTCTCGGAAGGGTGCAGAGATTTGTCAGGGACAACGTTGGAGCGGATCTGGAAGAACTTCGACCAGACATGCACTGACGGCCACAGGCCGAAGTATCCCTCCGAAGCGGAGATGAAAGCAGAAAGAGAAGCGATGGCGTTCGCAGGAAGATGATGCGGCTGAAGGCCGAAGTAGTCGAGGAATTCTCTAGCGAAATCACTAAGAGGGAGACCGAAGCCACGGGCGAAGTGCGACATAAAAACCACATACTCGCCCTCTCTAACATCCGGAGAGGATTCGCTGCCGGGTAAACGGCAAGAAACCTCGGCGGGAATTCTTCGAGTCCGGATGAGCCATTCAATCTCACGGCGTGTGACAGAAGAGCCCTGCCACGAGCCTCGCCGCCCGAGCCGGCTGTCGTCCTCAACCAGAGCCGCTAAACGAACTAGACATATGTGCCGGAAAGATCGCCGGAGGAAAGATCGGCGGAGGGGAGTTTAGAGCTGAAAGGCTGCCGGGACTTTGCACGAGAACAATGGCGAAGAAAGAGGAACCGTCGACGAGCACGGAATCGGAGCAGATGAATCTAGGGAAAGATCAGGCAAGGCGACGGAGAGGACTCACCGCGACGGAGCCAAAGCCACAGAGCGGTCAAGGCAGTAACGGCCGCGGAATCTTCACCGGGCGGAGGCTCAAGAAAGCGGCGGAATCGCGAGAGGACGCCGTGGAAGGAAGGAGGAGGAGGACGGAGGCGATAAGGGAAAAGTGAATCCCCAAACGCAGCCCCTCTTTATAATCGAGCCATGAACAAGGAAGTGGGATCGTGGTGGCGGTTGTCCGTAGATCGTGGGTGCGGCTAACGCATTGACGAGCGAGCCACACCAACGGCCACACACGAAGGAAGAGCGTTACGATCCCCAGGGGAACTGAGGCGTCGCAGCCGCGCAGCTAAAGTACAAAGTTAATCAGATCGCCGAAATCTTGAGGGGACCTAAAACTAGAAGAACAATGATGGGGATGACACGTGGGACATGGCGACGAGGGAAGGAACGAGTAAACCTCGGATGAAGATATAACTAAAACAAAATCGAAGAATATAATGAAGCCGATATGACTACCGAAGCTATCGGCTGTGGCCACACCAGCTGGGACTAATGTCGGGGTTGACCTCGGGTAGACGGGAAGGACAGAGGTACAATCCCCGCCTAGTTTCCAAGTTATTCAGGTCGGCCGAATCATGAATATGTCGGCCGATGTACGAAGGAGAAGCCCGTATATATGTATCAAGCCATTACCGAAGTTACTATGAGGGTCGGCCGGTTAGCCCAAGTGATCTCGATGCGGTGAAGAACAAGACGAGTTACACAAGGTAAGGTAAGGCCGAGTGATACGAAGCTTGGGGAGAAGGAGAAGCCCAAGGTCAAACTATAGCGCAGGGCTAGAAGGAATCGAGCGGAGCCAAGCACAAGAGACAAGGATGCACATCCGAGGGGCGAAGGAGGTCATGGAGGTGATAGTCCCGGAGCCCGAGGCACGCAGGAGGGGTCCACCGGAGCCTTGCTGCTGTTAGAAGGGCGACAGGAAAGGAGGCCAACTACTACTATTTTGGGACAAGCATATTCCTCGAATATGCTTGCCTCGTCAGCCCTAAGGGCACCCAAGGCACTCCTTTATAAGGGGAGGCTTGGACCCTAAGGAGGGCATCGACTCTCTCAGCACCGTTAGGCTGGTGAGATTCATCTTGTCTCCCTGTATACCGCTCGAGGAGCACTTGTAACCCAACAAGAGAGAAATAAAGATCCCAGCTTTAACCACTTGAGTGTGGACTCGGTTGCATCTTCCCTCCCCAGATCCCACTAGCATCCATTGGCCCCATACTTTAGCCTACCCATGGCATCTGCCATGCCACCACCACGACACTGAGGTACTCAGGGATTGCCGGAGGAGTTGCCACGGCCAGGTTGATTTGTCGGGTGATTTTCTTCTGCACCCTATTTGTGGGGCGTCCCTTCTGGATCATATTTAGTGCTCCCTTTGGTAGGGGGTATCCGATCCCGGCGTTGTTTTGCGCTGGTGCGACTGGTTGATTTGGGCCTCCAATAGGTGGCGGTGGAGGAGCTCCGTGTGCTATTTCTCCTAGCGCGGGTGCGTTTTCGAACGCAGGGATTGGGGCTTGTTGCCTCATCTGCACCGTGCTTTCGCTGAGTTTCTGGAACTCGCGACAGTCCTTGAGCATGTGACTGGCTTTCTTTTTGCCATCTTGTTTGTCGATGTAGAAGTGGATGGTGCATGGACCCGAAAGTTTGTCGAATGCTGAGGGTCCGTTGTCGCGGTCGCGGCGTTTCCACGACTGTGCTGGTCGTCCGTTGTCACGGAGATTTCCTCCGCGGTATCCTCCACTGTTGCGGCGGTCGGTGTAGCCAGCCGCGACCATGTCGGGTCCGTCGCGGTCTTCGTAGACACGCGATCTCCTCTTGCTGCGGCATTCTCGCCTTCGGCCGTAGTCGTCCTCTTCGTCTGATTGCACTCGCTGGATGCAATCTTCGCTGTCTGCCCAACTGTTGGCAATTTCCATGAGGTGGTCGAGTGTCTTGGGCTTGACACGCCCAAGTTCTTCCTTGAAATCTTGGCGTTTGACGCCGTCTCTGAAGGCGTCGATGGCCCTCTCCTCGGAGATATGCGCTGCGGAGTTCTTGGTGGTATATCAGCGTAATATGTACGAGCGAATAGATTCCCCTGCTCGAAAGTGCTCTCAACTCTTCGATTGAGGCGGGCCTCTTCGGTGCCTTTGAAATTTTGGATGAAGTCGTAAGTTAGCTCCTCCCAACTTCGATGGATCTCGATGATAGGTCAGCCGAGCTGCACTGCGCTACCGTTAGCTGCAAATTGGAGTCATTGTATGGCGGTTTCTTTGTTACCGCCATGCAACTTGACGGATGACAGATGATCACTAAGCCAAGATTTTGGATCTTGCATGCCATTGAATTTCGGAGTATCCGAAGGAAGCTTGAAATTGCGTGGCATATGTGTTCGCCGAATAGATCTGCTGAAGCATCGAGCTCCACAGAGTTCTCCTTCATCTTCATCCATTTCGGATTCGGACGAGCATGCGCGTTTGGCTCGCGCTTTGTCGACTTTGCGCTGTGTGAGCGCGTCTCTGGTGTCGTAGTCGCGTTTATGGCGATGCGAGCTCTTCTTCCTTCGAGGGAGGTCGTGCTCCTCCTCCTCTTCGGATGAAGGGGTGGGGCTACGGTCGCGCCTGACCAGAGCTTTCTTCTTTGGCTGCGCGGGAGCGTCTTTGTGGAGCGCAGCTCCGACGAGTCCGAGTCCGGTGAGTGCGGACTTATGCATGGCTCTTTTTGGGTCCCCTTCCGGAGGTTGGTGGCCGCGATACGCAGTACGCCAAGATCGCAACTTGAGGTGTCTTCGATGATGTTGCCGTCGGCATCCATATCCATGAACGACGTGTGGAGAGTTCGGGTTACATCACGCGTTCTTTGGGATCCATGTTCTCCGCATGAGCGTGCTTGTTTCTGGTTTCCATTCGTACTAGAGCCGGGTGCCATGGCGGAGAGCGCATCTCGTCGCTACCGGACTCGGAGGCTGCTTGCGCTTTGTCGGCTTCCTGCATCTTGACTTGCTTCTTGTGCTCCTCGATGAGGAGGTAGTGGTATGCCATCAGCAGGTCACGTGGGGCATCCACGGGTAGGACTATGTAGCATGCGACGGCACGGCGTGCCTGGACCCATCCTTCTTTGCTAAGTTGGATGACGTGGCCATTGTTTTCTTCAGCGGGATCGCTTCTTCGTTCTCGCCGCTTCCACCGCTTCCCCCGGGTTGGGGTTCGTGTTGGCGCGGGTTAGGCGTTTGTTGCTCTGGATGACCGCGGGCGCAGGTAGCGCCAGATCGGTTGCCGCCGCAGCTTTCGATCCGGAACCATAGGTCCTTCATCCAAGGTGAATCGCAGATCGAAGTTGCACCGCTGTTGTAGAACTCGTCTGTCGATGGTGACGCGAGCACGGGTGGAGCCCACGGGCGGGCCTCGATTGATGGCACGGGCACCCGCCAGAAGGCGGAGGGTGCCGGTCCCACCCGGAAGCGAAGCTCAACAAAATTTCGAGTCCGCCCACGGGCTCGAAATCCTTCATGGTGGCCATGTGGGCGGTGAAGTCGAAAGTGCCAAGAGGAGGTGATTCTTCGTCGCCGCGAGTTGTAGATCGGTCGGGTCGAACCGCCACGATCGCACAATCGAGCCCCGCTTCCCACAGACGGCGCCAATCGACGAGGTTTAATCTCCAATGCCCATTGTTATGGACTTGGGTTTTAGAGAAGATGGGGATGCTGGAGATCGTGGCACGGTTATGCACAAGCAACCTGTGGACACGATTTACCCAGTTCAGGCCTCGGAGGAAAACCCTACTCCGCTTGTCCGCTCTTGATTACGGCGAACCGAAGGTTACAGGTGCACAATTCGATCCGGCGTGGAGGTATGCGAAAGTATGAGTCGAGATCTAGGACGTGCCCTCCGGCCTTTATATAGACTTAGGCGGTCCCGCATAGTCCTAGTCGGTTACAAGTTCTAGGGTTTTACCCCTTTGAATTTCCTATCTATGCTAGTCTTGTTCTCCAAGGATCCGAAGGCGTCATGGGCCTTGGCCACCCGAAAATCTTCATGGGCCAGCGTACGTCTGTTGTGGGCCTTTCTTGGGCTGGACCAGGTATGCTGAAGTTACGTACCCGTAAGGTATAACCATGTCACCTCTAGTGGCGCCTGGGGTTACGGGAGGGGAGGATTCTACCTCGGGTCTAATGGTGTGCTTGCAGAGATATATGTGTTGCTTTTCGTTTCATTATTTATGTTGTTGTCCGTAAGATCGTAACGCAGGACAAATGCTAATTGTCACTTATTGCGGCGCTATCTGCTCCCGCCACGCACCCTCTTCCCTTTATCGTCGCGTGTGGTCTGGCCCACCAAGAACTACGAAGGAGCAATGAGGCTGGACCGCCGGTTGAAGGCGGCGATAAGGCATTCGCCGACGACGGGACGACATGACCGCTGCGGTCGCCATGGCGCGAGGAAAGAAACTTGACGTGGATGGGGATGTCATCACGCCGCGGACTTAGGGCTAGGATGCATGTCGAGGGAGGGGGGATTAGAAGGATGGTCGGCCGGCCGGGACCTCGCCGACAATGGCAACAACGCGGCTGGCCGCGTCGTTGCCGATGGAGGTGGAGAAGGAAGCTTAAGAGGGATGGGTGGGGAGTTCGCCGGTGATTTAGGGTTTTGGGTGCGGGTTCGGGGGATTTAGAGGGATGTCGTCCGGTCGAGACCTTGCTGGAGACGGGGGCGACACGGCCGGCCGTCGACGTTGGCGAGGAAGCAGTGATGGAGCGTAGGTGAGGAATCAGCGATGAAAAAAGGAAGAAGATACCGTGGTAGTGGGCCACGACCCACGATAGGGGAGGGGAGGGGTGCGCGCGTGCGGCGCATCGCTCCTGCGCCGCCGAGAGCGGTCGATGGCACCTCCCGTAACCCAGTGCTACGCACCTGCTTCGCTTTTTACAGGGCCCGGCCCAACGTATGCCCCTGTTAAGTCCTACCCAAATGCCAGTGTTTGGAAGGCCTCCAAATTGAGCTGAGTATTCGGCCCCGAAGACCCGAACACCAAACGATATTGACTGAACATAGCCCAGGCCCCGACGCTCCAACCGTACCCCTTCGTCGTCTCGCCCGGACGCAGCCGCGCAGGAGGAGCATAGGAGAGCCGACTCCAAGGCGGCGGCGCAGGTGAGTTTCCGGCGGCCCTCCTCCTTCTCTCCAAGCTCCGCCCCCTCCTCTCCAAGTTTCCTGCGTCCCTCCTCATCCTTCTCTCCCCGCGGCCCTCCCCTCCTCCTCTGTCTGCCCTCGTGTTTCTTCAGGGCGTCTTATCTTCTCCTCAGTCGATTCGGCCTTCTTCGTTACGGACGGCTGCTGGACTTTCCATTCTCTTTCTTCACTTATACTTCCATTCTCTCCAGTTGATTCTTGTACAACTCTGAAGCAAGTTTATCTACCAAGTAAGGATTGGCCATTGCTGTGCGTCGAACGGTCCTGATTTGGGGCAATTTCTTCGAATCTTCGGTATTGAGATTGAATGCAGAATGCAAATAAAGACGAGTAGGCTGATATGCTTGATCATGATAGTATTTTTTTGCATCGGTCTGTTCTAGTAGTATGATTTCCTCATGCTACTCGTTGTTGATTCTGTTAACAGAGTGTGGTCTCTGGGTCAAGTGTCGACAAGAAATAGCTGTCCCTGTCCGGTAGTGTCATATTTTTGGAACATCAATGCTGCTGTGACCATTTTACATAATATTTGCTTCTACTGTTTACTGTTATTATGTGATAAATGTAATCGTTCAAATATATTCACATGTTGTACAGAAATCATTTTGAAACATGTACTCTGATTGATTGATTTCACATTGGCAGCTGCTAATGAGGAGTTGCTGTTCTCCTTCTTCTCTCTGTGGGATTTCTAGAGTGGCGTGGAGGCACGTGGTGGCTGGCACTCTTAGTCTCAGCGGCAGCTACCACCACCAGCACAACCTGCGCTACCTTCCCCTCAGGACTCACGTGCCACCCATTTCTACTGGCCTTGCTGAGCGCTTATTCTCTTCCTCCTCCTCCAAGCGCTCCACCAAGAAATCTGCTGCAAAGAAGGGCACCCCCATGGACTCTGCAGGCGGCGACCCGTTCTATGTGGTCCGGAAGGGTGACATCATCGGCATCTACAAGAACCTCGCCGACTGTCAAGCCCAAGTCAGCAATTCGGTAATTTTTTTTTGCTTCCTTTTACCATCTCTTATCTCAACTTGTCACACACCAAGCATTCAGTCTATTATTATTATGATTATGTGCATTCAACATTTCTCTCGAAAATGCTAACACCTGCTCACTAGTAAAAAACATTCCACCGAATGCAGCATCCGCAGCAAACAGATATACACATGATAACTGAACCTGTCTAAATGGTCTTTCTAGAAAAAGAAAATATACACAGTGTACCACTTTATAGTTTAGCCTCACAGTTAGTTCATGCATTTCATTGGATGCTAAAACCATTGCTGTGGTAGTAGGGGCTACATCTCACATGATTGCAAAAAACACTAGTTATTGCATTTACCAATTCGGTGATTGCACAATAAAAAGAACTTATTGCCATGTCAATAGACATTACTTATGTGAAACATATCCTTATAGGTTTGCGATCCTTCTGTGACTGTGTACAAAGGATACTCTTTGCGTAAAGAAACCGAGGAGTATCTCGCTGCGCGTGGGTTAAAGAATGCTCTGTTTTCCATTAATGCAGCAGATGTAAGAGATGAATTGTTTGACGATTTGGCTCCCTGCCCCTTTCAGGTATTTTTTATGCATTATTGTAATTTCCAATTGTTTTACCTGATAATGCTGTTTGTCACATGCCAATGCTGTATAGATCTTTTAGTCCCTTTTCGGTTTACCTTAGGAAGCTATCTGTATACTCCGTGCTCTAGTTTATTTTCCAATCACTTTGCAATTTGTGGTGGTACTAATGTTACCACTTTTAATTAGACTTGCATGTTATGTACTCGCTGGACCCAATTTCTATAGGCATGGTAATTAGTTGCAATAAAAATTGATCATCACTAAAATACAAATTTATAATCGTGATATAGTACATAGTCCTCAATCTTGATTGGTAACTGCCCATAATTCTCAGGGCATTAGTTTTGCTTGAACACAGTTCCAAGGCTATTTACCTTTACAGTTGAGCTGATCTTATATGGTATATCCTCAAAGGTGGTTCCGTTACTACTTGTGCATTTGCCCATAAACTTTCTTGTAGATTGTTCATTGTGCCACTTTTGGTTTCAGCAACCTGATGGGAATGCAACCTCTACTCTGAAAAGGCCACAGGAAACGGTGAGTAGCAATCTGCTGTCCATGCTAAGCGTGAATGTATGCTCTGTTGTGAAAGTGTTTTGTATCTTTAATATCTTTGTCACATCTCATGTACTCGCACCTATAATTATTTTCTGAAGGAAACCGGACCGTCAAAGAAGCATTCCAAAGTTGCTGGACAGGAACCATTACCTGACAGCCATGTGAGTATAAATGCAATGTTCTACCCGCCAACTGTGCATGTTTCTCATTTCTTACTTGGTTTAATATTGCAGTCATGATTTCTAATTAACATGCATATTTGTAACTTATCTTCACTATGAGGAAATGTTGAATTATTCTCACCAGTGGATTTGGTCTTTACAGCTGTCATGTATTCTTGAATTTGATGGTGCTTGTAAAGGAAATCCTGGGAAATCTGGTGCCGGTGTAGTAGTAAGGCGGCTTGATGGATCTGTGGTATGTATGACAACTAGTACTGTGCTGGTTTGTTTTCTTAGTCTTCAGTTACCATGGCCAGCTGATGATGGCTCTTTCAACTGAAGATTGCTCACCTACGTGAGGGTTTGGGTATTGCAACGAATAACGCCGCTGAATATCGTGCATTGCTCTTGGGCCTGAGATATGCTGCTAAGAAGGGATTCAAGTATATTCGTGCTCAAGGCGATTCTAAGCTTGTCTGTTACCAGGTTCGTGGTTACACCTTTGCTACTTTGCACTCTGCAGCCTTTTGTGTTCTTCCATGGAACGATCAATAGGTAGCTTCTTCTTGTGTAGTTCATTCTGACTCTTCACAGAGCAATTCATTCTCACACTTTCGAGTCCACTAAAACATTAAATATGTGAACAAACAAAGAAATTAAAATATTTTTTGTTTCTATGTCTGTGCTTCTTTTCTCCTTAAAAGTTTATGGATCATCCATGGTCCTCTGTTTATCCTTACGAAAGGAACTTTTTTTCCAACTCTTCATCATTTATTAACACGTTTGCAGGATAAGGTGCCCCACAGTCTCTCTCTCTCTCACAGCCTATCCACCGTTGATTCTATCCTCTTTTGATATAGGGAGCACATGTATCTAGACCCAGGATTTGTCTAAGAACCGTTAGTGTTCATTTGGCATGCATGCATGAAGTTCTAGCAAAACAAACCTTATCTAATTTCGTTTGCATGAGCCAAACCCTAACGAGCAACATGCGGTAAACACTAAACCAAATATACTACACGGTAAATCGTAATATACTACATGCATGAAGCCCTAACAAAACAAAGCTTATCTAATTTCGTTTTGGTTAGGCAAACCCTAATATACAACATGAGGTAAACCCTAACCCTAATATACTACATGCATGAAGCCCTAGCAAAACAAAGCTTGTCTAATTTCGTTTGCATGAGGCAAACCCTAACGAGCAACATGCAAAACAAAGCTTATCTAATTTCGTTTAGGTGAGACAAACCCTAACGGACACATGCTGAGAAACCCTAACTTATTTAATCCTTGTTCTCAATCCCTTCTCATTTTAGATGCTAAAATTTTGTAGCCAAAACAGTGTGTTAATTTGGAACCCATGCCAAACCCTAGATTCTTGCATGCATGCACAAACTAACACCGTTAGCTCATCCATGTTCCACCCCACTTCTATCTAAAGGTTGCATGCATTTGATCCCTAAATCCAACGGTGCTCTGCCTATGCGCAGCTACGCCCGTGAATAGCAAATCCGCGTCGATATATATATATTCTATATATATATATATATTTGAATAAGGCATAATCGGGATAAATAAATTCTTGATTGTCGATGGCATATAGAAACCAGTGCATACTAATACGTGCTCTTTGAAGAGTTCCTCTAGCAACTGGCTTCTCTATCATTGTTCAACTCTAAGTGCTCTTTGAATAAATCCTTGGTTGTCAATGGCATACAAAGTCCGGTGAAAACTAATAAGTGCTCTTTGAAGAGTTCCTCTAGCAAGTGGCTGCTCTATCAATGCTCAACTGTAGGTAACACATTAAACTTCCTGGAACAGGTCCAAGATATCTGGCGTGTTAAGCATGATAATATGGCTGACTTGTGCAAGAAAGTTAAGGAACTGAAGGGAAATTTTCTTCAGTTTCAGATCAACCATGTTTTAAGGGTAGGTATCCTGCATTTTCATAACCTTTTGATCTTGTTCAGATTTACCCTGCATCAGCCAGCTTTAGGTTCTGTTGTATGAATGCTTTGCACCACATTGCACTGCTCTTGGTACAATAGCCTACAGTGGTGCGTAACAACTATTTTATTCAATTGCATGAGAAGCAGCAACAACAAGACCCTTGTTTGGGCAATTCACCATTAATCTCTTTATTGTCTCAAGTTAATGCCAATTGCTACTTCACATATTTATTGCTTATTATGTCTAATATCTGTAAACATTTAGACTGGGATATCCCTGCATTTTCCTGGAGTTTTTGTTCGAATATCAGCCCTCTGACTACCTTTTCAGTTAGAACTCTGTATTTGTTCTGTAAGCATAGGCAATCTTGACTTGTGTCGCTTAAATCGCATACTGAGTTGGCTTGCCAGTCTCTCGGAACAGCTACCAGCTAAAACTTCAGATCCGTTCACTCACATTTGCTTCTTTGCCATGTAGGAATTTAATGCCGATGCAGATGCCCAGGCTAACTTTGCTGTTGAACTTCCTGGTATGGAACCGTTCTCTGAATCTCTCTAACCAACTGTTACCAGTATCTATGTGCAACACCTGATATCTTGCTCTCTACAGTTGGTGAAATTCAAGAGCAGTCAAGCTTCCCATGCTAGTAGTTGTGCTTCGGAGTAGTCTGCGTATTACTCCACCTTGTCGCTGCGACTGAAGCTATGTAACATTTGCTCATTTTGCATTGACTGAAACAAGAGTTCGCTGAGCCGGAGCTGAGATATCTGGATAAGAAGTCCAAGCCGATGAAACGTGTCTAAATTTTGAGATGTCGCAGAGCTAGCTCGAGTAACCTAGCACTAGTGTCTTGATATTATTGGACTAGTATTACGCTTGATATTATTGGACTAGTATTACAATGACAGACGCTATTTAGTACTCCCTCCTACCCAAATTAGTTGACTTAGATTGTTTAAATTCGTTTGTATCTAGACATGATTTAGTATTAGATTCATTTGAATCTTAACGAATTTGAGACAACTAATTTGGGTCCGAGGGAGTAATAGTACTAGCAAAATGCCCCTTGGCTCCGGCTTTTACTTCTCGCTCATTCCATAGTTCCACCGCAGTTTGAACCTTTGACTAGTTATTATTTAATATAAGATGTTTTAGCTTTGTGAAAAGTAATATATCTAGATGCCTTTTAATGTATAGATATTCTAAACCTACACTAAAAATAGTTTAGATATATATTATCTTTACAAAATTAAAATATCTTATATTTCGAAATGAACTTACTACGGTCAGTACAAGAGAGCAGCACGCTGGCATACGTAGGTTTAAACATAACAAACTAGTAGCATGTCCGTGCTTGCAACGGGTTAGAAAAATCAGCATAGCGAACACACAAAAATTAAGTTTTAGTTATTTCTATAACTCAATTCCATCCAAGGATCCGGTTATGTCGGTAATTTAGTTTTCCGAGAACCCTGCTAAATAGTTTGTATTTTTTATTAATAAGTTGAGGCCAAATGCGATCTTTGAATTTTTTAGTACTTTTCTGGTGATTGGGCGGTTATCAAGTAGTTAGAGATTCTGAAAATCTTAATAATATGTTCACATGATTTCCAAGTCAAGTTGGACGCCCCATATCCAAGCCATGACACCATGACCAGTGGAGGTTCTCAAATAAGAAAAATCAAGACGAAGTTAATTTGATGTATTTCCTTGACCATGGGCAACATATGTGCAAACCCTGTTATGATATATCTACAAACAATAGGTTTTGGTTAGCAATACACACATCCTTGTCATGTATCTACGATTTGTTTCGCCTTGATAGCCATTGTCGTTGAATCGCCCGCCATGCCTCTCTATCCTCTTCCTAGAGCACCACTTTGTCCCCCTATGCATGTCCTAAAGCCCTTCATTAATGTGTCGTTACTCCGGCGGTTCACCATGTTGTCCTTCATGTCGTTCCCGAACCCACATTGACCGTCCATGGAGATCTTGGTGACCTTCTAGTCCCCATACAACCTTGACACTTCTCTTGGCATGTGCGGTTTTTGCCACCGAGCATCGTCGTTCATGGCTACGAAACACCATCAATAACCCGCACGAGGCGTCGATCCTCTACTTTCTCATTGGCTTTAATTTTGATTGAAAATAAGGTAAAAAACAAAATAAAAACAGGGGACACGCATGCCTCCCTTTGATGTTAGGCATGGACCATAACAAATAAACATTGACACATGTTGTAAAAAAATTTGACAGATAAATAAAGTAAATAATCGATTCAAGACCATGACAAATAAACATTGACACATGTTGTAAAAAAATTGACACATAAATAAAGTGAATAATCGATTCAAATTTTCAAATGATATAATTTAAATGAAAAATCTGTTATGCTAAAATTTGGACCTTACAAATTGACAAAAATCTAGAAATCTTGTAATTTTGCGAACAACGACAGCTATCAGCAAATCACATCGATTAGCAAACAAAATCAGCTAGCTAGCAAATTGCAAACGCACCAAAGGAGTAGCACAACGGAGCTTCGTGCGGGCGCGCACACCATCGCGACATGGCCATGACCACCAGCAGCAGCAGTTTGCGGACGTCCGGCCGGCACGCGCGGAGGATGGAGGCTTTGGTGTAGGCCGCGTCGGAGCTGTCCGGAAGCAGCTGGGGCAGAGACATCCATGCAATCGATTCGCAGGCCGGGACGGCACCGCACGCGGGCGCCACTTCTCCCCCGCTCCTCGTTGGCCTATTGCCGTGCTTGGCACTTGATACCGTTGTGGATGTAAATCTAGTGTCCTTGGCTACGGTGATAGAGTTGGGGGGCTTGCCGGCGAGGATGCCAAAGAGATAGTCCACGACGGCCTGGGCGGTGAGTAGTTGGGTCGAGCGAGGAATCGAAGAACTGCCCAGTTGGAGGTCTGCGTGGTCGACACTAATTTGGAGTTAGGTCAGGCTACGTTCGTTTTGGATTAGGGCCGGGCCAAGACAAATTACATAGTAGAGATAGAGATTGAAAACATATTTTTGGTGGATGAAAACGTATTTAACTAACCTACCTTAAAAAAAATTAGTAGATAGATAGATAGATAGATAGATAGATAGTGCATCTCCACTGGTGAGACGGAGGTCCGGCTGCCAGGACAATGCCCCAGTGATATGGCCCATCCAGTCTGTGCTGCCAGTTTGTCATTTTTTTTTCACATTTAAGTATATTGGCATATACAAATATGTAAATTGGCATATACCGGTGTCATTGCCTTCATGCATCACCAACAAGTGACTTGTTCCTTCAAAATGTGCAAAATAAGACAATATGCTTTCGAACTTGCTAGACTCTATGGATGAAGCCTCATCTCTTTGAGAGAGATATCATTTCAATCACTGTAGACGGGTTTGGTGGAAACTTCCTATGCTCATGGAAGTATTTGACCACACGAGACGCTAATGTGCATATCCCTTTTGCTCGGTATCACATAGTGAATCTTGTGAAATCTACATCCAAGCATAGCAACTTTTCCTCTTCGGTGGTGTAGCTCGCGGTCCTTTGGCTCACCTTATTGCCCTCGACAAGTGTCATGGCTAGTGTCGCGGATATGGCTTGGGTGATGCCCTCGCCCATGGAGACGCCATCATTCTCAAACAATGGCTCATCGTCAATGTACTAGGCATCTTGTTTAGTCTCTTGTTGAGTCTCATCTTGAGTGTACAAGCCATCACCGACATGCCCACCGCCATTGATAATGTCAAGCATGATGCCCTATCCATTGTTCTCCATAAATTCCTACACACAAATTGACCATGACAATTCGCGGGCACAAGCAACTGGCAATAGGAAAGAAATTATGCGACCTTACCGTCTTCACGGACAGTGGCGACTGGCTGGTCATTTTGTCAAATAGGTTGAATGGCAGTGGCATGTTGGCGATGGAGATACGTCGTTTCTTATTTGCCACCGTCGGCATTGAGTCTCCAGTAGTGGGAGTGCGGTTGAGGTCGATGACATGCCCAACCATCTCCGCGGACGTAGACCAGGGATCATCGATCCGGGAGAGCACGACGACATGGCTTTTGTCCTGCGCTGGTGTATGCGGGTCTGGCATCCTAGGTTGAAGAGGAGGTCAGTCGCTTGGCATCGACGTGGAAGAGCTAGTCGATGACGCGCCGGCCATGGCATGGACAGGGGGAGCCGGAGGTAGAACACCGCCATTGCCGAATACGATGTTTGGCGCCTGCTGCTTCATCATGATGATGGCCCGATCGACATTTTTCTTGGCTAGCGAGTCTCTGTTGGATGTGGCCTTTGCGACAGGGATGCAACCGTTCTGTTTCTGCCTCTTGTCTTCGAGCTTGGTAGCGGCCACCCAATTTCTGGCAGCCTCTCTCCGACCTGCGTGCTTCTTCGACTTGACCCAGTGCTCCTCCGGCGTTAGATCATTCGCGAGCCAGCTTCTTGGCGGTGCCGTCGATGACACGCGCAACTACAGGTGTGGCGGCGGGTTCCATCGTTGCTACATCCACTCCCGCTGGCCAAATTTTTGAGGGAATGGAGTGGTTTGTGTGCCACTGGAGGGAGGGACCGGAAATGTCAAGGGAAGGACGTAGGAGGATGCGTGTGTTGTCCAGCAAGACGCAACCGCGCCCAAATTTGGTGGACAGATGGGTCGGTTAGCACGAGTTGGTCCATTTGGGTCGCACCGCTAGAACATGTTTCGATTGTCCTCCTTTCCGTGCGGAACGGCTCGGACAGGTTAGGATTGAATAGGTCGTGCCACTAGATATTCCCCTAGGAGCATCCCTACTCGTGCAAAACGAAGCCCAGAAGATTTTGAGGCACGCTGGATAGAAAATCGCGTCTAACAGCGTGCCGCAAAGAAATTTTTGGTTTGACACGACCAATACCGTGTTGGGCATGCCGAGACCACACGCTCCACATGGGACGTGTTCGGCACCCCGGACGCAATAGCCTTGTGATGTGGTGCTTGGCAGGCCAGCTGTAACATCTCAAAAATAATAAACTTGAATCATCAAACTCTAATCATCAAATTTAGGGTTAACAAAAACTTTTCTAAATAAAAATATGAAAGCATGCATGTGTGTATGCATTTCATTTGGAATTCTTTTGAACCACCTTGTTTGTGTGTTCCTTTATTTATAAATGGATTCTTAGATGAAATTAAACATCATCTAAACATTTCCCAAACTTTTCCCAAAGACAAATAAATCAAACCAAATAAAATAAGGGAATGGTCATTTTGACCAATTTAACTCCCATGCCTACTTTGGCTGTCCCAAACTTTCAGAACTTAACAGAAACTTGTTTGTATCTTTGCACCCCTTGATTGTACTCATAACAAAATATCAAGGCCCACTTTGTGATCATCCAGAAACTTTCAAATGCATAGTTTAAATGACAGTTCAAAATTGAATCTTTATCATATGAGAAGATCCCACTTTTTCAAAAACCACTCAAACAAGCTCAACTTTCAAAACCCAAGCATCTGCAGACTCACCAGCACCAACCTAGCACACCCACCAAAAATATTTTCAAAATTCAAAATTTGAATTCTCGCGGCCATTTCATCAAACACTTTGCAGACACAAATCATCAAAATCTTAAACACTATTGTGAGCAGTGATTGAAGCCTAACTTGTCCCCTTTCTAGCTCACAACCATCTCAGTAGATCACCTAGCAAGTTAAACCAAGCACTAGCCTCACTGTAAGCTGGGCAATGACATCAATGGTGAACAGCCGAAGCTCACCATGCCACCCCAGTGGAGACAGCAAGCTAGAAGGAGATTTAGCCGTGCCAACCTTGTCTGGGAGGCAGCCCACCGTCCACCGCCACTCCCTGTCCCAGCCGCGAGCGTTGCCAAACCCTGGACCACACGCATGGACCGCGCCCAGCTCGCCAGCAACCATGCCGAGCATGCGCTAGAGCGCCACGCTCGACAGAAGCCCACAGACCGCGCACCGCCCTCGCCGCGTGCATACATGATCGCCACCAACCCAAGAGACCGCCAGACATCCCCGTTCGCCGCCCTATGCCGCACAGCCACCGCTCGCCGTCGAAGACGCCGCCTCTGCCGCGCAGAGCATCGCGCATTCCAGACCAAACCACACCGCCCCTACGCGCGCATTAAAGCCGTAGAGCATCGCCAGGAGACCACCAAGCGATCACCACCACCGGCCATGCCTCTAGTCGCCCGTAGCCATGTCGCCACCGTCGCCTGCCCATGCCGTTTGGTATCGCCGTCGCGACTATAAATAGAGGCCACCCCCAGCCGAATTGAGCACACCATCTCACTCCCCTCTCCTCACTGATCTTGCCACCCTGTTCCCGAAGCAAGGCGACGCCGAATTTCACGGAGCCTGCCGCCTCTGGAGAAGAAGGGAGCCAGCGATTGGAGCCGCCCCAGGAGAAGCTGCCGGTGCCAGGAGGTTCGCCGTCGTCGACTTCGTCGTTCACCCGCCTCGCGACCCTCGCCTGAGCCCTGTTGATCCCCCAACGACCCCCACCTGCCGTGCTAGGTTTTTGTCTCGCCGGCGTTGCCCAACGTCGACGATGACCATCAGCCGTTGGATTAGAACCAAATCGAACGCACCACATCACCCCATACCACTTCGCACCCCCTGTCTCACTGACGCGTGGGGACATCGACTTAACCAGCTCGCGTAAGCGCTGTGCTTAGCAGGCCGGCCCAGTATCGCTTCCCGCGCAGCCCAATTATTTGAATTTAACCTTTTTCATTTTATTTCAAACACACTTTTGTACCCAGTTTCAAAAATCAACCCAGGTCGATTCAGTGAACCAAATTGAATGAAACCAATTTTTTTAGACAGGTCTGGAAATGCTGAATCCAAGCCCGTTGGATTCAAGTCATTTGGATCTGTAGATCATCCATGGTAAAAATAACAAGGCAGAAGATTTTCTGCATTCAAACATTTTTCAAATTTAAACCATAATAGATTTTGAGTTGATTCCAGCTCTCAAAAATCACATTTAACCATACCTTTCGGAATATATAAAAATATATAGGTTTACTTACAGAAATAATGACCAAGTAATAAAAGAATGCCACATAGGCATTTCTAGCCACTTTAATTAATTAAAATAAAGAGAAAAACCTTATTAAATTGTGACACCACTTTAAATCACATTTCCATGAACTAAAATATGTGGTGATGACATGTGTCAACATGATCCCATGTTTGGTTTGGAGAATATTAAATCTTAAGTAGTTTTTCAATGAGTAGAAATTAATTTTCTAAAAATAAAAGGAATTAAACCAAGCTTTAATTTTGTAATGTTAGTGATGATGCTAGATCATCTATAGGACCCTTGTGTGTGATGAATGCAAGTAGTTAAGTATTCTTTGGTGATTGTGTACCTCGTATTTATTCATAGACGCTAGTACCGACCAAGGATACGAGGAGGAAGGAGGATACTACGAAGAAGCCGAGGAGAACTTCAACCACTGCTCTGCACAAGGAAAGCCAATACCTGCAAGCTAACACTTGCAAGATACTCTATTTTAGCCAGCCTTACTAATCAAGTTGACCTATGCAAGCTTATACTTGCAATTGGGCAAGCTCATACTTACTTGCTACTATGTCAACTATATGCCTTAAGCATATGTGATCATATCCACTTGATAAACCAATCCTAGTTTTATTTGCAAGCCCTCTACTTTATTTATTTAGCAAAGCTTTAACTTAGAGTTGACTTAAGTGACTTGTAGATTCTAGAAAGATATATTGAAGGTTGCATAAAGAGCATAAAATTTGGCCTAAGCTAGAAAATCTTGATGTCATCCTAAGGCATAAGATTGAACTTAGTGGAAACTCCACTAGTTTACTATCTCCCATTAGTGCTTACCCCCACTTGTAGATGCTAGTGCTAAGCATAAAACTTGATCAACATTAGATGGGAATACTTGGTGAAAATGGTTATGAAAACCTTAGAATGATGGATCATTCTACTGAGATGTTTTGACATGTGTTTCCGAACACCAGATGATTTTGGTGATGAAAATATTGAGGCATGAGCCTTAGACCTTTATAAAACTTATGGTTGTCTGGATGCGATACCATTCCAATTTTATCGTACAACCACAATACCCGAAGATTTGGTAGGGCTTGACTGGAAACTTATATACCTTAGTATTAGTTCCCTCACGGCCATGGTCTGAGCTGAGGCTACCTTATGAAGATTGTCCACCTGTGCAGTACCCAAGATGACAGTTGGTCATGGTTGGGAGGCCAAACTCACAGGAGAGGTGCTTATACTAGGGCGTGTAATTGAAAGGTTAGGATTGATTATCCGCATACTGAGTATGGTGAATTCAGGATTTGTTCTTGACAGATGTATCGAATATTGTGGTGAAAGTGTACAATCTCTGCAGAGTGTCAAACTATTCGAATATCCGCGTCCACGGTTATGGACAGTTGGAGTGGCCATACTGTCCCCCCGTCAGATGTTTTCAAAAGACTTGTGAAATGAACTGAGACTTTGACCTGACCACAACAGGGTTGTGATATGAAATACAAGTTTCCTACTTAGGAGTTATAAAATTTTGACTAGCTTCTCTTGCTTCTCAGCTTAGTAGAGATAAATCTGGCTTATGCAAAATAACCCTAGAGCCTAGTGTCCTATTATCAAAAACCCCTTCACTTGTTAGTATTAGTTTGCGAGTACTTAAAGAGTACTCATGGCTTTGTCCCTGGCTATTCCCATGGCCAGACTATGAAGAGGAGTACCTGGAGGATGGACCCCAGGAAGGTTACGACAACTAGGATCATCTCCCATCGTCAGCATTGCCTGTGACCCCGAAGATGGAGCTTACGCCCTACCTATTATTATTACGTATTTCGCTGCTTGAAGTTGTATTAAGAACTGGATCATGAGATCCTTATTTGTGTAAGACCTTATGTATGGTTTGTAATGGATGATGTACTGTGGTATCCAATTCTGTTATGTCTCGCAAAAATGGTAATCCTGGGATTGCGATGCATGGCATAACAGGCATCTGGGATTAAAAATCCGGGTGTTGACAAGTTGGTATCAGAGCCATCCTGACCATAGGAGGCCCTAGTTAGACTAGACGTTTGAATCAAAAACTTAGTTTCAAAACCAAAGAAAACAAATATTTACAAAAACTTATTCGCATTCTTATCCCTTTGATTCTTTCATGAAAATTCATGTTCCTCAAAAACTCTTGCAAAATACATAAAATTTTGACACACTTGATCACTCTACTAACTTACTCATCCTATATTCTTATAGATGGACGTGAAGTACATCAAGTTTTATCAGTTGGGGAATGGAGGAGACCTTATCTTTGAGAGGGATTTGGACCAGCTTTCGGAACTTCTGGAGCGTCCGCACCCCGAGTTCTTCGGAGCTCAGCTCAATGATCAAGGAGGAGAAGATCTGCAGTGGCTAATTGTTGCAAGTCTCCGAGGAAATATTGAACCTCCCACTGCTGAGGGAATTTAGTTTACCTTAAGAGAGAACAACTGGCTCGATGGACTTGCCAGGGCCATGCAGGAAGCTCTTTCCCATCTGTGTGGGCAGAGCGTCAATCAGATCAAGGGAACCCGCTTTGAGTTTTTCCCAAGGCGTGATGCTAATGGACAACCACTGGAAGCCCCATACCACCCTGAGATTAAGACCCAATTGGACCACCTTAGCTTCATGATGTACGATCGTCAGCAGGAGTTGGACAACTGCCGTGACTACTCCAACCACAAGTCTGTTGAAGATATGCCCTAGAGGCAATAATAAGTATAGTTATTATTATATCTTTGTGTTTATGATAAATGTTTACATTCATGCTATAATAGTATTAACAAGGAAACATTAATACTTGTGTGATTTGTAAACTTAATTTGAAGTCCCTAGTATAGCCTCTATACATAACTAGCTTGTTGGTTGATAAATGATTGTGGTTTCCCTATCATGAACATTGAGATGTTATTAACAACAAGATCATATCGTTAGGAGAATGATATGATGGACATACTCCTATAGATAAGCGTAGCATAAAGATCAAGTCATTTCAATAGTTCAATTGCTATATGCTTTCTGATACATAGTAACCTAATTCCTTCGACCATGAGATCATGCATATCACCTTTACCGGATGGATGCTTTGATGACATCAAACACCACACCGTAACTGGGTGGCTATAAAGGTGGCATTGAGTGTTCGGAAAGTATTGGTTGAAACACATGGATCAAGAGTGGGATTTGTCCATCCATATGACGGATAGATATACTCTGGGCCCTCTCGGTGGAATGTCATCCAATTAGCTTGCAAGCATGTGACTGGTTCACAAGGTATCACATATCACGGGAACGATAAAAGAGTACTTATCGGTAACGAGGTTGAACTAGGTATGCAGAGATACCGACGATCATAACCTCGGATAAGTAAACTATCGTGAGACAAAGGGAAATTGGTATCGTATGTAAGTGGTTCATTCGATCGCAAAGTAATCGTAGAAATATGTGGGAGCCATATGAATTTCCAGATTCCTCTATTGGTTATTGTTCGGAGAAGTGTCTCGATCATGTCCGCATAATTCACAAACCGTAGGGAGACACACTTAAGGATTCGACGTTGTTTGAGTAGTTATGGTATTATGAGAAAGAGACCGAATGTTGTTCGGAGTCTCGGATGGGATCCGGGATATCACGAGGTGATCCGAAATGGTCCGGAGAATAAGATTTATATAAGGAAAGTCCCGTTTCGGAGTTGGGATATGTTTCCGGTGTTTTCATCGGGAATGTTCTAGAAGGTTCCGGAATGTCCCAAGACTGGGAGGAAGGGGTACATGAATGTGTCATTGCAAGTTGGAATGATTGCATCATGTACTAAGTGTCCTCGCTGTTCCAAATGAAGGATTAAATTAAATCCTAGTTTGAAAAGTCAAATAGCTAAATTGAAAAGTCAAATAGCTAAAATTGGAAAGTGGAAAGAGGAGGAGGGAATGAGTTGGGAGGAGTTCCCTCCTCCAACCGGCGGCAACCCTCCAAGCCGAGTTGGGGAGGGACTCCTCTCCCTCCCCTTGGCCGCCGGCCCCCCTCCACCTATATAAGGAGGGGCAGGGACCCCTCCTAGAACACACAAGTCCCTCACCTCAAACCCTAGAAGCTGCAGCCCACCATAGCCGCCGCCGCCCCTTAGGGTTTTTCCCTAGCCGCCGACTTGGGGGTCCCCGGAACCCTAGCTTCCGGCTCTAGCACTTCCTCCTTGGTGTGTCTAAACCCTAGATCGCCGAGGAGCTCTCTCATACTCCACCATACTCGCTCCGGCTTAAGGCGAAGCCCTGCGAGATCTCCCCTCTACTTCCCGTACCACGCCGTTGTGCTGCCGGAATCGCGAGGAGAGTGCTACAACCTCCGCCTCACTGGAACAAGGGGAGGAAGGTCTTCGCCGAAAACCGAACGTGACCGATCAAGGGAGCGCCACGAACGCAGCACCGGAAGGATCGTCTACGCGATGTTGAGATCGGGAAGAGTACGACTACATCACCCACGAGAATCTGCTCTCGTTAAACACTTTGGAATCTTCGAGGGTAAGTTATTCCATCGACTCGTTGCTACAATCTAGTAGATAGATCTTGGATTGTTTGTTTGTATGCGATAGAAAATTTTTGTTTTCCATGCTACGAAACCCTACAAAGTCTGCCATCATCAAGACGAAGGATAAAACCATCGCCATGCTAGCAAAGGATCACAAGTCTCGCTGCTGTCAGCTCGACAAGAAGGAGCGCATCATTGTATGTCTTCGCCACCGTATCTCATCTTTGGAGGAGACCATCCACGAGAGAGATATGCAGTTGGAAGAAAGGGAGAATGCCGGAGAGGATCTTCGTGGAGACCCCTACTCCTATCTCAGCGATGATGATGATTTTCTGGAGGATCAGGCTATGGACTTCTTCACCGATGACGATGATTTCTCCTTCATCGATGACGATGAAGATGACGAAGCCATCGATTCCGAGGAGTAGTAGCACTTGAGCACTAGCGTAGTGAGTAGTATTCGGTCCCACTGTATCGTAGTTTCCAAAATGGTTCTTAAAACCATCTGTTTTTTTCTTTGTTGTGGTGTGTGTTGTATCGTGTGCTACGAATGAATGAATGAAAAGCGAGTTGCTAGAAAAATCTGAGTCAAACTTTAAAAACTTTTCAAAATCCCAGAACCTTAGAAATTTCCCTCTTTTCTCATGATATATCTCAATCTTCAGATGCCACGTGGAGGAAGTGGTGAATCCCCGGACCCGATGTTGCAGATTCTGCAAATGTTGACTTTTGACCGCGAAGCTGAAAGAGCGGAACGTCAAGCCAACCTAGCCACCCTGCAACAGATAGCTTAGCTAGCCCACAAAAACCAAGGCCATGGAAATCAGGACAACCATGGATCTAAGCTCAAAAATTTCCAGAATACCAACCCACCTATTTTCCCTAAGTCAGAAGAACCCCTAGACTCCGATGATTGGCTGCAAACCATGGAAAATAACCTAGAAGTCGCCAGATTGGAAGCCAACGAGAAAGTTCTGTTCGCCACCCACTATCTAGCCGGAGATGCCAGGGCATGGTGGAACAGTGTTCGCGCAATAACCGGAGACCAGATGATGACCTGGGAGGAATTCAAGGTCAAGTTTAGCAGAACCCATGTGCCAACGGGTTTGATCAAGAGAATGAGAGATGATTTCAGAGAACTGAAGCAAGGAAGGATGACCGTAGTAGAATACCGTGACGAATTCTTGTCATTAGCTAGGTATGCCCCGGATGAGATCGACACCGAAGCCAAGAAGAAAGAGAGATTCCTGAATGGTCTGCACGATGAGATGCAGACAGTGTTAGTCAATATCCCCTTTGCTGATATTGAAGCCCTTGTCGACTCTGCCATCCAGATGGAAGGAAAGATCAACCAAGCCAATGAGAACCGCAAGCATCGCATGATGCATCAGCCAGGAACCCATCAGACCCCAAAGTATCGCCCTAACCCATATCCCGGATTTGCCCCGAGAACCAACAGACCCCCAATGAACCGTCCGACCTATCACAACCGTGGAAACCCTAGGCCTGGAGGAAATCACAACAACCCTGGCAACTCTAGCAATTTCAACCGTGCCCCACCCAAGTTCAACACCAACAATGCTGCCACCAACACCAACACTGCCCCGAGGACTGGAAGCAATGTGCTCAGAAAAGAAAAGGACAAGTCGCAAGTAACTTGTTATGATCAGGAAATAAGGGTCACTACTCCAACGAGTGCCCCAACAAGAAGAATGCCGCAGACCCAATGCCAATGCCCCAGCCAAAGAAGCGTCGTGTTCAGCCGGAAGAAGGTTTGCCCAGGAATTCGCCAACCGTAATGGCCGCTTTTTTTCTCTTGCATCTTTGAAGAAGCTTAGGAAGCGCCAGTCGTGGCTGGTATGTTTTCTGTTAATCCAAGATTTGCAAGAGTGTTGTTTGATTCTGGTGCATCGCACTCATTTGTCACCGAAGAATTTGCCTGCACTAGTAAAATTCAACCAACCAAACTGAAGCATGTTATGATTGTTCAAATTCCCGGATCAACCACCAAGGCTAGGCAAATTTGCAAAGCCATCCCTATCCGAATCCATGGCATAGATTTTTATGCTAACCTGATAGTACTCGGAACTAAAGGTTTGGAAGTAGTACTAGGAATGGATTGGATAACCAAACATAAAGGATTGATTGACTATGCCAAGAAAGCCATAACCATGACCAGTATAGACGGAATATCAGTCGAGCATATATCTGAAACCTTACCTCGTCAATTCAAGTGAAACAAGAGTATAGCCCAACCTACCATTGACCAAGTATGGATAGTCTGTGAATACCCCGATGTATTTCCAGATGTTTTTCCCGGTATGCCCCTAGATCGGGATATCGAGTTTATCATTGAACTAATCCCTGGAACTGGACCCATATCCCAGAGACCATATAGTATTAACCCGTCGGAACTAGAGGAACTGAAGAAGCAACTGGATTCCATGCTGGAAATTGGATTGATTCAACCAAGTGCGCCACCATGGAGGTCACCTGTCTTGTTTGTGGACAAGAAGGATGGAGGTAACCGTTTGTGTACGGATTATAGGAAATTTAATGATGTCACCATCAAGAACAAATACCCCTTGCCCAAGATAGAAGATCTGTTTGATCAGTTGACTGGTGCCAAGGTGTTTTCTAAGATTGATCTTAGAACTGGGTATCATCAACTCAAAATTCGTGTAGAGGATATTCCAAAGACTGCCTTTACCACCAAATATGGATTGTACGAGTATACAGTCATGTATTTTGGATTAACCAATGCCCCCTCTTATTTCATGAATCTCATGAATAAGATTTTTATGGACTTCCTAGATAAGTTTGTCGTTGTTTTCATCGATGACATTCTGATTTATTCCAAATCAGAAGAAGACCATGAGCTACACCTAAGGACCATTCTTGGAACCCTTAGAGAGCATCAGTTGTATGCCAAGTTTAGCAAATGTGAATTCTGGTTACAGGAGGTAGGATTCCTCGGTCACATTGTATCAGCCGGAGGAATTGCCGTTGGTCCCGCAAAGGTGAAAGATGTCGAAGATTGGCAAGCCCTAACCACTCAAACCCAAGTTCGTGCATTTCTCGGATTGGCGGGATATTACCGCAAGTTCGTAGAAGGATTCTCGAGTATCGCCCGACCCATGACCCAATTGTTGAAGAAGGACAAGAAGTTTCAATGGACCGACAAATGTGAAGCGAGTTTTCAAGAACTCAAGAGGAGATTGATTTCAGCCCCAATCTTGATCATGCCGGATATCACGAAGCCCTTCGATGTGTATTGTGACGCATCCAAGATCGGTCTCGGATGTGTGATAATGCAAGAAGGCAAAGTTATATCTTATCTATCTCGACAACTGAAGCAACATGAAAAAAATTACCCAACCCATGACCTCGAACTCGCAGCCGTAGTTCTAGCCCTGAAGACATGGAGGCATTACCTCATGGGAAATCGTTGTGAGATCTATACGGATCACAAGAGTCTGAAGTATATATTCACTCAGAAGGATCGATACAACTGGCGACTATCAGATAGGGATAAGAAAGAGCTATTCGGATCCAACCTGATTCTAACACCAAATAAACCCATCCTGGTGTTTCCCCCTCGAGACCAAACGAGGAAGTCAACCGAGGAACGCACACAGTTGGCAGTTTTATCTATTCAGTTATCGTTGCAGCAATTACTAGTCAATTATAGATAGTCATCCTGATAAAATAAGCAGTGGGAAGTTTTAGTTAACCATTCCGTTACAGTTGCAACAACTACTAATCAGTTACAGATAGCATGAGATAAACCCAAAACCCAACAGTTGTTGGTACTTTTATTTAGCCATTCCGTTGTAGTTGCAATACTTACTAGTCAGATACAATCGTCGCAAGCGACAAACCAAACAAGCAATTGTGGGCAGTTTTATGTAGCCATTCCATTATAGTGAAGCTGATTACTAGTCATTATAAAGGCAAATTTATAGCACTACTTTAGTTATGCTTGTCTATGATCGAGATACTGTGCTCCAAGTCGTCCATAACCGCGGACACGGCTTTCAGAAAGTTTTAACCCGGCCGGGGTGCACAAATAGCAACACACACTCGATCAACCTCGGAAAAACCAAATCAAAACCCAACGAGGCCTTCACGACAAAGCAATCACAGGATTCAGAAATATTTCAGGGGGCCACCCCATTGAGTAGACCCGCAACGAAGTTAGCTGACTCCGAGACGGACTCAAGGTTTGCGTCAATGGCTGTAAACGACTGGGAACCCAAAACTGGGCTTGTCGATACCGCGAAAACACTCCGCTTTCCTAAACAGTACAGTGTGCTATCCATCGCACAATTTAAATAAAGCAGTAAAGCATGGCATAAGTACAGGATCGTAAATAAAACCTCAAACTAGTTTGTGGCCCCAAGAAATAAGAATGAATCATGCTCTGGCTCAGGGGGGTCCCATAATCCTCCCGGATGTGGATAGCGCGATAAATCAAGGAACAGGTATCAAGCACTCGGGGTCCTACGGGACACAAGTGGGCGGTCGGAAACCAAATATTATCTATCACCCACCGATGCCTCTGCTTACTTACTTCAATTTTAGTTGTTAAACAGGAATTAAAGTGAACGATAAGTAAAGCCATGATCATCTCCAACATCAACATGCGGCAATACACCATCAACTGTGGCACTGGACGACACGCAACAGCACTTGAGCGGCGACTACGACACGCAATTCCAACTATCTACCAAACAACAGGTAATAGGATGTGTCCAAGGCAATATAAGGCTGCAGGGGATATCTCGGGCACGAAAACTAGAGCATCTCAACACAGATAGCAATAGATCAACAGGAGGGAATAAATACTATAAAAGTAAGATAGATAGAAAGGGGGAGATGCTCGCCTGAAAACATTGCCGAAGGTTCAACCGAAGATCGGGGCGAAGCTCACATCAACTCAACGGCCTTATCCGCGAAGAAGCAAATCACTAGAAGGAACACCGGATGCACTATTTAATACTACGACAGAAGATCGGCATGATCCATGTGTGATGCATGACATGGCAAGGTGCGATGCAATTAGGTCATATTAAGCGGAACCGGGGGTCCCAAGAATTAATTAAACGGTTCAAGTTATTTACCTACCCCGCAATTTAAATGTTGTAATATCAGGGCAAGATAAGTTACCGGTTCGCTACCATCAAATTTAAATGAGGCCAATATACGACTGGATTTGCCCGCATATGGGCCCCATATTTAATTAAGAGGTGAATCGGCCTAAGGCCCCCAAACCACAGTCAAGTATGCATGCATGAACAATTAATATGCGACAAGTTGTATTATATTATAAAATAGGGTTTCGGGAAGGGGTTCACACATTAGGGTTCGGCAGATCTTGGGTTCCGGGGTTCGGGGTCGGTCTCAGGGTTCAGGGTTCGACGGCCTCGGCGGGATCGTTCTCGGATAACTGAGGTCGATCTTGTCGCATCCGGGAGCAGGACTTGGGTCGGTGTCGGGCGCATCGGATTCTTCCGGGTCGGTGCCGATCTTGTCGTCGCGAAGGTCTTGTCGGGTCCGCGTACCGAGTCGGTCTTGGCGTTCGGGGTGAAGAACTTGGCGTTCTGCGAAGGCGTTTGTCGCATCGTGACGATCTTGGCGGTCTTTAGATCCGGACTTCGCCTCCGGGACCGGGGTCTTGCATCCGTGAAGGAGAGCGTGAAGCCAGCGTCAGGGTTTAATCTTTGAATCTGGGGTCGGGTCTTCAACATCTCGACCATCGGGTTCACGATGGCATCATCGCCGTGTCGAAGGCATCGGGGTTTCCGTGACGAAGATCTTGTCGAGGGTTCGTCTAGCGCCACCGGTTACGGTACGGTCTTCGGAGCACGCGGGTTCTTGACGTGGTCCATCGGTCTCGGAGATCTTGTTTCGGCTTCGGGAAGATCTTGTCGATGCCATCCTTGGTCACACTGGCTCATCCTTGAACGCCAACGCTGACGAGGTCAACCACCCCGGCGAATCCCGGGCGATTATGGCCCTCGAGCGGAGCGAGCAGAGGTAGCGACGGATGGCGAGCAGGAGGGCGGCCATGGCGCTGGCGACCTTGCAGGGGCGCCGAGCTCGACGGGGTCCAGGGCTCGCGGAGCACGCACACAGGACATGGGCAGAGGCGGTGGCGTTCATGGCGGGGCGAGACCGGCCGGAGGGCGCCAGCGGGTTCCGGAGCGGCTGGCGAGGGGGTCGATGGCGGTGGGGCGAGGGCGCGGCAGGGTTTCATCGCCGACGGCGACAGGATAGCGCCGCGGGCGGGCGGGGCGGGCGCCGGTGGAGGCGTGGCCGAGCCGGGAAGAGCTGGCTAGGGGCTGCGTGGAGGTCCGGGTGGCGGAGGCTCGCATGGTCGGCCGCAGAGAGAGCGAGGCGGCGCTGAGGAGGCCGGGCGGGGAGGAGCTGGTCCGCGGAACTCGAGGGAGGCGGGCGGAGGCGGGCGAAGGGCGGCGCATGGAGGAGGCCGGCGGAGGAGCTCTTGGCGGCGGTGAAGCGGCGACAAGACGAGGGCGGCTGACGGCGACGGGTCGGGAGGCGACGGGAGCGGACGGGGGAGGGACGACGGCGGCTCAGCGGCGGAGAGGGGCGAGGGGCGGCCGACGGTGGCGGGAGGCGGCACATGAGGAGGAGGAGGGCCAGGGGCGTCTCGGGCTTGCAGGGAGAAGAGAGGAGGCGGGACGCGGCGCAGAGAGGGAGAGAGAGAGGGGAAGGAGCTGGGTGGGTGGGTGCCAGAGGGGACAGTGGGTGCAGGTCTGGGTGGGGCCACGCGCAGGTAGGAGTGGCCAAAGCGGGTGGGTCGTGGGTGGTGGGTGGACTGGGTCCGGTGGGCTGTATGGGGCAGGGAGGGAGAGAGAGTGGCTGACTGGTGGGGCCAGATGGGGGCGTGGGACCGGGGTGTAAGTGAGGGGGGTAAGAAGGGACTAGGTGAGAAAGAGGGAGAGGGGAAAAGGGGTGGATTGGTGAGGTGGCAGGGTGGGTAGGAGTTTGGTGGAGGGGTGAGGTGGCACCCTTCGGTTGGTGGGTAGAAATGGATTTGGTGGGACTAGGATTTAGAGTGGGCTGGTTTAGATGGACCGTTTTTATTCCTGGGGGTGGTCGACTGGGTCGAATCGGCCCGTTCGACTGCCCCCACAAAAATAATTAAATATTTTATTTATTTCAAACAGACTTTTGCAAACCGATAGCAAACAAAACAAAATAATCCGGTGACCTGGGTTTTGCGTTTGAATAAAGACGGGGCGTTTAGAAAACACGAACAGGTTTTTCCGCCAATAGTTTTATGCAAGCAAATGCAAGATGATGACGATGCTCAAATGCAATGTGGCATGATGACATGAGCATGCTGTCATGATGATGCAATGCACAAAAACAACGCGATTTTCTAGTAGTGGTTTTTGCGGGATGCCACAATTCGACACCACTAACAAGGGATCTCGCCCTCGAGATCCGCCTCATGGTACCGGAAGGAAGGTCGGCGATCTACGTCTTCTCGCTTCGTGTAGATCCTCGCGACACCACTAACAAGAGGTCGTTGTCCGTGATCGTCGAGAGAACACTCCGGGATCAAAAAGGTCGAAGGTAGATGTATCAACAAATAAAGCCACCTCTATCTTCGATAGAAAGAGGGAACCGATGCATTCTCATCCACTTCAATGTACAAAAGCGAATAGAAGGGGTAGTCGGCATGGGGGCCAATCCATCACGCACCCAAACTATTACTCCGCACAATCAGTAGAAAAGCGTGCAGCCATTCTCGGAATCAGACTGAAGATCTCGACACTCGAGGTTCGGAAATAAAGGAGTGATGCGCATCAGATCGGATCCGGCGTAGATGATGTCGCGTCGGAAAACACCGGAAGGCACAAACAAGGAACAAAGAATGATACCACAGTAGACGGATTCATCAGGCAGCTTAAACACCGGATGGTAGAACACCGTTAACAGAGGAGGAAGCGAAACCCTGAAGGTACGACGGAAAACCCCACCACGAGAATTCCTGGACTCGAAGAAAAGATAAGAGAGCAGGTTCAAAACACGTCGAGATAAGAGGAGAATAGCAGAGGGGTAAGGAGTAAAATCAGACCTAACCAGAACTATCCAACCGATTTTGCAAAATAGTTTTGACACTCTACTTCGGCCGTTAGCTAGGTTATCCTACAGGCTGGACTTGTGGGGTATCAATCGCTGAGCTCGATACCACTGTAACACCCTCGAATCGGACCTATGCAAGTTTCAGCGATTCCGCCAAACCCGCATAGAAACGATGAAGGTGCCCACCAGCACTTTCGCGGGTGGAAAACGGCAATAATAACATTACATAACATCCTCGATGGGACCCATGCAGAGATATATACAACAGCGACTCAATGAGTCAAGAATACGATATAATATACAAAGATCCAAATCACCTTGAAAATGTGAGAGCGTCCAGCTACGGACAAGATGCAAATGGGGCTAAGAGCCACGAAGAATAACCAATGGCGTCCATAACCCTGCCAAGCGGAAGGGTAACCTTGCTAACGACGTCGATCTCAAAACCTGTTTAAACAAAAGGGTGCCGACAAAGGGCAAAGGAAAAGAGGAGTCAAGATCGAGGCCAAGACACGCGAGGCTAGAATTGGCGGTCTCGCCTACATAGGTATTGGATCGAGCGCAAAGATGCACTAAACAACCTATAGAGACTCGATACAACTGGCGACTATCAGGTAGGGATAAGAAAGAGCTATTCGGATCCAACCTGATTCTAACACCAAATAAACCCATCCTGGTGTTTCCCCCTCGAGACCAAACGAGGAAGTCAACCGAGGAACGCACACAGTTGGCAGTTTTATCTATTCAGTTATCGTTGCAGCAATTACTAGTCAATTATAGATAGTCATCCTGATAAAATAAGCAGTGGGCAGTTTTAGTTAACCATTCCGTTATAGTTGCAACAACTACTAATCAGTTACAGATAGCATGAGATAAACCCAAAACCCAACACTTGTTGGTACTTTTATTTAGCCATTCCGTTGTAGTTGCAATACTTACTAGTCAGATACAATCGTCGCAAGCGACAAACCAAACAAGCAATTGTGGGCAGTTTTATGTAGCCATTCCATTATAGTGAAGCTGATTACTAGTCATTATAAAGGCAAATTTATAGCACTACTTTAGTTATGCTTGTCTATGATCGAGATACTGTGCTCCAAGTCGTCCATAACCGCGGACACGGCTTTCAAAAAGTTTTAACCCGGCCGGGGTGCACAAATAGCAACACACACTCGATCAACCTCGGAAAAACCAAATCAAAACCCAACGAGGCCTTCACGACAAAGCAATCACAGGATTGAGAATATTTCAGGGGCCACCCCATTGAGTAGACCAAGAACGGTTAATGACTCGAGACGGACTCAAGGTTTGTGTCAATGGTCAGAAACGATCGGGAACCCAAACTGGGCTTGTCGACATCACGAAAACACTCCGCTTTCCTAAACAAAGATGCTATCCATCACACAATTTAAATAAAGCGTAAAGCATGGCATAAGTACAGGATCGTAAATAAAACCTCAAACTAGTTTGTGGCCCCAAGAAATAAGAATGAATCATGCTCGCTCGGGGTCCCATAATCCTCCCGGATGTGGATAGCGCGATAAATCAAGGAACAAGTATCAAGCACTCGGGATCCTACGGGACACAAGTGGGCGGTCGGAAAACAAATATTATCTATCACCCACCGATGCCTCTGCTTACTTACTTCAATTTTAGTTGTTAAACAGGAATTAAAGTGAATGATAAGTAAAGCCATGATCATCTCCAACATCAAACAGGCGGCAATACACCATCACCGTGTGGCAATCGACGACACGCACAAAGACTTGAGCGGCGACTACGACGCGCAAGTCCAACTATCTACCAAACAACAGGTAATAGGATGTGTCCAAGGCAATATAAGGCTGCAGGGGATATCTCGGGCACGAAAACTAGAGCATCGCAACACAGATAGCAATAGATCAACAGGAGGGAATAAATACTATAAAAGTAAGATAGATAGAAAGGGGGAGATGCTCGCCTGAAAACATTGCCGAAGGTTCAACCGAAGATCGGGGCGAAGCTCACATCAACTCAACGGCCTTATCCGCGAAGAAGCAAATCACTAGAAGGAACACCGGATGCACTATTTAATACTACGACAGAAGATCGGCATGATGCATGTGTGATGCATGACATGGCAAGGTGCGATGCAATTAAGTCATATTAAGCGGAACCGGGGGTCCCGACAATTAATTAAACGGTTCAAGTTATTTACCTACCCCGCACTTTAAATGTTGTAATATCAGGGCAAGATAAGTTACCGGTTCGCTACCATCAAATTTAAATGAGGCCAATATACGACTGAATTTACCCGCATATGGGCCCCATATTTAATTAAGAGGTGAATCGGCCTAAGGCCCCCAAACCACAGTCAAGTATGCATGCATGAACAATTAATATGCGAAAAGTTGTATTATATTATAAAATAGGGTTTCGGGAAGGGGTTCACACATTAGGGTTCGAAAGATCTTGGGTTCCGGGGTTCGGGGTCGGTCTCAGGGTTCAGGATTTAACGGCCTCGGCGGGATCGTTCTCGGATAACTGAGATCGATCTTGTCGCATCCGGGAGCAGGACTTGGGTCGGTGTCGGGCGCATCGGATTCTTCCGGGTCGGTGCCGATCTTGTCGTCGCGAAGGTCTTGTCGGGTCCGCGTACCGAGTCGGTCTTGGCGTTCGGGGTGAAGAACTTGGCGTTCTGCGGCGAAGTGCTTGTCGTACCGGTGACGATCTTGGCGGTCTTTAGATCCGGACTTCGCCTCCGGGACCGGGGTCTTGCATCCGTGAAGGAGAGAGTGAAGCCAGCGTCAGGGTTTAATCTTTGAATCTGGGGTCGGGTCTTCAACGTCTCGACCATCGGGTTCACGATGGCATCATCGCCGTGTCGAAGGCATCGGGGTTTTCGTGACGAAGATCTTGTCGAGGGTTCGTCTAGCGCCACCGGTTACGGTACGGTCTTCGGAGCACGCGGGTTCTTGACGTGGTCCATCGGTCTCGGAGATCTTGTTTCGGTTTCGGGAAGATCTTGTCGATGCCATCCTTGGTCACACTGGCTCATCCCTTGGAACGCCAACGCTTGGACGAGGTCAACCACCCCGAAGGAATCCCGGGCGATTATGGCCCTCGAGCGGAGCGAGCAGAGGTAGCGACGGACGGCGAGCAGGAGGGCGGCCATGGCGCTGGCGACCTAGCAGGGGCGCCGAGCTCGACGGGGTCCGGGGCTCGCGGAGCACGCGCGCGGGACATGGGCAGAGGCGGTGGCGTTCATGGCGGGGCGAGACCGGCCGGAGGGCGCTCGAGCGGGCGGCGGTTCCGTGAGGGCGAAATGGCGGGCGATGGCGGCGGTGAGGGCGCGGGCTCCTCAGTCGCCGACGGCGACGGTGACGAAGCGCTGGCGGGCGGCGCGGCTGCGGGTGGAGGCGTGGCCGGAGCCGGGGAAGAGCTGGCTAGGGGGCTGCGGTGGTGGAGGTCCGGGTGGCGGCGGCTCGCGTGGTCGGCCGCAGGAGAGAGCGAGGTTGCACCGGAGGAGGCCGCGGGCGGCGGGGAGGAGCTCGGGTCCGGCGGAACTCGAGGGAGGCGGCGGAGGCGGCTCTGGCGCGGAAGGCGACAGCGTGGGAGGAGGCCAAGGAGGAGCTTTTGGGCGAGGCGAGGTCGCGGGCGGCAAGACGGGCGACGAGAGGGGCGGGCCGACGGTCGGGAAGGCGACGGGGAGCTGAGGGACGACGGTCGGCTCCAGGGCGGAGAGGGCGGAGGGCGCGCCGACGGTGGCGTGGAGGTGGCCGGGAGAGGGAGGAGGAGGCTGGGCTCGGGCTTGCAGGGAGAAGAGAGGAGGCGGGACGCGGCGCAGAGAGGGAGAGAGAGAGAGGAGGAAGGAGCGGGGCTGGTGGGTCGGGGTGGGGACAGAGGGACAGGGTGGGGTGGGTCCTGGGCCACGCTGGTGGGGAGTGGCCAAAGGGTTGCTGCATGGGTGGTGGGGGTGGACCGGGTCCAGGTGGGCCAGGGCGTGGGGCAGGGAAGAGGGAGGGAGAGAGAGTGGCTGACTGGTGGGGCCAGATGGGGGCGTGGGACCGGGGTATAAGTGAGGGGGGGTAAGAAGGGACTAGGTGAGAAAGAGGGAGAGGGGAAAAGGTGTGGATTGGTGAGGTGGCAGGGTGGGTAGGAGTTTGGTGGAGGGGTGAGGTGGCACCCTTCGGTTGGTGGGTAGAAATGGATTTGGTGGGACTAGGATTTAGAGTGGGCTGGTTTAGATGGACCGTTTTTATTCCTGGGGGTGGTCGACTGGGTCGAATCGGCCCGTTCGACTGCCCCCACAAAAATAATTAAATATTTTATTTATTTCAAACAGACTTTTGCAAACCGATAGCAAACAAAACAAAATAATCCGGTGACCCGGGTTTTGCGTTTGAATAAAGACGGGGCGTTTAGAAAACACGAACAGGTTTTTCCGCCAATAGTTTTATGCAAGCAAATGCAAGATGATGACGATGCTCAAATGCAATGTGGCATGATGACATGAGCATGCTGTCATGATGATGCAATGCACAAAAACAACGCGATTTTCTAGTAGTGGTTTTTGCGGGATGCCACAGCGGGGGTGGCCTCTAGCATATTTAACCCGAGGGGGAGGGGTTCATGGTGAACCATGTCCACTAGGGCAAGGGGTGGGGGAGATGTCCAGGGATTTGGCAACGAGGGCGGTGGGGGAGTGATGGGTGGACCTGTGCTCGACCAGATGAGTGGAGAGGAGGGTTGGTGGCTGCTGGTGTTGTGATACAGGATATTTGTGATCCCTCCTCTCTTTTTTTATTATTGAGACAAAAAGGACAAGAGGGCATAGCTGCTACAGGGCTGGGGTTATAGGTTTGGATGACCAGAGAGAGGTGGGTTTTTTGTGGTGCATTTCCTTGCAAGTTTGGAGGTATTTGGAGAATGGTTTAGGTCATGTTTTAATTTGATTGCTCAATTTGATAAAAAATAGGCCTGTGAAGTAAGTTGAGAAATTTGTACTTGGCAAGGTGATAAAAAGGTACTGGTGTGTATATAGTGTCATTGCATAAGCCTAGGAATTATTTGGGATTTTTCCAAAGATTAATGGTCCACTTAAGATCATATATTCAAATAGTGCAGAAATGGTTTCTAGAAGATCACTTTATATTTTTATATTGTACAAGGTGATTTTTTGATGTAAAATGGTCCTAAATACCATATCACACATTGGATAATTTTCTTGGATTTTATTTGGAAAGTAAAGAAAATTTTAAGCTATTATTTCTTCTTTCTGCCATTTAAGAAAAAGGGCAAAAATAAATAATAAAGAATCTTGAGATGGGAAGGTAGGGTATGATGTATAGAACTCAAATGTGCATTGAGTTGGCAAGGTGATTTGGAGAAAAACAAATTTGTCTTTATAGACAAGGATTTTTAGGGTTTTGCCAAAAGTGGAAATTAAATAGTTTGAGGATCCAAATAATTATGGGAATTATTTGGGGGATTGTCATAACCAAGTTAGATTATGTGAACTTAATTTATACATCATTGTCCACTTGGGTTAGAGGGATTATGGTGAAATTTGAAGAAACTAGATTTGGGGGAATCTACGGTGTTGATATATTTATGTCACATAAACATGGTTGGATTAGGGAGCTCAGATCTCACCTTGGTACAAGGGATATATGGATAGCTATACCAAGTTATATAGATGATTATGGAAGCAAGATTTGGGTTTGCATGTATTTGAGGTGGTCTAGAAGAGATGGCATACTTTGTTGAAAATAAGGCCGCCATAGTAGGATTGTCATGATGCCTTATAAACCAAGTGGGTTTATGATGCACAAGGTTCCAATGGAAACAAGTGAAGTAGGGTTTGATATACCATGGTTAGTATATCATAACCATGCAAAGAGTTGGTCAAAGGGTGGTAGCATATGGATGTGAGCTTTTGCCAAAATTGGCAAGATGATAAGATTTGCAGAAAAGCTTATTATCTTGACTACAAAACCATCATGGATGAGTGGGAATCAGAATGGTTTATCCAATGGAAAGAGTGGGCTTTGGAAGATTTGAGGATTTTGACTAGTATGCAAGAGGGAAACATTTGAGAGAGTGGCAAGGGTTTATGCTTATCATCAAGTGGATGATATTGAAGTATAAATTAGGTAGAGGGGATACATGCTTGTAGTTGGTCTTTGATGAGGTGCATGCTAGGATCCATATGATGATCAAGTAGATGATGTTGATTGGTTGATTGAGTAGATAGGATCCATGCTTAGACCTGGTCTTCATGGAGTTTGGAAATTATCAAAAGGGGTTATCCTTTGATTGATCTGAGTAGGGGATGAGAGGGTCACTTGGTGACTAAGATATATTGAGTTTGGGTTGCTTAGTTTTGATATTTATGATCTCAACTATTGGTTTTATCCCTAAGGATGAGCTACTAGATTAGCTCACTCTAGTTCCTAAGAAATCAAGGCAATTCATCAGATAGCAGATCAAGATAACTCATCTTATCATACTTTTAAAACTACTACTAAAGTCATCCTCAAGCCTAGCTTGAAGTAAGCATGGGTGTTTTGAAGAGGTTGTGCTTTGAAGTGAGGTCAATACCTCTTGGTATTTCTACCAAGGTTGGAGTGAAAAGGTTTTAGGAAAGGTTTTGGAAAAACCTAGATGTAAGAGTAGTTGAAGTAATGTCTTGAAAACATAAGGAGATTATATATTGGTCTCCATAGTTTTGTTAATATAACTAGTTAAATATTTTGTTGTGGCAAAGTTATCTTGGCTCAAGTTTGAAATATTAAAACTTTTGAGAATATGAAAGAGGAGCCAAGACATCTCTTTTGCAAAAATAGTTTTTGTCAACTGAGGTTGAGGTAAGGAGTATAATATCTAATACCCAACAATTGTATGAACACAAGCAAACAAGTAAGCAAGCATTGCAACACTTAATAAGAATTTTTTGTTCCCCCTGATTTTTGCCTTTTTGACAAAAGATCAGGATTACTGAAATTGGGATGTTACACGAATCATCCCCCTTCTCCCTCCCTCCCCATCCTCTCCCCTTCCCCGCCCTCCCGATCCTCGTTCCTTCACCTCCCGAACCTCACCCCTTCCTAGCTGGCGGGCCTAGGTTTTGGCAGCGGTTTGAGAGATGTCGGCGGCGGGTTGAGGCGTGGTGGCGGCATGATCCCATCCCCACCATCTACATGTCCTCTTCCATTTGTTTGTGATAGCAATCTTGTCTTCTTGAGTTAATGCGTGTGAGATTTATTTTGAAACTATAAGTCATGTGAGATTTCTTGTGCTATGTTGTGTGAGAAGTGTGGTCTCAAAGATAGTGTGTTTGTGATAGTAGAAAAAAATCTTGCTATGTTCTTACATGTTGTTGGACATGGAATTAAAATGACAATGTTGGGTGGAACTTATCAGTGGTCTTTAGAAACTATCAGTAGAAATTTCTCATTGGTGTTATCAACCATCCTATATCTAAATGGGGAGTTAATAAAGCTTCCTGATCCTTATGTTACCCCTCCAAATGATTACAAATGGAAATGGTTTGGCAATGCACTTGGAGCACTAGATGGGTGTCATATTATATTGTTTGTTAATGCTGACAAGGGGAGATATAGAAACATGAAATAAGAAATCACCACTAACATTCTAGGTGCGGTTGATTGTAACATGAAATTTCTCTATGTTCTACCTAGATAGGAGGGCTCTACATCAGACTCGAGAGTCTTGAAAGATGCTATGAGAAATGACCGCCAAAATGCGTTTATTGTACCATAGGGTATGGCTCTTCCTCTTGGCTTTTTTTCTTTATCATATTTATTTGTTAGCTAACTTATTTACTTCATAAATAGGAAAGTAATCCCTCCGTCCCAAAATGTAAAGAACCTAAGATTTAGTCAAAAGTCAACATCTTCCAAGTTTGACCAAGTTTATAGAAAAAATATGAATATATACAATATCGAATGGATATATTGGAAACTATATTTTATGATGAATCTATTGATACTGATTTGATATTGTGGATTTTTATATTTTTACATATAAATTTGGTCAACATAGAATATATTGACTTTTGACTAAAGCTTAGACGCCTTACATTTTGGAACGGAGGGAGTACTATCTAGTTGATGCTGGCTATACAAATGGACCTGGATTTTTTCTCCGTTTAGATCCACTCGGTACCACTTGAAAGAGTGGGTTGCAAGTCAACAAGAACCGCAAAATGAAAGGGATTTGTATAACTTGCGCCATCGTGCTAGAAATATAGTGGAGAGAACTTTTAGCTTGTTGAAGAAGAAATGGACCTTCCTACGTACTTGTTCCTTTTTTTGGCATAGATGACCAGGTAATACATGTCTATATTGTGTTGCAATAATTAATTCTCTGACAAACAACAAATATTGATATAGAAATAAATATTTGCAGATTCAGATTATAATGCATGTTGTGTGCTGCACAACTATGCAAGGGATAGGCAGCATGTGTGGGATGATTTGTTGCTCCAGGAAGTCGACGTTGAACTAGCAGCTATGGATCTTGAGCATGCTGATGATGCTACTTTAATTAGAAGTGTCCAACAAATGGCTGCATGGTCCAACTTTAGACTGGAATTTGCTGATGATATGTTTGTTGAATATCTTGTTGCGCATGCTAAACTAGCGTTGGAGCACTAGATTTTTTTATGATAGCTTATGGTGTCCCTTTTTTGTGCTAGCTTTGTGACAATTGTGTGCATATTAATATATACTTGTTTTACCTCAGTACACTTATTTCTTTTGTCCTTACTTTAATTTAACTTATAGAAACATGGCTGAACCGAAAGGAAAGAAAGGTAGCAGGTCATACCTTGCATGGACTGCTGAAATGGACACAACATTGTTGGCCATGCTTGTTGAGCATCACAACAATGGTGACGATGCTCAAAATGGTTGGAAGCCACATGTGTACAATGCTTGCATAAAACATGTGAAGGAGCAATGTGATGTTGTTATCAACAAGGACAAAATACAAGCAAGGATTAAAAAATTTAAGAAGCATTATGAGGTCATTAGCAAGATGCTTGCTCAGAGTGGATTCAGATGGTATTGGGATAAGAACATGGTGATGGTTGATAGTGACGAAGTATGGACTCGATATGTAGAGGTATGCAACACTATATTTTTATTTTGTGCTAGCATTTACAACTACAATATCATCTATGATAATATTTTTTTGATATTATGTAGGATAATAAGGAAGCAAGTTGCTACCGGAACAAGGTCGTCAGGAACTAGGATGCTATTTAGACAATCTATTCAAAAGGCCATGCAACAGGTGCATGTGCTAGGACATCAACTAAGTTTGTTAAAAAATATCATGGGAGCGGTGCAGGTGGTTCGAGCACACCAGTTCCTAAAGAGTCTCCCAAGGTGCCTCAGAAGAAGCAACACACTGGGAAGCCATATTGTGCATGATGGAAAAAATGAGGACATCTTTTGATGAGGCTTTGAAGACAACCAAGCCACTTCCAATGCCAAAGGTGTCTCCTCCAGCAAAAATCCTTGATGCACTGAAAAAGGTACCCAAGTTAGAGGATTCTGATATGATCAAGGCTTATCAAAAGTTGATCATTAACGAATTCTTGTTTCAAGCATTCATGGTGCCCCCCTGGGATAGGAAGATATATCTCTTGACCTTGCCTTGATGGTTGCTATGATGTGTGGATGTTAAAATGAACTACTATGTACTTGGTTGATTATGAACTATCCCCTCGTGCTATGTTTGTGCAATGTGTAAGGGACATAAATTACATATGTGCTTCTTGTGATCTTGTTCACATGATTTTAAAGTTACTATGTGTGGAAAATAATATGTACACATTCTAATATATACAGATGTGACTATTCATGCATTTACACAAGTATAAAATAGTGTTGATGGCGTGGTGACACCTCGTTGGGAGACCCCAAGAGCAAGGTTTGATGAGCACAACATCAAGTTTTCCCTCAGTAAGAAACCGAGGTTATCGAACCAGTAGGAGGAAGGAAATGACTCAAAGGTGTTGCTAACAACATGGAGACCTGCACAACACAAACTCAAGACTTTGCCCCAACGATTAGTGAGGTTTTCAATCTCACCGGTTTGCTGTAACATAGGATTAACTGAGTGGAAGGTAATAATGGTTTGCAGAAAGTAAACAATAACAGTGGAAGATGTATCAATGGTAAAGATGGAACCGGGGTCCATAGTTCACTAGAGGTGTTCTCCTTAGATAAACCAACATGGCATGCTGGGTAAACAAATTACAACAGGGCAATTGACAGGACTGAGCAACGCATAACAATGGAATACTAGACATTAATGATACTATGAGATTCGATTGGGCAATACAACAAGATACATAGACCGCCATCCAACTGCATATATGGCTAGAAATCCACCTTTGGGTTATCATTCGAACCCCCTCCAGTATTAAGTTGCAAGCAACAGACAACTGCTTTAAGCAAAGTGTGTAAGGTAAACAATCCACTTGTTCCATGAACAAGAGACCGTTGTTTTCTCCCTAGTGTCAACAACACATCTACAACCTTAGAGATTTCTGTCACTTACCTTAGATTAAATAGAGGCATGAACCCACTATCGAGCATAAATACCCCCTCTTGGAATCACTAGCAACTACTTGGCCAAGATAGCTACTAACAACGGAGAGCATGCAAGATCACAAACAACACAAACATGATAGAATCAATAAGACAAAACCATTGATCAATCTTACATAGTAATCTCAATATCCATCGGATCCCCGCAAACACAACATGCATGATTACAAATAGATGAGATCTTGATCATGAATGGAGCTAACAAGATCTAAACATGATAGCACAAAGGAGGAGATACAACCATCTTGCTACTACATGGACCTATAGTCCAAGCTGGAACTACTCACGCTTCATACTGGAGCCTGGCTGCGGTGACCCAACATACCACTGCATGATGTAGTACACTATAGTCGTTGACATAACACCAATGAAACACCGTTCACTAGTATTACATCCCTCAGAGTTTTACAACAGAAACACAGCAGGTCCAAGACATGACTATAGGTTACAACTCAACTCTTCACACAAGATCCAGAGAACACTCTAGGTTAAAGAGAGAGAAAGAAACTTCTTACAAAGAAGAATCAGAAATAAACAACTCAAAAACTATCATATTAATAAGACTAGTATTTTAACTAATGGTCTCGCATTGCTGCTATTGCAATACGCTACAGAAATAGGTTCTATGGCTAGAGATTATATTCCTATCTAATCAGTAACTTCGTCTTCACTTGAGTTGATGTATATGTTGACTTTCTTGACTTCATTGAAGAGCTTTAGCTTTTGATAATGATTCCTGGAGCATAACTTGATGTAGACGTCATCTTAATGTCTTCAGAATCTAGCAAGGGTTAAGAAGATACATTGAGTACGAGCGTACTCAGCAAGTTCACTAGAAAAGGAGTGTTTGATGCACTATATCTACAGCCATAGACCATAGGTCATAGGCAATGCAAGTTTTCATAAATATTTCTTCAAAGGTTGCTTTTATTCTGAAAAGCTATGCCCGTCAGCCTTCACGGGTTTACCAGAACTTTCATGGAGTTTCTTTCCGGCAGCGTTCGCTGCTCCTTCCCGAAACAGGGAGTAACAAGTTATAGTTCTTACACTCGGCAGAGGTGCGTTACTTTACCCATGAGAGATCTTAGCTTTGTTACACATCCGAGTTGCATTCTCGTCCACACTTCCTTGGTGTGGGGCCCAGACGAAGATCCAAGCCAATCACTGCCCTCTTCGCGACCTCGCATGCCTCCTTGGTGTACACCATGCCCACATATTGAATTACGGCAATGGCTTGTACATACCGTTAGATGCCAGAACTATCGTGGGACATTGAGGGTTCCCACCCATATGTTACATATCCTCTACGAATTACCAATTAATATGCACACTACGAGTGATAATAGCCACGACCTGCACATCCGGCTACATGCGAGAGGAAGAAGATACAGCTGACTTCTCCGTCCCATTCCAAATCTCATGGTTAACGCGTGATATACGGCGCAAGAATCACTGGTGACATTGGTTGTTAAGTCCTATATAATATGTTCCTTTACCACCGGAACTTTTATAGTAGGTTATTACCTCATGGTAAATAACCTATAATCACATTATTATGAAAATAGTGTTTTCTGTCCTTTTTCAAATGCAGGTGATGACAACACTGGATTTGCAAAATACTTTACAGAAAATAATCAAAGGACATGAGCAAGTGTGAACTTGCCTTTTGTGATTGCAAGATTATGCACTCACGGTCTTCAAGACAATATAAAAGATCCAATATCTGAAATCAGCATCATTGGTCTAGTAAGGACTAATGTTTAAAGAAGCAAGATGCTATTATGCATATGTAATGTAATGCAATTTGATAAACTCGAATCCCGGGAATAACGTTGTTCTAGGGTTTGGAAACTAGAAATGGATTATTTAGAATGTGTTGTCCTTTTAGATAAGTTTCATACTTGTGCTTCTTATTAAGGCTTATGAGTGTGTGTGAATAACACGTATTTATAATATCATACGTCAATAAGATACACACATATGGAATGCTACTCAAGATTGCTTACACTATAATTGTTTATCTTCAAATTTTACTTTACAAGTAATGGCATTAATAAGGAACTTAAGTGTTTACAATCCTAAGTATATAAGTAAAGTTTGAAACAATGTGATTATGATTAATTGTCATCTGTTGATTATGATGAGAGTCCTTGAATTTAATTTGTTAAGAGTTGGAAATATTATTATAAGGTTTGTTGATTGAAGTGGCAAAACGAATAACTTTTGAAGAAAAGATTTCTTTTCTAATGTCTAAACAATATTTGTGGTTAATCAAATGTGGCCGATGTTGTTTGTGCTTTCTTGAATAGTTTGGACTTAAGATGCTTTATGACTTAAGTATAACAGACCAAAGTTAACTATAAAGAATATACTAAGGTCTTTAGCATAGTATTTAAAGTATTGCAGACTAAAGTTAACTTTAAATGCATAGATGGATTTAAGGTGTAATGCTTATGCTATTGTACTTTGTTCACTTTATATTTTTTCCTTAAAGCTATTTAAGAATGGCATTACTTTGATTTGAGTAGTGGTTTCTTAATTGTATAATGGAATAGAATCATTTATCTTTTTATAATGGTGTGGTTATGATTTGTAATCAAAGAAGTAATATTACTTAGCTACTTATGGATTCAATATAGTGTTTTGGTATGTTTATAACTTGTGGTTGAGGTTTTATTTAGTCACAAATTATTCTTGAAGATTTTATATTTGATAAGGATCTTTTTAGTAAATAATTTACACTTCTGGTTGAATGATAATTCAATAAGATTGCATTTTAAATGTGTTGAACCATTTTGACTTCATATTCTCAATATTTAAGACAAATACTATTTATTAGACTTAATTGGCTAATTTTAGAAATATTACCAAATTTTATTTATCCTTATCTTAATTATCAATTAAAGAAATAGGTTTAAATTCAACTTGTTAAAGTGTTTTAAATTTTTATTTAGCTCAAAAGTGGAATATTATATTTTTAAAATGTAGTTATTATTTTTGTGATCATTTTGGTATATTACATTTATTTTTGTGATTTTAAAATAATAAGATATGATTTTTATAAGATTTACTACTTTATAAGTACTTAATAAATAATAAATGTTTAATTAAGTGAAATAGTAATGCATGATTATAGTTTTTAATTATAGTTCTTATTTTTCTAAGATTTTTGGTATTTTATTTATATTTTTAACATTTACCAATATTAAAATATAAATTTTCAAAGTTTTATTACTTATAAATTCTTTATTAAATAACAATTATTTAAATTGTTGGAATAATAATGTTTGATAATGGTTTAATGTTATATATTTTATTTTTCTAATTTTTTGATATATTAAATGTATTTTTTGAATTATACAACAAAAGTTATTAACTTAACAAGATTTATTCATTTTATTTAATTTCTGGAATTTATTTGTTTTTGAATGTATATTGTTTTCTTTATTTTCTAAACAGACACAGAACAATTATACCGCACACCCAGCTAGCCCTAGTCACTGACCTATGGGCCAGTGACCACATTATTTGCCACGCGTGCAAAGACTAGGTCAAACCAACTGACTGGTCTGGGCTGACGAGTGCATGACGTCGGCATGACGTCACATGAGGTTGATCCTCTCATATCAAAGCTCGATCGAGCGATTGGGTGCACCCGCGCGACCGAGGCTAGGCTTGATAGAAATAGGCTGCAATAGGGAACCTACTAATGGAGGCGCGGCTAGTTTTTAGTCACCAGAGAAGGGTTGGCGGCGAGCTTTCGCGGCGACGCTTGCAGGCGATCACGTAGGTGTCGATACAGGAAGCAATTGAAGGATTGGGGCATACTGGGAGACTCGGTAACTCACCAGGAACCTCATAGAGGTGTCGGTGAGGGGAGGTGAGCTCGGAATCCGCGACGAATGACGATGACTGTCGGCGGCAGTGAGGTATCGATTGATCCGATAGGGGGTTCTTCGACTTCCATGGCCTGGCTTGAGAGATCAAGGACGAAGAGGTGAATCCAACAGCACCCTTAGGGAGGCCAGGGGAGCTCGGGATCGACAGCGATGTGCAGCTCCGGCGAGCTAGGTTTTCGGTCAAAGAGGAAATTGGGGAGAAAGAGTGAGGATAAGGATCTCCGGCACGTCGGTGGTCTTCTTATAGGCAACGAACAACGGCAACATGAATCTGGACGGAGGCGGACGTCACGGCACGACGGTGGACGGCGGCGATGCCGATAGGCAGCTGCTTGTGATGTTGCGAGGAAGACGATGATGGACATTTTGCAGAAAACCCCCTGGCATAATTTCCAGCTTAACCCACAGTCCTTCTTCGGTCCCACCCGTCAGTTACTGTGTGGATGAGCTGAGCGCGTTGTTGGGCCGAAATGTGGCTATTGCGGGGTGCTCATGGGCGACATATAAGTAAAAGGACGAATGTGCCTTAGGCCAGAACTGATTCCTTTTGTTTTTTCCTTGTTCCTTTTCTGTTTTCAATTTCCTGTTTTATTTTTAGATTTAAATTAGCAACTTTGATTTGAATTCTCCTTATATATTTTATTTGCTAAATAATTGTAGCAGGACTAAAATGTATTTAGCATCATTTTGTGAGATTTTATTAAATAATGTTATATTTCTTTATATAAATTCTTTTTTAATATTTTGTAAGGGTCTTTGTTATTAATTTTCTTTCCATAATAAACCATGGATTTATATTAGGATATTTCCTTATATTTTTTTATAAAACTTAATTCTAGTTAGCTCATAGTTTGGAGGGAAATTTCTATATAATGATCATATATCATTATTTGATGCATGATATTTAAAGGAAATCATCTGGTTAATATTAGTCCCATAAATCTAGGGAATAATAATATATATTTTATTATAACTAGCATAAGAGTTAGGGTGTGAGTTGTAGATGCTTACCCTAGGGTTTAGGGTTCTTAATATACTTCTATTCTTTTTTGATGGGAATAAAGCTTAATGACTAAAACACATTGTCTTTATGTTGGTGATCATTAATGATATCACCCTTTAAAATAGAAATTTATTCTCTGGAATGTCTTATGGAAAGGGATTGATAAAGATACTCCTAAGCACATATGGTTATGATAATTGGAAATGACAGAGATGTGCTTAAGTGATTTGCTATGGGAAAATATTCCTATAAAGCATTGTGAAAATAAATTAATAGATCAATCAGATGAAAGGAATATTATGTTTGGTTAAAGATTTAGGGTTTAATGTTTACCAAGAATTCCTATCTTCTACAATTCACAATCCTAGAATTCTAATTAAGGAATTCCTTTCTTAGATATACTACTTCTTCATATCCATCCTCATGTGCTAACATGATGAGCTTTACTTCACAAGAATATCCTTATCCACCTTTTATTCTTCTAAATCCATTTATAAATCCAGTGAGCTTGACACTAAAGCATTTCATAATCTTCTCATATCCATACTTGGTTATTTCAACCACTCTACTGCTGATAACCTCCAATCCAACAAGTGGTTACTTCTGACTACTTTCATACTCTTCCTTAATCACCCTTCATGTAGTGACCTTAGATCAATAAAGATCCTAAGTCCCTGTGATTAACATGCTAGTCCCTGGATCAATAGCTAACACTCACAGTCGATGAATATCATGTAAAACACAAAGTCTTTATTACACGGAGAATCCAGAGTATGAATTTATTACAAATTTGCTTAGCATAAGGCTAGCTCAAATAACAGCGGAAACATAAAAGCAGCTTGAGTCCATCAACGCCCCAGGCTTGTCGAGTGTAGACTCGCGATCCCTACGCACCTTTTAATCTTCGGATTCTGCACACAAGACGTGCAGCCAACAAGTTGGGTCAATACTTTGAATGTATTGTCAAATTACACCAAGGAAAGAAAAGACTATCTCTACATGCAAGGCTAGTTTAGGCTGTGGAGTTCTTTTGCTCAAAGATAGTTTTTCTTAAGTAGAGAGAAGAAGAGAATATTTTCCCTACATTGTAAACATTTGCTTAGATAAAATAGGGTCGAATGGCACACGGGGATATTACTCACCAAGTGTCCAAACAACCAAACACTTGGATATTACTCACCTAGTGTCACTTGGATATTACGCACCAAGTTCCCAAAATCCCACCCATTGGGGATATTACTCACGCCATGGGGTTTTTAAAAACTTTGTTTAGAAAAGAGAAAGGAAGATCCTTTAGAGGCTCCATCCTTCATATGCTCAATGTTGTTCTGTTTCCGTGAACACGGCTGATCGATCAGATTGCAATACTCTCGAGAGTGTGTGCACTTTACCCACAATCCACGATCAAGTCCTTTTACAGACAAGACCATGGAGAGACTTTCCCTTAGTAGCCCTTCTACCTTCTGGATCCAACCGTGCCAAGAACCTCCAAATGTTGGTACCTAGGTGAGGTTTCCCACTAAGTACTAGGCCAAGACAGAGCCCATATGTATTGTGGTTGCACTGGAAGCTTCTGAGTTCTGAAACATGGCAGACTTCTTTGATTCCTGGGCGTCCGTCCTCCACCAAAATATCACTCGTTGTCCCGACAACCATTCCTCCCAGAAGAAAACTTAGTTTTATTTTGAAGTGGATTTGAGAAGAAAAGTTTGCTCACGAGAGCCTTTATACTTAGAAAAATTCATTTTATTTCGAACCCCCCAACGGTACTTTGTATATATAGCATAGCAAGCAATACTTAGCAAAAACAGGGGTAACCTATTAGGAGGGGAAAATCCTAAGTATAGAGCTACTCATGGCATACTACAAAATCACCGCACTTGCAAAATAATACTAAGGAAAAATTCTACTAGAACATCCTACACATGCATACTACAGAATTTTGAAGATCACATTCATAGAATCAAAACTGGGACAAAATTATGAAAAAGTAGTGTAACTTGCCTTGATCCGAGCAGCACTCTACACAATAGCACTCCTTAGCGCACTCCGAACAATCTAACGAATCACAAACATAGATCTGATCACAACTTGCACAAAATATGCCACAGAGATAACATGCATGCATGCAACATGGTATTTATGCAAGATTGGTTTTCTAAATTGACCAAGGTAGCATAATTGAATTGCAATTGTGTTAGGGATGTTATTAGTTTTGATTTCCCATAGGTTTAAAATGATTTGGGTCATTAATCTAATTCATAGGTTTATTAGGAGATCCAACCATCTAATTAGCCCCAAAACAAATCTAATGCTCTTAAGCAAGGTTCTACAATTTTGTTCAGTAGGTGTTGTGGAAACAAAGTCATCACAACAAGAATCAACTAAATCAGAATTTTAATTTTTTTTTATAGATTAAACACTTCAATCTAGAGATTGAATTCTACACCGAAAACCCTACTATAAGCTTGGAATTTTATTGCAGATCTGGGTTCTACATAATTTTGTGAATCCAATGGTATATTATATGCTAAATTTGGCCAAGTAATTAATTTTCTATGAATTTCGCAAGTTTAAATACAAATCTGTCAATTAAATCTAGTCCTAATCGAGATCGCGCCAAGTGGCAGAACCCGATTGGGCCAGCTAGGCGGAAGCCGACGCCGGGCGAAAGCGACGCGGCAGAACCACACGCGGCCGCAACGCCATCGGGCGCATACCCTTCGCTTTAAACTTCTAATCCTCACCGTCCATCCTAGATCTAACGGCTAAGAGCAAGGACAGGCTCACCTCCCTGGCTGGCGGCGGCGACTGGCGGCGGTTGGGCGCTACGGTGGTCGGCGTCGACGTCCGTGTTCTTCGGTGAGGGTGAAGCAGTCGCGGATGATCGCCTCCTCCTCGTGTTCCCGCTCATAGCCCCAGGTACGATCTTCTCTTCCCCGAGCGATGGCGGTGACTGCTCCTTCTCCGAAGCTCCGACGAGCAATCCGTGGCGGTGCGCTACGGTAAATAGAGGGGGAAACGGGTGAGTCGATGTTGTCGATCGAGAGGTTCAAGCTAGGGAAGGAATCAGGGGGAGGGGGTGCTCCTGTTGTCGACTTCGTCGGCTTACCGAGGCCAGCGGCGGCTCGAGCCCGTGGAATCGGAGGGAGGCTAGGGTGTTGAGGGTTTGGGAACGAAGGAGAGGGTCGCGTGGCTTATCTTTATATGCATCCTGGGGGAAGTCCTGGCTGGACACGGTGACGGGGAAGAAGCGTGGCCGGCGCAGACTCTGGTTCTCGTCGGGGGACAAAAGGGAGGGATGACAGGTGGGGTCCGGGTGTCGGCGGGAGCGACAAATGGTCAAGCGGCCAGAAGCGCTAAGGCGACGCTGCAGTGGGCAACACGGCCCAGAGGTTGGGACAAGAGGTTTTTTGTATTATTCCTTTTCCATTTCTATTTTACTTATTCTCTAATAACTTTTGCATAGACAATCCAAACTTAGTGAAACCTGTTTCCAAATTTTTGTAAAAATGAGGTGGTCCTCATAGGGTCACAGATTATCATTTTTACTAAGATTTTAGAAGGATAAAGCATGAATACATCATTATTGCTCACATAGGGAAAAATCTTTATTAGGGTTTTGGTAGGTTTTGTTGTTAGGGTTTTGTTGCAAATTCATTTGTAGGATGCAATGATGCAAGGATGATGCATGCCACTAATAACATCCTATTATAAAAATATGGGATGTTACACTTCACTAATATTACTTCAATAGATGTATACATCAAATCCTACTTCACCTCAAGTGCTTAGTATTTCCAAAGAGGAAAAATACTACTTCTTTAATCCAATGTTGCTCTAACATCATCTTAATCATACTATCTTGTCTCTACTTAACTCCAGTATATAATACTCCAACCTCACATTATATTAATGTGACTTGTCATGGCTAACCTATAATGACATATCTATACTAGGGTTCAATCATGTTTTTGAAGGGTTTCGCATCATAGTAAATCAAAAAAATTCTATGGATGAGAATGGGGAAGCCAAGATCTAATCTAGGAGATGCAAACAACGAGGGGGGATAGATGAGATATTCATACCCTTGAAGAAATCGCGCAGCGGAACGTTCAACGGAACGTGGTTGATGTAGTCGTACTAGCCTTCTCCTCCTCGCGATCCGATCTGATCCAACGCCGCAAGTGGCGACGCCTCCGAGAGATGCACACATACGGAACCTCGACGTCTCCTACTTCCTCGGTCCAGCAAGTGGGGTGGAGAGATAAATTGGATCTACAACACGACGGCGTGGTGCGAAGGTGGAGAGTTTCTGCGGCAGGGCTTCGCCTACGCGCAGTCGGGAGAGAGAGAGAGAGGAGGGCAGCAACTAGGCGGCTAGGGTTTGAGGAGGTGTGGGAGGGTGCGCCCCTGCCCTCTTTATATATACGGTTTCGTGGATTTCTGATCGGGTACTCAGGGTTTCTGTATCGCGGGCTTCTTATAGGCGAAGGGCCGAGACCGGGAGGCGGCCAGGGTGCCCAAACCCTAGCCAATCGCGGGGCTAGGCCCACCCGTGCCTAGGGTGGGTCTGGCCCCCTGGCTGGCCTTCCGGTCTCCCCTCTGGACTTCTTGTTCCAGATGGAAATTTATTGACTTTGTCCTTCGTCCCGTCCAATTCCGAGAATATTTCTTTACTAACTTTTCTGAAACCAAAAACAACAGAAAACAGGCATCTGGCACTATTGCAACTTGTTAATAGGTTAGTACCAGAAAACATGTAAAAAGCACCTCAAAGTGTGGACAAGTAAAGCAAAGTAGATACTAAACAAGCATGGAGCATCAAAATTTATAGATACATTTCCAACGTATCAGCATCCCCAAGCTTAACTCCTGCTCATACTCGAGTAGGTAAGTGATAAAAGAATTTTTGAGGTGACATGCACCATCACAATAAAGATCCAACCATTTGCAAACATTGAAAGCTAGGATCAAAGAACTGTAAACATGTGCATGAAATATGGAGTTCTAACAATAGGACATAGTAATTATGCATGCAACATGGCAAGCTACAAACAAAGATCAAGAATAATATGCATTGAAAAACGTTTTTTTGTTTCACATGCAGAAAACATAACATAGTGGCAATCAGATTGTCCCTCATAGAGTAGCAATATAATGCACAGGACACCTGCAAAGTTCACAAGGGTGACTAGAAACAGATAACACATGAACACGTAATAACACAATATGCATCAATTGATAAGCTTTGGAACATTGCACACAGAATGAAAACTATGCTCTCTTAATGGTGCCTAGAGGTAGAATGTGGAGACTCAAATAATGGTGGAAGAAAGGCCTTTTTATAAAGGAAGCAGGGATTACAAGTTTCAAAAAGATTTTCCAAAAATTATGGTACTAGTTAGCTTTCAGTCCTCATTGCCCCTATCATAAGCATCTTGAAGTGGTTAAGGTTAAAGTGGCAAAGCTGGAGTATATGCTTGACAAAGTATAAGTTGACAATCTCATGCCCCTTGAATACGAGGGCCACATCTCATGCATACTCAACTTTGGTTCCAGGTAAGTTCTTGTCACAATAAGTATTTGCATATCATTGAGAACCGCCAACGGGGTACCCCTTCCACATGGCACATGAGATTTCCCATAACCAAAATGACAAGGCAAGCAGACAATGAGCATCTCAGCAGTTCTTCTTATGTACCATGGGAATATGGTGCTTTTTATCTCTTTCCTATTTTCTCAATTGCATATCATTGAGAACCGCCAACGGGGTACCCCTTGCACATGGCACATGAGATTTCCCATAACCAAAATGACAAGGCAAGCAGACAACGAGCATCTCAACAATTCTTCTTATGTACCATGGGAATATGGTGCTTTTTATCTCTTTCCTATTTTCTCAATGTGTCTCTTCTTTTCTCAATGTGCTTTTTTTTATCTCTTTCTTCTTTTCTCAATATGCTGCAAGTTTCCACCATGATTAGGCATGGCTTAGGCTAGCGGCCCAGGTGTTTCTCTAACACAGGATACAAACTCCATGAACTTACAAGTTCCCTCTTTATTTCACACCGGTGACATCCATACACAAAAGAACATGATATCAACTGAGTACAACAAGGTACAAGTGCAATGTTGAAATCGTACCCTGTGACAGCACGGTTCTGCTAATTCCAACTTATGAGTGTAAGCATATACAACAAAGTTGTCACAATGGTTCGAGTTTATTAGGGGCAAAGAATAAAAAGTGTGCCATCAAGTTCGTGAGGGATTTAATCACTAAGTTTTCACATAACAAAATAGTTTTTAATTGTAAGATAGTTGAAAACAAGAATATACTTGGAATGGTGTAACACACCATGCATAGGAGTTTATAGTGGACACTTTGGAATAACTTGGTTTCTTGGGAGTTGGAAGCATGAGTAGAACTTACTCATACAAGTGGAGGCTAGCAAAATACTGGGAGCAACCAACTAAGAGAGCAATAATGGCCAAAATTATGCAATGCAACAAAGCAAACTAATCAAAGCAAAGAGTGGTACTACAAGTCAAGGACTAAATGACAATAGAGGCTAATGGTGACTTGTCATAGTCATAACATGGTGTGAGCATGTGCCAAGTCAACCCAAGCAAAACATCAAAGGAGAATACCACAATACTATGCTTTTGCATGCTAAAACAATGCATAATTTCTTCAAGGCACACTAAGCAATCCCAATTGTTTGGAACAAGACATGATACAACAATAATCACTAAGCATAATGCTAAAACAACACCTAGCATGTCATGCTAAAGTCTAAGTCACAGTCATTGCAAGCTCCTCTTGCACTTCAAGCCAGAACTTACTACTCCTTTCCAAACACCAAGCAAAGTTATTTGCAAAACAACACAGCGAGAACGGGGGTCCAAACTACTAAAGAAAACTAAAAAAACTAAGAAAAGCAAATGAAAACTAAGACGCTCCAAGAACAACACAATTGTGCATGAAACAATAAAAACAAAGTGTCTAGACAGACCTGAGCTTTTTATTAATGAAGAAGGGGATGCCTTGGGAATCCCCAAGCTTTGACGCTTGTATTTCTTGGATATTTCTTGGGGTGACACCATGGTGGAATCCCCAAGCTTGAGATTTTGACCATTCTTCATCTCATTGCATCATTATCTCTCTACACCTGAAATTTTTCCTTCATACAAAACTTCAGACAATCTTCATTAGCAACATTAGCTTATTCAAAAGATATTAGACCACTGGCAAAGCTTTGGAACAACAAGGATTTTCACTAAAAACACAAGCTACTGTAGTACTCCTTCAAAGAAACTCAATTTACCTGAAGAGAGCTCAAAAAGGAATCAATAAGAAGCAAATGCAAATAATGGCACAACTCTGTCAAAACAGACCAGCAGGTAGAAACGAATTATTTCGAACATCTTATGTTGCTCAAAAAGTGTTGAACTAAAGAAAGTTAGCCCACACACTGGGGGATTTATTCGTAAATTTTGAGCTCAATCCGAATTACAGAGCCTCCTGACGAAATTTGTTGGTGGAGAACAGAAATCTGTTTCGAGACAGCAACTCCCCAAATCTTACTTCCCTCTCATTAGAGGTCATTCTTGGCACAAAAATCAAACAAAAAGGATAAGGACAGGTCATTACATAAGTAATAACTTCCAAGACTCAAGGAAACTCTTGGGTTATCTCCCAATAAGTACTTTTTCTTTAACGCCTTTAAGTTAGGCACAAGAAGCAAGAAGAATCAAGTATTTTCAAATAAGGAAGCATTAACATCAAACCTTGCTTTCAAAGGAGGAGCAAAAATCAACTTCTCTCTTATCATAGGGAAGTGTTCAATACCTTTTTTGAATGGAAAATGATATTTTATGGTGCCTTCTTTCATATCAATGATGGCACCAACTATTCTAAGAAAAGGTCTTCCCAAAGTAATAGGACAAGAAGCATTGTATTCAACATCCAAAACATAGAAATCAACCGGGACATAAACATTTTTTAACCATAATGAGAACATCATTAATACTCCCCATGAGTTTCTTCTTAGCATTATCATTGAGTGGGACATCGAAATAAGAATCTTCTAATGGTGGCGAATCAAGCATTTCATAAATCTTCCTAGGCATAATAGAGACACTAGAACCAAGATCACATGAAGCTTTGATATCAAAGTCATTCACTTGCATATTAATAATGGGTTCCCAACTATCTTATACTTTCCTAGGAATAGAAGCTTTGTGTTTTAGCTTCTCTTCCTTAATCTTAACAACAACATCTGTAATGTGTTTGGTAAAGGAAACATGCATATCACTGGCATCAGGGCTTTTAGCAAGCTTTTGCAGGAACATAATCAATTCAGAAATATTGCAACCATCAATATCAAAGTCAAACTTAGCATTACTAGTAGTAGGCTCACTAGGCTTAGGCATAGTAGGAGGAGGAATAGGGGCTACTTGTGGTTTAGTGGTGATAGTGCACACACTATTGTTTCTATCAATTTCAGCTTCCCTTTCCCACCTAGCATGAAGTTGAGCTAACATCCTAACATTTTCATCAATAGTAACTTGTATGGCATGAGCAGTAGCAAAGGTGTTTTCCATAGTTTCAGGTTTAGCAGCCATTTTATTAACCAAGGAAGTTTGAGCTTCAGACAAGGAGGATATATTTTTCTCAGCACTCAAAATTTTTGACTGTAAACTAGGAATTTCTCTATTCGGATTCTCAAGCTGAAGACTAATATTTTTTAAGATAATAGATTGTTCCTCCATAGTTTTAGTGAAAATCTTGTTTTTCTCATATTGCATTTGCATAAAAATTTTAGTGGATCTCTCAATTTCTAGAATCCTCCCTTCACTAGGTGTCACATCCCAAAATTTTCCAAATTTTGAAATGTGAAAAATAAATAATTGTTGAAATTTAGGGTGAAAAGAAACTTTTTGCTTCTAAATGGAAACATCAAAACCCTTCTTGAACAAATTTGAATAAAAGGGCATCCAACAAATTTCAATCAAGTGAAATGCATTCATCAATGAATGTATCTTGAAATTTAAACACTTGGAAAAGTTAAACCAAAACCCTAAAACCCTAATGGAAGAAAATCATTTCCAAGATCTCTCTAAGACTATGGATTTGATCTATATAAAAATCTATCAACGAACATTTATAAATGATAAATAAAAATATTATAAAACCGTAGAAATTGGTTTCATCTAATTTGGAACCATGGATAAAAATTATGAATTTAATAAGATAAAAGGAAATAATTTCCAAGGCTAATAAAGATCCTATCTAAAATTGATACTAAATCATGAGCAAAGTAATCCTAAAAGGTTTTGAAAAGATACACAAATATTAAATAAAATTATACAAATTGGAATCACCAATTTTGGATCTATAAATAAACAGATATGGATTTTATAAGACAAAGAAAGAAAGAAATAATTAAGGAATACTTAAAAACCAAATTAAATCTTGGTTAGATCCATAATAAAATGGAATAAAGATAATCCAAATCCAAATAAAATAAAGGGGTAAAGAATATTCAAATAAAATCATATGAGGTTAAACCATATTCTAATTATAATTAAATAAAGACAAAATTCTTAATATAAAAGATTAATTAAATCTTGAGAAAATAATAAATTGGAATTTGCCAAAGTGGATTAAAAAGTTATATAATTAACTTAAAAAGAATTTTTGAATAAATTATATGGGTTTAAAACCATATTTGATTTTATTTGAATAAAGACAAATGCCCAATTTAAGTGAACATTAAATCATATTCAAATATTTTAAATAATTCAAAGTGAATTATTTGCACTAATGAATAAATAAAAACTACTGAAAAAGGTTTGGTAAAAATTGGAATTCAAATAGAAGTTTGAAAATATATTTAAAATCTTATTTAAATAAAGACAAGTATGTAATTTAAATAAATAATAAACCATAAGAGAATAAAAGAAATATTCTAAAATGGACTTTAGAATATATTAATAAACAGTATTAAAACTTACTGAAAGTTGGGAAAAAGATTTAGAAAAGAAATCTGAATTCAAATGAGGTTTGAATTCAAAACAGAATAATCAAAAAAAGAAAAGAAAAAGAATCAGGAAAGGAAAAAATAAGAAAAACCAGCCCACCAAGGCCTCAGGCCCAACAAGCATAGCCCATCCGGCAGCCCCTCGCGAAACGTTTTCTTACCCACTCACCTACCCCCTCAATCGATGACGACCCGACCCCACCGAACCCTCCTCAAATTAGCTGACCGCGAGGCCCCATAGCTAGGTCATCATCCTCAACCTCGCGCTGACCCTGCCCCTCTTCCCTCCGGCCATTTCTGCCATTGATTGACTTGTTAAATTCGCGTTGAAAGCAGGCGTAATTCTCGCCCGTGGCCTCGCCCACTTAAGCACCCACGTCCCCTCCTTCTTTCCCTTCGACCTTGCACCACCGGAGCCACTAGGCTGCTGCAATTGCTGCTCGAGACCTCCACTGCTCCGACAATCCTTCCGTCCGATTCCGGCCAACCCTCACCGCCCCACTAACCCTAGCCTACATGAGCGTGTTCCCCAGCATCCCCCGCATTTGCCAGTACCTCCCACTCAGCCGCGCGTGCCCCACAGCCTGACAACACCAACGCCCGAGCGCCACCGCGGTCTGCAGCAACTCCGGCCACCTCCCACGGTATTTCCTGACTGCCCCCTTTCCCCTCGTTGACACTCTCATGCTCGCCATCGTATTGCGCATCTAACAACACCATTCGTTTGCCTTAGCATGTTCCGTAGCCTCGCCAACGACGAAACCAGAACGAGCCCGGCGACAGAGAAAACTCCGGCGAGAAATCCCCGTCGTCCTCGTGCGCCCCTTCACCAACAAAGACAACGTCGAGTATCAGCGCAGCCCTGTGAACCTAGTGATCCTTTCCCCTCTCTTCCTCGCTTCCTAGTTCGCCGACAACATCACTGCCCGAGCGCGCTGCCGCCGTCCACCGTCGCTAGCGCCGCCAGTTAGTGACCAGTGAGTCTGAGCCGTTAGATTTTGATCCTGTGTACGTGATAGATTCACTTAACGAAGAGGTATGTGTTGATCTGATCCGTGCAAACTCACTTAGATACAACGATCCACAGAGCACGATCCTGCTGAACCGGTACCGTCCAGTAATAACTTGACACGTGGCCTTGCCTGTTGTTTTAAAAACAGATTTGATCTATTAGATGCTAGATTTTGTAAAATCTATAACTTTAGATCCACACTTCCAAATTTTGCAAATTTTATACCAATGGATTCACAAAAATGAAACCTTTGTAAAAGTAGATGTTTTTGCAGAAACATTATTAGGTCTATTTTGGTTATAAAATTTATTCTAAATTTTTTTTCAGGGTAAAATCTTTTGCAAATGGTTTGTTTTCAACCTACTGACCATAAAAACCAACCTTTGGATTTAAAATTATATTTTGTGACACTTAGGAATTATTCCATGAATAAAAGAATTTCTAGTAAAACAAAAATTGTTGATTATGTTTTAAAAATAATTTTTGAGTAAAACCTTTTGCAAATGGTTCGATTCAAACTCTCTGACCCTAAACACTAAGTTTTGGATTTAAAAATGTATTTTATTAACCCTAGAAAATTATTACTTTGTTTAAAGGCATTTCTAGTAAAAGAAAATGTTGCTTTGAAATAAAAATGGTTTTTGGGTGAAACCTTTTGCAAATGGATTAGTATTAAACACTTTGACCTTAAAACACTAACATTTGTGCTCAAAAATATATTTGGAAAACACTAGAAAATATTACTTTGGTTTGAATCATTTGTAGCAAAACAAAATGATTTAAATGGCCCATTTTCACTAACTTGATTTTAAATGGTTTTGCCACTTTTATAAATGACCAATAGGTGTTTTAAAATGTTTATAGCCTATTAGAAACCACAGTTCCAAATAAAACAATCTTTTGCATGCTTGCATGCATTGCTTTGTTTTTATTTTTTTATGTGGTGAATTGTTTGAATGCTAGATTGAATTTGTGCCTTGATTGAATTGTAGTGAACTTTGATGAGTGTGACAATTTCAAGATCAAGAAGTGAACTTATTCTCTACTAAAAGGCAAGTGGTGCTTCATACTTTTGTCCTATTATTTTTCCACTATGCATTAGTGACGTTTTGAGTAGGAATTGCATGGAATTTTTACTAAGTATGCTATGCCATGGGAAATCCTAATAGATGATGCCTTAGTAGAATTTTCCTAAGTTAAGATTCTTGCTACTATTATGCTTAGACTAGCTAGTAGAAAACAAGGGTGGATTATATTCATGCTATGAAATATCTCTAAGTCAATGACTTGTGTTTTGATTAATAAAACAACTATGTGAATGAATCACCTGGGTGGAATGGTAATTGCTTGGATGGATTTTTGTTGAGTGGTTACCAGAGCCCCATTTTCATGGCCTACCATGTGTATATCACTTGTGGAATGCCACCTAGGAAAAAAGAGATTTGAGATGTCAAATGTTGAGAAGCTTCAAGTGCAGTCACATGGAATTATGGGCTCTGCCTAGATCATATAGGTTGCAATAACTTAGCCATATGGACAGTTGGTGGTAGGGGGTGATAGGTTTGGAACGCGTGCATTTTGGTCTAAGGGAAGGCTTCTAAAATATCTTGTCTCGATGAATGTCGAGTCTTGTGGGGAAAGTGCACCACCTCTCGAGAGAGTAAAAATCTAAGTACTTAGTCGTGTCCCCGACAATGGACAATTTGAGCATCAAGACATGGAAGCTATCAAGGATCTCCTCATCCCAATTTCTAAGTTAAAAACTTGTGGTTGAACAAGGGTTAAAGGATCTTTAATTTTTAATTGGTAGATGCCTTGGGTGATTTGACAAACAAAAACTTAGTGTTTTCAAATGATAAGGAAAATATTTTAAGCAAAGCAATCCTAAGCTCCACTTAGCCAAATGCATAAAGATGATAGATAACACTATTCTACCATAGTATCACTTGCCAATACAATTCAAATGTATTGACCCTTGTGGATGTAACTTATCATGTTGCAGGTTTGTTTGATGTTAGTGAAGTGTGTTGAATAGGATTACAAGTCTACAACCAACATGATTGCCTGTGGCACTTTGAGGATGAAGGACTCCATGCTATATAGTTATTTCTGCTGCATTGTAATGAGATAGCCAAATGAGCTATGTAAGATGTAATGAATTATTTTATTCCTGGTTATAAAAGTAGTACTATGACATTTGTTTCTTGATATTACATCTTAAACTATGGATGCTAGCTATTGATCCAGGGACTAGCATTGCACTAATTTCTAGAATCAATACTATTTTTAGGCAAAGATAGGAACCATTCTTTAGCTTTTCCCCTCAAGGAGAAAGGAAAAAAGCTAAGCTTAATAATATCTCCATCTACATCCTTATACTTTTGAAACTCACAAAGTTCAACAAAGCAATTAAGATGGGCAGCAGGATCATCAGAACCAGCACCAGAAAATTGCTCTCTCATCACAAGATTCGACAAAGCAGGCTTAATTTCATAAAAGATAGCATCAGGAGTAGGTGGAGCAATAGGTGTGATTAGGAAATCATTGTTGTTGGTGCTAGTGAATTCACACAACTTGGTGTTCTCAGCAGAGTTCATTTTGGCAAAGGTGGGCAAGCCAAAAACAGCAGCAGCAGCTAGAGCAAGAACTAATTTTTGTGTGTTTTTTAATAAGGCAAGCAAACCAAGCTAGACTAAATTTTTTTGGTTTTTTTTGGAAAGAGGCAAACAAAACCAAGATAAAGAAACAAAGCAAACTAAAAACAAAGTAAAGAGAAAGGAAGTGAAGGACTCCCCAAGTGAAGACGTCCTTAGCCTCCCCGGCAACGGTGCCAGAAAACTTGTGATAGCGCTTGACGAGGTGGAAGAGGTTGAAGTAGATTCCCCAGTAACGGCACCAGAAATCTTGATGGCGTCTGGTGTTTGACGTGGAAGCGCTTCGTTGGAAACCCCAAGAGCAAGGTATGAAGCAGCAAGCAGCAAGTTTTCCCTCAGTTGAGACCGAGGTTATCGAACCAGAAGGAGGAAGGAAACATCACACAGGTTTTGCAAACAACGTGGAGACCTGCACAACACAAACTCAAGACTTTGCCCCAATGAATCAGTGAGGTTGTCAAGCTCACAGGTTTGCTGTAATAAAGGATTAAACGTATGGTGTGGAAGGTAATGATTTGCAGCAAGTAAACAAGTAATAGTGGAAGATGTATCAATGGTAAAGATTGGACCGGGGTCCATAGTTCTTAGAGGTGATCTCCTTAGATAAACAACATGGCATGAAGGGTACACAAATTACAGCGAGGGAATTGACAGGAACTGAGCAAGGCATAACAATGCAATTACTAGCCAGAAAGATCCTATGAGGTTGATTGGGCAATACAATAATATACATAGACCATCATCCAACTGCATCTATGACTAGAATTCCACCTTCAGGTTATCATCCGAAACCCCTCCAGTATTAAGTTGCAAGCAAAAGACAAATTCTTTAAGCAAAGTATGTAAGGTAAACAGTCCACATGTTCCATGAACAAGAGACCGTTGTTTTCTCCCTAGTAGCAACAACACATCTACAGCCGAAGAGATTATTGTCACTTCCCTTGGAAACTAGAGGCATGAACCCACTATCGAGCATAAATACTCCCTCTTGGAGTCACTAGCAACTACTTGGCCAAGATAACCACTAGCAACAGAGAGCATGCAAGATCACAAACAACACAGACATGATAGAATCATAAAGATAAAACCATTAATCAATCCAACATAATAATCTCAATATCCATCAGATCCCCGCAAACACAACATGCATGATTACAAATAGATTAGATTGATCATGAACAGAGCTCACAAGATCTATACATGAAAGCACAAAGAAGGAGATACAACCATCTAGCTACTACATGGACCCATAGTCGAAGGTGGAACTACTCATGAATCATATCGGAGAGAAGGCCTCCGGGATGATATCCCCTCCGGCAGGGTGCCGGGAAGAACTTCAGGTCCCCCGATTTAGGGACGATGGTGGCGGCGGCTACAGACGGTTTCGTGTATTTATGATCGGGTACTCAGGGTTTCTGTATCAGGGGCTTCTTATAGGCGAAGGGGCGAGAACGGGAAGAGGCCAGGGTGCCCAAACCCTAGCCAGGCGCAGGGCTAGGACCACCCATGCCTAGGGTGGGTCTGTATGTTGGAGATATGCCCTAGAGGCAATGATAAATGTAGTTATTATTATATCTTTGTGTTTATGATAAATGTTTACATTCATGCTATAATAGTATTAACAAGGAAACCATTAATACTTGTGTGATTTGTAAACTTAATTTGAAGTCCCTAGTATAGCCTCTATACTTCACTAGCTTGTTGGTTGATTAATGATTGTGGTTTCCATATCATGAACATTGAGATGTTATCAACAACAAGATCATATCGTTAGGAGAATGATATGGTGGACATACTCCTATAGATAAGCGTAGCATAAAGATCAAGTCATTTCAATAGTTCAATTGCTATATGCTTTCTGATACATAGTAACCTAATTCCTTCGACCATGAGATCATGCATATCACCTTTACCGGATGGATGCTTTGATGACATCAAACACCACACCGTAACTGGGTGGCTATAAAGGTGGCATTAAGTGTTCGGAAAGTATTGGTTGAAACACATGGATCAAGAGTGGGATTTGTCCATCCACATGACGGATAGATATACTCTGGGCCCTCTCGGTGGAATGTCATCCAATTAGCTTGCAAGCATGTGACTTGGTCACAAGGGATCACATATCACGGGAACGAGAAAAGAGTACTTATCAAGAACGAGGTTGAACTAGGTATGCAGAGATCGACGATCATAACCTCGGATAAGTAACATATCGTGAGACAAAGGGAAATTGGTATCGTATGTAAGTGGTTCATTCGATCAAAGTAATCGTAGAAATATGTGGGAGCCATATGAATTTCCAGATTCCTCTATTGGTTATTGTTCGGAGAAGTGTCTCGATCATGTCCGCATAATTCACGAACCGTAGGGAGACACACTTAAGGATTCGACGTTGTTTGAGTAGTTATGGTATTATGAGAAAGAGACCGAATGTTGTTCGGAGTCTCGGATGGGATCCGGGATATCACGAGGTGATCCGGAGTGGTCCGGAGAATAAGATTCATATAAGGAAAGTCCCGTTTCGGAGATCGGGAATGATTCCGGTGTTTTCATCGGGAATGTTCTAGAAGGTTCCGGATTGTCCGGCACTCCGGGGGGGGAGGGTACATGAATGTGTCATTGCTCATTGAATGATTGCATCATGTACTAAGTGTTATTGCTGTCCCAAATAAAGGATTAAATTGAATCCTAAAACAGAAAAGTCAAATGTCCAGTTTGAAAGTCAAACTGCCAAAACAAGAAACTGTGGGAAACAAGCAAGAGGAGTTGGAACCAACCTGGAGGAGGAGTAGGACTCCTCCAGGCCGGCGCCCAGCCCAAGGCCGAGTTGGGGAGGGACTCCTCCCTCCTGGCCAAGGAACCCCTCCCATAAAAGGAGGCAGGCTCCTCCATAGACACATAACTTTCTACTCTAGATCTCCGGTTTAGAGTTGTTTTGGTTTAGAGCTTCTAATTGCTTTAGCCAACAGTTTAGAGCCTTCTAATTGGTTTAGAGCCCTCTAATTGGTGTGTCTAATTACTAGGCCACTAATCCTCTCTCTCATAAAGCTCCACCATACTCGCACCGGCTTAAGCGAAGCCTGGATCTCCCTCTACTTAGGTACCACGCCATTGTCTTGCGGAATCGCGAGGAGAGTGCTACAACCTCCACGCTGGAACAAGGGAGAGGAAGGTCTTCGTCGAAAATACCGAACGTGTGACCGGCTGAGGGAGCGCCAGGAACGTGGCTGGAAGGATCGTCTACGATCTTGAGATCGGGAAGAGTACGACTACATCACCCACGAGAATCCGCTCTCGTTAAACGCTTTGGAATCTTCGAGGGTAAGTTATACCATCGACTCGTTGCTACAATCTAGTAGATAGATCTTGGCTTGTTTGTTTGTATGCGATAGAAAATTTTTGTTTTCCATGCTACGAACCCCTACATGGATATCGAGCCGTGTCTATATGTAGATCATTGCCTGAGTAGAACACAATGGTCATTGTGGGCGTTGATGCTTTTATTGTAGATTGCTTTTGTGTACTTTGCATCTTGCGGTATGTTGGGATGAAGCGGCCGGGCTAACCTTACATGACATCGTTCATGAGACTTGCTCCACGCTTGACATGTAACTTGTATTGCATAAGTGGCTTTATGGTGCATGTTTCTCCTAGCATAGTTAAGATCCAATTTACAACGGGTGATCAACAATGCTAGTATCAATGTTGTGGTTCTTGTTCGTAGTTAGAACGACACTTATTGAAAGCCCCAAACCACGTAAAATATGCAAAGAAAGTAGAAGCGTCTAACTTTGTTTTGCGGGGTGTGCGATGATGTGATATGGCCATGATTGTGATTATATTCGATGTATGCAATGTTCCTTATTGTAAGTCGACAACGGCAGGAGCCATATGGTTGTCTTTAATTTATGTTAAGACCCGCGTGTCTATTCAAAGTAGTTGTAATAGTTGAAGCGAGTGGACGACAACCATGGAGAAGCGTCATTGACCTTGATGCAATGCCGGTGATGATGGAGATCATGTTCGTGCTTGAAGATGGAGATCGGAGGCACGAAGAAGAAAGGCCATATCATATCACATATATATTGAATTGCATGTGATGTTAATCCTTTATGCATCTTGTATTGCTTAGTAGACGACGGTAGCATTATAAGATGATCCCTCATGCACATCAATTTCAAATCATAAAGTGTTCACCCTTAGTTAGCACCGTTGCTAAGGCTTGTTGTTTCGAAGCACCACGTGATGATCGGGTGTTCTAGATTCTGCAAGTGTATACAACGTGAGCAAGCCAGATTTGCTCATGCAGAAACTAAGGTTTGATCTTGACGAGCCTAGCATGTCAGACATGGTCTCGAACTCGGATTACCGAAAGGTAAAGCATGAATCGTATAGTAGATATGATGAACATGATGATTGTTCGCCATTGAAACTATATCAACTCTCGTGATGATCGGAGTTGATGTAGTGGATTTGGTTCGTGTGATCACTAAAACAATGTGAGGGATGTTGTTTTGAGTGGGAGTTCACCTAGTTTAATTTCATTAATTAATTTGAACTCAATTTGTCATAAACTTAGTCTAAACTATTGCAAATATGTTGTAGATCAATGGCAGCCCCTACCATCAATTTTAATGCGTTCCTAGAGAAAGAAAAGTTGAAAAACAATGGAAGCAACTTCGCGGATTGGTTCCGCAATTTGAGGATTGTCCTCACAGCTGGTAATTTGACCTATGTGCTGGATGCACCGCTGGGTGACCCACCTGCAGCTGATGCTCCTGATGAAGTAAAGAATGTTTACCTCGCTCGGAAGAATCAGTACTCCATAGTTCAGTGTGCTATCTTGTATGGTTTAGAATCGGAGCTTCAGAAAAGGTTTGAAGAGTCAGACCCATATGATATTGTCGAGGATCTCAAATTGATTTTTGAGACTCATGCAGCAATTGAAAGCTATGAGGCTTGAAAAGTTCTTTAACCGCAAGATGGAAGAGGGCAGCTCGTCGGTGAGCATGTGCTTAAGATGTCAGGCATGCAAACAAACTTCAAAGCTTGGGTATTGTGATTCCTAATGCTTTGGGGATTTACCGTGTCCTCCAATCACTACCACCAAGTTACAAGAACTTTGTGATGAACTACAACATGCGAACATGAACAAGACGTTGCGAACTCTTTGCCATGTTGAAATCTGCAGTGGAGATCAAGAAAGAGCACCAAGTGTTGTTGGTCAATAAGACCACCAAATTCAAGAAAGGCAAGTCTAAGCAAAGGGACACTTCAAGAAGGGTGGTAAGAAAGCTACCACGCCGAAGAAGACCAAGGCTGGACCTAAGCACAAACCGAGTGCTTTTACCGCAAGGGAGAAGGTCCTTTGAAGCGGAATTGCCCAAAGTACTTGGCGAATCAAGAACGGCAACATCAAGAAGAAAGGTATATCGATATACATGTTATTGATGTGTATCTCACTAGTACTCGTAGTAGTGCACGGTATTTGATCTTGGTTCGGTTGCTCATATTTGTAACTCAAACAGGTCTTTGCAGAATAAACGGAAGCTAGCGAAGAACGAGGTGACGATGCGCGTGGGAAACGGATCAAAGGTTGATGTGATCGCGGTCGGCACGCTACCCCTTCATCTACCATCGGGATTAGTTTTATACTTAAATAATTGTTATTTGGTGCCTGCGTTGAGCATGAACATTATATCGGGATCTTGTTTATTGCGAGACGGTTACTTATTTAAATCTGAGAATAATGGTTGTTCTATTTATATGAGTAATATGTTTTATGCACATGCACCTTTGATAGATGGTCTATTCTCATTGAATCTCGATAGTGGAAATACACATATCAACAACATTGAGGCTAAACGTTTGAAATTAAGCGATAATTCGACCTATATGTGGCACTGTCGTCTTGGTCACATCGGAGTGAAACGTATGAAGAAACTCCATTCCGATGGACTTCTTGAATCACTTGATTTTGAATCACTTGAAAGATCACGCTAAGCATGTCGATGGGAAAAATGACTAAGACTCCATTTTACGGTATGATGGAGCGAGCTACGGACTTATTGGAAATCATACATACCGATGTGTGGTCCAATGAGTGTAGCATCATGTGATGGTTATCGTTATGTTCTTACCTTCACGGATGACTTGAGTAGATATGGATATATCTATTTCATGAAACATAAGTCCGAAACTTTGAGAAGTTTAAGGAGTTTCAAAGTGAGGTAGAGAATCAACGTAACAAGAAGATTAAATTTCTACGTTACGATCGTGGAGGTGAATATCTAAGTTACGAGTTTGGCGAGCATTTAAAGAAGTGGAATACTTTCACAATTGACACCGCCGGGAACCACAGCGTAATGGTGTGTCCGAACGTCGTAATCGAACTCTCTTAGATATGGTTCGCTCTATGATGTCACTTACAGATTTACCGCTATCATTTTGGGGTTATGCATTAGAAACAGCCGCATTCACTTTAAATAGGGCACCGTCTAAATCCGTTGAAACGACACCGTATGAATTATGGTTTGGGAAGAAACCTAAATTGTCGTTCCTTAAAGTTTGGGGATGCGAAGCCTATGTAAAGAAGTTACTGTAGGACAAGCTTGAACCCAAAGCGGAAAAATCGTCTTCATAGGATACAGAAGGAAACTATTGGGTATACCTTCTATCATAGATCCGAAGGCAAAACATTCGTTTAAGAATGGATCCTTTCTAGAGAAGGAATTTCTCTCGAAAGAAGTGACTGGAAGGAAAGTAGAACTCGACGAGGTTGTTGAACCTTCTCTCGAAATTGCAAGTAGCGCAGCACCGGAAGAAGTTCCTGTGGTGCCTGCACCAATAAGGGAGGAAGCTAATGATGATGATCATGAAACTTTGGTTGAAGTTGCTCTGAGCCTCGGAGGTCAACGAGAACTCGTACCACTCAGTTGGTATGATTCCGTTATGAATATCATGGTGGTGGACAACACCGATGACCCCGAGACATATGAGGAAGCGATGATGAGCCCAGATTCCAATAAATGGCAAGAAGCCATGAAATCCGAGATTGGATCCATGTACGAAAACCAAGTATGGACTTTGGTGGACTTACCGGATGGCCGGAAGGTCATCGAGAACAAATGGATTTTCAAGAAGAAAGCAGATCTTGATGGTAATGTTATCTGTCTATAAAGCTCGACTTGTCGCAAAAGGGTTTCGACAAATTCAAGGAGTTGACTACGATGAGACTTTCTCACCGATGTGAAGCTAAAGTCTGTGAGGATTATGTTAGCAATCGCTGCATATTATGATTATGAGATATGGCGATGGATGTCAAAACAGCATTCCTCAATGGAGACATTGATGAAGAGTTGTATATGATGCAACCCAAAGGTTTTGTCGATCCTATAGATGCTAACAAGGTATGCAAACTTCAACGGTCCATCTATGGATTGAAGCAAGCATCCGAAGTTGGAATCAACGTTTTGATAAGGTAATCAAAGTTTTGGTTTTATACAAACTTATGGAGAAGCTTGTATTTACAAGAAAGTGAGTGGGAGCTCAGTAGCATTCTTAATACGTATGTGGATGACATATTGTTGATTGGGAATGATGTAGACCTTCTTAATAGTGTCAAGGAATATTTGAATAATAGTTTTTCAATGAAGGATCTTGGCGAAGCAGCTTACATATTAGGCATAAAGATTTATAGAGATAGATCGAAACGCCAAATATCATTGTCACAAAGTACATATTTGGACAAAGTTCTAAAGAGATTTGGAATGGAAGAAAGCAAGAAAGGGTTCTTGCCCATGTTGCCCAATACGACCTTGAGTAAAACTCAAAGTCCGACATCGGCAGAAGATAGAGAAAGGATGAGTAAGACTCCCTATGCCTCAGCCATAGGATCTCTAATGTATGCCATGCTATGTACTAGACCCGACATTGCATATGCTGTTAGTTTAACTAGCAGATATCAAAGTGATCCAGGAGTGGATCATTGGACAGCGGTCAAAAACATCCTTAAGTACTTGAGAAGGACTAAGGATATGGTTCTTTCTTATGGAGGTGATGAACAGCTCGTTGTTAATGGTTACACCGATGCTAGTTGGAACACCGATCCAGATGATTCTAAATCACAATCCGGATACGTATTTATTTTGAATGGTGCAGCAGTTAGCTGGAGGAGTGCAAAGCAAAGCGTTGTGGCGAGATCTTCAACTGAATCGGAATACATGGTTGCTTCGGAGGCTTCACAAGAAGCGATATGGATGAAAGAGTTCATTACAGAGCTGGTGTGGTTCCAAGTCGCTGGACCCAATGTCTATCTCATTGTGATAACATGGGCCATAGCCAATGCGCAAGAACCAAGGTCACAAGAAGTGAAGCATATCAAGCTGCGTTTTCACGCTATTCGAGAACATATCCAGGACGGGATATAAAGATTTGCAAAGTACACAGATCTGAATGTGGCGGATCCGTTGACTAAACCTCTCCGAGGGCAAAACATGACCAACACCAAACTGCCATGGGTGTTCGGTATATTACCATGTAATCTAGATTAGATGACTCTAGTGCAAGTGGGATCTGTTGGAGATATGCCCTAGAGGCAATGATAAATGTAGTTATTATTATATCTTTGTGTTTATGATAAATGTTTACATTCATGCTATAATAGTATTAACAAGGAAACCATTAATACTTGTGTGATTTGTAAACTTAATTTGAAGTCCCTAGTATAGCCTCTATACTTCACTAGCTTGTTGGTTGATTAATGATTGTGGTTTCCATATCATGAACATTGAGATGTTATCAACAACAAGATCATATCGTTAGGAGAATGATATGGTGGACATACTCCTATAGATAAGCGTAGCATAAAGATCAAGTCATTTCAATAGTTCAATTGCTATATGCTTCGATACATAGTAACCTAATTCCTTCGACCATGAGATCATGCATATCACCTTTACCGGATGGATGCTTTGATGACATCAAACACCACACGAATCGGGTGGCTATAAAGGTGGCATTAAGTGTTGGAAAGTATTGGTTGAAACACATGGATCAAGAGTGGGATTTGTCCATCCACATGACGGATAGATATACTTTGGGCCCTCTCGGTGGAATGTCATCCAATTAGCTTGCAAGCATGTGACTTGGTCACAAGGGATCACATATCACGGAGCGAGAAAAGAGTACTTATCGAACGAGGGTGAACTAGGGATGCAGAGATACCGACGATCATAATCTCGGATAAGTAACATATCGTGAGACAAAGGGAAATTGGTATCGTATGTAAGTGGTTCATTCGATCGCAAAGTAATCGTAGAAATATGTAGGAGCCATATGAATTTCCAGATTCCTCTATTGGTTATTGTTCGGAGAAGTGTCTCGATCATGTCCGCATAATTCACGAACCGTAGGGAGACACACTTAAGGATTCGACGTTGTTTGAGTAGTTATGGTATTATGAGAAAGAGACCGAATGTTGTTGAGTCTCGGATGGGATCCGGATATCACGAGGTGATCCGGAGTGGTCCGGAGAATAAGATTCATATAAGGAAAGTCCGTTTCGAGATCGGGAATGATTCCGTGTTTTCATCGGAATGTTCTAGAAGGTTCGGATTGTCCAAGCACTCGGGGGAGGGTACATGAATGTGTCATTGCTCATTGAATGATTGCATCATGTACTAAGTGTTATTGCTGTCCCAAATAAAGGATTAAATTGAATCCTAAAAAAGAAAAGTCAAATGTCCAGTTTGAAAGTCAAACTGCCAAAACAAGAAACTGTGGGAAACAAGCAAGAGGAGTTGGAACCAACACGGAGGAGGAGTAGGACTCCTCCAGGCCGGCGCCCAGAACAAGGAAGAGTTGGGGAGGGACTACTCCCTCCCCTGGCGCGCCAAGGAACCCCCTCCCATAAAAGGAGGGGCAGGGCTCCTCCCATAGACACATAACTTTCTACTCTAGATCTCGGTTTAGCTGTTTTGGTTTAGAGCTTCTAATTGCTTTAGCCAACAGTTTAGAGCCTTCTAATTGGTTTAGAGCCCTCTAATTGGTGTGTCTAATTACTAGGCCACTAATCCTCTCTCTCATAAAGCTCCACCATACTTGCACCGGCTTAAGGCGAAGCCTCAGGATCTCCCTCTACTTAGGTACCATGCCGTTGTGCTGCCGGAATCGCGAGGAGAGTGCTACAACCTCCGCTGCCTGCTGGAACAAGGGAGAGGAAGGTCTTCGTCGAGTACCGAACGTGTGACCGACTGCGGGAGCGCTGCCGGAACGTGGCACTGGAAGGATCGTCTACACGATCTTGAGATCGGGAAGAGTACGACTACATCACCCACGAGAATCCGCTCTCGTTAAACGCTTTGGAATCTTCGAGGGTAAGTTATACCATCGACTCGTTGCTACAATCTAGTAGATAGATCTTGGCTTGTTTGTTTGTATGCGATAGAAAATTTTTGTTTTCCATGCTACGAACCCCTACACTGTACCCCCTGGCTGGCCTTCCGGGCTCCCCTCTGGACTTCTTGTTCCCCACGGAAAGTTATTGACTTTGTACTTCATCCCGTACAATTCCGAGAATATTTCTTTACTAACTTTTCTGAAACCAAAAACAGCAGAAAACAGGCATCTGGCACTGTTGCAACTTGTTAATAGGTTAGTATAGAAAACATGTAAAAAGCACCTCAAAGTGTGGACAACTAAGCAAAGTAGATACTAAACAAGCATGGACCATTAAAATTTATAGATACGTTTCCAATGTATCAGTCACTTATACATGATATAAGCATTCAATCTTGGTGAATAAAGCATTATCATTATAATCCTTTGATCTTTTATGGTTTAGGTTTCCAGTTGGCTAATCAAGGCTTTCATCAATACAACACTATAGTTGTATTATAATTATTTTCTCAGTGTATCTATCTGACTAAGAGAGATGATTCATTTACTATACCTACTTTATTCAATAGGATTACTCCTGGTAATTTTCTTCAGGATTCATCCTTGTAATATTCTTTATCACCATATAAATATATATTCCAATTAACTCTTCTATCATTACATGAGTGGGTTGACTCCATCAATTATCACAATGATCTTATTCTCTTCCAACACTCCCATCCTATAGATGATATCTAAATCTAGCATTAGCACTTACCTCTTCTTACTTCTTTCTCTTAAGAGCCTAAGTGAATGCTATGATATGGACAAGAGTTGATAAATCAAGAATTGATAGGTTAAGAATTGGTGAATCAATAGTTGATTACTCAACATTGATGAACAACAGATATTAGAATAAGATTCAATAGAGACGATAAGGATTGATATGGAAAGAAAGGTGTATGGTGAATGATCTTGACTTGTCTTCTTTCCTACTCAATCTTATTAAAGAGCTAAGGTTAGGTATTACCATGATACTCACGGTATAAGTAGATGAGATTAAGATAGATCAAGAATTAGTTGTTACATTCTTATTACTTAAGTTATATTTATTACTTGGTATTCATGGGTTGTGTAATGATTACTGGAATATGACTACTTAAGGATCAAATATAAACCATTAAGTAATGTATTAGGGTTTAACTTTTATTACATTTAATCTACCCTTAGATCAAATATCCTTTACCCAAAACAAGGTTTTAACAAAGGTCATATTGAAACTTATCGCAGTCAACTTGATGATCTACTTCAATTCCATCAAGTTGGGAGAAGCTTCAATCACTTTGACAAGTTTTGTTCAAAAGCGCGAAAATTATTCGGATTTTCTATGCATGAATGCAATGCACAAATTTGGGTTCATCTTATTTCTAAGATCTAATGCTTGGATGTTACAGACTCTCCCCCTTAAAATAAACTTCGTCCTTGAAGTTCGTATACTCTCACGTTTCGGAGTAAGGAATTGTCTTGCATTGATTACGATATGTCTCAACTCCATGGTAACCTCAATTGGAAATAATTGTAGTATTCCATATCCAGATCGTTTTCTTGTATTCTCATCATACTTGGAATTCTCCAACTTGTTGTCTTCAATACTCCAAAGTTCCTTTTACTATCATCCCTTAGGATATGTTCTCATTATGGAATCCTTAAATTAGAATTTCTTATTTAGTTCATTTCCCTGATTAGGTATTCTATTCCAACTCCTTCATTTGATCATCGAACATCCTTACTATATTATATAAGGTCTAGGAAGTCTTACTAAAACAGGTTTTAAATTTCTATTAGCCAATAGTTATAGTCAAAAGACTAATCTTTGATTTATCATTGTATGAGTTGTACTGGTAGTCCTTCTGAAGATTGGATTTGAACTCGTTTAGTCCATACCCATCGGAATTTGTTGTTTCGCTATACATATCCAATTGGATGTGTGTTATTAGTTCCTAAGAATTACTTAAGAATTATTTCCTTTAGAATTATTCTATTAGGGTTAATCTATTTTATCACCCTTAAGCTTTTGTCTTAGCAAGCTTTAGATAATGCTTTCATTATCACCTTAAGTACTTCTTCAACTACCATTTAATAATTGCCTTCAGGTTTGATTACTACTTCCTTGAAGTAAACTTCGATCTTTCATCCAGACATACTTACGAAAGTACTTTAATAATGATGACTTCTTTTAACCTTAGGAAAATAAGGCTTAATGTTATTGTCGGGTAGTCCTTCTTCTGCAACCTTTATTCGGAAAGTCATATAATGATACTTTCATTTCTAATGTTTACTCTCCCCCTTAGGGTTTACTAATAGTCTTCAAACTGTCTATATAGTAACCATTGGCTTTATAACTAGAATGTTGGTCTTTGTTCAGCTTATACTTTACCTAATTAGGGTCTTATGAAAGATTGTACGGTGTATCCACATAATTGTGGACCTCCGAAGCGAATCTTTCAGCAGTATTTGTCTTACTTACTATTTGGACATTTTCGCTTGGATAGGTCTGACTTCGCGAAGCGCCTCGAAAGACGATCGCTTTAATATGTATACTCCTTCATGTCTTTCTTAACTTAGGCCAAGTTTTATGCTCTTTATGCAATAACAAGATAATCTGGTTAACTAAGTTAACCAAATACCGGCTGCGGACAAATACCAGCTGCGGAACATCCTAGGATGTATGAATTACCCTACGGTTTCCGACATACTATTGGCATTCTCTCTGAATTGTCAGAGCTTGAATACCATTTTGGTTCCAAAGCCTTTTCTCTGTACTAATCCATGATGCTTCCATGAACTAGATACTACTACTTCATTAACTTCTAAACAACATCACCTACTTTGGGTGAACTTTAAATTATACTTCTTGTTGCTCCATGTATTCCCTACATTAATCTTCCTTCTTATTGCTGTTTATTAATTATCTGAACTTGATCCATCCTTCAAATTGCGTTGATACTCCTTATACTTTGCTTCATTCTTCATGTAAGTCTTCATCTTGGTCTTTGAAAATCGTCACTCCCTTACACGAATTCCCTTTTCTATCTAGGTCTATAACATCAAGTAATAACTGGATGTTGCAACATGCATTTGCACATCAAGTCAAACTTCATGTACAGATCTAGTCAATCAAGAAGATCCAAGAAAAATCAATAAATCCAAATGTGGTACATATAACACACAATATTCTAAGCCCAAAATATAATAGTTGAGTATATTATCTCTAGAATTCAGGCTTAGTTGTGTAGTATATGACACCTCCTCATATAGGTTTATATCGTGATACTGAGCACATAGGGTCAAACTATTCTTTATCTCAACATTTACCCAAATTGCTCAATTGCAATAGGATAAATCTTAAACAAAGTGGTCTCAATATGGTTTCGACTAACACTTTTGTCTCACTTTTGAAAGGATTAACTATAACCAACCTTACTTTATTAGTAACTAACCTCATATGATCTCTCAAAAAGACTGATTTTTTTCTATTGAACACCTAAAACTAAATTCTATCAGGAATTATGACACTTATGGCTTCTATCATAGTTCTACCATGTTATTTCTTACTTGTACTTCAAAATGATTTACTAATTACTTGTCATTTAATACCCTCACAAGGGTTTTAGAGATAAACTTACCATGATCTTGTTATGTTTTGCCTCTTTATGATGATTTAAGAGCTAATCTAACCATGATGACTTTGTTTCACACTACACTATTATTAAATCTTAACATAATTTCACTTCATCACGTAGAATTCTCAAGTGAATCCCACATGATTACTACTCATTACATCAACATTTTCTGATGATATTCAACATGTTTTCTTTGGTTATCAACTAACAATAAAATTCCACTATGCTACTTGAATTCTAGAGTTAGGCTACACCATTAAGACTACTTCCATATGATGTCTTACACTTTTCTATAGTATCTTGGTGGTTTATGTCTCCTTCGGAAGACACTAAATAGCACTATACTGAGAAAAGATAAAATCATTACTCCTAAGAAAGAATGACTTAAGCATCTGACTTAGGTGTGACAAGGTTATCTTCAAGTGGATACTCATCACAAGTCATAAGAATATTTGGTTTAGATAAGATGGCTCCTATAGTCACTATCCAACCTACAGATCTTCCTAAAAGGGTTTCAATCCTAAGGTCAAAGCATATGCTCTTATACCATCTGCAGTGACCCAGCATACCACTGCATGATGTAGTACAATATAGTCGTTGACATAACACCAATGAAACACCATTCACTAGTATTACATCCCTCAGAGTGGTATAACAGAAACACAGCAGGTCCAAGACATGACTATAGGTTACAACTCAACTCTTCACACAAGATCCAGAGAACACTCTAGGTTAAAGAGAGAGAAAGAAACTTCTTACAAAGAAGAATCGGAAATAAACAACTCAAAAACTATCATATTAATAAGACTAGTATTTTAACTAATGGTCTGGCATTGCTGCTATTGCAATACGCTACAGAAATAGATTCTATGGCTAGAGATTATATTCCTATCTAATCAGTAACTTCGTCTTCACTTGAGTTGATGTATATGTTGACTTTATTGACTTCATTGAAGAGCTTTAGCTTTTGATGATGATTCCTGGAGAATAACTTGATGTAGACGTCGTCTTAATGGATTTAGAGTCTAGAAAGGGTTAAGAAGATACGTTGAGTACGAGCGTACTTAGCAAGTTCACTAGAAAAGGAGTGTTTGATGCACTATATCTACAGCCACAGACCATAGGTCGTAGGCAATGCAAGTTTTCGTAAACATTTCTTCAAAGGTTGCTTTTATTCTGAAAAGCTATGTCCGTCAGCCTTCACGGGATTACCAGAACTTTCATGGAGTTCATTTCCCACAGCGTTCGCATGTCCTTTCCGGAACAAGGAGTAACAAGTTACAGTTCTTACACCCTACAGAGGTGCGTTACTTTACCCATGATAGATCTTATCTTTGTTGCACATCCGAGTTGCATTCGCGTCCACACTTCCTTGGTGTGGGGCCCAAACTAAGATCCAAGCCAATCACTGCCCCCTTCGCGACCTCAAATGCCTCCTTGGTGTACACCATGTCCACATATTGAATTACGACAATGGTTTGTACAGACCGTTAGATGCCAGAACTATCGTGGGACGTTGAGGGTTCCCACCCATATGCTGCATATCCTCTACGAATTACCAATTAATATGCACTCTACGAGTGATAACAACCACGACCTGCACATCCGGCTACATGCGAGAGGAAGAAGATACAACTGACTTCTCCGTCCCATTCCAAATCTCATGGTTAACGCGTGATATACGACGCAAGAATCACTGGCGACATTGGTTGTTAAGTCCTAGATAATATGTTACTTTACCACCGGAACTTTTATAGTAGGTTATTGCCTCATGGTAAATAACCTAAATCACATTATTATGAAAATAGTGTTTTATGTCCCTTTTCAAATGCAGGTGATGAAAACACTGTATTTGCAAAATACTTTACAAAAAATAATCAAAGGACATGAGCAAGTGTGAACTTGCCTTTTGTGATTGCAAGATTATGCACTCACGGTCTTCAAGACAATATAAAAGATCCAATATCTGAAATCAGCATCATTGGTTTGGTAAGGACTAATGTTTAAATAAGCAAGATGCTATTATGCATATGTAATGTAATGCAATTTGATAAACTCAAATCCCAGGAATAACGTTGTTCTAGGGTTTGGAAACTGGAAATGGATTCTTTAGAATGTGTTATCCTTTTAAATAAGTTTCATACGTGTGCTTCTTATTAAGGCTTGTGAGTGTGTGTGAATAACACGTATTTATAATATCATACATCAATAAGATACACACATATGAAATGCTACTCAAGATTGCTTACATTATAATTGTTTATCTTCAAATTTTACTTTACAAGTAATGGCATTAATAAGGAACTTAAGTGTTTACAATCCTAAGTATATAAGTAAAGTTTGAAACAATGTGATTATGATTAATTGTCATCTATTGATTATGATGAGAGTCCTTGAATTTAATTTGTTAAGAGTTGGAAATATTATTATAAGGTTTGTTGATTGAAGTGGCAAAACGAATAACTTTTGAAGAAAAGATTTCTTTTCTAAAGTCTAAACAATATTTGTGGTTAATCAAATGTGGCCGATGTTGTTTGTGCTTTCTTGAATAGTTTGGACTTAAGATGCTTTATGACTTAAGTATAACAGACCAAAGTTAACTATAAAGCATATAATAAGGTATTTAGCATAGTATTTAAAGTATTGTAGACTAAAGTTAACTTTAAAGGCATATATGGATTTAAGGTGTAATGCTTATGGTATTTTACTTTGTTCACTTTATATTATTTCCTTAGAGCTATTTAAGAATAGCATTACTTTGATTTGAGTAGTTGTTTCTTAATTGTATAATGGAATAGAATCATTTATCTTTTTTATAAAGGTGTGGTTATGATTTGTAATCAAGGAAGTAATATCACTTAGCTACTTATCGATTCAATATAGTTTTTTGGTATGTTTATAACTTGTGTTTGAAGTAAGGGAAAAGGTTTTATTTAGTCATAAATTATTCTTGAAGATTTTATATTTGATAAGGATCTTTTTAGTAAATAATTTACACTTCTGGTTGAATGATAATTCAATAAGATTGCATCTTAAATGTGTTGAACCATTTTGACTTCATATTCTTGATATTTAAGACTAATACTATTTATTAGACTTAATTGGCCAAATTTAGAAATATTAGCAATTTTTATTTATCCTTATCTTAATTATCAATTAAAGAAATAGGTTTAAATTCAAGTTGTTAAAGTGTTTTAAATTTTTATTTACCTCAAAAGTGGAATAATATATTTTTAACATGTATGTATTATTTTTGTGATCATTTTGGTATATTACATTTATTTTTGTGATTTAAAAATAATAAGATATTATTTTTATAAGATTTACTACTTTATAAATACTTAATAAATAATAAATGTTTAATTAAATGAAATAGTAATGCATGATTATAGTTTTGAATTATAGTTCTTATTTTTCTAAGATTTCTGGTATTTTATTTATATTTTTAACATTTACCAATATTAAAATATGAATTTTCAAAGTTTTATTACTTATAAATTCTTTATTAAATAACGATTATTTAAAATTTTGGACTATTAATGTTTGATAATGGTTTAATGTTATAGATTTTATTTTTCTAAATTTTTTGATATATTAAATGTATTTTTATGAATTATACAACAAAATTTATTAACTTAGCAAGATTTATTCATTTTATTTAATTTCTGGAATTTTTTTTTGAATGTATATTGTTTTGTTTATTTTCCAAACAGACACATAACTTTTATACCGCACACCCAGCTAGCCCTAGTCACTGACCTGTGGGCCAGTGACCATGTCATTTTCCACACGTGCAAAGACTAGGTCAAACCAACTGACTGGGCTAGGCTGACGAGAGCATGACGTCGGCATGACGTCACATGAGGTTGATCCTCTCAGATCGAAGCTAGATCGAGCGATTGGGTGCACGCGCGCAGCCGAGGCTGGGCTTGCTGGAAAGAGGCTGTAATGGGGAACCTAATAGTGGTGGCGCGACTAGTTTTTGGTCACCGGAGAAGGGTTTGCAGCGAGCTTTCATGGCGGCGCTTGCAGGCGATCACGTAGGCATCGATACAGGAAGAAATTGAAGCATTGGGGCATACTGGGAGACTCAGTAACTCACCAGGAACCTCGCAGAGGTGTCGGTGAGGGGAGACGAGCTCGGAATCGGTGACGAACGACGGTGACTGTCGGCGGTAGTGAGGTATCGATTGATCCGATAGGGGGTTCTTCGGCTTCCATGGACTGGCTTGAGAGATCAAGGACGACGAGGTGATTCCAACAGCACCCTTAGGGAGTCCAGGGGATCTCGGGATCGACGGTGATGTGCAGCTCCGGCGAGCTAGGTTTTCGGTCAGAGAGGGAATTGGGGAGAAAGAGTGAGGATAAGGATATCCGACGTGTCGGTGGTCTTCTTATAGGCAACGAACATCAGCGGCACGAATCTGGATGGAGGCGGACGTCAAGGCGTGGCGGCGGACGGCGGCGATGCCGACATGCAGCTGCTTGTGACGTTGCGAGGAAGACGATGATGGACATTTCGCAGAAAACCCCCTAGCATAATTTCCAACTTAACCCGCAGTCCTTCTTTTGTCCCACCCGTCAGTTACTGTGTGGATGAGATGAGCACGTTGTTGGGCCGAAATGTGGCTATTGTGGGGTGCTCGTGGGCGACAGATAAGTAAAAGGACGAATGGGCCTCAGTCCAGAACTAATTCCTTTTGTTTTTTCCTTGTTCCTTTTCTGTTTTCAATTTCCTGTTTTATTTTCAGATTTAAATTAGCACCTTTGATTTGAATTCTCCTTATATATTTTATTTGCTAAATAATTGTAGCAAGACTAAAATGTATTTAGCATCATTTTGTGTGCTTTTATTAAATAATGTTATATTTCTTTATATAAGTTCTTTTTAAATATTTTGTAAGAGCCTTTGTTATTAATTTTGTTTCCATAATAAACCATGGATTTATATTAGGATATTTCCTTATTTATTTATAAAACTTAATTCTAGTTAGCTCACAGTTTGGAGGGAAATTTCTATATAACGATCATATATCATTATTTGATGCATGATATTCAAAGGAAATCATCTGGTTAATATTACTCCCATAAATCTAGGAAATACTAATATATATATTTTATTATAACTAGCATAAGAGTTAGGGTGTGAATTGTAGATGCTTACCCTAGGGTTTAGGGTTCTTAATATACTTATATTCTTTTGTTGATGTGAATAAAGCTTAATGACTAAAACACATTGTCTTTATGTTGGTGATCATTAATGATATCACCCTTTAAAATAGAAATTTATTCTCTGGAATGTCTTATGGAAAGGGATTGATAAAGATACTCCTAAGCACATATGGTTATGATAATTGGAAATGACAGAGATGTGCTTAAGTGATTTGCTATGGGAAAATATTCCTATAAAGCATTGTGAAAATAAAATAATAGATCAATCAGATGAAAGGGATATTATGTTTGATTAAAGATTTAGGGTTTAATGTTTACCAAGAATTCCTATCTTCCATAAGTCACAATACTAGACTTCTAATTAAGGAATTCCTTTCTTAGATATACTACTTCTTCATATCCATCCTCATGTGCTAACATGATGATCTTTACTTCACAAGAATATCCTTATCCACCTTTTATTCTTCTAAATCCATTTATAAATCCAGTGAGCTTGACACTAAAGCTTTTCATAATCTTCTTATATCCATACTTGGTTATATCAACCACTCTACTGTTGATAACCTCCAATCCAACAAGTGGTTACTTCTAACTACTTTCATAATCTTCCTTAATCACCCTTCACTAATATTACTTCAATAGATGTATACATCAAATCCTACTTCACCTCAAGTGCTTAGTATTTCCAAAGAGGAAAATACTACTTATTTAATCCAATGTTGCTCTAACATAATCTTAATCATACTATCTTGTCTCTACTTAACTCCAGTATCTAATACTCAAACCTCACATTATATTAATGTGACTTGTCATGGCTAACCTATAATGATATATCTATACTAGGGTTTAATCATGTCCTATCCACCAATGTCACTGATAGCGCTTGGCGAGGTGGAAGAGGTTGAAGTAGATTCCCCAGTAACGGCACCAGAAAGCTTGATGGCGCCTGGTGTTTGACATGGAAGCGCTTCGTTGGAAACCCAAGAGCAAGGTGTGAAGCAGCAAGCAGCAAGCAGCAAGTTTTCCCTTAGTTGAGACCGAGGTTATCGAACTAGAAGGAGGAAGGAAACGTCACACAGGTGTTGCAAACAACGTGGAGACCTGCACAACACAAACTCAAGACTTTGCCCCAACGAATCAGTGAGGTTGTCAAGCTCACCGGTTTGCTGTAACAAAGGATTAAACATATGGTGTGGAAGGTAATGATTTGCAGCAAGTAAATAAGTAACAGTGGAAGATGTATCAATGGTAAAGATTGGACCGGGGTCCATAGTTCACTAGAGGTGCTCTCCTTAGATAAACAACATGGCATGAAGGGTAAACAAATTACAGCGAGGCAATTGACAGGAACTGAGCAAGGCATAACAATGCAATTACTAGCCAGAAAGATCCTATGAGGTTGATTGGGCAATACAACAATATACATAGACCGTCATCCAACTGCATCTATGACTATAAGTCCACCTTCAGGTTATCATCTGAACCTGACTAAGAGAGATGATTCATTTACTATACCTACTTTATTCAATAGGATTACTCCTGGTAACTTTCTTCAGGATTCATCCTTTTAATCTTATTTATCACCATATAAATATATATTCCAATTAACTCTTCTATCATTACAGTAGTGGGTTGACTCCATCAATTATCACAATGATCTTATTCTCTTCCAACACTCCCATCCTATAGATGATATCTAAATCTAGCATTAGCACTTACATCTTCTTATTTCTTTATCTTAAGAGCCTAAGTGAATGCTATGATATGGACAAGAGTTGATAAATCAAGAATTGATAGGTTAAGAATTGGTGAATCAATAGTTGATTACTCAACATTGATGAACAACAGATATTAGAATAAGATTCAATAGAGATGATAAGGATTGATATGGAAAGAAAGGTGTATGGTGAATGATCTTGACTTGTCTTCTTTCCTACTCAATCTTATTAAAGAGCTAAGGTTAGTTATTACCATGATACTCATGGTATAAGTAGATGAGATTAAGATAGATCAAGAATTAGTTGTTACATTCTTATTACTTAAGTTATATTTATAACTTGGTATTCATGGGTTGTGTAATGAATACTAGAATATGACTACTTAAGGATCAAATATAAACTATTAAGTAATGTATTAGGGATTAACTTTTATTACATTTGATCTACCCTTAGATCAAATATCCTTTACCCAAAACAAGGTTTTAACAAAGGTCATATTGAAAATTATCGCAGTCAACTTGATGATCTACTTCAATTCCATCAAGTTGAGAGAAGCTTCAATCACTTTGACAAGTTTTGTTCAAAAGCGCGAAAATTATTCGGATTTTCTATGCATGAATGCAATGCACAAATATGGGTTCAGCTTATTTCTAAGCTCCCCTCCAGCCGGGTGCCGGGAAGAGCTTCAGATCCCCCCAATCTAGGGACAACGGTGGCGGCGGCTACAGACGGTTTCGTGGAATATTGATCGGGTACTTTGGGTTTTGGCATCGGGGGGTCTTTATAGGCGAAGAGACGAGGCAGGGCGTGGCCAGGGTGGTCACACCCCCTAGGCATGACTAGGGCTAGCCCGCTTCGCCAGGGGGTGTGGCCCCCTGGTGCCTCCCCTCCATCTTGTACTCTGGCTCCGTGTTCCACACGGTAAAATATCGACTTTGGCTTTTGTCCCGTCCAATTTCGAGAATATTGACTTTCTGCCTTTCTGGAACCAAAAACAGAAGAAAACAGTCAACTGGCACGGTGGCATCTTGTTAATAGGTTAGTACCAGAAAACATATAAAAACACATCAAAGTGTAGACAAAGCAAAGAAAAGTAGATACTAAACAAGCATGGGACATCAAAAATTATAGATACGTTTCTGACGTATCAAGCATCCCCAAGCTTAACTCCTGCTCGTCCTCGAGTAGGTAAGTGATAAAAAGAATAATTTTTGAGGTGACATGCACTATCACAATCAGGATCAAACATTTGCAAGAATTGAAAGCTAGGATCAAAGAACTCTAAACATGATCATGAAAGATGGAGTTCTAACAGTAAGACAAAGTAAATATGCATGCAACATGAAAGGCTACAAACAAAGATCATAAATAACATGCATTGAAAAACGTTCGTTTGTTTCACATACAGAAAACATGGCATAGTGGCAATCAACTTGTCCCTCATAGAGTAGCAAATAGATGCATAGGACACCTTTAAAGTTTATAAGAGTGACTAGATACAAATAGCACAAGAACAAGTAATATCAACAATATGCATCAATCAATAAGTTTTGGGACAATGCACATAGAACTAAGAAAGGAAACTATGCTCTCTTAACGGATGCCTAAAGGTAGAAGGTGAAGACTCAATATAATGGTGGAAGAAGGGCCATTCATAAGGGAAGCAGGGATTTCAAGTTTCAAAAAGAGCTTCCAAAAATTATGGTACTTGTTAGCTTTCAGCTATCATTGCCCCTATCATAAGCATCTTGAAGTGATTAAGGTTAAAGTGAACAAACTATGGAGTATATGCTTTACAAAGTATAAGTTGGCAATCTCATGTCCCTTGAATACGAGGGCCGCTCCTCATGCTACTCAACTTTAGTTACTTGCAAGTTCTTGTCATAGTAAGTATATGCGTATCATAGAGAACCGACAATGGGGTACCCCTTGCACATGATACAGGAGCTATCCCATAATCAAAATGACAAGGCAAGCAGACAATGAGCATCTCAGCGATCTTTTTATTTGCTATTTGCATAGGTTTTTATTGAGGATGCTTCACAGATTGCTCATTATGGTGATGCTGCAAGTTTCCACCATGATTAGGCACGGCTTATGCTAGCAGCCCAGGCGTTTCTCTAACACAAAATACATAACTCCATGGACTTACAATCTCCCGTTTTATTTCACACCGACGACATCCATAAACAAAAGAGCATGATATCAAGTGTGTACAAAGTACAAGTGCAATATTGCAATCGTTCCCATGATAGAATGGTTCTGCTAATTCCAACTTATAAGTGCAAGCATATACAACATAGATGACACAATGGTTCAATTTTATTAGGGGCAAGAAAATTAAAGTGTGCCATCAAGTTCGTGAGAGCTTTAATTACTAAGTTTTCACATAACAAAATATTTTTTTAATTGGAAGATAGATGAAAACAAGAATATACTTGGAATGGTGTAACACACCATGCATAGGATTTTGTAGTGGAAACTTTGGAATAACTTAGTTTCTTGGGAGTTGGATGCATGAGTAGAACTTACTCATACAAGAGGAGGCTAGCAAAAGACTAGGAGACCAACTAAGAGAGCAATAATGGCCATAATCATGCAGAGTGACAAAACATTACTAATCAAAGCATCAAGTGGTACTACAAGTCAAGGACTAAATGATCATAGAGGCTATGGTCACTGGTTCATAGTCATAACATGGTGTGAGCATGTGCCAATTCAACCCAAATAAAGCATCAAAGGAGAATACCACAATACTATGCTTTTGTATGCTAAAACAACACATGATTCCTTCAAGGCACACTAAGCAATCCCAATTGTTTGGAACAAGTCATGATACAACAATAATCACTAAGCATAAGGTCAAAATAACACCTAGCATGGCATGATAAAGTCTAAGTCACAGTCAAAGCAAGCTCCTATTGTACTACTCAAGCAAGAACTTTCTACTCCTCTCCAACACCAATAAACTTATTTGAAACAACACAGCGAGAACGGGGGTCCAAACTACTTTATTCAAGCAAACTAAGCAAAGCAAACAAAAACTAATACGCTCCAATAACAACACAACAGTGCATGAAACAATAAAAACGAAGTGTCTAGAAAGACCTAAGCTTTTTACTGATGAAGAAGGGCATGCCTTGGGCATCCCCAAGCTTTGACGCTTGTAACTCTTGAATATTTCTTGGGGTGACACGAGGTGGCATCCCCAAGCTTGAGCTTTTGTCCATTCTTCATCTCATTACATCATTCTTTCTCTACACCTGCAAATTTTCCTTCATACAAAAGTTCACACAATCTTCATTAGCAACATTAGTGTATTCAAAAGATAATAGACCTTTTGGGGTTTAGTTTCAGAACAGCAAAAGTTTCACTAAAGACACAAACTACTATAGCAATTCCCTCAAAAATCTCAATTTCCCAAAAAAAAGGAATCAATAAGAAGCAAATGCAAATAATGGCAGAAATCTGTCAAAACAGACCAGTAGGTAGAAACTGATTTTTTCGAAGGCCTTCTGTTGCTCAAATAAAAAAGTGTAACATACTGGGGGATTTATTCGTAAATTTTCAGCTCAATCCGACTTACAGAGATTCCTCACGAATTTTTACGGTGGAGCACGAAAATCTGTTTCGGGACAGTAACTCCCCAAATCTCACTTCCCTCTCATTAGAGGTTAATCTTGGCACAAAAAAGCAAATAAAAAGGATAAGGAGAGGTCATTACAGAAGTAATAACTTCCAAGACTCAAGAAAACTATTGGGTTATATCCCAAGAAGTACTTTTATTTAATGCCTTTAAGTTTGGCATTGATAGTTTGAGAAGATGCTCACATAAGAAATATGAATTGAAGTAAACGCGAGAATCAAGAAGCAAATTCAAAACACATTTAAGTCTAACCCACTTCCTATGCATCGGAATCTTGTACACAAATAAATTAACAAACAACAAAGTGCCAAGCATAGGAAGATAAAACAAGAGTAACTTCAAAACTTTCAGCACACATAGAGGTGTTTCAGTACCATTGAAACTTATACAACCATATTTTCCTCTCTCATAATAATTTTTAGTAGACTCATGAATAAAATCAACAATATAACTATCACATAAGGCATGCTTTTCATGATCTACAAACACATCATTTTTATCAAGCTCAAAAATAGTAGGATTAAAACCTTCAAACCCACTTTTAACCATTTTATAACAAGAAGACTGATCATTCAATATAGGACCATCATCTAGAGCTTTATCATAAACATTTTCTAAGAAAAATTCTTTAGTACCATGCATTTCGAAGTTAGGCACAAATATAGGATTATCATAGATAATAGGAGCATAACTATCATCACAAGTTTTACCCATAGCAGATATTTCAAAATAATCCACAGGAACATAACATTCATCCTCCTTTGGTAAGCATGGGGGACAATCGAATAATGTAAGAGGTAAAGAGTTACTCTCATTAGAAGGTAGACATGGGTAGATCCATTCTTCCTCCTCTTGATCATCACTCTCCTCCCCTTTTTCATCTAATGAGCTTTCAGGTTCTGAAATTTCTTCTTCCATAGGCTCCTGCAATTTGTGGACACATTCTTGTGCATGACTGAGTTTCTCTTTATAATCAATGATATAACAATTATTGCTGAAATTTTATAAGCAATGATCAAGGATAGAAGAGACCATATCTTTAAGGTCTTTACAAGCAACACAGGTTTCATAGTTTTTAGACATGAAGGGTTCTATTTCAAAAGCTCCCATAAACCAAACAAATTGTTCTACTTCTTCAAATCCAAGATGAATATAGTTATTCCAATGATAGGTCATAATTAAAAAATATTTACTAAAGCCACATTGGAATTTAAGATGTTTAGTATCCTGTTCAGAGCAACAATTTATATCATGGCATTTAAGCAAAATTTTAGCAATCAGATCCAACCTTTTTAACACGACTCTCATGACTTTACCCTTATAAGATTCTCTATACCTTATAAAATCTTCCATGGAGGTTCTAGCAGGCGGTGGTTCATCTACTACCTTAGCAGTGATAGTAGTTTCCCCAAATAGGAAACCGAGTGGGTTATTCATAATGAAATAGTGATTGGAGCAGAACTAAACATAAAAACAACTTGAAGTAGGAACTAATTTTTTTGTGTGTTTGATAAGAAAAAGAAAACCAAACAAAACTATTTTTTTTGGAATTTTTGATAAAAATGGCAAACAAAACAAAGCAAAATAAACTAAGAAAAACAAAAACAAAGTAAAGTTAAAGGTTGTGAAGGACTCCCCATGTGAAGCCGTCCTTAGCCTCCCCGGCAACGGCGCTAGAAAACATCTTGATGCACTCAGATCACTGTAGAGCTTCGTAGGGAGACCCCAAGAGGAAGGTATGATGAGCACAACAGTAAGTATTCCCTCAGAAAGAAACCAAGGTTATCGAACCAGTAGGAGGAAGGAAATGACCCAAAGGTGTTGCTAGCAACTTGGAAACCTTCAGAACACAAACTGAAGACTTTGCCCCAACGAACAATGAGGTTTTCAATCTCATCGGTTTGCTGGAAACAGAGGATTAACAGTATGGTGTGGAAGGTAATAGTGGTTTGCAGAAAGTAAATAGGAACAGTGGAAGATGTATCGATGGTAAAGATTGGACCAGGGTCCATAGTTCACTAGAGGTGTTCTCCTTAAGATAAACATCATGGCATGCTGGGTAAACAAATTACAGCGGGGCAATTGATAGGACAGAGCAAGGCATAGTAATGCAATATTAGACATTCATGATCCTATGAGATTTGATTGAGCAATACAATAAGATACATAGACCGCCATCTAACTACATCTATGACTAGTAATCCACCTTCAGGTTATCATCCGAACCGCCTCCAGTATTAAGTTGCAAGCAACGGATAACTGCTTTAAGCAAAGTGTGTAAGGTAAACAATCCACTTGTTCCATGAACAAGAGATCGTTGTTTTGTCCCTAGTAGCAACAACACATCTACAACCTTAGAGATTCTTTCACTTCCCCAGATTAAATAGAGGCATGAACCAACTATCGAGCATAAATACTCCCTCTTGGAGTCACTAGCATCTACTTGGCCAAGATAGCTACTAGAAACGGAGAGCATGCAAGATCACAAACAACATAGACATGATAGAATCAATAAGATAGAACCATTAATCAATCTGACATAGTAATCTCAATATCCATCGGATCCCCACAAACACAACATGCATGATTACAAATAGATGATCTTGATCATGAACCGAGCTCACAAGATCTAAACATGGTAGCACAAAGGACGAGAAACAACCATCTAGCTACAACATGGACCCGTAGTACAAGGTGGAACTACTCACGCATCATACCGGAGGCTGGCATGGTGATGAAGAAGGCCTTCGGGATGATCTCCCCTCCGACAGGGTGCCGGGAAGAGCTTCAGATCCCCCGATCTAGGGATGATGGTGGCGGTGGCTACAGACTGTTTTGTGGAAGATTGATCAGGTACTTAGGGTTTTGGTATCAGGGGATTATTATAGGCGAAGAGGAGAGTCACGGGCACCCGTGGTAGCCGCACCCCCCAGGCACGGGCCAGGACTGGCTACGTGGCCATGGGGTGTGGCTCCCTGGTGGCTACCCTCCGTCTCGTATTCTGTCTCCGTGTTCCCCACGGTAAAATATTGACTTTAGCTTTTGTACCGTCCAATTCTGAGAATATTTGATTTTTTGCCTTTTCTGGAACCAAAAACAGAAGAAAATAGGCAACTGGCACGGTGGCATCTTGTTAATAGGTTACTCCCAGAAAACATATAAAAATACCTCAAAGTGTAGACAAAGCAAATAAAAGTAGATACTAAACAAGCATGGAATATAAAAAATTATAGATACGTTTCCGACGTATCATGCCGCACCTAGTGCATCGTGGCTCCTAGGCCTACCACCTCAGCCAGCGGCAGGAAGTGCCATGTGGGGGCTTGTCGAGCCTACCACCATGATAATTTTTTCGATTTCAATGGAACGTGGTATTTTTTCAATAAAGTTGTGCGGGTGGTCTGTCAAAAATTCTTCATGCTAAAACAAGTGGAGCAAAGGTCTTCAAGTGCTAAACCAAGTGTTACACAAATACAATTATTGGGACATATTTTGCCCCCTCCTATTGAGGGTTAAACTCGAGTGGTGGCCTGATCTTCATGGATTTGGATGGAAAAGGCGATAAACATGATGAACTCAATGCCAATGCAAGGTAAAGATACAAACACAACACACCCACGGTTTCGATTTTCCTATTTGGCCCGAATCAGCAACCCGATAGAATCCACATGGAAGATACCATAGGTAGAGATCCACGATGGAAAGATCGTCTCGGAATGGATAGAATCTACTTGTGAAGATATTGTAGTTGAGAGAGACCCAAAGGGGGAGATCAACATAATAGAGTGCACAAGATAGAAAGATCTAACTCAAACAAGGAGGGCATTGTAGAACATTTAGTCTAGATCTGGATCTAAAGAGAGGTCCCCCTATATAAAGTGGAGGCTAATCGAATTCAACTCAAATTCATTCTAGGGTTTCTATGAGGGGTTGGGGGCACATATAGGCCATCCACTTAAACAGAGGTAGTCTAGGCATAAATAGGAAGTGATGGATAAAATGGAGCGTTACATGGGCTGAGGCCCAGCTCATAGATCGCACGCCCATTGTGTAGGCTGGATACTTGTGCATGTAGGTCAGAGACTCTAGGGATGCCACAGAGGAGACTTCGATTGGGGTCGCGATGCCAAAGAATCTGGAAGGTCTCCATGTGTTCTCTAATCTAGGGTTCTGCATGGTGTCACCATTGGCTTCGCGAGTCCAGGAGGGTAGGGCCGGATACTTTGGGTAGGTTCGTTGGAGACTCCGGGGTAGATGTGGCGGAGGCTCTGGTGTGTGGACAACGTAGACTCTATGTCAACACCCGGATTTTTAATCCCAGATGCCTGTTATGCCATACATCGCAATCCCAGGATTACCATTTTTGCGAAACATAACAGAATTGGATACCACAGTACATCATCCATTACAAACCATACATAAGGTCTTACACAAATAAGGATCTCATGATCCAGTTCTTAATACAATTCAAGCAGCAGAATACGTAATAATAACGGTAGCGTAGGCGAAGCTCCATCTTCGGGGTCACAGGCAATGCTGACGATGGGAGATGATCCTAGTTGTCGTAACCTTCCTGGGGTCCATCCTCCAGGAACTCTTCTTCATATTCTGGCCATGGGAATATCCAGGGATAAAGCCATGAGTACTCTTCAATTACTCGCAAACTAATACTAACAAGTGAAGGGGGTTTTTGTATTAGGACACTAAGCTCTAGGGTTGTTTTGCAAAAATCCAGATTTACATCTACTAAGTTCAGAAACGAAGAAAGGTAGTTGAAGTTCTATAACACCTATGTGGGAACTTGTATCTCATATCACAACTATGTTGTGGTCAAGTCAAAGTCTCAATTCATTTCGTAAGTCATTTTGAAAACATCTGACGGGGGAACAGTATGGCCACTCCAACTGTCCAAAACCGTGGACGCGGCTATCCGAATAGTTTGACACTCTGCAGAGATTGTACACTTTCACCACAACATTAGATACATCCGTCAGGAACAAATCCTGAATTCACCATAATCAGTATACGGATAATCAATCCTAACCTTTCAATTACACGCCCTAGTATAAGCACCTCTCCTGTGAGTTTGGCCTCCCAACCATGACCAATTGTTATCTTGGGTACTGCACAGGTGGACAATCTTCACAAGGTAGCCTCAGCTCAGACCTTGGCCGTGAGGGGACTAATACTAAGGTCTATAAGTTTCCAGTCAAGCCCTACCCAATTCTCGGGTATTGTGGTTGTACGGTAAAATTGGAATTGTATCGCATCCAGACAACCATCAGTTTTATAAAGGGCTAAGGCTCATGCCTCAACATTTTCATCACCGAAAATCATCTGGTGTTCGGAAACACATGTCAAAACATCTCAATAGAATGATCCATCATTCCAAGGTTTTCATAACCATTTTTCCACCAAGTAATCCCATCTAAGTTGATCAAGTTTTATGCTTAGCACTAGCATCTACAAGTGGGGGTAAGTACTAATGAGGGGTGGTAAACTAGTGGAGTTTAACTAAGTTCAATCTCATGCCTTAGGATGACATAAAGATTATCTAGCTTAGGCCAAATTTTATGATCTTTATGCAACATTCAATTATCTTTCTAGTATCTACAATTCACTTAAGTAAGATCTAAGTAATAGCTTTGATAAAGAAATACAGTATAAAGCTTGCAAGTAAAATTAGGATTGGTTTATCAAGTGGGCATGATCACATATGCTTAAGGCATATAGTTGGCATGGTAACAAGCAAGTATTTGCTTGCATAGGTTAACTTGATTAATAAGGCTTGCTAAAGTAGAGTATCTTGCAAGGGTTAGCCTGCACATTCAACTAGTAGTATTAGGCTTGCCTTGTGCAGAGCAGTGGTTGAAGTTCTCCTCGGCTTCTTCTTCGTAGTATCCTCCTTCCTCCTCGTATCCTTGGTCGGTACTAGCATCTATAAATAAATACGAGGTACACAATCACCAAACAATACTTAACTAATTTCAATCATCACACAAAAGGGTCCTATAGATGATCTAGCATCATCACTAACATTACAAGATTACAGCTTGGTTTAATTCCTTTTATTTTTAGAAAATTAATTTCTACTCATTGAAAAACTACTTAAGATTTAATATTCTCCAAGCCAAACATGGGATCATGTTGACACATGTCATCACCACATATTTTAGTCCATGAGAATGTGATTTAAAGTGGTGTCACAATTTAACAAGGTTTAACCTTTTATTTTAATTAAAAAAAGTGGCTAGAAATGCCTATATGGAATTCTTTTATTACTTGAACATTATTTCTGTAAGTAAACCCAAATGTTTTTATATATTCTGAAAGGTATGATCAAATGTGATTTTTGAGAGTTGGAATCAACTCAAAAGCTATTATGGTTTAAATTTGAAAAATGTTTGAATGCAGAAAAGCTTCTGCCTTGTTATTTTTACCAAGGATGATCTACATATTCAAATGATTTGAATCCAACGAGCTTGGATTCAGCATTTCCATACCTTTCTAAAAAAATTGGTTTCATTCAATTTGGTTCACTGAATCAAGCTGGGTTGATTTTTGAAAATGGGTACAGAACTAGGTTTGAACTTAAATGGAAAAAAGTTAAATTCAAACAATTGGGCTACGCGGGAAACGATACCGGGCTGGCATGCTAAGAACAGCGCTTACGCGGGTTGGTTAAGTTGCTGTCCCCACGCGTCAGTGAGACGAGGGGGTGCGAAGCGGTATGGGGCAATGTGAGTCGTGGGATCTGGTTCTAATCTAACGACCCTAGTTCATCGTCCACGTCGGGCAGCGCCGGCGAGATAGAAACCTAACGTGGAAGGTGGGGGTCGTCGGGGGCTCACCGAGGCTCAGACGAGGGTCGGCGAGGCAGGCGAACGACGAAGTAGACGACGGCGAACCTCCTGGTACCGGCAGCTTCTCCTGGGGAGGCTCCAATTGCTGGCTCCCTTCTTCTCTAGAGGCGGCCTGCTCCAGTGAAATTCCGGCAATGTGCTGCTCGCCTTGCTCCGGGAACGGGGTGGAATGATCAGTGAGGAGAGGGGAGTGAGATGGTGTGCTCAATTCGGCTGGGGGTGGCCTATATTTATAGTGGCGAGGGGGGAACCGACGGGCGCAAGGTGAGCTCGTCGTGGTCGACGACATAGAGGGCTATCGGCGTGGGCGATGGTAGGGGGTGGTGCTGTGCTCCCTGGCGAAGATCAACGATGTGGTGGAGAGGCGTGGGGCAGTGCGGATTGGTCGGAACGCGGCGATGCTCTGCGCGTGCCCGACGGAAGTTTTTATGGCACACAGCGCGCGTGGTCCGCGCGGCGGCGAACGAGCGTGTCTGCGGGGTTGCTGGGACGGTGGTGATCACGTATGCACGCGGCGAGGACGGCACGCGGTCTGTGGGCGTCTGTCGAGCGTGGCGCACGGGGCGCGCTCTCGGCATGGTTGCTAGCGAGCTTGGCATGGTCTGTGCGTGTGGTCCAGGGGCTGGCAAGGTTCGAGCGCTAGACAGGGAGTGGCAGTGGGGTCTTAGCTTGCTCCCAGACATGTTGGCTAGGCTTAGTGCTTCTCCTAGCTCGCTGTCGACATGTGGGTGGCAAGGGTGCACTCGGCCTGCTCACCATTGATGACAATGGCTAGCTTACAGTAGTGCTAGTGCTTAGTTTAGGTTGTTAGATGATCTACTAAGGCTAGTGGTGTCCAGAGAGGGAACAAGTTAGGATCAATTCACTGCTCCAAATAGTGTTTAGATTTTGTTTGATTTGTATTTGCAAGGTGTTTGATGAAATGTCCACAAGAATTCAAGTTTTGAATTTTGAAAAGATTTTTGGTGGGTGTGCTAGGTTGGTGCTGGTGAGTCTGTAGATGCTTGTGGAAGTTGAGCTTGTTTGAGTGGTTTTTGAAAAAGTGGGATCTTCCCATATGATATATATTCAATTTTAAACTGTCCTTTAAACTATGCATTCAAATGTTTTTGGATGATCACAAAGTGGGCCTTGATACTTTGTTATGAGTACTATCAAGGGGTGCAAAGATCCAAACAAGTTTCTGTTAAGTTCTGAAAGTTTGAGACAACCAAAGTAGTCATGAGAGTTAAATTGGTCAAAATGACCATTCACTCATTTTGTTTATTTTGATTTATTTGTCTTTGGGAAAAGTTTGGGAATTGTTTAGATGATGTTTATTTCACCTAAGAATCCTTTTACAAGCAAAGAAACACATAAACAAGGCAATTCAAAATAATCCAAATTGGAATGCATACACACATGCATGCTTTCATATTTTTATTTAGAAAAGTTTTTGTTAACCCTAATTTTGAAGATTAGAGTTTGATGATCCAAGTTTAGTATTTTTGGGATGTTACACTCTAGTCATGGAGCTGCTACATCTTACGCCCTCTCTTCCATGCTTCTTGCTTGGGGGTATTGGCTCCTTTGGCATCCTATGCATCTCCTCTTGTTATCATGATCATGGGTGTGAACCTAGTCATAATATAGGCATTTGGCTCAAGTAGGATCCCATTCAAGTGAGGACTAAAGGAGGAAAAGAGATGGAAGGAGTTCACCTTAGGTGCAATGTGCGGTGACCCAGCATACCACTGCATGATGTAATATACTATAGTCATTGACATAACACCAATGAAACACCGTTCACTAGTATTACATCCCTCATAATGGCACAACAGAAACATAGCGGGTCCAATACATGGCTAATGGTTACAACTCACTCTTTACACAAGATCCAGATAACACTCTAGGTTAAAGAAAGAGAAAGAACTTCTTACGGAGAAGAATAAAATATAAACAACGCAATAACTATTATACTACTAAAACTAGTATTTTAACTAAAGAATTGGCATTGCTGCTATTGCAATACACTACAGAATTAGGTTCTTTGGCTAGAGATTATATTCCTATCTACTCAGTAACTTCGTCTTCACTTGAGTTGATGTATATGTTGACTTCTTTGACTTCATTGAAGAGCTTTAGCTTTTGATGATTCCTGGAGCATAACTTGGTGTAGACATCGTCTTAATGGCTTCAGAATCTAGCAAGGGTTAAGAAGATACTCTGAGTACAAGCGTACTCAGCAAATTCACTAGAAAAGGAGTGTTTGATGCACTATAACTACAGACACAGACCGTAGGTCGTAGGCAATGCAAGTTTTCATAAATATTTCTTCAAAGGTTGCTTTTATTCTGAAAAGCTATGTCCGTCAGCCTTCACGGGTTTACCAGAACTTTCATGGAGTTCCTTTCCCGCCGCGTTCACAGCTCCTTCCCGGAACAGGGAGTAACAAGTTACAGTTCTTACACTCTACCAAGGTGCGCCATGAGAGATCAACTCTTTGTTGCACAACCGGGTAGCTTATTCCCGTCCACAATTCCATGATGTGGGGCCTAGAAGATGATCCAAGCCAATCACTGCCCCCTTCGCGACCTCATATGCCTCCTTGGTGTACACCATGCCCACATATTGGATTACGGGAATGGTTTGTACAAACCGTTAGATGCCAGAACTATCATGGTATGATGAGGGTTCCCACCCATATGCTGCATATCCTCTACGAATTACCAATTAATATGCACGCTTCGAGGATAACAGCCATGACCTGCACATCCGGCTTCATGCGAGAGGAAGAAGATACAACTGACTTCTCCGTCCCATTCCAAATCTCATGGTCAACGCGTAATATACGGTGCAAGAATCACATGCGACATTGGTTGTTAAGTCCTAGGTGATATAGTTCTGAGCAGTGGTATTCCAACTGTCAGATTTAATAGATTAGCTGATCACCCTGGATCAGTAACCAATCGTTCACATTATTATCGAAAATAGTGTTTTTTAGACCTTTTTCAAATGCAGGTGATAACAACACTGGATTTGTAAAATACTTTACAGAAAATAAACAAAGGACATGAGCAAGTGTGAACTTGCCTTTTGTGATTGCAAGATTATGCACTCACGGTCTTCGAGTTAGTATAAGATACAAAATCTGAAATCAGCATCATTGGTCCGGTAAGGACTAATGTTTAAAGAGGCAGTATGCTTTATGCATAAGTAATGTGATGCACGTTATAAACACGAATCCCGAGGATAACGTTGTTCTAGGGTTTGTATACTAGAAATGATGTATTTGAAATGTGTTGTACTTTTGGATGAGTTTTATACTCGTGCTTCTTATTAAGGCTTGTGAGTGTGTGTGAAACAATCATATAATTACAATATCATAAAATAATAGGACACACAAAAATGTGAGATGCTACTCAAGATTGCTTATATAAGAGTTCTTGTTTAAAGTGGCAAAACGAATAACTTTTGAAGAATAAATTCCTCTTCTAAGGTTTAAACAATCTTTGTGTTTAGTTAGTGGTGTTCTATGTTATTGGTGTTTACTTGAATAGTTTTGGCTTGAGATGATTTATTACTTAATTAGTTCAGACCAAAGTTAACTATAAAACATAGAATAATGCTTATAGTGTTATATTTAGATTCTTGTAAACTAAAGTTAACTTTAAAACGAAGATAGTTTGAAAGTATAATGCTTATGATATTTGTATCTTGTGTACCTGGTAATGTTTCCTTAAGGTTACTTAAGAATGATTATACTTTTACTTGGTGTAGTGGTTTAGTGAGTTTATAATGGAATAGTATCATTTTCCTTTTATAGTTGGGGTTATAGTTTATGGACCAAGATATAATATTACATAATTACTTATGGACTTACAATAGTGTTGTGGTATTTTTTGTAATTTGGTGGTTAAATAGATAGAAAGGATTTGGTGTATTCATAAGTTGTTCTTTAAGGTTAATTTTATAAGTGGGAATCCTTTTAGAATATAATCTTTACTTAAAGTATAAAATAATTTAATAAAAAGATATTTATAATATTTTAAACCATTGTGGCTTTATATTATTAATATTTAAGACTGATACTATTTACTGAACATAATTAACTCATTTTAGGAATGTTAACAGATTTTATTTATCTTATATTAATTATTAATTAAGTAAATAAGTTTAAATTTGAGTTATTAAAGTATTTGAATTTTTATTTAACTCAAAAATGGAATATTATATTTTTAATATGTAAATATTATTTTTGTGATTATTTTGGTATATTACATTTATTAAATAATAAATATTTAATTAAGTGAAATAATAATACATGATTATGGTTTCAAATTATAATTTTTATTTTTCTAAGATTTTTGGTATTTTACTTATATTATTAACATTTACCATTATTAAAATATGAATTATCAAAGTTTTATTACTTATAAAACCTTTATTAAATAATATTTATTTAAATAATCATCATAATAATATTTGATAATAATTTTAAGTTGTAGATTTAATTTTTCTACAAATTTTCATATATTATACATAGTTTTTTGAATTATAAATCAAAAGTTATTAATTAAACAAGATTTAATCATTTATTTGATTTCTGGAATATTAATAATTGAGTTATAGCATTTTATTTATTTCTTAAACAGGAAATACTTTTTACACCGCACCTAAGACTAGCCTGAGTCACTGACCAGTGGGCCAGTGACCACCTCAGCACGTTGTTTAAAGAGAATACATTTATTACCGACCCTGTCTTGACCCCCAGTTAATGACATATGGGCCCAAGGCCACGTCATCAGCCACGCGGGCAAAGACTGGTCAAACAAGGTACTGGGTCTAGGATGTCGTCGGCATGACGTTTTTATGGCGTCAGCACCACCACCGCCATCAGTGGGTGGTCGTCGGCGACGATCTACTGTTCCCTAGCAAACGAAATGAACCTAGTTCGAATCAGCGCAATTCACTGAACCTCAAAGTGGCGACACCGCTCGGAAATAGTCATCGGAGCCTCGGCTCCGACGAGCTCCGACGGTGGCACACGGTGAGATGGCGATTCACAACGAGATAAGGAGATTTAAGGATACTGGAAGGTTCAGGAACTCACCCTGATGATGATAGAGAGGTCGGCGAGGACAGGCGCGGTCGGAGGCGAGCTCTCTGACAAGATTTCCGACAAACTGCCGCAAATAAGAACGACCAAATTCGTCCACTCCAGTGCTCCCCTTGATGCAGGATTTCTCTTAGAGGATCTACGGAGGACGGTGCTTATCCATGGCTGCTTGGAAGGGTGTGGGGAGATGTGGTTCAATGGCGAGGTGTGGCGCCGGTGAGCTAGGGTTTCAGCCCCATTCGAATCAGAGAGGATAAGAAGGGAATTGTGGATAGGGATTGAGGTAGGGCATCAAGGTGGCCTTCTTATCCCCCTTTGGAATGACATGAGCATCTTGGCCTTACGGTGGCAGCGGCGGCATCGGGCGAGCTCCTCCAGTATACGTCTGCGTGAGGATGATGACGGCATGTTGTTTTGCGAATAACCCCCTGGCATTTCTTTCCTCACAACCCGCAGTCCTTCCCTGGCCCTACTTGTCAGTCATAGATGGAAACGAGCTGGCTGGTTACTGGGCCATTGTGGGCTGCACATGGGCGTCATATAAATATAGAGATGTTGGGCCACGGCCAGGCAATGTTTTTATTTGTTTTATCCTTTTCAATTTTCTGTTTTCCTTTTCAGATTTGAATTTGATTTATATTATTAACTTTTCTTTGTAGGATTTATTTGCTGGATAAATGCAATAATACTAAAATATATTTAGTATCATTTGTGAACCTTTATTATATCATCTTTTTGTATTTCTTTTACTTACTCAATATGAACCCCTTTTTAATAATTTGTATAAAATTTTCTTATTATTTTTCTCTCCTATTTTAGTTATGGATTTCTTGAATGATGTATTCTTATTTGTTTACAAGACTTACCTCTAGTTGGCTTAGAGTTTGAATATAATTTATTTTATATGTATAATGATCCTATATCATTATTTGATGCATGAAATATGAAATAAATTAATATGATTCTTACTACTTCCATTAATTTGGAAAATGACAATGTATATATTCTATTATGATAAACAAAGAGGTTTAGGATTTGAGATTATGCTTATTTACACTAGAGTTTAGTTTTTTCTTTTAATATACTTAGACTCCTTTATGGAGGTGGTTAAAGATTCAATAACTAAGCATATTGTTTTCTGTTTGGGATATTTGATGACATTACCTTTAGTATTTGAAAGTTATATCTTGAATGTTTTATAGAAAGGAATTGATAAAGATACTCCTAAGCACATATAATTATGATAATTGGAGTAAACAGAGATGTGCTTATGTGATTTGTTATAGGGGAATGTTCCTATCAAGTGATATAGATATAAGATGAGGAATTCTTAATATGAAATGGATATTATACTTGGTTTTAAGATTTAGAGTTGATTGTTTACCAAGAATTACTATCTTCCATAATTCATAATTCTAGACTTCTTATTAAGGAATTCCTTTCCTAGATATACTACCTTTTTCTATCTATCATCATGATTAACATGATGAGTTTTACTTCATAGACATATTCTCATTCACTGATTAACCTTCTAAACTCATGGATAAATCCAACGAGTTTGATACTAAAGTATTTCATAACTTCCTCATATCCTTGCTTGGTTGTATCTACTACTCTAGTGTTGATAGCCTTCCATCCAACAAATAGTTCCTTCAAACTCTACTCATAATCTTCCTTAATCATTCATCACTAATGTATCTTTAATAGTTGTATGCATCCAACTACCTTTCTCTAAAGTTGACTATCCTTTAAGATGAATAAGACCACTTCTATAACTCTATGCTATACTAGCTTTAATTGAATACTATCATCCTATATTCACTTTACTCCAATAACTCACACTCCAACCCTAAATCATATTTATGTGGTTTGTAATGACTACTCTAGGATAACTTATCTCTACTTGGTTCCAATCATGTTCTACCCACCAGTATTACTTATACTAAATATAAGCATTCAATATTGCTGGCTAAAGCATCACCATTCTAATCCATTAATCATTTATTGATTAAGTTCTTAGTTGCCTAAGCAAGGCTTTATTAATCCTACTTTTCCATTGTCTTGAAATTATCTTCCTAGTATCTCATATTGGATTAAGGTTACTAATGGACTATGCCCTTTTTATAAGATTTAAGTAGATGTTATGATAAGATCAAGAAATAGTAGATCAAGGATTGATAGTTAAAGAATTTGTGAATCAATGGGGAATTACCCAACATTGATGAACAACAGATGTTAAGATAAGTTCCATAAAGATTGCTATGGAAGGAAATATATTAAGTGGATGATCTTGAATCAGTCTCTTTCCAATTCCAACTCATTAGAGAGTTTAAGGTTAGGTATTACTATGATACTCATAGTAAGAATAGACAAGAATAAGATAAGTCAGCATTAATCATTGCATTTTTATTATTTTAGTGGTAATCTTAACTTAGTATTCATAGGTTGATATGATAAATAGTATGATATGATCCCTTAAGGATCATATATGAATCATTTAAGCAATGTATTATGAGTGACATTTTATTATATCTGGTCTACCCCTGGACCAAATCATGTTTAACTAAATAAGGTTTTAGCAAATGTCATATTGAAACTTATCACGGTTAACTTGATGATCTACTTCAATTCCATTAAGTTAAGAGAATCTTCAATCAATTTGACAGGTTCTGTTTTAAAAGCACGAAAATTATTCGGATTTTCTATACATGAATGCAATGCACACATCTAGGTTTAACTTATTTCTAATCTCTAATGTTGGGATGTTACACAATGGTTGGAGTAGCATAAAGTGGTTCAATGGTGATTTTCCATATGAATATATGATGGGCTACATCATATCCCCCCTCTTTAAAAAGAGTCGACCTTGAGATAATTCGCCATCAACTTGTGGAATGCTTTCTAGAGCTCTTGTCAACTCGTGCTCACTCGAGGTTGACACTGAATTTTGGATACCTACACACAAATTAGACAAAAGGGAGAACGTGTTTGAATGGTAGATAAACACATCATCCATCACGATGCATCTTCTCTTGAGCACACCACCAATAGTGTAAATTAAGTTCATATGTGTAACATCCCAAAATTATCCTAATTTTGGAATGTTAAAATAAAAAATTAATAAGTTGATTGAATGGTTGAACTTGTTGAAATTTGTTTTAAAATAAACTTTTAGGGATTGTTCAAACTTTCATATTCCACTTTCAAAGTAAATTAATTGGTAAAAAAATCAAAAAAAACATTGTGTTGCATTGCATCATGGCATCACATGCAAACCCTCATTCAAAAAGAAATCTCGTGTCAAAAACCCACATTAAATCCCCAGAATCACTCATGATGGTTCCTATAAGAGAAATAAATTTTGAATATCCGAAGGAAATGAATATTGTTCTTGAGATGCCCTAAAAATATTTTGGAAATTATCAAACCCCAAACCCTATTTTAAATACTCCAAAGTTTCCAAACAATACAATATATGCAAATGGAATTTTTGACATTTTAAAAACTTGCACACAAAAATTCCCTATACACACTAATAGGTGTATTTTGAATTTACAAAGTTTTGGAAATAAAATTACTCCTTTTGGAGTTACTATGAAAAAGTTATAAAAGAAATAAAAACAAAAAATAGAAAAGAAAATGAAAAGAATAAAAAAAACCTAACCTAACTAAACTGCCCCGGCCCGAGTCAGTCTAGCCCATCTATCCTTCCTCCCCTTCTCTCCTGCACACGAGCAACGCGCAGCAAGCCCGCAGATGGCCCACAACATCGCTCCTGGCCCAACCCTTCTCTCCTATCTACCGTGCCACACAGCACACACAGCGGCTGTGGCCAGCCAGCAGCCCAACAAGTGGAGCACCCTAGCCTGCTCCGCTCTCTCTCTGTCACCGACACGCGGGACCCACCCTCGCCTCCTTCAACCTCTCGCCAGGTGACCGTGTTCTTCCTGATGCCGAACTGCCCGAGAAAATCACGACCGATTCCGTCGATTTTGTGCCCCCTCACCCACGCTTCCACGGCATACTTATTCCCTAACCCCGCAGCTTTTTTCCCCTTTCGAAAATACCCCGAAAACCCTATCCCTAGCCGATTCGGATCTCGGCGCCGCCGCCGCCATTACCGCTCTCAGGATCTCGAGGGTGAGCTCAATCCCATTGTTCTCGAGCCTTTTTTTCCTCTGGTCCTTCCCCCCACTCAATCCCGCTTCACCATGTGTTTTCCCCCTTGTACAGAGCACTAAACCGCCCGGGATTTCTCGCCGGAGCTCGCCGACGCCGCCCTGCTCCGTCCGATCGCCCTCATCGCTACATGAAGCAAAGGAAGCCACCGAGCATTCTATCGAGACCCCGGTCCTCTTCTTCATCTCGTGGGCTATCTAGACATCGCCGGTGACCACCGGAAGAACCCCCACTATCGACATCTGAACCGCCACCATCGTCGGTGACTGCCCCGTCGCCATTGTCGCCACCACCAACGTCCTGCTCAACGGGCACCGTCGGATCTGATCTGGACGTCCCTGATTAGACCAAGCTTGAACCGGTACGGGCCAACCGTGTGGCGCCACGTTGCTGTCCACGTCGTCGCCTTGTCAGCGCATCGTCATCGCTTCAGCCCAGGTCAGCGCCCCGTCAGCCGTACCAGTCAATAATCCTTTTAAAAAGGAAATAAAAAGGCAGAATAATTACTAATCTTGTAAAATCCATAGTAAATTGAATACTTGTCCAAAAATTGCAAATAATATGTCTACGGATTCACAATTTTTCTTAGAATACAGATATGGCCTTAGATATAATTTTTGACGAAGTAAATATTTTAAATAATTTAAACTCTACTAAATAGTAATTGAACCATAGAAAAATATTTATAATTCCGATTAGGGTGAATCTAGTTCCTGCTGGTTCGCATTAATGTCCTCTATACAATATAACTTATAACCAAATTTTGCTCTACAATTAGGACAGAAGTTGCAACAAAAATATTAAAACCCCTTTATCAATATTTATTGATAAGTACCCTATTGCTTTAATTGATCTCATACATGCATCATATGATCTATTAATGCTCAGAGAACTAAATATAAGCATTGTAACATATTAAACCATCATGCATGATTGTGATCATCCTTGTTGTGTTTGCTGTGTTTGCAATTGTTTTGATTGGAACTACCTTGTCCTCGTATTAGTTTGTTCGGAGAGTGCGATTGCTGCGGAGAAATACAATCATCACCCATATTATCAACATAAGGCAAGTTACACCACTTGTTCATAACTTTTGTCCCAGTTTTGATTCTATCATGTGATCTTCAAAATTCTGTAGTATGCATGTGTAGGATGTTCTAGTAGAATTTTTCCTTAGTATTATTTTGCAAGTGCGATGATTTTGTAGTATGCCATGAGTAGCTCTATACTTAGGATTCCCCTCCTAATAGGTTCCCCTGTTTTGCTAAGTATTGCTTTCTATGCTATATATAAGTAAAGTACCGTTGGGGGGCTCGAAAGACAATGAATTTTTCTAAGTATAAAGGTTGTCTTGAGCAAACTTTTCTTCTCAAATCCACTTCAAAATAAAGCTAAGTTTTCTTGTGGGCGGAATGGTTGTCGGGTCAACGAGTGAGATTTTGGTGGAGGACGGCCGCCCAGGAATCAAAGAAGTCTGCCATGTTTCAGAATTCAAAAGCTTCCAGTGCAACCACAATACATATGGGCTCTGTCTTGGCCTAGTACTTAGTGGGAAACCTCACCTGGGTACCAACATTTGGAGGTTATTGGCACGGTTGGATCGAGAAGGTAGAGGGGCTACTAAGGGAAAGCCTCGCCATGGTCTTGTCTGTAAAAGGACTTGATCGTGGATTGTGGGTAAAGTGCACCAACTCTTGAGAGTATTGCAATCTGATCGATCAGCCGTGTTCACGGAAACAGAACAACATTGAGCATCTGAAGGATGGAGCCTCTGAAGGATCATCCTCTCTCTCTTTCAAAACTTAAAATTTTATAAAAACTCAAGGCGTGAGTCATATCGCTATTGGGAGGGTTTTGGAAACTTGGTGCGTAATATCCAAGTGTCACTTGGTGAGTACTATCCAAGTGTTTGGTTGTTTGGACACTTGGTGAGTAATATCCCCGCGTGTCATTCGACCCTATTTTATCTAAGCAAATGTTTACAAAGTAGGGTAAAACTCTCTCTCTCTTTTCTCCATACTTAGAGAAAATTAGCTTTATGCAAATGAACTCCAAAGCCTAAAATAGCCTTGCATGTAGAGTTAGCCTTATTCTTTTCTTGGTGTAATTTGCCAATACATTCAAAGTATTGACCCAACTTGTTGGCTGCACGTTTCATGTGCAGAATTTTGAAGATCGTTGAAAGGTGCGCTATGATCGCGGGTCTTCACTCAACCTGCCTGTGGCATTGATGGGACTCATGTTGTATATTTTTCGCTTTTGTTGTAATGATATAAACTCTGGATTATTCGGTTCATGTAATAAAGACTTGTGTTTTACATGATATTTCATCGACTGTGAGTGCTAGCTATTGATCCAGGGACTAGCATGTTAATCACAGGGACTTAGGATCCTTACCGATCCGAGGTCGCTACAATATGATATGCATGGTGAGTATGCGAGTAAGAGGTGGAAACATGCTTATCATGACAATTATTGAGATCTCCAAAATTTGCGAAAGCTATGAAGGAAATCTCATTATGAACCTTATTATCATTATTGCTAGCAAAACATGCAAAAGACCAATTATTCAACATGTTGCGAGCAACAATAGGAGAAAATGAAGAACATTCATGATCAAACATTTCCAAACTACGAGCATGGCTATCAAAAAACATAGAGAAATAGAAATTATTCCACGTAACCTAGCACATCATAGGAAAACATACTAGAGGTAGATGGTAAGTTGTTAGAAATCGAAATGTCCTCACTTTACCTATCAACTACCACTGTCAACTCACTTGGTGTATCACTCGTGCCCACAAAGTTGAAGCACTCGATCTCACTTATGACGGAGTCACTCACCTCACTTTTGCTCTCACTTAAGTGGGATAAGTGGATTTCATGATCATATGGGATTGGTACCACATCATCTCTTAAGCATATGGGAATAGGCTCAGTTTTCTCAACTACATGCGTCTCCTTCGGTGAATGGAAAATCCAATGCTCACCATGCTCAACCCTTTTCAAATTGTTGATGATTTTTGTTGTAACTCAATCTACAACCACAAATATTGTTGTTTAACCTTTTTTGGTAACATTTTCTTATATTAAAATGTTGCAATGATTTTGTTGTAATAGTATTTTTTTTTGCGTGTGGGACTAAAGATTTTTGTTGCGAAACAATTTGTTCTAGGGTAAATCCCATGATGACATATGTGTTGTAAATATATGGAAATTTAGGACCAAACTGATATACCCTTTCGTTTTAGTAAAGAAATTCGGACCGTGGGTTGATTTTCAGAAATCTAGAGGTGCAAGCATTTGAGCTAATCTAGGACTATCGGATGGCGATCTAATAGCAAGCACATCAACCGATTTTGGACAGCCCATTGGGCGACCGACGCCCCGCATCACCCATTGTTTTAGTTTTGCTAATAAATAAATGATCTCGTTTTCTTCATTTTTATGCGAAACCTAATACAACACATACTCTCAAAAATATGTACACACTCACTCTATGAGGGCCACTCTCTCTATGAGGGCACGCATGCAGATTCTACTTCTATGAGCACCTACGAAAGACTAGGTTGAGAGACTGATCCAGCGGGTCTTAAAATTAATGAAATTACCATAGCCGCCTCACGATCGACATAAATCGTTGCCTCCCTCTGTTCCATCATTTATGAGACACCAGATATCCCGTATTCCTGAGGTCAAACCGGTACGGGAGAATAGAGAATATAGAGAGAGGCGACGACTAAAACCCATCTATGGTTCCTTCCCTCCGCCGGGGACGCCATCGGTCCGTCCCGTCTTCGATTGTCTTAGGGCCTTTGAGGCATGGCGGACCATGGCCCCTCGCCGGCGGGAGCTCTTCGTTTTTTGGTTAGACTGTTTTTAGTATCTTCTTTAGGATGTTGAGGCGGCAGCTATGTCCTGAGGTCAGAATAAGGTTCTTTTCGTCCTATCCTCGCTCTGGTGGTGCATCTAGCATCAGCGGAGGGCGCGTGGAGTCGTATGTCCGACAGATTCCTTTGGATCCGGTCGTTCTTAGTATTAGTTGGTGTCGTTTGAAGCCAGTCTTTTCCGATCTACGTTTGTCATCTTCGGCGATGGTTGCTGCTCTAGTATGCTGGTCCTTTAGGGCCTTAGCACGATGACTTTCCGTTAGTCTACTATAACAAGCTCTACTACATTAAGCTTTTCCTGACTCCAGTGATAGAGGGGCGAGGACGACGGGGCGCCTTCGTCTCGTGCTAGTATTTGTAGTCGTCATTAGGTGGTATAATGATCTATTTGTAATTTTTATTACTTTTAGGACGCTTTGTACTGTTGTTGATGATTATTAATAGATCGGTGGAATTTCACAAAAAAAATCATTTATAAGACACCAAAGCATCAAACCTCCCTTCCTTCCTTCTAATCTTAAGTTGACACCAAAGCATCAAAATTAGAGAGAACGCCTCGTCTCCTCTATTATAAGCTAATCCATCTCTAGTATGTAAATCGAAGCAAAGACCTTCTTTAGTCCTGCCATCGATGCCGCTATGATGCCAGACGATGCCTTCATGCTGCGTGCTTACCTCAGCACACGTTCGCTGCCAAGTCCCATTGTCGTCGACACATTAAAAATCACGCCGCTCCACCTTAGAGCGCCTCCATCCAGCATCTGCTCCCTGTTCCAAAAGAAAAAAAAACCTGTTCAAAAAATCCAGCATCTGCTCCAAAAACAATGCTCTTAAGAGGTTCAGGCCTACCATCGATGCTGCCATACACCGAGAGGTGGAATGGTGCAGAGCATCGCCATCATCCATTCCGGGCGACCCAGATCTAGAGTTTTTCTCGGAGCAGTCCGGTCTAGAAGACGCAAACTGCAACAATGATACCTTCACCAAAGTAATGATGAAAATACGTCGCGATCGTCAGCTATGATCGAAGTCGGCACAATTTTCACAGACAGACACGCCTTTCGCTAGATCGCCATCCTATAACAGTGCATGTGGAGCCTAGTGGTTATAAACGCTGAGAAGCACACCTAACCGAAACACACACGATATGGAGGAAAGAGAAGGCATCTGGGATAACTGTGTGGGAAACGGAAATGCACGATAACCCCCACTACAAGAGAACACGCGGGCTAGGCGATTATAAATGGAAAATGATACTAGTCTCCCGGAAACAAACGAAACGATTCCCCGGTTCGTTTTGTTCCCGCACGACGCACACCTGGTAGGCCTAACAAACTGTACTAGCCTCACGTTCTCTTCTATACTTATCTTCTTCCTCCAGGAACACCACGAACAAGCCATGCGCTAAAGCTCCTTTGCCATGCGCCACTACCCAAACTCGCCGTTGCAACCCAGCGCCGCCTCGCCGCCAGGGCCAGCCCTTGGGGGGACCTGCGGGGCAGCTGCCCCGGGCCCAAAAAAAATAGGGGCCCTCCAAAAAATATGCTATATAGGCAGGTCTAGTGTATATAAAAAAAAAAATTATTAGGCTAGTGGCTTAATTGGGCCATTTTTTATGCTGTCATAGACTCTGAGTCGAGGCGATCGATACGGGTACAGGGAGAGACCGCGAAGGACTGGCGGAGGCCAACTGCTCGACTCTCAGTTCTAGACGGCGTCGGTCGCTTCCTCCCAGGCAAACAGAACCAACAATTGATCGTACGGATCCTGCTCGAGTCATGTCACCTCCACTGGATCGGAATACCGGATCGGGATTTGGGAGCAGGAAGCCTCGAGACCCTCGATGATCGATGCCAGGCGCGGAGGCTAGACTATCGACGAGACGATCGACCGCCTAGCTGCTGGTCCGGTGGTCCGTCCCAGCCCATGTCTTTTCCAATTACGCCCTAATTCTTAGTTCTTAATTCTAATCAGAATTATTGTTCTTTGTAGCGAACGATATTATGGCACCTGGATCCGGTGCTAAGAAAAGAAAAAGGAGAGAACAAGAGAAGAAATTAATAGAATCATAGAGAGGATCTTTTCATAAATTTTTGAAAAGCAACACGAGCAATTTTCAAATGTCTGTTATGGAGTTTTTTGAGTTTTTCAGAGAAGCGGATTTTTATCCTAATATTTCTATCGCTTATCAAATCTTATTTATTATGCCAGTGACTATTTCATCGACTGAAAAAAGCTTTTCAAAGTTAAAATTATTGAAGAAATATTTGATATCTACAATGTCTTATGAGAGGTTAAATGGTTTGGCGACTCTATGCATCGAGAAGAAGTTAGTAGACGGGATTGATATTGATTCCATCGTCACGGATTTTGCTTCTAGGAATTTTTGTAGGAAATTTTGAGGTATCATGCAAACGTTGTTATTTTTATATAAATATTATAGTTGGAAGTATAATTAAACTATTTATTTTCATCATCTCATATATGAATAAAAGATTATAATAAGGGGCCCAAAATTTTAGTTTCGCCCCAGACCCCCAAAATCTCAGGACCGGCCCTGCTCGCCGCTGCAGCCCCACACGCCGACGTCTCTCTCCGCCACGCCGCCTCGCTGCTGTAGCCGCCGCCGTTGTACCTCACCGGAGCGCCGCGCCTCTCTGCACCTCGCCGGAGCGCCACGCCTCCCTGCACCTCTGTAACACCCTCAGAATCGGACCTATGCAAGTTTGAGCAAAATCCGCCAAACCCGCATAGAAACGATTCAAAGGTGCCCACCAGGCACTTTCGTGCGGGTGGAAAACGAAGTAATAACATTACACAACAGTCATCGATGGGACCCACAGATATATAACAGCGACTCAAAGAGTCAAGAATACGAGATATAATATACAAAGATCCAAATCACCTTGAAAGCGATAGAGCGTCCGACTACGGACAAGATGCAAATGGGGCTAAGAGCCACGAAGAATAACCAATGGCGTCCATAACCCTGCCAGCCAAGCGGAAGGGTAACCCGCTAACGTCGATCTCAAACCTGCTTAAACAAAAGGGTGCCGACAAAGGGCAAAGGAAAAAGAGGAGCGTCAGTACTGAGGCCAGTACACGGCGAGGCTAGAATTCGGCGGTCCTCGCCTACATAGGTATGGTGGACTGAAGCGGCAGCGGCAGCGTGCACTATACAATCTATAGAGACTCGACACAACTGGCGCCAATCAGAGAGGGGTAAGATGGACCTATCCGGAACCAACCTGATCTAACTCCAAACAAACCCATCCTGGTATATCCCCCTCGAAACCAAACGAGGAAGTCAACCGGGGAACTCACTCAGTTGGCAGTTTTATTCATTCAGTTATCGTTGCAGCAATTACTAGTCAGATTTAGATAATCATCCTGATAAAGTAAGCAGTGGGCACTTTTAGTTAACCATTCTGTTATAGTTACAACACTTACTAATCAGATAAAGATAGCATGAGATAACCCAAAAACCCAGCAGTTGTGGGTACTTTTATGAAGTCATTCCGTTGTAGTTGCAATACTTACTAGTCAGATACAATGGTCGCAAGCGACAATCCAAACAAGCAATTGTGGGCAGTATTATTAGCCATTCCATTAGAGTGAAGCTGATTACTAGTCATTATAAAGTCAAATTTATAGCAATAAACTTTAGTTATGCTTGTCTATGATCGAGATACTGTGCTCCAAGTCGTCCATATCCGCGGACACGGCTTTCAGAAAGTTTTTACCCGGCCGGGGTGCACCAATAGCAACACACGCTCGATCAACCTCGGAAAAATCAAATCAAAACCCAACGAGGCTTTCACGACTGAACAATCACCGGATTCAGAAATATTTCAGGGGGCCACCCTTAAGTAGAATCCCAACGAAGCCGGCCGCTCGAGACGGACTTAAGGTTTGGGTAGACGGCCACGAGCTGGGAACCCGAAAGTGTGGCTGGGCTTGTCGACACCGGAATCGTGTCCCGATCCTAAGCGATGCAGTGTGCTCCTCGCACAATTTAAATACATAAGTAGCATGGCATAAGTACAGGATCGTAAATAAAACCTCAAACTAGTTTGTGGCCCCAAGAAATAAGATGAATCAAGCTCGCTCGGGGGTCCCATATACCTCCCGGATGTGGATAGCGCGATAAATCAAGGAACAGGTATCAAGTACTCGGGGTCCTACGGGACACAAGTGGGCGTTCGGAAACCAAATATTTTTTATCACCCACCGATGCCTCTGCTTACTTCAATTTTAGTTGTTAAGCAGGAAGTTAAAGTGAACGATAAGTAAAACTATGATCATCTCCAACATCAACATGTGGCAAGGCTCCAACAACTGTGGCACTTGACAACACGCAACAGCACTTGAGCAAGCGACTACGACGCGCAAGTCCAACTAGCTACCAAACAACAGGTAATAGGATGTGTCCAAGGCAATATAGGGCTGCATGGTATATCACAGGTACGGAAACTAAAGCATCGCAACACAGATAGCAATAGATCAACAGGAGGGAATAAAGACTATAAAAGTAAGATAGGTAGAAAGGGAGATGCTGCTTTGAAAACATTGTCGAAGGGTTCAACCAAGATCGGTGAAGCTCACATCAACTCAACGGCCTTATCCGTGAAGAAGCAAAACACTAGAATAAACACCGGATGCAATATTTAATACACGGCAGAAGTTCGGCATGATGCATGTATGATGCATGGCATGGCAAAAGTGCGATGCAATTAGGCCATATTAAGCGGAACCGGGGTCCCGACAATTAATTAAATGGTTCCAGTTGTTTATCTACCCCGCCATTAAGTGTTGTTATAACAAGGCAAGATAAGATACCGGTTCGCTACACAAGTTTAAATGAGGCCGATATGAGACTAGATTTGCCCGCATATGGGCCCCATATTTAATTATTAGGTGAATCGGCATAAGGCCCCCAAACCACATGAAAGCATGCGTGCAAGGTGAACGATTAATATGCAACAGTTGTTATTATGTTATAAAATAGGGTTTCGGGAAGGGGTTCACACATTAGGGGTCTCGACGATCTTGGGGTTCCGGGGTTCGGGGTTGGTCTCAGGGTCCAGGGTTCGACGGGTTCGGCCTCGACGGGAACATTCTCGGACTCCGGGGTCGTTCTCGGATATCGGGGTCGATCTGGCGTCGGATTCTTCCGGGTCGGGGTTGTTCTTGTCGCATGCAGATCTTGTCGGGTTCCACGGGGTCGAGCTTGCCGTTGCGAGGGTCTCGTCGGGCCCCACGCCATCGAGTCGGTACTAGCGTTCGGGAGCGTCCTCGTGGCGACCTTGCCGTGTCGAGGCTCGGCCTTCGGTTCCATGTCGAAGGTCTTGGGGTTCCGCGGTCTTCGGGTTCCGAGAGGGTTCTTGTTGTTCCCGCTTCGAGAAGATCTTGTCGGTGCCGGTACGGGGGTCTCCACACCGAAGATCTTGGCGACCTTGTTGTACCCGAGCCGCAACAATATCAACACAAAGCACCCTCCCGTTACATAGACCAACACCACACATACAACATCGGTAGCACCAGGGGCTCGCACCGAGAAGGTCACAGGTGGTCACTGAGAGCGGCGCCTGCGGCCGAGGAAAACGGATAGGTCGCGCAGGTCGGTGACGAAGGGGCCGAGGCCTTGCTGCGCGCGAGCGGTTGACGTCGACCTGGCGGCTCGGGCAGCGGCGGGCGGACGGCGGCGGCGGAGGGAGGGCCGACGGGTTGAAGCGGCAACGGCTCGAGCGAAGGACGGGCGACGCAGGGCGCGGTCCTCGGCGAGCTCGGCCCGGGCGGCAGCCCGCGGCCCGGCGGTGGAGGCGCGGCTCTGGCGAGGCCACGGCTGGGCGAGGCAGGCCGAGCGGGGCGGCCGGACCCGAGGCTGGAGAGGTGGAGACCGGCACAGGCGGCGGCGGGGGAGGGCAGATGCGGCGAGACCGGCGCGGAGGAGACGGCTCGCCGGCGGGTGCAGAGGAAGGCGGGAGCGGAGGCGGCCGCTACGGGAGCTTGAGGGGGGCGACGGGAGGCGGTCGGAGGTTGGTGGTGACGGGGAGGCGGTCGGAGGTTGGTGGTGACGGGGAGGCTCGGCGCGGCCGGAGGCGTGGGCGTGGCAGCCTGTGGCGAGCCAGCGTCTGAGGCCTTGGCGGCGGAGCTGGGCGGCTGAAGCGGAGGGAGGTGCTGGGGCGGTGCGGGGCGAGCAGGCGGCGCGGCGCCGGAGGGGAGAGGGAGCGGCCGGGCGAGCTTTGCCTGAGAGAGAGGGAGGAGGCGCAGGGTCGGGGAGAGGCAGGCGCGGGGCGCGGGGAAAGGAGACGCGGTGGGGAGGACGGTGTCAGGGGGTGGGGCCGCGTGGAGTGCTGTGTGGGAGTGGGTGGGCAGGTGTGGTGGGACCCAGGGGCAGTGAGTGGGAGTGGTGGTCTGGGTGGGGGTTGACCGGACGCGGGGCAGGCGTGCGTCGTGTGTGCGTGAGTGGTGTGTGTGGGTGAGTGTGAGGTGGAGGGGAGTGGAGAGAGGGTAGGATTAGGTGGCAGCTCGTGGTTGGGTAGAGGGGGAGAGAGGGTGAGGTGGCGTTCCGGGATTGGTCCGGGTGAGGTGGCAGGCAGGGTGTGGGTAGATTAGTTGGTAGGTTTAGGATTTGTTGGGGTGTCCAGGTGGACCGATTTAAATCCTGGGGCGGTCGTTCGGGTCGATCTAGCCCGTTCGACTGCCCCCACTAAAATAATATAATTTTTATTTGTTTTGTTAACACCGTTTGCAAACCGATAGCACTCAAACAAAATAATCCGGAGACCGGGCTTGCATTTGAATTAAGATGAGGCGTTTGGAAAACAAATCGGGCTTGCGAAAAATAGTTTTATGCAAACAATGCATGGTGATGACGATGCAATGCACAAATTCAACGCGATTTTCTAGTAGTGGTTTTGCGGGATGCCACAATTCGACACCACTAACAATGGATCTCGCCCTCGAGATCCGCCTCATGGTACCGGAAGGAAGGGTCGGCGATCTGCGTCTTCTCGCTTCGTGTAGATCCTTGCGACATCACTAACGAGGGTTCCTTCTTCATCTGGGAATCGGCGACACCACCAACAAAGGGTCGTTGTTCCTGATCGTCGAGAGAACACTCCGGAGAAACAAAGGACGAAGGTAGAGGTATCAAACGATAAGGCCACCTCTAACTTCCATTAGAAGAGGGAAAAGTTACATTGATCCACCAGTTCGATGTACAGAGGCAACGAGAAGAGTCGGGTAGGGTGATCAGTCCATCCCGGACCCAACTATCAACTCTATACATGGGTAGGAGAATCAGGCAACTCAACTCTCGAGATTTAGACTGAAGATCCTCATAGGTGGTATCCGGAACAAAGGAATGCTGCTAGCAGAAATCGTATGAAAGACACACTGATTAGGTTCCACGATGGTTCCATTGGCATGAACAACACATGCTCAAGGTCAACTCCAACTTCACCAATGCTCGTCCTTCTCATATGTTTTTCAACGACACTGACATCCGGCAAGGAACATATATGGATAAAGAGCTCAAGAACAAAAGATCGGAGGAAGGGTACAACAGACAAGTTGCAGATTGACGATCGTAGCACCTCCGTTACAAAAGGAAGAAAGCGAAACCCTGAAGGTACGACGGTAACCCAACCACGAGAAATCCTGGACTCGAAGAGAGAGAAGAGAGCGGATTCAAAACACGTAGAGATAAGAGAGGAATAGCAAAGGGGTAAGGAGTAAAAATCAGACCTAATCAGAACTATCCAACCGATTTTGCAAAAATAGTTTTGACACTCTACTTGACCGTTAGCTAGGTTATCCTACAGTTTGGACTTGTGGTATCGCAAAGCGTGCTCGATACCACTCAGAACACCCTCGAATCGGACCTATGCAAGTTTGAGCAAAATCCGCCAAACCCGCATAAAGCGATTCAAAGGTGCCACCAGCACTTTCGATGCGGGTGGAAAAGCGAAATAACATTACACAACAGTCCTCGATGGGACCCACAGAGCAGATATATATAACAATGACTCAAAGAGTCAAGAATACATATAATATACAAAGATCCAAATCACCTTGAAAGCGATAGGCGTCCGGCTACGGACAAGATGCAAATGGGGCTAAGAGCCACGAAGAATAACCAATGGCGTCCATAACCCTGCCCAGCCAAGCCGGAAGGGTAACCACGCTAACGACGTCGATCTCAAACCTTAAACAAAAGGGTGCCGACAAAGGGCAAAGGAAAAGAGGCGTCAGATCGAGGCCAAGCAGCGAGGCTAGAATTCGGCGGTCCTCGCCTACATAGGTATGGTGGACTGAAGCGGCAGCGTGCACTATACAATCTATAGAGACTCGACACAACTGGCGCCAATCAGAGAGGGGTAAGATGGACCTATCCGAAACCAACCTGATCTAACTCCAAACAAACCCATCCTGGTATATCCCCCTCGAAACCAAACGAGGAAGTCAACCGGGGAACTCACTCAGTTGGCAGTTTTATTCATTCAGTTATCGTTGCAGCAATTACTAGTCAGATTTAGATAATCATCCTGATAAAGTAAGCAGTGGGCACTTTTAGTTAACCATTCCGTTATAGTTACAACACTTACTAATCAGATAAAGATAGCATGAGATAACCAAAAAACCCAGCAGTTGTGGGTACTTTTATGAAGCCATTCCGTTGTAGTTGCAATACTTACTAGTCAGATACAATGGTCGCAAGCGACAATCCAAACAAGCAATTGTGGGCAGTATTATTAGCCATTCCATTAGAGTGAAGCTGATTACTAGTCATTATAAAGTCAAATTTATAGCAATAAACTTTAGTTATGCTTGTCTATGATCGAGAATCGTGCTCCAAGTCGTCCATATCCGGACACGGCTTTCGAAAGTTTTACCGGCGGGTGCACCAATAGCAACACACGCCGATCAACCTCGGAAAAACCAAATCAAAACCCAACGAGGCTTTCACGGTGAACAATCACAGATTCAGAAATATTTGGGGCCACCCTTAAGTAGAATCCGCAACGGCCGGCCCGGCTCGGACTTAAGGTTTGGGTAGACGGCTGTGAGCATCGGGAACCCGAAAGTGTGGCTGGGCTTGTCGACACCGCTGAATCGTGTCCCGATCCTAAATGCAGTAAGGTGCTCCTCGCACAATTTAAATACATAAGTAGCATGGCATAAATGCAGGATCGTAAATAAAACCTCAAACTAGTTTGTGGCCCCAAGAAATAAGACTGAATCAAGCTCGCTCGGGGTCCCATATACCTCCCGGATGTGGATAGCGCGATAAATCAAGGAACAGGTATCAAGTACTCGGGGTCCTACGGGACACAAGTGGGCGTTCGGAAACCAAATATTTTCTATCACCCACCGATGCCTCTGCTTACTTCAATTTTAGTTGTTAAGCAGGAAGTTAAAGTGAACGATAAGTAAAACTATGATCATCTCCAACATCAACATGCGGCAAGGCTCCAACAACTGTGGCACTTGACAACACGCAACAGCACTTGAGCAAGCGACTACGACGCGCAAGTCCAACTAGCTACCAAACAACAGGTAATAGGATGTGTCCAAGGCAATATAGGGCTGCACGGTATATCACAGGTACGGAAACTAAAGCATCGCAACACAGATAGCAATAGATCAACAGGAGGGAATAAAGACTATAAAAGTAAGATAGGTAGAAAGGGGGGAGATGCTCGCCTGAAAACATTGTCGAAGGGTTCAACCGAAGATCGGGGCGAAGCTCACATCAACTCAACGGCCTTATCTGCGAAGAAGCAAAACACTAGAATAAACACCGGATGCAATATTTAATACACGGCAGAAGTTCGGCATGATGCATGTATGATGCATGGCATGGCAAAAAGTGCGATGCAATTAGGCCATATTAAGCGGAACCGGGGTCCCGACAATTAATTAAATGGTTCCAGTTGTTTATCTACCCCGCCATTAAATGTTGTTATAACAAGGCAAGATAAGATACCGGTTCGCTACACAAGTTTAAATGAGGCCGATATGAGACTAGATTTGCCCGCATATGGGCCCCATATTTAATTATTAGGTGAATCGGCATAAGGCCCCCAAACCACATGAAAGCATGCGTGCAAGGTGAACGATTAATATGCAACAGTTGTTATTATGTTATAAAATAGGGTTTTGGGAAGGGGTTCACACATTAGGGGTCTCGACGATCTTGGGGTTCTGGGGTTCGGGGTTGGTCTCAGGGTCCAGGGTTCGACGGGTTCGGCCTCGACGGGAACATTCTCGGACTCCGGGGTCGTTCTCGGATATCGGGGGGTAGATCTTGTCGCGTCCGGGCGGCAGGACTTGGGTCGGTGTCGGGCGCGTCGGATTCTTCCGGGTCGGGGTTGTTCTTGTCGCATGCAGATCTTGTCGGGTTCCACGGGGTCGAGCTTGCCATTGCGAGGGTCTCGTCGGGCCCCACGCCATCGAGTCGGTACTAGCGTTCGGGAGCGTCCTCGTGGCGACCTTGCCGTGTCGAGGCTCGGCCTTCGGTTCCATGTCGAAGGTCTTGGGGTTCCGCGGTCTTCGGGTTCCGAGAGGGTTCTTGTTGTTCCCGCTTCGAGAAGATCTTGTCGGTGCCGGTACGGGGGTCTCCACACCGAAGATCTTGGCGACCTTGTTATACCCGAGCCGCAACAATATCAACACAAATCACCCTCCTGTTACATAGACCAACACCACACATACAACATCGGTAGCACCAGGGGCTCGCACCGAGAAGGTCACAGGTGGTCACTGAGAGCGGCGCCTACGGCCGAGGAAAACGGATAGGTCGCGCAGGTCGGTGACGAAGGGGCCGAGGCCTTGCTGCGCGCGAGCGGTTGACGTCGACCTGGCGGCTCGGGCAGCACCGGGCGGGCGACGCGGAGGACGGCCGATGGGGTTGAGGCGGCGGCCTGGAAGCGGAGGAGGCGACGCCGGCGGCGCGGTCTCGGGCGGCTCGGCCGGCGGCGGCTCCGGCGGCCGGCAGTGGCGGGCGACGGCTCGGCAGCAGGCAGGCAGCGGGCGGCTGGCCGGACCAGGCTGGAGAGGTGAGACCGCAGCAAGGGCGGCGGGGCGATGCGGCGAGACAGCGCGGAGGAGGCAACTTCGCCGGCGGGTGCAGAGGAAGGCGGGAGCGGAGGCGGCCGCTACGGGAGCTTGAGGGGGGCGATGGGAGGCGGTCGGAGGTTGGTGGTGACGGAGAGGCGGTCGGAGGTTGGTGGTGACGGGGAGGCGGTCGGAGGTTGGTGGTGACGGGAGGCTCGGCGGCCTTGGCGTGGGCGTGGGGGCCAGCGTGGCAGAGCGCGGGAGCAGCGTCTTGGCCGCGGCCTTGGCCAGCGCTGGGCGGCGAATGGCGGAGGAAGGTCTTGGGCGGCGGGCGGCGGCCTGAGGAGAGGCAGGCGAGCTTTGCTCGAGAGAGGGAGGCGCAGGGTCGGGAGAGGCGGTGTGGGCGGGGAAAGGAGACGCGGTGGGGAGGACGGTGTCAGGGGGTGGGGCCGCGTGGAGTGCTGTGTGGGAGTGGGTGGGCAGGTGTGGTGGGACCCAGGGGTAGTGAGTGGGAGTGGTGGTGCAGGTGGGGTTGGCCGGACAGGCGTGCGTCGTGTGTGCGTGAGTGGTGTGTGTGGGTGAGTGTGAGGTGGAGGGGAGTGGAGAGAGGGTAGGATTAGGTGGCAGCTCGTGGTTGGGTAGAGGGGGAGAGAGGGTGAGGTGGCGTTCCGGGATTGGTCCGGGTGAGGTGGCAGGCAGGGTGTGGGTAGATTAGTTGGTAGGTTTAGGATTTGTTGGGGTGTCCAGGTGGACCGATTTAAATCCTGGGGCAGTCGTTCGGGTCGATCTGGCCCGTTCGACTGCCCCACTAAAATAATATAATTTTTATTTGTTTTGTTAACACCGTTTGCAAACCGATAGCACTCAAACAAAATAATCCGGAGACCGGGCTTGCATTTGAATTAAGATGAGGCGTTTGGAAAACAAATCGGGCTTGCGAAAAATAGTTTTATGCAAACAATGCATGGTGATGACGATGCAATGCACAAATTCAACGCGATTTTCTAGTAGTGGTTTTGCGGGATGCCACAACCTCACTGGAGCGACGCCAGGATACTCCGCTGCCTAGCTACCTACAGGTCCTCCATGGCGCCGTCAGATCTTCGTTCTTCGTTGCCGCCGACTCCCTCGCACGCTGCCGGCCCTCACATCTCCGGCGAGTCTTATCCTAGGCCTTCGGTAGCGGCAATGTTGGAGCACGGGGACAGACGAACGGCACCGCGGGGGCGTTGCTGCAACTGGCTCGGGTTTTTCTACGTGCGGCCTACATGTGGCTGGTGGCACTGCTACGTGTGGTGTCGATGTTTGCTACATGCGTCCTGCGGTAGTCTACTTTGATCGTGCCCTGGTGCTATAAACGGTCACGTGTTTTGCTACATGCGGCGGACGGTGGTGCTACAAACGGCCACGGGTTTTGCTACAAGGTACCCGACGAGATCTCCGGCGAGGTGTCCGACGAGGTCGGATTTGCTATAATATGATATTTTTTTTGCTACATACGTTTTGTGAGTTTGCTATAATGGCGTAAAGTTTTTGCTACACGGTCTCCGGCGAGATCTCCGGCGAGGTCCAGACTAATTTTCTATTTTTTAGGCTGAATCGTTTTCTGCTACATTATAGCAAAAGCGGGACTTGTTGTTGCAAAAACAACACCTTCTTTAGTAAAAACGGGATTTTTTATAAAAAAAAACACGTAGTTGGCTTGGGATCACGGATAAAAAGCACAAATCGTCCGGAAGACGTGTAGGTCTGCCCATTATAAATGTCGAGATAGACACCTAATTGTCGGTCTCACGCTATGACGATAAAAATAGCAATCAAAGATACATACTTAGGGAAAGTGCATAGACCGTGTTTTTTCCTGCTCGCCGCAAGCCTAGCTAGCACTGGCAGCTCCACGTTAACTTGTCGGCCCATTGTAGGCCGACACAGCCTAGGTGTTGTGACAGTTGTACGCGTTCCACACAATTTGGTGATGTCTTATGGGCAGCCCTACGGGTCTTCCGGGAGATCTGTGATTTTTATCTTCCGGGTCCCTAGCCAACCACGTGTCCTCTTTTTGGATTTAAAATTCCGCTTTTACTATATTTGTCCCGTTTTTGCTATATTTGCCCCGCTTTCAAAAAAGGTTCAGTCCAGAAAATAAAAAAACAGACTGGACCTCGCCGGCGACCGTGTAGCAAAAAAGTTGTGATAATGTAGCATATCCGACTTCGCCGGAGACTTTCGCCGGTGGACATCACCGGAGACCGGGTAACAAAAACGTTACGCTATTGTAGCAAAACTGCAAAACGGTGATAGCAAAAAAAAGTACTAATGTAGCAAAAAGAACGACCTCGCCGGAGACATCATCGGTGCCTGCCGTAGCAAACCGATTTTGCTGGGGACTTTCATCGAAAATATCGTAGCAAATACTTTGTACTATTGTAGCAAAAATATAGAAAAAAATAGCAAAAAATTACTACTATTGTAGCATGGCCTGTACCAAAATCTCAAAACTCATTTATTGGTCAGTAGCATCATGATCCTTCATCTGTAGCAACGATGACCACTTCCAGTAGCATCGCCGTCCTGCCTATGTAGCACCGTGCGGTGTAGCAAAATCCATCGTCAGCATCCGGCCGTTGCGGTCGTAGACGAGGGGATTCAGCGGCGAAGTGCGGAAATCAGGGTATGTTCATGCTCTCGGCCATGGCGCACGCACAGAGATGGGGGAGAAAAAATAGGGAGCGGCGGGAGGCGTGGTCGAGCGGCGGCGGCGTCGGCCGTCATCCTTGCGGGTCGCTGAGTATGGGAAACATGCCCAAAGGCTATGGCAGAGCAGATCAATGGGGGTGTGGCCGCGTGGACATGGCAGCGCTCGAGCTTGCGTCCAAAGGAGGGGGAGGAGCTCGGCGGCAGAGCATGCAGGAGCTCGGCGGACGGTGGCTGAATTGGCGACGACTGTTCCTATGAGGCGTAGAGGAGCTAGGAAGAGATAAGGCAAAAGGAGGAAAAACGAGAGGAGACGTACGTGGGTGGGTCTCCAATGTACGCGAGCGAGCGAGCGAGCTACGACCCGGGGATCGCTTCCTCCGATCCCCGGGGGGATGTGTATCATTTTCCATGTCTTATGTAGCCATGCACGTGACAATTTTTAGTGTCCATGATGATCTTTTCGACACAATATTTTAGGCTGCAATTTTTACTTTTAGAATTCACTAAATTACTAGAAATCACAAAAATCATAATATTTCCAAAATCATCACAAGTTCACAGCACACACGAATACGACATAACAGTACAACAAGACATATGGGTAGCTATCAATTCTACATACGCACATAAATTTCTCAATCAAATGTAAGTTCGTCACAATTGATCCCTAGAAAATGTTTTGCATACATAACCACACATTTATCTTCCATTATTGGTAGCTCCATTCTGTTGGTATTTTTCATAAATAAGTCATTGCTTTGTTTTTTTTCTTATGGTCACTGTATTTATATACAACCCTAATTTATATTATAAACTATAGGCAGAAGGTATAGGCTTTGTTTGGCTGTTGCCGCCTTCCACGAAAAACGGCGCCCAAGTTAGGGTCGGTCGTGCTTGCTAGGGTCGGTCCAGGTAACTCATTCCAATCCCACGTCCGATCTGCCTTCCGTTGCTCTATCTCCGCTCCCACTGCCGCGTCGTCCGGCGCCGCTGTGGGCGCAGAGGTGTGGATCTCGGTCCCCTTCCTCTCCCCTTGCTTCTCGCGTGCTTGCATCGAGAACCTCGTATCCTACTTCTTCTGCCCGTCTCCTGGTAGGCTTCCGGTCTCGCAGGTCTCTGAAGCAGTCTTCTGTATGTCCGTGGCTGGCCTGGAGGTTGCCGCCTTTGTCATCAACGTCGGTGCGGTGCAGACGGCCAGGTTCGGTCTGCGCTTCCACTCTTTGGTTGACGAGGCGGTGGACTCGGTCCACGGCATCTCCTCGGTGGCCCCAAAGCTCGGTCCTTGGTCGTGGCAGTCGTAGGCCCAGGAAAATCCCCCTGGGGGCGGAACGTCGTGCGTACGCGGAGGCCTAACCCCTGTCCGCTGCTGCCTATGCCGTGCATCATTGATGGTCCAGTCTTCCCAGTTCCCACCAGCCGCGGTCCTATCGAGCGAACCATCCTCCACCATTGCTCCCATCCCTGCGTCATGTCCGTCTGCGGCACCGCCCAGCGTGGCGAGCCGTCATGTCGCCTCGCTCATTGAGTTCAGTGCCCGGGTCATGGCGCCTCCCTCCTCTCCCCGAGTCCGCTCGGACACCCACCACCTTCACTGCTAGTCCCGAGTCCTATCTCGAGGCCTTGCTATCCCCCCGTCACATTCCAAAATTTTGCAAATTTTGAAATGTGGAAAAACTTAAATAAAATGAAAAACTAAGTCTTGAAAATTCAGAGGAAACAATTTTTTTTTGACTATTTAATATAAATCC